>CM062812.1:693243780-694642367 GCA_031772625.1 Pinus tabuliformis | reverse complement strand
CAATTCTGTAGTTTGATTTCTAATTTGTAGAAATCTATTTCAATTAATTTGAGTTATTGTTAGTTTAACCAGTTCTAACTATCAGTAGAACTAGTGGAGGTCAAGTTGTGGAAGTGGAACTTCAACCACACTAAGTGATCAATCAACCCAAAATAATTGTTCCATGCAAAGACTTAGAGTTACCCAGATGAGATGGAGATTGAAAGGCAATTTATTATCAATTGTAGCATATTCCAATGTGTATAGGTGGTGCGTGCAGTCAGAGGAAGGAACTAAGGAAATTGCGCAATTCAATGGTGGGAAATTCCTAAAAAGTAGGGGCAATTTCTCAAGGGAATGATGCGAGGAAATAGGAGCTTGGAGAGCTTGAAAATTGGATAAGTGTTGGCCAGAGTCAGTCAGTCAAGCAAATGGATAGACTATACACTTGCAGGGTGTGCTCATGTTTAAGCAAGCATATGTATTTCATATATATTCTCTGATTAATGCCATATAGATAGTAAGGGGTTTTGAGTATTTTATTTCCCCTAGATAAATCTTGGTGCATGTGTGATGTTTCCTTTTGCATGTCTATGATTATTGTTCTAGATGGTGAATTAAATTTCTATGATTAGTAGAGTAGCTTCAAGTCTTGTGATTTAGTAAATTTCATGAGAAGTATTGAAACTAGAAATTAATTTCTACTCAGTATCAGATTGGAATCACTGTAGAACATAGATTTTGAAGTTGTCATTGCAGTACGTTCGAATTTGCAGATTAATGTTGCAAGTTTTCTTAAGGACTAATATGATGGATTTCAATGGAATAAGGCTCGAGTATGCACTTAAGGGAATCTCAAATTATGTTGCATGGAAATACCACATGGAGGCAGTACTAGAGGATAATGGGTTAAAGGAATTCATTGATAATGATATTCTGAAACTAGCAGCATCTGATGTTAAGGATCTGGCAGAATGGAAGAAGTGTGTAGCTAAGGCAAGGAAAATCATATTGGAGGGAGTACAAGACCATATTATCTCAAATATCCACTAAAAAGAGACTCCATATGCAATGTGGCAAGCACTGACAAATGTGTTCCAAAATAGTAGTGACCATAGGAAATTGGAACTCAAGGACAAACTTTGAAATATCAAGATGCAGAGGAATGAGACCATTCCATAGTACTTGAGCAGGTTCACAAAATGTCATGACAAACTTGGTCAAGTTGGTGTTACTGTAGCAGAGGATGACTTGGTGAGCCTAGACCTTCTAGGCCTTACCAAGAGCTGACGCAGCTACCAATATTTGGTGAATGGGAGGGAGAAACTACCAAATAGGGAATGCATATGGTTCAATTTGGTACAAGGTGAAATGAGGTGGAATACCAGAGATGGAACTTCATCCAAGGGAAAGGATGAGGATAAATGTGCCTTGGATGGAAAGGAAAATAAATGGAAAGGGAAGAAATCCAAATCCAAAGCAGAATCTAGTCAAGGGAAAAGAATAAAGACTTGTCTAGAATCAAGTGCTTTCACTGTCATGAATTCGGGCACTATGCCCCGAATTTTCCATAGAAGAAGAAAAGCAAGAAGACCTTAGGAGGAGGAGTGGGTGAAGGTTTGGCTTCACAATTCGATCTTGATTTTACTCTCATTGCATGCATGGCCAACACAGTGATGGGAAGTGTGTGGTACCTCGACAATGGTGCCTCATTCCATATGATGAGGAATAAAGATTTTTCAGTGAATTGGAGGAGAAGGATATCTAGATGCACATCAAGATTGGAGATGATGGAACGTACAAAAGAATTGGATTGGTATAGTCACCTTTCAGAGGGAGTCGGATTCCCATCTCAAGCTCAAGGATGTGATGTTTGTTCTGGGTCTAAAGAAGAATATTGTCTCTGTTGCAGTTTTGGGAGACTGTGGTTAAAATGTGATATTTAGCAAAGGAAAAGCATTCCTGAGACACATAGCCATGAGAAAGGTGAAGAAGATTATGGTTCAAGCGAATAACCTCTATAATGTAGATGTGGAGGATTGTGTTGCATTAA
The DNA here is from genome assembly GCA_031772625.1 of Pinus tabuliformis. Classification (NCBI taxonomy): domain Eukaryota; kingdom Viridiplantae; phylum Streptophyta; class Pinopsida; order Pinales; family Pinaceae; genus Pinus; species Pinus tabuliformis. The sequence goes on along the minus strand of CM062812.1, from coordinate 694,640,335 downwards.
TAACAAAGGTGGAGAAGGTGCAGGGTTGCAATGTCGGCAAAATTTGGCATAGAAGACTTGGCCATTTGCATCGTGGCACTTTGATGATAATGAAGAAAATTACCATAGGAATCCCAAAAGGAGCATTAGAGTAGCAGGACACATGTAAAGGGTGTACCTTGGGGAAGTACACAAAATATACTTTCCATGATCTGGACAATAGGGCACATGCAGTCCTTAAAAGGATCCACTCTGATGTTTGTGGACCTTTCTCGACAGCCTCCACTACCAAGCATAAGTATTTTCATGTCATTTGTATTGATGACTACTCACAAAAAGTGTTGAATCTTCTTCATCAGGAAGAAGGATAGAATTTCTCCAAGTTCTTAGAGTTCAAGGAACTAGTGGAGAAAGAAATGGGTAAGAAGGTGAAGGCTCTCAGGAGCGATAATGGAGGTGATTACGTGTCAAATGAGTTCCAAAATTTATGTGCAAAAGAAGGAATTCGACGAGATTTGATGACACCTCACAACCCACAACAGAATGGGGTGGCTAAGAGGAAGAACCACAACATTGTGGGAGAAGCAAGGGCGATGTTGCATGACCAAAGCCTACCTATGCGCTTGCGGTCTAGAGCATGCACACAATAATCTATTTGCAGAATAAGATTCCTCATCATATTCTTGGCATGATCACACCATAGGATGATTTCTCGAGGAAGAATTTGGATGTGTTGCACTTCAGGATCTTTGGAACCTTTATCTATTGCCATGTCTCCAAAGAATCAAGGAAGAAGCTAGAGCCGACATCAGATTTAGGGGTATTTGTGGGTTACATAGAAAATCCCCACAACAACTATGTGTATTTTCCATCCCTATGAATGATATTTGTGCAACAGGATGTCAAATTTGATGAAGACAAAGCCATGCGGTGCTCTCTTGAGAGGGAGCTTCAGATCCCACCAGAGGAGAGGCTTTTAGCTCCAAAGTAGGAGCCTCAGGATATTATGGAGTGACCACAAGTTGAGGAGCACAGAGTGGAGACAACCACTCAAGCATAATCATCTAGAGAAGGAAGAAACAAAAATAAGGAAGTTGATATACTCATGCAGGATGCGAGGGAGAATGTGGGTGCTCTTTCAAATTAGCATAGGCAGAGAAGGTCACCAGATCAGTACACTAGCTACATGGCTCTAATTACTGAGGTAGTAGATATTGAGTCATCCTCTTTCAAGGAAGCAATAGAGAAACATCTATGGGTTGATGCAATGGTGGAGGAATAAGAATCCATTTTGAAGAAAAATGTTTGGGAAGTGGTCCCAAGACCAGTAGAAAAATCAGTTGTGGGTTCTAGATGGATCTTCAAAGTGAAGATGGCAGCAAATGAATTCATAGAAAGGCACAAGGCCATATTTTTGGCCAAGGGGTACTCTCAGATGGAGGGGATTGACTATGAGGAAACCTTTGCTCCAGTAGCAAGGTACTCATCCATCAGATCAATCCTTACTTTGGCTGCACAAATGGGGAGGAAGATCCACCAAATGGATGTGAAAATTGCATTTCTCAATGGAGTTATTGAGGGGGAGTTGTATATCAAACAATAAGAAGGCTTCAAGACTTTTGATCAAGAGTCTCATGTGTGCATACTCAAGTGATCATTGTATGGTCTCAAGCAAGCACCACATGGTTGGTACACTAGGATCTATAACTATCTCACCAGTTTGGGCTTCACCAAAATTGAAGTGGATCCAAACCTCTATCATATTTTGGTAGAAGGTAAATTGTTGATTATTATTTTATATTTTGATGACTTGATCCTGACTGGTGATGAGTAGTTGATCAAATCTTGTAAGGAGGACATTGCAAGAGAGTTTGAGATGAAGGACATGGGTTTCATGCACTACTTCCTTAGATTGGAAGTATGGCAAGGTGATGGGGAAGTGTTTGTCTCTCAAGGAAAGTATGCCAACGAGATAATTTAGAGGTTTCGCATGGATAGGTGAAAACCCATGGAGACTCCTCTAGCAACCAACTGTTGAAAAGAGGATGCCACTTCAGGTGAGGAAGTGGATGCAACTATTTACCGACAGTTGGTGCGTTCACTCATGTATCTTGTGAACACACTACCAAACATGTGCTATGCAGTCAACCAGTTGAGCCAAACTATGGTTAGGCCAACCAAACTATTTTGGATGGCAGTTAAGTATGTTCTACGGTACCTCAGAGACACTATCCAGTTTGGACTATAGTACAGATGGACAGAGGGAGTGAATATGTGTGGCTTCACAGTTGTATATTGGGCAGGTAGTCCATCAGACGAGAAGAGTACATCAAGTGGAATTTTCAGTGTTGGTTCTACATCAGTTTCTTGGTGCAACAAGAAGTAGAGATTAGTGGCACTCAGTTCAGTAGAAGCAGAATACATGACTGTAAGTCAAGCAACATGTGAGGCGATATGGATGAGAAAGATACTTGTTGGCTTGTTTGTGCAGATGATGGATCCAACTATGATTTACTCTCATAATCAGAGTTGCATCAAACTCTTTGAGAATCCTATTTTTCACTATCGATCCAAGCATATTGATATTTGATATCACCATCTATGAGATTGTGTACAAAGGCAGATTATGTTGTTGTAGTACATTCCAACAAAGGAACATGATGCTTTTATTTTGACAAATGCATTGTCAAGAGGGAATTTCAAGTTCCATAGGTGCATGATAGGGGTGGTTGAAAATCCCTTTCTTGTTGAGAGGGAGTGTTGAAAATGTAGCAAGAAAATTTGAGTTTGACTTTTCCTTGGTCAAACTAGAGAAAATTTGAATTTCCACATTAGCAGACACCTTGGATGATTTTAACTTGTGTAACATAGCTTGTGTCGCCCAGTTTACTCAATAAATTTGAGTTGGAGGAGTTAGAGTTCAATTCTGCATGTTTGATTATGTAACATTTGTTTTGGAGAATTTGGTATCTATGGATAAAAACTAATTCCCTAGATAAGTAGCCATATCTAGAACAACAGTTTAAAGCACTTTAGCCTTTTCCTATAAGAAATAGATAAGACAAAGAGGATGAGAATACCTACTTGTAGTTTCGCTTTCCTCTTGTCTCCTTTGAATCGATCTTGTCACTCCTTCCCGTACTTAACACGCTTGAGAAGTACTTGTAAACATCAACAGAAGACAAAGAACCAATCAAAGCAAAAGATCTATTGGTTACAAGTAAAGGGAATCAGATACATTCACACATATAAGCATCATATAACAAGATAAGCATATGGAAAAAGGGTTCAAATACTTTATTGAATAGAAGGAAGAATTACAACCATGAAGTCTGATTCGAAGTCACTCCTCCAGCTTTGATCCCATCCACATCACATCAAAAGCATGACACTCTGGCAACATAACAATACTTGTCTCAAATTCAAATCTCATAGCAACATTATCTCCTTACAATTCATCAAAGTCCAGCCCTTGAACACTTAGATGAGTGCTCAATTTATAGGAAGATGGAGGAGGCTATGTCATAAATGGGGCTATTGAATGGCCTTCCATACTTAGAATTAGTTCCATGGAGGAAGGGATGAGAGGATAGGATGCATCTTAACTCATTCCTCATCCATTTTCGAGCTCATAAGAGTTGATAAGTGAGGGAAACTTCTAGAAGACTCCAAGAGATAAGAATATTCCCCAAACCATATGTGAATTTCACTCAATCTTGCCCAGTGTAGGTAAAAGAGGGCCTAAGTGCTTTGCAGAGCACCCTGGCATGGACTTAACTACTCTACAGTGCACCCTTACATGGGCCTACCTGCGCTGGTCCCTTTAGAGATCATTTCAGGATGTCTTCAAGTCATGAAACTGTCTGGGAAGGAGGCATTCAAAAGGTTGACTTGTTTAGGGCATGTATCAACTGAAATTAGGGTTTGATGAGCCCTAAAACACTAATTTGGATGATGGGAGTGATATGCCCAAATGGATCTGTAACAAGGTCCCACCTTACCAACCATCAATAATATAGAGAAATAGAGGTCACATTAATCACTAATACTCAATTTTTTATTTTTTATTTGTAACATTGCTGTCTCAGTTATCATGTAATCGTGTTTATTCATCTATTTCAATATAAGAATATTACATAAAAATTTAGTGCTAACTTCACCCTAAAACCAATTCCAAAACACATTTCTCCTCAAGTCTAAAAGAAGATAGCATGTGCTCTTTCCATACTTATATGTGAGCTAAGTAAGACTGGCAATAAACTCCACCTTGATACCATGTGCAAGTATTGAGCTAGATAAACCTATTTGATCTCCTAGATTATTCTAAATAAGTTCAACTTATTGACTTATGACATCATAGCCACAAAACTATGCCACAAGAACCTAAAATATTATGCTTCTATCACAAAAATCACATGTAAGGGTATGCGTATTAACCTACTTGTAACATGATAACTGAAATAGGAATATGCCTCTCTTCATCAATAAATCTAATAAATATGATATGTTTATTGATTCATCCATTAAAACTTCTAGTGGCATTGCTTCAATCATGAGACTCGTATAATGAATGTTGCAGCAAAAGAAGACACTGTTACAAATTCAGAAGCATTTATTCCTTAAAAATATCCAAATAAAAAAATCGACTTGCCAAAATTGGGAACAATTTCTTTCTACAGTCATTAAAGCATACTGGGTTGTACCCATAAATACATGCAACTGAGATGAAACTTATTATTCTCACTTGCACAAAATCCTAAAAAATTGATCACTATAAAATTGTTTCCAACAAGAACCCCCTTTTTATATGAAAGTTTTAAATAATAAAAGTAACAATTTTGCTATTCTCTATTCACACTTCAACAACTTATTAAATTCATTTTCACATTCATACAAAATCTTGTAGAAATAGGAAGCTACATCCATTAAATAATCTCTTCATAAATTTCTAGTACATGAAAGCTACAGTAAGTAAGACATTTACTCTAACAATTTATATGCACAAAATCTACAACCATTGAGGCCTTTTGACAAACACTTTGCAAGCATGCAATCTACAGCCATTAAGCCCTTTTGACAAACAATTTGCAAGCATGCAATCTATAGTCATTGAGGCATTTTGTCAAACACTTTGCAAGCGTGCAATCTACAACCATTGAGGCATTTTGTCAAACACTTGGCAGTAATGAATTTGAGATTCTTCTTCAAGCTATTTATCTCATAAAATTCATAAATTGAAATTAAAATGTTGGCATATTAAAACAAGGATTTTCACCTAAAAAAAAACTCAACAACACGCAAACATGGTTGGCAGCAACAATTTGAAAAATTGCTCAGATTTACGAATCAGGTTCTAAACACATTTTTTTTTGGAATGAAATCAGGGGTTACATGGTCTAAAGGTACGAATACCCCTTTATGTTGAGTTGAATCACAATAAAAACTCCGATATATTCAATTCTTAAAAAAAAAAAAAACTTTGGATCTCATTTGCCACTTTTGTCAAACACATAGAATGAAAACTTTCATCTACAACTCTACATGAAGAAAGATAACCCAAAATTATGCTACTATGAGTTGTTCATTGAATTTATGAATTTCTATGTTCACTATATGAATTCTTGATACAAGTAATTAATCAAACATTTTACAAGCTGCAAAGCTACTTCCCTTTACATAAGTTGACAAACTTATTGCAGCCACTGCTACAATTTGGAAAACACATGGCAGCCCTGAATGCTACAGCCATTAATACTTTCTGTCAATTAATTTGCAACAGAACAACAATAAAAACTTACATACAATAAACTACATCCATTGAGGAGTTTCTTCAAACATTTAGTGTGCAATTTTTTTTTTGAGATCTAAGTTTCAACCAACAACCCAATTCACAAGAAGCAAGAACCATGTACAATGAAATGCTATCAACCATATAATATTAGTTTTAAACAATAGGCATGACCTTCTATGGACAAAATTTCATTATAAGCAGAATTTGAAATCCTTAGCAACACATTCTTCTTTTAATTCCCTGCACGTAAATTTTCATACAAAGTTGCCATGAAACTATTAATTCATTGTGGGTTAGCTCAGAAATAACTTTTTAAATATTTCATAAATATTCATAATTTTGTAATAATTTAAAGTAGAAATAATAAATTTAAAATCTCAACACTTTAAAAATAATAAGAAACCAAAATTTCAAGAACATTTATAGATATACCTAACAATGTGTATATATATAACTCGAAAAAGGTGAGAGTATGCACTAGCTCCAATGACCTTACCAACTCATTATGAACCATCCGGTTGTCCACCCAACCATATCTAGGGAGAACTTATCCCCTGGAACCCTCGAGTTGTAAGAGCTCCCAAGAAGTACCAAAATATAGCAGTAGAGAGATATACAAGGCAAACTGAGGAAGATAAGTTTCACTTCCTCTCAATACCACTCATGGACAACTCCACTAGGTAGAACTAATTAGTAATTTAGTTTAGGAATTTCAGATTCATTTCAACAACATTTGGCTACTCTCCAAGACTCTCCCTCTCACAATCCTCTTCAAGTCTCTCCAACTCTTTGTATTACAATGCACCTCCTCCCCCCCCAAGTGAGAGTACATGAGACACATATATAGGAGGAGCAACAAATTCTTGTCATAAAGGAGAAGTAATATGCACGTTTTTTATTCCATTTAGAGGAATGTAACTCATGCCATTAAGGAGAGGTATGCATTCCTTAGTTAAGGAGAGCGTAACTTATGCATTAAAGAGAGCGTAAGAGGAATCTTTTATGACATGTCTTTAATGAGGGTAAGAGGATAATGTCATTATTTGATGAGTGCATAAAAGAGAGTGTAATGTATTATTAAAAGAGAGAGATTTACATAAAGCCGTGAGAATCATCAAGGAGAGAGGTGTGAAGTGATTGAGGAGATGAAGGTGACATATAATTCCCTTTTTAATAATAATATCATAGTCTCATAAAAAATAATAATATTATTAATAATATTGAGGATTAAGTCGAGATTGAACTATTAGGATTTATTAATGATAAGTTAAGTGATTTTCCTTCAACTGCGCTTGATTACCAATTTATGCAAGGTTATCTACTATCTTTGGAAAGTCATACTTGAGATGTTAGACATGACTTTCTATTTTTAGAAAGTCACTCTAGAATTATCAGAAATGATATTTTATTAAGGAAATTCATCCTTGAGCTGCCCATAAGTGGTATTTTTCTTCTGGAGAATAGGGATTTCGCATCCCTATTGCATGCATCTCCATGCCTTATTAGATTAAGGACTCCACGCCCTGATCTACCTTAAGGATCCAACATTCAACTCCTTGATATTTTAAATATTTAGGACTCCGCGTCCCAATCCATTTTTTATAGATCCAAGGCTCCACGTATTTATCTTTCATGGATTTAGGACTCTGCACCCTAATCCTTTTAGTATAGATCCAAGTCTCCACGTCTTTATCTTTCATGGATTTAGGACTTCGTTCCCTAATCCTTTTATTATAGATCCAAGACTCCACGTTTTTATCTTTCATGGATTTAGGACTCCGCGCCCTAATTTCCATGGCTTCTCATCTACTATGCTTTGAAACTTTTTGCTTCACCTTAAGGTATTGATTGTGAGGTCATACACATATGATGGTTCATTCATAAGGTCTTGTTCCAAGACCTGCACACATCACAATCTCATTGATCAAAGAGAGCAAATGAATTTCATAATTAACTTATTCATATTTTACCAATGATTGTGCATGAATTCCACAGTCATTTTAGTTTCGGGAAATGACTTCCGCAGTCATTTATAACTCAAGCATCCTTGTTGGAAATTACCAAGTCCCCCACCACATCCTAGCATAGTATATATATATATATATATATATATATATATATATATATATATATATATATATATATATATATATATATATAGATATATATATATATATATATATATATATATATATATAGATTAATCATACAAATCATGTATCATCCATAAATCATAATTAACCATATGTTCCACATAACTATGATCACCCATGGATCTCATGTGTCTCAATCCTAGATCACCATCCATGTCATACACCTATGTCAAAACTAGGAAACGAAAAGAGAAAACATTGATAATATGTACTTAACCAAAATTAGTATTATACACACAACCATAAATATTATCATCAGCACACAACAATCAAGTAACCCAAATCTATAGTATATAAGCATGTACATATGTTTGTCATGCATAATCTTATATCATTACATAAAAATCACCCTCTGTAAGTGCCACAAAAAATTAACCTTGTCAAGGTGGGACACTATAGATTGCTAATTTGTAGTAATCTATTTAATATGAGTTATTATCAATTTAACTAGTTCTAATTGTCATAAGAACTAGTGGATGTCAAGTTGTGGAAGTGGAACTTCAACCACACTCAGTGATCAACCAATTAATTGATCAATCAATCCAAAATAATTGTTGCATGTAGAGAATTCGAGTTACCCAGTTGAGATGGATATTCCAAGTGTACTATCAGTTGTAGCATATTCCAATATGTACAGGGGGTACATGGAGTCAAAGGAAGGACCTAAGGCAATTGCGCAATTCCATGGTGGGAAATTCCTAAAAAATTGGGGCAATTTCTCAAGGGAACAATGCAAGGAAATAGGAGGTTGGAGGGCTTGAAAATTGGCTAAGTGTTGGTCAAAGTCAGTCAGTTAGGCAGAGGGATAGACTATACACTTGTGGTGTGTGCTCATGCTTGAGCAAGCATATGTATTTCATCTCTATTCTCTGATTACTACGATATAGACAGTAAGGGGTTTTTAGCAGTTGCTTTCCCCTAGAAAAAGCCTTGCGCATGTGTGATGTTTCCTTTTGCATGTCTATGATTCTTGTTCTAGATGGTGAATTAACTTTTGCAGATCATTAGAGTAGCTTTAAGTCTTGTGATTTAGTAAATTTCATGAGAAATATTGAATCTACACATTAATTTCTACAGGTCCTAGAGGCTTAGCATATCATACTAATCTTTTTGTATTGTGTATAAACATCAACAAACACTTTATTTAGCTTTTACCTAGTGGTAGACTAGGACATACTTCCCACTTATATGATGTAGTTTTTTATTTGTAGGAATAGAAACTTAACCTTACAAAAAACAACATTCTCACTAGGGAAAACTTTAAGGATATATATATAGAGAGAGAGAGAGAGAGACCCAAGTTCATCCAATCAACAAGTCATATAAATTATAGACTAAACTTATTGTCAAGAATATGAAAGAAAGAAACATCATGGAGGAAAAAAAATCACTTGACACACTACTATAGAAACTACAATAGTTTATTGTTTCAGTTAATAGAGAATTTTTTTTCAAATACAATAAACAAAGGTCGCCTATATGGATCTTGTAAATTACAAACACAAAAAGAATGCTTGTAAAACTGTAATAAAGAGATGTTAGATTTGAGATTCTACTTGTTGGTAGTAACCCATATTCCATCCTACCAAGATAATCATGGCCACTAATTTAGCTAGACCTAACATGTCCTTTCTAAAAGAGATTTTAACAACTTGACAATGAAGAAATTGTTCGTTAAAATTTTGACAAGTTTTCCAACTTTCCAAATGCAGTGCTTATATCACCATCTATCCATTTATCCAAACCTTTCACAAAGGAAAGGGCTAGTCTAATTCATTTTTAATACACTTCTTCAAAAATAGACATTCTATCAATCCAAAAAAAATCATATTGAACTTCGTAGTGTTTCACATCATAAAAAATGATCCTTCCTTTGCACCATGAATGAAATAGACCTTCATCTCTTCTATGAAACTCTACTCTACTTTCTCCTTATCTTCATTCTATGCCTATTAAATTAATCAATTCCCTATTGAAAACTAAAAAATGAAGAACTCAATAAGGTTACGGAAAGGAAGAAAAAAAATCATCCAACTTTTCATTGTATCCATTGAAGCATATTCCAAAAATCCTTGTAAAAAGTCCAAAATTGTGAAAAAACAAAAATGTAAGGAAATAAAAAGTGAAAAAACAAAATTGTAAGGAAAAGGAAAACTAAAAAACAAAAAAGTAAGGAAAGGAAAAATGGATATATATATATGAATGAACTCTTAAAGTCCTCGAGAAAGTTTAAATGTAAAATACAAAACAAAACAAAAGCAAAGTGAAGTGTTGGCCCCTAGGGAGAGAGGAAGTCTTCAAACCCATCTAAGGAAACCCAAAATTGATGGTGGTCAAGGGAAAATAATAATAAAAGTTAAATATGTAAGAAAATAAATATATCAAAATCCCTTAAAAACTTTATCCTTGAACTCCTCAAAAACCATAGAAAAATTAATAAATTTCATTGTCTAATCACTTAGAAAATAAGATAAATAAATAGCAATCCCAACATAGATGAAAAAGCACCAAAACTCTAAAAAGTATTGAAACAAAAATTGCATTAAAGTACTTATTAGACTTTCTAGAATACTTTAAAGCCCCAAGGATTAGCTTAGTTGGTCAAGTTCCCGTTGCTAACTACCTCGCTAGTTGGGAGGTCACGGGGTCAAATCTCCTCGACGCCATTCATGTTAGACTAATTAGGTGCTCAGTATTTAGCTCAAAATTAAAAGTTCTCAGATTGGCTTGAAAACTATATGGTTGTATCCATCTCGTCAAAACGATCGCAACACAATTCGTTTCGTCGAAAACGGAGTCCGAATGAAGGAGAAAAGGCCTGATGTTCGTTTTCCTAAACAACTAAAAAAATTGCAAAATGGGACAGAATGATGACATGGAAGTCCAGTGAGTGAGGGGAATCTTCTTCAGTTTTCACTCAATGGGGTTGTAACAAGTGTCACCCCGGGGTTGTAACAAGTGTCACCCCCTGATTCGCCAATATGATTGTGTGAAAGGGAAATTTCCTAATTGGCTCCTAGGTGGAATTCAAATTTATTTTTATTTACATATTAATTATTATTATTATTATTATACAGTTAGTTATTATTTATATTATATAGTTTTTTAACTATATATTATATTATATATATTTAAATATTAAATATCAATCTGAATTGCATATGTGTTATATATTTCAAATGACATATCAAACGTTAAATGGTATAGTTCCAAAGTTTCAAACCAACGGTAGCGTATATTAATATGGCAAAATATGTGATAGGGGGAGGGCGGGTTTGAATCAGTAACCTCCCCCTCCTAATTCCCATGTGTTACCAACAAACCATCCAGGGCAAGCTTGAAAGGACAGTCGCACACATTGTTTTATGTTGTAGTTTGATGCCAACAGCAAGGTGGTGGGAGCCAGCCCTTTGGGCCAGCCCCCACCCCATATGACCTCAACCACGCGTCCAAGGGCCAGCCAGTGGAAGCACTTAGCACTAATCACACTTTAACTAACTTAATTCCATTTAAAAATTAATTAATCATGCTTAAAATTCAAATTAAGTTGGCGGTGGATTTGGCGGTGTGCCAAATTAGGCAGAAATTGGAAGTTTTGGCGGACTTAACTAGAGTCTCTCCAGATTTAGCAAAGGTTTCTTGGGAAAAATTGAATGAAGCATAACTTGCTCAATTTTCGACCAAATTGAGATCAGAAAGAAGTGTTCTTGGCTAATTTGGACCTTTTGAACACATTGGTGCAGGTATCAGGAGCCATAAAACTTTGTAAACAACATTTTTTGCACATTGAGATAATACAGAGGCCCAAGCCATGGAAGTTGGACCAAGGAGATGTAGCCCAAGAGAGATGAACTCCTTCATCAAAACATTGTGTTAATGCGTCTCTTTGATGATTTTCTGCACGGTACATGTTTGTTGTTCATTATTCATTTTTGAAGCTATTTTTCTCATGAATGTCTTGTTTAACTTAAGGAATTTTCCTTGTTTGTAAGCACCAACAACTAAGGAAACCTCAACACAAGAAGCAAGAAGCAAGCACATGTTTATAAACCTGTAATTGTTATTAGCACAACAAAACTAATCATACAAAAATAGATCATAGACCCTTCTTGTTTGGCCGGTGGGTAGATCCCTTCAGGTTGATCTTCCTAGATTTTTCCCATGGATGTAGCGGTCATCAAGTGTCCGTGAACCACCCTTTAAAAAAATACTTGCTAGAATACTTTAATAATCAACAAACTTGGTTGAATATTTAATAATTAATCTAAATGGCATCATAAAGACCTCAACTAAAATCAAATGTCACAAATTCAAATCCTAAGGGATATCCAATGACAATATGAACAAACTGTAAAACCCCCTCTAAACAATTACCCTCACTGCCACTCTTCAGACTCAAATTATGAGTTCAATACATCGCATTGAGAGAAAACTTTAAGTTATTTGGAAACTCAAAGATTATATAAGAGAAATCATCAAAGAAATCTTCATATAGTGTAGAGATAAAAGGAATTTTGAAAAAACTAAAGTAAAACCCGCCAACTCTTATAACAATAATTTAGCATAAGACACTAATAACATATGACAATTGTACTGCCTTGCTCTCATGAGAACCTCTCAGGTATCCAAACCTTGTATAAGACTTGCATGCTTTCTAGGCATAAATTGAACACATCTCAAATTGGGAATTATTAAAAGCTAAGGCCACCTTATGCAATTTGATTAAAGGAATTGTAATTTGACTTTTTTCCATTGTAAACTTTTTACTTGACCTCAAGATCTCTCCACTTCACATTACTTTAACTAATGAAGTGAATAATGAAGAAAACCCAAGTACTCATGTCTAATTCAGAATCTCCTATAAGCTGGAGGGGTTTGACAACAAGACAACCCATTACCAAAGTAAACAAACTAAGTAAAACACATAGAAAAGGTATAATCCTTAAATTGTGCATTAGTGATTAGTAGATGAAATTCAAACTACTCTACTCATTAGACACATACACATACCATTTGGTTAGGTTGAACAGTGGGCATCCTGTACTAGAAGACATTTCTATCCAATATAAGAAGCCTGCCCAGGTTCAAAACTCGATTTATTTATATAATAAAACTTTGGGTAATTGTGTTAGACTCAAGTGTATATTAACAATCATACTGACTCGATCATTAATTTTCTTGATAACAAATTACAAGTCTACTAATTCTCTTAATTAAAAAATAATAATAATAAATTAAATAACTTTTTATTTGAATGATAAAATATGTTCTAATTATTTTATTAAAAAGTTCGGTAAACTTAAAAGAGGAAAAAGACAACCATAATGTCTAACCCGGCGGCCACGACCAACAACAAAATCCAACTCTCATAAAGCACAAATTGCGGCGGTGAGAGGTTTGAACTTAAATACAATTCGGAGAATGAGGGGTTTAAACTTTTGATTTAGTCATATAATTTTATTGGTAAAACCCTAATTTCATGGTTTTGCAGTATAAATTTTCCTGATTTAAAGTTCCTAAGGATCACTTTTAGTGACCATCCACTTGTTCATTTCTATGTCATGCCATGTGACTATTTTATTTAATTTTTTTTTGGCTTTCTTCGAAAAGCAAAATTATCTAATGTCACTCGCTCCTTTTTTCTCTATTTATTCCCACGCGTCACATGTGGTTAGGTATGATATGGAAAGGGGAGCTGTAAATAACCTCATTTTTTCTCATTATCTTATGTAGGAGAGTGATGTCCGACCATCTAAAATAGAGAGGTAGTTCCACAGCCTGTCACAAAACAAACTTCTCCAAACACAAAGAACAATGCTGATTCCATGCCAAGAATAATTGATTGAGTACTTAGACAATATTATAAATGACAATAACTATAAATGCCCAATACGAGACCCCTTTCCACATGCATTCCCTAAGCGGTTAGAACTTCAACATCAAAATCTATATATATCAATCATTTTGATTTAAATAATTAAATTTATTTTGTTGGGATGCAAAGCCTTTATTAACTATATGTCAGTTTACAAACTATTAAATTCACATTTAAATGAGTATTTTTCAAACTATTCATTAGGCACACTAAATGAAAGTAGTATAACTAAATACAAAGAAATATAAGTTCTAGTTGTGGGCATAAACAAAAATATTTGTCATTAGAATCTTGTAATAGCTGTTTCTTCTCTAGTATGATCGAATGCCAAGTTTCACTGTGAAAATTCAAGCTTTACAAGATGAGAGAGTTGAGTCACATAGAATCGGGAGTTGTTATTTAAAAAAGTGGTAAATTTGTCTTTTGGATGAATTTATTTTTCAGAAAAATAGTGTTTTTTAATGAATATATTTATATAAAAAAATTGTCGACCGCCGTAAGTTATTATGATTATGAATTCAAATTAATAGTGTTTTGGCAGAGCTCACTTTTTAATAAATGTGGTTGGTGGAAAATAAATATAAAAATTAGTAAGTTATTACAGTGATTTGTTCAAGGTGTTATTATATTTTAAGCAAATATATCAATAACTTATCATTTAACCAGCATCAAGATGTGTAGAGACAAATGTAAAAGAGTTTCCACTCTTTGGAAGTGTTTATCCTTCTGGCCTTATTACAATGGGCCAAGAATGTAAGACCCATTTTCTCATTATTTGAGCAATCATTACTCGACATATAAGCATTAGTTATTTTTAAAATGAATAAAGAACCAAAACAATTTAACATGTCTATCATTATGTCACATAAAGGATTACATCAACTTTATATAAATTTCCACTAACATTCTTATTAGAGTTCCCCAAAAAAATTATATTTAAAAATAGTAATGAAATTACTATGTTATAAAATTTGAAGCTCAATTTACTCTCTTATATTTTTTTGTGATTGGAGGAATTGATAACTTGGTCAACCTTATATTTGTGCAACACAAAGTTAATCTCAACTGCTGCCACTATAACATTTATGTAAAATGACACACGTCCCAACACAGGGCTCATAAACTAAATTGTTAAAATCATACAAATTACATAATACTTGATAATAAAATTATCATTAGTTAAACTACCCAGAAATACTCAATCTCTTATACTAAATATTTATCCTAAAATAAATTAAATTAATATAAAATTAAAATTAATAATAAAACCAATTTAATATAATAAAATATCAAACAAACAATACATTTAATACATAATTGAAATTCATAATCCGTCACATATCAATTAATACTCAATTTAATGTATCACGAGTATGTATGTTTCCATAGCTAATCATCATGTTAATTGTCTATTCTTTTTTGGAGTTTCACTGTGTAAGATTTTGGTTTTAATTTTTTTTTTTAAATTTATAATAATTTGATAGTTTGAAAAGTGAGAAATAAATTATTATTTTATAATTTTTATGAGTAATAAACATTTTATACCAAATTTTCAGTGTAATATTATGATAATGATTATTGGTATTTATTAAAATTAATTTTAAATTATAAAATTAAATAATAATAGTGATTATTTTATTTTAAAAAATTTAAAACTATTTTTAAATCTTATAATATTTTTATAAATTTAAAATTAAAAATATATATAATTATAAAATAAAACTTTTAAATAAAATCAAAATAATTACGATACATGAAAAATTTTAAAATCAAACTTATATAAATATTCACATATATATATTGCTTTTTAAGTATATGTTATGATTTTGTACTCTATCATAGATGATTGTATATAAATGAAAATTTAGACTTATTTTAAGAAGATTGATTATTATTTTGGAAGAAAAGTCTTGGAGATGCTTTCTTTTTTATATATTTGGAGGAAACTTTGAACATATTTTTTCTTTGAGTCTAGGTTATACGACAAACAATCAAGCAGAAGTATGTCTTGTTTCAAGGGTTCTTTCCAGGAAATCATCTAGGTCTCTCTAAGTTATTAGTCATCAATGACTCTAACATTATTATTAGGCATATGAATAGGTGAACATTCCCAAAGGAAAAGAAGTTAGCAAGAGTTTTATCTCATATTGAGAAACTCAAATGTTATCTTGACTTGTTGTTATGGTTTGAGGTCCTTTGTGTTAATAATGACCAAGCAGACTTACAAGCCAGCATAGCCTCTAATAAAAAAGGTGGGGTTATTAATTATTAATGGGTAGGAGTATCATCAAAATGTCACTTAGTTATGAAGATAGAGATTTAATTAATAGCCAAATGGAAACTCACATGTTACCAATCTCCCACGTAGCATCAAAATCTCAACCAAGTATATGTCATTATAATCACTTACGTCATTACATACTCTAACCTTGCACTATGATCATTTATCTATATCGGTGGAGGAATTCTCGTTATGCTTATGAAATTGTTTTCGCAATCGAAATGATTGTAATTAGTCATTATGGTTTTCTCTCTATATCATGATGTGTTTGTAAGGCCAGCAGCAGTTCAAAAGCCAGCCAGTTGAATAGGCAGTCAGTCTTTCACAATTATGAATTGATTGGCGTTTGACAATTAGATGGTAAACTAGGTTTGGTTTTGAGGGGAAATTGTTTCTATGAAACATTATTCCTAATTCTACTGGTGTTTGGTTTGGGAATTTGTGACATTTCCTAGTCAATTGAGTTTCTCAAGTGTGCTTGCCACCACTTGAGGTCTATCCTAGGGTGTTTATTCATGTAATTACATAGCAATCTTCGACGATATTCCCACTATTGGCTATGAGATTAGTGCTCTAGTTGTTTCAAATTAGGAGAAAGATAGATTTTTCTAATTTGTGAACTACACACAATTCAATAAAAGTGTACAGAGAGGCTATTGGTGTCTTGGGCATGGAATTGGGCTCTTTCCAATTACAGCTCAGCAAAATAGAGAAAAGGTGGAGGCAACAATGGGACCTGGTTATGTCAATTTTGTTGTAGAAAATAATGTAAATTTCAGTAATAGAGGCAGAGGTCAAGGAACTCTGCAAAAAATCACAACATCATCATGCTCCAGGGGTCAGTGTTTCATAAGAGGCCTTTTCAATGCAACTAATGTGCAAACATCATTGGTGGAATTTGTTATCTCTATATCTTTACAAATTTTGACAATGGAAAAGGAAGAATAACATAGTTATTGGGGTTTAAATTTCCTTTCTAGAAAGTTGCATACTATGGCTCTATATGTTGACTTAAGTCAGAGCCTTTTATAACATAATAAATTCTCCATTTATGTAAAAGAAAAGAAAAGAAAAAGATGATAATTTTTTCATCCCCTCCTTTTTCTTCTTCATTTTTTAAGAAAGCTTCACAAAAAATCCACCAAACACTCCCCCATGATCCATGGATGGTAAGTGAGGTAAACTATCGGCCCTTCCAACAACGACCTCAAATGGAAAGGGAACCGAACCCATGACCTTCCTATCATCGGAGATAGAATGTAAATCTAGCATCAAGACCAATCGAACTAAAAAGAATTGAACACGTGACTTCCCCGATATTGAAAGAGAGTATGCAAGTCTAAAATTGAGACAAAATAAACTAACCCTTTGGGTTTTTCTTCACCCTCTCGTTATGCTATGTGTGTATTTCGATACTCGGTTAAATGAAACTTGATAAGTTTAAACACCCCTTCCGATAATATCACCTTGCTTGAATTCACCTCAACAAACAATATCACTTGGTCATTCACCCCCTCGAAGAATTTCGCACCATAGTGATCTCCCACCCAATATGGAGTCCCACCTTCCACCCCTCCTACAAACTCTAAAATTTAAACTTAAACCCTACACAAGAAACTAATCTACCCCTCATAGTTCCTCGTGGATTTTTTTATATATTCCACCTGGATTAATTCGACCAATTATCATTTATTTTCTGTACAAAAGCGAGGATGTAAACAGCTCACCTAACCCACAGGATATTTGATGTATATCCTTGCAGAGTCCAAGACCCTGAGTAGTACACCTAATTCTTATTTTGAATTATCTTAAAATTGTAATATTGAATTTCGTATTACATTTATTCTGTAATTCCGACGAGGCCAGCGATGTCCACTTCATAGATATTTCTATTTACACAAAAGTACTACCCACAGTTATCGTCTTGTAGTTTCCACTACATAGATATATCTAGTCACACAGAAACGCCCACTGTTATCGTCTTGGTAGTTATAGAAATTCATTGCAATCAACGTCCGATGCGTGGATGTTGATTAAGTAATACAGAATAAAATTCTTCCGTTTTTCTACACTGAAATAGATAAACCGTTGGCAATGTCGAATAATAATGAAGATGAGTGGTGGGGATTGGCATGCTGGAGAATCTGATTGCTTTTTGGCTTCATTACGCGGCCAGTGTTCTATATATGGGAGTGACAACCAATCTCTCATCCACAATCCCTAAGGCTTTTGGTTCAGAATACAACAAGATCAGGGAGCGGAAGAGAGTCAGAGCACGAAGCCTTCTGGTCATGAGATTCATGGAGAATTTGGTGTTTGTATTGATTTTTATTGGGATAGGGGTGATGCTTAATGGGGGAACTTTAGTTCATTCGGCGGGGCCGTTCCCCTGTGATCCCAGCACTGGGTTGAGCTCGTTTCCATTTTGCGACGTTTCGATGTCAATTGCAGACAGAGCGAAGGATCTCGTTGGACGTCTGACTCTACAGGAAAAGGTGCAGCAGCTCGGGGATGCAGCTAGCGCCATTCCCAGGCTCGGAATTCCAAAGTATGAATGGTGGTCTGAAGCTTTACATGGGGTGTCTAATGTAGGTCCCGGGACACGGTTTGCAGCACCAGTTCCTGGAGCTACCAGTTTTCCTCAAGTCATTCTTACGGCTGCTTCCTTCAATGAGACTCTGTGGGAAACCATTGGTCAGGTTTGTATTTGAGCAGCCTCCTCTTCTAATATTACATGCATCCTTCAATGCTGAGTCGAACTAATTTAATGATAGATTAATGCAAAATTCAAATGTTTGTCAGTAGGTTGTTGCAGGCTGTTTAATTTCCCAATGTCAGTTGAATTTATATCTTTTAGGTGTCCCATTGAATCTTCATGATTTTTATTCTTGGCTTCAATCCAAAACTTATGTAGGAACTAGTGGATAAGAATGAATATAGTCCTGGGTCGTTCAGTTGCTGGAAGCTTTTTTTTGGGTCAAGTTTTCGGTCTTCGCTTACCTGGGTTAATTAGAATTCCGCTTCGTGTGTTAAGTAGGTTGGGTGTGGGTTTAATTTTTTTTAGGGTCATTTGAGTTTATCATGGTCAAGGTTTATGTGTTAAGTTTGTTGAGTGCATAGGTTCAATTTTTTTTGTGGGGGTCTATCAAGGTTAGCAACCGTGTGTTAAGTCTATTGGGTGTGTTGATTCAATTTTATTTGGTGGGTAGGTTAAATTTTTTTTTGGGTCCATCGAGATCAACCTTTATGTGTTAACTTTTATGTGTTAAATGGGTTGGGCAAGGGATTTAATTTTCATTTTCCCGAGGTCCATTTGAGTTCATGATGGTTAGACTCCATGTGTTGAGTTTGTAGGGTGGATAGGTTCAATTCTCCTTGGGTTTATCAAGGTCAGCCTCCATGTGTTAGGTCAGTTGGGTGCCTAGATTCAACTCTCCTTGTGTCATGGGTTCAATTCTTCTTGGGTCCATTAAGGTCAGCCTCCATGTGTTAAGTCAGGTCGGCTAGGCACATTGATTCAATTATCCTTCGGTGAGGAGGTTCAATTCTCCTTGGGTCCATCAAGGCCAGCTTCCATGTGTCAAGTCGAACGGCTAAGCAGATGGATTCAATTTTCCTTGGGTCAATCAAGATCAAGTTCCATGTGTTAAGTCGCCTAATGCCACTTTGCTAGCCCCTTGAGGATTATTAAAAGAGAAAAAAATAAGGAATATACTGGTCACTGTAGGTTATAAACAATGCAACCTTGACGATCCAACAAAAAGCCTTATTTCTTGGAGAGAAATTCCTTGCCTTTACTGCTCTCTGGGGACCTATAAAGTGATAAATAAGGTTTGATAGCTCTGGCTACTCTACACTTACATTTTAAGAACTGGGGTAGGTGGAAGTCGGGTACGTGAAATTTTGAAAATTTCAAAGTGCTTTCACTAAAACTTTCACTATCGTGTTAGTTCACATATTTTGGATTAAAAGTCAAATTCTAGAAACAAATTTAAGATTTTGAATTAGTAGGCCATTGCCTTAGGCCGTTGGTCAAAAGGAAGCCTTGTCCATTGAGTCTTTGTCAATATGATTTTGGTTTAGATTTGATTCTTTTTCAATATGATCTTGATTTAGATTTGATTGTAGTGTCCATGGACTTTTTCAATATGATTTTGGTAAAGACTCAATATGATCTTGGTTTAGATTTGATTCTCTTTCAATATGATCTTGGTTTAGATTTGATTAAACTTTTTCAATATGATTTTGGTTTAAGTTGTATGTAACAAAATCTTTTTACTCGATTTTTTTAATAAGATTGTAAATTTAAAGTGAGTTAATTAATTAAATTAAAATTTTCACAAATTTTTAGTTATTAAATTTGTCAATGTAATCAATTTATCGTTAAAATTGTTTCTCTAACATTTTAAATCAATACAAAGTTTAAAGAATTGATAGGATAAGTTTTATTTAATTGAAAAAAATAAAAATAAAAATTATAATTGTAAAATTAAGAATTTATCAATTTTATTTATGCCCATTAAAAATTAATATTAATAACAATCGTTTGAATAAAGATGTTAATAATTATCACTAATTCATTTAAATAAAGATGTTAACTAAAAACGATCATTAATTTCATAAAGGTAAGAAATGATGTTAATAACCATAATTAATTCCACAATGCTAAAGAATGATATATATAAGAATGTACTAATTTAATTAATAGAAAAAAGCTGTTTCCTTTGGGCGAATGCTATTTACAACTTTATAGCATTATAAATGAGGCTGACAAGGGAGGGAAATAGCACTCGCCCTCTCTCTCCACTCTCCATCCATTTGTTCACAAAGAGAAAGAACGATATTTATCACTTGTCAACACGCATTTATAATGCTATGAGGTTGGAAATAGGAATCGCCTTTCCTTTGGGATAAGAATTTATAATAAACTTTATATCTAATAAGACAGTAGTTATAATAAAGATTTATATCTTCAACTACTCATAACAAACCCACATGATGAGTCCCCTAACCGCTAGTGTTTCAACCCGTGATAGGTCGCTTTTAGCTCAGTGTGCTGTAACATGCTTTGCAGGTGGTATCGACAGAGGCACGGGGCATGTATAACGTGGGGTTGGCAGGGCTGACGTTCTGGAGTCCCAACGTGAATCTATTCTCTGACCCCAGATGGGGAAGAGGACAGGAAACACCGGGGGAGGACCCGCTCGTGGTCGGCAAGTATGCCACCCGCTACGTTCGCGGTCTCCAGGTAACGGACGGTAGCGACCCCAACCGGTTGAAAGTGGCCGCCTGCTGTAAGCATTACACGGCCTACGAATTGGACAATTGGAAGGGAGTCCAGCGTTACACATTCAATGCCAATGTGACCGCACAAGACTTGGAAGACTCGTACAACCCGCCATTCAAGAGCTGTGTGTTGGATGGCAATGTGGCCAGCGTCATGTGCTCTTACAATCAGGTCAACGGCATCCCCACCTGCGCAGATAAGAATCTGCTCGCAGGCACCATCAGAGGTGAATGGAACTTGAACGGGTAAGGTCGATATGAATTTGGGTTTTGGTAATGCCGCGATATTATTTTTTCTGAATTTTTGTTGTTTAAAATATGTTTTTAAATGTACAAAAAAAAATTATTATTTTGAAAATTTGTTTGACGATGAATCATATTAGTTTTAGTTGGTTCGAAATGGGTTGACAAAAATTCTCTATATATAATTTATGCCGAAATTCTTCTTAATAATTTTAATATACTAAATTTTTTTAATTTTAAATAAAATTGATATTTAGATAAACTACTGTTTACAAAGATTATGTATTCTTGTCTTAAAATTGTTGATCTGCAGGTATATTGTCTCGACTGTGACTCCGTTTCTACATTCTACAACCAACAACACTATGGAGCAACTCCCGAAGATGCAGCTGCGGATGCTATAAACGCAGGTGCAATGTGGATAATGTCCCATTTTTATTTTTTTAAATGAAATTGTGTGGACTCCTACATAGCTGTTTTCTTTAAATTAAAATATTTTTTTGGTCGAATTTTGTTATTAATCTAGAATTTTTTTGAAATTTTAATTATTTAAAATTCAAACTTATGATTCTAATTATTTACCAATTCAAATTTGTGATTTAAAAAAAAATCTTTATCAAATTCTATAAACATGATTTTTTAGGCCAGAAAACCTTCTCAACAGAGTAACAGTGTTTTTTTAATGGGTGATCCTTAAAATTAAATGCCTATCTGAATATGACAGGATTGGATCTGGACTGCGGGGCTTTCTTGGGCCAGTACACAGGGTCAGCTGTGAATGAAAGCAAAGTGACCGAGTCTGCCGTTGATCAAGCCCTCATTAATACCTTCACAGTGCTGATGCGCCTCGGCCGTTTCGACGGGGATCCGGCCAAGCAGGCATATGGGAACCTGGGAGCGAATGACGTGTGCACTGATGAGCACCAGCAGCTAGCTCTGGAGGCTGCCAGACAAGGGATAGTATTGCTAAAGAATGACGGTGCATTGCCATTACTTGCAAGCAATGTGCATTCCTTGGCCGTCATTGGGCCCAATGCAAATGTAACCCGAACAATGATCGGAAACTATGCTGGTAAGCATTCAACCAATGCCAATTTATTTTTATCAAATCAATAGGATGATTAATAAATTTTTGTGCTGGGATTTATTTTGTCAAATGAGAAATGGTACAGTTAGTCAGTGATGAAGTGTGAGCATAAATTTTATAAAATATTTCAAATCTGTAATTTAATTATATTTAAATATAACACAGATAATATATAATTCAATTAGTTTGATATAACTATGTTAGAGTTTTAATTAAGAGTGGTATATTGTGTTTTAAATTTGTTAAAAAAATTAGTTTTATTAGTTTGTCGATGTGATAGTTCAATTTAGTAGTATAATGTCACATAATAGTTCAAATCTCTGGAGGCCTCACCCATACACCCATAGTGTAAGAGGATATAAGCAATATGAAAACAAGTCTTATCACCAATTCCAACCTATGAAATTTTGGTGTTTGGAATCTATTTACAGTGGTCTCACCCTTGTTCAATTTCAGTAGTATAATATACTTATGCTAGAAAAAAAATAGTTCTACTGATTTGTCCCAAGCATGTGATAGTTCAATTTAGTAATATAATGTCACATGATAGTTTAATTTAATCTTACATATGATAGTTTCATTTAAGAGTAGTGTTTTGTATAGTAAATTTGTAGATAAAAATAGTCATTTTTAATGATTTTTTTATTAAAATATTTTTAATTTTTAAAATTAATTTTTCAATATTTTAATTTTTTATTATTTAAATTATTTTTTTTACAAAATTAATTTATAAATTACAGATTTATAATTTTAACGACCAAAAATTTATGATGAATAAATCAGAACTAAATACACTGTAAATTTATAAAAGAATTCTATCCAAAAAGTTGAATTGTATATTCTAACTGATATATTCAACTGACCAGTAAACAAAAAGGTGCACCCTGCACATGTCCTACCTGCTGAAACAGCGATCTACCCTACAACGTTCTATGGACTATATTTATTCCCATTATACATTTATTGCTGCACAATTAGATACAGAACACATTTATTGCTGTACAATTAGATACAAAACACTTGTCAATAGTACATGAAATTAAACATATGATCAGAAGTCAGAAGTCATTATTTACTGAGGGTCAGCATTAACTTCTGTTCAGAAAAGTCTAGTCTAGAATTAGTATACATTCTGCTTGGAATTATTTACTCCTGTCTGTAAAATATGGTTTCAAACAAGTCCTACACATTAATCTGAAATGCTTTATCTGGAATGTATAGAACCTGAAATGGTTTCTACACACTACCGGGAATTATGATGAACAAATATTTCACAATTCCATTTCTATTCATGATGATTTAAAATTGCCTACACATCAATCATAACAATTTTAACAACTCATATATTTTAACAACTTTTTGAGGGTGGATAATGGTTACCTTTACTGGCTACTTTGATGGTTACAGAATCTGTTTTAATTGTTTACAGGCACACCATGTAAATACACGACCCCCCTTCAAGGACTTTCTGTGTACACTTCAACTGTCTATGCACCTGGCTGTGCAAACGTTGCATGCAAAGGAAACGATAGTCTATTAGCTGGGGCTGTTCAGACTGCAGGCAATGCAGATGCAACGGTGTTAATAGTAGGTGGAGACTTGACATTGGAGGCAGAGGCTCTAGACAGAACAAGTTTGCTGTTGCCTGGCCAGCAACAACAGCTCGTAACCCAAGTTACTGCTGCATCCAAGGGACCTGTAGTTCTTGTGATCATGTCTGGAGGTCCTTTTGATATAACATTTGCAAAAGATGATAACAAGATTTTAGGTATTCTTTGGGTAGGCTATCCCGGAGAAGCTGGTGGAGCAGCCATTGCAGATGTGATATTTGGAGCGTACAATCCAGGTAATGTTTAAAATGAAATCACCAGTTTTAACTTTTGGGTACATTATCAAATAGGTCATTTCAGTTTTTGAGAGTTGGTTAACCTAAGTGGTTTAGAGTTAGATGTCAAGTTTTTGAGTTAGATAGTTTTTTTTATATTATTGTTAGTTATGGTTGATGACGGGTTGACTCTTTTCCATTACTTTGAACAAGACTCTGGAGTCTGGAATCAGTATCAATATTTACTTGATTTACCATCAACAAAATGTGGGGAAATATTTTGTTTCTCAAAAAAATTATGTCCGGAATCAAGGCCAATGGTTTATTCAGTGGAGTAGTACTCTGTTTTTTGAGCTTTCATTTCAAGTAAAAAGATCATCTTAGTTTTTGAAATCCATACACATAAAATGTTTCTGCAACTTTTGGGGAACCACCCCTGCTAGATTCCACTGCAGATCCAGTTCTTTTTTCAAATTAAGGCTTAGATCTCTTTCTGCTGCAGGTGGGAAGCTGCCTGTGACTTGGTACCCAGAGGATTTTGCTGTCAACGTCCCCATGACCAACATGAACATGAGGCCTGATAACACCACAGGTTACCCTGGCCGAACTTACAGATTCTACACCGGAAACACTGTTTACTCGTTCGGATATGGACTGAGCTATACAAAATTCAACCACAATCTAGTCAAAGCGCCCGAACTGGTCTCTCTTCCTCTGGATGCATGTTCTCAGATGAAATCAAATTCTTGTGAGGCTCTCAGTGTGACCCACACTAAATGCCAGGGCTTGTCGCTGGAAGTTCATGTTGATGTGAATAATGTTGGTTCCAGGGATGGATCCCACGTATTGTTCTTATTCTCTGCACCCCCATCCAGTACTCTCGAAACCCCACAGAAGCAACTGATTCAGTTCAGAAAGGTCCATGTCCATGCAGGAGCCACGGAAAGGGTCCTTTTCAATCTTGATGTATGCAAGGACCTCAGCATTGTTGAGCAGACTGGAACCAGGATGTTGCCAGTGGGGTCTCATCTTCTTCACATTGGTGATCTGCAACACTCTGTTTCAGTTCAAATAAGCAACTAACTAATTCACATGGAGGGAAATCTGGTTCTCTGCTTCCGCAAGGGCACTGAACTTGATCAAATTGAGCTCCTTAGCCTACAAGTAATTGATATTTACCATTCTCCTTGAGCAACTTCGCGGACAGATTTAGGTTTCCTAGTACGATTGCTTACTCTAATTTAGAATATTTTAAGAAGAGTGCCTTCTCAATGAGAGGGTGTTGATTGCATTTGTCCACAAAAGATACCATGGACCGTTCATTTATATTTAGAATGCGTAAGAGCATTTCATTTGTCCATGAAAAAATACGATGGACTCTTCATTTATATTTCAAACTATAGGGATGAATCTGATGGACTGTTCAATATGGGATGGATTTTTTTTTGTTGAATTAACATTTATTTTTATAATTAATTAATGAAGAATTTGCAATTAAAATAAGGATGTTTTTATAAATAGTTGTTTTATAATTTAATATTATTAAGAAATAATGATAGATTTAATATGTTGAGATTAATTTGGATCTCAAATTTATTATTCCTAATTTAGTTATCAAATTTATGAAATAATGATGAAAGAATGGGTAAATAAACACACCATCTCATAAATAGACAAAATATGTGACCTAGGTAACTTGATATGGGAGAAAACTTGGCTAGAATGCGAGACATTTGCTCTACTTTCTTTTCCCTAGTTAAGAATGCAACAATAAAGAAAATGATACTATCTATGCAATTGCCTTGGACATTATGGCCTACATGGTTGCTATAGAATTTGTTACCTCCTTTGTTATGCTTCATAACCTACTCCTAGATGCTCTAATCAACTATGTAACATAAAAATACTAAAATATCAGAATTGCTTCTCATCCTAGCACCTCAATATTTAACATAGCTTCATAGTCATTTAGGGTTACGGTTAGGGTTTTGCATACCCCAACCATAAATTAGTGTTAGGATTTTGGACCCTTTAGAATCTTCTTGAAATTCCACACATGACTTGTGACAACCCTGCCATCTTTCCATTGTGAAATGCATTGTAAATGTGTCATGTATTTTAATTACAAAAAAATGGGTTGAGTTAAGGGACATATATTCTAGAGACTAGGGTAGGTCCCTTGATTGGGTGGTTGGAGATTTCTTGTTGCAAGAAAGAAAATCTGAAATTGGTCATGTCTACTCTAAAGTTGGGTGGTGAAATTTAATGGCCTAATATTCTCAAAATTAATGGTTGCAAGAGGAGTATGTAGACCCATGTTTTCCTTGGCAAATTCTACAAGGAAAAAATGACAAGAAAAATTAAAGAGGAATGGGGAGACTACCATCTAGGATGGTATGTTAACCACTCACTACGACAAGCTAACTAACATAAAAGAATGGAAATAGTTGGACAGGTGGCACCCTTCCTATTGGCTGGAAAGATTGTGGTAGGAAAAGGTCATTGTCGGAAGGTAGGAAAGAAAGATCATTGGAATTTCGGGAGGACGCATTGGTGGGTTACACAATGAAAGGGAGAAAGTGTAAGACATGACAAGGGGACTTGAGCTACAAGGGAGAAGCATAGAAGAGGAACTATGCAGCAGCAAAGCAGAGAGAGAGTTCAAACTGTGATTGAAAATGTAGTAGAGGAAGAAGGAGAGGAACCAAATTTTTGGAAAAAAGCAGGGAAGGAACAAAGGCCATTCGAACTATTGAAAGAGGGTAGTCAAACTGCGGAAAGAGAACTCGAAGAAAAAGACCCCTCAGTCTCTAGAATTTGGCTCGAGGGTGATAGTTGCAAGTGAGAACTGGCAGCAGGTTTTTTATGGATGGGTGGAGATTCATCGCCCTGAACTCAGTTGCTCAGTCCAATATAAATTAAAGATGTGATTGCAAATGCAATATGGTTATTGAGTTCTTGCTAAACTATTACATCAGTGTTGCATTTATTGTGTGAATGGTTCATGGATTCACTGTGTTTAGAATGGTAAACTCTGATGAATGTGTATCTTACTATTGTGCCATTCCACTACCATTCTTTATGGAAGACCACATATATAATTCTATATGTGTGAGTGTGGTGTACATTGAGTGTTACTGTTCTATGTAAGCATGATTGTTTGATGTTCCACTGTAAGGATTATGACTACAATTCAAATGGGAAGGCGCCTTCATGTTGTTGATGTAATGCTGACCCTTCGACCTATTTGGGCACTGCATGTTCTCTGGTTGTTTTTATAAGCTCTATTACGCTTATTCATTTCTTGAGGAGATCTGCAGATCTCCGAGACTAGAATAAATGTTTCCATGTAAACCATTAAGGATCAAGGGACTACAGGCCTTCAAGAGGATGAATGAACAAGCCCCTAATCTAAATGAACAAGTCCCTATTTGGTGCATTTCAATGCCACCATCCAAAATGAGCTTCATAAATCTATAAGGGTGACTGTGGAGTTCTATTGCAAGTCCAAGCGATTACAAAACCAATGTAGTTGAGTCATGAACGAGAAATTTCGCAAAGGGGTCATGATGCAAAACCAACCAAAATCTTACCTTGCAAACTTATCTCATAACCTCAGCCTCTTAACCTTATCCATGATCTTGGATGAGTCTATCGGGCCACACGAAAATTGGCTTGAAAGTTGGGTTGCAAGCCATATGATCATAACACAAGTCCAAGAAGTTAGCATGATCAGCTACGGAGATTAAGTGAGAGAAATGAATGGAGGAGAGGAAGCTTGAGATGACATGTCCTTAAGGTTACATTCCCGAAAGCCTACAAGGGATTGTGCAAGAGAAATGTTGGGTTGATGAGGGTTGGGTTGGTAACGCGGAGTAGCTCGAGATGATTTGGAGGTCATGTATTGGTTGACGAAAGAACTAATTCCAATGAAAAAGGCTTATTTCGATGTTGGGAAGCGGAAGGTGGGACTCATTTTGATGGGGAATATTGCGACAGTTAACGAAAATGTGTCTGTCCCAGAGTTTGTCTCCTAGACGTAGTAAGGTGTAGTATTTTCCGAAGAGCTAAGATGACTCAACACTGGGATGTCGTGACAAGAGCAAGGTTGTAGGAGCTGTCAAATGAGAGAAAAAGCATGTGGACCAGCCGAAAGCATCGAGAAGTGTGGTGGTGTGAACCCTCTAGGATACACAAGCCCGAAGGTCATCTCGAGGTAGTTCAATGATAGAGTGCGTTCAAATGGCGTGGGATGATGCAAACTGGGACATAGTCGCAAAACATGTGAGCCTAATAGAGTGTTCATTGGTGCAAGGGCGGACCCATAGACAGGTCAACCCAGAAAGCCTTCCCCAAAGTTGCTTGTGAAGGTGCAAGGTGAGAAGGGCAGGGTAATGGACCCAATAGTTAACGGTCCATCCCATATCTCTAATTATATATGTATATTTGTATAAAAGTGTGTTGGAATGCATAGTTAGGATTATATATATATATATATATATATATATATATATATATGCCTTACTGGTGAAGATCCATGCCATGAGTGGGTTGGCAGCTAGTATTCCATTAGGTTATATAAATATTAATTCTATTATTTATATTAAGTTATAAAAAAAATTTAGGTTATATAAATATTAAGTTATATAGTTCAAAATAATTTAAAAAAAAATAAAAAATTAGGTTATATTAATATTAATGTATTTAGATATTGATATAGATATTAGGTTTTATTGATATTAATACTATTATATATATTAAGTTATATAGATTTTAGGTTTTATAAATATTAAGTTATATAGTGATCATGTTTTATAAATATTAAGTTATATAGTCATTAGGTTATAAAATTTTTTTAATGTTATATAGATATTAGGATCTATGATATTAATATTAATATATATATTAGATTTTTTAGAGTTTAATATTAATATAGATTTTAGGTTATATAATGATTTATGATATTAATATTATATATATATTAGTTTTTTAGATATTGATATAGATATTAGGTTTTATTAATATTAATTCTATTATTTATATTAAGTTATAAAAAAAATTTAGGTTATATAAATATTAAGTTATATAGTGATCAAGTTTCATAATTATTAAGTTATATAGACTTAGATTATATAAATATTAATGTTATATAGATATTAGGATTTAGGATATTAATATTAATATATATATATATATAGTTTTTTAGTTATTAATATTAATATAGATTTTAGGTTATATAAAGATTTATGATATTAATATTAATATATATATTAGTTTTTAGATATTAATATTAATATAGATTTTAGGTTTTTTAAAGATTTTGTTTTATAGATAATTAAATAAATGATATTAATTTATAAAAATTAAAAATTAAAATTAAATTTAGGTTTCATTATAAATCTTTTGGCCGACCTGTGCTGTTCCTTTAATATTCATTCCCTCATGAGTATTTATTTCTTCCATCTAGCTCTTCTTTTATCATCTTTCTCTCAACCCTGATGATGGATCCCATTTGGGATTCGAAACGTTGGTGTAAAAATTCTATTACTGTGAATTCTCCGGTCAAAAATTCAAAAAGTATTCCATTGCCGAGTGGCGCCAGTAGGTTGACCAAGATAGCCAAGTGGGTGCCATGTGGCAAGATTATGATGTGGCACCTTTTGATTCATCAAAGATTCAAATGGTCAAATGTCTTAGTCAAAAGGTTGGGTTGAAATAAAATCTTATACCGCCAAAATTGTCTCGATGGGATGGAGGCAACAATGATGTTTACTTGAGGCTTAAGTTGGTTGAAGGGATCGAAATTTAAGACCCCATTTCCATAAAGGCGCCTTGGATCTTGTGTCAGTCTAGTAACTAGCCTCCTCCCCACCTGTGTTGTAAGGGATTAGGAGGGCGTAGTGTTACAGTGTGGTATCAGAGCATCCAAGTTCAACACTTGGACTAGATGGGCTCTATTATGGGCATTAATAGGGGTATTTCATAACGATTTTTAGAAAAATAGCTAAATTGATGTTTAGGTGTTAAAAGTCGGTCTATAATCGATTATTGCTTGCATAGTGGATATGCTTACTTGGTAATGTAAGTATGTGACATGGTAATAATGCATGGATCCCTAGTTTAGGGATGGAGCTCAACTCTGAGCATGCTATCTGAATGTGAGTATGATGGTATCCTACTCATAGTGTCGGGTTTGATTATATGTCAACTGCAATAATGTTCAACAAGTTGCTTAGTTATCTTGGAAATGCATGTGGTTTCTATCTAGCATCTTGAAGGTTTGGACAGTTGATGGTTGTGACCTGTGAGGTTTGTCTTTTCGTTAATTTTGCAAAACTGCATGTAGGGCAATGAGTATGGTCAATTGTAGCATATCATCACCACTGGTTGGGTCATGTGATTTTTCATTTTTGGAACAATTATGCATGAGGATGTTCATGTGATTTGAGGTATTTGGGGAAAAACCCCTATGTGAGGTGTATTTTACATAACACCACTTGGTGCAAGAAATGATAGACATATAAAATATGTACTAGTCGAGACGTGAAGATCCTAGGGCCTGCATGTTATAAGAGGTCAAGAACCTTGGTTGAGGTCAATTGTTTTCATATGTCGATATTATGTTTTACTTTATGAAGGATTTCCCTTTTGATTAAAGCCTTCCTTGTAAAAGGAATAAGGTATAACTCGTGAAAATGGTTGGTCAAGGCCTGTAAATGGTCACTATCTCACCATGAGATGGGGCATCTATGTTCAATATTCAAACTTGATTATTATAGAGGCAAAGGTCTTGTGTAGACCTTGTAGACAAAGGAATCACAACTCTGTTGGAGAGTGATGAGATTGGTGGTTTCTCTTCCATACTAATTGTAGCAACGTGAAGCTAAAAGGTAGGGTGATTGTTTGCCTACACAAGTAGGTGTTGGGTCTGGCACTATGATTGCGTAATTTTATATATGTATTAATTGCAAAGGTTGTTTTCATATGCATGACACATTCATAAATATGAAAAGTAATGAGTTATAAAATAATAGATGTTATATGTTGATGGCCTGTGATTGACTCTTGAGGCTGCAATATTAGAGTTTATCTAAAATTATTGGGATTTCTCTTGTGTTTCTCATTTTTTTCAATAAATATCTAATTTTTCATGTGGGGTATTCTCGTAGCATAAAACAACTCGAGAATGTGGCAAAAATAATGAGATTTCTATATTAGATTTTGTCTTAAGTTATCAAACTTCATAGAATATTTCATATGATGATGATTCCCTCACTAAGCTATACAACTGAGAAGATGAGGACATGGTTGAAGGTGTCAAGGATACTATTACATATGACAGTTGAACTTATGAGATACTTGTTATTGCTAACCTCTGGTTGCATGTGGATAGGATGATTATTCGATTGGGAATGATGATCTCAGCTAAGAGATTGAATGAAGCTAATGAATACTTAGATTAACTAATGATAGTATGGGTCGTGGTAAAGAGACTAATAATAATTTAGGCTCATAGTTTTGGTACAGTCGGGCAATGAAACCGGTATATCGTTTTTATTTATTAATGCACTAACGACTGAGCGTATGTGGAAAAACATAGAAAGGATCATTGGCAGCAAAAGGAAATATGTATCATGGTGTGATGTTAGGATATGGACCAAGTCCATCGAAGTTAAAATTGGAAACTAGGGCCAAAATCCACCTTAGGACAATTCATATGATGAAGATGATTATTGCATTGGATTCCTTTTTTCGAGAGGTCCAATTTTGATATAAATTTCATCTCATTTTGGCAAGAAGAAATTGAATTTTGAATTTATTATTTCCCATGCTTAAATTGTCAAGGTTGACCTCAGTGAAATGTAGGCTCATGAAGCCCAATGGATGTGTCTCCTCACCCTCAACGAAGTGTATAATTAGGAGTGACCTCTCTCTCATTTGGACATCACTCATCTCATCACATATCTCTCTCTCCTCTCTTGATTGGTTTGTATAGCTTGGAGGCAACCTCTTCCTACTTCACACATGTGAGAGGAGGACGATTTTCTCAATTAGTTTGCTGGCTAAAAATTTCAGGGAACACGACAACATTGACCAACATTGACTTGGGTGATTTTGACCAGTTTTCACTTTGACATTGAGGGCATAATTCTGATTTTTGAAGGCCGTATTGATTGGCACAATTTTTGAGGTGATTGGGATAGTTTGACTGGTTTGACTTTAGCCTTTGACCGCATAAATTACAGTAGCATTTGATTGGGTTGACCAAACTATTTTTGGGTTGACTTTGACCCTCTTGGAAGGCTGAATTCTTTTGTTGTTGACCGAGCTACTTGGAGGACATTTTGGAGTTTCTTTGACCACCGTTGACTTTCTGGTTAGGGCTGTAGTTGACTGTTGATTTGATAGGACTGTTTTGGGCATGTAATTCTGATATTTGTACTCAGACTCTCTCTACTGAACTATTGAAGAATAATACGAAGATTAGATCAAAGGGTTTCCCCAAATTGGGCTTTGTCCATGGCATACGCCATATCTTGTGTTCTCTTGTCTTGGCTTGTCTTATGTACATGTTTTTATGTTCTATCTGCATTTACCGTCAATGTGTTTAAGTTAATGTGATTGCTTATTGGAAATTTTCATTGGGTTGATAAGGAACAATGAAGTAAATTGTGCTAAAGCATAGAAGATATCATTGTTATCTAAAATTGACATGGTATCAGAGCTCAGGTGAAGACAAAGGCCAAGCAAGAGTGAAGAAGCAATCACTAAGGGAATTTGTTGGACAAGGACTTGGAACTAGTCCTAATGACAACTACGTCTTTCTTCAAATCTGAGGACAAGCTTAAGGATAAATCTGACTATCATGCATGGAAGATGACTCTAGATTTGACATTAGAAAATGATGCCATGGACTATGTCAAAGGAAGAATAACAGAGCCTCCTTCAAATGCATTTATGGCTGCACAAACGAACTACAAGAAAGGTGAGGTTAAAGCTAAGGAAATTATTGCTGGTTCTATTCACAAGCCTTTGGTTGCCTATATTTTTTATTTGGAAACATCTAAGGAAATGTATGACAAGTTGGTTGGGATGTTCAAAGTAAATAATACAAAATCAAGTTGTAACACCGTCGTCCCACATCTACCAAAGTAACCATGCCAACCAGGTAAACATGTGACGAGAGGCTACTATGACTGTATTCAACCTCCTACGTGGCCTTAAGGAAGTGGAATCGATGGAATACATCAACCAACCTATCCACATCAGCAACAGAACCCACTAGCGTTCTAGACATCTTAGGCCTAAGTTGCTCTCATGCTATAGGCAAGGGAGCGTTTAGAAACCAAAAGTTGCTCTCATAGGCTTGCCTACTAGTGACCAAAGACTAAATTTGTCAGTGTTGTGCTAGCAACTCTAGGATTTGAGCCACTTTTTTAGTCCCAAAGCCTAGTTCACTACTCAAAATGGAATGATAACTCAGGAACAGTAAAAGAATAGGGAATTAATGATGCAAAAGTAATAAGTTGAACAAGACCTTAATCAAAGCCCTACTAGCCATGCCAGGAATTTCGTCAAACATATCATGAACATGTAAGCTAAAGGTGTAAACCAGATAATTAAGTGTAGGGATCTCATACTTATTTGAGAATCACTATGAACCATTGTTCCCTCATGTCATTTGTTGCATTATCATCTATTAGGTCATAGATACATTATCCATCTATTAGGTCATAGATACATTATCCATTCATTTACAAGTAAAAACATGCCAAGAGCCATACATAATTGTTGTCATAAAACATACATATAACCAACATAATAGGGATAGAAATATCATAAACATATCAACCATAAAATGCACATATACATCAGTACACTTACACATCAAAATCAAGGGAATGAATTTCTCATTAATGAATGCAATAAAAAAATCAGAGATGGGACTACCACGTTCCACCTGACTAATGAATGGCTGAGCCAAATCTCTCTTCAGAAATTCACCCCCATGCCATATTCCAAGCATGAATGTGGGACTCAAACCAAAAGAACCAAGCAAGACATACCGAGGCTAAACCACCTCACCCTCATCAATAGAAACCAGGCTTTACTGTAATCCATCCAGGATCACTAGGCCAATACAATGAACACATCATAACAGGATTTACCGTGATCTCCACCCGATCAATAGGCCAAACAAGCATGGATTCAACCAAATTTCTCCACCTACACTGTGAGATCTCCTAGTCTCTCGGGCTTTACTGCAATCCAAACATGGATCATTAGGCCCTAAACCGAGACCCACTCTCTAGGCTTTACCACATATCCCAAACCTGGGATTACTAGGCCCAATGGAGAGCAACCCACCTCTTGGATTTATCGTATATCCTTCCATTCACCGGCAAGAATTCCTAGGCCTATCGAGGCAACACAATCATGGATTTACCGCAACCCATATTTTGGCTCAGGGGTCACTAGGCCAGTGGCTTTATCGTGATCCACAATCCATCTCAGGGACCACTAGGCCATGTTCTCTATCATTCAAAGATCCACCCCACTCAACTTCGAATCCATCTCAACTAAAACATGAGAACCCCATCTCACCATGGCTATTCATAAATGCCAAGGCTAGGCCAAAAAACACGGTTACACCTTGCAAAACCCATGCCATGATGGAAAAGAATTACATGAAATGCCATGCATGCTAAATCTAGTAAGGAAAATACACATGCAAGTCGATACTTGTAATGAAGCCTGTTGCAACTACTTAATCTTTCCTTTCCCTACTTGATCTTTGCTTCCCCGTTCCTTCTTTGCCTTTCTTGCTCCAATGCAAAAATTCTCCAAGAAAACTCTGAATTTCCGAGAGAGAGAGAGAGAGGGAGAGAGAGAGAAAGAGAGAATAATGAGAGAGCTCCAAAACTCAACTGAAAAAAGGTTACCAACTAATCCTCATAAACCTTTTTATGAATGAGGCCTCTATTTTCTTCATTTTCCATCTCTAATGCATGTATAATCGTTGCCAACTCAAGATCATGTGTGGGGTAGTTTTGTTCATGCTCATTCAATTTCCACGACTCTCATCATACCAACTACCCATGCTTGATAAGGACTCCACCAAGTCCTCTCTTGCAACCATCCATGCATACTACAAACTCTTTGTTCGGATCTGCAATCTATATCACTGGTGCATGTGTGAACAATTGCTTAAGCTATTCAAATCTAGCCTCACACTCCTTTGTCCATTCGAACTTCTTACCTTTCCTATGCAATGATGTAATAGGATAAGCAATCTGTGAGAAGTGCCTGATGAATCTCCTATAATAGCTTGCCAAACCCATGAAAGATCTCACCTCATCCACATTCTTAGGAGTTACTCACTCCATGATGGCTCTTATCTTCTTTGGTTCTACTGCAATTCTCTCCTTGGAGACAACATGTTCCAAGTAGTGTACCTCACTCTAAAAGAAACTACACTTGTTAAGCTTAGCATACAACTGATGCTCTCTCAACAACCTCAACACTACTTCTAAATGCTCAGCATGCTCTTCCTCATTTTTTAGAATATACCAATATATCATTAATGAACACAATAACAAACTTATCCAAATATGGATGCAACACACTATTCATTAAGCACATAAATGTAGATGGAGCATTAGTTAAGCCAAATAGAACAAAAAAAACTCTTAATACCCATACGTAGTTCGGAAATCTGTCTTGTAACTGTCCTCCTCTTTGATACATACAACTCATCAATCCTCGACAATGGGTACCTATTCTTGATGGTCACTTTATTCAACTGCCTATAGTCAACGCATAATATGAGGGTTCCACATTTCTTCTTCACAAGCAAGACGGTGTGCCCCAAGGTGATACACTTGGCCTAATGTATCCCTTGTCCAACATTTCCTTCAACTCAATAAACTCAGGTGTTCTCATCCTTTAAGGTGTTTTTGATGCTGGAGCTGCCCCTGGCACTAACACAATTGAAAAGTCTACTTCCTTGTGAGGTGGAAACTCTGTAATGTCCTCAGGAAATACATCCTGACACTACTACAAAACTAGGTACCTGATTGACACATCTGCATCCTCAACCTCCTTACCCTTATCACTAGAAATGTGTACTAGAATTAACACACACCCTTTCTTGCATCTACGCTTTGCTTGCATAGCTATCACCATCCTAATTGATGTGACTTTCTTCTTACCCTACAAGACTCCTAGTTCTCCATTGCCATCGACACACTCAATAGATTTGTCAGAACAATCTACCTTAGTTCTATGAAGGTACAACAAATCCATGCCCAACAACATACTATATGATCCCAATGGTAATACAAATGTGTTGTGGTAGGCATACCATTCAAATCAAATGCACATGCTCTTACCCAATGATGAACTCACTTCTTTGTACTTGTAGCCAGCTGCGCTAACCAGGACTCTGCATGCAATTCCTTACTCAAACCACACTTATCCACCAAGTGAGGACTAACATAGTTATAATTAGATCCAAGGTCAATGAAAATAGAAATAACTTGATCACAAATCTTACCATCCATCTCAATGATAGATTCATGGTGTTTTTATTGTCTATTGTCCACTGTTGCATAAATACAAGGAATGCTCTGACCAATATCCCCAACAATCTGTGCCTCCTATGCACTGTATGTATGAGGCCTACCACCCTGATTATGTGGAAAATGTCTCTTAAGGTGTTCCTTGCCACATGTCCAACACTCCAACCAACCAGTACCAACACCTCTATGCTGCTGCTACGACTCATGTCCATGTCTAGCTGCATTAAATCTCTTTTGCAATGCCACATTTTCTTTCTCATCTTCATTCTGAGGTCTTCTTCTCTTAGGCTTCCATTTACCTTTACCTTTGTCGTTTCCCTTCCATCCTTGCTGAGATTCATTCTTAAAGTTTGATTGTTCATAACAATGTTTCAATTTCCCAATAACTTCCTCAAGTGACAGAGGCTCATCATACTCAATCCGATCTCTAAATGCTAATGAGAAACCACTGAGAAATCACTGAACTTTAGCCTTCTCATTAGTAAGATAGGATACATAACTCAATAGCTCCAGAAACTTGGTCATGTACTTTTCATCTATCATTGATCCCATCTTTAGCTCATATAATTCCTTAGCCTTACTGTTGTAGTACCTCTCTGACAAGTAATTCTTCTTGAAAAGCCTCTTGAACTCCCGCCAACTCAAACCATCTGTCCTGATATCTCTGACCCGCTTAACATCTTCCCACCAAATGTTTGCTTTACCTTTCAAGTTGAAGATCACTGCTCTGGCCTTCATGTTATATTTGTAATTATGCAACTCAAAGAATTTTTTCATCCCAAGTATCCAAGCCTCTGCATCTTTCGATTTCCTCATATCTCCATCAAAAGTTGGTGGCTTCGCTTTCTTAAACTCATTTGGCAAGTATCCCTAATCATTCCTCCTGTAAGGATGATAGTGATGACGATCATGATTTCTATTAGAACCAAAACTAGAATAGTACCTGTGCTCATCCCCCATTCTATCCGAAGTTTCCAGCAACTTGCCATCTCTCACAATATCAGATCTATCCGACATGTGTCTACCAGGAGACACACTGCCATATGCCCCATTAGTTTTATCCTCATGTCCACGGCTTATCTGAAGTGATCCTTTCCACTACAAGTCTGACAAACTCTGAAGGAGTATAGCATTAACCTATGATTGTTTCTCTTACACCTGTATGATTCGGTCATTATTTCCCTTACAAATTCTTATCTCTTCCTTGAACAAAATATAGGGAAATACTCTGTTTCCCAAATTTTCATGCCCCGGAATCAAGGCCAATGATGTATTTCGTGGAGTAGTACTCTGTTTTCTGAGCTTTCATTCCAAGTAAAAAGGGTCATCTTAGTTTTTAAAATCCATACAGATAAAATTTTTCTGCAACATTTTGGAGCGCCTCTGGTAGGTTCCACTGCAGATCCAGTTCTCTTTTCAAATTAAGGCTTAGATCTCTTTTTGTTGCAGGTGGGAAGCTACCTGTGACTTGGTACCCTAAGGATTTTGCTATCAACGTCCCCATGACCAACATGAACATGAGGCTTGATAACACCATAGGTTACCCTGGTTGGACATACAGATTCTACACCGGAAACACTGTTTACTCGTTCGGATATGGACTGAGGTATACAAAATTCAACCATAATCTAGTCAAAGCGCTCAAACTGGTCTCTCTTCCTCTGGATGCATGTTCTTAGATGAAATCAAATTCTTGTGAGGCTCTCAGTGTGACCCACACTAAATGCCAGGGCTTGTCGCTGGAAGTTCATGTTGAAGTGAATAATGTTGGTCCCAGGGATGGATCCCACGTATTATTCTTATTCTCTGCACCCCCATCCAGTACTCTCAAAAACCCACATAAGCAACTGATTCAATTCAGAAAGGTCCATGTCCATGCAGGAGCCATAGAAAGGGTCCTTTTCAATCTTGATGTATGCAAGGACCTCAGCATTTTTGAGCAGACTGGAACAAGGATGTTGCTAGAGGGGTCTCATCTTCTTCACATTGGTGATCTGCAATACTCTGTTTCAGTTCAAATAAGCAACTAACTAATTCACATAGAGGTAAATATGGTTCTATGCTTCCACAAGGGCACTGAACTTGATGTAATTGGGCTCCTTAGCCCACAAGTAATTGATATTTACCATTATCCTTAAGCAACTTCGTGGACAGATATAGGTCTCCTAATACGATTGCTTACTCTAATTTAGAATATTTTAAGAAGAGTGCCTTCTCAATGAGAGGGTGTTGATTGCATTTGTCCATCAAAATATACCATGGACTGTTCATTTATATTTAGAATGTGTAAGAGTATTTCATTTGTCCATGAAAAGATATGATGGACTGTTCATTTATATCTCAAACGATAATATGGGATGGAATTTTTGTTGAGTTAACATTTATTTTTATAATTAATTAATGAAGAATTTGCAATTAAAATAAGGATGTTTTTATAAATAGTTATTTTATAATTTAATATCATTAAGAAATAATGATAGATTTAATATGTTGAGATTAATTTGGATCTCAAATTTATTATTATTTATTTAATTTTTAAGTTTGTGAAATAATGATGAAAGAATGGGTAAATAAACACATTATCTTATAAATAAACAAAATATGTGACCTAGGTAACTTGATATGGGAGAAAACTTGGCTAGAATGTGAGACATTTGCTCTACTTTCTTTTCCCCGGTTAAGAATGCAACTATAAAGAAAATGATACTATCTATGCAATTGCCTTGGACATTATGGCCTACATGGTTGCTATAGAATTCATTACCTCCTTTGTTATGCTTCATAGCCTACTCGTAGATGCTCTAATCAACTATGTAACAATAACAACGCTAAAAGATCAGAATTGTGTCTCATCCTAGCACCTCAATATTTGACATAGCTTCATAGTCATTTAGGGTTACGGTTAGGGTTTTTGCATACCCCAACCATAAATTAGTGTGAGGATTTTGGACCCTTTAGAATATTCTTGAAATTCCACACATGACTTGTGACAACCCTGTCATCTTTCCATTGTGAAATGCATTGTAAATAGGTCATGTATTTTAATTACAAAAAAAAGGGTTGAGTTAAGGGACATAGATTCTAGAGACTAGGGTAGGTCCCATGCTTGGGTGGTTGGAGATTTCTTGTTGCAAGAAAGAAAATCTGAAATTGGTCATGTCAACTCTTAAGTTGGGTGAAATTTAATGGCCTAATATTCTCAAAAGTAATGGTTGCAAGAGGAGAATGTAGGCCAATGTTTTCCTTGGAAAATTCTATAAGGAAAAAAGGACAAGAAAAATTAAAGAGGAATGGGGAGACTACCATCTGGTATGGTATGTTAACCACTCACTACGACAATCTAACTAACATAAAAGAATGGAAATAGTTGAACAGGTGGAACCCTTCCTATTGGCTAGAAATATTGTGGTAGGAAAAGGTCATTGTTGGAAGGTAGGAAAGAAAGATCATTGGAATTTCAGGAGGATGCACTGGTGGGTTACACAACAAAAGGGAGAAAGTGTAAGACGGGATGAGGGGACTTGAGCTGCAAGGGAGAAGCATAGAAGAGGAACTGTGCAGTAGCAAAGCGGAGAGAGAGTTCAAACTGCAAGTGAAAATGTAGCAGAGGAAGAAGGAGAGGAACCAAACTGTTGGAAAAAAGCAGGGAAGGAACAGAGGCCATTCGAACTATTGAAAGAGGGTAGTCAAACTGCAAAAAGAGGACTCGGAGAAAAAGACCCCTCAGTCTCTGGAATCTGGCTCGAGGATGATAATTGCAAGTGAGAACTGGCAGTGGGTTTTTTATGGATGGGTGGAGATTCATCGCCCCAAACTCAGTTGCCCAGTCCAATATAAATTAAAGATGCGATTGTAAATGCAATATGGTTATTGAGTTCTCGCTAAACTATTACATTAGTGTTGCATTTATTGTGTGAATGGTTCATGGATTCACTGTGTTTAGAATGGTAAACTTTGATGAATGTGTATCTTACTATTGTGGCATTCCACTACCATTCTTTATGGAAGATCACATATATAATTCTATATGTGTGAGTGTGGTGTACATTGAGTGTTACTGTTCTATGTGAGCATGATTATTTGATGTTCCACTGTAAGGATTATGCCTACAATTCAATTGGGAAGGCACCTTCATGTTGTTGATGTAATGCTGACCCTTTGGCCTATTTGGGCACTGCATGTTCTCTGGTTATTTTTATAAGATCTATTACACTTACTCATTTCTTGAGGAGATCTGTAGATCTCTGGGACTAGAGTGGATGTTTCCATGTAAACCATTAAGGATCAAGGGACTACATGCCTTAAAGAGGATGAATGTACAAGCCCCTAATCTAAATGAACAAGTCCCTATTTGGTGCATTTCAATGCCACCATCAAAAACCCAGGAGGGATAGCACCAAAATGAGCTTCATAAATCTTTAAGGGTGATTATGGAGTTCTATTGCAAGTCAAAGTGATTACAAAAGCAATGTAGTTGAGCCATGAATGAGAAATTTCGCAAAGGGGTCATGATGCAAAACCAACCAAAATCTTACCTTGCAAACTTATCTCATAACCTCAGCCTCTTAACCTTATCCATGATCTTGGATGAGTTTATCGGGCCACACGATAATTGGCTTGAAAGTTTGATTGCGAGCCATATGATCGTAACACAAGTCCAAGAAGTTAGCATGATCGACTACGGAGATTAAGTGAGAGAAATCAATGGAGGAGAGGAAGCTTGAGGTGATGTGTCCTTAAGGTTACATTCCCGGAAGCCTACAAGGGATTCTGTAAGAGAAATGTCGGGTTTGTTAGTGTCGGTATCTTCATCCCTCCGTCAGTGATCAAATTCTCTTGTTGTATTGCATGTTAGGTGTCTCACTCAGTCAGCTGCATTCCATTAGGATCATGTATCATCTAACGGTAGTGGCTTGTTGTACATTTTCCCTCATGTCGTTTACCTACTGGCCCATTTTCATTTATCTAGATCATCTGCAATCATTTTTTGTTTTTAAATATGCAAGAGTCATTTTTAGGGTGTCCGTATCATTAGGTCTAGGGTTTTGTCAAAAAGGTCTTCAAAATGTTCAATAACGGTCAGCAGGTGCATGTGGAGGTTGAATAAAGTTCCAGTACCAATAAATTCTATAATCACATGCTCAGAGACTTATTTTTCCTCAAAACCCTGTTTTGAGGAAAAACAGAGTATTCTATGTTTTCATATATAAATTTGATGTAAATTCAGTTTTTCATATTGTAATAGCTTCAGTGGCAACCCTGGTCACCTTGCCAAGCTTTAGCATCTCCATCACCTGCAAGGCAAACAAAAAGTCAAATCATTCAGTTCATCAAAGGCAAAAATAAAACAAAACTACCTAAAAACAGAGTTTGAAAAGAAAATGTCAAATGTAAACATTACAAAAGTGGGTTTTGTGAGTGAAAAATTAAAGTCTTTTGTATATAAGCCATTTCTTGTGTTTAAAGAATTCATTTGCATCCAAAAGTGAAAGAGGAACTTAGAGCAAGGTCGTAGAAGGAAAATTGCAGCAAACAGTTCAAGTTTCAGGGGTGCGGCGCATTGGGTCGTAGGCGCGGTGCATAGAGCTGGCGCGGCACATTGAGCCGCCCTCCACAGTGAAAAAAATACACTGGCATGGCGCATAGGGCAGGCGCGGCGCGTTGGGTTTGTGGTGCGGTGCATAGAGCTACAAGCCTAATTTCACCCACGAAACTCATCCAATTGCTAAATTTTCTTGGTTGCCACCTGTCCAAGTAAGTCAAACATTCTTCCACTGCCAATGACTGTGTTCCTCTAGATGTTTATGGTGATTTAGTGAGAACATCTTCAAACGCTCAAAAACAATTTCTTAGGGTTTACAGTTTGTGTTTTTGCTGCAAAAGTCCACTCCATCACTCCCTCACCCTTTGATTCCTTGATTTATTTTCTAGTTTCATCAACTCATTCCCTAGTCCCCATATCCCTAAATTCACTAACCTCCTATCCCTAATTCTCACTATCCCAAACCCTGGCTACAAATTCCTAAACCCTAATTGCTATCCCTTAGTCTAATTACTGTCCCTAAAACCCTCCTATTACCCAAAAATCCTGTCAGCAACATTCCCAAAACCCCTCTTACCCTCTCCCTTCACAGTCCTTCATACGTTTTCATACATTTGGCAGAAAAATTTTAAGACACCTTAAATCTCTTCATACTCATCTAAGAGAACTCAAACATTTGGCAAACATGGAATCTGATCTTTCCTATGACTGAGATGAGGAGACACACAGTGACTCTCCTACAGAAATGCATGCACCAAGGAGACCTCATAAGGGTGGTAAGCACATACGAGAGGAGCCTACTTCAGTTGTCGAGCTGCAGGCCTGCCCTCTTGCTGTCACATGCTTTCAACATCAATCCTATTATCAGTTCTGTGAGATGGTAGAGAGAGTCTAATACCATCATGAGTTCGCTAGGTTGTTTGTGCTCCATCTTCATAATGGCCAAGTCACTCTAGCAAGTGTGACATTCACCTTGTCACCGGAGTCTATTTCTCTAGCAACTGGAATTCCAAATGTCGGTGAGCAGTGGAACAAAAGGCAACAGATTGATAGAGAACATTATGAGCCTTACACCAAATCTGGTTATCAGAGACATCTCAACAGAGTTTTTCCTTTCCGGTACCTGAAAGACTCATATGCTCCTTTGATGAAACTCATAATCAAGTATTTCAACTATGAGGGCCAATTTTCTTGCCTGTATGCCTATCATATCATATTGTTGATGCACTTTACTTGGGTGAGAATGATGAATCTCCCCTACTTCATTTGCCAGAACATTGAGAAGATGACCACCCTAGTGCAAAGTAAGACTCCTCAGCAGCAGTATAACAACATATACCATTTTGAACTAATCAAAATCATGGTCTTGCATTAGCTTGGCTCACAGAACATCTCATAAGAGGATTTCATTTCTCGTGAGGTCTTCATAGGCCCTCAAGTGCCTCCAATAGCTTTTCATGAGACAGGTGGACCTTCACATCAGCAGGAGAGTCATGAGACATAGACCGCTAGTGTCCCAGTGTTTGTCACCTATCAAAAGGGCACTAGAAGGTTGTTTGCAGTAGCAAAGCGAGTATTATCTCCACCCGGGGTGGAAGAGGTCTCACTTCCTCCATTAGTAGAGCAGGTTCAGGACAAGGGAAAGTAGCCATTACAAGATGAGGGTCCTTCAAGAGAGCAGGAGACAAATGTCATTCTCATTTAGGATGATGACACTGATTTGGGCCCATAAAGCTCAAAGCTCAAAGAGATCATTCAGAAGCAACAGGCGGACATTAATGATTTGTCCCTCAACCTAGAAAGAGATAAGTGGATAGTCAAATACCTGGAGCAAAGAAACAAGCAGTTAGAGGATCAACAAACGATTATGGAGC
Organism: Pinus tabuliformis; assembly: GCA_031772625.1. Lineage (NCBI taxonomy): Eukaryota > Viridiplantae > Streptophyta > Pinopsida > Pinales > Pinaceae > Pinus > Pinus tabuliformis. The sequence goes on along the minus strand of CM062812.1, from coordinate 694,595,818 downwards.
TACAAAACATATGAGAAAACCGGCTAGCTGCCAAAAGGAGGAAAGTGAAGCTCACCCCACCTGAACAAGAAATCAATGCTAATCGTGAGTCTTGGCTTGAGCAAACAAATATCCACTTAGAAAGGTTTCTAGAGAAGGTCAACAGGGAGAAAACTATGTTGAGGCACATGGCCTACCATTACTTGGCGAAAAACAATAGTTGCAAGGAAAGAATCAGGAACTTGAAGGCCAAGTTGAAGAAGGCATCGAGGAGGCGAAAAGAGCAAGATAGACTTTAGATCTTGGCTGAGGCTTCCTTGGCCCAACACAACACTTAATGGAGGACACTCAGCAAAAATTTCAAAAAATTTGGGACACTTTTTGCAATTTTGGAATTTTTGGGCCAAAAAATAGGTTTTTCTGCTCAATGCGCCGCGCCACCTAGCGTTCACTTTTGATGGAGGTCTCCTTTTGATGAAAGCTCAGAATTTTTGGATTTTTCATGAAAAACTATGCATGCTCACAAATGGCCAAGAAATTTTGACAAGTTTTGAGCCCCCAAAAAGGTCAAAAACACCCCAAAAATGACCTTTCTGCCCCTTTTTGGACACACAGGAAGCAGTGTTATGAGAACTCAGTTTTGGAGGGGAAAATGGAGGCCAAATTCAAAAATTATACTTGTTCTGGAAAGTAGATAGGCAAACCTTTCCAACAAGCACACTTGGGGCAAATTTGGACACCGGGAAGACCTCCAAAAGTAGTTGTAAAAAGGCGCTACACATAGGGAAATCAGCGCGGCGCATTGGGGAAATTTTGCTCAGTTTGACAAAAAATACTCTGTTTTTCGCCTAGTTTCTTGACAGTTTGACTTTTCTCCTTCTAAAGGTCAAACTCATGATGTAATTTAATGTAATTTTATGGATCTTGATGTAATTATGCTAAATTTTCACTCATAGAGATAGATTCATCCATGAAAAGGTAGTTTGCAACTGAATGAATTAGTTCCCTAGTTTTTAGAGGCAAGCTGTTCCACTGCCTACTTTTTAGTTCTCAGTTTAGAATTTGTTGGAGCAGCTCCTAAACTTATGAGCTCGACCCCTAGAGGCTAGGATGAGTTTTTTTTTGCCTATATCTTGTGATTTTTTAGTCATTAGGAGAGGTTGGAATTTTGAGAAAGCTTGGAGCTTCATTGTACACACATTTCAGCAGTTTGGCTAAGGAATTGACTAGGGTTTGCAGCACTTTATGGGATTCATGTGGCATCCTGTTTTGGTATTGTGTTTCTTATGTAATTGTAAGCTTACATGTGTTTTATGTATGCCATCATCTCTCTTTGCTTCATATTAACTAAATCAAACAAGGATAAAGGTAGAATCCATTGAAATTGCAGTGCTCTACCTAGGGTTTGTTTAGTTATTTATGTTTTCAGCTGTTTGAAGAGCATCCTTTAGGTTTTATTGCCCTCTTCAACTCCTCACCTGTCTAAAATCTCTCCATTTCATTCAATTTGAAGTACCAAATCATTTGCCTACCTTGCCCCATAGAGATATCTACAAAACTGAGCCTCATTCCCCAGACCCCAAATCTGCCTTTCCATTTGAGCCAACAAAACTTCCTCAAATTCACTCAAACTTTTCTGAACACATACCTAGCCTAAAATCAGTTTTCATATCAAGTCATCTCAAGCCTCATTGATCATTTTTTGCTGAGATTGACAAGGAGAGAGCCCTCTCTCGACCTGGTAGGGCTAGCTACCAGGTTAAGCGTGGTTTGATGTTATCCTAGATCCTACCTTTCTTAGCCTGAGGTAGATTTAAGTGCTAACATAGTGGCAACCATACTAGGGAAGAAATTGTTTGTTTGTTAGTGTTCTTCATTTTATAAACTACAGATGGAGCCTGAATATTAGCCAGGTAGCCTTCAAAACGCTTTTGCTTTGCATTAGCGAAAGTAGATAAAAGCTGCTTCAGTCAATCTCTCGTCTAGTCTTATAAACGGAACATCTGGCTTACAAATTGCCCCAGCACATCTGATAATTCTAGACTTTGGATGATTAGTTTAGAATTTGATAGGCTAAACAAGTTGGTAATATCCATTTGATTTCTTGGAAGTAATAACACACTGGCTTCCAGAATACACACCAGAGCAAATCCGGATCCTGATCCACCCCCTGCATACGAAAATCCCAATCTCATTCCGAGAATCCTTTGTCAAGAAAGTTTTGTGATTCCTGTGTTCAAATCGCGTTCATGTCCTATGGTTTTTGAGTATCTTGAAGATCTTGAGTTTGACGAACATTTTGATCTGTCATTGTTTGAGACTAAATCAGAAAGTGTTGTTGGTTCTATTGTCCTAAATCCAAAGTTTGTCAAAGATCTCGAAACTAAAAGGGTCAATAAATCAATTGACGATTATATCTTGAAACTTCAAACTTCCATTGTGGCTACAAACATTCCTGAATTCTTAGAGTCTGCATCTGCAACTCTTGGGTCATCCGCTATTGCGTCTAGTTCCGAAATTCCCACATAAACTCCCTTCATTCCCACCATTCCCTTGCAGCCTTCTATCTCTGATAAAAAATCTGCAGTGGTGTCACCTCCATCCACTCCTTCCACCCCTCAAACATCAAAAATTTTGTCACCTCCATCTACACCTCATACACCTCATACATCAGCTACATCAACTCCTCCTACATCCCCAAGACCGGTTGTAAATCCACCTAGAGCAATGGCTGCCCGATTTGCACCCCTTGTGTTGCCTCAAATTTTGGATGACATGCCTGCCAATTATCAAAGAAAAATTCCATTGTTTGATGGCACTCCTCAAGGTCTTACAACACAACAACATGTGGATAGGATGACAAATTTCTTTGACCTTCATGAAATTGATGCGGAAAATGTGACAATGAGACTGTTTGTACAAACTTTTGGAGGTGAAGTGAGGAAGTGGTTCAGAGCTTTGCCGGTTGCAAGTATCACTACATTGCCTAATCTTCAAAGACAATTCTTGGATCACTGGGAAGTGAAGAAAAATCCTCTTCAGATTCTTTCCAAATATGAGAACATCAAACGGAATGTTGGTGAGTCTGTTCAAGATTATTGTATTAGATTCAATTTAGTTTACAATACAATTCTTGCTAATATAAAGCCACCTATGGGGCTGGCTTTGATTAAGTTTCCGGATGGTTTTGATCCTGATCTGGCCTATCAATTAAGAGAAAGAGATCTGGCCACTTTGGAAGACATGCAGAAAATTGAAGTCAGCGTTGAAGCAAATCTGCTTGCCAAGAGAGCTAGAACAAAGGCTGAAAAGAAGGTAACAATAAAGGAAGAGGTTTCCACTTCAGATCAAGTGCTCCGTAAGATGGAGAAGATGTTTGACAGATTGACAATTGACAAGCCTGAACCACAAGTCAGAAATCCCAACTTCCATGGCCAGCAGCAACCACAATTTAGAATCAAGTAAAGAGAACAACGAGCACAATACCAAGTAGCACAGCAGCAGGTGAAGACACCCTTACAGCAGAATTTTGTACATGGTCCGGAATCAGATGATGAGGAGAATGTAATTGGTGAAGAGAATCATTTCTTTACACCTGATGATATGCCAATTTTTATCACTGAAGACGAGGAGTATTCTGAGAACTCAGCTGTACAAAGGGACCAAAATTTCATCTTGGTAAATGAAACAGTTCTTGAAGAAGAGTCTGATGAAAATCAAAGAGGGTACATGAATGCTTTGTCAGTGCAGCAACGATAATATTCACTCAGAAGTAGAGATGTACCCATAAATCCAATTTAGAAAAGGAAGGAGACGGCACCGCCAAAGAATGATCCTCACATTGTGCAGAAAAAGGGAAAAGAGACAGTTGATCCTACCACCAGCAAATGAAAGATCCAATCAGCCAAATGTATCAAAGGAGAAAACTGAAAAGAAGGACGTTTCAGCTAAAGAGGTAGAAAAAACTTCAGTTTTTAACTTAGAAAATGAAATTGCTAAGTTAAAGTATCTATTCCTTTGACTAAGTTGATGAAGAACAACAACTATAAAGGTCAGGTGTCTAAGATTTTTCATTTAGATCCACTATTTGATATGGTAAACGTGGAGGATGATCAGCCTGAGTTGATCTTTGGTCCAGCATTGGAAGGTCAGTCTCAAGATAATGATGTAGCTCCTTTTTACATCATCCTTAGGATGCATGACTATGTGTTACACAATGCTATGTTTGATTCTGGAGCCTCTCATAATCTCATGCCTAAGGCAATCATGGAGAAATTGGGATTGGATATCACCTGAAAGTATCATGACCTTTACTCCTTCAATTCTGGTAGAGTAAGATGCATTGGTCTTATCAAAGATTTGGTGGTCAGTTTGGATCAGATTTCGGCTAAAAATGTTTTGATGGATGTGGTTGTGGTGGATATTCCTCCTAGATTTGGCATGCTTCTTTCTAGATCTTGGGGAGCAAAAATTAAAGGGACATTGCAGCTTGATTTATCCTATGCTACTATTCACGTGTTCGGTCAGATGAGGAAATTATATCGGGAGCAAAAGATGAAGTACATGATCACTAGCAAGGAGAAACTAGTAAATCATCCAATCAACTATGTACATACTGATTTAGAATCATTTGTTTTATATTCAGATAGCTTTAATGATATAAATAACCAAGTAGTTGAAGTAGAAGACATTCCAGAGATCACTGAAAATTTCAGAGAAGTCTTAAAGCAAGAAATACAAAGACTCGATAGTACCGTTGAGCAATCAACCTTCCGACAGCAGCAACATATTGATGGACAGTAAGGAAAAGTGACAAAGCAAACATAATTTCAGCATTTGGAAGAGGACAAAGCCAGCCTGTGGAGCATGGATTTTGATGGCGCGGTAGGAAGGGAAGGTGCTGGAATTGGCATTTGGATATGCAGCCCTGTTTTTGCCCCAAACAAAGTGCCAAGTAATGTAAGAGTCTGTTCTTATAAATTGGCTTTTGACTGTTCAAATAATGAGGCTGAATATGAGGTTTTAATTGTTGATTTGAAAATTTTTAGAAAGTTAAATGCTAAAAGGATTTCAGTATATGGCAACTCCGAGTTAGTTATCAAGCAAGTGAAAGGGGAATACCAAGCTAAGCATCCTCGAATGCGGGCCTACCACAATGCGATATTAGATATCTTGAGATTGTTTTCAGATTACACTTTGACATGTGTCCCTCGTGTTCATAATGTTATTGCAGATTCACTTGCAACAACAGCAAGTAATTTGAAAATTCCAATGAATTCAAACAATAAGTTTGAAATTCATGTGAAACATCGTCTGGCTGTCCCTGACAATCAAAGGTATTGGCAAGTGTTTCAAGATGATGACGAGATCGATGAATTTCTGCAAAATGAAGGTAAATTCAAAGACACTTCTATTGATGTGGGCTATGATGATGGTGAGGTAGATATAGTAGTCAAACAGATGGAAGTTTTGCAACTGAAAGACAATGTCATTCCTAAAGGTCTAATACCTTTAGAGGAGCTGTTCGATCAAGATGATGTAGCCTGAAAACCAAGCTTGCTGCCAACCGAGAAAGGAGTTGAGGATGTGAACATTGGATCAGTAGAAAATCCTAGAATGGTGAAGTTATCAAAGGCGTTGCCTCCATAGGTAAAAGCAAAATATATCAGTTTACTATCTTCTTTTGCTGATGTATTTGCATGGGATTATTCAGATCTGAAGGCATATGACACAAGCATGATTAAGCATATCATCCCGATCAAGCCAAATCAAAAGCATTTTCGTCAGAAGCTAAGAAGAATAAATCCAAAGCTACTGACCTTAATAGAGAAGGAAGTGAATCGGTTGTACAAAGCTGGTATAATCGTCCCCATAAGATTTCCAGATTGGATTTCTAATTTGGTGTCTGTGCGCAAGAAAACAGGTGAGATTCGGTTATGTATTGATTTTAGAAATGTGAATAAAGTATCTTTGAAAAATAACTATCCATTGCCCAAGATGGATCACATACTTCAAAGAGTAGTTGGAGCATCCCGCATGTTGCTACTTGATGGTTATTCGAGTTATAACCAAATTCTGGTCCATGAGGACGATAAAGATAAAACAACATTCACCACTCCATGGGGAAGTTTTCATTATGCAAAGATGCCTTTCGGATTGAAGAATGCTGGTGCAACCTTTCGGCGGGAAATGGATATTGCGTTTGCTAATGAAAAATATGTCTTTTTAGTTGTTTATCTTTATGATTTGATAGTTTTCTCTAATTTAGATGAAGAGCACCTTTATCATTTGAAGATTGTATTTCAGCGGTGTAGAAAGTATGGTATATCTTTCAATCCAAAGAAGAGTCTGTTTGCCATGGATGAAGGCAAGCTTCTCGGTCATATTATATCAAAGGAAGGCATCCGCATTGATCCAGCTCGGGTGGAAGCCATTCAAAAGATTGATTTTCCACGAAGTAAGAAGGAGATCCAGTGATTCAACGGTAAGATGAATTTCTTACGTCGCTTTGTGCCCAATCTTGCAGAACATTTAAGGGAAATCACAAACATGCTCAAGAAAGATAGTGTAGTGAGGTGGACCGAGGAAGCAATTAAGTCTTTCAATTTGGTGAAATTGGCCCTATCTTCAGCTCCGGTTTTGATCAGCTCGAATTATACTCAAGATTTCATTTTGCTTTCATTTGCCTCTGATCATACTTTGGTCGCGGTCTTGATGCAGAAAAGAGACCAGCTCGAGAAACCAATTGCATTTTTCAGCAAAACCATAAGGGATGCAGCTTTAAAGTATAATATTATTGAAAAACAAGCTCTTGCTTTGGTAAAGGCATTGAAAGATTTTCGAGTCTATATTCTGCATTCTCACATCCTTGCTTATGTCCCTAATGCTGCTGTCAAAGATGTCTTAGTGCAAACAAATCCAGAGGGAAGAAGAGGCAAATGGATTGCTGCCTTGTTGGAATATGATGTGGATATCAAACCAACAAAACTCATCAAAGGATAGGGGCTAGCCAAACTAATGGCTGAGTCAAATTTGCACACCTTGGACATTAATCTCATTGCTGCTATGTCCGAGGAAGATGAAGAAAGTTCTCCCGCTCAGGTATCATAAATGTTTCTTTTTTCCCCTTGGTATTCGGACATTGTTTATGTACTCCAAAATCTGTCACCACCACCTGGAATGGCTAAGAACAAAAGTAGGACTTTGAAATTGAAGGCTGCCAAGTTTTGTATCTTGAATAATGCACTCTATTGGAAAGATCCCGGTGGTGTCTTGCTCAATTGTTTGGTTGAAGAAGAGGCAAAACAAGTTATGGAAGACTTTCACAAGGGAGATTGCGGAGGTCATCTTTTCTGGAAGACAACAGCCAATAAAATTTTGAGAGTGGGATATTATTGGCCAACCCTTTTTGTTGATGTGTACAAAACTATTGCAAGCTGCCATGAATGTCAAATTTTTCAAGGTAGGAGGAAATTGCAGCCTTTACCATTCAAGCCCATTGAAGTAAGTACTCCATTTCGGCAGTGGGGTTTGGAATTCATTGGCAAGATCCATCCTACTTCTTCAGCGCTGCACAAATGGATCCTCACAACGACGGACTATTTCACCAAATGGACTGAGGCGATTCCCACAAGGCAGGCCACTGATTCAGTAATCATTTCATTTCTTGAAAACAATATTTTGTCTCGTTTTGGCTGTCCAAATAAGCTGATCACTGATAATGCAACAACTTTTAAATCTAAAAGAATGATTGACTTTTGTAATAAATATCAAATCACTTTGGGGCACTCAACTGCATATTATCCCCAAGGTAATGGATTGACAGAATGTTCAAATAAATCCTTGGTCAATATTATCAAAAAGCTGCTGGAAACGAACGAGAAAAGTTGGCACAAAAATCTTGTTAATGCACTTTGGGCAGACAGAGTAAGTCAAAAGAAATCTATAGGCATGTCTCCTTTCGAGCTCATGTATGGTGTGGACATGGTTTTCCCGACCTCTCTTGCAGTGCCGGTGGTTATACTCCTACAAGAAGCGGGCAGCGAAGATGATCATTTGCAGCAAACTAGGGAGGAGGTTTTTTAGAACACTTTCAAGCTACAAGAGAGAATTAAGAAGATATATGATCGAAAGGCAAAGGCAGACAAGTTTCAAATAGAAGACATAGTGCTGAAATAGGACGCGAGAAACAAAGATAAAGGTAAGCATGGCAAGTTTGAGAATATTTGGAAAGGACCTTTCAGGATTGCTGCATATCAGGGCCAAAATGATTTCCTTTTGAAAGAAATGAATGGAGAAGACTGTCTAGGTGGGCTAGTCAATGGTCAGATGCTTAAACGGTACTATTTTTAAAGTGTTTTCTGCTGTCACCTGTATCATTGTACATACCGATTGTTTAAATTCCATAATAAGAGTGTACTGTATCATTCTTTCAGTTTGGGGCCCGAGGTGAAGGCTATAAAACTGAGGTTTGATTTCAGTTTTGGTTTGGTTTGTTCGAGTCAGCTCTTTCAGTCGATTTCAGTCTCGAAATTGAGTCAGTTTTGATTCAGATTTCAGTCCTGAAATTGAGTCAAGAGTTAGTTTTGGTTTGTCGAAGTTACTGACTCCATAGCCCATGGACGAAGGCACTGCCTGCTTTCCCAGAGATCTGTAGTTCTTGGCACCTCCGAGGAGCTACCATCCACATTGGAGCCAATGTTAGTGTCTGTATCTTCATCCCTCCGTCAGTGATCAAATTCTCTTGTTGCATTGCATGTTAGGCGTCTCACTCAGTCAGCTGCATTCCATTAGGATCATGGATCATCTGACGGTAGTGGCTTGTTGTACATTTTCCCTCATGTCGTTTACCTGCTGGCCCATTTTCATTCATCTAGATCATCTACAGTCATTTTTTGTTTTTAAATCTACAAGAGTCATTTTTAGGGTTTCCGTTTCATTAGGTCTAGGGTTTTGTCAGTAAGATCTTCAAAATGTTCAATAACGATCAACAGGCATATGTGGAGGTTGAATAAAGTTCCAGTACCAATAAATTCTATAATCATATGCTCAGAGACTTATTTTTCCTCAAAACCCTGTTTTGAGGAAAAACAGAGTATTCTATGTTTTCATGTATAAATTTGATGTCATTTTAGTTTTTCATATTGTAATAGCTTCAGTGGCAACCCTGGTCACCTTGCCAAGCTTTAGCATCTCCATCACCTGCAAGGAAAACGAAAAGTCAAATCATTCAATTCATCAAAGGCAAAAATAAAGCAAAATTGCCTAAAAACAGAGTTTGAAAAGAAAATGTCAAATGTAAACATTACAAAAGTGGGTTTTATGAGTGAAAAATTAAAGTCTTTTGTATATAAGCCATTTCTTGTGTTTAAAGAACTCATTTGCATCCAAAAGTGAAAGAGGAACATAGAGCAAGGTCATGGAAGGAAAATCGCAGCAAACAGTTCAAGTTTCAGGGGCGCGGCGCATTGGGTTGTAGGCGTGGCGCATTGGGCCGCCCTCCATAGTGCAAAAATACACTGGTGCAGCGCATAGAGCAGGCGTGGCGTGTTGGGTTTCTGGCGCGGCGGATAGAGCTGCAAGCCTAATTTTACCCATAAAACTCATCCAATTGCTAAATTTGCTCGGTTGCCACCTGTCCAAGTAAGTCAAACATTCTTCCACTACCAATGACTGTGTTCCTCTAGATGTTTATGGTGATTTAGTGAGAAAATCTTCAAACCCTACCTCCTTGCAATTTTTGCTCAAAAACAATTGCTTAGGGTTTACAGTTTATGTTTTTGCTGCAAAAGTCCACTCCATCACTCCCTCACCCTTTGATTCCTTGATTTATTTTCCAGCTTCATCAACTCATTCCCTAGTCCCCATATCTCTAAATCCACTAACTCCCTATCCCTAATTCTCACTATCCCAAACCCTAGCTGCAAATTCCTAAACCCTAATTCCTATCCCAAAGTCTAATTACTGTCCCTAAAACCCTCCTATTACCCAAAAATCCTGTCAGTAACATTCCCAAAACCCCTCTTACCCTCTCCCTTCACAGTCCTTCATACATTTTCATACATTTGGCAGCAAAATTTTAAGACACCTTAAATCTCTTCATACTCATCTAAGAGAACTCAAACATTTGGAAAACATGGAATCTGATCCTTCCTATGACCGAGATGAGGAGACACACAGTGACTCTCCTACACAAATGCATGCACCAAGGAGACCTCATAAGGGTGGTAAGCATATACGAGAGGAGCCTACTTCACTTGCCGAGCTACAGGCCTGCCCTCTCGTTGTCACATGCTTTCAACACCAATCCTGTTATCAGTTCTGTGAGATGGTAGAGAGAGTCCAGTACCATCATGAGTTGGCCAGGTTGTTTGTGCTCCATCTTCATAATGGCCAAGTCACTCTAGCAAGTGTGACATTCACCTTGTAACCAGAGTCTATTTCTCTAGCAACTGGCATTCCAAATGTCGGTGAATAGTGGAACAAAAGGCAGCAGATTGACAGAGAACATTATGAGCCTTACATCAACGCTGGTTATCATAGACATCTCAGCAGATTTTTTCCTTTCTGGTACCTAAAAGACTCGTATGCTCCATTTATGAAACTCATAATCAAGTATTTCAGTTGTGAGGGCCGGTTTTCTCGCCTGTATGCCTATCATATCAGATTGTTGATGCACTTTACTAGGGTGAGAATGATGAATCTCCCCTACTTCATTTTTCGGAACATTGAGAAGATGACCACCCTAGTGCAAAGGAAGACTCCTCAGCAACAGTATAACAACATATACCATTTTGCACTAATCAAAATCATGGTCTTGCATCAGCTTGGCTTACAGAACACCTCATGGGAGGATCTCATTTCTCGTGAGGTCTTCACAGGCCCTCAAGTGCCTCCAATAGCTTTTCATGAGACAGGTGGACCTTCACATCAGCAGGAGAGTCATGAGACACAGACCACTAGTGTGCCAGTGTTTGTCACCTACCAAAAGGGCACTAGAAGGTTGTTTGTAGGAGTAAAGCGAGTATTATCTCCACCCGAGGTGGAAGGGGTCTCGCTTCCTCCATCAGTAGAGTAGGTTCAGGACAAGGGCAAGTGGCCATTACATGATGAGGGTCTTTCAGGAGAGCAGGAGACAAATTTCATTCTCATTCAGGATGATGACACTGATTTGGGCCCATAAAGCTCAAAGCTCAAAGAGATCATTCAGAAGCAACAGGTGGACATTAATGATTTGTCCCTCAACCTAGAAAGAGCTAAGTGGATAATCAAATACCTAGAGCAAAGAAACAAGCAGTTAGAGGATCAACAAACGATTATGGAGCTACAAAACATACGAGAAAACCGGCAAGTTGCCTAAAGGAGGAAAGTGAAGCTCACCCCACTTGAACAAGAAATCATTGCTAATCGTGAGTCTTGGCTTGAGTGAAAAAATATCCACTTAGAAAGGTTTCTAGAGAAGGCCAACAGGGAGAAGACTATGTTGAGGCACATGGCCTACCATTACTTGGCGAAAAACAAAAGTTGCAAGGCAAGAATCAGGAACTTGAAGGCCATGTTGAAGAAGGCATCGAGGAGGCGAAAAGAGCAATATAGACTTCAGATCTTGGCTGAGGCTTCCTTGGCCCAACACAACACTTAATGGAGGACACTTAGCCCAAATTTCAAAAAATTTGGGACACCTTTTGCAATTTTGGAATTTTTGGGCCAAAAAAAAGGTTTTTTGATGGAGGTCTCATTTTGATGAAAACTTAGCATTTTTGGATTTGTCATGAAAAATATGCATTCGCACAAATTTGCAAGAAATTTTGACAGGTTTTGAGCCCCCAAAAATGTCAAAAACACCCAAAAAATGACCTTTCTGCCCCTTTTTGGACACACAGGAAGCAGTGTTGGGAGAACTCATTTTTGGAGGGGGAAATGGAGGTCAAATTAAAAAATTCCACTTGTTTTGGAAAGTAGATAGGCAGATATTTCCAACAAGCACACTTGGAGAAAATTTGGACATCAAGAAGTCCTCCAAAAGTAGCTGCAAAAAGGCACTACGTATAGGGAAATCAGTGCGACGCATTGGGGAAATTTTGCTCAGTTTGACCAAAAATACTCTGTTTTTCGCCTATTTTCTTGACAGTTTGACTTTTCTCCTTCTAAATGTCAAATCATGATGTAATTTAATGTAATTTGATGGATCTTGATGTAATTATGCTAAATTTTCACTCATAGAGGTAGATTCATCCATGAAAAGGTAGTTTGCAACTGAATGAATCAGTTCCCTAGTTTTTAGAGGCAAGCTATTCCACTGCCTACTTTTTAGTTCTCAGTTTAGAATTTGTTGGAGCAACTCCTAAACTTATGAGCTCGACCCCTAGAGGCTAGGATGAGTTGTTGTTTGCCTATATCTTGTGATTTTTCAGTCATTAGGAGAGGTTGGACTTTTGAGGAAGCTTGGAGCTTCATTGTACACACATTTCAACAGTTTGGCTAAGGAATAGACTAGGGTTTGTAGCACTTTATGGGATTCATGTGGCATCCTATTTTGGTATTGTGTTTCCTTCTGTAATTGTAAGTTTACATGTGTTTTATGTATGCCATCATCTCTCTTTGCTTCATGTTGACTAAATCAAACAAGGATAAAGGTAGAATCCATTTGAATTGCAGTGCTCTACGTAGGGTTTGTTTAGTTATTTATGTTTTCAACTGTTTGAAGAGGATCCCTGAGGTTTTCTTGCCCTCGTCAACTCCTCACTGTCTAATATCTCTCCATTTCATTCAATTTGAAGTACCAAATCATTTGCCTACCTTGCCCCATAGAGATCTCTGCAAAACTAAGCCTCATTCCCCAGACCCCAAATCTGCCTTTCCATTTGAGCCAACAAAACTTCATCAAATTCACTCAAACTTTTCTGAACACATACCTAGCCTAAAATCAGTTTTCATATCAAGTCATCTCAAGCCTCATTGATCATTTTTTGCTGAGATTGACAAGGAGAGAGCCCTCTCCCGACCTAGTAGGGCCAGCTACCAAGTTAAGCGTGGTTTGATGTTATCCTAGATCCTATCTTTCTCAACCTGAGGTAGATTTAGGCGCTAACAGGGTTGACGAGGGTTGGGTTGGTAGAGTGGAGTAGCTCGAGATGATTTGGAGGTCATGTATTGGTCGATGAAATAACCAATTCCAATGAAAAAGGCTTATCGCAATGTTGGGAAGCGGAAGGTGGGACTCATTTAGACGGGGAATATTGTAGTAGTTAACAAAAATGTGTCTGTCCCAGAGTCCGTCTCCCAGACGTAGTAAGGTATAGTATTTTCTGGAGAGCTAAGATGACTCAACACTGGGATGTCGTGACAAGAGCAAGGTCGTAGGAGCTGTCAAATGAGAGAAAAAGCATGTGGACCAGCGGGAAACATCGATAAGTGTGGTGGTGTGGACCCTCCAGGATACATAAGACTGAAGGTCGTCTCATGGTAGTTCAATGATAGAGTGCGTTTAAATGGCGTGGGATGATGCAAACTGGGAAATAGTCGCAAAACATGTGAGCCTAACAGAGTGTTCATTGGTGCAAGGGCAGACCCATAGACAAGTCAACCCGGAAAGCCTTCCCCAAAGTTGCTTGTGAAGGCGCAAGGTGAGAAGGGCAGGGTAATGGACCCAGGTAATGGAAAATTTCCCGACAGTTAACAATCCATCCCATATCTCTAATTATATATGTATATTTGTATAAAAGTGCGAAGTTAGAATGCATAGTTAGGATTATATACATATAGTGAAGATCCATGCCATGAGTGGGTGGGAAGCTAGTATTCCATTACCGAGTGGCACCGGTAGGTTGGCTAAGATAGCCAAGTGGGTGCCATGTGGCAGGATTATGATGTGGCACCTTCCAATTCATCAAAGATTTAAATGGTCATATGTCTTAGTCTAAAGGTTAGGTTGAAGTAAAATCTTATACCGCCAAAATCATCTCGACAGGACAAACGTAACAATGATGTTTACTTGAGGCTTAAGTTGGTTGAAGGGGTTGAAATTTAAGACCCCATTTCCATAAAGGCACCTTGGATCTTGTTCAGTCTAGTAGCTAGCCTCCTCCCCACATGTGTTGTAAGGGATTAGGAGGGGATGGTGTTACAGTGTGGTATCAGAGCATCCAGGTTCAACACTTGGACTAGGTGGGCTCTATTATGGGCATTAATAGGGGTATTTCATAACGATTTTTAGAAAAATAGCTAAATTGATGTTTAGGTGTTAAAAGTCAGTCTATAATCGATTACTGCTTGCATAGTGGATATGCTTACTTGGTAATGTAAGTATGTGACATGGTAATAATGCATGGATCCCTAGTTTAGGGATGGAGCTCAACTCTGAGCATGCTATCTGAATGTGAGTATGATGGTATCCTACTCATAGTTTTAGGTTTGATTATATGTTAACTGCAATAATGTTCGACAAGTTTCTTTGTTAGTTGTCTTGGAAATGCATGTGCTTGCTATATAGAATCTTGAAGGTTTGGACAATTGATGGTTGTGACCTATGAGGTTTGTCTTTTCGTTAATTTTGCAAAACTGCATGTAGGGCAATGAGTATGGTCAATTGTAGCATATCATCACCACTGGTTGGGTGATGTGATTTTTCATTTTTGGAACAATTATGCATGAGTTTGTTCATGTGATTTGAGGTATTTGGGGAAAAACCCCTGTGTGAGGTGTATTTTACATAACACTGCTTGGTGCAAGAAATGTTATACATATAAAATATGTACTAGTTGAGACACGAAGATCCTAGGGCCTACATGTTATAAGAGTTCAAGAACCTCGGTTGAGGTCAATTGTTTTCATATGTCGATATTATGTTTTACTTTATGAAGGATTTCTCTTTTGATTAAAGCCTTCCATGTAAAAGGAATAAGGTATAACTTTTGAATCAGTGATCGGAGAATCCACAGTATGAACATTTTTATACCAACGTTTCAAATCCCAAATGGGATCCATCATCAGGATTAAAGAATGATGATAAAAGAAGAGCATTTTAGAAAGAATAAATACTAATGAGGATAAATTTTAAGGAACAACACGTATTTATTCTTTCTAAAATGCTCTTCTTTTATCATCATTCTTTAATCCTGATGATGGATCCCATTTGGGATTTGAAACGTTGGTATAAAAATGTTCATACTGTGGATTCTCCGGTCACTGATTCAAAAGATACAAACCACAGATCTCTTAAATCCAAGGTATAACTTGTGAAAATGGTTGGTCAAGGCATGTAAATGGTCACTATCTCACCATGAGATGGGGCATCTATGTTCAATATTCAAACTTGATTAGTTTAGAGGCAAAGATCTTGTGTAGACCTTGTAGACAAAGGAATCACAACTCTATTGGAGAGTGATGAGATTGGTGGTTTCTCTTCCATACTAATTGTAGTGACATGAAGCTAAAAGGTAGGGTGATTGTTTTCCTGCGCAAGTAGGTGTTGGGTCTGGCACTACGACTGTGTAATTTTATATATGTATTAATTGCAAAGATTGTCTACATATGCATGACACATTCATAAATATGAAAAGTAATGAGTTATAAAATAATATATGTTATATGTTGATGGCCTGTAATTGACTCTTGAGGCTACAATATTAGAGTTTATCTATAATTATTGGGATTTCTCTTGTGTTTCTCATTTTTTCAATAAATATCTAATTTTTCATATGGGGTATTCTCCTAGCATAAAACAACTTGAGAATGTGGCAAAAATAATGAGATTGCTATATTAGATTTTGTCTTAAGTTATCAAACTTCATAGAATATTTCATATGATGAGGATTCCCTCACTAAGCAATACAACTCAGAAGATGAGGACATGGTTGAAGGTGTCAAGGATACTATTGCATATGACAGTCAAACTTATGACTTGTTATTGCTAACCTCTGGTTGCATGTGGATAGGATGATTATTCGATTGAGGATGATGATCTCAACTAAGAGATTGAATGAAGCTAATGAATACTTATCTTAACTAATGATAGTACGGGTCGTGGTAAAGAGACTAATAATAATTCAGGCTCATAGTTTTGAAGGAAAAATATGAATTTAATCTTGTAAAGGTGTGACTATGCATGAGCTAATGTTGGTATGGAAAATTAATTCTAATTAATTCCCTTAATATCGCAAGCCTTGGTATAAAGGTTGAAATTAAAATTGTTGGTTGGTCTCAAGATAGAGGATGAATGAAATTAATGATGTTGGTTTGGGCAGAATAGTTGATTTCCAATTATAGCTAAACTTGTCAAGGGAATTGAAATATTTTAAGAGGTGATATGTACATGTGCATGTAGCAAATTTGGTTTCTAAGAAATGATTTTGAAAATAAATATACTTATTTATGTCAATGGATCTTGAGAAATGTGGCTAACATGTAAATTGAGATATGTGTACGTTTGCAGAGCAATATGCTTGGTACAGTCGGGCAATGAAACCGGTATATCGTTTTTATTTATTAATGCACTAATGACTGAGCATATGTGGAAAAACATAGAAATGATCATTGTTAGCAAAAGGAAATATGTATCATGGTGTGATGTTAGGATATGGACCAAGTCCATTGAAGTTAAAATTGGAAACTAGGGCCCAAATCCACCTTAGGACAGCTCATATGATGAAGATGATTATTTCATTGGATTCCTTTTTTCGAGAGGTCCAATTTTGATATAAATTTCATCTCATTTTGACAAGAAGAAATGGAATTTTGAATTTATTCTTTCTCATGCTCAAATTGTCAAGGTCGACCTCAGTCAAATGTAGGCTCAATAGGCCCAATGGATGTGTCTCCTCACCCTCAACGAAGTGTATAATTAGGAGTGACCTCTCTCTCATTTGGACATCACTCATCTCATCACATATCTCTCTCTCCTCTCTTGATTCGTTTGTATAGCTTGGAGGCATCCTCTTCCTACTTCACACATGTTAGAGGAGGATGATTTTCTTAGTTAGTTTGCTGGCTAAAAATTTCAAGAAACATGACAGCATTGACCAACGTTGACTTGGGTGATTTTGACTAGTTTTGACTTCGTTCTTGAGGGCATAATTCTGATTTTTGAAGGTTGTATTGATTGGCACAATTTTTGAGGTGATTGGGATAGTTTGACTAGTTTGACTTTAGCCTTTGACCACATAAATTACAGTAGCATTTGATTGGCTTGACCAAACTATTTTTGGGCTAACTTTGACCCTCTTGGAAGGCCGAATTCTTTTGTTGTTAACCGAGCTACTTGGAGGACATTTTGGAGTTTCTTTGACCACCATTGCCTTTCTGGTTAGGGCTGTAATTGACTGTTGATTTGACAGAACTGTTTTGGGCATGTAATTATGATATTTGTACTCAATCTCTCTCGGCCGAACTATTGAAGAATAATACGAAGATTAGATCAAAGGGTTTCCCCACATTTGGGTTTATCCATGGCATACGCCATATCTTGTGTTCTCTTATCTTGGCTTGTCTTATGTACATGTTTTTATGTTTCTATTTGCATTTACCGTCAATGTGTTTAAGTTAATGTGATTGCGTATTGGAAATTTTCATTGGGGTGATAAGGAACATTGAAGTAAATTGTGATAAAGCATAGAAGATATCATTGTTATCTAAAATTGACATGGTATCAGAGCGCAGGTGAAGACAAAGGCCAAGCAAGAGTGAAGAAGCAATCACTAATGGAAGTTGTTGGACAAGGACTTGGAACTAGTCCCAATGACAACTACATCTTTCTTGAAATCCGAGGACAAGCTTAAGGATAAATCTGACTATCATGCATGGAAGATGACTCTAGATTTGAAATTAGAAAATGATTCCATGGACTATATAAAAGGAAGAATAACAGAGCCTCCTTCAAATGCATCTGCGGCTGAACAAACAAACTACAAGAAAGGTGAGGTTAAAGCTAAGGAAATTATTGTTGGTTCTATTCATAACCCTTTGGTTGCCTATATTTTTTATTTGGAAACATATAAGGAAATGTATGACAAGTTGGTTGGGATATTCAAAGTAAATAATACAAATCAAGTTGTAACATCGTCCTCCCACATCTACCCAAGTAACCATGCTAACCAGGTAAACATGCGACGAGAGGCTACTATGATTGTATTCAATCTCCTATGTGACCTTAAGGAAGTGGAATCAGTGGAACACATCAACCAACCTATCCACATCAACAACAGAGCCCTCAGGAGACATGTAAGCCACTCAAACATCCTATCTCTGGGTCCCACTAATGTTCTAGACATCCTAGGCCTCAATCACTATCATTCTATAGGCAAGAGAGCGTCTAGAAACCAAAAGTTGCTCTCATAGGTTTGCCTACCAACGACCAAAGACTAAATTTGTCAGTGTTGTGCTAGCGACTCTATGATTTGAGTCACTTTTTCAGTCCTAGTGCCCAGTTCACTGCCCAGAATGGAATGATAACTCAAGAACAGTAAAAGAATAGGGAAATAATGATACAAAAGTAATAAGTTGAACAAGACCTTAATCAGAGCCCTACTAGCCATGCCAGGAATTTCGTCAAACATATCATGAACATGTAACCTACAAGTGTAAACCACATAATTAAGTGTAGAGATATCATACTTATCTGAGAAAGATTATGAACCAATGTTCCCTCATGTCATTTCCTACATTATCATCTATTAGGTCATAGATACATTATCCATTCATTTACAAGTAAAAACATGCTGAGATCCATACATAGTTGTTGTCATAAAACATACATATAACCAACATAATAGGGATAGAAATATCATAAACATATCAACCATAAAATCCACATATACATTAGTACACTTACACATCAAAATCAAGGGAATGAATTTCTCATTAATGAATGCAATAAACAAATCGGAGATGGGACTACCACGTTCCACCCAACCAATGAATGGCTAAGACAAATCTCTCTTTAGCCATTCACCCCCATGCCATATTCCAAGCATGAATGTGGGACTCAAACCAAAAGAACCAACCAGGACATACTAAGGCTAAACCACCTCACCCTCATCAATAGAAACCAGGCCTTACTGTAATCCATCCAGGATCACTAGGCCAATACAATGAACACATCATAACAGGCTTTACCGTGATCTCCACCTGATCACTAGGCCAAACAAGCATGGATTACACCAAATTTCTCCACCTACATCGAGAGGAATTTTCCTATCTCCTAGTCTCTTGAGCTTTACTGCAATCCAAACTCGGATCACTAGGCACTAAACTGAGAACCACTCTCTAGGCTTTACCACATATCCCAAACCTGAGATTACTAGGCCCAACGGAGAGCAACCCACCTCTTGGATTTACTGTATATCCTTCCATTCACTGGAAAGAATTCCTAGGCCCATTGATGCAACACAATCATGGATTTACTGCAAACCAAATTTTGGCTCAGGGGTCACTAGGACAGTGGCTTTATCGTGATCCACAATCCATCTCAGGGACCACTAGGCCATGTGCTCTATCATTCGAAGATCCAACCCACTCAACTTTGAATCCATCCGACAATGACACCATCACACCATGTCTATTCAAAAATGCCAAGGCTAGGCCAAAAAACACGGTTACACCTTGCAAAACCCATGTCATAATATAAAATAATCACATGAAATGTCATGCATGCTAAATCTAGTAAGGAAAATACATATGCAAGTTGATACTTGTAATGAAGCCTACTGCAACTACTTAATCTTTCCTTTCCCTACTTGATCTTTGCTTCCCCTTGCTTTTTTTTCCTTTCTTTCTCCAATGCAAAAATTCTCCAAGAAAACTCTAAATGTCCAAGAAACTCTAAATGTCCAAGAGAGAGAGAGAGAGAGAGAGAGAGAGAGAGAGAGAGAGAGAATAATGAGAGAGCTCCAAAACTCAACTGAAAAAAGGTTACCAACTAATTCTCATAAACCTTTTTATGAATGAGGCCTCTATTTTCTTCATTTTCCATCATTTTTCTTCAATTTAATCCTCACATGCAACCTATGACCTTTTTACCTTCCTTTTCTCCTAATTTCCATTATTTTCATAAATAAATGTGCCAAAAATGGCATTTTTCCTTTCCAAAGCTTTAGCCTTTCCTTTGCCAATTTCCTTAGCCATAAACAACCAAATGAACACCCCCCAGGACGTCTTGCCCAACATTAAGCTTGGAATAAGTGTCCCATCAACCGTGGTTATTATTTTTTCCTTTATTAACTTTTATTACATGGAGTTTTCACCATGGATGTTATAGAACCCTCCCCCTTAGGGAACACCATCCCCCATGTTAGACCACACCAAGACCTCATCAAAACCACTGAAAAGAAAACATACTATCCATGTATCTTTATAACATAGCTCGATGCAGTATTTACAATGATCACCCTGTTGAAAGCAAACCAACATAAAAACATAATAACATGACACCCATACCACTTATTGGATCTTTATAACTTAGCTCATGGTGGTATTTACACCCATATAAATATGTACATATAGCAAAATCATAAAAACATATACCGGAACATATACCAAAGCATATACCAAAATCACACCAAAACAACAAGCTAAAATTGCTTTGCCTCAATTGGAAAACAAGGAAGGATACATAGTCTGCATCTGATCCACCTTCTCCCATGTAGATTCATCAGGCCCAAAGTTCTTCCACTACACTTTAACTTGATCGATTTATTGGTTATAGAGCATGAGCACCTCTTTCTGCAATATACATTGAGGCTTTATCTAGAATTCTCCATCTGGTTCCACCTGCAATACAGACAATCAATCACATAATCAACATCCTTAACATACTTCGTAAGCAAAGATACATGGAAAACATCATGGACTTTCACTATCGGAGGCAGTGCAATTCAATAGGCTACTAGCCCAATGCTCTCAATGATATTGAATGGTCCACAAAACTGTGGTGCCATCTTTGGGACAAGATCCAATTCGCAAGGAGCTATTCTTCGATTTGATGTGAAAGTACACTTGTTCCTCGACCTGGAACTCCTTGAACAACCTGTTCCTATATGCATAAATCTTATACCTATCTCGTGCTGACTTTAGATTCTTCTTGATCACATGCATTTCCTGCTCCATGTCTGCTAAAATATTTGGTCCAATCAATACCATGCTAACCATATCACTCCAATTGATAGGAGTGTTACAACTCTTCCCATACAATTCCTCAAAAGGACTCATCCTCAATGACTTATGATAACAATTGTTGTATTCAAACTCAACCAAGGGGAGATACTCTTCCCACTTTCATTATTGATGCATCACATGCATCCTCAACATGTCCTCCAATATCCTGTTGACCCTCTCTGTCTTTCCATCTGTCTGTGGATGATAAGTTATACTGAAGGTCAACTCTGTGCCCAAACATACAAATAACTCCTTCCAGAAATTGGAAGTGAACTTCGCATCCCTGTCTGACACAATCTTCTTCGGAACACCATGCAGCCTGACCACATCTATGATGAATACCTGTGCTACATCACTAGTTGAGAATGTAGACTTCACTGGAATGAAATGTGCAACCTTAATCAATCTGTCCATGATAACCATGATGGAATCATGTTGTCTCACTGTATTCGGAAACCCTATAATGAAGTCTGTGGTAATGACCTCCCATTTCCAGTTTGGAATCGCGATCGGTTGTAGTAGTCCACCTGGATTGTTTACACTCTGCCTTCACTCGCTAACAATCAAATCATCTAGCCACAAAATCTGCTACATCCCTCTTCAGATTGACCAATAATAATATCTCTTCACTATTGCTAGTGTCTTCTTGTAGCTTGTGTGACCTGAATAAGGTTTCACATGAAACTCTCTCAATATCACCTTCTTGAGCTCACTACTATCCGACACATATATCCTGTCTCTGAATCTGACCAATCCATCTATTGTAAGGCAATAATTTATACCTTGTGCACCTGCACCTGTACCTCTGCATGTGCCTTTACTACCACCTATACCTATACTACCACTTGTACCAGTACTATACAAAAACCTATGCACAATCTCCATATACCTGACATCCCATTGACCTGCTTGCAAGATCCTTTCATGTAGATATGTCCCATAGGAGCTCATAGCTTCCAAGTGATTTACCTGTACCTACATGTTGAGAGCATATGACACCCTGTTATCTTTACCTTTGATGTGCTTGATCTCGAAATCAAACTCACTAGTCGTGGCCAATCATTTAGCCTGCATGGCATTAAGATTCGACTGATCAAACAAATACCTCAACCCAATATGATCACTCATTAGTGCAAACCTCCTACCAAGAAGATAGTGTCTCCACATCTCTAATGCATGTATAATTGTTGCCAACTCAAGATCATGTGTGGGATAGTTTTGTTCGTGCTCATTCAGTTTTTGTGACTCTCATCATACCAACTATCCATGTTGGATAAGGACTCCACCAAGTCCTCTCTTGTAACCATCCATGCATACTACAAACTCTTTGTTCGGATCAACAATCTATAGCACTGGTGCATGTGTCAACAATTGCTTAAGCTACTCAAATCTAGCCTCACACTCCTTTGTCCATTTGAACTTCTTACCTTTCCTATGCAATGATGTAATAGGATAAGAAATCTGCGAGAAGTTTCTGATGAATCTCCAATAATAGCTTGCTAAACCCATGAAAGATATCACCTCATCCACATTCTTAGGAGCTACTGACTCCATGATGGCTCTTATCTTCTCCAGTTCTACTCCAATGCCCTCCTTGGAGACAACATGTTCCAAGTAGTGTACCTCACTCTAAAAGAAACTACACTTGTTGAGCTTAGTATACAATTGATGCTCTCTCAACAACCTCAACACTGCTACTAAATGCTTAGCATGTTATTCCACATTTTTTAGAATATACCAATATATCATTAATGAACACAATAACAAACTTATCCAAATATTGATGCAACACACTATTCATTAAGCACATAAACGTAGATGGAGCATTAGTTAAGCCAAATAGAACAAAAAAAAACTCATAATACCCATACGTAGTCCGGAAATTCGACTTGTAAATGTCCTCCTCTTTGATACATACAACTCATCAATCCTCGGCAATGGGTACCTATTCTTGATAGTCACTTTATTCAACTACCTATAGTCAACGCATAATATGAGGGTTCCATATTTCTTCTTCACAAGCAAGACGGGTGTGCCCCAAGGTGATACACTTGGCCTAATGTATCCCTTGTCCAACATTTCCTTCAACTACAACTTCAACTCAATCAACTCAGGTGTTCTCATCCTTTAAGGTGCTTTCGATGCTGGAGCTTCCCCTGACACTAACACAATTGAAAAGTATACTTCCTTGTGAGGTGGAAACTCTATAATGTCCTCAATAAATACATCCTGAAATTGTTGCGAAACTAGGTACCTACTCAACACATCTGCATCCTCAACCTCCTTACCCTTGTCACTAGAAATGTGTGCTAGAAATAACACACACCCTTTCTCGCGGCTACGCTTTCTTTCATAGCTATCACCATCCTAATTGATGTGGATTTCTTCTTACCCTGCAAGACTCCTAGTTTCCATTGCCATCAACACACTCAATAGATTTGTCATAATAATCTACCTTAGTTCTATGAAGATACAACCAATCCATGCCCAACAACATACTGTATGATCCCAATGGTAATACATTAAAATGTGTTGTGGTAGGAATACCATTCAAATGAAATGCACATGCTCTTACCCAATGATGAACTCACTTCTTTGTACTTGTAGCCAACTGCACTAACCAAGACTCTGCATGCAATTCCTTACTCAAACCACACTTATCCACCAAGTCAGGACTAACATAGCTATAATTAGATCCAGGGTCAATCAAAATATAAATAACTTGATCACAAATCTTACCATCCATCTCAATGATAGATGCATAGTGTTTTTCTTGTCTATTGTCCATTGTTGCATAAATACAAGGAATTCTCTGACCAACATCCCCAACAGTCTGCACCTCCTATGCACTGTATATATGAGGCCTACCACCCTGATTATGTGGAAAATATCTCTTAAGGTGTTCCTTGCCACATGTCCAACACTCCAACCAACCAGTACCAACACCTCTATGTTGCTGCTATGACTCAAGTCCTTGTCTAGCTGCATTAAAATTCTTTGTGATGCCACATTTTCTTTCTCTTTTGCATTCTGAGGCCGTCTTCTCTTAGGCTTCCATTTACCTTTACCTTTGTCTTTTCCCTTCCATCCTCGCTGAGATTCATTCTTACAGTTTGATTGTTCATAACAATGCTTCAATTTCCCAATAACTTCCTCAAGTGACCGAGGCTCATCATACTCAATCCGATCTCTAAATGCTAATGACAAACCACTGACAAATCGCTGAACTTTAGCCTTCTCATTAGTAAGATATGATACATAACTCAATAGTTCCAGAAACTTGGTCATGTACTTTTCATCTGTCATTGATCCCATATTTAGCTCATATAATTCTTTAGCCTTACTGTCGTAGTACCTTTCTGACAAGTACTTCTTCCTGAAAAGCCTCTTGAACTCTCGCCAACTCAAATCATCTGTCGTAATATCTCTAACCCACTTAACATCTTCCCACCAAATGTTTGCTTTACCTTTCAAGCTAAATATCACTACTCTAGCCTTCATGTTATATGTGTAATTATGCAACTCAAATAATTTTTTCTTCCTAAGTATCCAAGCCTCTGCATCTTCCAACTTCTTCATATCTCCATCAAAAGTTGGTGGCTTCGCTTTCTTAAATTCATCTGGCAAGTATCCCTTATCATTCCTCTTGTAAGGATGATAGCAATGACGATCATGATGTCTATTAGAACCAGAACTAGAATAGTACTTGTGCCCATCACCCCTTCTATTCGGAGTTTCCAACAACCTGCCATCTCTCACCATATCAGATCTATTCGACATGTGTCTACCAGGAGACCCACTGCCATATGCCCCATTAGTTTTATCCTCATGTCCACTGCTAATCTAAAGCAACCCTTGTCACTGAAAGTCTGACAAACTCTGAAGGAGTATAGCATTAGCCTATGATTGTTTCTCTTGATCCGGTCATTATCTGCCTTACAAATCCTTATCTCTTCCTTCAAGATTCTCAATGTGTCTGCTAAATCAAAAGAGTGCCCCACACCACGCTACCCATCTAATTCATAGGGATATTCTATGTAGTCTACCACCTTGCTAACCATTTGATCTCTTTCATGCAATGCATAATATGTCAGATAAATCAAATCATAATAAATCAACGCACCTTAGTATAATTTGAGGAGGATACCTCGTCTATAATATCATCAAATAAGTGTGATACATGTATAACATAATCATAACATCGTATAGACATATAACAAGTAAGTGCATTAATGCATAAACATCATTCTAGCTAGGGTTCAGTCATCAATGCAAGGCCATATCAATAATGCATGTTATGACCTCATGCATGACAACAACTATTACTCCATGTACACATTGCCACATGCAACCATCAACATGCATAAGAAATGCCAAATCAATTACACATTGCATAAACTCATGTAGTTGAGCATAAGTGTTATAGGTCTATTTGGGCACATCACTCCCAACAATCAGATCAGTACAAATAGGGCTCATCAAACCCTAATTTCAGTTGCTACATGCCCTAGACAAGTCATCATATTGAATGTTTTCATCCATGAAAGTTTCCTAGTTTGAAACCCTACTGAAATGCCTCCTTAGGACACCAACGCACCCTTGGTTAGGGGAAACTGCTCTGCATAGTATGTAGGCCCATTTAGACCTGCGTTACAGAGCACTTAGGCCCACTTAAGCCTACGTTGGGCGAGGATGAGCGAAATTGACATAGGATTCTGGGAATATTCCTTGATTCTAGAGCATTCTAGAAGGATGCCCAGCTCTTATCTCATCCTATGAGCTCGATTTTGGATAGGCTATGGATCATTCAACCCTCTATCCTCTCATCCATTTCTCCATGGAAACTAACTATCCAATTATGGAAAACCATTCAATACCCTATTTATGATAAAGCCACTTGCATTTCCCTATAAATTGACCACTCATCATAGTGATTAGGGGGCTAGAACTTGGATATTATATAGAAATACTGTTGGTTTGAGACTTGAAATCATTTTCAAATAATGTTATGCCGCTGGATTGATGTGCTATTGGTGTGATGAGGGTTTTGACTAAGCTAGATGAGTGACATGGGATTGAGCCACATTGGGTGTAACTTTTCCTTCTATCAATCAATAAAGTTGTTTGTTCCTTTTCCAATACTTTGTCTATACCTATGATGAATGTATGCTCAAATATTTTTGATTCCATTTGTTTACAGTAGATAGATCATATGCTTTGATTGTTGTCGTCTTCTGTTTATGTTGGCAGGTACCAATTGAGTGAATTTAGTTTGAGCGGGAGCGATGGGAGCAATTCAAAGGAGACCAAAGGAATCGAAGGATCACAGGTAGGTTCCTTTATCTTATCTATCTAAAATAGGAAAAGGTTAAACATCTTTACTTCTATTGTTCTAAGTGTAACTACCCACTTAGGGAAGATGTACTTATCCGTAGGTATAAATTTTGGCTCGTGCGGCAAATCCAAATCCATCATCACCAATTGTATGGGTTGTTCATTCGTTAGAATATGGTACTTCCTCTGATCCTTTTTCATGTACATTTTATACTGATGAAGGAATCATTCAATCAATGATGAAAAAAAAAGAGCCATGGGTAGATTATCATCATCGATCCCATCTTCCAGATCACATAAAATATATTCCAAATGAACTAAATCACCCTTCAATTGTTGATTTCCTTTCGAATTCTGTATTTATAGACACATTAAATTCCGAACGAAACTTATTGAATATCAAAGAAATCATTTCTATCGATATTTTGACCAAACTTGGAATTGTAGAAAACATCCATGTCGGCAAATCTTGTTCTCCATCAGAACTTGAAACTTACCATGCTATTTTCATGAATTCCGTGATATATTTGCTTGGTCATATGAGGAAATGCTAGGTATTGATTCTAGTATAGTTGAACACGATATTAAAATGTATCCTGAGGTCAAGCCGGTATGACAATGCCTCCATCCCGTTCATCCTAAGAAGGCTGCTGCCATAAAATCAGAAGTTGAAAAACTTTTACATGCTGGTTTCATATACCCTGTTCCTCTTACCAATTGGGTTTCTAATCTTGTTCCTGTTATGAAGAAACAAGGAACAATACGATGTGTTTTGATTATAGGGATGTTAATCATGCTTGTCCAAAATACAACTATCCCACTCCCTTTATCAACCAGATAATTGGTGAATGTGTCAGATGTGAAATATTTTCATTTTTGGATGGCTTTTCCGGCTATAATCAGATCAATATCCACCTAGAGGACCAATCTAAAACTGCCTCTATTTTTCCCTGGGTCACATTTGCATATAGGAAACTCCCTTTTGGTTTGAAGAACATTGGGGAAACTTTTTAGAGGGAAATGAATTATTCCTTCCATGACATCAAACACATCGTTCAACCCTATCTAGATGACTTACCTGCTCATTCATGAAAACGGGCTAATCACCCGCAACATTTGAGAGCCATCTTTTTATGGTGTCGACACTACAAAATTCGAATCAATCCACAAAAATGTTTGTTTTGTGTTGGTTCTGGTTGTTTTCTTGGTTTGGTAGTGTCTAAAGAAGGAATTTGACTCGACCCCTTGAAGGTTAAGGCAATTCTTGATCTGCCTCCACCTTCCAATTTACTTAAGTTATAGAGACTCCAAGGGAAGGCTAACTTTGTAAGGAGATTCATTCCCAACTATGTCGAAATGGCTAAAGGATTCACTTGTCTTTTGAAAAAGGGAATTCCCTTCCATTGGGACTAGGTTGCGCAAGCTTCCTTTGATGCTCTCAAAGATACCCTGATCTGAGTGTCATTAATGTATTCCCCTGATTATGAAAACGACTTTTTCCTATATCTCGCCACTACAGATACAACCATTGCTATAGTTTTAGTCCAGGAAGAAGATGGGATTGAACATCCGATATATTATTTGAGTCGTAATCTCAACAATACGGAAGTTAAGTATTCTTATGTTGAGAAGCTAGCTTTGGCTTCTGTTCAAGCTGTACAGAGATTTTGCTATTATATCCTGATCCGAAAGACCACTGTCATTTTGAATTGCAACCCTATGACATACATCTTGTCACGTCAATTGCTAGGGGAAAATATTCAAAATGGATTGTCATTTTGCAAGAATTTGATTTGGAATTCATCAAATCCAAGTCAAAGAAATCTCTAGTTTTTGCTGAGCTTCTTTGCGACCTTCCCTCTATCGCCATTGTCTCGACAACAGAACCATCAATTTCGGATGAGTCTTTGTTTTCGATCTCGTCATATGACCCTTCGTATGGAGATATACTAATCTATCTCCAAACCCAAACTTCCCAGCACGATACCTTTCGCTCGCAACAACAACGTATTTGATATGAAGCCAAAGATTATATGATCATTGGCGACACCCTTTACTGTCGCGGTATTGATACGATTTTACGGAGGTGCCTCACACATGAGGAAGCCGAGAAAGTTATAAATGATTGCCATTCTGGTGCTTGTGGTGGACATTTATTTGGTTATGCTACCGCACAGAATATTCTCCGTGCTGGTTACTTCTGGCCTACCATATTTAATGATTGCATTACTGCTGTCAGAAGTTGTCATGCATGCCAGATTTTTGACCGTAAAACTTGATTACCACCTACATCACTGCATCCTGTCGTCGCTATTAGACCATTTGCAAAATGGGGCATTGATTTCATGACATGTAACCCTCCCTTAGTCGAGGGGCATGGGTATATTATTGTCATTGTTGACTATTTTATGAAATGGGCCAAGGCGATGCCTACATTAAACAACAGTGGTGAGACAACTACACTTTTTTTCTTCAACCATGTGGTTGCACGGTTTGGTGTACCACAAGCCATAGTTACAAATCATGGTTCGCATTTTCGCAATCACATGATGACTAAATTAACTGCCAAGTTAGGACTTTCACATGATAGTTCTACTCCTTATTATCCACAGGCTAATGGACAAGTTGAAGCCATCAACAAAATCCTTAAGTGAATGCTTCAATGAATGATAGGAGTTCACAAACGAAACTGGAATTTGATCCTGTACTTAGCTTTGTGGGCTTACTGAACCTCGATAAGAAACACAACTAGATTCACACCTTTCCAATTGGTGTATGGTCTGGAGGCAATCTTGCCAATACAATGTGAAATTTCATCACTAAAACTCGCAATTGACTTGTTACTTGACACTTATGATGAGGAAGGATGTTTCTTAGAACTCATCCATCTAGATGAAACACGTCGTGAAGCCGCATTGACCAACGAATCACATAAGAAACAAATTAAGCTGCAATATGACCGCAATGTCAAGCCTCACATATTCTCAGAAGGAGATCTGGTCTTGCTTTATGATCAGGAAGCCGATAAATTAGGAGCGGGAAAATTTGAACCACTATGGATGGGCCCCTATATTGTCAAGCGTGTTTTGGCAAAAGGCACTTACGAGTTGGTTGATTGTGATGGAATTCCATTGTCGTAGCCCCAAAACGGGTTGTATCTTAAACATTACTATACTTGATTGTGCGTAGTAAAAACACTGTATATATGCTTTGATCGCGTGTGTGTGTCACAATGTGACTTTAGAGTTTTTATGTGGTTAGTAATCCACTTTGCATTTGTTGCAGATGTCAGAATCTTTGGAACCATTTTTTGGTTATGTCGATGGTGCTAGTCATAGTACGCAGAACCTATCTTTTGTAGCATAGGCCATATTCGTTCCAAGTGACGAGTTAGTGAGTTTTCAAGGGATTTGTATCGGTCATTCTATGAACAATATAATTGAGTATAGCACATTGATCAAAATCCTCTCTAATGCCATTTCTCTCAGCATTCGATGAATCATCATTAGGCTAGACTCACAACTTGTCGTATTACAATTTACGAATGTTTATACCGTTCGAAATCCAACTATTTATCGTATGTTCCTTAGAGTTCGTCTCTTGGAAAGAAATTTTGATTACATTCAATATCAACACATTTCTAGAAAATTTAACACATTGATTGATTGTTTAGCGAATTACGTGTTAAACAGACATTTACGACATATGTAAAGAGTAAATTTCCAATTCACATCAACAGTTGAATAGGATTACACACAAGCATACAAAAACACTGAAAGTAAAATAGGTAGATGTTCAAAGTTTTTACAAAAATCCATGTCCAAGGCATGTTGGTCATATGACCTCAAAACCTCAAAATGCATACAGTAAATCATCCTAAGTAGATCTAATGATGCTCATGATAACAGGTCATTGCCTAAGCTATCATACGCAATAGTCTCATCCAATAGCTAGGTACACCAATAGTATGGCGCTATACTCTCATCAGTAACTCCTCGATCTGAACATCTAGTATACCGAGGGTTAACCCCTCTATATGATCCTACAACTCCACCAGTGTCTCAGTTAGATCCAAATCCTGGAGAACTTCTCTTTCGACATTTCTCCTCACTAGTTCACTCATCTCCTGTTGATGACCCATTGGTCGAACAGTGCCAATAATTGTATACATGAGAACATTTTTAGTTTAGTCTTGGAAACATAAAAAAACACAAAAACATGTCAAAACTCAAAAAATAAAAAATACATGGTCAAAACAATTTACCTATAGCACTCCATTGAGCACCCACTGGTAATCTTAAATCTAGATCTCCACGAAAATCCATCCCTGCATATGCATGCTCCTTGATGACAATATGTTGTCGACGAAGCTAACTAAAGAATGTGGTAGAAAATGAGATTGATGGCTGTCCAACATGTCTAGCCATCAACTCTACCCATCTCTGCATCCGTGGATCTCTAGGACCAGCTAAACTTAGTGTCACATGCTGAGGTTGCATCAATGGAGTTATCTCCAAAGTAAAAGCGATTAAGATTGATACATAGCTGAAATTTTTCGTCTTACCACACTTTACTTTAGTTAGCTGCTCTTTCATCAAAGAGAGTAATGCCTCACACCAGTTGAACATAGTTGGCTTGAGACACTCGAGTGCATACTGCATGTATGATCTATTCATGACATGAAATGTCGCGCTACCTGCCAACTTTGCGATAGTAAATAGGATTGTTTTCAAGGGCATATCATGAACATCCATGATGTTTATCTTTCCATATTTTCTAGGCTGTGTATCTGGCCAGCAGAATTGTCGAATATAGTCCCTCACTGATTCACCCCCACGAGTATAACCTAAAAGACAAATGGGGACACCACGCCTCGACAATATTGTGAGAAAGTAAATATCATTGATCAATATAGGGAGCACCTTGTCACCTATGTGAAAAACTTGTTCCACTAGATCCCATGAATGAACCAAGAATTGCAATAGTTCTAATTGTTGCCTCATCCCGGATAACCTGAAATATTTGAGTAACCCACAATCTCTGAGGGCCTCAACAGTACTAGGATCATTTAGGGCAACCATATCCTGTTCTTCATGTTCTCTTTCACGACATGTGATAGCCATTCTGATTCGATCAAAGTCTGAAATCACACCATAGGTTTAGTTAGGATCCATTTCATGCAAAAAACTGAAGAGATTTTGGGTAGAAATGATGAGACAAATTTCTAAACTGCACCCAGTGCACCCCTAGTCTATAGATAGAGCACTGCAAAGTAGTTCCCCTTCTTCTTGACTGCACTGCAACACAATTTTCAATGTATTGGGGTGTGTTGATCCCAGGGCGTGGTATATTTACCCTAGGGACCCCAAAACCCTAAAAATTTTGCCTAAAATTGACAAAGAATGACCTTAAATGAAAGAGAAGAGGTAGATCTCCTACCTGGTCCTGCCAGCACGAAGAATGATCCACAGAAGCTCCTGCGATCAGTTGCTGAAGTTTGAGGTAAAAACTGGTTCAGAGCACAAAATTGAATGGTAAATGTCAAATGGTAAAATGACTTGGTAAATTCTTGTTTTATGGTTATTTCATATTCATTAAATGAATAAAATATAGTTTTTACCTATTTTTACAAATGAAACAGGTATGTTTAATTTGTTTGGTGGTTCTTTGAGTAGGTTTACAGCTGACATAGTGAATTTGACGTGCATGATCATAAAATGTACTTTTGACCACAAAGCATACTTTTATCTCTTTTTCAAGCTCTATTAAAAATCGAAAAAAGAACCCCCCTAGAGTCCTCTTTAAGCTCTTTTCAGACTCTCAAAATATGAAAAGATTGCCAAGTGCTTGTCCTTTTTAGCTCGTAAACGGATTGGAAACGACATCTGCTCAGTGTAAGTTTAATCCTTTTCTGGACTGAGATAGATTACTTATGAAAAGGAATACGTTGATCAAACATGGTAAATAGGTTCTCTCTTGTATTATTTTACGCTTTTTCAAACTTGAGAGACAAAGTTACGAAAAAGAACTTGTGGAGTTTTCTTTTTGTCCCTTTTCAAACTCTCTAAATATGAAAAGGACCGAGTTCTCATTGTCATTAAGCTCGTTAAAACATCAAATAGCGATAAACTTGTCCATCATGACAAGACCGAGTTTCACCTTCGCTAGACTCATTAAAACATCACATAGTGATGGATTCACCTGAAAGGTGGAATTATACATCAAGCATATGTTATCCTCCTCAATCTTGTTAAAAAAAAAAGAGGTATTGGTCAGCAATGACTGGGGAAAATGGGAAAATGGATAAATCACTTTACGGTAGCAAGTCACTCTTGAACATGACACTTTCACTTCATCTCTGGGACTATTTGGGTTGGGTTATCTGCTTGATGGTTATCATACCTATGGTCTATCACACCATCCATCACTTTGGTTTTGGGTCAATGCTACCAATTCATTCAATGTCGCTGACATGTTCAAGAGAAGTCACTCAGTAAACTTCATCCTTTGCAATACTCATAAACCTTCATTTTCATGATCGCCATTCCTAAACATT
Organism: Pinus tabuliformis; assembly: GCA_031772625.1. Lineage (NCBI taxonomy): Eukaryota > Viridiplantae > Streptophyta > Pinopsida > Pinales > Pinaceae > Pinus > Pinus tabuliformis. The sequence continues at coordinate 694,562,802 of CM062812.1, read as the reverse complement.
GTGTCATCAGTCACATTTTGTATTCAAAATCATTACACTCATTTTGTGTCATTGATGGGGGAAACGTCAAGGCCCTCCTGCGATGAGTCACTTCTTGTCGACATCAACACATTATCTAGGAAGTTGACTTAGAAACACCCTTCCAGTGCCTTGAGGCATGCATACATCACTAGAAAGTTTCTCGCTTCTGGTGACAGGTTGACATCACAAGCCTTCGACTGAAAGACTTTGTATGGTGTTCGACATCAAAACATCTATTCACACCATGCAGAATGTACTATAGTACCTTGAGAATCATTATCATTATCGGTGATTTCTCTCGCGTCTGTTAACAGCTTACATCATTGGCTGGTAATTAGATGGGTTCTTCCCATGTTTGACTTTAGATCACATTTTCACATGGTTAGACTCGTAATTGAGCGAATGATTGGACAAGATAGAAGACACCAAATCTAGTTTCATCCATCTAGGCTGCGATTTTAGGAGAGTACTAAATCATCTATACGATGGCTTTACACAGATGGTCATCCTATCATGGGTCTATATCTATAGACGACTATCTGATTTATGTACATGTAATGAAAAGTTTATATGCTAAGTATGGGTATGCCTTCCCTTGGAAATTCATGAAAAAATCAAAGATATCATGATATTATGTATTGTAATTGATGCAGGTCACCATCCGCTTCAGATCATCCTCATCACATCATAAAGCATATCATTCAACATTATCATTTTTGACTTCATGCTTTAGGGGGCAGCTGTTACAAGTCTATTTGGGCACATCACTCCCGACGATCAGATCAATACAAATAGGGCTCATCAAGCCCTAATTTCAGTTTCTACATGCCATAGACAAGTCATCATATTGAATGTTTTCATCCATGGAAGTTTCCTAGTTTGAAACCCTGCTAAAATGCCCCCTTAGGACACCAACGCACCCTTGGTCAAGGGAAACTACTCTACATAGTAGGTAGGCCCATTGAGACCTACGTTGCAGAGCACTTATGCCCACTTAAGCTTGCATTGGGCAAGGATGACGAAATTGACATAGGATTCTGGGATTATTCCTTGATTCTAGAGCATTCCAGAAGGATGCCCATCTCTTATCTCATCATATGAGCTCAATTTTGGATAGGCTATGGATAATTCAACCCTCTATCCTCTCATCCCTTTCCCCATAGAAACTAACTATCCAATTATGGAAAACCATTCAATACCCTATTTATGATTAAACCACTTGCATTTCCCTATAAATTGACCACTCATCATAGTGATCAGGGGGCTAGAACTTGGATATTAGAGAGAAATACTATTGGTTTGAGACTTGAAATCATTTTCAAGTAATTTTATGCTGCTGAATTGATGTGATATTGGTGTGATGAGGGTTTGAACTAAGCTGGATGAGTGACACGGGATCGAACCACATTGGGTGTAACTTTTTCTTCTATCAATCAATAAAGTTGTTTGGTCCTTTTCCAATAATGTTGTCTATACCTATGATGAATGTATGTTCAAAAGTTGTTGATTCCATTGGTTTACAGTAGATAGATCATATGCTTTGATTGTTTTAATCTTCTGTTTATGTTGGCAGGTACCAATTGAGCAAATTCAGTTTGAGCAGGAGCGACGGGAGAAATTCAAAGGAGATCAAAAGAAGCGACGGATCACAAGTTGGTTCCTTTATCTTATCTATCTATTGTAGGAAAAGGTTAAACATATTTACTTCTGTTGTTCTAAGTGTAGCTACCCACTTAGGGAAGATGTACTTATCCGTAGGTATAAATTCCGTATAACAATAAGCGATTAATTATTGTAATCAACCTACAAGACTGATACATGTAATCAAACCTACAATAATGTAGCCTAACATACAAGATGTAAGTAGAAAACATAAAATCAACATATAAGTGACATATAACAATATGTAACCAGTCATATACTCATGACAAATGCATTCCACAAAAGCAAAATCAAATTCTCCATGACAACCTTACTCCAACCATAATCAATCATCAAGAAAATGTAACAAGAAAATGTAATGCAAATGTAAAAGACACACATGCAACTGACATGCATGCATTACTAACACACATCGCCCATCCAATCCGAGGGGTGAACCATGCTTTGATACCACTCTGTAACACCCTCCTCCAACATCTACCCAAGTAACCATGCCAACCACATAAACATGCGACGAGAAGCTACTATGGTTGAATTTGACCTCCTTTGTGACCTTAAGGAAGTGGAATCGATGGAATACATCAACCAACCTATCCACATTAGCAACAAAACCCTTAGGAGACATGTCATTCACTCAAACATCCTGTCCCTGGGTCCCACTGATGTTCTGGACATCTCAAACCTTAGTCGCTCTCATGCTATAGGCAAGATATCATCCAGAAACCCAAAGTTGCTCTCACAGGCTTTCTTTCCAGTGACCAGAGACTACATTTGTCAGTGCTATGCCAACGAATCTAGGATTTGAGCCACTTTTTCAAGCCTAGAGCCCAGGTCACTGCCTAGAATGGAATGATAACTTAGGAACAATAAAATAACAGGGAAACAATGATGCAAAATAAATACATTGAATGAGACCTTAATCAAAGTAGTACTAGCCATGCCAGACATTTCGTCAAACATATCATGAACATGTAATCTATAGGTGTAAACTACAAAATTAAGTGTAGGGATCTCATACTTATCTAGAATCACTATGAACCATTGTTCCCTCATGTCATTTACTGCATTATCATCTATTAGGCCATAGATACATTATCCATTCATTTACAAGTAAAAATATGCTGAGAGCCATACATAACTACTGTCATAAAACATACATATAACCATCATCATATGCACAAAAATATCATAAACATAGAAACCATAAAATCCACATATACATCAGTATACATACACATGAAAATCAAGGGAATGAATTTCTCATTAATGAATGCAATAAACCAACTGGAGATGGGACTACCACGTTCCACCTGACCATAGAATGGTTGAGCCAAATCTCTCTTGAGCCATTCACCCTCGTGCCATATTCCAAGCATGAATGTGGGACTCAAACCAAAAGAACTAACCAAGGCATACCAAGGCTAAACCACCTCACCCTCATCAATAGAAACCAAACTTTACCATAATCCATCTCGGATCACTAGGCCAACACAATTAACACATCCTAACATGCTTTACCGTGATTTCCACCCAGTCACTAGGCCAAACAAGCATGTATTCCACCGGATTTCTCCACCTACAACATGAGGAATTTTCCTATCTCCTAGTCTCTCACACTTTACAACAATTCAAACCCGGATCACTAGGCCCTAAACCAAGATCCAGTCTCCAGGATTTACCACATATCCCAAACCCAAGATTACTAGGCCCAACAGAGAGAAACCCACCTCTTGGATTTACTATATATACTTCCATTCACTAGCAAGGATTCCTAGGCCCACCGAGGCAACACAATCCTGGCTTTACCACAACCCAACATCTAGCTCAGGGGTCACTAGGCCAGTGGATTTACCGTGATCCACAGTCTAGTTCAGGGACCACTAGGCCATGTGCTCTATCATTCGGAGATCCACCCCACTCAACTTCAAATCCATCTGGAAATCTAGCTCAACCAAAACATGAGAGCCCCATCACCCCATGGTTATCCAGAAATGGAAAGGATAGGCTGAAAAACACTGTTACACCTAGAAAAACCCATGCCATGATAGAAAATAACCACATGGAATGTCATGCATGCCAAATTAAGCAAGGAAAATACACATGCAAGTCGATACCTGCAATGAAGCCTGATTTAGCTACTTGATCTTTCCTTTCCCTGCTTGACCTTTGCTTCCTCTTTCTTTCTTTTCCTTTCTTGCTCCAACACCAAAATGCTCCAAGAAAACTCTAAGTGTCCAAGAGTGTGTGTGAGAGAGAGAATATGTTATGAAACCAACTCACAAAAAGATAGAAAATATAGATCAACTACTTAAAAATTAGCCTCTTTGAGGGGGAAACCTCCTTTACATTCCACAAATGAACAATTCTTGGATGATACAAATTAAAATACCTCCTTTCTATATATAGGAGTCTAAGGGGTCCCAATACAATCAGATCCTACATAACAATAATTTTGTAGGGGCACAACAATAAGAGTAATGGGCTTCTATGGGGCATAATAATAACAACATGGGGACTGTATGAGCACAATAATACAATAAGGGGGTTGCACTAATAACAATAAGGTGTTACACTAGTAGTATAGGGACCTAACATGCCCCTCTCCTTAAAAAAGTGTTGTCCTCAACGCTTGAGTAGTTCTGGATGTTTCTGTATAAAATTCTCATCCTCCCATGTGGAATCTTCAGCGGGTAAGTTCTTCCACTTGATGAGATGCTCTAAAATTGATCGATTTTGTGACTGCTTCCGATTCCAATATGATTTTTTCTTCCTTGTCAAGTTTTGACAATATTGTTTGAACTAGGATCTTCTCACCTATAACCTTCTTTAAGCATGAAACATGGAAAACTAGGTGCACTCGGGAAGTTGCAGGAAGCTCCAATTTGTATGCCATAGTACCAATCTTTTGTAACACCTTGTACGAACCATAATAATTTGGTGATAATTTATTATCCTTCTTAACTTGCTCGAGGGACATTTGTTTGTATGGTTGTAGTCGTAGAAATACCCAGTCACCTACATCAAAACTTCTTTCATTGAGATGTTGATATGCCTGTTGTTTCATTCTATTTTGTACCAAAGTGAGGTTATCCTTTAAGATTTTGAGATCTTGTTGTTGATGATCGATGTGATCTTCCACTGCTTGAACCTTAGAATTTTCTTTTAAATATGATGTGATGGACAGTGTATGATATCCATAAAGTGCCATAAATGGGGTCATTGTTGCTGCAGTATGGAAGGAAGTGTTATACCACCATTCAGCCAAAGGAAATCACTTGACCCATTATGTCTGTTTATCATATACAAAGCAACAAAGATATATTTCCAAACATTTGTTCACTATCTCAGTTTTCCCATCATATTGAGGATGATAAGATGAGCTATGGGATAACATAGTACCCAAATATTCCACCTCTTGTACTCCAAAGAAACATTTGGAGCTTTTTGCATATAATTTTTTCTCCTCCAATTGTTTGAGCACCCTGTCAACATGTTGAACATGATCCTTCCAAGACTTGTTGTATATTAGTATATCATCAAAGGGTTTGAAAATGGAATTCATCAAACATTGAAATGTAGAAGGTGCATTGGTAAGGCCAAAAGGCATGACCAAAAATTCATAATGACCTCATGAGTTCTAAATGTTGTTTTTGGAATGTCTTTAGTTTTCATTATGATTTGATGATATCTTGAATTAAGAACCGACTTGGTAAAGTAAATTGCTCCATGTAATTCATCCAATAATTCATTAATGATAGGAATGGGAAATTTATCTTTAATAGTAAGCTTGTTGAGCTCCCTATAATCTGGACACATGCGCCATGATCCATCCTTCTTGTGTACCAATACCACTGGAGCAACGAAAGAACTTTGACTAGGTTGAATTATACCAACCTATAGCATTTCTGCAACCATACGTTCAACTTCACTCTTTTGGGCATATGCATATCTGTGAGGCCTGATGTTTGGGGGAACATTCCCTGGAATCAAATGAATAACATGATCATGATCAAGAATAGGTGAGAGGCCTTTGGGAGCCTCAAATTCCTTGGAATGAAAGTCCAAAACGTTTTGGAGATATGGAGAAATAGATGATTTCGACGTGGGAACCTCTAGTGAACATAATTGTGAAATTACGCCCCGTTGTTCTTTATTTAGAAGCCTTTTCATTATGTTAGAGCTGATTATCTTTCCCAATTTCCTTGCAATACCCCTTAATTCAACTTCATTTCCTTCCGAAAAAAATTTCAAGAAAAGTTCTTGAAAATTAAAAGCTATCGTACCCAAAGATTGTAGCCATTGGACTCCTAGTACAACATCTTCACCACCCATTGGAATGGAAATCATTGAACTATTCAAGACATATTCTCCCATGGATACCTTGATATTATGGCACTTTCTAGAGCAATTTATGGTTCCTCCATTTGCAACCATTACTTGACACTCTAGTGCTGGATATAGGAAACAATTCAATTCCTTGGTTATCTTACAATGAATAAAATTATGGGTACTACCCGAATCAATCAACACTATTACCTTTTTCTTGATATGCCCTTCTATCTTGAGAGTTTGAGGAGTGGTAATTCATGTAAATGAATTACAAGATATGGTTAGATTCATTTCTTCTTTCTCTGGGATTAGTTCCTGGTGTATATCATCTTCTTTTGATGTTTCCTGTTCCTCTTCCCCGTCTATGTAAATTAATTTCTTCTCAGCACACTTATGCCCTTTAGTGTATTTTCTATCACAATTGTAACAAAGCCCTTTTGATCTTTTTTCTTCCAATTGTTTTGGTGTCAACCTTGTAGGTGGTGAACGACTAGGAGCAACAACAATTCCATATTTATAGTTATGAGTGGCAGGCTTCCTTGTTGGCATACTTTTGCTTTCAATTTTTCTTCCCAACCTGTATGGCTTCTCTAATGAATCGGGTTCCCAAAGAAAAACCTAATGTTGGATGTTACCATTTAAAGTCCCTATAAAGACTTCAATCCTATGCTTCTTTGGAATATCATTTACCCTTATATTCAATTTTTGGAAGTCCTCAATGTGCTGTTCCATTGAACCCCTTTGTTTGAGATTTATCAATTTGCTAAAGAAGGTGTTGCTCTTTGTATCCTCATAATGTGCTATCATTCCCTCCGTGAAAATTAACTAGGTGACAAGTTGTTTATGAGAACAAATCCCTCTATACCATGCAAACTGATTCGGTTCTAAATATAAATATGCAATATGTATCTTTTGTGTGTTTTGCACATTATGTAGATCAAAATATTTCTCCATCTGTAGTATCCATGTTACGCGATCATTGCCAACAAAACTTCCGCATATCTATCTTTGGAATATGTTGGGTCTTCAATCCAATGTTAGATTCTATGAAATCATGATTAACATTACTTTTGTTCTCATCATGAGTTTCCTCTACTACCTTTTCACCATTAGGAGGCCTTTCTTGTAGCAGCTTTGTCCCACCTTCATTCAAAACTTCCATGTCTTTCTTAAAATATTCCATGCCTTTCTTCCAATATGATTTCATGCCATCAATATCAGCTTTAGTGGCATAGATAAAACTATTTATCTTAGCTTCAATCACATTCTTCAAATCATCCATCCAATTTTGATTACTAGGCGTTTCTATTTTATTGATTCGAGTCATTCTTTTTCTTGCTTTTAGGATATAGATATTGAATCTGTTGTATCTTTGAAAGTTCGGATATCAAAAGTCTAGAATTGCGACCCACGTTATCCCTCTGTGTCCTCCTTCCAATGCCACAAATCTGATTGAAATTGGATTCTCCAAGAAAGAGTTATGCCAATCTCCCAAGATGACTTGATTATATACTTTTTCAATAGAGTGAACTTTTACGAAGTTCCACGTGTCACTCTTTCTACCTTCAGACCTAAAAATGATACAGAGAAGTACAGTCTGTCCTCTTTCTGTAACTTCTTACAAAATTTAAATATGATGCTCAAAGAGAAAGTTATGATGATTTTCCCCAGGTCGCTTCTTTGGGATGTAATTCTGGAGCCTGCAAAAACCCTAAATGTCTTGGACCATACCTCCGAAAATATAACAAAACAAGATCTAAAATTCGGGCCCAAGCTTCAAAAGTATTTCAGATCAAATGGGTTTTAATTTCAGAGTCTGAACTTTCGTAGAAACAAAAGTATAACAAAAATTCCACGATGACCTGTTTGAGATGGAATTCTAGAGCCTGCGAAAATCCTAGCTTCCTCAGATCATATCTCCAAAAATATAGCAAGACAAGATCTGAAATTCGTACCCGAGGTTCAGAACGATTTTGGCTCAAATGGGTTTTTTTTAGCTTCTGAAACTTTGTAGCAAAAAAGTTATAAGGAAAATTCCACGATGACATATTTGGAGCAGCAAAATCCTAGAATCCAAAGCTCTGGTACCAATTGTTATGAAACCAAATCACAAAAATCTTGGGTTGTGTTATATTCTTTCCACGACTAGCCCACGTAGTTAACCGAGGGGTTAGAGGGGGGGCAAAGCCCCCCTTCGTTCCGCTGATTGTGGGGGGGGGGGGTCATAGGGGGTTTGAGGCGTACCTGTAACCCCACTTTATGGGGTTCGGGGCAGCGCCCCAGAAAATTTTGGTTTTGGACCCTATGTTAGGATGGCGGACCCACCTATGGTTTTGTGCATGATTTTCGCACATGTTTTTGGACGCGATGGTTTTCGGTCCATGGAATTGGATGCTTCAGCATGTATAAATATGTATTATAACATTGAAAGGAACATAATGAAAAATCAAGCTAGTATTCCCGATTTTGGGATCCAGGGGAAAATCTCTGTGTATATGTGTTTTATGTGTTATGTTCTCGCATTGTTTATTTTCTGTGTTTTAGAATTCGTATGCAGGTAATTTCTGTACAGGGTTAAAACCTACAAAAAATATAGAAAAGATAGATCAAATACTTAAAAATAAGTCTCTTTGAGGGGGAAACCTCCTTTACATTACACAAATGAACAATTCTTGGATGATACAAATGACAAGACCTCCTTTCTATATAAGAAGTCTAAGGGGTCCCAATATAATCAAAGCCTACATAACAATAATATTGTAGGGGAACAAAAATAAAAATAGTGGGCTTCTATGGGGCATAATAATAACAACATGGGGACTATATGAGCACAATAATACAATAATGGGTTGCACTAATAACAATAAGGGTTTACACTAGTATTATAGGGACCTAACAAAATAATGAGAGAGCTCCAAAACTCAACTGACAAAACGTTACCAACTTTTCTTCAGAAGCCTTTTTATGAATGTGGCCTCTATTTTCTTCATTTTCCATCATTTTCGTCAATTTCCTCCTCACATGCAACATGTGACCTTTCACCTTGCGTTTCTCCTAATTTCCATTATTTACATCATAAATGTGCCAAAAGTGTCATTTTGCCTTTCCAAATCCTTAGCCATTGCCTTTGCTAATTTCCTTTAGCATAAACAACCAAATGAACACCCCCCAGGATGTCTTGCCCAACATTCAACTTGGAATAAGTGTCCCATCAACCGTGGTTATTATTTTTGCTTTATTAACTTTTACTACATAGAGTTTTCACCAGGGTTATTACACAAGTTCGTTTTCTCAAGAACAAGTTGAAAGACATCAAAATGGATAGTGGATAATCCATCCAATCCTACTTCATGAGGATTACCGAGATCAAGAATGATCTCCTATCTATTGGAGAAGTGATTGGTGACAGGGAGCTTACTCTTATTTCACTTGGAGGCCTTACAAGAGAATGGGATGTGTTCAACACTACCATGCTCAACAATGACAAGATTTCAGGATTTGATGAATTATTGGCTAGATGCACTCAAGAAGAAATAAGGATGATTTAAAGAGACAAGCCCTCAAATGGAAACAATCCTACCACTTTCTTCGCTCATTGTAAGAGGAGGAACAATGCTGGTCCAATGAATCAAGGACAAGGGTTTAGGTCGAGATTCAAAGAAGGAAGAAAAGTAAGATGTTTCAATTGTAACAGGTTTGGCCACTTCGCTAGAGAGTGTCCTCACAAGATGGATACTCCAAAACAATGTAAGCTTTGAAACGGGAACTGTAAACTCAAAATGAGAACTCTAGCAAAAAATACTAAAAAAACAAACTAAAAATGAAAAATGTTGATGCTGGAATATTGGAGTTTTGTAAAACATTAAAATTTTGACAATTTTTCAACCATGACATGACGGAAAATTTTATGACTAAAAAAACTTTAAAAATAAACACATGAAGGAAAGAGTCATTATACCAAGAGTAATTTCTTTTTTAAATGTTAAAAATATGACGACCTTAAATCTTAGCCTAAGACAACTTGACACATTGCAAAAAAAATTTAAAAGTTAACAATTTTTCAAGTTGTCTTATTTCTCTTCTTGTTTTGCATCATGGGATGTTAGGTTTTTAAGGGTTTTCCAAACATGTGTTTTTTGTTTTTCTTTGCAATGTTTTTTTATAATGGAATTTTTTATTTTTTTTGCAAAAAATACAATAAAATTACATTAAAAATATATAAGAAACAATTATATATATATATTAAAAAGACACTTAATTATCATGGAAGAGATACAAAACAAAAAAAAAAAACTATAAAAATTTAGAAAATTAACCAAAAAATAAAAAATTTTAAATAATAAAAAAAACAAAAATTAAATTAAAGAACAATAGAATATTATAATAGGAAAAAAAGCATTAAAAAGAACCATTAAAAAAGAAAAAAATTAAAAACATAATTAAATTAAACATTAAAAAAATATAATAATATATATTTTTTTATAAATACAACAAAAATTGCCCCAAGGCTCTGGGCCTTGCCTGACCAATTCTTGGAATTGACCGGGCAAGGCCCAGGGTCCCTGGTCGCTGGGTTGGCTAGATGTAGAGCTGCACCGAACCTCGACGGTTCGCCAGCCCAGCGGCAAGGGGCTCTAGGCCTCGCCTGGCTGATTTTCGGAATTAGTCGGCCAGCCCAGTGACCGGGGGCCCTAGGCCTTGCCTGGCCGATTCTCAGAATCAGTCATGAAAGGTCCCTAGTCGCTGGGTTGGCTGGCGGTGGAGTTGCGCCCAACCTTCACCACTTGCTAACCCAGTGGTCAGGGGCCCTGGGCCTTGTTCCACTGATTCCGAGAATCAGCGTGGTAAGGCCCAGGGCCCCATGGCGTTTTTTTTGTATTTTTTATTTTTTTCAATGTGTATTTTTTATTATATTTTTTTAATGTTTGATTTAATTATGTTATTTTTTCCTATTATAATGATTTTATTACTTTTTCATTACTTTTTCATGTTTTTATTTTTTTGGTTTGTTTTTAATTTTTTTATTGTTATTATTTAAAATCGTTTCATTTTAAGTGTTTTTTTTGGTTAACTTTATAATTTTTTTTTTTTGAAATTATGTTTGTTTCTATATCTATATATATATATATGTTATCTCTTACCTAATAAGTATGTATTTTTTTACATTTTTTTATGCTTTTTTCTTTTTATATATATATATATATATATATATATATTTTTATATTTGTTTTTTTTGTTTATATATATATATATATATATTTTTAATGTTATTTTTTTTTTTTTTTTTGCAAAAAAATTAAAAATTCCATTATAAAAAAACATTGAAAAAAAAACACATGTTTGGAAAACCCTTAAAAAACTAACATCATATGATGAAAAACTAGAAGAGAAATAAGACAACTTGAAAATTTGTTAAATAATCGATATTTAAAAAATAATTGTGAATACTTAAGACATAAGAAATTTTAAAGTGTCAAAAATGTCTTTTAAAAAATGTTGATGTTTTTCAAAACGTGCATGAAAATCATCAACATTTAAAAAAATATCACACTTAATACATTAGAAAATTTAAAGTGTAAAAAATAAGCCCTCTAAAAAAGGGGGTTGATGTTGCATCAACATGTTTCAAAATCAATATGAAAATCACTAACATTTAAAAAAAAATTATACTTGATACATAAGAAAATTGGAAGTGTCAAAAATATGCTCCAAAAAAAAATGTATTATGCATCAACGCTTTTCAAAATCAAATGATTTGTTTGCTACCTTAAAAAAATGGGTATTGTATCAGTGCATGTTTCAAAGTTTACGTTGTTCCAAGAGATGATGACAACAATTACAACAAATTCAAGGGCAATGACAATCAAAGGAACAATAGGTTGAATAACAAAGGAAAGAGGAATTCTCCCACTGCTCAAAATGGAAATGGTCGTCCTCCCAAGAAGTCGAGAAACTCCAAGTATGAAGAAGTTAATGTTGTAAAGCAAAAAGAATTTTATCTTATTTCTGCCCTCACCACCTCCTCTCCTTCGGATACATTGGATCATTGGTTGATTGATAGTGGTGCTTCAAGGCACTTCAGTGGGTACAAGGAGGCCCTCTCAAACTTGGTTGAAAAGAAGACAAATATGGATATTATACCTGGGGTTAATGCCACTTATCCTGTGAAAGGAATTGAGACTGTTACTCTTCACATAAATCAAGGTCAAACTCTTCATTTACAAGAAGTGTTATATGTACCTGATCTGAAAAAGAACTTGGTCTCTATTTCTGTGATGGAAGACAAAGGTTTCAAGGTGACATTAATTGATGGGAAATTTCGTGTTTGGCAAAGGAACCCAAGAGATGCATTCAATCTTGGATTTAAGGTTGAAGGTCTCTATCAGGTTGGAGGAAGTCCGTTGGGAGAAATGACTTGTGACACTTCTCTTCAATCTAAATTATGGCACGAGAGATTTTCTCACCTTCATTTCAAAGCCTTACCTGATGTAAGGAAGATGGTCACATGAATGCCTAAATTCAACTTAAATCATGAAGGTGTTTGTCAGGTATGTGAAGCTGGAAAACATACAAGGGGACCATTCCCCTCAAGTGAAACACAATTCACCAATATTCTTCAATTGGTCCATTATGATCTATCAGGTATGTTTCCCATGACATCTTTGAGTGGATATTTGTACTATGCTATTGTGGATGAATTCTCTCACAAAACATGGATCTATTTGTTAAAGAACAAGGATGAAGTATTCAAATGGTTTCACACTTTCAAAGCCTTGGTCAAGAACCAAACAGGGAAAAAGATCAAAATATTGAGGACCGATAATGGGACTGAATATGAGTCAAATGAATTCAAAGACTATTGTAGAGAAGATGACATTAAGAGAGAGACCACTACTGCATATACTCCTAAACAAAATGGTGTTTCCAAAAGGAAGAATCGTACTATCATAGAAGCCACCTGTGCCATGCTTCATGACCAAGGTCTACTGAAGTTCTTATGAGGAGAAGCTGCGAACACCGCTGTGTATGTTCAAAACAGATGCCCACATCGAGCTTTGGACTTCAAGACACCTGAAGAAGTTTTCAATGGTAAGAAACATAATGTTTCTCATTTTAGAATTTTTGGTTGTCCCGTATATTTTTATATATCGAAAGAGAAAAGAAACAAACTAGATGCATCTGGGAAGAAATGATTGTTTGTGGGCTCCAATGAAACTTTTAAGGCATATAGAATCTATGAGATTGGTCAAAGGGAAGTGGAATTAAGTCATGATGTCACTTTCGATGAAGATTCTGCTCTTAGAAAGATTCAAGATCTTCCTATCCCTAGGAAGGACAATGATGATGCTGATGCAGAAAAGCAGGATGAACCTCCATCTATTGAACCGATGCCCGGTGTGGAAGGTCTGATGGATCCCATTGATCCACCTCCTAGCAAGCCCTCTACTTCAAGAAAAATACCTTTGTGCTCAAAGATACTCTTGAAGATGCTGAGAAACATATTGCACCGAGGGGAACATTTCGTGAAAGAAAGAACCTGAACAGGTACTAACGGTACTTAGCTTCCATGAGTACCATTGTACAATCTGAAACTTGCACATTCGAAGAAGCCGTGAAGAAACAAGTATGGAAGGATGCGATGAATGAGGAGTATGAGTCAATCATGAAGAATGATGTCTGGGATGTGATTCTTAGAACCAAGGACAAGTCGGTGGTCACTTAAAATGGCTCTACAAGATCAAACATGGAGCTGATGGAAGTGTTGAAAAGTTCAAGGCTAGATTTGTTGCTCGAGGTTTCTCTCAAAAGGAAAGAGTAGACTACGATGAGATATTTGAACCAGTTTCTAGATATACCACCATCCATTGGATTATAGCCCTTATTGCTTCACAAGGATGGAACCTACACCAAATGGATGTTAAAATTGCCTTCTTGCATGGTTCGCTTAAGGAGGAAGTATATGTGGAACAACCCGATGGGTTCAAGGTTCAAGATCGTGAGACACATGTACGTAGGATAAAGAAGGTCCTCTGTGGGTTGAAGCAAGCCCCTAGGGCTTGGTATGAGAGGATCGATAGCTATCTTATGAAGTTGGGACTTACAAGGAGTGATGTTGACCCGAACCTAAACTTCAAGGTTGAAAAGGACAAACCTCTCATTCTGGTCCTTTATGTGGATGATCTCTTTTTGACAGGTGATGACCCTCTCACTCATCAATGCAAAATGGAGTTAACTTCTGAGTTCGAGATGAAGGACCTAGGACTGATGCACTATTTCCTAGGGATAGAGGTCTAGAAATTGCTAAGTGATATTTTCCTTTCTCAAGGAAAATACATTGTGAAGCTACTTGAGAGATGTGGAATGGTGAATTGCAAGTCTGTGACTACTCCGACGGAACTCAACTTTAAGAAGCCATGTGGAAGTGTTGCTGGGCTCAGATTAGCAAACCCTACTGAGTATCTTCAACTTGTGGGGGGCTTGATGTTATTGGTCAACTCTCGTCTTGACATATGCTTCGTTGTGAACATGTTGAGTCAATTTATGGTTGAGCCTCATCACATTCATTCGACTGTTGCTAAGAATCTCTTGAGATATATCTGGGGCACAATCCACTATGGATTGATATACATTGTCGGGAACTTGAGGCTACATGGATATTCAAATTTTGACTAGGCTGGTAGTGTGGTGGATTGTAAGAGCATGTCTGGGTGCTGGTTCTCTTTGGGGTCTACCTCAATATCTTGGATGAGAAGGAAGTATAAATCGGTTGCATTAAGCACTGCCGAGGCCAAATACATTTATGTGAGTATGGCATGTTGTGAAGATGTTTGGTTGAGGAAGCTCTTCAGTGAGCTATTTAAGCACGTGTTGGATACCACTGTGATCTTCTGCGACAACCAAAGTGAGATTCACCTATCAGAGAATCCCGTGTTCCATGATCGCTCTAAGCACATTGATATCAAGTATCACTTTAACCGTAATATGGTACAATGGGGAGAAATAAGGCTCCAACACATTAGAACATATGATCAGGTCACAGACATTCTCACGAAGCCTTTGGGGAAGGTCAAATTTTTAACCTTCCGAGGGAGACTTGGAGTCGTGGAACGACCCTCCTATGAGGGTCTCATATGAGTTTGAAATAGAGCTCTAGGAGCTCCTTGGGGATTGGGGTAGTTCTTGGAGCTATGGTGACCATAGGGTGAGTGGTTTACCTTCCCCTAGTGGTGCGCTAGATACAGGGTGAGTGGTTCACCTTGCCCTAGTGGTGCGCTAGATACAGGGTGAGTGGTTCACCTTCCCCTACGATTGACATATGCATATGATGAGTGGTTCACCTTCTCCTGTTGATGCCCCAACACACATCCTACCCATAGAGTTCGGGACTCATGGGAAGTACCTATTATATGGCCAATGAGTTTGGAAAATATGGCTAGGGACCATAGCACTACTGACGGACGCATCATGTATTGTCGTACTCTCTATGACTAGGATGCATGGTGTTCAACAACTTGATCTAGGATCAAGGACTAACTTTAGTCAGTGGAGAATCATATGATCTTATGACTCACTCTTGATCACTTCTTCTTCATTATTACTTCATGGTTCAATAGAGCAGAGTAGAGAAGAGAAGGGTAGTGATGACAGGGATGGTACAAGATGACAGGATGGCATGATGATAGTTGGATTAGTAGGTGGAATTCTCCCTAGTTGAGAGGGAGTGTAAAGATTGGCAACTAGGGCCAAATTCCACCTTAGGGAAACTCATATGATGAAGATTATTATAGTACTGGATTCCTATTTGCGAGAGGTCCAATTTTGATATAAAGATCACCTCATTATGACAAGCATAAATGGAATTTTGATTTTTTTCTTTCTCATGCTCAAACTATCAAGGTTGGCCTCGATCAAATGTAGGCTCTTGAATCCCAATAGATGTGTCTCCTCACCCTCAATGAAGTGTATAAATAAGAGTGAACTCTCTCTCATTTGGACATCACTCATCTCATCACATATCTCTCTCTCTCATCTCTTGATTGGTTCGCACAGCTTGGAGGCAACCTCTTCCTACTTCGCAGTGTGAGAGAAGGATGATTTTCCGGGTTAGTTTGCTGGCCGAAAATTTTAGGAAACAGGGCAATGTTGACCAGTGTTGACTTCAATCTTGAGGGAAGAATTCATATTTTTGAAGTCTACATTGATTGGCATGGTTTTCGAGGTGATTGGGACAGTTTGACTGGTTTGACTTCAACCTTTGACCACAAAAATTACAACAACATTTGACTAGGTTGACCACACTAATTTTGGGCTAAATTTGACCCTCTTGGAAGGCCAAATTCTTCGGCTTATGACCGAGGTGCTTGGAGGACATTTTGGAGCTTCTTTGACCACCGTTGACTTTTTGGTTAGCGCTATAGTTGATTGCTGATTTGAGAGGACTACTTTGGGCATGTAATTTTGATATTTGTACACACACACTCTCTCTATTGAACTATTGAAGAATAATAAGAATATTTTATCAAAGGGTTTCTCCACATTGGTGTTTTTCCTTGGCATCTGCCATATTTTATGTCCTCTTGTCTTGGCTTGTCTTCTGTACATGTTTTATGTTTTATCTGCATTTACTGTCAATGTGTTTAAGTTAATGTGATTTCTTATTAGAAATTGTGATTGGGCTAATAATGAACATTGAAGTAAATTGTGCTAAATAATAGAACATACCATTGTTATCTAAAATTAACAATCGAGAAAAAGAAAGAGGGACATCCCTCCAAAGGAAAAGAATGTTCAAGAATTTGGAGGTTGAACTCAATAACTTAGAAGATAAGCCAAAGATCTGTAGGGAAGAACTTAGAAAAATCACCAAGAAACAAAAAGAATTGGTTGAGTGGAATGTTGAGCTACAAAATAAGTTGTGGGAGGTGACATACCAAGCTGAATCCTTGAAAAGGAAAAACTACAGTGGTAGGAAGAGGCCTCGTGAGGTTGAAATGAGAATAAGGCATCTCCTATTGGTGTTGTGAAGAAGAACATTTAAAAAAGGATTGTCCCCATAGGCATAAAAAGAAAGAAATTAACCCTTACGAGCCATAGGGAAATGAATCATCAATGCAGGACACTGAGAAGGAGGGGACATTTCCTCAAGCTTCTTGATACATACATATATGTGTTGAAAATATCCCCTATGAAATTTTGGGGAATATAAGACTTCAAGGTTGTTTCTAGCCTTGTAAAGAAGTCTTGAGCTGATTTGGTATATGATTATGCATATGTACATGTATGATGGTTGGAAGTGCCATGAACACTGGACTCATGAGGACAAAAACTGCTTTTTGGAATTGTTTTATTTTAATTCTTATGGTTATGAATTTAATTTATCTCCTTATGGATTAACTTCATTTTTTCTTTTACATTGCATGTGGCCTTGTTATTTATGGAAAATTGTATTTTTTTTTAATTGAATGCCATTTTTGTATTGAATTATCTCATATTCCCTTTTATGGCTCTTGAATGTCATGCTTGGGTTGAGGAAGTTCACTAAGTATGGAAATGAAGCCATGGACTTGTGAAAAAATGGGGCAAGGGGGAATCAAGGGAGAATACAAGGAAGAAAGACCCTGTGCATAAATGAAACTCAGGGACAAGAATAAGAGAGTTTAGAACATTGCATGTGCAACATGTAATTGAAATTGATAGCATGAATTAAATGGACAATGCTATGAAGGCAGAGTGGTTGGTTAGTCCATGGGGAAAATAAAGAAACATTGACATCGTAGCCATGAGGGTGGCACAAAGGAAGTCCTCTGATATTACCTCAATATACTTACATAAATATGTGATATGATCTTGAATAGGCCAATATTTATATACATATGTCTAAATGTCATTATGACTAACAAGTTGATCAAGAGTCATTCTTGTGGAAGAATGATGATTTATATTCATTTCATGTAAATATGGATGGCATGTAAGATTCCTCGTTAATGAGGGATCAAGTGGGCAAAGATAATACTGATTGATCTATTATTTTAATAGCATGTGAATCTGATTCATAAATTATGCCCATGTTATGTTATGAATAGGGAGTGTTGAAGAATATATGAGTAGAATGAATGTAGTATGATCTACAACATGTGGGAAGGATACTAGACACATTATTTTCTGGTGTCTATGCATAGAGACCTAATGGTCTCTGGATTTTCAATGTTGTTAGTGCATATCATGTTTTGTTATGTTTGTTGGGTTTGTGTTGTGTTGTACATGTGTATTCGATGTATTGTGTACGTATATGTGTTTTGGTGCATTGTGTTTACGTGTATACATATGTGTTGTAGTACACTGTGTATACATGCATATTCCTACAAAACATGCATGTATACACTGGATCAGTAGTGCCCATATTCGTAGAGTAGTGATTGAGCCTGTTTAAATTTATTTGTTACTAAGTGCTCGTCTTGGGGCCAATGAGCCACTTAGTAAATTTGAAATCGAAGAGGAGAGAAGAGAAGAGAAGCCTTTGGGTGCTTGTCAGGATGGCAGCCAATCCAGTGTGTGTACTTGGTCAAAGTGAAGAGAAGGCACTAGATGCTAGTCAGGTTGGCAACTGATCCAGTGTATGTATGGGAAAAGAAAGGCTATTGGATGCTTGCCAGGATGGGAAACCGATCGAGTGTGTAAAGCAAGAAACATAGAGAAAATCAAGATAAGTATCAATATTTCATTGATTTTTTAATCTTTAAGTTATGAATCAAAATTCAATATTACGATTTATGATGATTTGGGTTATAGGCTAAACTGGTTTTTCTATGATAGGAATTAGAGTATAATTCCAAGTTCATCTCATGAATAAACTACCAATGAGGTATGATTTAAAATTATTACATTTCTTCATGATTAGTCTCATGAAATTTGTGTGTCTATGACGTAGGAATGGATATGGTATCACCTAGTTCGAATGAACAAAGTTGATCGAAAGGTGGAATGACAATAGTATGCTAAAGTAAAAAATAGAGTCATTATGGGACACTAGTACTCGATCACCATGAAGCATGTTATCACCTGTATGATAATTTGGAGCTAGAGATATGCCTTGCGTTTGAGCTCCTTTTGATGTAACTCTATATGTTGACTTAAGTCACAAACTTCTATAACACAATAAATTCCAAATTTATGTAAAAGAATATGATTGTTTTCTCATCATCTCCTTTTTATTTTTCCTTTTTTTTGAAGAAAGTTTTGAAAAACCCACCAAATACTCCCCCATGATCCATGTATAGTAAGTGAGGTAAACTATCAACCCTTCCAACATGGGCCTCAAACGACAAGAGAATTTAACCCATGACCTTCCCAACATCAGAGGGTAGAATGCAAATCTAACATCAAGGCCAATTGAACTAAAGATAATCAAACTTGTGACCTCTTCAATATCGCAGAAAAATCCGTAAATCTAGCATGGAGACCAATTGAACTAATCCTTGAAGTTTTTCTTTATCCTCTTATTATGCTATATATATTTGAATACTTAGTTGAATAGAACTTGGTCGATTTTAAGCAGCCCTTCGGATAATGTCACCTTGATTGAATTCACCTATATAAACAATTTCACATTCATCATCCCATAATAATCTCCCAACAAATGTGGGGTCCCCCGCAACCCCTCCTGTGAAATTTAAAATTAAACCTTAATGAAAAGTAAACCCTACACAAGAAACTAATATACCCGCTCCTCATGGATTTTTATTTTATTTTATATATTTATAGAAATCCATAGAGAAAGTGCCGACATGTTTGTTTACTCATCCAGCTAGATTAATTCGACCAACTATCATTTATTTATTTATTTTCTGTACAAAACCGAGGATGTAAACACCTCAATTGACCAGTAGATATTTGATGTATATCTTGGTATATTTGTACAGGTCATTCTTATTTTAAATTCTCTTAAATGTCTTATTAAATTTTCTATTACATTTATTTTGTAATTCCAACGGGAGTTGTCTTTAGTGCGACTTTTTGGAGATTTCGGCGGAAAAATTGAGGTTAAATCTTGATTTGTATTATTTAAAATGGTTTTTTAACTGCATATTTGGATTCAGCACCCTGAAAAACCCTTGGGACGCTTTGATTGTGTAGAAATTAGCTATCAAACTTGCGATTTCAATAAATTGCTACCAGATTTTGACAGGAAAACCCACCGGAAAAGCTTCCAAAAAGTCTCGTTAAAGACAACTCCATTCCAACGATGCCAGCGATGTCCACTTCATATATATTTCTATTTACACAAAAGTACTACACACTGTTATCGTCTTGCAGTTTCCACTTCATAGATATATCAGTCACACAGAAATGCCAACTGTTATTGTCCTGGTAATTTTAGAAATTCATTGCAATCAACGTCTGAGGCCTGGATGTTGATTAAGTAGTACAGAACAAAATTCTTAGGTTTTTCTACACTGAAAGAGATAAACCATTGACAACGTCGAATAATAATGAAGATGAGTGGTGGGGATTGGCATGCAGGAGAAGCTAATGGCTTGTTGGCTTCATTATGCGGGCAATGTTCTATGAATAGGAGTGACAACCAATCCCTAATCTCGCATGCCAATCGCCACCACTCGATTGGTTGTCACTCCTATTCATAGAACATTGCCTGCATAATGAAGCCAACAAGCCATTAACTTCTCCTGCATGCCAATCCCCACCACTCGTCTTCGTTATTATTCAACATGAAGATGCAGGCAATGTTCTATAAATGGGGGTGACAACCAATCCCTAATCATTATTCGACGTGAAGATGGGGGCAATGTTCTATAAATGGGTGTGACAACCAATCCCTAATCCATATTCGACATGAAGATGAGCGCAATGTTCTAATCCACAACGCCTAGGGCTTCTGGTCCAAAATACAACAAGATCAGGGTTCGAAAGAGAGTCAAAGCACGAAGCCTTCTGCCCATGAGATTCATGGAGAATTTGGTATTTGTATTGATTTTTATTGGGATAGGGGTGGTTCTTAATGGGAGAACTTTAGTTCATTCGCCGAGGCCGTTCCTGTCACGCCCCCAATTCTTTTTTCCTTAAATTGGCCGGGTGCGGCACCGCCTAAGTAACCAACCTTTTCCATTGTTAGATTTACTTTATGAACTATGCCTTCAACATTCATTATAAACATGAATTACATTATTAATGTGCGGAATCCATTAATAATAACATAGAACAGCAATAAGAACACCAGCAATATGCAAGAGAATATCTTTTATTATATATGTGAGAAGATAGTACAATGACCAGGAGCTTGGGCTCGACCGGCGTTCATAACCGAGGTTGGGCGCCCGCCCGTGCAAGAGCGCACGACGGTCACACCACAACCTTCAACCCAAAATACAACAACATACAATATGCGCAAGTGTTGCCCGAATGGGCGGGCCCGCCCGTGCACACCCGCATGACCCACAACCGTCTCACACAACCGGCGGGCGAGCGCCTCACTATGCCCTCCACCCGCACCTCCACCCGTCTACACGAAGTGCGCCCAAGGTTACCTTGCCCGACTCGGCGGGCACATCTCCAACGCGCCTCTAGCTGCAGCTTAGAGCGACCTCGCACTTCTTCTTAGAACGATGGACCAATGTGAAGTTGATGCCTCCAAATGAGCAACTCATCTAAGAGTTTATACGCTCCAACGTGGTGGCGACTTCCCTCTCGGCCGACTCTCCAACAAGGATAATTTTAGGGGCGAATGTTCGCCCTTTGGCGAAATTAAGGGGTTTTAAATTTTTAGTGGGCGAATATTTTGTATCATAGTACATTTTTACAAATCACCTCAAATAGCCCACCTTATTTTAAGGGAGAGGGTAAAAAAGGTAAATTTAGCCCTTGAAATTAGGACTTACAACCTTCCATTCGCCCATTTTCAAGAATAGGTTTTATTTAAGTGAATCCTATGGGCCAAATACCATATTTATAAAAGAGGTATGGTAAATTAATAAAAATATAAATAAATGAGAGGTATGGTAAATAAATAAAACATTTTTTATATTTACTCCATAAGTCACCTTATATACATGTAAGGGTGTAAACAAATAAAAATATAAGTAAAGTGGAGGTATGGTAAATAAATAAAACGTCTTTCTATACTTACTCAAAAGGTATGGTAAATAAATAAAAATATAAATAAACTAGACGTATCGTAAATAAATAAAACCTCTTTTTATATTTAGTCCATAACCCTCGTTCTATTTATGAAGGCTCAAGAAAGAGGTTTTATTTAAGTGAATCCTATTTTTATATTTACTCCACCTTATATTTAAGAACACTCAAAAAATGGGTTCTATTTAGGTGAAACCTATGGCCAAAATACTATGGGACAAATACCATGGACTAGATTGTTATTAATACCATGCAAAAAACCATTATTAACCCTAATATTAGAATTAATAAAAATAAAAATGGCACATGGTATTGACCCATGGTATTCACCAAAATGGCACATGGTATTGACCCATGGTATTCACCTGGAATGTAGCCTATTTAAATGGGGGAATTAAACCAGCATGTAGCCTATGCTAAGATTCACTAGGACTTTACAAAGTTTTATTATTTAGTGAAAGACTCGCCAAGATCTTACAAGATTTTATAATTGAGTAAAATATTCGCCATGCCTGGTGAGAGATTCGCCAAAAAATTATATATACGTATTATATTATTGATAAAATCGCCTTCCATTTTTCCTATATACCATGGAGATTCACCCATTTATTATATTTATAAATTTAGGGGGGGTTCTTAAAATTTTCCCTGCTCTCCAAATGTTATAATGTGCGCCCAACCATCGTGTCTTCAAACGCTTTGCAACGTCGGCTTGCCCATCGTTTGATGCAACCCTTGGTCGGCTTGTATGGTGAGCTACCCAACTCGCTCTATAAGTGATGGTTTGCCAATACGCTCTCATATATGTCGCGCCTTTGGTAACCATCGCATATTCCTATGCCTTAGTTGATTTTTGGAGCGAGGAGCGCGCATGCCTAGCCGCATGACCGCAGCGTGTTACATCCTCCCCCACTGGAAATCATTGTCGCCCTCGACAATCCCGACTGCCTCAGAAGTTTCCTGTCATACTTCGCAATCTTTTCCTTCCATCTCCAAAGTGAGTCCTCCGATTCCCAGCTTTCTTCCTCCGGTGCATTCTTCCATCTGACAAGAAATTCCCGCTTCATGTGGCAACCAATCTTTGTAGTTCTGAAGCTCAAAATCTTCTCCAACTCCAATCCTGGCTTGTCCACAATCCCAGCTGGTGCTCTCGGCGGTTTAGCTCTCTCTGGATGGTCAGAATCAAGTCTGCATCTCTTCAACTGACTCATGTGAAAAACTGGATGCTTCATGTGCATGTGGTGCGGAAGCCCCAGTTCATAAGCAACTTCCCCCACTCTCTTCTTCACTCGGAATGGTCCCTCATACTTTCGTGTCAGTTTGCTTGCAGTCCCCTTGGCTGGCTGAAACTGCTCCCCGGTAATCCTAAGAAACACCATATCTCCCACACTGAAGTGTGCATCCCGTCTTCCTCGATCAGCATATTTCTTCATCCTCCTTGCAGCTTCGTGCAAGCATAACCGTGCTAACTCCAAGGTCTCATCCCAAGCCTTCATGAACTTCTTCGCATGAGGACTCCTAAAAAAACCTCCTGTCACTACGGTATGTGGTGCAACCGGCATCTGTCCATTCACCAACTCAAATGGACTATACCCCGTCGCAAAACTCTTTTGAATATTGTAGCTAAACTGAGCAATATCCAAGAGTTCAGGCCAATTCTTCTGATTAGCCGTCACATAATGTCGCAAGTAGTCCTCCAACAATGCGTTGATCCTCTCGGTCTGCCCATCTGTCTGTGGATGGTAACTCGAACTCATCAATAACTCTGTCCCAACTAACTTGAAAATGTGGTCCAAAACCTGCCTGTAAAACGCGGATCTCTATCCGACACAATGCTCAATGGCATCCCCCAATACTTCACTATGTTCTTAAAGAACAACTCCGCAGTCCGCTTGGCTCCACAAGGCATCTTTGTAGGAACAAAGACAACATACTTGGAAAAATGATCAACCACGACTATAATCCCATTATACCCCTGAACCTATGGCAACTGAGTGATGAAGTCCATCGAGACACTCATCCATGGTCTCTTAGGAATCAGTAAAGGCTGCAACAGTCCTCCTTGTCTCTGACTATCCGATTTGTCCTGCTGACAAATGATGCACGTATGTACATACTCCTCTACATCCTCCCACATCTTCTCCCAAAAGAATCCTCTCTCCAACAATGCCAAAGAACGACGTATCCCTGGGTGGCCAGCCCATGGCGAGTCGTGGCACTCCTTCAAAATGTGCCTCCTGAGTCCAGATGACTTTGGAACATAGAGTCGGTTTCCAAAGAACAAGAACCCATCTCGTAGAAAGAACTTTCGCGTCTTCCCCTCCTTTATCTGCTTCACTATATTCTGCGCCAAAGTATCGGTTTCAACACTTTCCTTGATCTTATTCTGCATCTCTTCTGACATCTGAACTCGACTCCTACTCTTAGCTGCCCGGTCTTCTCTTTCCAATGCTGCAAGTTGTCCCTTCCTGCTAAGGGCATCTGCTACCACATTGTGCCTTCCCTGTCTATACTCGATAGTCATGTCGAATTCTGCCAAGAAGTCCTGCCAACGAGCTTGCTTCGCAGAAAGCTTCGGTTGTGATGCAAAATAACTTGCTGCAATGTTGTCAGTCTTGACAACAAACGGCTTCCCAATCAGGTAATGCCTCCATATATGAAGACAGTGGATGATGGTAGTCGTCTCCTTCTCATGTACTGGATACCTCCGTTCTCTATCCTGCAACTTCCGACTCTCGTACGCCACCGGATGCCCATCCAGCTTGGAAAACACTCGGGCTTTCGCAACCTTATCAAAGCAATCAGCAGCCAATAGCAAAGGATACCTGTTCCTTACCGTCTGCTTGTTCAATGCACGGTAATCACAGTACATCCATAGCTCATTCGAATCCTTCTTCTGCTGGAACAATACCAGAGCTCCATAAGGGGACCTTGAAGGTCTGATGAAACCTGCATCAGTTAACTCCTTTAACTGTTGTTTCAACTCCTCCAACTCAGGTCCTAACAGCCGATAAGGTGCTTTAGCCGGGGGTTGCTTTCCTGACTCAAGGTCAATTCTATGGTCCACTGCATGCCTTTGTGGAAGTTTCTTTGGTAGCTCATCAGGCATCAAATCTTCATATTTGGTCAGTACCTCGGAAATCTCGGCTAGAACAAGCGTGCCCACTCCATCACTTTCGACATCCTTGAACATCACCGTAGTTGCTGCTGAATCCAAGGGACCTGTAGTTCTTGTGATCATGTCTGGGGCCCTTTTGATATAACATTTGCAAAGGATGATAGCAATATTTCAAGTATTCTTTGGGTAGGCTATCCAGGAGAAGCTGGTAGAGCAGCCATTGCAGATGTGATATTTGGACATACAATCCAGGTAAAGTTTAAAACGAAATTACTAGTTTTGGGTATATTATCAAATATGTCATTTTAGTTTTTGAGTCTTTCAAGTTAACTTAAGAGGTCTAGACTAGATGTGAAGTTCTTTGATATTATTGTTAGTTTTTTTTGATAGGTTGACTCTCTTCCATTCCCTTGGGGCAAGGTCTGGAATAAGGGCCAATAATTTACCTAATTTACCATCCACAAAATGTGGATAAGTACTCTGTTCCCTGAGTTTTCATGCTCCAGAATCAAGGCCAATGGTTTATTTCGTGGAGAAGTACTCTCTTTCCTAAGATTTCATTCCAAGTAAAAATGTCATCTTAGTTTTTGAAATCCACGCACATAAATGTTTCTGTAACTTTTGGGACCACCCATGTTAGATTCCACTGTAATTCTAGTCCTTGTCTCAAATTAAGACTTAGATATCTTTCTTCTGCAGGTGGGAAGCTGCCTGTGACTTGGTACCTGGAGGATTATGCTGTCAACGTCCCCATGAGCAACACGAACATGAGCCCTGATAACACCACAGGTTACCCTGGCCGGACTTACAGATTCTACACCGAAAACACTATTTACTCGTTCGGCTATGGACTGAGCTATACAAAATTCAACCACAATTTAGTCAAAGCGCCCAAACTGATCTCTCTTCCTCTGGATGCATGTTCTCATATGAAATCAAATTCTTGTGAGGCTCTCAGTGTGACCCACACTAAATGTCAAGGCTTGTCGCAAGAAGTTCATGTTGATGTGAATAATGTTGGTCCGAGAGATGGATCCCATGTATTGTTCTTATTCTCAGCATCCCCATCCAGTACTCTCAAAACCCCACAGAAGCAACTGATTCAATTCAGAAAGGTCTATGTCCATGCAGGAGCCATGGAAAGGGTCCTTTTCAATCTTGATGTACGTAAGGACCTCAGCGTTGTTGAGCAGATTGGAACCAGGGTGTTGCCAGTGGGGTCTCATCTTCTTCACATTGGTGATTTGCAACACTCTGTTTCAGTTCAAATAAACAGCTAATTATTTAACATAAAGGGAAATCTAGTTCTCTGCTTCTGCAAGGGCATCTGAACTTATTAAATTGGGCTCCTTAGCCCACAAAACATAGTTAGTAGTCAAACTAGAAAATGATTGATTACTTGTTGTTTTAAGGTAGCAAAAAAATCACCAAATTTTTAAAAATGGTTATTGAGAATACACTTTTTTTTAGCACATTTCTGACACTTTAAATTTTGTTATGCAATATCAACCCCTTTTTCCTACATGGCTTATTTTTTACACTTTAAAATTTTCTAATGAATTAAGTCTGAATAATTTCTTTAAATGTTGATTATCTACCATTTTTCAACTTGTCTTATTCATCTTTTTATTTTTTGTCTTAATATGTTTATTTTTTAAGGGTTTTCCAAACATGCCTTTTTTTGTTTTTCTTTACAATATTTTTCTATAAAGATTTTTTTAATTTGTTTTGCAAAGTTAAAAAAAATAATAATAACATTAATATTTTGAGGTTGGAAATTTTTATATATATTTTACTAAAAAATAACAATTTTAAAGGCTTGACAAAAATACACCTTTTGTATATAGATATAATTAAAAGAAATTGTATTTCAAGATCTTCTTGTGACATGTTAAATAAAATATTTTTATGAAAAAATTGAATAAAATTTATTCAAATGAGATTTAAAGTAAAAATAATAATAATAATAAAATGTAAAAAAAATAGAACATACAATTTAAAAAAAACCAATTAATAATAATAATAATAATAATAAAACCTTAAAAGATAAAATTAGAAGCATAAGAAAATAAAAAAACACAATTAAATTTAAAAAAAAAATTAACTCAAAAAATAATAAAAATAAATAAATTAAAAAAGAAAAACAACATATATCTTAAAAAAAACTAATGAAAAACTATTAAAAACAAATTAATTAAAAACGGTTAAAAACAAACATTAAAAAATAAAAAATAATAATTAAATTAGAAAAATCAAAGAAATAAACTAATCAAAACCTATTAAAACCTAAACATTAAAAAATAAGAAATAATAATTAAAAAAAACCCATTAAAAAAATTTCCCAAAAAACAACATATATCTTTAAAAAAAACTAATTAAAATATTTCAAAGAAATAAACTAATTAAAAAATATTAAAAGCAAAACATTAAAAAATAAAAAATAATAATTAAAAAAGCACATTAAAAGAAATCTAAGGAAAAAATAAGAGCATATATCTTAAAAAAACTAATTAAAAACTATTAAAACCAAACATTAAAAAATAAAAAAATAAAAAATAAATTAAAAAAAATTCAAAGAAATAAAAATCTTAAAAGACAATTTTTAAAAATTAATTAAAAGAAAACATTAAAAGAAACAAAAAAAAATTAAAGAGAAAAACATTAAAAAAAAACAAATGAAAACTATTAAATTAAAAAAAAAGGGAATAAAACTAATAATTAATTAAAAAAACAAAATACTAAAAAAAAATATAAAAAAAAAACATTTAAAAAATTAAATATATAAAAAAAATATAATTGGGGTTAGGTTGGGCCTGGGCAGTTGGGGATCTGCGTTCAACCACCCCGGCCACCTAGGCCCCAAGCCAGTAGCCCCCGGTGGCAAGGCTACTTCCTGGAATCTATGTTCAACCACCCTGCTCACCAAGGCCCCAAGCCAGTAGCCCCCAGGTTGCAGGCTAATTCCCGTAATTGCAAGCCTCCCTCACCCACTCAAACCCTTAGGCGACATGCTGATCTGGAACCACCCAAGGGGCTGCTGGTCTGGGGCCTATGCAGACAGGGAGCTGCTCTCAACTCCCCAACCGCCTAGGGCCCCGACACACCCCAATTTGATTTTTTTAATTTTTTTAAAGTTTTTTTAAATGTTTTTCTTTTCACATTAAATTTTTTTTTAAAATGTTTCTTAGTTTTTAGTTATTATTTTTGTTTATTTATATTTTTTTAATTATTATTTTTAATGGTTTTTATTATTTTTTAAATGTCTTTGTATTTTTTTCCAATTGTTTTTTTGGGTTAATTTAAAAAAGAATTGTTTTAATTTTTTTTAGTTTTGGTTATTTTTTATTTTTAAATTTATTTGTATTTTTCTTATTTTTTTAACTTTTAATGTTTCTAATTTTTATTTTTAATTTATTGGTTTTTAAAATTGCATGTTTTATTTTTATTAATATTTTTTTTGGTTATTTTTAGTTTAAATCTTATTTTAATATTTTTTGGATTTTTTTTTAAATGTCGTCATTTTTGAATATTAAATTCATAAATTTGTTATTTTTCCAACTTTTTTATTCAATTTTTTATAATTTTTTTATTTATTTATTTATTTAACATGTTTCTTTTAGCTCCTCTCGACCATTTATTTTTTATGATTTTTTTTTATTAAATTTATATTTTTTAAAATGTTTTTTTTTTTTTGTTTTTTTGTTTTGTTTTGTTTTGTTTTTGTTTTTGTTTTTGTTTTTTTGTTTTTGTTTTTTGTTTTTTTTGTTTTTGTTTTTGTTTTTGTTTTTGTTTTTTCCTGAATTTGTCTACTTCTATATTGATACAAAAATATGGTTGAATTTGTCTACTCCTATATTGATACAAAAATATGGTTACAGAGGCCTCGAGAGTTCTAGCCCATGAGATGGCATGCTTACAAAAATCGCTTGAGCAACTGACCAGAATACCTACATTATGACTAGCTTTGAGACTTGATATAACTGGAAACTGTAACTAAAGACCGGGATAGATTGAAAGGTACCAAACAAAACTTAGTACAGCGCAACCACTACAAGATTGGAATCTGACCCCTGAACATGTTGAACCAAGATAGTGACCAAAACAACAGCAGAAAGTCGCCCACGCAGGGGAAACCGACATTTCAAAAATTGAAAAAAGACCAGAAACTGAGAACTGAAAACATGAAGTGACTATATGTCCGGAAGGGCTTGAGCGGCTTCTTTCAGCATATGAACAAAACTAGAAGGTGCACACCTGTTCAGTCTTCATGCGAGGTTAGAGGCGATTCTTCAACAATGCGGCAACCGAAATGGTCTGGGTCTTCAGACTCAGAGGGTTGGCCCTCTTTACTTGAAGGACCACCACCAGCAGGAGCGCTCGGACCAGGGTCCTTTCTCTGAGCAGTCACATTCTGCAAGGAATCATTCTGGTTTTCCATCCTCGGTTCCAAAGGAGCCCCTAGGCTGAAAGCCCTCGAACCCACAATATCCTCGCACAATTCTACGATGACTGACACAATGAAGGAGGAGTTGCCTAGAGTGAAAGGGAAGCGGAAGCGAGCTGCGTGAGAATTGGATTGATGAGAGCACACTTCGGTGATGAACTGCCCTCTTCCCCTGCCACGACCACTTCTGGTCACAGGGTATCTATCAAAGCAAAAATCCGAAGCCTCAGATGAAGGGTCCGAGGTTGTGGAAGAAGGTTGGCGGAAGACACGGCCTCGGGAGTTGCCTCTTCTGCAGCTCATCCTTGAGCGCATTCTGGGCATTGCGAGGTGAGTTGGAAGTGCTGAACAAACAGCCGTGGAGCGGGCCGAAAGGGGTGACAGAGGAAGCTACGAGGAGCGTCAACCTTGCTGAACCAGCATAAGCGCAAGGGAAGAGCAAGAGTGAATAACAAGCAGAGCTTCATAGCCGATATACTAACATACTGGCGAGAGGGAAAGAGCTGCGTTAATGCAGCATTTAAGTTGATGGTCTGAGACATTAACTCTTTCCTCATACGATGCCGGCTGGCGAGTGTGATGAGCCACGCGCCCACCCTCCACGCCGCCTTCGTACTCCTCACTTGACTATACACTCGCATCCGGGGATATTTTTTAAAATGTTAATTTTCTTTAAATATTGTTTTTTTTTAAATGGTTTTTTTAATTAATAAGTTTAATTTTTAAATGTTTTTTTTTAATTATTTCTTTAAAAGTTTTTTGTTTTTATTTACTTTTATTTTTATTTTATTTTATTTAATGTTTTTGTTTGCTTGTTTTCTTTATTAATTGATATCATGAATATTATTTATTTGTTTTTTTATGTATTTTTTTATCAAAATTTTAAATTCTTTTCTTAAATTATGTTTTGTTTTAAAATATTTTGTTCCTATTTTTTATTTTCTTAATTTTTTTTAACCATTTTTGTTTTTTTATTTACATTTTCATCTTTGATTTTATTTTTGTTCTTTTGATATATTTTTTTATATTGTATTTTTTTGGGTTATGTTATTTAATTTTTTTAATGTTTTGATATATATTTTTGTTTACTAGTTATTATTTTATTTTTTGGATTTAGTTTTTTACTTTTCAAAGTTTTCATATTCTCGTTATATTTGATTGGATATAGATCTAAAAAAAATTATGTAGAAGTAATAAGTCCAGGAGAAATTTGTTGTTGATGGTGTGCTTTATTTGCGATAGATAAGATTCCGGAAATGCCATTTTCTTTTGAGTAATCTTCAATATCTTTATTAGTTTCCATTTATTAAATGCAAAAGAAATATAATTTCATCATCATCACCAAAATAATATCTACATATATATATATATATATATATATATATTTCTTAATAATGAAATATAGTTTTTAAACCACATAAATTTCAAAATTATTTAAAAATAAAATATTTACACAACTTAAAAAAAATGTTTTAATGCATGGAGTATCAAAAACTCCAAAATTACATATAAATTTATTTGTTTTATAAAGTTATTAATTTATCATAACTAAAGTATTTCCTATAGCATTTCAATACATTATATTTAATAATTTGTTATTAATATGATAGATTTAAAATAAAAATAAATTAATATAAATTAAATGGTAGTATTTTTTTAAGAGAATATAACACTATGGCTAAAAAATTGTTGAAATTTTAAGGCTTTTCATAGAGGTGATATTTTATATTTAATGTATCCTTGGAATTTTAAGGCTGTTCAAAGACATGATATATTATCTTTAATAGCATAACTGAAAATTATTGGTATATTATATTTAATGTCATGTTTATAGTTGGAATTTTAAAGTTTTTCAGAGTAGTGATATTTTATCTTTAACGTCATTATTAAAGGATGTTTACAATTTACTCCCAAAAAAAAAAACTTTATTCCAACATCAAGTATTTTTTGAACAAAAAAAATTAGATTTTACTTATTTTATATTTAGTGTCCTATCTATAATTAGAACTTTAAGGTTTCAAAATCATAATATTTTATTGAAAAATGTTTACCATTTAAAAAGACTTTATTCAAACATCAACATTTTTCATTTCCAAAATATATTTTGAAAAAAAAAAATTTATTTTCCATAAATTCTCGTTTCAAAATAACAGTTCTCGTTTAATCAATAACTATGCAAGTAATTGATGTTTACCATATAACTATGTTAAACACGTAATTGATGTTACCATTCTGCTTAAGCAACTTCACGAACAGATTTAGGTTTCGTAATACGATTGCTTACTCTATTTTAGAATCTTTTAAGAAGAATACTTTCTCAATGAGAGGGTGTTGACTGCATATATCGATCAAAAGATACCATGGACGGTTCGTTTCTATTTAGAATGTGCACGAGTATTTCATTTGTCCATAAAAAGATACGATGGACTTTTCATTTATATTTCAAACGAAATGGGATGAATGTGATGGATTGTTCATTTATATTTCAAACAATAATATGGGATGAAATTTTATGGACACTAACATCATTTTTGTTTAATTAGTTTTTATTTTTACAATTAATTAATGAAGAATTTGCAATCAGAATAAGGACGTTTTTGTAAATGGTTATTTTATAATTTAGTATTATGTTGAGATTAATTTGGATCTCAAATTTACTATTATAAATTTAGTTTTTAAATTTATGAAAATAATTGAGACCAGATGAAAGAATGGGTAAATGAACACATCATCTTATAAATAAACACAATATGTGACTTAAGTAATTTGATAAAGGAGAAAGTCTAGTTAGAATGTGAGGCATATGCTCTATTTTATTTTCCCCAATTAAGAATGTATGTATAAAGAAAATAATACTATCTATGGAGTTGTCTTGGACATTATGGCCTACATGGTTGCTATAGAATTCACTACCTCTTTTGCTATGCTTCAATAGCCTACTCCTAGATGCTCTAATCAATTATGGAACAATAACAATACTAAAAGATCAAAACCACTTCTCTTCCTGGCAGCTCAACATTTAACATAACTTCAAAGTTATTTAGGGTTACGCTTAGGGTTTTTGCATATGCCAACCATAAATTAGTGTTAGGATTTTGGATCCTTTAGAATCTTCTTGAAATTCCACACATGACTTGTGACAACCCTCCCATCTTTCCATTGTGAAATGCATTGTAAATATGTCATGTATTTTAATTACAAAAAAATGGGTCGAGTTAAGGGACATGGATTCTAGAGACTGAGGGAGGTCACTTGCTTGGGTGGTTTGAGATTTCTTTATGCAAGAAAGAAAATATGAAATTTTCCATGTCAACTCTTGACAGTTGGGTGGTGAAATTTAAGAGGATTGCGTAGGCCCATGTTTTCCTTGGAAAATTCTAAGGAAAAAAGGGAAATAAAAATTAAAGAGGAATAGCTAGGCTGCCAACTAGTATGGTATGTTGGCCACCCACTGCGACAAGATAACTAATTGAAAATAATGGAAATAATTGGATAGGTGACGCCCTTCCTATTGGATGGCAAGATTGTGGTAGGGAAAGGTCATTGTCAGAAGGTAGGAAAGAAAAATCATTGGAATTTCGGGAGGACACACTGGTGGGTTACACATCAGAAGGGAGAAAGTGTAAGATAGAAGGAGGGGAATCGAGTTGTAAGGGAGCAACATAGAAGAGGAACTACGCAGCAGCAAAGAGGAGAGAGAGTTCGAGCTACAAGTGAAAATGTAGCAGAGGAAAAAGGAGATGAACCAAACCATTGGAAAAATAGAGCAGGGAAAGAACAAAGGCCATTCAAACTGTTGAAAGAGGGTAGTCAAACTGTGCAAAGAGGACTCAGAGAAAAATACCCCTCAGTCTTTGGAATTTGGCTCGAGGGTGACATCTGCAAGTAAGAAATGGCTATAATTTGTCTATGGTTGGATGGAGAGTTGTCATCCCAACCTCAGTTGCCCAATCCAATATAAATTAAAGATGTGATTTTAAACGCGTTATGGTTATTGAGTTCTCGCTAAACTATTATATCAATGGTGTATTCATTGTGTGAATGGTTCATGGATTAACTATGTTTAGAATGGTAAACTCTCATGAATGCGTATCTTATTATTGTGGTGTTCCACTACCATTCTTTATGCAAGACCACATATATAATGTTATATATGTGAGTGTGGTTTACACTGAGTGTTACTATTGTACTTGAGCATGATCATTTGATGTTTAATTGTAAGGATTATGCCTACAATTCGATTGGGAAGGAACCTTCCTGTTGTTGATGTAATGCTGACCCTTCAGCCTATTTGGGCATTGCATGTTCTTTGGTTGTTTTTATAATCTCTATTACGCTTATTCATTTCTTGAGGAGATATGAAGATCTATGGGATTAGAGCAAATGTTTCCATGTAAACCATTAATGATCAAGGGACTATAGGCCTTCAAGAGGCTAAATGGACAAGCCCCTAGTATGAATGAACAAGTCCTTGTTTGACGTATTCTAATGTGGCCATCGAAAACCACAGAGGGGAAATACTATTGTAAGCTCAAGAGGGATATCATTGGAACGAGCTTCATAAAGCTATAAGGGTGATTGTGGAGTTCTGTTAAAAGTCCAAGTGATTACAAAACCAATTTAGTCAAGTCATGGGTGAGAACTTTTGCAAAGGGATTTGTTGAAATATTTAATGGGTGTATTAATTCTCTTGCATTTATATGTCAATCCAGGCTTGTAAGCACGAGCTGTCTTGCGCTTCCTTCATTTAGTTCTAGGTCAGAGTTTTAACATTTCCTTTATAATGATCAGCTAGGTAATAAACACACCAATGCTTGCAAACTCAAAAGAAATCAAACATCTAGCTAGCATAGGTAGAATCAATAATCAAATTTAATTTAAAGACTTCCAAAATCTCTATGAACTTAACCTATTTGGAACTTGAAGTGAAATCTGGACTTAACAGGTGACTTGACTTTTTACCACAGATTCCAAGTTATGAGAATCAATACCTAATCAAACAGACTACATACAAAACTTAATTAGTCAAAACACTCAAGTTTGAATTCTTACAATTTAGACCTGAAGGAATTGAAGATTCACTACTTGTAATGATAATCCAATTCTAGCTAATCAATCAAACTGTACTCAATGACTCATTAACCCTACTAACTTATCAACAAACCAAAGATATTGGTGCTGAGCACTTAATCTAGATACTCCGTTTTACTCTCAACCAAGTTGCTTATAGGTTCCTAATTGATCATGACCACAAAAAAACAAATTCAAGCACTAACTCTATTGAAACATGGAAATCAAATGAAACGACTATGAGAAACTGTACTCGAAACTACCCTACAGTCGCATCAATCTTCAAAATGTAAATAACCCTATTCGAAATCTTAACAAACCAATATTCTACTTTTAAAATCCAATCAGGCAACTAAGCCATGGAAATATAACCAAGCATTCAAAAAACAAGGAAATCAAGCAATCCAAACGAAACGAAGGAAATTGCTTTGAAAACTAACACTAGATCACTCTTTTGCATTCTAAAATCAATCCACGTAGTCTACTTAACAATCAAGAATCCATTTGACAAATGAAACTAACTGAAACTATAATAAACCATTCAAATCAATTACTTTGAAAGTAATGCTTCTGTTGTATGCATATTCATGTAAATAACTTAACATAAAAGTAGTCGAGTTAAAATAAATCAAGCTCATGACAATCGCACTATTCCAAATAACAAACTTGAAATAAATACTTCTTATGGCGCACGCATATGCGGAAACAGTTCAAAAGGGAGTCAATCAATTTGATTACCAGAAGAAACAGGAGAAGCGATTTTGAAATTGATTTATCAAAATCCAAATTAAACTCAGATTCTATTCAACTTTGATTTCTAAATATGTTATCCAATTTAGGCATTTGAAAGTAGCTTCTATGTTTTCAATGGATAAACTAGTTCGCCATAAGCATTAGATGACAATGTAATTCAACAAACTTCACATGCATCTATGACAATCACAGTCCAATACAATTTGCAGTGTCCATGAACAGAGTAGGTCTTTCCCTTGAAAGCAAGAGTGATGGTCACACAAGAGATTTATATTTGGATTGCTGAAGCAAAGGGGTCTAAAAGCATCATATCATCAACATAATACAATCATTCAAAACTAAGAAAAATCTCCACACAACAGGTAAACTAGTAATGAATCAAAGATAAATGAAGAGCGATTATATCTATCACACAGGTATACTCCTATGCAATAGTACAAAAATGATCCTAGATGGGTGTGCCTGGCCACACCTAGGGAGCTTATTAACTTACAGAAAACAAGAGACTTCGATCACAATTAGCTCATCATCCACATCGAACCATCGAACAATTTAACTTGAACTTAATGCAAAACCATTGTAAACGTCTTTGATTAAAAATAATAAGTCTGAAGGATACACAGTGACAATTTAGCTTCCGTTTGATCCCCCCCTCCTATGCTTGCTGCTCTACTTTTTATACATGTTGTAGATGAAGGTGAGACTAATTACATTCTAAATGAAATGGGACAACAAATAAATTCATGTTGTGTTTGACTTCTCTGGATGGCCTTCAAATAGCTAATGGTTGATGTTGTTATTGATCAGTGCATGGATGGAGGAAAAGAACTTATCAAACTATAATTGTGGCATAAAAATAGGCAGATCCGAATTTGACTGTTAAGCACAAATCTGGCTATTTTATATAAATTGGCCTCAGAGAACTCAACATATCTCCCACACCATAAGGAATTTTAGAAAGCTATTTTAGGGTTAGTAAATTGGCTATACTGGTACCAAAATCCACATGCCATAGTTTCTTCATTCACCTTCACCTACACGAAAATTGAGGCAGAAGTGGGAAGTTTGAAAATTATTGTAGATTTGGGCAAATTTGTGAATTTCCTTCTAGAGATCCACATGAGTGACCTGGGTGCAATCAAAGTTATGCAAAGGTATTACAAAATTATTTTTTACAATAACCTCTCTCGGTTTCTTCGGAAGCATGCTGAACGTGTCAAAAGCCCCAAATTGGCCATTTTGTACTCTACTGGCTCGTGAAGAAACTCAATGAAGGAACCCTGTGAAAATGAGCTTAGAGAAACCGTTATTAGTAAATCATGGAATAATCATCTTTAATCATAGAAAATTTAATAAAACTAATGATAATCAACCACGCAACATAGGATGTGATTTGGCGATAAATGATGGAATTATGATGTGAAATGAGTATGTTGGTGTCAAAATTTAGGTTATAAATGGCAGTTTTGTATGATGGAAAAATGGGCATATTTGAAGCCTAACATCCCCCCATGCTTGAGGGTTTTCATTTCCTCATGCAAACAAATCTCTTGCTCTTTGATAGGTTCTTGTGGGACAACATTACTTGGATATTTGAAGGTGTTGGTTCTTGTGGAGCAACACTTACTTGAATGTTTGGAGGTGTTGGTTCTTGTGGTGCAACACTCTTCATACTTAATAGGTCACACTAATTTACTGAGCAATACAAATTGAGGACAAGAAAGGGACGAGTGAAGGAGAGATGAGTGATGGAGATGGTGAATGGGCGATTGATACTCTGTCTTCGTAAGACCAATGTCTATAGGCGGTTTCCTTTATCATTTCATGGTAGTAATGACTTCATCCTAATATTTTTCATCATGGAAGGAGAAGACATCATAGAGGCTGCTTTATCAATGCACCATAAGGTCTTTTAATCAGAGTATTTGCAGAATGAATGGAAGGATAATAAAAGGATGATGGTGAATGAAAGATGAAATGCATGGAATGAGAAGTGGTGAATCATTAAGTTTCTTTAACCTTCTAATGAATTAGAGAATCATGAGCCAAATTTACCTCAAGTTTTACCTTTATCATTGATGTTCCCAGTGCTGTAGGATGAAGTGGAATATGAACCGGAACACGATTGAAAGTTGGAGTTGGAATGAATGATTCTGATGTGTATATGGATCTGTTGAAGAATGATGAACTAGAGATAGTAAAGGAGGCTGAAAAATGAAGGTCCCCTTCTCCACCCCATGCCCGAGGAGTTGTATGTCCCCACACAAAGAAGGAAGATGAATGCCACAAATGATGATCAAGCTGCTATATGGCAACATTTATTGAAACAAGACGACTGCTACAGGAAAAGGAAATGCTGCTACAAATTTCCACACTGCTGCAAATCTGTACTGAGATCACACAACCGTATAGTATTCAAATACTACACACCGTGTGCAATCCTTCTTATGTGAATAAATGGTGTCGATGTCGAACATAAGAAGGAACCATTGGATTACCGATCATTGAGGAGGTTGTTAACCAATGCGAGATATCGCACCTTTGATGTCAATGGGAATCAAGGCTCTAGGTACATTATACTAGCCATGAATATATTTTTCGAAGTCAAATGGACTGCAAAATTCATCCACCAAGAAACATTGATGTATTCCCTTGGTAGATAAGAAGGATACCTGCCATTAAGGCATGCAAGCTCCAAAGTACCTGATCTAACCCTAGCCTTGGTCCCAGATAATTTGTTGATGTTGATGGGACAAAGCTTGTTGGTAGGTGGGCCTTAAGGGATCCCACATCAACCAACACGAGTACAAGACATAATGATTTGAAATATACATGATTTGAAGAACTCATACAAATTTACAAACATTATTCGGAACTTTGCTCGCCAGTTACCTGGTTTTCAAGCAAAGTCCTTGCCCAGTTGTTCCAGACAAGCTGGTTTTCACAAAAGGACTTATTTTCTCTTTACTATTTTCATTTATTTATTTACAATACAAACTTTCCTATTCTGCTGAAGAAAGGGAGATGAACTCCTTCAAGTGAAGGAGTACTTCCAATGAAGCCATGTGTGGAGCAGGTACAAATAGATATTCATGCTTAGATTTAACATATAAACTTGGAAGTGTACATGAGCATGAAAAACCAACAAATGTACTTGATATGACAACAAGAGTTTTAGAAGAGGAGAATATTGCCTCGCTTGAGTCATTGTTCGGAACCAATGTTCGATGTAATCATGGTATTCTTGGTCCATTTCTTGATTTGGCCCATGCTACTCATCCTCTTCTTCCATGTCATGTTGATTGTTCTCCATAGGGTGAGTAGTCTCTTGATTACATTCCGGATCTGTTGATAGACATGTCAAGAACTCCTCAATCTCAGGTTCCAGTGGATGTTCTCCATTGATTATAGTGCATGATTCATTCGTCTCCTTAGATGAATGGTAAGGGAAATCAAAAGAGACTTCCAAATCCTCTTGTGGTGGTGGAGAAATGGACAAGTTATTGACTATTGTCAAGAGGTTCTCTTCCTGAGAGGTAGAGGTCAAGATCTCAGACGCTGCTAGGGCTTGTGAGAGGTCCTTCATATTTATCATCTTCAAGTCCATCTGATTGATTGATAGTACCTGTTTCCACACACATATTAGTAACAGGGGTTCTTACAACACCCCAAAATGATATAACATTAAATATTGGAATCTAAAGATGAATTTAAAATCTATATTGACTAAAGTAAAATTCACCACACTTGAGAGCGAATCAGAGTACTATTTAATCTATTAAAAGAAAAACAATTCGAAAATTAAATATCTCACAGAGTGTTTCAAACTATTCTAAGGCCTATGATGCTTATGAGGCTTAGCTATGGTTCCTGTAGATGTGTCTTACTAAGTTTGTGAGATTTACAAACTTTGTGAATTACATGAAATACGGAAATGAAATCAAATTACTTCTACTTCTACGCATAAAGATAAAGGAAATAGAAACTCAAGAACAAGCAGTGATCGGTCAGACTTTGGAGCAACCCCACAAAAGTGGATGTGTGGCTCTTCACTCATGTATTACTATACACTCTTCACCCTCTAACAGTCTTGCAAGATCCTGAAACTCTGATCATAATAGTTACCTGAATGAGATATTTCAACTTCCTTGGCAACGACGCCAAAATGTTGAGAGATTTAATGGGTGTATTAATTCTCCTGCATCTATATGTCAATTCGAGCTCGTAAGCACGTGTTGTCTTACGCTTCCTTCATTCAGTTCTTGGTCAGAGTTTTAATGTTTCCTTTATAATGATCACCTGGGTAATAAACACACCAATGCTTGCAAACTCAAAATAAATCAAACATCTAGCTAGCACAAGCAAAATCAATAATCAAATTTAAATTAAAAACTTCCAAAATCTCTATGAACTTAACCTATTTGGAACTGTAACTAAAATATGGACTTAACAGGTGACTTGAATTTTTACCACAGATTCCAGGTTATGAGAATCAATACCTAATCAAATAGACTGCATACAAAACTTAATCAGTCAAAACACTCAAGTTCGAATTCTTACAATCCACACCCAAAGGAATTGAAGATTCACTACTTGTAATGATAATCCAATTCTAGCTAGTCGATCAAACTGTACTCTATGACTCATTAACCCTACTATCTTATCAACAGACCAAAGATCTTGGTGTTGAGCACTTAATCTAGATACTCTGTTTTACTCTCAACTAAGCTGCATACAGGTTCCTAATTGATCATGACCACAAAAAAACAAATTCAAGCACTAACTCTATTCAAACATGGCAATCAAACAAAAAAACTATGAGAAACTGTACTCAAAACTACCCTACAGCCGCATCAATCTTCAAAATGTAAGTAACCCTATTCGAAATCTTAACAAACCAATACTTTGCTTTTGAAATCCAATCAGGTAGCTAAGCTATGGAAATATAACCAAGCATTCAAAAAATAAGGAAATCAAGCAGTCCAAACGAAATGAAGGAAATTGCTTTGAAAACTAACACTAGATCACTCTTTTGCATTCTGAAATCAATCCATGCAGTCTACTTAACAATCGAAAATCCATTTGACAAATGAAACTAACTGAAACTATAATAAACCATTCAAATCAATTACTCTTAAAGTAATGCTTCTGTTGTATACACATTCATGAAAATAACTTAACATAAAAGTAGTCGAGTTAAACTAAATCAAGCTCATGACAATCGCACTATTCGAAATAACCAACCTAAAACAAATACTTCCTATGGCACACACATCTATGGAAACAGTTCAGAAGGGAGTCAATCAATTCGATTACTAGAAGAAACAAGAGAAGCGATTTTGAAATTGACTGATCACAATCCAAACTAAACTCAGATTCTATTCAACTCAGATTTCTAAATATGTTATCCAATTTAGGCATTTGAAAGTAGTTTTTGCATTTTCAATGGATAAACTGGTTCGTCATAAGCATTAGATGACAATGTAATTCAACAAACTTCATATGCATCTATGAAAATCACAGTCCAATACAATTTTCAGTTTCCATGAACAGAGTAGGTCTTTGCCTTGAAAGCAAGAGTGATGGTCACACAAGAGATTTATATTTGGATTGCTGAAGCAAAGGGGTCTGAAAGCATCATATCATCAGCATAATATAATCATTCAAAACTAAGAAAATTCTCCACATAGCAGGTAAACTAGTAATGAATCAAAGATAAATGAAGAGCGATTATATATATCACATAGGTATACTCCTATGCAATAGTACAAATCTGATCCCAGATGGGTGGGCCCAGCCACACCTAGGGAGCTGATTAACTTACAAAAAGTGAGAGACTTCGATCACAATTAGCTCATCATCCACAACGAACCATCGAACAATTTAACTTGAACTTAATGCACAACTATTCTAAACGTCTTTGATTAAAAATAATAAGTTTGAAGGATACACAGTGACAATTTAGCTTATGTTTGCTCCCCCCTTCCTATGCTTGTTGCTCTGCTTTTTATACATGCTGTAGATGAAGGTGAGACTAATTACATTCTAAATGAGATAGGACAATAAACAAATTCATGTTGTGTTTGACTTTTCTGGATGGCCTTCGAATAGCTAATGGTTGATGTTTATGTCGATCAATGCATGGATGGAGGACAAGAACTCATCAAACCATAATTGTGGCATAAAAATAGGTAGATTCGAATTTCATTGTTAAGCACAAATCTGACTATTTTATATAAATTGGCCTCAGAGAACTCCGTATATCTCCCAAACTGTAAGGAAGTGTAGAAAAATGTTTTAGGGTTAGTAAATTGGATATACTAGGACCAAAACACATGTGCCAGATTTTCTTCATTTGCCTTCACCTGCACGTACATCGAGGCAGACTTGGGTAGTTTCAACATTATTGCAGATTTGGGCAAATTTGTGAATTCCCTTCTAGAGACACACATGAGTGACATGGCTGCAATCCATGTTATGGAAAGGTATTAAAACATTGTTTTTGATAATAACCTCTCTCGGTTTCTTCGGAAGCATGCTGAAAGGGTCAAAAGCCCCAAATTGGCCATTTCTGTACTCCACTGGCTCGTGAAGAAACTCGGTGATGGAACCCTATGAAAATGAGCTTAGCGAAACCGTCATTAGTAAATCATAGCATAAACATCTTTAATCATAGAAAAGCTAATAAAACTAATGATAATCAACCACGAGGCATATGATGTGATTTTGTGATAAATGATGGAATTATGATGTGAAATGAGTATGCCGGTGTCAGAATTAGGTTATACATGGTGGTTATATATGATGGAAAAATGGGCATATTCGAGGTCCAACAAGCTCATGACACAAAACCAACCAAAATGAGAGACACGTAGAGACACAAATATACGTGGTTCACCCAGTTTGGGCTATGTCCACGGAGAAACATCCAGTCCTTCCTTTATATTATCCAGCAAAATGAAGAGATACAACCTACAATGGATCCGTTGTAATTTCCCCTTTGCTCTCACACAATCTCCTCTCTCTTTCTTGCTCATAATCATAATACATAGTCGCAATAGAATTCCATCATATAAACTGAGAGTTGCCTTCTAAGGAAAAAATCCTAAATTAAACATAATTTCTACCATTAGATCATTCGCCTAATGAACAACCAAGATTGAATACGAAGTTACAATATTTTACAAGGAAATTTACATCTATTTTTAGCTTCAGGATCGCTACCCCCAAATCCCTGCTAAGGGTCCACTGGCCCCTGGATCCCTTAGCTAGGGGTGATACGCCCCCTCGGACCCCCACGGGGTGGGACAAGTGCCCCCCACGTGGAGGGGTGTACAATCTTCTTGGGGGATGTTGTCGCTAAATCTTGCACCTGCAGCACAAGTGCAATAGGAGGCATGGACAGATCCTTAGAGACAACCTATGGGTTGATTATAGACCAGTACCTAGGACATCTTAAATAGAGGAGTGCTTGTAAGGTTATATTTGAGGGGGTTGCAGCACTCCAATTGACACATAAAACAAAAAGGAAATAGGAGGGGCTTGGTTCAATAAGCCTTCAATGAGGTAGATTCAGGACAACTCATTGATCCAAATGTTGGGGGAATATTTGGCAATCTCAAAGAGAAATGACTTCTCTTTTTGGTGGCCGACACACAACAATGAGACAGCTTAAAACTGAAGTTGTAGTGATGGTGGAGAGGAGGAAAGGAAGGAGGGAAATAGATGCATAGGGCTGTAATAAATGGAATCCTAGGCAGGAATGTTCCAGCAGAAAGTGGAATTCGATGGATAGGGCTGTAAGCAACACGGAATCTTAAACCATGGTTTTCTGATGAAATGATAGAAATAGGGGAGTGCAAAGAAGGTTTCAAGCTAAACATGAGATGGGTATCATTCTCTGCCAACAGCTAAAGTAAATTTGAGCTACCCCAGGTATTGTCCTCTATTTAGCATATGAGATAAATCCACAAATTAGCAAGAAACCAACAACCTCATTACGTTATTTCGGGAATGGGAAAAGACAAATGAAGTGATATTTACCAAGAGGAAACATGCTTCACATTAATCATTCTTGGAATCAACAGGGGAACACAATTTATCTCAAAGGGTCCAATAACTAGTCCACACATTCAACTTGATATCAGTGAAGTACCATGAAAAATGAATTGAACCAATATGGCAACTCAAAATTCAAACCCCTCGGGTGAGAAATTCTAGAACCTCTATATAATATTGCTTCCCCCTATTTATAAGAGGAGGGTGAGCTGGAATTATAGTCTACAAAATATCTAAGCATAAGCCCAACTATCATGCTAGACTAACTGTCTCAGTTAGTGTTACGCTCTGTTGCCCCAAAAATATTACAAGCAGGATCAAACCCCCTTCTTGGAAATAATCAGAAATAAATGCAGAGAGAAAGAAAATGGAAAAGGGAAGGAGGAGGTGTCCCCTTGCT
Organism: Pinus tabuliformis; assembly: GCA_031772625.1. Lineage (NCBI taxonomy): Eukaryota > Viridiplantae > Streptophyta > Pinopsida > Pinales > Pinaceae > Pinus > Pinus tabuliformis. Next base: position 694,518,798 of record CM062812.1, on the reverse strand, counting down.
ATTTCAGTGGAAGCCCTTGACTTAACCACATCCATATTGTCATCATGCTTCTTACTACTATCGAGGTGGTTCACTACTGCTTGGTTGGTTTCTGTCCATTCTGCCTTAACTGTCTGAGTGACTTGTTCAGTGGAGAAGTGATAGAGTGTGAAATTCGTTCGCCCAAGTGGTCATTTTATGCATGACAGAGTGGATTACCATGCTGTGCCATTAAAACTTCCTGAATCCCCACCATATTGATCTGCACCACGCCATGCCTTATTTAATATCACTGCTGCCGACCCATCCGCCCATTTAATCTCTACAATAGCACTATTCGTGCACCACGTCCGTGGGTCATTTAATCATTTAAAACCAAAGAACAGGTAGCACTTTTGATTTTCTATTAGGCCCCTTATTACAACCCCTTTTATGAATTTTCTTATATGACTAGGGGCTAGAACCGAAAGGCCCATGTGCTTGGTGCTAAAGCTCTCAATAACTACGCAGGGGGCCGAGCCTTGAGGTGCTAAGGCCTTCGGAACCATGTCTGGAGGCCTTTCCTTTGGAGTGGGCCGATAGTCCGAATGCGAGGTCCTTATAGACCATGCCATAATCTTATATCACATATGAGGGGAAGTGCCCACATATCACAATCACCTACTAAAGGAGAAGGCCCCTTACCCTTTTCTCTGGAGCAGGACGATAGTCTGGACGCGAGGTCCTTATAAACCCTGCCATAATACTTTATCACGTCTGGAAGAGAAGTCCCACATATCACAATCACCCAACCCTAATGTATTAAGCTTTTTCCCCTTAACCGCTGCAATCGGCGGTCTACTGGGTGACATCATCACTACCACGTTTCACCCCGAAATGGCCCCATGTCACCCCTAAAAACACCAAAACTAGGTGAAACGTGTCCTCTGCCATTTCATCAACCGCACTGCCATGTCACTACTGATGTTAGCTTCCCTATCAGATCAGAGGACCAATCATAGGCTATCACTTGGTTCCTTGGAGGAGAGAGAAAAAGGCATGCCTAACCCTATTTTTTCATGCTTTTCCTTATTAACTCTTTTTGGCCCTTTCCCAACAATGCAAAAATATATCGCAAATCATCCCCCATATGCTTTGGAGTATGCTGCGACTGCGGGACTGATGGATTTACAGGATGCGAGGGACCTGAGGGATGCAGGAAGTGATATCGGCATTTGGGATTGTGACCTGCCGATAACCTTAGTTGTTTGCCCCAAGGATCCTACCAATGACCGATTGCGATATATGTTCCGCCTAGACCCTCTGATAGCTGATCGCTGATATGTTTTGTGCCCGGACCCACCAACTGCCAATATGCGATACCGATGATTGGTGGATTGTTGTTCTCGTACCCCGCCAGTATTCCATTCCCACTAGAAAGACCAATTAGCGATTGCAATTTGTCCCCGAGTCCTGATTGCAATTTACCCTCCATACTTAGCTATTTTCTTGGTTTGTTGGGCTTTTCCAAGGTATACCTTCAAAATGCTTTATCTTCTGCTTTAGGAGTTTATTTTTGGACTTCTATATACCACTAGAAAGCTCTTTCCGAGCACTAGGAAATGGAGAGGGACCAATCTAACTTTGACAATTTCCGTGGCTCAGAATTTGGCATCAAACATCACTGCTATTTGGATTTTGAAGCAACTAATGACCTGTGAAGCAGTGAGTGACAACATTGGCTCCTACTAGGGACAGTGCCTTGCTTGCAAGGTGTTGAGAACCTGTAGACCAACCTCCTTCACTATTGGGCATGGAGTCAGTAATATATGAATTTTGTATTCAACAAAATCTCCAAGGGACTTTCCTCCTCAATCTGAATTGCAGGAATAAAAAATTTAACAACTGGAAAGTACATGCTTAGCTAATGAGCATATTTATGTACATTCCTCCTTATGCACAAAACTTAATTCAGATAAGTGTGTTCAACCATCCAATGGAGCCAGGCCAACATTAGGGAACTGGACCATATTCCTTTACACTATTGAAAAAGAAAAATTAAAACAGGCACGCAACATGAAAAATATGCAAATATGGAATCTGATACATGCTCTTGAAATGACCTCTATTGCTAGCTTATGAATAGGCTCATGTACTTAGCCACAAGGTCCTGGAATAGAAAAGGAATGTTTGAAGCAACCTCTTCTTCACATACAGATTGTTGGATGAGGCCTTTTTGGTTATGGCAGCTATAAACACTTTCAGCTCTTTGGCTTCTTCACAGATGAGCTAAGAAGGGGAGGGTGACTTCTCTTCTTTGTGGACTTCAGGTTTAAAGCCATTTGTATCTGGAAGTCCCTTTCCCTTTTCAACTTGTCTGGGAGGCTCCTCAGAGGGAGTGTCTTAATTTTGGTCATGTCCCATTGATGTCTTTCTAGATAACCAAAGCACACTTCTCTTGTGTAATTGAGCCATCATGAAATCGATGAACTGCTTGTAGCAATCATCCATCTCATCATCATCAAGATCATCCTCCTCCTCTTCATGCATCTTGACTTCCTGTTCTTTGTCGGAGAAATAAGAGCACTGTCGTCAAAAGCTTATATTTTCTAACTCTAGTTTCATCAGTTTATATAAGGAGTTATTTATTGAGATAACCTTCTCTTCCATTTCTTAATAAATGTAGTCGCCAAAATGTTTACAATTAATATTAAGATAGTGGAGTCGCCAGGATGTTTACCATAAATTGACAGTGGAGTCACCAAGGTGAGAGATATTCAACCCACACTTCCTATGCTCACCTAACAGAGGAAATAAAATGTTTTGTCATGCCCAGGGAAAAATATTCTAATCCATTCCCTGACAATGGCACTAGAAAGATGTTGTCACTAAATCTTGCACCTACAACACAGGTGCAATAGGAGGCAATGAAATCTCCCTAGAGACAACCTATGGGTTGATTGTAGACTAGTGCCTAGGACATATTAAATAGAGGAGTGCTTGTCATGTAAAACAAAAAGGAAATACGAGGGGCTTGGTTCAATAAACCTTCAATGAGGTAGATTCAGGCCAACTCATGGATCCAAATGCTGGGGGAATATTTGGTCAATCTCAAAGAGAAATGACTTCTCCTTCTAGTGGCCGACACACAACAATGAGACAACTTAAAACTTAAGTAGTAGTGATGGTGGAGAGGAGGAAAGGAAGGAGGGAAATAGATGCATAGGGATGTAACAAACATAATCCTAGGTAGCAATGTTCCAGCAGAAAGTGGAATTTGGTGGATAGGGCTGTAAGCAACATATTATCTTAAACTGCAGTTTTCCGATGAAATGATAGAAATAGATGAGTGAAAAAGAAGGTTTCAGGCTAAACATGACATGGGTATCATTATCTGCCAATAGCTAAAGTAAATTTTAGCTACCCCATGTACTTTTCTCTATTTACTAGCTAAGATAAATCCACAAATCAGCAAGAAACCAACAACCTCATTACGCTATTTCAGGAATGGGAAAACACAAATGAAGTGAGATTTACCAAGAGGAAACACGCTGCACATTAATCATGCTTGGAATCAACAAGGAAACACCATTTATCTCAAAGGGTCCAATAACCAATCCACACATTTAACATGATATCAGTGAAGTCCCATGAAAAACGAATTGAACCAAAATGGCAACTCAGAATTTAGACCCCTCGGGTGAGAATTTAAGAACCTCTGTATAATATTGCTTCCCCCTATTTATAAGAGGAGGGGGAGCTGGAATTATAGTCTACAAAATATCTAAGCCTGAGCTCAAGCTTTCATGATAGAATAGTTGTCTTGGTCAATGTTAGGTTCTGTTGCCCCAAAACTGATTAAAATTGGGATGGAATCCCTTTCTTGGGAATAATCATAAATAAATGCATAGAGAAAGAAAATGGAAAGGGGAAGGAGGAGGTGTCCCCTTTCTATTTCAGTGGAAGTCCCTGATTTAGCCACATCCCTACTATCATCATGCTTCTTACTGCTACTGAGGTGGTTCACTGCTGCTTGGCCGATTTCTGTCCATTCTACCTTAATTCCCTGAGTGATCTGTTCAATGGAGAAGTGATAGAGTGTGAAAGTTATGTGCCCAAGTGGTCATTTTCTACATGATGGAGTGGAGCACCATGCTGTGCCATTAAAACTTCCTAAATCCTCCCCATACCGATCTGTAGCTGCACCATGCCTTATTTAATATCATCGATGTCGACCCATCCATCCATTTAATCTCTACAACAATGCTATTAGTGTACCACGGTCGCGGGTCATTTAATCATTTAAAACCAATGAATAGGCAACACTTTGATTTTCTCTTAGGCCCCTTATTACAACCCCTTTGATGAATTTCCTTATATGACCGGGGGCTGGAACCAAAAGGCCCATGTGTTTGGTACTAAAGCTCTCAATAACTGAGCGGGGGGCTGAGCCCTCAGGGGCTAAGGCCTTCAGACCCATGTTTGGATTCATTTTCCTTTGGAGTGGGCTGATAGTCCAGACACAAGGTCCTTACAGACCCTGCCATAATCTTATATCGAATCTGGGGGGAAGTTCCCGCATATCGCAATCACCTATTGGAGGAGAAGACCCCTTACCCTTTTCTTTGGAGCTGGCTCTTAGTCCAAATGTGAGGTCCTTATAGACCTTGCCATAATACTTTATCACATCTGAAAGGGAAGTCCCGCATATCGCAATCGCTTAGCCCCAATGTATTAATATTTTCCCCTTAGTTTGCTGCGATCACCAGTCTGCGGGGTGACACCATCACTGCCACTTGTCAACCAAAAATGGCCCCATGTCACCCTATGGTGTAGGAATATCCTCTCTGCTGACAAAGACGATCCCTCTAGCCCAAGAGAGTGGGTCTAGCCACAAAAAAGACAATCTAATGTAAATTTCCTTAGATTAGAATCAAATAAGAGGGCCTATCTCTTATAACGCTAATCCACTTGATGGTGATCTTGCTTCCTTCCTCTAGCTTGCTTTCGTTCCTTTCGTTCAAGTACCTGAAACAAACATGAAAGAAACAAAATCAAATGTGATAACATAAAATCAAATCCAATCTAATTAAAAGGTCCAGGAGTTCTAAGCTATCAAATGTAATATTACACTTGATATAGGAAATAAACCATTAGTTGTATTAAAATAAACTTCAAAGAGAAATACAACTGAAGCCTTAACATTGGAGATCTCCTTTGCAGTATCCAAGTCCATCTACACGCATTTTCAACACTCTTTTCCTCCTCTAGCTTGACATGAAATGGATTCCAAGCTCTAACTCTCTCTCCTCATGCTTTAGCTACCAAAGAATATTATTTTGTCATCTAAGACTAATCTTCTTCTATCAAAAGCTAAAGATTTCAGAATTTTGTAGTTGGTTCTATCTCTCCACCACTTTCACTATGTGTTGCATTGTAACAAAAAAGGGTAAGAGGAAGTGGTTTATATAGGGAGAGGAGGATAAGAATGAGATCCACTCAAGGGGGAAGAAAGTCTTATCTCCTTGGGAAGGTCCACTTTTAAGGGGGGAAGAACCTTATATGGAGTTCTCGGCCCTTATCCAACCAAATGAACATCCAACACATCACCACTAGAAGTTTCTAGATGTGAAACTCCATTTCCTTTTATAAAAACAATCCAAAAGTAGACCGGTGCCGGTATTGGTCTAATAGTAGCGTCGATCGGCGTGGTTCATAGTGTAAAACTCTGCAATCGGCGCAGGTGAGACAATGGGAAAGAGGGTTGATCTGAAAAATTGGGCTTTAAGAAGGATTATTTGGAAATGTTTTGAAGGGAGTGGGGACTCTTTTCTTCAAAATTCAAAGGATGTAAGAGCATAGGTTTCATGGTGAAAGTATAACAAAGTAGTCACTACTAAGGTTCTCTGGGATCAAGAATGGGGAGTTATTGGAGAGTGATAAATTACTATGTAATAAATGCCCTCTAAAGCATGAAGTCAGAGTTGAGAGTGATGGCTGAAATGATTTAACACGGAGCGAGGACATGGAATACTAGTATCAGAAGACCTGCAACTCAAACATACATGTACATATATGAAATCCGATAGTCATGCCTGATAAACATGAGAGGCATATAAAAATACACGAATCCATGGTATAGGCGCAACTATCCATCAAGAAAAGGATCATGTGCATGGATACTCGGCATGGACGCAACCATCCAACTGAAGGGATCATATGAAATAAATCCACGGCATGGGTGCAACCATCCGCATAGAGAGGATCAAAATGAAAAGACCCATGATATGATTGGAACCATTCGACTGAGCAGGATCAAAATGATACCCATGGCATGGTCAAAACCATCCGTCTAAAGAATCATGTATATAATCATGAATGACTCATCACTCCTCACAACTTGGACTTTTGTGATCTAAGCCTAGTGTCTTACGCTCCGACATGACCTGTTCAAAGTAAAAATTCTAACATGTGAATAGACGTGCTGAAGTTGAACATGCCAGAAAATCACTTGATTACCGGCCATTGATGTGAACCGTTAACAAGAATGAGAGAAACCACCCATAATTTCAATGGCTCTCAAGGTAATATCAGTACAATTCACGAAGTGTGAATAAAGAACTGAAGTCAAACACCTGTGAAATCACTCGATCGAGGGCCAGTGATGAGAACCTATCATCGAGTGCGAAGAACTTACCATTGAGGCATGCAAGCTCTAAGGTACTGGAAAGGAGTTTCTAGATCAACTTCATGGATAATGAGTTGAAGTTGACAGGAAGCAATCTGTCGAAGGAAGGTCATAATGAATCCTTCATCATCAGCATGAAACGGGAAACACAATGAATGAGTTTAATCCAAGAACGTGATAGATGATCAAACAATGTACAAACAAGAAGACTTCTCTTTAACATGTGGATGACACGACTCCGAAGTTTGGCAACATTTTACATCATAGGATCAAAGGTGATGGTGACGTGGTAGAGATAAGATGATAGGTTAAAATGGATAACCCAAACCCAGGAAGGAAAGTGACAGAGTGAGGATGTCCCAAAACCCAACACGAACAACAAATGAGTGTCAATGTTCAAGAGCGACATGCTGCCTCAAGTGAAGAATACAACTGATGAATACTTCCAATTTCCCCCCACCATTTCTGGTGAGTACCCCAGTTATTTTTGAAACACAAGCTTGAAGGGGATAACATATGCTTATAATATAAGCCCATCCTTCGGATGGATCCTACCTAGTAAATTTTAACGAGCCCTAGGAAGGATAAGCCCGGTCTCGTCATAATGACAAGTCCTATGTCGTTTAATATTTTAATGAGTCCAACAAAGGTGAAACTCAGAATCTTTTTCATGTTTAGAGAGTTTGAAAAAGACACAGAAGAGAAAACTCCAAAGGTCCCTTGTCCTAAAGTTGTCTCTTGAACCCGAAAAGGTAGAAAATAACATTCAAGAGAACCTCCTGCTCATATTTGACTAAGGTATACCTTTTTCGTAAATAGTTTTATCCCAGCTCGAAAAAGGGGTAAACGTATGCTGGGTAAACGACATTTCACAGCCTTTAACAAGTTGAAAACGATAAGAGCTTGGCAATCTTTTTATATTTTGAGAGTCAAAAAGGAGCTCAAAGATGACTCCCTGCTTTTATTTTCTTTAACGAGTCTAAAAGAGAAAAATACTCGGTAATATTTTCATTTTTTATGAGTCAGAAAAGAGCTTAAAGGTGACTCCTCCTAGAGGAATGAGTGGTATAAAGGGTAGCAACTAGTTCTGGTTATGGTGGAACTGCTAAAAAACTAAGAGATTAAGAGGCTAGCTAGTAAAACCACTCATCGTTGTGGTTCCTAAAGAAAGGGTAAAACAACCAAGTGAAAGTGAATGATTGGCCAAAGATATGGTGGCGATGGAGTGGAGAAAAAACCAAGGCTTATATGATAGGAGAGGATGATAAAAATGGCAATCACGAGGTTAAAATGGAGATGGGTTCATTTTTATACGAGTCCGAACTACGGGGAACTATGCTTTGATTCGGTTTCATGTTTACACAAGCCTGAAACGAAAAAATATGCTTGGATTCAATTTCATGATTACACAAGCTTAAAACAAAAAACTATTCTTGGATAAAAAAATCGCATGCCCCCAGCATGATGAGAGTCGAGGCACATGCCCCCCAAACTTCATTTCATTCACCGAAGTAGACATTAGGTTGCTAAAAGGTGGATGGAATGAAGTTTCACTTTCGAGATCAAGGAAAGACTTGAATGGAATTTGACGAGATCTTAATCAAATACTTGATTCTGAAAAGGGAGTTGTTTCATTTTTTAACGAGGTTGACAAAGTAAAAGAACTATCCACAAGACTACTTGTTTCATTTTTTAAGGAGCTTGACACAAGACCAGGAACCATGCTCCGATACTTTGTTTCATTTTTTAACGAGGTTGACATAAGACTAGGAACTATCATCATGACATATGTTTCATTTTTTTAATGAGGTTGATACAATAACAAACTATCCTTGAAATCTGTTTCATTTTTTAATGAGGTTGATACGAGAACAAACTATCCTCACACGTTGTTTCATTTTCTAACGAGTTTGGCACCAAAAAAGAACTATCCTCGTACGTTTTTTCAATTTTTAACGAGGTTGACATAGAAAAAGAACTATCCTCGTACGTTGTTTCATTTTTTAAGGAGGTTGACACAAGAAAAAGAACTATCCTCATGATAGCTGATTATGGACCATACGAGAACATGGCCCCCAAGAGGTCCTCACTTGACGGGATAACTACGCTTTGGGAGGAACACATGTCAACTAGTACAAATGACAGATCATGTTCCAATGCCCCCAATACATAATGTACCATGCTATTTGTGTGATCATCAGAAAATGTGGAGACAGAATAGGTAGCCACATAATTTACCTATGACGGAGAGGGTAATGCTTGCAAATGAGAACCAATAGGGGATGACAGTAGGATTAGAACCATCTAGTGACCGATGAATGATAATTGATCAATGGTCACTATTCTCTGTTCACGTGGAAAACAAACCACACAGAAGAGTGAAGAAATAAGAGCTCCCATGACATAAAGATAGTCGTGCCCAAGGAGAAGATTGAAGTCTAAGGGCCGTTGGACTACCATCATGTCTATATAGATATATTTCCTCCCAAATTAATAGGGAACTTCGTAAGGATCCCTAAAGGTTGACTGGATCCTCCGTTGAAAGCCAACAGATTCTGGGTAATAGGCACAAGCTGTGGGGATCCCAAAGCTTGGTAAGTAGTAGAATACATGATGTTAATAGATGAGCCTTCATCTAATAGAGTGTCATGTACTACCATATTATAGGCTTTTACTGTAATATGGAAAGGCACAGAAGATGGGAGGTGGAATGCAGTCAATTGACTCCAGTCAAAAGAAACTACATAACTACTTGGTGGGGGTATCATAGGATTGCCCCCATGCTTTACAGGAATAGGAGAAGGACTCTCCAAAACAAATGGGATGGGAGGGACACTCTTCAATTCATGATAATCTGAGGAGATGAGAAGAACATGAGCAGTATGATCACTACTCTCTTCGGGAACAAAGTGAACAATAGAATGCGGAGCCAAGTCGACACTCCTTTTGACCAATGGTTGGTTGGGAACAGACACAAGAGAGTCATACTCAGGAAGAGAAGGATGGGCAAGAGATGAATCCAAGTCAATCTCTTTACCAACTAGGAGAGGGTTAGAAGAAAGCCTTTGATAACCAACAGGAAGTTGGGGTTGAAGAGCTGTAAGGTTTTCCAAAACTTTGGAAGCTTTATCCATAAGAGGACAAAGGTGAATAATATGCTCTCCTTCACATAACCTACGAGGGAAGGAGATGGGCACCCTTACATAGCCTGCAAGGGAATTTTACCTTTCGCAAAGGATCGAAAGGTTTGTCAGCGGGAAGTGCATTTGGAGCAATAGATGCACGGTTGGCCTCTCGCTTATCTAACTTCTTCTTCTTCTTCTTCTTCTTCTTAGCCTCCTCGTAACTGGATTTCAAACTTTTACCAGGCGAAGTAGAAGAGGAGGGTGAAGAAATAGGTGAAGAATGTGAGAGGTCAACCTTAGAATCAACATCGTGTTTTTCAGGTGAAGGAGATGGCTTGACAGAAGTTGGAACACTTGGAACCATTGAGGTCAAAAACAACCAGACAGGTAAACAAACAGTTAACCCACGAAGGGACAATGTTGCCATATAAGGAGCGCCAACGTTTCCAAAAGAAGAAAGAGGACCAGGACTCCCATCAGAGGTGAATCATTGACTAGTAAACTCCGGAAATGTTGCCATTGGAATCAACCCTAAAGAATCAATAAGGAATATAACTTTAACCAGGAATATTTCATGGGTAGTTAATTTTAACACATTAAAACAAAACTTTGCCTTTTCATGTTTTAAGAGTCGAGAAAAGGACGAAAGGTGACTAGTCGCTTTCAGATTTAACAAGCTCGAAAGGACAAGTGCTCGATGATCTTTTCAAATTGAAAGATTCAGTAAAGATAAAAAATGACTACTCAGGGTAGTCTAGGCATAAAGGGTTACCAAGTAATTGTGAACTGCAGAATACCTCCCGGCGAACCGAAAAGTATGAGCAGGTGATCTCCCGAATGTTGTGTTCGGTGTATCATGTTTACAAGGCGGCAGACTCGACTTCCTATGGATAAAGGATTGTAACCTATAGGGGTCTCCTTTTATATACGGGACGGTATGGGGAGCACAAGTCCATGCTAGTGTTTTCTAATGCAAGATCGTTGCGAATGACAATGGCTAGGTTTAAAGATGTCGGAACACGTCTCTAGCCTAGAACACTAAATGTGAGCATTAAGTTTCAATGCTTCCTTAGGTTAATTCAATAAATTTTAACGGTTTATCTTGAATTAGGTTTCAATTTCAAGGCCCTACTGCTGTCATCTGAAAACTTCTATATGTAGCTATATGAGAAAAGAAATCTTTGTCTTCGATGAAAGTTTACATTAATTGAGGGATAGAGAACACACAATCAACGCAACAACCAAAGAATGAAATATTTTACTAATACATGTCCTAAATGCACTTAATCTTCCTTTAACAACAAAAAAAGTTTATTTCATTTCTCATGCCTATGATGATGCAATTATAGCTTCTCAATAATGCTATTAATGCAATATTTTCGCTCAAGTAAACTAGAATGATGTTCTTCTTTTCATAAAATGCAAAGTGAATTTTTCACATAAAGCACTTTAATGAAAAATTTCACAATTTCGAACAAACAAGCATCGATCAAATCCAAAGCATGATAAATGAAACTAAAAGTAACTTTTTCCCTGAATCGAACAAACCAAACACATAAATTCTTCAATCGACAAACCAAGAAATGTAATCTATGCTCAGAAAGAGAAAAGAGACACTCAAAATAAGAGAACAAATAAGACTCTTACACTAATTCAATTGAAAATGAAGAAATGAAGATGTTGCGACTGAAAGATGGATTAAATGAAGCAATAAATCAGAAACTTGACACAAAGAGTAAAAAAACAAATGAACTGTAACTGACCTAGATTCCCTAGGGTCATAGAAACCATCCAAAAAAATAAAAAAAACAAGAAATGAAAGTTCAAGCCAATCAGTCAATCAAACCCAGCAAACAAAGCATCCTAGTCACTTCTAGGCGGAAGAAGAGAGTCTGAGGGTTAAGACACACTGGCACTAGAATGGGAGAAACTCTGATTTTTCTTAACTCAGAAATTGGCATAAATTTTTGGTTGAAACCAGCCTCAAAAGGGGTCCAACGCGATTGTCAGGCTAAAATTGGCATTGATCGACGCGACTGTTTGGCTAAAACTAGTGCTGAGCGGTGATCAACGTGATTGTTTGGCTGAAACTAGCACTGATCGAGCGATTCAAAGAAAAAATAAAAAATAACTTCACGCAGGGCCAAATTGAACACATCAGAGGGTGGGCTAGTGTCTATATGCCTTCAAACAGATCAATACAGATATAGAAGACCATAAATAAACAAACTAGGCACACAAGTAGAAAAAATAGAGTGATGAAAAGGAGATGTATTTCCCAAGTGGAGTTGCCAATTTGTGGTGTAGGAATATCCTGTCTATGGACAGAGATGATCCCTCTAGCCCAAGAGAGTGGGTCTAGCTACAAAAAAGACAATCTAATGTAAATTTTCTTAGATTAGAATCGAATAAGAGGGATTACCTCTTCTAACGTTAATCCACTTGATGGTGATCTTGCTTCCTTGCTCCTCGTTCCTTTTGTTCAAGTACCTGAAACAAACATGCAAGAAACAACAAGAAATGTGATAACATAAAATCGAATCCAATCTACTTAAAAGGTCAAGGATTTCTTAGCTATAAAAAGTAATATTGCACCTGATATAGGAAATAAACCATTAGTTGTATTAAAATAAACTTCAAAGAGAAATACAACTGAAGCCTTGATGTTGGAGATCTCCTTTGCAGTATCCAAGTCCCACTACATGCCTTTTCAACACTCTTTTCCTCCTCTAGCTTGACATGAAATGGCTTCCAAGCTCTAACTCTCTCTCCTCATGCTTTAGCTACCAAATACTAGTATTTTGTCATCTAAGACTAATATTCTTCTATCAAAAGCTAAAGATTTCAGAATTTTGCAGCTGGTTCTATCTCTCCACCACTTTCACTATGTGTTGTATTGTAACCAAAAAGGGTAAGAGGAAGTGGTTTATATAGGGAGAGGAGGATAAGAATGAGATCCACTCAAGGGGGAAGAAGGTCTTATCTCCTTGGGAAGGTCCACTTTTAAGGGGGAAAGAACCTTATATGGAGTTCTCGGCCCTTATCCAACCAAATGAACATCCAACACATCGCCACTAGAAGTTTCTAGACGTGAAACTCTGTTTCCTTTTATAAAAAATAGTCCAGAAGTAGATCGACATGAGTATTGGGCTAATAGTAGCACCGATTGGCATGGGTCATAGTGTAAAACTCTGCCATCAGCGCAGGTGAGACACTGGGAAAGAGCGTTGATCTTAAAAACTAGGTTTTAAGAAGGATTCTCTAGAAATGTTTTGAAGGGAGTGGGGACTACTTTCTTCAAACTTCAAGGGATGCAAGAGCATAGGTTTCATGGTGAAAGTATAACACAGTAGTCACTACTAAGGTTCCCTTGGGTCAAGAACAGAAGTGACAACAAAGTGACAAATCACTATGTAACACACCTTTGAAAACATTGAAATCAGGTGACACGTGTCCTCTGCCATGACATCAACCATACTGCCACGTCACTACTGATGTCATCTGCCCTGTCAACTCAAAGGACCAATCATAGGCCACCACTTGGTTCCTTGGAGGGGAGATAAAAAGGCCCACCCAACCCTATTTTTTCATGCTTTTCCTTGTTAACTCTTTCCGTCCCTTCCCCGACGGTGCAACAATATATCACAAATCAGCTCCCATATGCTTTGGAGTATGCTGTAACTGCGACACTGTTGGATTTGCGGGATGCGGGATGCGATATCGGTATTCGGGACTACGACACTGTTGGATTTGCGGGATGCGGGATGCGATATTGGTATTCGGGACTGCGACATGCCGATAACCTTAGTTGTGTGCCCCAAGGATCCCATCGATGGCCGATTGCGATATATGCTCCTCTCGAACCCGCTGACAACTGATTGCGAATATGTTCTGTGCCCGGACTCGCCAACTACTGATATGCGATATCAACGATTGGTGGATCGCCATTTTCATACCCTGCCAGTATTCCTTTCCCGCCAGAAAGCCTGATTAGCTATTGTGATTTTTCCCTGGGTCCCAATTGCGATTTACCCTCCATACTTAGCCATTTTCTTGGTTTGTTGGGCTTTTCTAGGGTAGACCTTCAAAGTGATTTATCTTTTGCTCCAAGAGCCCATTTTCAGACTTCTATATACCACTGGAAATATTTTTCCGAGCACTAGGAAATGGAGAGGGACCGATATAGATCTAGCAGCTTCCATGGCTAAGAATTTGGCATCAAACATCACTTCTATTTTGATTTTGAAGCAACTGATGACCTATGAAGCAGTGAGTGACAAAAGGGTATACATGTGACTGAAACAAAGACCTATGAATCAGAAAGATAATTAGGCTCCAAACCCAATAATTAGTTCCTAGAGCCTTAGTTAGACAAATTTTATGGAGCCCTATAATAGCTTGGGTTGAGTTATTAGTCCTAGAGCCTTCATTGGATAAATGCTCTGGAGCCCTTGGTGGGTTGAGTTATTAGTCCTAGAGCCTTGGTTGGATAAATGCTCTAGAGCCCGGTAGAAGTTATGGGTTGAGTTACTAGTCCTAGAGCCTTGGTTGGAACAAACTCTCTTTAGCCTTGGAAAACTTGGGTAGAGACCAATATGGTGATTGTTAGTGATGTATGACCATGAGGTGGACTCATCGATTGAGGGTTGAGGTGCTTTGGCCTCTGGAAGACCTGATTTGATTTTGATGGATTTGTTCTATGAGAACCCACATTCATGCTTGGAATATGGAACAAGAGTGATTGGCTGAAGAGAGAATTGGTTCACCCAATCTATGGTCGGGTGGAACGTGGAAGTCCTTAACCTAGTTGGGCATTGCATTCATCAATAAAAGCTCTCTTCCTCCTTGGTGTTTTATGGGTCCAGTCAAGTCCTTGTTCAAGTTTTTTCATTTTTACCATTGTTTTGAGGTTACCTTCCATTTCTAAAAGTTTCATGGAGTTCTGGGCAATGACTTGAGTCCCAACCCTTAAAAAGTGGCACAAAGTCTAGAGTCGCCGACACAGAACTACCTGGAAAAGTCCCCATTCACATGCATGCCTTGCTGATATAGGTGCATGTTGGTGGACACCCATCTATTCCACTTGGACCCCCATCACTGTCTCTTTAAGTTATTTTATTTTATTTTATTTATTTATTTATTATTTTTTATTTTTTTTCAATTTCCTTAACTGTAGTGCAATTTACTATTTTTGGCAATTTTTTGGGTCTTGAACTTACGGAGACATTTTGAGGCCCTAAATGACGTTTTTTTGAAAAACTGGGGCAAATATGAGGAGTAAAGAGTTGTTTATCGCTTGAAATTTGTATTCCTTGGATATATATTTCTAACGAGGTATTGTGCACATCAATGGATATTGTATGCCAAAGTTACAACCCCAGAATTTGATGTACCAATTTACCCAAACATGACCCATAGTTTTAATGCTTCATCTACTAGGGTTAGGTTTTTGGATATTTAGGGTTTTCCATTGTTTCTCAATAATAAATAGGTCTTTGAGCCTCATTGTAACACATTTTTAGAGACATGTAACCACCATATCTCTTCTCAGAGATAAGCTACCATCACCCAAGCTAGTCTTATTTCCATTCTATTTGTAAGCATATTTCAATATTTGATATTAATGAAATCCATTGTTATTTTTGTTGCATCTTTGTATTTATAGTTATGTCTGTAATTTTTTGCATTCCTATTTAAGCTCAAATCAATGGTATCAGAGCAATATGCTCTTTCCTTGTTTTTCTTTGCATATCCCCAATGAGGTCAGGATATAAGGAATTAGGGGTTGAACTGGTCAAACCTTTGCAAGACTAGCCTCGCAAATTTAGATGACCTCCCATGGCGGAAGAGAGTAAAGACGAGGGGGTAGGAGATCCTTTCAAAATATTGCTCAAAGAAGCCCTCGAGTGACAAAGGAACACGATGATGGACAACTTTTCCCAAATCCTTGAGCGGCTACCCAAAGGCGATGCATCTTCTTCCACCAACTACTCTGGAAGCACCACACCCTTTAAGGTACAAGTTAAATTTGACATCCCCATATTTGAAGGTCAGATAGATGCAGACACTGTAGATAAAAGTAATCGGAAAAAAGATTATTTTTTTGACTTCTTATACCCTCACTATTTTCAGCCGTACCCACTTGGAATTCATTCAAGCATGCCATCAAGGAGAAATACTACCCTATCGGGGGCTATGATAATAAATACATAAAGTGGACCATGTTGTGGCAAGGAAGGGACCAAGACGTGCTAGATTTTACTAACGTTTTTCATACCTTTCGTATGAAGTTGGGTATTAAGGATTATGAGTGACATTTGGCACTCAAGTATCAGGACTGCCTACATTGGTACATCTAGAATGATATGGCGTTCGTGGACATCTCCTCGCTTGGCAAGGCGTACTGATACACTGTCAAGACTGAGAAGAATTTTAAACAGAAGAAGTGAGACTTTGGATTTGCGAACCTAAAGCAAGGAAAAGGCACCCCTAAACTACAGAGAAAAGGATAAAGCCAAGGCAAGGTGACTGAGGATAACTTGTCAAAGCTGCAAGAAAATAACAACACCACGAAGACAAAGAAGGAAACATGAAACTTGTGTGAGTTCCATAAGAGCTCCACTCACAACACAAGTGAGTGTTGGGCCAAGCAGTCACTGGTGGATGAGCTGAAGGCTTCTGAATCAGACACATGTTCTAACTCTAAACCAAAACCCGACAAGGGAAATGACAAAGGGAAGTGGACCATTGATGCAGAGCCCAAAGCCACCATGGTCACTACCAAGATCTAGAAGATTGAGCCTGAAGATCCAGAGGAGAGGGAATGCCTCTTCCACTCACATATGTGTGTAAAGGGTTCTTCGCTAGAGTTCATTGTCAACAATGGGAGCCAAAAGAACCTCATTTCAGTAGAGGTCATGAAGAGACTAGGCCTATCGAATACAACACATTCGTAGCCATACACCATCAGGTGGCTTCACCAAGGACGAGATCTCTGCATCAGCCAGTAGTGTTTCGTTGCCTACAACATCAAGCCCTTCATGAATGAGGTATTGTGTGATGTTTCCCCTTTTGAAGTTTGTGATGTATTATTACGATAACCATACTTGTGGAAGCGACATGCTGTATATAAGTCTAGACCTCGCTCTATTATTATTTCTTTGGGTAATAAGTTATACAAGATATCAGAGGTAGCCTCACATATTTCCATATATTTGATCTCTACTAAGAAATTCAGTAAGATCATCTCTAAGACTGGGAAATTTGTTTTCTTTCTGATTTTCTCTCAAAGTAAGGGGAAGATCATAGCCACATCCATGGCCCTTGGGAAGGATTTCTTCATGCAGCAGAAGCAGGTGGATAAAGTCGTGGAAGAATATAGGGACCTCTTCTCCTCACCCATAGGGATACCCTTTCACTGTCAGGTCAAGCATTTAATCGATTTGACTCCCAACACACCTCTACCCAACAAGCCAATATATCATCGCTCCATTCTGGAAAATGAAGAGATCAAGCAGAAAATCCATAAGTTGCTGCAAAAAATGTACTTGTACAGGAGAAGGACAAGACTTGGAGGCTTTGCATTAATTATCGGGCACTAAAAAAAATCACTGTCTAGAATAGGTATCCAATCCCATAGATTGATGACTTTCTGGACCAACTCAAGGGGTCCAAGTATTTTAGCAAGATCAATTTAAATTCTGGCTATCACCAGGTTCCAACAGAGCCCATAGATGTATGGAAGACCACCTTCAAATCCAAGGAAGGTTTTTTTGAGTGGTTGGTTATGCCTTTCGGGTTGAAAAATTCCCCTACTAAGTTTATGAGGCTAATAGTGACATCTTGTAGCCTTTCACCAACTCATTTATGGTTTTCTATCTCGACGACATCCTCATCTTTAGCAAGAATTTGGAAGAACACTTGCAACACATTCAACAGGTCCTTCAAACCTTTTGGCAACATAAACTATGTGCCAACTTGGAGAAATGCACCTTTGAAATGAGCCAGGTACAACATCTGGGTTACATCATAGATGAGTGTGGTGTGCATGTGGATATGACTAAGATCTAAGTCATTCAGGATTGGCCAGCCTTGACCATTCTGACAGAGCTTCATAAATTTTTGGGCCTTGAATATTTGTATTGGAGGTTTGTTTTGGGATTCTCCCATATCACTTGGCCTTTGAGTTAGATTATTAAGGGGAGGGTGAAAGAAAAGTTTTCTTGGTCTGAGTCCCAACAAAAGGCGTTCATTGAGTTGAAGCACCGTCTAAGCTCTGTAATGGTACTCACACTACCAGACCTGTAACAACCATTTGAAATTGAGATAGATGCCTTTGACTGTGCTATTGGTGCAGTACTGACCCAACATGGGCATCCAATGGCCTATCATGGTGAGATAGTTTCTGATACAATTAAGAAGTACACCACCTATGATAAAGAGATGTATTCCATCGTGTAGGCTTGTTGGTAATGGAAACATTATATTATAGGGAAGGAGACAATCATCCACACTGATCCTCAAGCTCTTCAATTTATAAAGACACAAGGGAAGTTGTAAAACAATCCATTAGAAGTGGTCTAGATATCTGCAACAATTCCACTTGAACATTAAATACAAAAAGGGTAGCACCAATCATGTTATGACTGCCTCAGCCGAGCCCTAGTTGCAACATTGACTATTGTTCTCAACTCTTGTGGCCATGAGACCTCTGGGTGGCCGTAACTATACAAAAATTATCCATAGTACATATCCACATACCAGATGCTAGTAGATGGAAATAAAGTTCACGATTTGTACCTCCGTGATGCATTATTATGCTACCTGGGCCACCTTTGTGTTTTTTAAAGCGGGCATGCCAAGTTGATTTGGGAGGTGCACTACAGTCAGGTTGCAGGACACTTTGGTGTGGAGAAAATTGTGGTTGTATTACAAAAGTACTTTTATTGGCCAAAACTCTGACTGGATGTCAGGAAATGTATTAGATCCTGCACTACCTGTGCCATTGCCAAGCCAACCATCAAGAAGCAAGGCCTGTACACTCCTCTGCCTACTCCTAGCCAGTCGTGGGAATCCATCTCCATGGATTGTATGTCTAGCCTCCCTTCTACCAAGCATGGTAATCACTGTGTATTTGTGGTCATGGAAATTTTTTCTAATACGATTATATTAACGACCTGCAAGAATAGTATCACAACAAAGGACACTTCCAAACTCCTCTTTGAATGAGTGTGGGTACATTTTGGGATCCCACAAACCATTATATCAGATTAGGATAGTAGGTTCCTTAGCACATTTTGGTCAAGCCTCTAAACACTATTGGACACCAAGCTCACCAAGTCGATTGCCTTCCATCCCCACATTGATGGATAGATGGAGGTCATCAATAGGATGATAGGGTACATGCTCTGCATGTAAAACTCCAAGCATCCATGAACTTGGGATGAGTGTCTTCCCTATGTGCAACACAATTATAACAGAGCTCTCCATAGCTTAAATGGTCACAATCCCTTTCAAGTGGGTCTAGGATTTCAACCATTGTGTTTGATTGATGTTGCCACGCCTCATGCGACTACACATACATAATCCATACATGTATTGCCTGAGGTTGATAAAGTGACCAGATTTAATGAACTCATCCAACACATCCACCGATAGGTTCATGACATCTTGGAGAAGTCAAATGTCAAGTACAAGTAGTGACATGATCAACATCGGGTGCCACACAAGTTTCAGGTGGGTGACAAAGTTTGGTTGCATTTGTAGAAAGAACACCTTACGGAGCCCATCAGAAGCTCAGCATTCCCCCATTCCTTGGCCTGCACTTAGTGTTCAATGTGGACCACCTTCGACCATACTTCCCACCATTATTGAACACATTAGACATTGCAAAACAAATCACACCAACAGAGTTAAACCCAGACTACATGGAACATGCCACAATTGATCGAATTATAGACACACAAATCAAGAACACTCTCCAGTAGAAGATCCAACTATATCAGGTTATCAAAGCTGGCCAACTCCTGCACCAAGGCAAGTGGCTCACCACGGACCAAGTTCAGCAGAAGTTTCCCCATCTCGTGGGGGCACTCAACACAATGGGGACCATTGATTCCTGAGGGGGGAGAACTTATCCAAGTGGATATTGGTGGCCACTTACCTTTTCCACTTGGACCCCCACCATTATCTCTTTCATTTTTTTTTTTTCAGTTTTATTAATTGTAGCACAACTTACTATTTTTGGTAGTTTTTTGGGTCCTGAACTTCTAGAGTTTTTTTGAGGCCCTAAACTCTATTTTTTAGAAAAACTAGGGAAAAAATGAGTCTGCACTGGTACTCACACTACCAAACCTGCAACATCCATTTGAAATTGAGACAAACACCTCCAATATGATATTGGTGCAGTCCTCACCTGGCATAGGCATCCAGTGGCCTTATCATAGTGAGATAATTTCCGATACAATTCAGAAGTACGCCACCTACGATAAACATATGTATTCCATCATGTAGGATTGTCAACAATGGAAGCATTACATTCTAGGGAAGGAGATGGTCATCCACACTGATCCCCGAACTCTTCCGTTTATATAGACACAAGGGAAGCTTCATAACAATCGCCATGAGAAGTGGTCTACATATCTGCAACAATTTCACTTGAATGTTAAATAAAAAAAAGGATGCACCAATCATGTTATAGACTACCTCAGTTGGCCCCCAGTTGCAGCATTGATTATTTTTCTCAACTCTTGTGGCCACGAGACCTCTAGGTGGTTGCAATTATACAAAAATGATCCAGAGTTTCTCTCCACATACCAGATGCTAGTTGATGGAAACAAAGTTCCTGATTCCCACCTCCACAACACATTATTATGCTACCTGGGCCACCTTTGTATTCCTTCAAGTGAGAATGCCAAGTTGATTTGGGAGGCGCACTACAGTTGGGTTGTAAGACACTTTGGTGTGGCTAAAATTGTGGTTGTACTACAAAAGTACTTTTATTGGCCAAGAATCTGAGTGGATGTTAGGAAATATATCAGATCTTGCATTACTTGTGCCATCGCCAATCCAACCATTAAGAAGCAAGGTATGTACACTCCTCTACCTACTCCTAGCTAGCCGTGGGAATCCATATCCATGGAATATGTCTGGCCTCCCTTCTACCAAGCACAGTAATGATTGTGTATTTGTGGTCGTGGACATATTTTCTAAGATGGCTATATTGGCAGCTTGCAAGAAGAGTATCACATCAAAGGACACTCCCAAAATCCTCTTTGAACGAGTGTGGGTACATTTTGGGATCCCGTAAACTATTATATTAGATCAGGCTGGCAGGTTCTTGAGCATATTTTGGTCAAGCCTCTAGACACTATTGGACATCAAGCTCACCAAGTCGACTACCTTCCATCCCCACACTAATTGATAGATGGATGTCTTCAATAGGATGATAATGCACATACTCTACATGTACAACTCCAAGCATTCAAAAATCTAGGATGAGAGTCTTCCCTATGTGCAACAGAGCTATAACAGAGCTCTCCATAGTTCGACCGGTCGCAATCCCTTTCAAGTGCGTCTAGGATATCAACCATTGTGTCTAATTGATGATGCCATGCCTCATGCGACTACACACACATAATCCACACATGTATTGTCCGAGGAAGATAAAGCAACTAGATTTAATGAATGCATCCTACACATCTGCCAGTAGGTTCACGACATCTTGGAGAAGTCAATGGAAAGTACAAGTAATGACATGATCAACATCAGGTGCCACACATGTTTCAAGTGGACGACAAAGTTTGGTTGCATTTGGACAAAGAACGCCTTACTGGAGCCCATCAGAAACTCAAAAATACTCTGATATGGTCCTTACACAGTTACCAATGTTGTGGGAGATAATGATTTTGAGCCCAACATTTCCCCATTCCTTGTCTTGCACCCAGTTTTCAATGTGGACCACCTTCGACCATACTTCGCACCATTACTGGACACAACAAATATTGGAGAACAACTCACACCAATAGAGTTAAACCCAGACTACATGGAATAGGCCACAATTGATTGGATTATGGACACACAAATCAATAACACTCGCCGACAAAATATCCAACTATATCGGGTTGTCAAATCTGACCAACTCCTGCACCAAGGAAAGTGGCTCAACAGGGACTGAGTTCAGTAGAAGTTTCCCCATCTCATGGAGGCACTCAATGCAATGGGGACCATTGCTTCCTAATAGGGAGGAATGATCCATGTGGACGTTGGTGTCCACCCGCCTATTCTACTTGGACCCCCATGACTGTCTCTTTCGGTTTTTTCCAGTTTCCTTAATTGTAACACAATTTACTATTTTTGGCAACTTTTCAGGTCCTTAACTTCCAAAGCTATGTTGAGGCCCTAAACGACGTTTCTTAGGAAAACTGAAGCAAACATGAGCCGTATGCTAATATTGTCCACTTGAAATTTTTAGTCCTTAGATAGATATTTCTAACAAGAGGTTTTACACATCAAATGAAGATTGTATGCCAAAGTTATGATCCCGGGAAGTTGATGTACCAATTTACCCAAACGGGGCCCATAGTTTTGGCACTTCATCTGCTAGGGTTAGGTTTTTGGATTTTTAGGGTTTTCCATTGTTTTTCAATAATAAATAGGCCTTCGAGCCTTATTGTAACATAGTTTAGAGGCATGTAGGTGCCACATCTCTTCTCATAAATAAGCTACCATCACTCGAGCTAGTCTTATTTCCATTATGTTTGTAAACATATTTCAGTATTTGATATTAACGAAATGAAGTGTTATTTCCACTACATCTCCGTATTTATGGTTTTATCTGTAATTTTTTGCATTCATGTTTAAGTTCGAATCACTTCACTACAACAAAACCTTGTGATTAGCATCCATTTTTCTTCCTTTTCTGCATCTAGAAACCTTTTTTTGTTGCTATTTTCATCCATTTATTAAATATGGTGCAAAATTTGAAGCAAAATTTGCACAAGTCCTACACCATCCTTTGCACTAGGTTTTGTGCCAGGTTTTGCGTCAAGTGTGGCACCTAATTTTTGTTTTGCCT
This sequence comes from Pinus tabuliformis, assembly GCA_031772625.1. Lineage (NCBI taxonomy): Eukaryota > Viridiplantae > Streptophyta > Pinopsida > Pinales > Pinaceae > Pinus > Pinus tabuliformis. The sequence continues at coordinate 694,495,952 of CM062812.1, read as the reverse complement.
ACCTTTTCATCCTCTATTGCATCCACATTTTGATACATGTGCATCAACTTTTGCATCATTTTTTGCATTCTCTTTTGCATCATTTTTGCATCCATTTTTGATCCCATTTTGCACCAAGGACAACATAAAATTTGAAACGGGAACTATAAACTCAAAACGAGAACTCTAGCCAAAAAAACCCAAAAAACATGGAAAACAACTTGATGCTAGAATAACATTTTTTTGTCTAGGGTAAATTTTCAACATGTTTTAAAAATGACAGCTCTAACAATTTATTGTTGTGCAAAAAACACCCTAAAAACGAAAAGTGTTGAGGTTGAAATAACGTCTGTTTTTTTTTTTTTTTTTTGGTTTTGACAATTTTTCAACATTTTGAAATAATGGCATATAAGATTTTATCATGATTCCGAAAAACATTAAATTTTCAAAAGAATAATGAAAACATAAATCTAAAAATAAAAACAATGGAAAGAAAAAAGCTAAAAAAATAATAAAAAGTAATTACAAATATATATTAAAAAATAAGCATAAAATTAAAAAAAGGACAAAAAATCGAATATAAAAAAAAAAGACAAAAAATTTCAAACATAAAAATGTAAAAAAACAAAAACAAAGTTAACCTAAAAAGACAAAAAAAAAATCAATCATAAAAATGTTAAAAAAGAAAAACAAAATTAACCTATAAAAGATAAAAAATAAATAATAAAAAATAAAATATAAAGAAATAAATAATAACAAAAACATATTTTTGGAAAACATGATCAAAGGAAAAAAATAATGAAAAAAATAAAATAAAAAATAAAAAACACATCATTAGACAATTAAAAAAAAAAACAAACAAAAATAACATTAAAAAAAAAACATTAAAAAACAAATTTTTAAAAAATAATAAAATAATTTTTTAAAAATTAAAAAAGTCTTAAGTAAAAAAATCTTACTAGAAATATAAAAACAATAAACAACTTGAAAATAAAAAAATAATTGAAAAAACATTAAAAAAAATATTATGAAATCACAAAAAACATTACAAAAAAAAAAAAAGAATTTAATACAAAATTAAAATAACAAAAAACTCAATAAAAAATAATAATAAAAAACCATAAAACCCAAAAAAAATAAAAGTAAATGATAATTGTTATAAAAACAAATTAAAAAAAAAAATTGTGCTCTTCGAGCCCTTGAGCGGGCTCAATCCTATTCTTAGAATTGGATTGAGCCCGCTTAGGGGCCTAAGGGGTGGTGACCCTGAGCGGGCGGGGCTACGTGGGGTCGAGGGTCCTCGAGCCCCTGGGCGGGCTCACCGATTGCACGCTCAATCATGGGCCTACCCACCCTGGCCAAAACGCAAAAGGACCCCCTTGCGTGCCTATGGGCCGATTCCCGGAATGGAACCTTGACAGGCCAGGGGGTCGATTCTCATAACCGTCCCCGACAGAATAGGTGGCGATTATGGGAATCGCCCCCTATCTTACCGGGGGCAATTTTGGAAATCATCCCCAACAGGCCAGGGGGCGATTCCCAGAAGTGCCCCCTAGCTTGCCGGGGGCAATTCTTAGAATCACCCCCTTGGGCCAATTCTCATAATTGACCCCTTGGCCTGCCTGGGGGCCTATTCCAAGAATCGCCCCCCTAGCCTGCCTGGGGACCTATTCCAAGAATCGCTCCCCTGGCCTACTGGAGGCGATTTTAGGAAACGGCCCAGGGGGTGATTCTGAGAATCGCCCCTGGCAAGCCAGGGGGTGATTCTAAGAATCACCCCCACCAGGCCAGGGGGCCAGTTCTGAGAATCGACCTTGTGTCTTGCTGGAGGCAATTCTGGGAATCAGACCCCTGGCTGGCCGGGTGACCATTTTGTGTTTTTCCAAGGGTGGGTAGGCCCACACTCGAGTGCGCCCACCCATAGGTAGTACCTGTGGGTAGGCACGTTTGGATGTGAACATGCCTGCCCATGGCATGACAGCATGTTGCACGTTGTCGTGCTACAGGTGGTTGCGCGACAACATGTATGGAGGGCAAGCCCGATTGTGGGCATACATGCCCATGGCATGATAGTGTGCACCACGTTGTTGTGCCAGGGGTGGGTATGCCCATGGCCGAGCACGCCCGCCTGGCCGTGGGCCTACCCGCCATGGGAAAACGCAAAACGACCCACTCGTATGCCAAGGGGATGATTCACAGAATCGCCCAAAATAGGCTAGGGGGTGATTTTGGGAACCACCCCCTAGCCTCCCGGAAATAGGAATTGCCCCTGGTAGGTCAAGGGGTGATTCTTTGAATCGGGCCCCTAGCGTGCCAAGGGTCTGATTCCCAGAATCGCCCCCCTTGCTTGCTCGGGGCGCTTCTGGGAATCGGCCCAAGGGGGCGATTAGGAGAATCACCGCCCCTGGCCTACAGAGGGAAATTCTGGGAATCAGCCCCTTGGTAGGCCAGGGGTCCGATTCTGAGAATCAGCCCAGGGCGTTGATTCTGATAATCACCCCCTAACCTAGTGGGAGCGATTTTCAGAATCAACCCCTCACCTATCGGGGGACGATTCTCATAATCATCCCCCGGGTAGGCCAAGGGGCCATTTTGCGTTTTTCACAGGCTGGGTAGACCCACGACGGGGCGTGACAGGAAACTAAGGTACAATGGCCCCATAACAAGGGGCCTGGCAAGGGACCGAAGACAAATGAAAAAATAAATATTTCTTTTTCTAAGGAATGGATCTCTTTTTGTTCCTTCTATGAAACTAACATCCAACTTGTCATGGGGGTTGATGTGCATGTTTCTGGTCTTTTTTCATTTTAGAATCGCCCCCCTGGGCCAATTCTTAGAATCGACACCCTGGCCTTGCAAGGGGCCGATTCCCAGAATCACCCCTGATAGGCCAAGGGGGTGATTATGGGTGGCCTGTCGATTCTCAAAATCACCCCCTGGGCCGATTCTCAAAATAACCTCTCTGGCCTCCCAAGGGGTCAATTATGGGAATCAACCCATTGGCCCAGGGGGGCGATTCTGAGAATCAGCCCGTGGCAGACGAGGGGGTCAATTATGAGAATCAGCCTAGGGTGGTGATTCCCAGAATTGCCCCCCTACTTACTGAGCCCGATTCTGGTAATCAGCCCCTTGACAAGCTAGGGGGCCATTTTTCATTTTTCCTAGGGCGGGCAGGCCCATGGCTGGGCGCAACATGAAACTAAGGCACAAGGACCCCCTAGCAGGGGTTAGCCAAGGCACTGGGGACAAATGAAAAAAAAAAAAAATCCAAGGAATGAATTTTCTTTTTTTCCCTGTATTTGATAAGTCGAAATGTTTTGAATACAATTATAATGTGCTTGGGGGAAACCATTTTATAGAAGCTCAAAGGAAATTGACAGAGGCATATCCCAATAACCCATGTTTTAAAACAATGAAATGCATCATTTATGTTGATTTATCAGATACAGAAGCAAAGTTATTGGCATGGGATCATAATACAGATAATGAGTATAGGATGTCCATGACTTTCATCAAAATGGTTAGATTTTTTCATAATGATTTGAAGAAAAGTTTTGTGGGGATAAGACAAAGGTTAGCCTAGAATTTCAGAAGGAATGTTGTATGGTAATAGGGTATCAAATTGAGGAAAAAATCAATTCAAAACGCAGAAAAGTACATTCTGATATATTCAGAGGTATTGATAACATTTTCCAATTGGCATTTAGAACTGGAGAGATATGGGAAATGATTAATGAGATTTTTAGCATGTGGGAGAACATTGGCATTAAAAACTAGAAGGTCAAAAAGTATAAACCATTGATATGTAGTAGTAGTAAATTAGGTCTTGAAATGAAGTAGCTTCTAGAAGATATGACTATCACACCGCTGAGAGCATTGTAAGGAGTGACGACTAAAAAACTTGTCAAAACAATATTATCTTGTGTGAAGTCAGGGGAATTATCATTGACGAAATGTGCGAGGAATTTATTTTAAATATAATTTATTGTGTCTAGATTATAATTTTCTTTTAAATATAACATATTATTTTTTGTAGTATTTGTTGTACATGTCATTATATTAACATTTTTTACTTTCTCTATTTAGTCACAAGGTTTACATGAAAATACAAGAACAAATGGTTAAATTGTTGAATGAAGATAGCTAGGATGATGTTGTGCGCAACTACCCAAATTCAAGTTCTACATCAACACTAAAATATTTTTATCTTGCATTTAAAAAGGTATGCTGATTTATACATTCATTTTTATTCATATATATATATATATATATATATATATATATATATATATATATATATAGGATGAAGAAGGATGCAAATCGAGCAGCAGATAGTTTCAGAAGCTTTATTGGAAAAGTTAAGATCGAAACACTGAGAAAGAAACGTCTTAATAATGTTGAACTTAATTCAACTCTTATTTCATTTGGAATGGGCTTGACACTATTCAATATCAAATAATACAAGGTGATTGTGAAGACAATGCTAAACTCATACCTAAAAGGGATTATTCCTAGTTATTGCAGATATTCCCCATGGTTTCAATATCCCAAACATTGACTATGATAGTGACCCTTATACTTATCAAGCTATTATAAAGTGGTTGCGGGATTTGTAGAAGTTACATCATCACCATTATGGATATTTGTGACATTTCATTCAGACACACAATTGGCAATGTTATTGACAAGCTTCAAGGGGAAAGCAAACTTAAGGATGCAACTTACATGGTAAGATGCTGAAATTGTATGTTTCATTAATGTTAAAAAATTCATTTATGTACAAGTTAATTGAAATTTTACTATTTCATGTTATAGACAAAACTCAAATCTTATTAACCATGAAGATCACCCAATTATAAGTGATTGTGAGTTCATCCATGTTGAAAGTTGGACAAAAGACGATAGCTATAAGTCTATGCTTCTTAATCGAGTAGATGGAAAAAGTCATAGCCAAGTACTAGTTTATGATGTTGTTGTAAAAAAACTAACATATGAAGATAAAGAAGCAAAAGGAGAGATAGCTAACGTCTAACAAAAACCAAAGTCTTTGATTAACTATATTATAGAATTATGTTCAAATGAAGGAGATTGGGTTCTACATTTATTCTTAGGCTCAGGTAAGTTTTATTATATAAAATTGAATTTCAATATCTGTTTTTTTAATTTATATGTGATTAAACTAGTTTAATTCATTATTTCTTTTGTGCTTGACAATTAGGTACAACACTAACTTGTTTCCTACAAAAAGGAAGAAATCGCATTGCCATTGAAAAAGACACAATATAGTGCAAATTTATTCAACAAAGAATTAATACTCTTCAATTTCTTCCAGATGCAATGCAAGAAATTGGGTTAAGGAAAGGATTTTAATGAATCACGTGTGGAAAAAAAGGAAAATGAACCTCAACCACCATTATATGGAATGATTGGAAAGGCATACATTGGGAGATTTGCAGACATCAAAGATCCATCAGAAAAGGAAAATGAGCAAAATGAAGCAGAAAATATTACGGAAGAAGACAATGATGAAACTCTAGAAGATGAAGAATTTGGATTACGTGATATTATTCATTAAATTTAAGTTATGCTTGGAAATCAAACTCATTTTTTGTAACTATTAATTAGTTATACTTGTATTGTTTTGACTTTTACATTTTATGAGAAGAATAAGTATTCACTTAATGTTGTTATATGTTTAATAATTGTATTATGTGATTTTCACTTTAATTTTTATGTGAATCATTATTTTTTGAAAAAAAATTGCAATTATTACTATTTTTTTGACATGAAATTCATAAAAAAACCTATTATTTAACCATTTTTTGTTAATTTTTTCCTATAAAAAATTGTGATTTTGACATGTCATTTCTAGCAAAAAATTATCAAAATGTGTAATTTTTTTGTTATATTTATCCTCAAAATGTTTATTTTTATGTCAATTGTTAAAAATTATTTTTTTAAGAGACAATTATTGGATGTGCATTGAAAAATTAATTAATGATATCTAAATATTTAGAATATCGAAACACTAAAATATCGACATTTTTCTTTAACTATGCAAAAAAATAAAGACCTCACTATATATATATATATATATATATAGAAAAAGATGAAGAAGACTACAAAAATTGTTAAACTTAGAAAATAATTTATTCACATTTAATACATTATAAAATTTAAAATAAAAAATAAGCCTTTTAAAAAAGGGCCTAATGCAGAATCAACACTTTTTAAAACCAGCCTACAAATCACTAACATTCTAAAAAATAATGTACATAAAAAAATTTGAAGTGTCAAAAACTATGTTAAAAAATATATATATTTATTCTGCATCAACACTTTTCAAAATCGGTTGATTTTTTTGTTACCTCAAAAATACGGGTGATCGTGTAAGTTCCCTGTTGAGTCTTGCAATAGGTATGTGTTTAATCTTGATTAATGTCTTTTTCCTCCTTTCTCATCCATTTTGTGCCATGATATAATAACATATTGATAGGATTTTGATAAGGAATGAATGAAACTGCTCTTGATACGATTTGACTAACCAAACTAACTCTCATTATTTTTTATGTAGAAAAACAACAGATGGAATAGATGTAAGCTAATCAAGTGAAATGAGACATGTCATGTGTGGTCGAACTAAGGAACGAATCAAGAAGATCAGCGCAAGATAGAAGAACTGTCTGAAGATAGAATTTAGTTGTGAATCCCTCAGGATCTCCTGATCCTGAGGGATCACATTTATCTTTTTCCTTTTGACTATAAAAGGGAAAACTGAAGAGGGGTATCTCATCTTTTACTTCAATTTTAATTTTAATTTACAGAAGCGTGATTTTGAAGAATAAGATCATATTGTAATGACAAGTGACTTTGATGATTAATATACAACTTGCGTTGTTGTTCATTCAGATATCTGAAGTAGCTAAGCAGTATTCGCTAGTGGCTAGGGCCTAGTCTTTGGTGGATCTTACTGTTGTTCCTTGTTTTATGCATTTTCCGTTTCTTGCAAGTTTATTCTGCTTTACAGCTTTGCAGTTGATTTATTTTCGTTAATTCATATTTCTGATATTCATTTCATTAATGCGCAATCCTAGTTGGTTTTATTTAATTCATGTCGTGGATTGAATTAGTTATCAGTTAAAGAATCATTTCTAATTAATTAAAGAATAGAGCGTTATTGATTAAATGATTTCCTTCTATCTAGTAGTTTAAGTCTAGTTGAAAGAGCTTAGTTAATGCTACAGTGCTCTCAGTTGATTATCATTCGAATTGGTTGATTAAAGATTGAATTATGGTTTTGTTTGAGATTGAGTCATGATGCTTAGAAGAATTATTTCCGTTAAAGTTACAAGCTTGAGATTTATGATTGCATCCATTTACTCTTGTATTGAATTTAATAACTTATTTTAAAGCATTACTCTCTGGATTTATAGCTTGCACATATTGTGTACACTCTTGGAATAAAAAGACTTACTGAGGTTGATAATTAATGTGAGGCAATTAGGAGTTTTAAAAGACACCTTTTAGCACCCAACATTTTGGTGCCGTTGCCAGGGAGAGTGTTGCCATTTTACAAAGAGTGGTGTATGTTTGACGTTTGTCTGTTGAGAGAGAATTGGGGATTAAAAACGGGAGGTAAGAACTTTCATAACAAGCGAGTAAAATGCTCACTCCCCCGCCCGCTTTCCAGCAGAATTGTGTATGAATTTAAGGTAGAAATGGAAATTTGAATTTTTGTATGAATGACTAAGAAGAAAAGGCCAAAAGAGGATATAATTTCTCCCCCTAAACCTAAAAAATCTAGGGGACCAGTGACCCTTGGACGATCAACCTTTATTGACGAAATCATAAGAAAATCTGAGTCTCAGTCATCAATAGGACCCCGAACTATTGCTACCAGACATCCTACTGTTTCCCTTCAGGCCACAGGATCACCATCTGTAGCTAACGCTGAGATTCACAGTAAGACTTAAGGATCTGAATAGAGTTTTCAAGATATTGAAAATTCACAACCACGCCCTTCACAAGAAGGGAATTCTTACAACCTCTCTGAAGGAGAAGGAGAAACATGTAATCCTGAAATTAAATCATCAGAACCTAGATCTCCTAAAGTAGTGATTGAACAGAGGACACCCAGTGTTCTGGATCGAGGTAGCACTGTTAGAATCATTCCAGCCTCTTCTGGACATCCTAGGAACAACTCTCTAGCTCCAAATCCTTGAAGAATATTGGCATATTTTTGACCAAAAGGCCAATAATCAGCAACAACCCCAAACCTCTACATTACAATACCTATTGTGGACACAGATGTCAATGCCCCCTTGAAAGCTATCCCATTACGGAATATTCCTACCTTTCATGGGCTAACTTCAGAAGACCCTGATGCATTTCTTTTCGAATTTGATGTCCTATGTAGGGGTTATGATTACACCACCAACCCCTAGAAGCTGAAATTGTTCCCCTCTGCTATGAAGGGAGTAGCCCTGTGTTGGTTTATGGGACTTGGTGGAGGTACCATCAATGACTGGGAGTAGATGAAAACATCCTTCCTTAAAAAATACCAAGATTATTTCCGAACTAGAGAACTAAAAGATGAAATATTTCAAATGGTAGCTAAACCTAACGAGATTCTGGAAGAATATGTGGAGTGTTTCCAATATAATCTGCAAAGATCTTCTTATCCAAATATGCCTGATAATGTTCTAAAAACCACAATGATTAAAGGTATGAAAGACCAATGGGTAGAAACACTAAATATAATGGGTAAGGGTGATATTTATCAAGAAGATTATGACAATATTATAGACTTGTGCATCAGTGCTCCAGGGGCAGTACAAGGCTGAAATTAGCCGGATGCGATGTGATCACCAGAGACAGCAAAGCCTCAGGAGGAAGCATTACAAGAGTAATCAACAATCTATTGGAATATTTCAAGATTGATATCCCGGGGATCCTGACGACACAATTGGATATCATGCAAGCTAAACAAAAGTAGGCTGAAGCAGAACAGAACCTGGCTATTTTTTGTCCCCATTGCATAAAGAAACACAGTCATAAAGAATGCCCGCTAGATATGATACAAACATGTGCCATATGCACTAAGGAGCATGCCACGGAAATTTGCCATCACTCCCAGGATTAAAAGCAGTCTTCAAGGAAGCAAAAGAGGAAGTGGAACTAGTATATCTATTAAATCAATGTCGTCAATGGCAAGCATGTCAGACAGGTATGCCTACCGATCCATCTTCGTTCTTTCCTCCCTCGCAATATAATTCTCAGCAATATTCAGGGGCAGCATGGTAGAACCAACCACCTTTTTCTACTTGGCCACCTCAAACATTTTCTATGCCACCATGGCCCAACCAATCAAATCCAAACAATAATTGGCCAAATCCCTCTTACCCTTCACCATTCTGGTAGAACAATCCCTATTCATCGCAATGGTCCCCTTCCACCTCACAAAATCAGAACTGGTAATCAAATTGGCAAAGATCCATGAACCAACCTATGGGGATAGTTCCTCTGTCTCAACCAACTTTACCAGCACCTTACACGTTGCAGCAGAATCCTCAATCTAATATAGGGCTGCAACTCCCAGCTCAACCCAACCCAAATCCCAACAATAGACCAATCCAGTCAGTACAAATCATTGAGGGTATGGACCCTAAAGCTGAGTTGAGAGAGTGTAATGAACTCAAGTTAAGATCTGGATGCGTAATCACTCTAGACGAGGATAAAAATCTGCAACCTGAAGAACCACTGCCAAATAAGTATTTGAATGTAGATTATCAACAAGGGGAAGATACAGTTAGGTAGAAAACTCCCAAATAGATCATAACTACTTCCCCACCATTCCCAGAAAGATTGATGATACCATGCCCAATTGAATATCCCGACTTTGATCTTCTAGGTGAACTCAAGAATATCTGTATAAAAATACCCCTCTTCTAGGCTATTCAAGACATTCCAATATATGCCAAGAGGGGTATTTTTATACAGATATTACTAAGCAAAGAGACACCTATAAAATATGAAGACCCGGGAAACCCCATTGTCACAGTACAGATAAATGCCCGCTCTTTTCCCAATGCTTTAGTTGATTTAGGGGCAGCCATTAACATTCTCACAACAACAAAATGTGAAATGCTTGGTGGCATCACAACGTTGGAACCAACAAATACCTTGCTGGAACTTGCCGACCACTCAGTCATTAGGCCAGAAGGAACATTATTGGATGTGATGGTTTTTTATTATTCACCCTAGGAACCGGTTAGATGGACATCCCTTAATTTTAGAAAGGCCTTGGCTAGCAACCGCTGATTCTTATATCAGTTTCCAGACAGGCAGTATGACCATAACCCGAGCGAATGATGTGAAGAATCTAGCCTTATACCCTCCTACTCAGCCAAGCCTAACCATTGTAAAAACTACGAAGCAACCTGTAACATATTTAACAAAAAATATTCAGTCACCATTGACTGTGGTAGATGTCCTTGAATTTAAAAACCAAACAAAAGATGATGTCATTAATACTTTTATAAATCACCCTGCTATAGTGTCTAGTTTGAAATATCACATGATTAAAGTAGTCCTTGACAATGAAATTGAAGAAGATTCCCTGAGAGATATCAATGACCAACCAATACCAAAAACCATTGTCTATAATAGAAAACCTATTGAAATCGATCCAGGGAAGATCCTGAACATTAACAGTAATCTGAGTGATGACCAGCAACAGAAACTTATTCAAGTCCTTAGGAAATATAAAGGGGCTTTTGCTTGGGATTACCCAGACATGAAAGGGATTGACCCTCAGCTATGCATGCACCACATTTACACTGAAAAAGATGCAAGACCCATTCAACAACCTCAGCGTAGATTAAATCCTCACCTAAAGGATATTGTTAAAGAAGAACTTCAAAAACTATTAGATGTGAATTTTATCTATCCTATATCTAACAGTAAATGGGTTTCTCCATTAGTAGTGGTCCCCAAAAAGAATGGGAAATGGCAGATATGCATCGACTACAGAGAACTCAACAAGGCAACGCAAAAAGACCATTTTCCCCTTCCATTCATCAATCAGGTCCTAGATACATTGGCAGGGAAGAAATTATTCTCTTTCCTAGATGGCTTCAGTGGCTACAACCAAATTCAGATTGCCCCTGAAGACCAAGATAAAACTACTTTTACCTGCCCGTGGAGGACATTTGCTTACAGGGTATTACCTTTTGGATTGTGAAACGCACTTGCTACATTCCAATGAGCCATACTCAGTATTTTTGCAGACTTGATAGATGAAGGTAAGTGTACATGGACGATTTCACACCCTATGGAGATGACTTTGAACAGGCATTACAGACATTGGAGAAAATCCTGGAGTGGTGTATCGCTACTAGGCTATGCTTAAGCCACCAGAAGTGCCATATGATCATGATAGAGGGCTTGATCCTCGGTCATTTCATTTCAGCAACTGGAATTTAGGTAGATCCAGCAAAAATATAGTTAATCCTCTTATTAGCTACTCCCTACACTCAAACAAAAGTACGTAGTTTTCTGGGATTTGCAGGATATTATCGTAGATTTATAAAGAACTTCTCACAGATTGTTGCACCATTATATGCCTTAACAGGAAATATTGATTTTATATGGACTGACAAATGTGACATTTCCTTTATAGAGTTGAAACGGCTACTATCAACAGCACCAGTATTACGAGGCCCAAATTGGGATATACCATTCCAGATTTCATCAGATGCGTCAGATTCAGCCATTGGAGTAGTTCTTGACCAAGAAGAAGACAAGAAACCCTACGTTATATATTACATTAACAAAAAAGTAACTCTTGTTGAGTTGAATTACACAGTAACAGAGAAAGAGTTTCTCGCTGTTATTTATGCTATTGAAAAATTCAGACACTATATAACTGGATACCCTGTAGTTCTGTATACTGATCACTTTGCTATCAAATATTTAGCTAATAAACCCATCACGAATGGAAGAGTGACACGTTGGTTACTACTTTTGCAGGAATTTGACATAACTATAAAGGATCGACCAGGGAGGGAAAACCTTGTGGCAGATTTCCTCTCTCGAGTGCTAAGAACAGATGATGCAATGGTGGTAGAAGACCAGTTCCCTGATGAACACCTGTTTGTTGTGGCCGTAAAAAAACCATGGTACGCAAATGTGGAAAATTACTTAGCAGTGGGAAAACTGCACAAACATCTGATACCCATAGAATGGAAATCAATAGTGCAGCACATCACTCGGTTCTCCTGGATCAGAGGATACTTTTTTGACACAGGGGCCAATATGCACATCCGTAGGTGTATCAGGGACGATGAAATTTATGATATCTTAAAAGCCTGCCACGATGGACCTTGCAATGGACATTTTGTAGACAACAGAACTAGACATAAAATTTTGCAAATGGGCTACTACTGGCCCACAATTTTTAAGGATGCTAAGAAATTTGTCTAGGCATGCGATAGTTGCCAAAGGATGGGCCACCCTGGCCAATCTGATGAGATGCCCCTGCATCCACAGCTGGTGATAGAACCCTTTGAGTGATGGGTGTTAGATTTCATCGAGCCGATCAACCCACCATCCAATCAGAAATCATATATGTTTGTTGCAACAAAACATGTAACTAAATGGGTGGAGGCAGTAGCATTACCAAGAGAAACAAAAAAAACAATGATTAATTTTCTTTTCAAATTTTTTGTGTGATATGGCTTACCCAGGGAAGTAATTATTGATGGGGGGCACAATTTGTAGGCCACAAGATCGCTGCTACACTGAAGAATCATCACATTATCCACAAAATTAACTCTCCGTAACACCCGCAGGCAAACGGGCAGGTGGAGAGTACCAACAAAGTAATTGAAGCTATTCTAACGAAGACAGTCTCATCACACAAATGAGACTGGGTGACTCGACTGCCAGAGGCCTTGTGGGCATATCACACGACTTGGAGGAACACAACTGGATACTCTCCATATTAGCTGGTATTTGGTAAGGAACCCATTTTCCCCATAGAATTTGAGATACAAACACTAAGGATAGCCTAGGAAGTGGGACTGGATTTAACTGAAGCCCAGATTAACAAACTACAACAAATAAATGAATTAGATGAAATTCGGATATTGGCTCTACAACATACTATACTCATTCAACAATAAAGAGCCAAGTGACATGATTCGCTGATTAAGAAAAAGACATTTCATGAGGGTGATTGGGCACTTCTTTACGATTCCAGGTTTCAAGACTTCCCTGGTAAAATACAGGCTAGATGGTTAGGCCCATATGAAATAAAGGAAGTACATGACAATGGCACTCTTACATTGGCCACCATTGATGGGTCTGGTTTTTCCTTTCAAGCAAATGGGCATCGGGTGCACCTCTACTAAAATCCAATTACAAGAGAATCCTTTTACCAGTAGATATGCGAGGACTCCATGCAAATTCTAGCTAAGAAGGCAATCCTTCGGCAACTTCATTGTTGTAAAAAGTTATTTCTTTTTGTAAAAAATGTAAATATGATCGCTGATTTGATTTCCTGCATTTTTTTTTTGTTTGTTGTTCCCACTTCAGAACATCACTTTTTTGTTTTTGTTGTTCCCACTTCAAAACAACACTTTTCCGTTTTTGTTGTTCCCACATCGGAAAAACACTTTTTTGTTTTTGTTGTTCCCACTTCGGAACAACACTTTTTTGTTTTCGTTGTTCCCACTTCGGAACAACACTTTTTTGTTTTCGTTGTTCCCACTTCGGAACAACACTTTTTTGTTTTTGTTGTTCCCACTTCGGAACAACACTTTTCCGTTTTTGTTGTTCCCACATCGGAACAACACTTTTTTGTTTTTGTTGTTCCCACTTCGGAACAACACTTTTTTGTTTTCATTGTTCCCATTTCGGAACAACACTTTTCTGTTTTTGTTGTTCCCACTTCGGAACAACACTTTTTCGTTTTTGTTGTTCCCACTTCGGAACAACACTTTTTCATTTTTGTTGTTCCCACTTATGAACAACACTTTTCCTTTTTTTTCTATTCCCACTTCGGAACAACACTTTTTCATTTTTGCTATTCCCACTTCGGAACAACACTTTTCCATTTTTGTTGTTCCCACTTCGGAACAACACTTCTTTGTTTTTGCTGTTCCCACTTCGAAACAACACTTTTTCATTTTTGTTGTTCCCACTTCGGAACAACTCTTTTTTGTTTTTGTTGTTCCCACTTCGGAACAACACTTTTTCATTTTTTGTTGTTCCCACTTCGGAACATCACCTTTTTGTTTTTGCTGTTCCCACTTTGGAACATCACTTTTTCATTTTTGCTGTTCCCACTTTGGAACAACACTTTTTGCATTTTTTATGCTGTTCCAACTTCGGAACAACACTTTTTGCCATGCTTTTTGCTGTTCCAACTTCAGAACAACACTTTTTGTGGGTTTGTTGTTCCAACTTTGGAGCAACACTTTTTGTTGTTTGCTGTTCAAATACCACCTTTTTCTCTTAGAGTGTTTTGCTTTTGAACAACTGCTGTTCCATCTTTGGAACAACATTTTTGCTTCTTGAAGTCGTGTGTTTTCTAAACAACACCCTTTTCCTTGCATTATTGTGATATTGAACAACACTTGCAGAATTATTCCTAACTCATCTCAGCCCCATTTTTCTGATTCCCTTTCATGGCATGAAGTACAATACTTTTATGAGGACAAGAATTATGGATTCTATTGAAGCAGGTGAATACCCTTAACGTTATGATCTTTAACAAGACAACTTCTTGATGATAGATTTTTAAAAAAAATGGGGGACACAATTATTTATATATTACTTTACTGTATTGATTTCTACTATATATGATACTGATTGATCATCTTTACCATGTTGTTTCCACCCCTCCTGGTTATAATCCTCTCTGTCTATTATAAGTGAGATTATTGTTATATTTCTTCTATTGACATGTTCAACTTCTTCCACCATCCCTGCTCTTAAGGAGTACTAAGCCTCCCTCTATTTATTATAAAAATGTGTAATAACAAAAAATATTTGCCTACAGATAGCGGATCGGGGGTCTCATTAAAAGCTAGACTACCATGTTCATAAGGATGTAGCAATGTGACATTCCCACTATGGCCACCACACTGGGGTTATGATCAATTAGATGGCTAAAATATCCTTGGAACAGGAGGTCTCATCACGAGTCGGCCTGATCACTTTTGCTACTTCCTAGTGAATGGTAGTGTGGTCATCTGGTTACCATGCCAGCACACTGATCTCTTATGTAGAAACAACAATGGAATTCTTCAACTATAAATTGAGGATCGTGGCTTGTATGGGTTAAAAAGCAACTCTGTCGAGGCTATGGACTCCTGCTAGCAACAGAAGCTTTGCTTATGGTATTGAAGTTCTATTTTCAACATCAATAATTATTATAATACCCTCTTCTTACTTTTCTTTTTATCAGAAGAATTATTTCCCTAATTTCTCCCTACCTTGAACCTTTATGCATGAGTTAATGTTTTTAATCAATCATATCATTTTCAGCCAAAATATCGTCAGCAAAGCATCTTTTTCTTGCATATTGTTGTCCTTTTTCCTTACCGCATAACCTATCATCAACCAAAGCATCTTGTCTCTTATCAATAACCATCATTACACACCTCGCTTTCATTATATCCATACCTTTTACAGTCCTTTCATTAATATACGTACTCTATCTCATATTAATGCCATATCTTCCACCCTTGTATGTCGCTGTCAGAACAATATTTCCCCATCCATTCGGTCGTAGGCGACCTCTCATCTTGAAGGAGGGAGGGGACCTCCATTACACTCGTGCATGCGTTATAATTGTTTTATTGGATTTCATAGGGTGATATGGTATTCTATGATCACGCAGCATGTGGAAAAATAATAGTCCTCAAATTAATTAATTCTCATAGAAATATCGTTTAACATTGTAAAACTTAGTTGTTATAACTACTTGTTATTCTATCTCTCTGTTGTTTTCTGTTGCTGTGTTTTCTCCACTGCACTAATCCTTTGCAATAATAGGAAGAACTCAAGCATTATGGTGGTAAGATAGTGCGCTGAGAACCTTTAGTGCTGGAAGTCTCCAACAGAGCCAGGGATATTTTGGTCCGCGCAGGGTGGATATCATATTTCACAAGATTTCAGCCCCCTAGTGAGGAAATCACTATTGAGTTTCTACAGCACCTGTAAAATGGGCAATCCCTGGTGAGAGGTAGAAGAATCATAGTATCAGATGCTATAATAGCTTAAGTATCTGGGCTGTCGGCGAAAGGAACTATATGGCCAAAAAAACATGTAATGCTGCAAGATGCGGAGGGCATTTTCAGAGATGCAGACGAGGAATTAACCAAGAAAGGCAAGGGTATACAACCATCTTCTCTGGCAGAACCATGGCGTGAGTTGGCAAGTTGTGTCTAGAGGTACATTA
Source organism: Pinus tabuliformis (assembly GCA_031772625.1). Taxonomy (NCBI): domain Eukaryota; kingdom Viridiplantae; phylum Streptophyta; class Pinopsida; order Pinales; family Pinaceae; genus Pinus; species Pinus tabuliformis. Next base: position 694,479,505 of record CM062812.1, on the reverse strand, counting down.
CCTATGATGGATGACGAGATGTGGTAAGACCATGACAACTCAAAATTTTAGCTGTTTTAAAACTAAAGATCACTAATAATTTGCCATCTTTCTTGAATTCATTGCTGCATGATACCGCCGATAGAATAAGACAGGCTAGGCACCCTGAAACTGTAGTTAGCCACCATGTATTGATTAGACTAATTGTTAGCCATAACCTTATTCAACAAAGCTTAACCTGGGATGGTCTCATAGTGCCCCTAGAGATTAGTCAAAACCCTATAATCCAAAATCCTGCAATCTTGGAGATAAGCCAGCAGAGCCCTGTTCCACAAAGGAAAAGGACTACTCGCTCAAACATTGAACCCCATAAGCGCAGGCAGTCTGCAAGGTTAAATCTATCCCAGAGAATGTCTATAAATCCACAAGATAGTGCTGAACAACCTGCAGAACCATCCAGACCAGTTAGTATATAGGACTCTGAGTCAGAACCAGAGGAAGAACCTAAACAAGGGGAAGGATGTCATTCAAAATCAGAACCTGGGGAAGAGGCCAATTCAGAACAAGAACCCGAGGAAGAGGATAGACTGGACTTAGAGCAAGAAAGGGCACAACACTTTGATGATGAACTGGAAAATGAAGAAGAGCCTCCTCAAACATCAACCATGAGCCCCCAAAATGATATTTTGCAGGATTTTGAGATAGGGATGGCTGAGGTCTTGGAAAATCTGAATGAATACATGCAGCCTTGAGGATCACTTGATCCTAACCTAATGGAAGCTCAATCCCAGAAGATTCTAGGCATACAAAAATTATGCCTTCTTCAAAAGCTATAGACCAGGAAAAGGAAGCAAACATAAGTTATTCATGAATCCGACAACCAGTCTGGTGACACAATTCTATTGGAACATAGCCATGATAAAGAACAGGAATCTTTAGATACAGAATCTATTGACAAGCTTGCTAGTGTAAAGATGCTCCCTGGAAGAGGCGAGTAGCTGGAGCAAAACTAAAGAAGCTGAGACAAAAATACCAAAAGCTTCAAAAGACAGTTAAAAGGCTACGTCGAAAGATTAAAGAAATTGCAAACGACAAAGCCCAGAACACTACTCCTGAGGTAGTCACTGTGGCTACACAAACGGAAATATGTAAGGGTAGGCCAACAGAAACCCAAACCGAACTCATTCCTACTCAAACAATAGCCACCCAGGAAAATTTGCATGCAGACTTAGTGGATGCAACCGTTCAGATGGAGGGTTGGTCCTCCCATAATAAGGAAGTACAGACCGAGGAAATATCCTCTCGTAGCATAGGCACTCAAACAGAAGAGCAAGCCAAGGATATCCTGTCAAGCAAAGACCCTATTCTTCTAAAGCTACAGGAAGAACTGATGCAAGCCCAGCTTGCTCTAGAATGATGTGAACAAGAGACAGTTCCCCTGCAAAAATATCAGGAGTTGCAGAAACAGTTTAGGGAATTAACCATAACTGAGAATGGGACTTTTGATAGATTTAGACAGGAAGAAGAAAAGCTGAAGAAGGTGAAGACCAAGCTAGACAGAGCCAGGAATCAGATAGACACCATTTTCTCGCTATATTTGGATGTCTTGACATGTAGGTCTCCTGCCACAAATTATGCCCTGTTCTTATTAGAACGGTACTTATTGTTAAAGATTAAAGCCGTAAGAGCTGGCAAGCTAATCGAATTAAAGACAACTGAAGATTTTATAAGTTTTTGCAAGGAACATGGGGCAAAAGTCCAAAGGCTTCTTTGCAAATTTTATCTACATAATTTCATATTAGAAGAAGTGGATAAAAATCCTATCCCTTTTGTTGGAGATATTCAATTCCAGGCTTTTATCTCTTTTTCAGTTAATCAACTTAAGTGGTTTAAGGCATATAATTCATTCCAAAGACAGGAACACAAGTTGGATCTCTGGGTAAGGAGTGAGCCTACTCACCCTTTGCAACTGTTTGCTAAACATAAAAGGCTGATGACACAAGAAGGCGTGATTCAAATTTTAGGGCCCATACATAAGGAAATTGTATAGAAAGGAAAAACATATTTCCTCTCCATCTAGGAAAGATCCCTGCTGCATCCAAAATCAGATGGATGGTCTCAACTAACAGTGTTAAGGGAAGAGAACCATTTAATTATGGGAATTTCAAAGCTGCTGCGAGTCGGTTAATCACATACATCAATCTTATCTTGAGGGAAGGGCCTTATTGGTTGGGATGTCGATTTAGGTGTCCCATTATTTTGTATCCTCCTGAAGGGTATCAGTCTGACTATGAGTTACCTAAAGGACACGAAAAAACGACCTTTGAAAATCTGGCACAACATCACAGTTTCAGGCCTGATAAAGAAACCTTTTCTCCAACTTACTCCTTAACTACATTACATAGGAACTATTCATTTGTCATGAGAACATGAAAAAAGGTAAGCGGTGGAGTATGTTGAGCCTTGAAATAGGTATGTATTTACTCTTGATTACTGTCTTTTTCCTCCTTTCTTATCCATTTTGAGCCATGATATAATAACATATTGATAGGATTTTGATAAGGAATGAATGACACTGCTCTTGATACGATTTGACCGACCAAACTAACTCTCATTACTTTTTATGTAGAAAAACAATAGATTGAACAATTGTTGTTCCAAAGTCAGAACAACAAAAGCTAATCAAGGGAAATGAGACTCGTCATGTGCAGTCGAACCAAGGAACAAATCAAGAAGATCAGTGCAAGATAGAAGAATTGTTTGAAGATAGCATTTAGTTGTGAATCCCTCAGGATCTCCTGATCCTGAAGGATCAAATTTATCTTTTTCCTTTTGACTATAAAAGGGAAACTGAAGAGGGATCTATCATCTTTTACTTCGATTGTAATTTTAATTTACAGAAGCGTGATTCTGAAGAACATGATTGTATTGTAATGACAAGTGATTTTGATGATTAATATACAACTTGTGTTGCTATTCATTCAGATATTTTGAAGTAGCTAAGCAGTATTTGCTGGTGGCTAAGGCCCGGTCTCTGGTGGATCTTACTACTGTTCTTTGTTTTATGATTTTTTCGTTTCTTGCAAGTTTATTCTGCTTTACAACTTTGCAGTTGATTTATTTTCGTTAATTCAGATTTTTGATATTCATTTCATTTATGGGAAATCCTAGTTGGTTTTATTTAATTCATTTCGTGGATTGAATTAGTTATCATTTAAAGAATCATTTTTTATTAATTAAAGAATATAGTGTTATTGATTAAATGATTTCCTTCTATCCAGTAGTTTAAGTCCAGCTGAAAGAGCTCAGTTAATGCTACGGTGCTCTCGGTTGATTATCATTCAAATTGGTTGATTAAGATTGAATTATGGTTTTGTTTGAGATTGAGTCATGATGCTTAGATGAATTATTTCCCTTAAAGTTACAAGCATGAGATTTATGATTGCATCCGTTTACTCTTGTATTGAATTTAATAACTTATTTTAAAGAATTACTCTCTGGATTTATAGCTTGTACATATTGTGTACACTCTTGGAATAAAAGGACTTACCCAGGTTGATAATTAATGTGAGGCAATTAGTAGTTTTAAAAGACACCTTTTAGCACCCAACATTCCCGTTTCAAAGTTTACGTTGTTCAAGTTTCATGTCAAGGTTTGTGTCTAGTTTCCAATCTATTTTTGTTGCATCCAATTTTGCATCTTGTTTTGCATCCTCATTTGCATCCATTATTGTGTCCACTATTGCATCCACTTTTGTTGTGCCACAATTTGCACCTAGTTTGGTACCTACCTTTGCACCCACTTTTTCTTCTAATTTTTCATCCACATTTCCATTCTCATTTTCATCTATGTTTGCATCAAATTTTGCATCTGTTTTTGCATCCCTTTTTATCCACTTTTGCATCAATTTTTGCATCGGGTTTTAAGTCTTATTTTGCATCTACTTTTACATCAACTTCTATTGCATCTGCTTTTTCATCTAATGTTGCACCCATGTTTACGTCTACTTTTGTATCCATTTTTGCATTTTTTTCACACCAAAGTTTGTTTCTTTTTTTGCATCTATCATTGCATCCACTTTTACATCCACTTTTGTTATGCCATAATTTGTGCCATGTTTTGTACCTACTATTGAAGTCGTGTTTTCTTCTACTTTTGCATCGACGTTTGCATCCAAATTTGCATCAAATATTGCCTCTTTTTGCATCCACTTTTGTGTCAGGTTTATGCATGGGGTTTTGTATCTTGTTTTGTATCCACTTTTGCATCTACTTTTGTTGCATCCATTTGTTGCATCCAATTTGTTATCCACTGTTGCACCCACATTTGTGTCCACTTTTTCATCCCTTTTTGCATCTAAATTTGCATCTCCATTTGTTTCTTTTGTTGTATCCACTTTTGCATCCATATTTTTTGAGCCACAATTTCTTCCATGTTTTTTATATATCATTGCACCCACATTTTCTTCCACTTTTGCATCCACATTTGGATCCTCTTTTCTGTCCAAGTTTTCATCAAATATTGTGTATGTTTTTGTGTCCCTTTTGCATTGACTTTTACATCATGTTTTGCATATCATTTTGCACCTACTTTTGCATCTAATTTTGTGTCCACTATTTCACCCATGCTTGTGTCCATGTTTACAATCCTTTTTACATCTTATTATGTATCCAATTTTGCATCGAAGTTTGTGTCTATTGTTGCATCCAATTTTGTTTCACCACAATTTGTGCCAAGTTTTGCACCTATTATTGCTCCCATCTTTACTTCCGCTTTTGAATCCGCATTTTCATCCAAGTTTGCATGACTATTTATGGTCTGGATTTAAACAGGAATGCAACAAATTACAGAGATAACCATAAACACAAAGATGCAGCAGAAATAATACTTCATTTCATTAATGTAAAATACTGAAATATGCTTACAAACAAAAATGGAAATAAACCAGCTAGGGTGATGGTAGCTTATCTCTGAGAAGAGATGTGGCGGCTACATGCCTCTGAACTGCCTTACAATGAGGCTCAAGGGCCTTTTTATTATTGAACAATAAGAGCAAACCCTAAACAACCAAAACCCTAACCCAAAGAGGTGTAACACCGAGAGTTTATGGGCCCCATTGGGGTGAGTTGGACAACCAACTTCCCGGGGTCGTGACTTGGTCATATTATCTCTGTTTGACGCACATAATAGGCCATTGGAAAGATCTCTCAGAGGACTATGAAAAAAAAGAATTGTAGGCAAAAAATTGATTGTGTTAGATTTCCAAAAAAACGTTGTTTAGGGCCTCAAAACGGCTTCGGAAGTTTAGGACCTAAAAAACTACTAAAAATAGTAAATTGTGCTACAATTAAGGAAACTGAAAAACTGAAAGAAGCAATGGTGGGGGTCCAAGTGGAATTGGCGGGTGGCCACCAATATCCACCTGGATCATTCCTCCCCCCTTAGGAAGCAATGGTTCCCATTACATTGAGTTCCTCCATGAGATGAGGGAATAAGGAATATTTTAAGGATGGAAAATTTTCTTGAAGTTTAAAAACATTGGCGAATCTCACTAATCCCTAATATGAAAACTATAAAATGTTTATCGATATATTTGTAAAATTATTCAAATTTATAATGATTTTATATATAGTCTCTATATAATGTTGACGCTTTTTAAGGTAAAATAATTCTATGTTCTAAAATTTGGGCGAATCATCTTTTATAAAATTTGGAAATTGGCGAATCTTTTTTGTGGGAAATCATGGAAAATTAGCCCACTGGGCGAATATTAGCCCTAAAATTTTCCATGTGAGGGAAATTTTGCTGAACTTGGTCCCTGGTGAGCCACTTGCCCCGGTGAAGGAGTTGGCCTGCTTTGACAACTCGATAGAGTTGGATATTCTACTGGCGAGTGTGCTCAATCTGTGTGTCCATGATCCAATCAGTTGCAGCTTGTTCCATGCAATCTGGATTTAACTCTGTGGGTGTGAGTTGTTCTGCAATGTTGGATGTTTCTAGTAATGTCGGAAAGTATGGCCGAAGGCAGTCCACATTGAACACTGGGTGTAGGCCAAGGAATGGGGGAATGCTGAGCTCAAATGCATTGTCTCCCGCAACCTTGGTAATGGTGTAAGGACCATATCGGAGTGGTCTAAGTTTCCGATAGGCTCTGGTAAGGTGTTCCTTTTGCAAATGTAACAAGGCTTTGTCGCCCACCTGAAACTTGTGTGGCACTTGATGTTGATCGTGTCACTGCTTGTAATTGGCATTTGATTTCTCCAGAATGTCATGGACCTGCTAGTGAATATATTGGATGTGCTCAATGAAGCTGTTTTCCTTATCTGTTTCGGACTGGACATGAGCCGAATCTGCATGAGTAGCTGCAAATGGCATGGCCACATCAATGGGACATAGTGGCTGGAATCCCAAGCCCACCGGAAAAGGGTTGTGGCCAGTCAAGCTGTGGAGAGCCTAGTTGTAGCTGTGCTGAACATAGGGGAGGCTCTTGTCCTAGGTGCATGGATGCTTTGAGTTGTACATACGTAGAACGTGTATGATCATCCCATTGACAACCTCTGTCTGGCCATCAGTTTTAGGATGGAAGGTTGTGGACTTAGTGAGTTTGGTGTCCAACGTCGACCAGAGACTGGACCAAAATGTACTGAGGAACCTGTTATCCCGAACTGAGATGATAGACTGTGGGATCCCAAAGTGTACCCACACTCGTTCAAAGAAGAGTTTAGCAGTGGCTTCTGCTCTGATATTCTTCTTGCAGGCCGCCATAATGGACATCTTCGAGAACCTGTCGATGACCACAAAAACACAGTCATTTCCATGCTTAGTGGAAGGAAGGCCTGACATGTAATCCATGGAGATGGATTCCCAAGGTCAACTAGGTGTAGGCAACGGGGTATAGAGGCCTTACTTCTTGATGGTCGGTTTGGCAATGGCACAAGTAGTGTATGATATGATTTACTTCCCAACATCCTGTCAAAGATTCGGCGAATAGAAATACTTCTGCAGTACTGCCACCATTTTCTCGACCCCGAAACTCCTAGCAACCTGACTATAGTGTGCTTCCCAAATCATATTGGCATGCTCACTTGAAGGAACGCAAAGGTGACCCAGGTGGCATAACAGGGCATCCTAGAGGTGAAAATCTGGAACATGCTGACCCTCCAAGGGTGTCTAGTATGTGTGGCTGAATTCTGGGTTTCTTTTGTAGAGAAGTGACCAATCAGAAGTCTCATTCCCATAAGAGTTGAGCACAGTGGTTAACGCCATGATCGGTGGTCGACTGAGGCAAGCTACAACATTATTGGTGTTGCCCTTCTTATACTTGATATTCAAATGGAATTTTTGTAGGTATGTGGACCACTTCTGATGGCAATCATTCTGCAATTTCCATTGGGTCTGTATGAATTGCAGGGGTCAGTGTTCTGTGTGGATGACCATTTCCTTCCCCAAAATGAAATGCATCCTTGTTGACAGGCCTGCGAAATGGAATACATCTCTTTGTCATAAGTGGGATACTTCTGAACTATGTCTAAAAGTGTCTCACTATGATATGCCACTAGATGTCTGTGTTGAGTAAGGACTACCCCAATAACATAGTCAGAAGCATTTGTATCGACCTTAAATGGTTGTTGCAAGTCTGGTAATGTGAGCATTGGTGCCGAGCAGAGGCGATCTTTCAAATCTGTGAATGCCTTCTACTGAGATTCAGAACAAAAGAATTTTGCTTTCACTCCTCCCTTGGAGACTTGACTCAAGGGCCGAGTGATATGAGAAAATCCCAACATGAACCTGCGGTAGAAGTTGGCAAGACCTAGAAAGTTGCGAAGCTCTATCAGAGTGGTTGGAGATGGCCAATCTCGAATGACTTGGATCTTGGCTGGATCCACATGCACCCCCTGTTCATCAAAAATGTATCCCAGATACTGAACCTGGGTCATGCCAAAAGTGAATTTCTCTAAATTGGTAGATAACTTGTGTTGCCGCAGTGTTTGGAGAACCTGTCGAATGTGGTGGAGGTGAGCTTCCCAACTCTGGCTGAATATCAGGATGTCATCCAAGTATACCACTACAAATGAGTTGGTGAATGGCCGTAAGATGTCATCCATTAGCCTCATGAAGGTTGCAGGAGCATTCATCAATCCAAAAGTCATAACCAACCACTCGAAAAGGTTCTCCTTGGCTTTGAAGGTAGTCTTCCACACATCGGAGGGTTCGATTGGTACCTGGTGATATCCTGACTTCAAATCGATCTTGCTGAAATATTTTCCCTCTTCAGTTTGTCCATGACATCATCAATCCTTGGGATCGGGTACCTATTACAGACAGTGATCTTGTGTAGCGCCCGATAGTTAATATAGAGTCTCCAAGTCCCATCCTTCTTCTATACCAGTAACCCGACTTTAGTGTGCTTCCCAAATCACCTTGGCATGCTCGCTTGAAGGAACACAAAGGTGACCTAGGTGGCATAACAAGGCATCCTAGAGGTGAAAATCTGGAATATGCTGACCCTCCAAGAGTGTCTGGTATGTGTGGCTGAATTCTGGGTCACTTTTGTAGAGAAGAGGCCAATCAGAAGTCTCATGCCCACAAGAGTTGAGCACGGTGGTTAACGTCATGATCGGTGGTCGACTGAGGCAATCTGCAACATTATTGGTGCTACCTTTCTTATACTTGATATTCAAATGGAACTGTTGCAGGTATGTGGACCACCTCTGATGGAAATCATTCTGTAATTTCCCTTGGGTATGTATGAACTGCTGGGGTCGGTGGTCTGTGTGGATGACCGTTTCCTTCCCCAAAATGTAATGCTTCTATTGTTGGTAGGCCTGCACAATGGAATACATCTCTTTGTCATAAGTGGGATACTTCCAGACTGTGTCTGAAAGTGTCTCACTATGATATGCCACTGGATTCCCGTGTTGAGTAAGGACTACCCCAATAGCATAGTCAGAGGAATCTATCTCGACCTCAAATGGTTGTTGCAAGTCTAGTAATGCGAGCACTGGTGCCGAGCAGATGCGATCTTTCGACTCTGTGAATGCCTTTTGCTGAGATTCAGACCAAAATAATTTTGCTTTTGCTCCTCCCTTGGTGACTTGACTCAAGGGCCAAGTGATATGAGAAAATCCCAACATGAACCTGCGGTAGAATTTGGCAAGACCTAAAAAGCTGCGAAGCTCTGTTAGAGTGGTTGGAGATGGCCAATCCCGAATGACTTGGATCTTGGCTGGATCCACATGCACCCCCTGTTCATCAATAATGTATCCCAAATACTAAACCTAGGTCATGCCAAAAGTGCATTTCTCCAAATTGACACATAACTTGTGTTGCCACACTGTTTGGAGAACCTGTTGGATGTGGTGGAAGTGCTCTTCCCAACTCTAGCTGAAGATCAGGATGTCATCCAAGTATACCACTACAAATGAGTTGGTGAATGGATGGAAGATGTCATCCATTAGCCTCATGAAGGTTGCAAGAGCATTCGTCAATCCGAAAGGCATAACCAAGCATTCGAAAAGCCCCTCCTTGGCTTTGAAGGCAATTTTCCACACATCAGAGGGTTTGATTGGTACCTGGCGATATCCTAACTTCAAATTGATCTTGCTGAAATGTTTCCCCCCCTTTAGTTGGTCCAGGAGGCTGTCAATCCATGGCATCGGGTACCTATTATGGACAGTGATCTTGTTCAGCGCCCGATAGTCAATACAGAGTCTCCAAGTCCCATCCTTCTTCTGTACTAGCAACCCGATTGTAGTGCGCTTCCGAAATCATCTTGGCACGCTCACTTGAAGGAACACAAAGGTGACCCAAGGGGCATAACAGGGCATCCTAGAGGTGAAAATCTGGAATATGCTGACCCTCCAAGAGTGACTGGTATGTGTGGCTGAATTCTGGGTCGCTTTTGTAGAGAAGTGGCCAATCAGAAGTCTTGTGCCCACAAGAGTTGAGCACGGTGGTTAATTCCATGATCGGTGGTTGACTGAGGAAATCTAGAACATTATTGGTGCCTCCCTTCTTATACTTGATATTCAAATGGAACTGTTGCAGGTATGTGGACCACTTCTGATGGCGATCATTCTACAATTTCCCTTGGGTCTGTATGAACTATAGGGGTCGGTGGTTTGTGTGGATGACCGTTTCCTTCCCCAAAATGTAATGCTTCCATTGTCAGTAGGCCTACACAATGGAATACATCTCTTTGTCATAAATGGGATACTTCTAGACTGTGTCTAAAAGTGTCTCACTGAGATATGCCACTGGATGCCCGTGTTGAGTAAGGACTGCCTCAATAGCATACTCAGAGGCATCTGTCTTGACCTCAAATGGTTGTTGAAAGTCTGGTAATGCAAGCAATGGTGCTGAGCAGATGCAATCTTTCAACTCTGTGAATGCCTTTTGCTGAGATTCATACCAAAAGAATTTTTCTTTCGCTCCTCCCTTAGTGACTTGACTCAAGGGCCAAGTAACATGAGAAAATCCCAACACGAACCTATGGTAGAAGTTGGCAAGACCTAGAAAGTTGCGAAGCTCTGTCAGAGTGGTTAGAGATGGCCAATCTCGAATGACTTGGATCTTGGCTGGATCCACATGCACCCCCTATTCATAAATAATGTATCCCAGATACTGAACCTGGGTCATGCCAAAAGTTCATTTCTCCAAATTGGCACATAACTTGTGTTGCCACAATGTTTGGAGAACCTGTCAAATGTGGTGGAGGTGCTCTTCCCAACTCTAGCTGAAGATCAGGATGTCATCCAAATATACCACTACAAATGAGTTTGTGAATGGCCACAAGATGTCATCCATTAGCCTCATGAAGGTTTCAAGAGCATTCGTCAATCTGAAAGGCATAACCAACCATTCGAAAAGGCCCTCCTTGGCTTTTAAGGAAGTCTTCCACACATCGAAGGGTTTGATTGGTACCTGGTGATATCTTGACTTCGAATCAATCTTGCTGAAATATTTTGCCCCCTTCAATTGGTCTAGGAGGTCATCAATCTGTGGGATTGAGTACCTATTATGGACAGTGATCTTGTTCAGCGCCCGATAGTCAATATAGAGTCTCTAAGTCCCATCCTTCTTCTGTACCAACATGATCAGGCTCCCACAAGGCGATGAACTCAGATGGATGTGGCCTTTCTGCAACAGCTCCTGAATATACCTCTTGATTTCATCGTTCTCCAGAATGGAGCGCCAATAGATTGGTCCATTGGGAAGTGGCACACCTGGGGCCAGATCATGGAGTGCTTGACCTGACAGTGTAGATGAACCCCTGTGGGGGAGGTGAAGATGTCCTCGTACTCCTCCACGACCTTGTCCATCTGTAGTTTTCATGCGAAGGGGCCCTATTTGGAGGTCGTGGCCACCGTCTTCTTCTTTCCTTGAGGGTGTATCATTAGGAGAACAAATATCCCGGTTTTGGAAATGATCTTACTGCATTGTTTTGCAGTAACCAAAGAGATGGCGGTAGGCGGTGCTACCTTTGGTATCCTGTACAACTTATTTCCCAAAGTAACAATAACAACACGGGGCCTTGATTCATACACAACATGTTGCTTCCACAAGCATGGTTTTCCTAATAATACATCACAAACTTCAATGGGAGCAATGTCACACAATTCCTCATCCATTAAGGGATTGATGTTGTATGGAAGGCAACAATGCTAGCTCACGCGAAGATCCTGTCCTTGGTGAAGCCACCCGATGGTGTACAGTTGTGGATGTGCTATGGTTGGTAAGCCCAGCCACTTCACGACCTCTACCGAAATGAGATTGTTTTGGCTCCTGCTGTCGACAATGAACTATAGTGGAGAGCCCTTTACCCACATCTGGGAGTGGAAGAGACACTCCTCCTCCTCTAGATCTTCGAGTTCCTTCTTCTGGATCTTCGTGGTGGCAACAGTGGTGTTGGGCTCTGCATCGATAATCTGCTTCCCTTTTTCATTCCCCTTGTCGGGTTCTGACTCAAAGTCAGAACATGCATCTGATTCTAAAACCTTTAGCTCAGCCACTAGTGACTGCTTAGCCCGACACTCACTTGTGTTGTGAGTGGAGCTCTTATGGACCTCACACCACTTTCCCTTGTCCTTTTTCGGCTTCACAGTGTTGTTCTTTGCTTTCAACTTTGGCGGGTTGTCTTGGGCCACCCCACCTTAGCTTTGTCCTTTGTTTTGTGGTTTGGGGACACCTTTCCCTTGCTTCAGATTCGCAGACCCAAAGTCTCACTTCTTCTGTTTAAACTTTTGCTCAATCTTGACAGCATATCGGTATGCCGTGTTGAGTGAGGAGATGTTCAAGAATTCTATTTCTTCCTGGATGTACTTGTGTAGGCAGCCGTGGTATTTGAGTACCAAATGCTACTCCGTATCCTTGATACCCAACTTTGTGCGAAGGGTATGGAAAATATTGGTAAACTCCGGCACGTCTTGGTCCCTTCCCTGTCGCAGCGTGGTCCACTTGATGTATTGATCCTCATAGCTTCCGACAGGGTAGTACTACTCCTTGATGGCATTCCAGAATGAATTCCAAGTGGGTGCAACTAAAAATAGTGAGCCTGTACTTTCATCCTTCTGCTCGCAGTAGGTTTCCCACCAGTCCTTGACATGGGGGGCAGTTTTGAGAAGAGCGAAAATAATATTTTCATGAATAGAAAAATCATGAACAGAAAAATAACCCTCTAGCAGATTTAACCATTTATCAACGACATTTGCATCTACCTGACCCTCGAATATGGGGATTTAAAAATTAACTTGTACCTTAAACAATGTGGCATTTCCAGAGTAGCTGTTGGAAGCCGACGCGTCGCCCCTAGGTAGCCGTTGAAGGATCTGGGAAAAGTTGTCCATCATCGTGTTCCTTTGTCACTTGAGGGCTTCTTCGAGCAAGATTTTGATAAGATCTCCTACCCCCTCATCTTTATTTTCATCCGCCATGGGAGGCCGTCGGGATTTGCGAGGCTAGTCTTGCAAAGGTTTGACCAGTTCAAGCCCTATTTCCTTATATCCCGACCTCATTGGGGACATGCAATGAAAAACAGAGAAAAAAAGTAGACCCCTCTAATACCACTGATCCAGATTTAAATAGGAACGCAACAAATTACAGAGATAACCATAAACACAGAGATGCAGCAGAAATAATACCTCACTTCATTAATGTAAAATACTGAAATATGCTTACAAACAAAAATGGAATAAACCAGCTAGGGCAATGGTAGCTTATCTCTGAGAAGAGATGTGGTGGCTATATGCCTCTGAACTGCCTTACAATGAGGCTCAAGGGCCTTTTATTATTGAACAATAAGAGAAAACCATAAACAACCAAAACCCTAACCCGAGGAGATGTAACACCAAGAGTTTATGGGCCCCATTGGGGTGAGTTGGACAGCCAACCTCCCGGGGTCGCGACTTGGTCATATTATCTCCGTTTGATGTGCATGATAGCCCGTTGGAAAGATCTCTCCGATGAATATGACAGAAAAGACGATTTTGGTTATAAAATCATGACATGTTAGATTTCCAAAAAAACGTCGTTTAGGGCCTCAAAACAGCTCCGGAAGTTTAGGACTTGAAAAAATTGCTAAAAATAGTAAACTATGCTACAATTAAGGAAACTGAAAAACTGAAAGAAGCAATGGTGGGGGTCCAAGTGGAATTAGTGGGTGGCCACCAATATCCACCTAGATCAACATAACGTAATGGTCACAAGTGCATCCCCACTAGGAAAATGTGCTACATTTCCCCCTTATGGAGGTACAATATTTGCAACAATCATGATGTGACATTGTTGTTGAGGTGGGAAATGATTGTTCAACAAAATAGGTTGTGTGGCGAGATTTCACTAAGTATTATTCTCATTGACCTCATCCAAAGTTGGACAATGATGTTCCATATGGCCCCTAACACAAATCTTACATGGGAACTTTAGCTTTCACTCTTTCTTTCCCCTGACATTGGCATTTGGAGCTTATGGTTCTTTCTACTAATTCAAAAAAGTTTTCTTATTCTTCTTCCTTTTACCGCCTGGGTATTGTGGGCTACCTAGTCCTGTGGAATAAGCCAAGTTAATGGTGGTTGTTTGGGCATAAGTTTTAGTTGTCTTGTTTGTACATGTAGTCAACGTAGGAATATGAGAAATAACTAACTAGTTTAACCTCCGAACCAATTGAATATAACCCATTATTCAAAATTAGAAGAGTTTGGTTCTTCCACTACGATTAGCTCTTTGCTACTACCTTTCACATAGCCTAGATATGGAGGAATCCCCAAGGAATATTCAATTTGATTCAAGTGCTTCTTTAGGTTTTTCATGGAAAGTTGTAACTCATGGAACATGAGGAAAAATTCCTCCTTGGCCTCATTGTGATCCAACAATACAGTACCCAATAGAATTTTCAAATTCTAGTAGATATTAATAATATACATGTAGTAGTTGTATCTTCCTCTATTGCGTTTTGTGATAAGCACCCAATATGCTACCTCTCTAGACACTTCGATATCTATCAAACATTTGTGCTTTCCTACAATGTCATGTTTCATTGCCATCAGTTTGTCATGAATATTCAGTGAGTGTGGATGCAATACAAAGGTGTTGAAGTTTAAACTTTCTATTGGGCTCAAAAGCCCCATTTTATGTAGTGGGCCACTCCAGGTAGGCTTTGAGTGCATCAACAATGCATTTTAAGCTTCAATCAATGATAACACGAACTTACTAAAATATGAATGTTTTCTTAAGAGATGGAAGTGAAGGGTAGTGGAAGCCAAGGAGGAGAGGAGCTTCGGAGATGAGGAGTTTTCTCAAGGATGGATTTAGAGACTTAAAGGCGAAGGATTGTTCCTTACTTGAAAAATATATCCAAAGCGAAGGATAAACCTAGCCAAGCCTGACTATAACAATCTAAGTGAGGGGTTTAAAGTTGACACAAAAAAAATAAAAGAGAAAATATTGTAACTGATGCTCAGGGGATGCATTGGGAGAGAACAATAGAAAAAAGGAAACAACAAAGGGTAGCAAATTATCCACTATAAGAGTTAAAATAGTATCCCTAGAGAAAACCTCCTATGGAATTATTGTAGTTGACAAACAATAGCCCTTGAATGTTAATAATTGAATACATTACAAGGCCTTGTAACTTGAATTAACATCTACCTTGTGCAAATTATGACTAGTTCTTGGAGAAAATGGCCACACCTACAAATTATGAGTGTTCTGCAGAGGCTTGTAGGTTGATAATGAAACCAATCATGACTCTAGAAATAAATACCCCAATAATGTAAATAATATTAATTTCAACTCAGTTGCAACCATTAAACCAATAATAGTTCCAGAGGGATCTGACACCAAATTGGAGTGATGTCAAACAATCCTCCAAACAACTTCATGATGGCTTGTTAATGAAAATAGGGAGGGTGCATGTCCACATCCTCATATGTGAGTGCTTGATGGGATGATGACCATGCACTCTCCAACTTGGCATGTCTTAGTCATTCCATAGAGGGGAGATTCATATTTGTAAGTATGACATTTCAAAACTTTAAATTTAAATTTAGTTAATAAACATAAAATACCTAATACTTACAATAAACTCTTTTTCTAAGCATGTGCACACTCCCTATTTATATATACTTTATGCTATGCATATTACATTAAAAAATTAAATTAAAATAGTAATAAAACATGTCTAAAAAATTCCCTTTACATGTATGTAGTTATATGTATTATAAGGATTATAATAAAATTAATAATAAGAATTTTTATAGATAGAGATGTGAAATGTATATATAATAAATAGTATTATAAAGAACAAGCATATGTCCATCTTAATTACTAATCTATTAAGTATTGAGAGGAATCACATCTTTCAACATTTTCCCAAAATTTTCACTCAAAATAAGTTTGCATCTCAAGACATTTGATCCCTCTCAACATATGATAAAACTAACAAATATATATCTTAATTCCAAATCTATCAAATGTCGAGAGGGATCAAATCTCTCAAGGTGCAAATATTTTCTTAGGTTTTTCACTCAAAAAGAGGTTTACATCACTAGAAGTTCAATTCTTCTCTATGATTGATAGATTCAGAGTAATGCCAAATATTTTAATCAATACAATCTCTTGTATTTCACAAATATATAATAACCTAAATTAATATTAATTTTACCCTACTCTACTTCTATAATTTGGAAAAATAGAATATATATTCAACCTTAATTTAATATAGATTTTTATTTTAGAGAATGAGAATGTACCTTCAACCTAAATTAATCTAAGAATGAAAAAACATGATGATATTGAAATTAAATATTATTATAATCTAGAATATGTTTTAAGAGAATGACTTCTTTGGATTAATCACAACAATATTTTTGGGGTCAATGTTCCATACTCATCATCATGACATAGATGGTGGAAATAAATAATGCAAAAATGGTTGAATTCAATGGAAAAATCAAATATAAAGGAAAGTCAACATTAATTAATCAAAAACCAATAAAATAAAATAAATTATTTAAACATATATAAAAATAAAAATAATAAAAAAATAACGGAAAAATATAAATACAAAAAATATAAATATTTATAAAGATGAATATATTAAAAGTATATTATTAGAAATTATTATTAAAAGCAAGAACATTATTTTTAATTAAGTGAAAATAAGTTATGAAAAGTCCTATAAATAAGGCTAAATCCTAGGGTTAATTGTATTAAATTAGATATTATGTATACAAAAAGTATAAAGAAAAGTTAACTTTAATTAGTCAAAAAAACTAATAAAACAATAGATTATTTAAACAAATAAAAAGAATATATATATATATATATATATATATATATATATATATATACCATTATTATAAATAAAAACATTTTTTAAATTGAATGAAAATAAGGTTAAATAGTAGGGCTAATATATAACTAAAGTGGAAATAAAATGGTTTTAAATTAGATATTATGTATTAAAAATAGAAAAAAAACTATTTTTTTAATTAAATAATTACTAATTAAATTTTCTCCATATTCTCTTTTTCCCTCATTTATTTATTTATTTTTGAATTTCGTTAGATTATAGTTTTTTCCTCATTTGTTAAATTTCCTTCCCACTCTCTTTTTTCCCTCCTTATATATCTATACACTTTGTCAATATATTTGAGTTTTTATTTTTGTGCAATGCATATATCAATTTGCGACATCTATTTCACTCATACAGATATTCGCTAGATCTAGTTCGCTCATACAGGGTTTGATAGCTCCAGTTTGCTGATACATATATTTGCTAGAAGGGTTTGCTAAGATCTAGTTCACATATACAAGTGTTTGTTAGATCTAGTTTTTTCCGATACATGGGTTTACTAGATCTAATTTGATGATACAAGTGATTTCTATAGCTAATTCATTGGGCTTTAGATAGATGATTTTTATTGTTCTCGAATGCATATATCCATAGCTAACACAAGGGTTTTAGATAGAGGATTTTTATTGTTCTGGAATGCATATATCCATAGCTAGATCTATTTCCCTAATACACAAGTTTTGATAATGCAGGTATACCAGCAATACTACATGGGTTTTGATAAAAATATTTTATTGTTGTGAGATTCATATATCCATAGCTAGATCTACAGCTCTGATGCATGGGTTTTGATAATGCAGGTCTAACAGCGATAAGAGCTCCATAACTCAGAAGAAAAAGAAGCATTAAGGTTTGAGCACCAAGTTTTATTCACTTACTCTAGTTAATTCCAAGAATAAAGGGTTTTTATTGTTGTGAAATGTATATGTCCATAGTAGTTATAGAATCATTGCAACTATATTGAATGGTTAGATATCTGTTAATAAAACTACCACCATGGTATATGGTAATCCATATCATTTTGAACTAACAACTAATACAAGTGTTTTAATAATGTAAGTCCATCCAATGGATTCAAACATGAGAAAAACATATTCACAGTGGAGGGGCAAGGAATGCATAATTTTAATGTTATGCTTTTGAATTGTCCCAATGGGCTAGCTTCCGAACTGTCCAGAAAGCTTGCCTGAACTGAACCTCCCTGCTGTCCTCACTTTGCTAGCGGTTGGACCGGATGAAGCTGCGGAGTAACCTTGCTTGCGCATCCTTAACGTCAGACCTTAGAAGTACCTCTTACCGCGGAGAATAAGGCCTTACCAACAGACGACAGAGGAGAAAGGGCCCTTTCAATAATTGAAAATGGGATCTCTGTGGCTTACAATAATCTTTGGGTTTCCATGTAGCTTTTGAATTGTTTCCATAAATGCAGTAGAAATTGTATTGGCTTTAAATGGATGAGATAATGCACAAAAGTGTGTGTGCGAGAAAGGGTGATCGCCGAGCTCTCTTCCCTTGGGCAAAAGAGACGATGAAATAACTTGACGACGGCTGCTTGCTGGTCGAATCAACCCGGGCTAGGAGAATAAACGAACGGGAAAGAGAATGTTAACGAACTTATCTCGCCATACAACCATCCCCACAGAGAAATGCTTCATGACTGTCCCAACCCAATGGCAGGAGTTAGGACCTCCGACTAATTCCTCAAATAAAGCTTCACAGCCGGAGGGAATAGAACAAGAGAGATGAAACCTCCTACCACCCCTTCCACCTCTACTATTATTCGCACGCATGCACCTGTACTATTTATAGCATTCACTTCTCTTATGATCCGCTTAACATCCTAACCGCCACCGAAAAGCTACACACTTTATGTTACTACCGCCACTGGGAGCACCTTATTGATTGGCAGGGTGCTGAAGGAAGTATGTACGGAGACAGCTAACTAAACTCTCCCCATCTTAAGAGCGGGGCTCCCCTATCCCGTTCATATAGATAGGCAGGCGCATGGTTCTTATCAGACCATCGAACAGTCTTTTTATTTGGTGGGTAATATTGATGAAGCTACCGCGAAGGCTATAAACTCCAACATGGAAAGTTAATTCTGAAAATGACCCTAAATCTTCGTGTACTGTCTCCGTTTTCTTAACGATCCGAACTGATACGAAGATCCCAATGAATTGGGTGTTTTTATATGATCGAATCTATTACTGCGAAGAAAACTAAGACGCCAGATCCTAGGAGTCCAAATTACATTCTTTATTAATTCTTCATCCATATCCCTTTGTTTTGCGCACCATCGGAATAGTGAGTGACCCCTAAATAATATAGGCCGCCATCGAAATATGTGAAAACCTCCGGGGATTGGGGTGGGTGGGTAAATAGTGGCTATAATAGGACCTTTAGGTGCTCGACCAAAAGGGAGAGGAGGGAAATATGTTCAAACCTCCGCCAAAGCATATATTCTGCTTAGTTGGTCCTTAGCCCTACACCTTGACCTTCGACCCAATAGTTTAAGCACCAATTGAAATCGCATTAGCATCAATGAAAGTTCCAGACACAGTAGAAGAATCCGTTCCAATTCCTGTTTACCTAGCCTCCAAGAGGGGCTAGGTTATTAGGTGCTGCTACGAATGAGGTGCTACGGGCGTGTATGTGCGGTGAACGAAGAAGAGGTATACAAAGGAGGTAACGTCAAGCAAGCAATAAATTGATTTGACTTATTGGGTGGGGGGGTCGTGGGTCGAGTCATGCTTACGCATCCTCTCCTTATCAGTCGAGCCCCTGCCGGTCCTTGCTTTCCTAACGTCAAGCAAGCAATAAATTCCTCTCCCGCTGGTCGAGCCCTGCCGGGGGCATGATGGCGTTGGTCGAGCGTGCTCCGCATCCTCTCCTCTCCCTTATGGTCGAGCACCTAAAGGTGATCCTGCTTACGCATCCTTATCAGTCGAGCCCCCTAAAGGGTCCTCTCCCTATGGTCGAGCCTGCTTACGCATCCTTAACAGTCGAGCCTTCTTACGCATCCTTATCAGTCGAGCACCTAAAGGTCCTAACCAGTGAAGGCGAAGCCCTCTCCTTATCAGTCGAGCACCTAAAGGTCCTTACCAGTTAAGCGCGAAGCCCTAACCAGTAAGGTGCATCCTTATCAGTGAAGTGCATCCTTACCAGCGCATCATGGGAGTGGATCCAGTCGGTTCAGAGAAAAGCGCGGGGAGTGGATCCAGTCGGTTGGGGAGTGGATCCAGTCGGTTCAGAGAAAAGCGCGGGGAGTGGATCCAGTCGGTTGGGGAGTGGATCCTTCCAATCAAAATATCCATTAGTCAGACCTCCCGCATTGAGGGTAACCAAGAGGCTCGAAGTGATAACCATCAATCCAATCAAATATCCATAAAGAAAATCTATCCTGCTAGAGCACCTAGAGGCAAGCTCTTAGGCGAGTAAGTAACAACTACTAGGCAAGCTCCTTACGCATCCTTATCAGTCGAGCCCCCTAAAGGGTCCTCTCCTTAACAGTCGAGCCTGCTTACGCATCCTTAACAGTCGAGCACCTAAAGGTGATGGTGGCCACCTACTTTACTCCCTCGATTATTGTGTGATGTTGAACTCTATCGTATGGTCAACCTGGCTCTATCGTTGTCTGTCGGTAAATAGGTAGGTTAGTTGGCTGGCTGGCCCCCCTAATCAGGTAAGGTGGGTCGGATTAGTCGAGCGAAGCAGAAAAGGTCGAAGGAAGTCGGAAGGTGGGTAGGTATTTAGGAAACACAGAAGGTAAGGTATAGAAAATGGCCATCGGGTCGACTGTTAAGGATGCGTAAGCAGGCTCGACTGTTAAGGATGCGTAAGCAAGCTCGACTGTTAAGGAGAGGACCCTTTAGGGGGCTCGACTGTTAAGGAGAGGACCCTTTAGGGGGCTCGACTAATAAGGAGAGGAGAGGACCCTCACCATATGAATAGTGAGTGACTCCGTCGTCTAGCCGTTGGTACTCCGCATCTTCACGGAGAATTCAATTTCACTGGGTCCATGTCGGAGACAGCGGGGCAGTCGTTACACCATTCGTGCAGGTCGCAATAAGCATCGAGGGGCCACCCAATAAGCATCAAGGGGCCACCCAATAAGCATCAAGGAAGTACGCCTATAAGAAAGCGTAATTACATATCTCATATATTCCGAAACTCGCAGCGGAACTTAGACAAACAAAAACAAGGCCCGAGACTATACCAACTGGGAATGATCATCAGCTTATCTGGAAGTCGAACACAGAATATGTGATCACCTCCCGAAGTTTCTCGAGCGGGATTTCTTCATGCTTCCTTCTCCGCCGATACTAAGCTCATTTAGAGACGTTCGCTCGGTGAAATGGAAGATGGCGATAAACTCACTCGCTTTCTTGCCCACTTAGATGAATGAAGGAAAGATGGATTCTATAGTCACGCCACACTGATCGAGACCTCTAAGCCGGTGCCTCCTCCCCTACCAGCTCTTTACCTCAAAGAAAATCTCTTGACCTAACAATCAAATCTTTCTATGCCAGCGAGAAACGATCGATCTTAACCGATTTGGTCGAGATGTTCGTTCTGCAACCAACCCCATGAATTAGGCACCATTATCACCATGAATTAGGATTGGTCCAGAGTTCAGTCTTGTCTTTTCTTCAACCCTTCGACGATCCCGTGGAGTTGTCCCTAAATCTTGAATAGAATCTATTTTACACTTTGGTGGGTGACTACACTTTCTAGGCGCTTGGGCGTTACTACACTTTAGGCACACAACACTCCCCATAGCAACACACAAAAGCACCACTCATCGGGCCGGGGACAGGCGAGCAGGTGAAACACGAACAGACCGACCAAACTAGGCTTAGCAAGCAATCACCGGACCCAGGCTGATATATTATGAACATTGAATTCACTGATAGATCAAGATTGCTAGATCACTTTGGGCACGATTATTAACCCTTTCTCCGCTATTCGGGAGCTCGGGGCAAAGCTGATTGGTGTTCGCTGATCGAGGTTTGATTGTAGTTAGATACGAGAATTCGGCATCGTTCTGATCCCTTCGCATCCGTCACCAAATTCAAGAAGGCGAGGGCACGGGGGCAGGGAGAGCGGGAACGGGACAAAGCCAAGCTAGGGCGGCAGGAACGGGGGACTACATAGATATGGGACGGGTAGGGGTACAAGGCGAGATATACTTCATCTTTTTGAGGGTAGGAGAAAAGATAGAACCTGATCATTGAATTGATTGGAAGTTAAATCAGAAACTCATGTCATTGACTTTTTTTGGTCCTTTGGTTAATATGAACTCCCAATGAATCATCTCCAATTCTTTGGAAATTTTGGTAGAGGACTAAAGAAAATGTGGGAAGCACCATAGCTAGCTCGATCATAGATAGCTAGTGGTGTTTAGTCCGATTGATCATACGACGGTACAGAAGATATAAAGCACAAGCTCGCCTGAGCATAGCGAAGGGTCCCGTCGCATTCCAAGAACCTCATATTGGGGGGGGGTCTCGCGTTGACACGCTTCTTCTAGCAATGGGGTCTGATTGGGGGATAATCTATATCAATGCTGACTGGGATCCATTCATAATCAAGTGGTATAGGGCATCCAAAGGTGGTGAGGTTATTAATAAGTGAGGAGGGGTTATCATCCATCCCATCATCTGGTGCTTCTAAGAGCAAGTAGAGCACCTCTCCTCTCCCTTGGGGTCGAGTACCTAAAGGTGATGGCGGCCTTAACAGTCGAGCCTGCTTACGCATCCTCTCCCTCTCCTCTCCCTAACAGTCGAGCCTGCCTCCGCATCCTTGAGCATCGCTAATTTGAGCAGCAGTCACCACCTGTCACTCTGTCGACGCGAAAAATCATTAAAAAAGAGAAATCCCAGGCGCACCGATCAGATGCATCATTATAATTTGTGAGTGGCCTCTCTTGTTTCGCAAGGATATGTGCATGTTGAGGCCTTTCCATATCCCACCCCTCCATATATCTAGTATACGTCGCCTTCATAACCCTAGTATATTCCATGTGTCACTTCTACTACGTTGTTTTCTGCTCCTCCATTGGTTACCTCACCTATTTCCTCTCCTTCGGCTCCTATATTTGAGGCTTCAATACCAATGGAAGTAGTAGAAACAACCTCGGATCCTACGCCTAAGGCATCACCACCACCGGAAATAGTAGAAACATCCATAGTAGCTATAGCCAATCTCCAAGTTGTACTTTTGAAAGGTCAAACATTAGGCATGGATCATCTAAAGCATATGGCAACCTTTGAACTCTTCTCCATATCTTAGCTATTTTGAAAGAAGTCTAACCTCATGTATATAATATCTTCTAATTTAAAGAATATGACAAACTTTGGACTTTTCTCCATATCTCAACTATTTTACAAGGTCGCTAACCTTAGGTATATGATACCAACAATGTTTGGTTAGAAAATTGATGTATATGATACCAACAATGTTTGGTTAGAAAATTGATGTATATGATACCACCGACGTTTGGTTACAAAATTTATGAATATGATACTCCCACTTTTGCATCCATTTTTGCATCCTTGTTACTAAATTGTGAGATTAAATTTTATATGCCTATGTACATTTTGAAAATTATCAACATTATTTTGATGAGGAACTATTATGTATGATTATACTATTATATTTGGATGAATGTTTTGAATTTACCTTAGAATAATGATATTCATGAAATATTTTAATATGGTAATCAAACATTTGAATTTTGGCTAATTTGATTAAAGATGACAATGATATTATTAGTATTATCTTGTTACTTTATATAGATGTTGAAAATTGTCAATGTTTTTTTATGAAGAATTATTATGCATGATGACGTTACTATTTCTGGATGGATGTTATAAATTTACCTTAGAATAATGATATTCGTGATAGGTGTTTATTTGGTAGTCATATATGTTTATTGAAATTTGTTAATGATTTTTTGATGGATAATTATTATATATGATGATACTGTTATTTCTTGGATGGATGTTTTCAATTTCCTTCAAATTTACTTACAAACATTATGTTATCAATTTTAATTGTGATATCTTATTTAATGATATTTAGAAATTGTAATATATGTCACTATGTAATTGAAATCAGTAAAATGAACCCATAAAGGGGGTCATAAATGGAAAGAATAGTACACTCTAAATAAGAAGCCAAATGTGGATGTAATCATGGATGTAAAAATGTAAGTAGAATTGGATTTTAAACTATGCATCAAGACAATAAGAAAACAAGGAAAATAGAGGATTTTAAACTAGAATTAAAAAAAGGTGCAACAATAGACACATAAGGGAACAAAACAGGGCATAAAAAAGGATACTAGGGTGCAAACAAGGATGCTAAAATGCACACTAAGCTAGATGCAAAAAATGAAACACAACTAGAGCTAAAATTGAATACAAAAGTGGATGCCAAGTTGGGTGTGTTGTCCTTTGAGATGATTCTAGGTTAATTAATCATGCCAGAGCATATAAAATGTTTTGTTTGTGTTTAAAGTTTTTGGATGACCAATGTTATGAACAATTTGAAAACAAGTGCTTAAACCTTAACACTTGCCAAATAAAATGAAAGGGTTGTCTATTTGTCTAAAATATTTAATTGATTTAAATTGAGTGAATAGCAGAGTCTTAAGGAATTACAATTTACTAAATATTCAAACATAATATTTAATTGATCATAAGAAAGAAAGCAGGTAAACAATGTTTGCCTGCTCAACAAAATATATTTAATCTAATGCAGATGGGTGTGACAATTCACTGATATAGAGCTGTTTATAATAACAGACAATCTTATAAACTAATATCTAATTATTGTTTATAAATTCACAGGGGATTTAAGATGGGTTGATACTCAGTTTGATCTTACCCATATTTCTACATAAAGACTTAAATACATGAAGAAAAACATAATTAAATAAACACATAAGAAAAACTTACAAGAAGACAAACTATTTGAGGCAAAGTTAGAATCCTTTCATTAATTTGAAGAAAATCTCCAGCTTGATTACAATTCTTCTTTTTGAAATCTCATCCAAGGGTTCAACCAATAATTCGAAGGAAGAGTTATTTATACAAAATGAAAGACCTTCTAGAGAAATTTTTAAACAAAATACAAAAATAGTACAAAATTATAGGAATTCTAAAACTGTTGAGTGCTAGCACTATCTTTAAGGAATTTGTTGGTGAGCTAGTCCCCAAAAAGTGCTGCCTAGCTGTCTGTCAGTTGGTGATGAATGTTACTCGATAATTTCACATAGGTGATCCCACCTATCTTCACTTGGTATAGAAAGATTAACCAACTTCCTGTAAACTTCATCAAACTCGGTATACTTTTCAAAAGTAGGATTATTACCAAAAATATGTTTGATTTCATGCTTGATTATTAAATCAAAAACCAAAGCTTCTAAGATTTCCTTCCTTGTAAGGTAACCCTTTGTACCTGCAAATCTAGATTTATCAGTTGCAATTGCATAAATATTTTCAAAGTATTCCTCCAAACTAATCAACTTATCATCTAGTGCCACTAATCCTAGTAGTCCTCTCTAGTTGAGTAAGTTGAACTTGAAATGAAACCTTTGGACAACAATATTCAAGGGTTCGCACTGTTGGAAATACTGAGAGGGGGGGTGAATCAGTATTCCTTAGCAATTAGCACTTTTAAATCTTTTCAAAGCATTAGTTAATATTCAATTATTATTAATGTTTATGTAGCAATAACAGTAAATAAAAGAACATAATAGGCACAATAATTTTAGGTGGAAAACCCCCTCCAGGTTAAAAACCACCAAAGGGGGTAAATAAAAGAACACATTAGGCATAATAATTTTAGGCATCTGTATAAGCTTGGATGACCAGATCATTTCCTTTAGGATACTAGAGACCATATTCCGTTGTGCCCTTAATATATCGAAGAATTTTTTGACGTCAATGATATGAGATTATTTTGGTGCTGCTTGGAGTCGTGCTACTTGTCCAACTGCCTGCATCACATCTGGTCAGGAGGTTGTCACATATAGGAGACTATCAATCATGGATCTATACAACCTTTGGTCCACATCCTTTGATGAGTCTTCTAAGCCTAACTTGTAACCTATTATCATGGGGGTAAGGACTGGCTTGCAATCTTCCATCTAGAATTTTTTGAGCATTTTTTTGATGTACTTGGGTTGATATATGAATATTCATTTATCCTACTGAGAAATATGAAGTCCTGAAAAGTATGTCAGTTCGCTAAGCATAGACATTTCAAACACACTTTGCATTTTTGTGGCAAAGTCTTTACTTAATCTGTCATAACTGCTTCCAAATATTATATCTTTTTTTTTTATATCTAGCTAAATCGGCAATGGCAGTGGTATCGTACTCGCGTTACACGGGGTCGAATCCCACCGGCTACCACTATAACAACTAGGAGGAACCGCCTAGCCCGCAAGGAACGACCCCTCAAGATAAGACGAGACTTGAACTCGTGACCTGCACAGTGGCACAAACGACTTAGCAGACCATTCGCTGGCCACGAGATCAAACCCCTGCAGGTGCTTCCAAATATTATATCATCCACATGTACTTCAATAATTGTTAGGTTATCTTGATCCACTTTCACATAAATATTGTTGTCAACACTTCCTTTCTTGAATCCATGTTGATGTAAATATCAGTCAAGACGAGCATAACAAGCCCTGGGAGCTTGCTTGAGACCATATAGAGCCTTCTTTAATTTAGAAAAGATGACTTAACATCCATTTGGTAGACCTTAATTTTTCTCAAGCAAGCATAAGTAAGAAACATCCTGATAGCTTCCATTCTAGCAATGGGAGCAAATGTTTCTTCAAAATTGATTCCTTCAACCTGTGCATATCCTTTGCAGACTAATCTAGCCTTGTTCCTGGTAACTTGTAATCCTTCAATTGTTTTTCTCCCCCCGAACTTGTAATGAAATTGTCATCTTGTTCAAACTACCTTCGTGTCAATCGTAGACTTGTGCCATATACTGCTGCATAGACTCCTCGTCTACAAACATTAAGGAGTTAACAAGCTAGATTGTTCAAAATAATGAGTCACCTAATGGGCCATCTTGACTTGAGTCATTATTTGAAGCAACTGTTAATTCCTCATGACCTTTTACTTTTACAAATCCTGAAAGCATAGAATAACTGCTGAAACCTTGTTATCTGCTTTGTCTTCCTATACCTGTTTCCTTTTACAGACCTTCTTATTCTTGCAATCTCGAGCCATGTGCCCATAGTTATGACACTTGAAGCATTAAATGTTGTCCATAGGTGATTCCATCTGAAATCTACAATCGTGAGCGCTATGGCCATAGTTATGGAATTTGAAACATTCAATGTTTGGCCCATCTAGCATGTATTCTCTTCTGACAAAATCATCGTGGAACGTGTCTCATGTTCTTGCAAAATTGCTTCTATGGTTTTGCTGTTAATAGTTATACATGTATCAAACTTCACAATCCCTAGCCTTATGTCAAAAATTGTTATATTTGTAACATTTGACTTCATCTCTCAAATGATCAAATTTGTTGATATTATGCTGAGTTATGGAATATCCATTTCTGAAGGATCTTCTGGAATTATATTCATTCCAAACATACATGTGACGTTTTGTAGGTCTATGTCCAAACCTTCCACATGAATAATAATGACCATAAAATATAGGTTGGTACCTGGGAGGAAATATTCTTTGAGGAATTGTCTTCCAAGGTTCTTCCTACGAGTCTTGATCTCTTGATCTAGCTAGGAGATCTACCTGCTTGGTATATTTTGCATATCCATCTTCTTTAGTTGTCATAGAAGGACTTGACTCCTTTCCGATTTTTTCTTTGTAACCAAGACCAGTCTTGTCACTGCATGATCACTGGTTGTTGATGAGTTCATCCAAAGTCTTTGAGTTGTTGGCATAGTTTTGAAGAGTGTTTCCATTTTTTACTTCCTTTCGTAAAGAAATGATTTCATCTTCCAATTCTTCTCTTTCCTTGTTTCTTTCCTTTAATTCTTTCCTGAGAAATTCTTCAATTCATTTGTATTCTTCAACCTTGATTTTAAGATTTAGGACATGTTCCCTTTCTGTCATTAATTCATCTTCATGAGTTTTGATGTGCTTCTTCTCGGCCTTGAGTTCTTTGATAACCCTGATTACTTCGTTTTGAAATTCAACCTTAGTCATTTCTTCTTCTTCGTCTCCTTCTTCGTTAGGTGCCTCTTTCTTATTGTGCTTGGCCATAAACAATACTCTTCCATTGAATTATTCTTTGTTATCACTGTCTTCTTCGGATGAGGAACTATCTTCTTTGGTGAAGAAACTTTTCTTAAACCATTTCTTCTTGCCTTTCTTGTTGAACTTTATAGGACCTTTCTTTCCATTCGTAACAACCTCATTTTTGTGAGGACATTTGGCTGCAAAATGCCCAACCTCACCACAATCAAAACATATTATGGAAGTTTACCTTTGAATTTTCCCATACCTATTCTCATTTTCCATGCAAAGTAGGCAAACTCTTTATCTGAGAGTTCTTCTTCCTCTTCTTCCTTTTCTTCATCCTACAACTGCAAGTTTTTTCTTTCTAAGTCTGCCTATCCTTACTATTCTTCTTGGATGCGGAAAATTTTGTTTCTAATTAAGATGTGCCATCCTCTTCTTCAATAATCATTTCATATGCCATAAGAATTCCATGTAATTCATCTATGTTGAGATTGGTCAGATTCGATCTATCTTCCAAGACAGATACCTTAGGGTTAAATATTGTTGGCAAGGTTCTGAGAATCTTTCGGTCAACAATTTTTGTTTCAACAGGTTCTCCCAAACATTCCAATGTATTTGTTGTTTCATCAACACGCTGAGAGTATGCAGCAATATCTTCATCTTCCCTCATTTTTAGTTGCTCAAAATTTTCCCTTAAAATTTGAAGCTTTGCTTCTTTCACCTTTGAGTCACTTACATATATATTTTCAAGCTTGCCACATACCTCTTTAGCAGTTTTTCAACTCAATACCTTAAGATAAATAGATTTGATAAGCCCATTGATAATAAGATATTTAGCCTTTGCATCATATACAATATTTCCCATACTTCGTATCCTTGCGCCAGCAAATGAACCTACATTCTTCCACTCCAAAGTGCATATTTATTTCCATTGAACAAAGGAACTCTATTCTTAGTATACTCCATGATCTCCTTCCAGTTGGTAGACTGCTATTGAAGGAACTTTCTCTGATTCCAATTGTTAGAAATACTGAGAAGGGGGGTGAATCAATATTCCTTAGAAATTACCACTTTTAAATCTTTTCAGAGCATTAGTTAATATTCAATTATTATTAATGTTTATGTAGTAATAACAGTAAATAAAGAACACAGTAGGCACAAGAATTTTAGGTGGAAACCCCCCTCCGGGTCAAAAACCACTGAATGCTTTTATAATATATTCTTTAATCTTTAGCCCTGATCAAAATGAAAGAAACAACTTCCTATAATTCTAGAAAAGCATTATTCTCCAGCTCCCACAAGAAGGATGCCCCAATGCCCTAGTTTCTTTAGTAATCAACTAAATGGATGCCCCAACCCCTAGTGAGCCACAACTCGCCCTAGCACCACCCTACCCTGAAGTGTTCACAAGCCCCAAACTGTAAGCGACTTCATACACATACCTAGCACCTCCCTGCCACCCTATAATGACTTAAATAAGACAAGACTGTGGATTCCCAAACCAGGGACAACAATCCATGATACAATAAGATGTACAATGATTTTCGTGTACTTGACCAAATACCCAATCACTTTATGACCTGCAACCCAACCATGACATCATCCCAACAAAGACTCCTATACCTCCCAATAATGCCTTTTTGGCTCTAGGAAGATTGACTCTTTTAAAATAATGACACTTCCAATGATGACACTTTTACAAATGACTTTTTTATAACTTTACAATGATGACTCTTGGCCTTGACACTTCTTCACAATATACGAATGGCTATCATGTCTTCAAAGGATGTCCCGCTGCAATTCTTCCTTTTATTTGATACTTCTGCTCTTGAATTCTTGGTTGAAGTTGTACTTGAATCTTCTTCTACCTGCATGCAAAATTTGCGTAGCGAAACCAATCCCAAAACAAAACAAAATACCCTTCAACTTACCTCTGCCTACAAAACACATGTAAGTGCATAATAATTAATAAATACAAATTAAAATTAAAATGTGTACCTGAAGTGTGCTTGTCACTTTTGTTGTTGACTTGTTGTAGCAGTAGACAAAGTCTCCCACTCCTGATATAGGCTTAGAATCTATGCAAGACTATATCCAAAACTGACCTAAAGATATATACAATAAAACTGATGATAAATCCTAGACTTGTGATGGACCAAGTTCTAAGTACATAAAAAGATACCATTCTCTAAAATATGATAAGACAAGTAACATGGACCTACAAAATCATATACATTTAGCAAACTTGGTGTAGCATCAAGAATATGTAGCATCAAATGTGTAATATCAAGAATAAGACATCCGAAAACTAACTGGGACATATAGAGACATAGAGATATAACTGAGACCCTGTATACACTTACGTTGTCGTGAAAAAACATGTGTCAAAGATGATACTCAAAATTAAAATGTAAACACTAATCATACATACCTTGTTGTAGGAGACTTACCCTTGACTATTGATGTGTGGTCCTTACTATAGTGATCCTTGAATGCATGTTATTTCTTGTCTTTTAGGAGCTCGATATTGAATCTGTTTTATCTATGCTATCTCGGATCTCCAGGGTTTGAAATTTCATCTTGTGGTAGCCCTCTGAGTCCTATTTCCAACCCCACAAGTCTGATCAAGATTAGATTCTTCAAGAAAGCGTTATTCCCAATCTCCCACGATGACCTGATTATAGACTAGTTCAGTAGAGAATACTTGTACGAAGTGCCACATGTCACTGTTGTGACCTTCAGCCTTGAAAGCGATAATCAACAAACTAAATTCCGTGCTCTTTCTATGACTATTTATGAAATTTGAATCCAATGCTCAGAGAGAATGTTATGACGATTTTCCCAAAGTCACTTGTTTGACATGGAATTCCGGAGCCTGCAAAAACCCTAACTTCCATAAATCATATCTACGATAATATAGCAAAACAAGATCTCAAATTTGGTCCCAAGGTTCATCACGATTTCAGATCAAATGGGTTTTAATTTCATGATGACCTGTTTGAAGCCACAAAATCCCTACTAGAGGAGGATATGAAGGTCATTATTTATATGAATGTCTTGAGTTGAGAGGGTCCTCAACAAGTGAACATTGGAGGGATTTTAGGAGCAAAACATATTGTTAATTATTGACTATTCAATGACCACAAACAATTATGAGTTCCATGCCACAACCCCATAGGGTTTTAGCCCACTAACAGGGGTTACTAACTTCAAACGAAAATAACTCTCAAACCGTGAAGAACTAGGAAGCGTACCATATATCAACGAAAACATCTCAACAAGTCAAATCCATCAAGAATATATTTGACACAAATAATATGAGTTGTCAAGTCAAAATTCCCTTGCAAGATCGGGGTAGCCCCTGGTGCTACTTAGGTTGACATCAATGACAACCACTAATCAACAGGCACTTCGTCTCTGAGTCATAAGATTATTTTTCTGCAAAACCTTCTTAATCTCCAAAATAATTTCAGTACTGTCCACAATCTGAATCTTCTCTAACTCGACTCTGGTTTTTTAATTTAAAACTTTAATCATGTCTATGGATTCACTTAGTTTATCCCTAAGAAGTTCTCTAACTTTGTCAATATTTCTCTAGCACCGATCTATCAGTTCTTCCTGTTTAAAAATAATCTTTATGGAGGGCCAAACTTTAGTTATAGCCTAACTGATATCTGTCCAAATACTTTCCTTGGCTTGGGTCAAGGTCTGAGCCATTAATGACTCAATTTCCAACTCTTCTATCCTTCTCCTTAATCTATGGGTCTTATGCATCTCTTCAACATAAAGAGTGTCATTTTTAATCTTCCGAGTCTCCAGATTCTTAAATTACTTGTGAAGCCTTTCATTCTCTTGTCTCTGGTGAGACAGATCCTCTATGAATTTATTCAAATCTTCTGTTGTTGATGTAGACTCTGTTGTTGCTAATGTTGAATCCCCTACTGTCCTTGACACTGTAATAGGTATAGCTGTAATTGGAGCTATGGCTAGTTGAGTAGATTCCTCTTTTTCTTTAAGCAATTTCTCAATTTTCTCTTCCATTGTCTTTATCTGTACATTTTTCTCAATGATCAGCTTGAGCATCTCTTCTTTGTGCTGCTCACTTTCTGCTATCTCCTTGGTTTGAGGATCCTCTATAGAAGGTAGTTTGAGCTGCTTCCTTAATGCTGAAATGTCTGCATTCTTCTTTCTAATAATGTCCTCTGCAACTTTAACATCAGTGGGATCATACCCAATTTTAATCACTAAATATTCTAATGATTTTACCCTATTATCCTTTTCCAAAGAGGATATCTTTTCTATCTTCAATTGTGACTGTACATTTGAAAGAGTTGTCCTGAGTTTTGATAATGCCATAGTAGTGTTGGTCATGGTAGAGAAAATCATCTCACCAGACTGCCTATGCATATCCATCTGATCGATTGGATGTATCTGGTTGGCATAAAAAAAATGCAATATTCTTATAATCTGAATAAGCCTTTGGAAAAGGCACTTGAGGTTGTGGGAATGCCATTTGCATCCTTCCTTTTTCACTTTCAAAAGTTGTCAATAACCTGTTTTGTGAAGCTGATGTCTGTTCCCAAAACTAAGCATATACATTTGCCTTCCAAGATTCATTCTTCTGTTTAATTTCAAGGAAATTAGTGAAGATGTTTGGTTCCTCTTGCTCACTTATTCCTGCAAACTGGGTGATCTCCAACAAATTCTGTGAAACTAAAGAGGAAGATGGAGGAGTGATTACAATTTATTTTGTTCCTGTAGAAACATGTGAATCATCGAAATTGATGATTATAGGTTCTTTTTGACCTAGAGTAGTAGTGCCTTTGGAGTCAGTCCTTGATTCTTCTGATAATGAATGAATTCTTTTTCACCTTTTGTTGATGATGAAGACTCTTCTTTGGGCCTCTCACCTTGTCTGCTTTGAGAAGTGGGAGTCTGGAGGGTAGAAGGAGGTAAACTCTGTTCTTTTTCTTCCTAAAGTGTATTCTCCTGCCACTATTCTTGATTTCTATACTTTTCAATATCTGGTCTTGGAGTATGATTATAAGGTGTGGTTTTGAATTCCACCCTTAAGTTGGATATTATACTAAATTGGTCATAAGACCAGGTGAAACTTGGTTGGAATCCCATCTGTTTGCGAATTGAATCTGCTTCAATACCTGCTGATCTGGTATTGCAAATAAATGATCCTATCTATGACTTTATTTTGAACTGAGACTTCCTCCTCCCTAAAATGAAATGTAGTTCATCCATATTAATCATTTTTCTAATATATTCTAGAGAGAAAATTTCTCATTGGCACATATTTTGGCAATTTGTATGGACCTAGTTCACAGCCATACACTCTAATCTCTGTATAATTCTGGTAAAGATACCAGTCCCCTATCTTGTCTTGGTCACTCATATGCAAGATCCTTTTTATTTTTGGACTGATCCTAGGCTCGGTCTGACTGCTGAGAAACTGTGCAACTGAATGAAGAAAACAATCAATGAAATATTAAATCTTGAACTCAGTTGAGTTCCTCCTAATCAATGAAGTCCACTGTGAATCACTGTGAGACTTCTTGAATCACTTACTGATCATCATGTTTGTGTAAAGCTATAGGAAACTCGTCTCCCTATTGAAAAGTAATCATATGTACTAACACAGAGGAATATTTAAATACTCCTTCAGTAGTAATTTTCATCAATTGTTCATGCATACTTTCAACCAAAAATTTACTGTAATTATACATGAAAGCAGGTTTTTTTTCTTTGGAGTAGATGGATAGATAACCTAGGATAGATTCATCTACCAGTTGATCTATTTGGTAACATAACAAGAAAGAAACTAAGAAAATGATGTGTTTAGCTCTCAGGGAAAATGGATGTTGGATATGGTGGGTTGTTTTTAGGAAGTTTAACATATTCTCGAAGAAAGATCTCAAAAATTTGAGTTCTTTGAGGGAAAGTTAGATTATGGTATAGATCTATTAAAACAAAAGTGGAGAAAAATCTCAAGGAATTATTTTCAAGGATAATAGGCATCTTATTAATAGTTTCAGGGGTGATGGATATCAGAATGTCTCCATTCTGAGCTACCACAATTCTCTGTAGGGGATTGTACTTAACTTGACACCACATGACTAAGTCAGGAAAAGGATAGGTCTGAGGAAACATGTACATGGGAAATAAAGATTCCCATAAGTTGATTTCATCTTCAAAGTCCTGGTAAGTCTTCTTTAACCAATGGTGCAATTCGAACATGTTGAATTTGCACTCTGCATCTGTAATTTTGAAGAACTAGTCAGCCAAGGGAATGTGATCAAGGTCTAGGGCATGAGAGGCTTTCAGATTTTCATGTGATGAAGTTTGACTACCAGAGGGTTGATATTTTCTTTTAGGAGCCATAATTTGCAAAATCAGGAGGAGGAAATAACAGAAGGTAGGGATGAAAATACCTAATAGAAACGGTTTCATTCTGATGGTAATTTTCAGCTATGTCACAGAGTGGAAACTAGGAATAGTCAAATTTAGGAAACTAGTGAATAAAAGACAAAGCGAGGAAAATCACATAATGGGGGATGAACGGCTGATTTATAATAGAGAATGGATTATCATTAATGGAAACTGTTACGAAACAAGAGGATTTTCATTTATGGACAACAAGAGAATATAACGGCTAGAAGAAATGGATATGGACACATGGCATTAAATGGTTTGGGAATGGAAGACAAGAGAAAGGGAATGACGTTGGAAGCATGATGTATGCATGGAGTGGATAAGAGGATTTCAGAGGGGGGGTTAGTGGTAAGTTGTAATGAGTAGGGGGTGCGAAGTGAGGAGGAGCTACCACGTTGTGAGGGGCCCACGTGAATGAGAACCACTCTTTGGACCCCCCTGCCGTTATCATGCAACAATGGGAAGGGGTGCAAAATGACTTCCTCGCCTTGATTTGTGCGGGGAAGCGGATCACCGTAAAAAAGTGTCTGGTACTTAGCACTTCTCGACAAAATGGGTTTGTCGTTTTATGACCTTAGCTTATAACATAATAAAGTTTAAATATGTACAAAAATTAATTACCCTAAAAAGGTAATTATCTACTAATCAATCGAATTCTTAATCTAATATATCTCTTGGCCAAATTTTGAGAATGTTAGCCCAAATTTATTCTATTGATCTATCCTACCTAATAATGTTCTACCAAGATTAAACAATTTGGTGAACTTATTTAGTAATCTAAAACATAAATTTAAATAATTTGATCATGATTAAACAATATGATTTAAATCAAACAAAAGGTTGTGGCATTTAAACAAGCTGCACATGAAACCTTAATTTATTATAATGCAATTTATTTCTTTGAAGTGGCATTTAAACAGGAACACTTATAGAAATTTTGATTTTCTTTTGATGGGGTTTTATTTCAATTTTTTTTTTTTTTTTTGCTATTTTTTCATTTTCATTTTTCTATTCTTTATTTTTTCATACCCTCTTTTATAAATAAAAAAACTAAATTATCAAACATAAATGATGTTACAACATTGGCGCCAACTGGGGACTGCTTCCTCCTACAGGTTGCAGAGAACTTGCAGATCCATGTATCTTCTCCTCAGGTTAATGGGGTCTTTGTTGAAACAAATACACGCTGCATGTAAAATAAAATTTCCAGTGATATACAATGATGAATGAATGTGGAACCCCTCAATAGTGAATATAGTGGTTCAAGTATTTCCCATTGACAGGCAATGAGGAATGCTATCCCTCCAAATTCTACAGGATGAAAGTGTTATTACCCTTAACCTCAACACCTCAATAATGCTAAAAGGTCCAAACTAGAGGTTATCAAACTTTCCATGTTTTCCTTTGTATTCTCTTCTAACATCCCATCTTAATACCAAATCTCCTTCCCTAAAATCTTTTTCCATAGCTTTTCTATCAAACAAGATTTTCATTTTGTTCTGAGATTTCCAAAGCTTATATTGAACTTCATCTCTATCTTCATTAAGTTCTATAATTTGATTTATCCTTCTAGAGAAATCACCAGGCTCTTCATTTGATTCTTGTAAAAACTTCATGACAGGAAAAGATAAGTGTGTGGGAAATATAACGTCTTTACCATAAACAAACTGAAGGAGATTTAACTATTGATCTCTTTGGTGAAATCATGTTGGCCCAAAGTGCATAAATGAGATGACGTCCCAAGTCCTTTTGTGATCCTCCAATGTTTTCTTTATGACTTTAACCAAACTCTTGTTTGAGGACTCTGCCTGTCCATTTCCCTATTAATAGTATGGAGTAGAACGATGCAACAAGATTTGGCATTTCTGACAAAATTCAATCATCTTGACGCTGTTGAATGTTACTACATTTTCTGTCACTATTTTCCTGGGGCATCCAAATCTAGACAATATATATTCTTCAATAAATTTGATAACTACAGTATCAGTTACATTTCTGACTGAAATGTCCTCTACCCGTTTGGTAAAGTAATATGTGGCAGTCAATATCCATCTGTGCTGACTACTTGATGGAGGATGAATTTCACCAATGAAATCCAATCCCCATTGAAGGAAAGGTGCTTGGACTAGTACTAGAACTAATGAAAGTGCTACTAATCTATGATTTCCAGCAAACATATGACATTGAGTACAACTTCAAACCTTTTCTCCCACTTGCACAAACAGAATAGGCCAATAAAATCATGCTCTTAAAATCTTGTATGTTGTATCCCTCCAAGTATAGTTCCCTCCACAAATGCCTGCATGAAATTGATCAATGATCCCTTCTGTCTCATTTTCTATTAAGCAAAGTAAAAGGATATTAAGAGGATCTTTCCAATACAAATTTGCATTAACAATACAGTATTTTATGGCCTTCAACTTCAGTGTTTTAGATTAATTCTTTGTGAATTCAGATGGACACTCAAAATCTCTTAAAAAATTCACAATATCAGTGTACCAATCAAATAATAAAAATTTGTCATCAATATGAATTGGAATTGCCTCGTTTGATGAAGAAGGTTCTTGTGGATTCTTCTATGTTGGATTCTCAGAGGGTTCTCGTGGATTCTTCTATGTTGGATTCTCAAAAGGTTCTTGTGGATTATTCTCAGTTGGGATTTGAGAAGGTTCTTGTGGATTCTTATGTGTTGGGATCTTAGAAGGTTCTTGTGAATTCTTTTGAGTTGGGATTTCAAAAACAAAATTTATTCCCAAGATCTTACAATTTTACTCAACAAGGAGCTTGGCGAGGTCTTGACCCTTTACCAATTTGGTAGTCTTGATAATGAGATCATACTCTAAAATATTAGTTATCTATCTCCCTCTCCTTCCATCAGTATCAGGCTGAGTTACACAATTTTAACAACACTATTGGATACATAGGCAATAATAGAAGAGTGAAGGAGATATACTCTAAAAGCTCTCAAGGCTTGAACTAAAGAATAAGCATGTTTTTCAATAATGTCATATTTCAGATCAACATCTCGAATGACTTTAATAAAAGAGGCAATAGGTTGGTCATCTCCATCTTATTATTTTGCAAAACAACAAAAGCTAAGGTAGTTTCATATGCAAAAGAAAAGATACTAAAAGGTTCAAAATAATCTAGGCTGGCTAAAATGGGAGCTTCTACAATAGCCTTTTTAATTTACATACCTTGCAGGAATGGTCCATTTAACTTCATGATTCATTCTCAACATATCAGTGACATCCTTAACTATTTTAGCATAATTAGGAATAAACCTTCCTAAAAAAATTATTTTCCCAAGGAAAGCCTGAATTTCCTTCTTATTCCTTGGTAATGAAAGTTCTTGTATAGCTAAAACTATTTTAGGATCAATGACTACTCCTTCCTTAGAAATAATGTGGCCAAGCAATTTTCCTTCCTTGAGTGCAAACAAAGACTTTTTGGGATATAGGGAGATCCCGAACTTTCTACACCTGTCAAAAAACTTTCTCAAATGCTTTAAATGTTTTTGGTCATAATTGGAAAAAACAGTCAAATCATCAAGATAAATAACAACAAATTTGTTTATCTTACCCACAAATTCTAAGTCCATGGCTCTTTGAAAAGTAGCTCTAGCATTAGTTAACCCAAAAGGCATCCGGGCATACATGAATGTACCCCAAGGAGTTGTGAACGTTGTCTTTTCTCTATCCTCTGGACTAACCATGATATGATTATATCCAGAAAAACCATCCAACATAGAAATTCTATTAGCTCCTGAAACTTTCTGAAGTAATTGATCCATCTTCGACTATGGATAATTATCTTTCAAAGATGATTTTATTCAAATTCCTAAAACCCAAATATAGTCTAATTTCACCATTCTTCTTTCTCACTAGAACTAAATTAGCTACCCAATAAAAATATCTCAAAGGAACTATAATTTTAGCATCAAGTAGCTTTTTTATTTCTTTTTCAATAACATGCAGGAGGACAAGATTAATTCTCCTTAATTTTTGCTTAAAAGGTTTAGCCTCTAGTTCTAATGGGATTTTATGTTCAATGAGAGATGTATCATATGTATTTAGTTCATTATAAGACTAGGCAAAAACATCTTTGTAGGATTTAAGGAGGGCTAAATATTTGTCTTTGGCTTCCATTGACAGGGATGCAAAAATTTTAACATTTATGATTTCTTCAGAACTTCCAATGTTACAAATTTCAATATTTTCCTTAGGTGAATTTGATAATGATTTTTGGGAACATCATTATGATCAAAGAGCTTCTCAAGAGGGACTAACCCTTTTGGAATAAAATTGTTAGATAATTGAATAATGCTATGATCAACAATTTTTGAGTCAAATTGTGGTGTTTGATTTTCATTGTAAACTTCATGATTATCGAGCTGTTCTTCCTTAACTTGCAGGGTTGAAAACTCATCAATTACTTGCAAAATGATTTTAACTACTCGTCATCATCAAATATTTTCCAATGTTTAATATTGTCAGGAATAGATGGTCTATACTTAACTTGAATTTGATATTGGACAAGCATTTGATTAGGAACTTTAAAAGAACTAGCAGAAACAACCAAGGAATCTGCATGAATGTTTTGATCTCTAGGAATAACAATGATATTGAATGCTAAAAATAAACTTTCTATTGAATCCAAAATATCATTCCTATAAGTTCTAAGTCTAGGGTGCTTATTTTGACAGAGATTCCTTACTTGTTTGAAAATAAGTTCTGAATCACTGAATACACTTAGATTCTGCACCTTGAGACTTCTTGTTGATTCCAATCCTGGCAGAAAAGATTCATACTCTACTACATTATTAGTTACATCGAATTCAAGCTTATAGGATTGGGTAATATTTTCTTTATCTGGTGAAATTAATACAATTCCAGATCTTTCTCCTTCCTTTGAGCAATAACCATCAAAGTACGATTTCCAAATATCAGTGTTGATGGTTTTATGCTTGTCAGTAATGTTTTCAATAGTAATTTGAGTATTTTGTGAATTATTTGATGATAATTAAAAACATCCAAAGTCTTGATCTACTGCATAAATAGGATGATTTATGGCTTGATCAGATTTACAAACAGTATTCATGAATCTTACTTCTCTGTATAATCTGACATGCTCACCCCCATATACAGGAATGGTGGCATAAGACATGTCCATTTGAAGTCTTCCTCCTAATTTGGCACAACAAGATCTTGATAATAACATGCCAAATTTGGGATCTGAGCTAAAGTAACTACCAAATCTTTCATAAGTCCAAGACATGTTACTTTCTTGGAGTCAAAAGTATAAATATCATGATAAGTTCTAGTGACCACTAATTGCAGTTGGTCCACGATTACCTTTGGCATCAGATTATGGGAAGAACCAGAATCTAACATGCAGTTATATAACAAGAAATCATGAATTTTTAGAGTCACATAAAAAGGTGGTACATTTTCATCAATCATGTTTGAGCTAGGGCCAAAACTACTAAAGGTTTTTCATCTTGTAGGATTATTACATCCCTTTCAACATCAACACTGGATGACTATATCCATTTAGAAACTTGGTTTTTATAACCTAAATTCTTTGAAAATTCAAATAAAGGAATGGGTATTTTAACTCTTTCAAGTTCCCTTTCAACATTGAAAGTGGTTAAAATAGTTTTATCAATTAGAGTTGTTTCAGCTGTTTGATTCAATGGTTGAATGGTTTTTATTAGAGTTTCGATAGATTTGATTTGAGGGTCATTTACAATGGGACTTTTTGGAGGTCTACCAGGCCCTGGACTAGGTATTAGATCGTATCTCCTATTCAATTTTGCAATTAAAAACTCATAAAAGGCCTAATATTTTGAAATTTGAGAGTCTTCTTGATCTTGAGAATACTGATTTAAAGGGTGAGAAACAATAGCATTTTGTAAATATGAATGATCTAGATTATTTATATCTTCAGAAATCAAAGGGCTAATGTCTTCTAGTTGTTGGTCATCAATCATCAATGGGGGTTGGATCTGTTGATTAGTATTTGGTCTTTGCAAAATTTGAGTTTGGGGGGCTCTTCTAAATTGAGTTTGAGGTCTAGCAGCAGTTTGTTGAATTGTTCTAGGCCAAGTTGCTATTTTTGAGATTCTATTTGAAAGGTTTCTAAGTAATGATGTGATCTCATCTATCTTTTGATCTTCATTTTTAGCTTTTTAGGAAGATCTTTGTTCCTTGATCTTCATTTTCCTTTCATCTTCTTCAACCGTGGACTTAAGTTTAGCTAATGCTGACCTATTAGCCTCAACTTCTATAGTGTTTGTTTGCATGCCTTATAGGGTATGGGATGTCCTTTCCCTAAGCATGACTACAAATTCATCATCAAATTCTTTAGAAAATCAAACTTTTTCTGCTGCTACTGGTGGTTTACAGTCAGGTGGCATCTTATGAATCTTGTTATGAAATCTTCCACTAGTTCACCATGGTTTCTTTTCAGTTCTTCAAATTCTGTAAGATAGTCAACTAGATCCTTCTTAACACCCCATTGATTCTTAAAATGGTATTTAATTCATTCCAAGAATGAATGGAATCAACTCTCAGTTGTCTAAACCAAATCCTAATGTTTCCCTCTAGTGATTTAACAAATAATATCATATATACATCTTCATGTTCAATGTTCATATTATTAGCAAAATCCAAAAAGGCAGCTAAATGATCTTCAGCAGACAAACCAGTTTCTCCTTTAATCCTTGATAGGTGTTTTAAATACCCATTAGGAAAATTATTGAGCTGGTTAGGAAGATGTAAGGAAGCATACCTAGCTTGAATAATAGGTTGAAAGGAAGCCATATTTGAAGATGAAGATGAATGAATCGAAGAGGTGGGAGATGATGTAGTAGAGGATGAGGAGGAAGATGGTGAAGCTGTAGGTGAAGATGGAGGTGTAATGGTAGGAGGAGGAGGATGGGAAAGTGGAGGATCCATAAAAGTTTTAAAATATGTTTTAATAACTAGCTTCTAAACCTCTGTTTCAACTTCTTCTTTATTTTCAAACAAAGGGTTTGAATATACAAAAAAAGTTTCCTTGGGTTGGGTAGAAGTAGATGGAAATGTATAATGAGTGGGGGAGATAAAATCAATAGGTTTTAGCTCCGATAAATGTACATCTAAATCTTCTCTTGATTTGGGTGAATCTGAAAATATTTTAAGGATTTTATATGATTCCAAAGATTAGAATAAGAGAGATGATTGCAGATCAAATTCTTTAGATAATAGTTCTAAAACCCTAGGTGTTAGATTAGCCAAATCTAATTGGGATCAAACATACCTAAAGGGATCAGAAGCTGAAATATCTTCAGGCTGCAGTGGTACAAAAGAAGAAGCAGAAACTTCAAGTCTCCTTCTAAAAGAGGCTTCTCTTACCAATATCTCTAGATCAGATAATGGAGAAACAATTTGAGAATCAGAATGAGATTTGGTATGTTTTGAAGGAGCCAACTTGGGCTTGTGGAGTCGCCAGGTGAAAGATTTTAACCTACAATTCCTTTATTCACCTTAAAGGAAAAGTCTTAATTGTTGTCCCAAGGATAATAGTTTAATTTTCACTCCCCAGCAATGACGCCAGTCTGATGTTGTCCTCTGAGATTATTATAGGTTAATTAATTATGCCAAAGCATCTAAAATGTTTTTTTTGTTTTTAAAGTTTATGGATGACCAATGTTATGAACAGTTTGAAAACAGGTGCTTAAACCTTAACACTTGCCAAAAAAAATGAATGGGTTGTTTATTTGTCTAAAATAGTTAATTGAATTAAATTGAGTGAATAACAAAGTCTTAAAGAATTACAATTTACTAAATATTCAAACAAGATATTTAATTGATTATAAGAAAGAAAGTAGGTAAACAATGCTTTCCTCCTCAAAAAAATATATTTAATCTAATGCAGATGGGTGTGATAATTTATTGATATAGAGGAGTTTATAATAACAGAAAAGTCTATAAAACAATCTCTAATTATTGTTTATAACTTCATAGGGGATTTAAGATGGGATGATACTCAGTTTGATCTTACCCAGATTTATGCATAAAGAATTAAATACATGAAGAAAATCATAATTAAATAAACACATAAGAAAAACTTACAAGAAGACAAACTATTTGAGGAAAATTCAGAATCCTTTCATTAATTTGAAGCAAATCTCCATCTCGATTACAATTCTTCTTATGGAAGCTCATCCAAGGGTTCAACCCTTAATAACTCGAAGGAAGAGTTATTTATACAAAATGAAATATCCTCTAGAGACATTTTTAAACAAAATACAAAAATTGTACAAAATTATAGGAATTCTAAAACTGCTGAGTGCTAGCACTATCTTTAAGGAATCTATTGGTGAGTTGGTCCCCAAAAAGTGTTGCCTAGTTGTCTGTCAGTTGGTGATGAATGTAACTCGATAATTTCACATAGATGATCCCACATATCTTCACTTCAAGGAAAATTGTAGGGGCTAATATTCGTAAGTGGGCTAATTTTCCATGCTTTTTCCAAATAAAAGTTTCGTTATTTCAATTTTTTCTAAAAAATATTCACCTAAATGTTATAGTATAAAATTGCCTTACCTTAAAAATCGCCAAAATTTTATATAGAGACTATACAAAATTACTATAAATTTGAATACTTTTACAAAAACATGTCCAAACTTTTTACAAATTGCATATTATGTATTAGTGAGATTCGCCAAGGTTTTTAGACTTTAAAATAAATTTCCATCCTTAAAATTTTCCTTGCTTCACTTGGTATAGAAAGATTAACCAAGTTCCTGTAATCTTCATCAACCCCCGTATACCTTTCAAAAGTAGGATTATTAACAAAAATATGTTTTATTTCATGCTTGATTATTAAATCAAAATCAAAATCTTCTAAGATTTCCTTCCCTATAAGGTGACCCTTTGTACCTGCAAATATAGCTTTATCAGTTGCAGTTGCATAAAGCTTTTGACAATATTCCTCCAAACTTATCAACCTATCATCTGGTGCTACTAATCCTGATATTCCTCTATGGTTGAGTAATTTGAACTTGAAATGAAACCTTTAGACAACATTTTTCAAGTCTTGGCACTTGGTCTCCAACTGAGTCATGAGATTCTTAATCTGCAAAATCTTCTTAATCTCCAAATATTTCAGTCCTGTCCATAATCTGAATCTACTCCAACTCGGCTCTTCCTTTTTAATTTATAGCTTTAGTCATGTATGTGGCTTCTCTTGGTTTATCCTTAAGAAGTTCTCTAACTTCTTCAATAACTGTCTGGCATCGATCTATCAGTTCTTCCTGTTAAAAAATAATCTGTATGGAGGGCCAAACTTTAGTTATAGCTTGACTGATATGTGCCCAAATAATTTCCTTGGCTTGAGCCAAGGTCTAAGCCATTAATGAATCATTGTCCAAGTCTTCTATCCTTTTGGTTAATCTATGGGTATTCTACATCTCTTCAACATAAAGAGTGTCATTTTTAATCTTCCAAGTCTCTAGATTCTTAAATTTCTTGTGAAGCCTTTCATTCTCTTGTCTCTGGTGAGACAACTCCTGTATGACTTTACTCAAATCTCATGTTGTTGATGTAGACTCTGCTATTGCTGATGTCGATTCCACTGCTGTCCTTGACACTGTAATATGTATCACCTTAATTGGAGCTATGTCTAGTTGAGAAGATTCCTCTTTTTATTTAAGCAATTTCTCAATCTTCTCTTCCATTGTCTTTATCTATACATTTTTCTCAATGATCAACTTGAGCATATCTTCTTTGTGCTTCTCACTTTATTCTATCTCCTTGGTTTGAGGATCCTCTATAGAAGGTAGTTTGAGCTGCTTACTTAATGATGAAATGTCTGCATTCTTCTTTATAATAATGTCCTCTGCAACTTTAACATCAGTGGGATCGTACCCAATTTTAATCACTAAATATTCTAATGATTTTAACTTGTTATCCTTTCCAAAGAGGATATATTTTCTATCTTCAATTGTGACTATACATTTGAAAGAGATGTCTTGAGTTTTGATAATGTCGTAACAGTGTTGGTCATGGTAGAGAAAATCATCTAACCGGATTGCCTATGCATATCCATCTGATTGATTGGATGTATCTGGTTGGCATAAAAATAAAATGCAGTCTTCTTATAATCTAAATAATCCTTTGGAAAATGCACTTGAGCTTGTAGGAATGTCATTTGCATCCTAGCGTTTTCACTGTGAAAAGCTTTCAATAACCTGTTTTGTGAATTTGATGTCTATTTCCAATGTTGAGCATATACATCTGCCTTTAAAGATTCATTCTTCTGTTTAATTTCAAGGAAATTAGTGAAGATTTTTGGATCCTCTTGCTCACTTACTCTTGCAGACTCGGTGATCTGCAACAAATTTTATGAAACTGAAGAGGAAGATGGAGGAGTGATTACAGTTTCGTATGTCCC
The DNA here is from genome assembly GCA_031772625.1 of Pinus tabuliformis. NCBI lineage: Eukaryota > Viridiplantae > Streptophyta > Pinopsida > Pinales > Pinaceae > Pinus > Pinus tabuliformis. Next base: position 694,434,552 of record CM062812.1, on the reverse strand, counting down.
CGTAGAAACCTATGAATCATCCAAATTGATGATTATAGGTTCTTTTTGACATGGAGTAGTAGTGCCTTTGGAGTCGGTCCTTGATTTCTTCTGATAATAAATGAATTATTTTTCACCTTTTGCTGTTGATGAAGACTCTTCTCTCAACCTGTTGTCTTGCCTGCTTTAAGAAGTGTGAGTCTGGAGGGTAGAAGGAGATAAAGTCTGTTCTTCTACTTCCTGAAGTGTATTCTCCTCCCACTGTTCTTGATTTTTGTACTTTTCAATCTCTATTTTTGGAGTATGATTATAAGGTGTGGTTTTTAATTCCACCCTTAAGTTGGAGATTATACTGAATGGGTCATAAGACCAGGTGAAACTTGGTTGGATTCCCATCTGTTTGAGGATTGAATCTGCTTCAATACCTGCTAATCTGGTATTGCAAATACATGATCCTATCTGTGACTTGATTTTGAAATGAGACCACCTCTTCTATGAAATGAAATGTAGTTCATCCATATTAATAATTTGCCTAATATATTCCAGAGAGAAAATTCTTATTGGCACATATTTGGGCAACTTGTATGGAGCTAGTTCACAACCATGCACTCTAACCTCTATATAATTCTGGTAAAGATACTAGTCCCCTGTCTTGGCTTGGTCACTCAAATGCAGAATCCTTTTGATTTCTGGACTAATCGTAGGCTTGGTCTGACTGATGAGCACTTGTGCAACTGGATGAATAAAACAGTCAATGAAATATGAAAACTTGAACTCGGCTGATTTCCTCCTGATCAATTAAGTCCACTGTGTGACCACTTGAATCACTTGTTGATCATCCTACTTGTGTAAAGATATAGGTAACCTGTCTCCCTGTTGAAAAAGAATCATATGTACTAACACAGAGGAATATATAAATACTCCTTTAGTAGTAATTTCATCAATTTTTCATGCATACTTTCAGCGAAAAATTGACTGTAATTATACATGAAAGCAAGTTTGTTTTATTTGGAGAAGATGGATAGGTAACCTAAGATAGATTCATCTACCAATTGATCTATTTGGTAACCTAACAAGCAAGAAACTAAGGAAATGATGTGTTTATCTCTCTCAGCAAACATGGATGCTGGATATGGTGGGTTCTTTTTTAGGAAGTTCAGCATCTTCTAGAAGAAAGATCTCAAAAATTTGAGCTCTTTGAGGGAAAGTGAGCTTATGGTATAGATTTATTAAAACAACAGTGGAGAAAAAGCTCAGGGAATTATTTTCAGGGATAAGAAGCATCTTATTGATAGTTTCAGGGGTGATGGATATGTCTCCATTCTGAGCTACCACAATTCTCTGTAAGGGATTGTACTTAGCTTGACACCACATGACTAAGTTAGGAAATGGATGGGTCTGAGGAAACATGTACATGGGAAATAAAGATTCCCATAAGTTGATTTCATCTTTAGAATCCTGGTAAGTCTACTTTAACCAATGGTGCAATTCGAACATGTCGAATTCACACTTTATATCTATAATTTTGAAGAACTAGTTAGCCAAGGGAATGTGATCAAGTTCTAGGGGATCATAGGCTTTGGGATTTTCTGGAGATGATGTTTGACTATTAGAGGGCTGACCTTTTATTTTAGGAGCCATAATTTGCAAAATCAGGAGGAGGAAATAACAAAAGGTAGGGATGAAAATACCTAACAAAAAAGGTTTCATTATGATGGTAATTTTGAGCTATGTTGTAGAGCAGAAATCAAGAACAGTCAAATTTAGGAAATTGGTGAATAAAATACAACGCGAGGAAAATTGAATAATGGGGGATGAAGGGATTATTTATAATAGAGAATGCATTATCGTTAAGAGAAACCATTACTAAACGAGAGAATTTTCATTTATGGCCAACACGAGAATATAACTGCTAGAAGAAACAGATATGAATACGTGGCGTGAAATGGTTGGGGAATAGAAGACACGAGAAAGGGAATGACATTGGCGGGATGACGTATGCACGAAGTCGATAAGCAGATTTCGGAGGGGGGAGTAGTGGTAAGTGGTAATGAGCCGAGGGGGTGTGCGAAGTGAAGAGGAATTTCCATGTTGTGAGGGGTTCGTGTGAATGAAAACCACTTTTCGGACCCCCCCTGCCGTTATCATGCAACGATAGGAGTGGGTGCGAAATGGCTTCGCCACCATTGATCTGGGTGGGGAAGCGGATCACCTTCAAAAAGTATCTGGTACTTAGCACTTCCCGATAAAATGGGTTTGTCATTTTATAACCTCAGCTTATTGTTAGTGCCAGTCTTTGCAGCCTGTCACCAAAGATCAACATGAGCTCTTACTAGGTTTGGTTTGGTTAGATGTTTTGCACATGATATTCAGCACAAAACATGTCACAAATGTGTCCATCAAAAGAAGCTCGGAAAAATCTTTCCAATGGCATATCACACTCCTATTACTAGTTTCTGGATCATAAGATATGATTGAAATGAATGATTGATTCTTGGTTATGCATGTTTTGAGGTCAGTTGTTGCACACATGGACAAGTTTACTACAAAATCAGTTTGGACAGGAATTTTACAAAAGTGAAAGAGTTTTTTGTCCATCACATACGAAATAACAAAAACCTCCTTCAGCTTATGCACAAGTGCTACTATGTGGGAGATATGCAGTGATATTTGGAGCCTGCATTAAAACAAAGCAAAATTTTCATTTATTTTACTGTTTTAGTCATTTTAGTGCGGTGCAATTTTACAACAAATGGAAAGTAATTTTGCAAAACCCAAGGAGGTTTCTGTTAACCACGAGCCATATAACAAAAATGTCTTTCATTTTATTCACAAGTGTCATGAATTGGGATATGTGACTAGATATTTACATCTCATTTTCACAGATTTAAATTTTTAATGATTTTCTGTTTTAGAGATGATTTTGTGGCACAGATTACAAGCAACTGGAAACAAATTTCCAAAATTTGAGAGAGGTTTTTCTCCAAAATGACCTTATCTAAAAAAACCTCTTTAATTTTTATAACAAGTGCTATGGTTTAGGAGATATGAGTTCATCTTCAACACCTATTTTCAGAAATTCGGTCCAAGTTTAATGTAACTGATTCTATTTTGAAGAAAATGGTTGAGCTCAATTCCCTTAGTACAAGGATGAGAAAATGTATATCTTTTATGAATTTCATAGTGTAGAGGTTGGATTTTGGCAACAAAGAAGCATTTGGACTGTGTAAAGTTTTATTGAATATCATAATAAAGCAATTTTTGCCCTTTAGGCTTGGGATTCATCACGGTGCTTAGATGTTCAATATGTTTTTTCTCTTGTAATTCATTTACACATTATGTTTTTCTCCTTTGTTTCAGCATTATCTAAGTGATATGTTAGGAATTCATCCATAATGATGCTCCTTTCATGATGATTTTGCTGTTAGTTGTAATGGTAGTTTTAGCATAATTCATTCGTTGTTAGATGCTCTGTTGAGCAACCTCGTTATTCTCTTTCATCTAAAGTTGCTACTGCAAATCCATCCTTTGTTTGATGCCTACAGGGCAGTGGGCTTTCTCCCTTATACTTCTCACATTTACAATCCTCACCTGGCTGAACATTGCTGGCAGAAACTGACATTGATGCCATAATCCAAATCATCCTTTCTCGTGTTGTTTCAACCCAAAACAAAAATCAATCAAAAAACCTAGAGCTACTATACCTAGCCTAAAATCCATATTTGATTTAGTCATCTTGACTTAAATTCACAAGGAGAGAGCCCTCTCCCGACCTGGTAGGGCTAGCTACCAGGTTAAGCGTGGTTTGTAGTTATCCTAGGATTGCCTCCCTTCAGCCTGAGGTCAATCTAGGCTCTAACACTTATAACATAATAAATTTTAAATATGTACAAAAATTAATCACCCTAAAAAGGTAATTATCTACTAATCAGTCCAATCCTTAATCTCATATATCTCTTGGCCAAATTTTGAGAATGTTAGACCAAATTTATTCCATTCTATCCTACCTAATAATGTTCTACCAAGGTTAAACAATTTGGTGAACTTATTTAGTAATCTAAAACATAAATTTAAATGATTTGATCATGATTAAACAATATGATTCAAATCAAACAAAAGGTTGTGGCATTTAAACGATTGCACATGAAACCTTAATTTATTATAATGCAATTTATTTCTTTGAAGTGGCATTTAAATAGGCACACTTATACAAATTTTGATTTTCTTTTGATGGGGTTTTATTTCATCTCTTTTTTCTATTTTCTCTTTTTTCATTTTCATTTTTTATTCTTTATTTTTTCATACCCTCTTTTATAAATATAAAACTAATATTATTTATTTTTTCATACCCTCTTTTATAAATATAAAACTAACTTGTCAAAAAAGGATGTTACAACAAGGTGCTAAAAAAAAACAAATGAGGATGCAAAAAATAGTGTAAAATTGGGATGCGAAATTGAGCTAAAAAAATGGTGAAACCAAGGACACCATATTGGATGCCAAAAATGATGCGTAACTAGATGAAAATTTATACTCAAACCTAGGCGCAAAATGAGATGCAAATGTGGACACAAAATGAGGAAGAAAAAAGGATGAAAATTTCAATGCAAATGTGGACACAAAATGAGGAAGAAAAAATGATGAAAATTTCGATGTTGGAAAGGAAATTAGAATTAGACACCAAAAAGGATGGAAAAAATAGTGCGAAAATAGGTGCAAAAAATGGTGCAAAACCAAATGCAAAAATAGATACAAAATTAGAAGCAAAAACTGGCGTAAGACTAGATGAAAAAATTGACACAAACTAGATGCAAAAAAAATGCATTAAATTGCATGCGAAATATGAAGTAAAATTTGATGAAAATGATGGCATAAAACAGGAAGCAAATAATGGAACAAAATAGGAAGAAAAAAACGCTGAAAAAAACATATGCAAAAAATGGCACGAAACTAGAAGGAAAACTTGTCGTAAAACTAGATGCAAATTTTGATGTAAAGGAGGATGCAAAATATGGTGTAAAAAAGGATTCAAACTCTAGTGCAAAAAAAGATGCTTTAAAAATTGTACAATAGAGCTAGTTTTAGTGCCAGGCTGCTCATCCTAACTAGAGAAAAAGTGCAGTAAAATCTGGTGCTAAATCTGGCGCAGATTAGTTGTTTTGTTGTAGTGCCTATTGTGGGAGCGACTGGAGGGTCCCAGTCACATGCATGCCTGTGTCAAGGGAGTGACTTATGATTTAAGGAACCAAAATGTTAGTTTGTCTCAGGAGTTGGTCACTTGGATGGGTTGGATGGCCCCCGGAGGGTTCTGTTGTAGGTGTAGAAGGGCACGTTGTCTTTGTTCCATTGGTTCCACTTTCTTAACTGTTACATAGGGATTTGAACCATATCATAGTAACTCTTCATCACATGTTTACCCTGGTTGGCTGTTTACTTGGGTAGATGTGGGAGGAGGGTGTTACAGAGTGGTATCAGAGCATGGTTCTGTTCTCCTTGGGTGATATTTTGTTTCCGTTCCCCTTGGATGAATGTGTTGTTATATGTACATGTTGGTTCCATATAGGTCCTTGTGCTTGTTGTGTATGCATGACATTGGTCATGATTGCAGTGGTGCCAACATATAAAAGTTGATGGTGTTGTCATTGTATGTGGTCATCATGCGTGTACATTGGTTATGTATGTCAGTGCTTATATATCATTATGCATACATTGATGTGGTTGTAATTGTAATGCATGAGGTCATAACATGTGGTTGGTATGGTCATGCATTGATTACTAGATAATGGTTGAAATGACAAATAAATTCTTATATGATTATGCTCATATGTATATATTGCACTAATTTGGTTTATCTAACAGATGATATATCCTCCCTAAACTATGCTAAGGTACGTTGGTTTGTTTATGATTTGGTTTAGCTAACATAATATACCTTGCAGGAAGAAGAGATCAAACATGACTAGCAAGATGGTAGATTACATAGATTCTCCCTACGAATCAAATGAGCAGTGTGGTGTTGGGAAATCTTCCAAGTTAGTAGATACATTGAGGAGTTTGAAGGAAGGAATAAGAAGTTATAAAGAAGATAATGATAGAATCATGTAGGCACAAGAGAAACAAGAAGAAGCCATTGTAGTAATTCTTAAGAGTCTTTTAGAATTGCAGAAGTATGGACCACTTCTCAAGTTTAGGACTCGAAAAAATGGCTCTGGAAGTTTAGGACTCGAAAAACTGCTAAAAATAGTAAATTGTGCTACAATTAAGGAAACTGAAAAACTGAAAGAAGCAATGGTGGGGGTCCAAGTGGAATTGATGGGTGGCCACCAATATCCACCTGGATCAATTTCATCTATTTTTATTCTCATGGTAAAGTTTACCATTTCTTCACATAACATAATGGTCACAGGTGCATCCCCACTAGGAAAATGCGCTACATTTTCTCCTTATGGAGGTACAATATTTGCAACAATCATTTGACATTGTAGTTGAGGTGGGAAATGATTGTTCAACAAAATAGGCAGTGTGGCGAGATTTCACTAAGTATTATTCTCATTGACATCATCAAAAGTTGGACAATGATGTTCCATATGGCCCCTAACACAAATCTTACATGGGAACTTTAGCTTTCGCTCTTTCTTTCCCCTGACATTGGCGTTTGGAGCTTATGGTTCTTTCTACTAATTCAAAAAGGTTTTCTTATTCTTCTTCCTTTTACTACCTCGATATTGTGGGCTACCTAGTCCCGTGGAATAAGACAAGTTAATGGTGGTTGTTTGGGCATAAGTTTTAGTTGTCTTAGTTGTACGTGTAGTCAACGTAGGAATATGAGAAATAACTAACTAGTTTAACCTCCCAACCAATTGAATATAACCCATTATTCAAAATTAGAAGAGTTTGGTTCTTCCAGTGCGATTAGCTCTTTGCTACTACCTTGTGCATAGCCTAGATATGGAGGATGCCCCAAGCAATATTCAATTTGATTCAAGTGCTTCTTTAGGTTTTTCATGGAAATTTGTAACTCATGGAACATGAGGAAAAATTTCTCCTTGGCCTCATTGTGATCCAACAATACAGTACCCAATAGAATTTTCAAATTCTAGTAGATATCAATAATATACATGTATTAGTTGTATCTTTCTCTAGTGTGTGTTGTGCTAAGCACCCAATATGCTACCTCTCTAGACACTTCAATATCTATCGAACATTTGTTCTTTCCTACAATGTCATGTTTCACTGCCATCATTTGGTCATGAATATTCAGTGAGTGTGGACGCAATACAAAGGTGTTGAAGTTTAAACTTTCTATTAGGCTTAAAAGCCCCTTTTTATGTAGTGGGGCACTCCAGGTAGGCTTTGAGTGCATCAACAGTGCATTGTAAGCTTGAATCAATGATAACACAAACTTACTAAAATATAAATGTTTTCTTAAGAGATGGAAGTGAAGGGTAGTGGAAGCCAAGGAGGAGAGGAGCTTGTTGTGGGGAAAAGTATCCGACTCAGAATGACCCTATCCCGACTCTAAGGGTGATAGTTCCTTAGCAACAACTGAAAGTAAAGCTTTGATAGTTTTCCTTTATGAAAGTACAGAGAAGGAAGAAAAGATTGACCAACCGGTGTCTTTCGCTTTTGTCGATCCTGTCTTCTCTCTTTGCCTCTTGTTCCTAGCTCTTTGCTCCCTTTGCCGGCCCAGCTACACAAAGATCCTGCAAAACAAGAGAGGGAAACTACAAGAAACATGTACTCATAACTGATGCATGGATTAGAATGGATCAAATATACAGATAAAAACAATACATCATTGCAATACAAGTATATAGGAGAACATCAAAGCTTTATTGATAGAAGAAAAAGGTTCTGAGAAGGTTACAACCATAAATGGCTCCAATCCAGCAGCACCTCCCCAGCAGCAAGAAATCTCCTCTTCTCCTCTATAAAAGCAATCACCCAATAGCTCTAACTGTAAACCAACAGCACTTCCTTGCTTTGCACAAAATTCCCGCCTCCCTAGACCTCATGAGAGAGCTCTATATATAGGAGATTTGGAGAAAGGATGAGTCAGCTTGAGGCTGGCATAAAGCTGACTAGTGTCCTCTCCCACTTTAGTTAAACTTCAGTTCTTGAGTCCACTTGGAGATCCTTGCTTACACATGGAGATCAAGTACCTCTTACTCATCACAGGGCGAATCCCTTGAACCAAGTGTCAGTTTGGAAGCTTCCTGGGCAATTGACACCTTGCAGAATGACTGTGCCACTTGGCCAATCTCGCCCAGCGCAGGTAGCCTTCATTGGAGTTGACTTTCAGCGCAGGTACAAGGAGGAGCAGTTGACATTCAGCGCAGTTGCTCAGTGGAGTAGCTGACATGATCCAAAAATAGCCTGTTTTTGAGTGTTTTCAGGTGGAGAACTGATGGGAAGTGCTGTGGTTTGCTGACCTTGTTCTTCTAGGGGTAAGAACAACATGTTTAGGGACTGAGGATCCCTGTAATTATTGACATTTCATGCTCCATGCTGCGAGGCACAAAAATGTCTATAACAGTTGCCCCCTAAAGTATGAGGCCGTTTATCGGGTGAAATGCTTTATCTAGAGGGTCCGAAGTTCATTCCAGTGCTGAGGAGGCGCCCTGTAATACAATACAATACAATACATTATTTTTCATTTTGTTTTCATGATCTAGCTGAGGCGGGCATTCCCATGCTCAGCTTTATAAATACATTTTGGTACATAGAACAGACGATCGTCTGATGGTAGACTGATAATTTTCTGCTGAAATTATCATCCTTTGAGTAGGATGATCATCTGCTGCAACGATGTACATGACAAATGCTTTTATATTTCCTGAATATGTATCGCAGCCCGGATGGATGAAACTAGATCCGGGGTCTTCAAACTCGTTCGATCTTCACTCTAAGTACAAGTCGATCCATGTGAGAATTTCGCTGAAGTCGAACATGGAAAGACATCGCTCGATTACCGGTCAATGATGAAAACCGTTAACAAGCGCGAGAGGAATCACCGATAATGATAATGACCCTCAAGGTACTGCAGTACAATTCACGTGGCGTGAATAAAGGACTTGGCGTCGAACGCCACGCAAAATCTTCTGGTCGAAGGTCATTGATGTATACCTGTCGCCGGAAGTGAGAAACTTGCCATTGAGGCATGCAAGCTTCAAAGTACTGATGGGGTTGTTCCTAGATCAACTTCTTGGATAATGAGCTGAAGTCGACAAGAAGCGATCCGTCAAAGGAGGGCCTTAATGAATCCCACATCAATGACACGGAACGGAGCTAATGATTTTAGTGGAGGTGAAAACAAACTGTGACATATGATTCAGGGTGGCGATCAAGAATGGATGAAGGATAATGTATGGCAGTGGATGGGACACGGTTGACACTTTCAGAAAGACCTCTCTTGAACATATAACGACACTGATGCGATGGATCGGTAGCATTACCCCAAAATGTGGATGGTTTGGCGAAGACCATGGTGATGAGACCGGTGAATGAAACAACCCAACCCGATGTGGTACGGAAGAAAAGTGTCATGTTCAAGAGCGACTTGCTACCATTAAGCTTTGATGTTCTCCCAATTTTTCCCCAGTCATTTCTGACCAGTACCTCTTTATTTTTGTCAAGCTTGAGGAGGATAACATATGCTTGTTCTATAACCTGCCCTTCGGGCAAGCCCATCGCTATGATTTAACGAGCTTAGCGATAGGGAAACTCGTTCTCGTCTAAAGACAAGTTTGTCGCTATTTAATGAATTTAACGAGTCTAACGACAAGGATAACTCGGTCCTTTTCATTTTTAGAGAGTCTGAAAAGGTACAGAAAGTTAACTCTAAAATTCCTTTTTCGTCATCTAATCCCTTAAGTCCGAAAAAGTATAAAACAATACAGAAGGGATGAATTTTCGATTGCTTTAACGAGCCGAACAAAACAAGCGCTCGATCTTTTTGTGCAATAATCCCTCAGGTCCAAAAAGATTAAAATCTAGAGGAGGGATAGCTCTTCCGGTCGCTTTAACGAGCTGGAAGGCCAAAACTCGGCAAACTTTTCATATTTTACGAGTCAATGAAAAGAGCTCAAAGAAGACTCGTCTTTTGAGGAACGAGTGATTAACAGGGCAGCAGCAGATTCCAGGTACAAGTTGGAATATTCCAATCACGGCAGTGTCACAAGGATGGCTAAGTGAAATCACTCTTCGCAGATGTTCCTCAAAATGGGTAAACACACAAATGGAAGTGAATGATCGGCCAAATGAGGGTGGAGGTGACGGTGCACAAACACGACCAAGGCTTTTATGGCTGATGAATTTACGATCTCAAAAGGTTATTTACCGGTTCATTTTTTCTGAATGAGCTTGAACTCTAAAGGGAAGCCTGCTCATAAACTTATGTTTATTTTTTAACGAGCATGAACTATGTGCTAAAACTGCTCGATGATACGTTTTCATGCCCCCAGCATAATAACACAAAACGAGGTGCATGCCCCCGAAGCTTCATTGTATTCAACTTTGTTGGTTTACCATTGAGATCTGGAAGGGGATTGTTTCATTTTTTAATGAGGTTGACATAGTAAAAGAACTATCCTCATTACTCCTTATTTCATTTTTTAACGAGGTTGACACGAGATTAGAACCGTCCTCGGACTTTTAGATCCGCTAGAAACAGAAGGTCTCATATTCCATTGGGGTCATTTCCGCCAGATTCCTTGAAGGTGGCGATGCGGGAGTACCCATTAAAGCAGGGTCTTTTAGGAAAATGACTCCGATATTTTGGAGAGGGTGATTCCTCCCCTGGATCATAGGAATGCTTCCCGTAGTAAATGGTGGCACAACTTTTGTCGAAGTTGTCGTCGAACTGCTTGGTTGATCATTTCCTTTACCGTTCGACGACTGCGGATTCCCGCAGTTTTTGCACTTTGTCGAAATCAAAGCATCATTTTGCTGTTCAGAGGTCGACACCATTAGCACCTGGCACCGGGAAGTATCTCCACTATCAACCAGATTTTGACTTGGATCGGGAAACGGATCAGTCAATACAGCCGGGGTTTGTGAATTCTTTAAGAATCTTTTAAACTCGGCTTTATATGGACAATCTTTTGTCCAATGATCCTCATCACATATCTGACACCCAGAAGGTGGTTTCCCTTTCCCAGGAGAGTTTGAAGAATTTTTCTTAGGGGATGACCCACCTTGTTTATTCTTCCTCCCTTTGTTTTGATTCTTCTTGCTTCCTGGTTGATTGGTTTCTTTGCCCCTATCTGTTGATACGGCATTTACTTCCGAAGCAAGAATCTCTTGATTTGCTTTTTGATTCGAAGTCTTACGGGCTTTCTTATTTGAATCCTTTGTCGACTTAGCGTTTGCAGTTCCAATCACGCCATCACCGGCATGAGAGTCACTATTCGATCCGGGAGGAGGAGGGATTGAAAATTCCGGTCTGGGGGCGTCAGGTATCTTATCATAGAGCGTGCCCGACTGAGTGTATACTAAGTCCAAATATTGAGCATGAGCAATAACCTGCTCCTCTGTTACGACGCCTCCCTTGGCCACATCTTCTGTTATAGCAGGAAGAAGCGACTTTATAAACCACTCAGCTAATAGCTGATCTGGAACATAGGTCTTTACCATTCTGCGACGACAACGCCACTCATGTATATGATCTGATATATGTGTGGCCGTTGTCTGCTTGAAATTGGTCAAGATCTCTGTTCCAGTTTCGTACCTTATAGGTAACTGAAAGTGTGTTAAGAAAGTCGTGGCTAGGGAACTAAAATTGTCGAAAGAGGCTCTAGGTAATTCAATATACCATTTAGCCGCCGGACCAGTCAATGTCCTCTGGAAAAGGTGAAGCCTTATCGAATCATCATTCAAGGTATTCGACGAACACCACAGATGGAATGTCATCACATGATTCGACGGGTCTTCGCCAGGATTTCCATTGAATTTAGGAATGTCCGAAGGAAGTTTGTGAGGAATCGCTGGCCACCAATGGGCATAGGCGATTGGATCGTTCGTCAATCGATGTAAATCTGGTAATTCTAGAGTTGCCACGAATGGCAACTGCTGACTCAGGTTTGGCGAGGCGTACCCAGGATATGATGGAATCGCCTGAGCAGTAGGCCTTTGCATACCAGCATAATGCAACTGATGTTGATATGACTGATATGGCTGGTGGGCTTGGCCACTGTAAAGTGGTTGATTTAACCCGTTCTGAGTGCCCACTATTCGCAAAGATCTGTTGTTCAGATCCCTGGTACACCTGTTGAAACTGAGGTTGTTGGTATTGCACCATCCATGGTTGCGAAGCCATGTTTTGCTGTGCGATACTAACCGACGGACCAAGATGCGGGGTTATGGTTCCCGTTTGTGTCTGTGTCGTCCCGGCAGTTGGCGATTGTGGTTGTGTTGCAGGTTCAATGGGCTGTTGCATTACAACTTGGGGTTGACATACAACAGGCATCGATTGAACTTGCGACACGGTTACAATCGCTGGCGTCATCAGGATACTAGACATAGGTACACACTGTTGCATGGAATATACAACTCTTGGTTGTTGGGGTAACATAGGTACCCAACCACTCGTCGTTACTTCAGACAAACCTGAATGTTGTTGAAAACTGCCGTATGGGTATCCCCCCGGAAGGGGAAGTGAAAGGGCATATTGCCCCCCATATGGTAACAATCCGGAACTCAAGGGTATAGATTGCCTTTGAGGACTGGATGGCCCAAACTGATTTCCAAAGGGATCAATTTGTCTAGTTTCAACATAAGAATTACCGGGTATTATACCGGAAGAACAAACTGGAACAGACCAAGTTGTCGTAATAGTCCCTGGGTGGACTCCTTCTAGCTGATGAGAGCTAGTCGGGACAGCTGGTATGCCGGCAAACATCGTTGGAGTGACAGCAGGAGTTTCTGCTGTCGCTGTGTCATTTGGCACAGTCCTAGATGTCGACGGTTGCTCAGACATTTTAAGTCTATCCAATAAACTGCCTAACGATTCTACAGGAACTTCCAGTGGCGATGGACAAACTTCTGATGCAGAAGGAAAAAGAGTGGCGCCTACTCCAAAATGAGTTGGAGTATTTGCTTGCTGGTCCTCTACGATTTCCTCTATTGCAATCAGACCAGGAGGAAGAGGAAGACCGTCAGGTCCGTAAAAGATTTCTGGTGCCGAAGAAGGGGTTGCTTCGACAGTGACAGTTGTTTGAGCAACAAGACTCTGTGGACCGGTTTCAGATGGAACTGGTTCAGTTATGCAAGTACTTGTCTTCAGACTAGGATCAATACAACTGTCCCTCTGTTGCTGTTGAACTTCTTCAATAGAGGCAGGGATTCCAGAAATATTAGGAGTGACCAGAATCTCAGATGTTGTCGGAACTGTTGTTCTAACTTTAATGGGAGATTTTGACCCGGTCAAGCGAGTTCGCTTCGTCCGTACTATTCTCGATTCCGGAGACAAAGACAGTTGACTCGCGAGTCTCCTCGAACGACGGAGTTTTAATTGACTTTCCTCCACGGTTGCAGATTACTTGATCAACTAAAATACAAAAAGGGGAATTATGTTTCCGTATTGAATGAATTTTATTAGACGCTTTTAGACACAACTTTGCTTTTTCATGTTTTAAGAGTCGAGAAAAAGCTAAAGATGACTCTAGTCGCCTTCGATGTATTAACGAGCCCGAAGTGACAAATGCTCGGTTGGACTTTTTCAGTTATAGAGTTTGAAAAAGGCCAAAAGAAACTGCTCTGGAGATCTAGGCAGAGGGTGTGCCAAACCTTTCGCGAAACCACAGAATACGTTTTACGGTACGGGTGGTCGATCTTCGTGAATGCTGTGTTCACTGCATCGCGATCAGTAGGGCGGCCGACATGGCTTCCTAAGGATAAAGGATAAATTCCTATAGGGGTCTCCCAATATATACTCGACGGTACGTGGGAGCACAAGTCCGTATTAGTGCCACCGACTCTCAGGAGGAATCACCCACCTTCGTAGAGATCGACAGTCACTATGTTTAACGACGCCGGAACACGTCTCTACCTAGACCTCTAGATGTTTGCGTTATGTTACAAAGCGTTTTTATGTAAATTGGATTTATTTTAATGTTGATCTTGCTTAGCAGTTTGCCTTTAAGGATCACCACGAGATGTATGTATACAACTTCCTAAATGCAATCTAAGATGAGAAGCAAAACCTTTCAATCTTTCAACTTTGAAAACCTTAATCTACTGAGGGAAAAGAAAGACATCAACTTTTCTCACAGATCACAGAACACACACTAAATGCACTCTTTCCTAAATCACATGCAAACTGTCAATAATGCACATGCACAATGCAGATATTTCTTTTCTTTTTCCTTAATGTTGATGTAAGACAAAAAGGAAACTGTTGTATAACTTTGAATCTAATTTCAAGCGAAAGTAAACAAGCTTGTCCAAAATCAAAAGATACCTTAAGATCGACTTGTTTAGACACTGGAAATGTATAGATTCAAACCACAAAATGAAAAACAGACAAACTCAAACAGCCATGAACAGTAATAAAACTAGCTCTTAAGATCACAAAGACACTTTTACAGTTTAGGATCTAAGAGGACACAGCTATACTGGTTTGCTTTTCACAATGGGAAACTGTAACTGAAACAAGAAATACTGAAAGAACAATCACAGTTTCATCACACAACTGAGGCGGAATAATGTCAAGGAAAGTTGGTTTACAGCAAGTACAAATGACAAGCAATCAGCAGTAAAACAACAGTGAAAACAGGGCTAAGACTCAGTGGGAAACCTCAGGAAGACATGGCCTAACTGGTTCAGCGCAGGCTCTGGTCTGTCAAACTGACTCTCAGTGCAGTTCCCGAAGGGAGTACCTGCGCTGAAATGCAGACTGCCTTTGGACAGCCTGCACTGAGACACGAGAGTTGCGTTTACAAGGGTTTCCGGGTCATAAAAAGCTCAAAAATTCACTGTTTTTGCTGAAATAAAAAGCTATAGGTCAAGTACAAGCTAAGGGATGATCAAGAGGATGAAAAGCTATCACAAAGAGCACAAGAGTCTTTTGTAGATCAGCTCTTCAAATCATGAATCTGCTCAGAAAATGAGCAAGAGTAGCAGCCCCTCTACTTCGCTTTTGATATAGTCAAAAGCTTTTCGATTTGGTACTCTTTTCTTCAGGAAATGAATAGCAAAGATACTACAAACACCAACAAGATACTAGGCTCCCCAGTGGAGTCGCCAGTTTGTTGTGGGGAAAAGTATCCGACTCGGAATGACCCTATCCCGACTCTAAGGGTGATAGTTCCTTAGCAACAACTGAAAGTAAAGCTTTGATAGTTTTCCTTTATGAAAGTACAGAGAAGGAAGAAAAGATTGACCAACCGGTGTCTTTCGCTTTTGTCGATCCTGTCTTCTCTCTTTGCCTCTTGTTCCCAGCTCTTTGCTCCCTTTGCCGGCCCAGCTACACAAAGATCCTGCAAAACAAGAGAGGGAAACTACAAGAAACATGTACTCATAACTGATGCATGGATTAGAATGGATCAAATATACAGATAAAAACAATACATCATTGCAATACAAGTATATAGGAGAACATCAAAGCTTTATTGATAGAAGAAAAAGGTTCTGAGAAGGTTACAACCATAAATGGCTCCAATCCAGCAGCACCTCCCCAGTAGCAAGAAATCTCCTCTTCTCCTCTATAAAAGCAATCACCCAAAGCTCTAACTGTAAACCAACAGCACTTCCTTGCTTTGCACAAAATTCCCGCCTCCCTAGACCTCATGAGAGAGCTCTATATATAGGAGATTTGGAGAAAGGATGAGTCAGCTTGAGGCTGGCATAAAGCTGACTAGTGTCCTCTCCCACTTTAGTTAAACTTCAGTTCTTGAGTCCACTTGGAGATCCTTGCTTACACATGGAGATCAAGTACCTCTTACTCATCACAGGGCGAATCCCTTGAACCAAGTGTCAGTTTGGAAGCTTCCTGGGCAATTGACACCTTGCAGAATGACTGTGCCACTTGGCCAATCTCGCCCAGCGCAGGTAGCCTTCATTGGAGTTGACTTTCAGCGCAGGTACAAGGAGGAGCAGTTGACATTCAGCGCAGTTGCTCAGTGGAGCAGCTGACATGATCCAAAAATAGCCTGTTTTTGAGTGTTTTCAGGTGGAGAACTGATGGGAAGTGTTGTGGTTTGCTGACCTTGTTCTTCTAGGGGTAAGAACAACATGTTTAGGGACTGAGGATCCCTGTAATTATTGACATTTCATGCTCCATGCTGTGAGGCACAAAAATGTCTATAACAGAGCTTGGGAGATGAGGGATTTTCTCAAGGATGGATTTAGAGACTTAAAGGTGAAGGATTGTTCCTTACTTGAAAATATATATCCAAAGCGAAGGAGAAACCTAGGCAAACCTGACTATAACAATCTAAGTGAGGGGTTTAAAGTTGACGCGACAAAAAATAAAAGAGAAACAATGTAACTGATGATTGGGGGATGTACTGGGAGAGAACAATAGAAAAAGGAAACAACAAAGGGTAGCAAATTATCCACTATAAGAGTTAAAGTAGTATCCCTAGAGAAAACCTCTTATGGAATTATTGTAGTTGACAAACAATAGCCCTTGAATGTTAATAATTGAATACATTACAAGGCCTTGTAGCTTGAATTAGCATCTACCTTGTGCAAATTATGACTAGTTCTTGGAGAAAATGGCCACACCTACAAATTATGAGTGTTCTACAGCGGCTTTTTGGTTGATAATGAAATCAATCATGACTCTAGAAATACATACCCCAATAATGTAAATAATATTAATTTCAACTCAGTTGCAACCATTAAACCAATAACGGTTCCAGAGGGATCTGACACCAAATTGGAGTGATGTCAAACAATCCTCCAAACAACTTCATGATGGCTTGTTAACGAAAATAGGGAGGGTGCATGTCTAAATCCTCATATGTGAGTGCTTGATGGGATGATGACCATGCACTCTCCAACTTGGCATGCCTTAGTCATTCCATAGAGGGGAGATTCATATTTGTAAGTATGACATTTCAAAACTTTAAATTTAAATTTAATTAATAAACATAAAATAACCTAATACTTACAATAAACTCTTTTTCTAAGCATGTGCACACTCCCTCTTTATATATACTTTATGCTATGCATATTACATTAAAAAATTAAAATAAAATAGTAATAAAACATGTCTAAAAAATTCCCTTTACATGTATGTAGTTATATGTATTATAAGGATTATAATAAAATTAATAATAAGAATTTTTATAGATAGAGATGTGAAATGTATATATAATAAATAATATTAAAAAGAACAAGCATATGTCCATCTTAATTATGAATCTATTGAATATTGAGAGGAATCACATCTTTCAACATTTTCTCAAAATTTTCACTCAAAATAAGTTTGCATCTCAAGAGATTTGATCCCTCTCAACATATGATAAAACTAACAAATATATATCTTAATTCCAAATCTATCAAATGTCGAGAGGGATCAAATCTCTCAAGGTGCAAATATTTTCCTAAGTTTTTCACTCAAAAATAGGTTTACATCACTAGAAGTTCAATCCTTCTCTATGCTTGGTAGGTTCAAAGTAAAGACAAATATTTTAATCAATACAATCTCTTGTATTTCATAAATATATAATAATCTAAATTAATATTAATTTTACCCTACTCTACTTCTATAATTTAGAAAAATAGAATATATCTTCAACCTTAATTTAATATTGATTTTTGTATTTTAGAGAATGATAATGTACCTTCAACCTAAATTAATCTAAGAATGAAAAAACATGATGATATTGAAATTAAATATTAACATAATCTAGAATATTTTTTAAGAGAATTAGAAGGATGAAAAACTCTGAAGGAAGAAGTAGATTTAGAGGATGGAAAACTCTGGAAAGAGGCCATGGTTGATGAAATGGCATCTTTGCACAAAAATGAGTCTTGGGATCTAGTGGAGTTTCTCGCAGGAAAGAAACCAATTGGCAACAAATAGGTGTTCAAGAAGAAGAAAAATACAGGAAAAAAGGTGCAGAAATACAAAGCTCGGTTGGTAGCAAAAGGTTATTCCCAGGTGTCGGGAATTGATTTTAGTGATATTTTTTCTCCTATTGCCAAGGTAGCTTCTATTAGATTACTTTTATCTATTGCTGTTGCTTTTGATTATGAGGTAGAATAGATGGATGTGAAGACGACATTTCTTCATGGGGATCTGGAAGAAGAGATCTACATGAAGTAACCTGAAGGCTTTGCGTTGAAGGGTAAAGAACCGGTATGCAAGTTAAAAAAGTCTCTGTATGGGTTAAAATAGTCAACAAGGATGTGGTACCATAAATTTGATACATTTATACGGGGACTTGGCTTCACAAGAAGTAAAGTAGATCACTATGTGTATTTTAAATTAATTGGTGACCGTGTTATTTATCTGGTCTTGTATGTGGATGATATGTTGCTAGTTGGAAATGGCAAGGAAATTATCTAGGATTTGAAGACCCAATTGTCCTCCAAATTTGACATGAAATATCTTGGTGCTACAAACTATATTTTGGGCATGGAAATTAAAAGAGATCAGACAAAGAGGAAGCTCTGGTTAAACCAGAGGAAGTATGTCAAGACAATACTACATAGGTTTAATATGCAGGATAGTAAACCGGTGAAGGTTCCTATTCCTGTTGGTGTAAAGCTATCTGCTGAACAGTGTTCCAAGACACAAGAAGAGGAAGAGGACATGTTCCGTGTTCCATATGCAAGTGCATTCGGTAGCCCAATGTATGCGATGGTATGTACTAGACCAGACATTGCACATGCAGTGGGAGTATTGAACAAGTTTATGTCAAAACCGAGAAACGAGAATTGGACAACAGTGAAGCAGGTTTTCAAGTATTTGGGTGGCACTAATGATTATGGTTTGTACTACCAAGGAAGACCAGGATTGAACAAAGTTTTGGATATCCGTGGTTTTGTTGATGCAGACTGGGCTGGAGATATGGATCAAAGAAGATCTACAAGTGGGTATGTGTGTAACCTATTTGGAGGTGCAGTCAGCTGGATGAGTAAGAAACAATCTGTAGTGGCATTATCAGCTACAGAGGCAGAATACATGGCAGCCACTCATGCAAGAAAGGAAGCAGTTTGGTTGCAAAGATTGTGTTCAAGTATGGGGTTAGTACAGGGAGCTATAAGGATAGACTATGACATCCGAAGTGCAATTTTCTTGGCAAAGAACCCTGCTTATCATTCAAAGACAAAGCACATTGATGTTCAGTACCACTTTGTGAGGGATATGATAAAAGACAAAAAGGTGTTGCTCATAAAAGTGGACACTTTGAAGAATATTGCAGATGCATTGACAAAATCTGTGGGCTCTGAGAAGTTCTCTTGGTGTAGAGAAACAATGGGCATTTCAGGGCTCGATAAATAACTAAGCTCTCATGTGGCCCCCTGTGGAAAGAAAAGAACAAGTGGGAGAATTTTGGGTTGTGTTATATTCTTTCTACGACTAGCCCACATAGTTTTATGGCGAGGAGGTTCCCTCCTTTTGTTGTGTCGACTGTGCAGCGGGGGGGTCATAGGGGGTTTGAGGGGGGTAGTTAGCCCCCCTCTATGGGGTTCGGGGCAACACCCCAGGGAAATTTTTTTTGGACCCTATATTAGGCTGGGAAAACCTACCTATGGTTTTGTGCATGGTTTTCGCACATGGTTTTGGACGCGATGGTTTTCGGTCCATAGTATAGGATGCTTCGACATGTATAAATATGTATTGTAACATTGAAAGGAATATAATGAAAAATCAAGCTAGTAGTCCCGGTTTTGGGATCCAGGGGAAAATCTCTGTGTATATAGGTTTTATGTGTTATGCTCTCGCATTGTTTATTTTCTATGTTTTAGAATTTGTATGTAGGTAATTTCTGTACGAGGTTAAAAACTACAGCACTATGCAGCACAATGTTACAAACTAGCACTTTTCTCGAAGGCTATCAAATATGTGGCATATTAAACGATGTGTGGAACCAATTCCTTCTTGAAGAATGTGATAAGCTCATACTCATGGCTGACTTACATTTGGATGAAGTCATGGATGGGAGGACTGCATTCTCCTACATCTTTGTGGTTTAGAGATAGAGCGAATCATTCTCTGTTTATCCATGGTATGCATAATAAGATGTCATTACGTACTAGAGGTATGTGCCTTAATTAATTTAATTATGGAAAAGGTTGTCATGAGTTTTTCGGAACAAAGAAAAGTTAAGTAGTTTTAATTCTTATAAAATTTTCATGGGTTTGAAGGTAAGTTAATGAGTTTCTCTTGAAAAAGGATTTATGATATTTTATGCATAGAGAACTCATGCTAGTTTTGTTGGGAAAGAAAATATGTTTTTACATGTACATTAAAAATGTTATTATGTTAATTTAATATAGATATATATATATATATATATATATAGTGAAAGAATAATCCAATAAAAATATTGTTTGGCTAGATGATTGTGTCAATTTCTTGATTTAGGTGCATGAAAGGTTAATTTAACCTTGTTATTTTTGTCTGGTTTTTATGCATAAAAAAAGGTTATCTGTGATAATTTCTTGAAAGGGGAGCATGAGAAACTTGCATGTAGAAAGATAGAGAAACAAGGTTATGTTCATGAAAATATTGTATGAGAATCAATTGCATGGAAAGACAAGTAGGCAGGTGTCCTTTGAAAAGATCGTGTGATTCTTATAATAATTTCCTAAATAGAGAAATGTTTTGCATGCATCATTGTATTATATTTATTTTGAGGAGAGAAATATTTTTTTTTTGCATACATTATTGTAATGGATTCCTAGAAAAGAGAAATGTAGTTTGCATGCATGGAAGCAATAACAATTGTTGTGGAAAGTTTATATATTCACTTGAAAAACCATAGCCAATTTGCATGGTTACTATTGAATTAGTTTTATTGGAAGAAGAATCTGCATTCGAACCTTTTTATATTTAAAAGAAAAGAAAGTGTCCATTATCTTGGAAAAGAGTGCATACAAAGATAAGTAAAGAAAATTTGCATGGTAAAAAAATATTATTTGATTTGATTTCTTGAAAACGAATAGGTTTTTTGCATGCATGAAAAACAAAAAAAATGTGTTTGAGTTCTTTAAAAATAATATGTTCTTTGCATGCACAAAAAATACATCTACTTCATGCTGGAATTCTTTACAAAAAATATGCACAAAAACAATGACTTACGTGTTAGAGGAATATGTATTTACATATACATAAAAGGATAATTTCTATGCATATGATTTCTTTTGGAATGGAATATATGTAGAGGTGCGCAAAATAATATTCATACTTATGATTTCTTTTGGAAATAAATATATGTAGAGGTGCACAAAACAATAGCCACAATATTAATTCTCTTGAAAAGAAAAAGTGTTTATGTACATAAAAAGATAACTAATGTGTTAGTGTTCTTGGAAAAGAACATGTTGTTTTTTCTCAGTTATTTATGTTTCTCTTGTATGAAAATATTAAGCCATTATGATAGACTTATTTGAAAGAAAGAAAATATATTTGCATGCAAAAAATAATAGTTGTTAAATTAGACTTTGGAAAAGAAACATGTAATTGCATGCAATAAATATGTTATCTTTCCTTTGGAAAGGGCATGCATTTTCATGCATAATAATAATATCTATTGTGTTGGAATGATTACATAGTGGCATGAACAAATAAATAGATAAGGGGCTAGCTACTTTTGAATCAGTTTATCTAATTACATGAACGAAGATCAAAGCTAAGATGCTAGTATCCTTTAAAAGAAAATGGACAATTGTAGCGGTTTTCCCTTGGAAAAGAATGTGTGCTTGTGTGAGGAGGATAATCATGGTATTTACTTGTAGACATGCTTTTATAGTTATATGTTAAAATGAATGCATGAGAAGTGTTGTTAAAGTAAGCATGTGACGATATTTTGGTTACATTTCATGTACGCGCATGAATAGATGTTGAAGCATTTCTAGTATAGATTTGTTATTTGTTTGATTAATATTTGATCTAATCATGGTACCAAAGGTTTCTAATAATGGCTATTGCTAAAAATACTACAATTTTTACAAAATATGGATTATAAATGTGGAAAGCAATAGAATATTGGTCTATGCAGGTTGAAGGAGTGTCAGTTGCAGGATATTCCACTAATGGAAGAACTAGGCCATAGAGATTGAGGATTTGTCGGTAAATGATATCATGATGATTGTAATAGATTTTAACTATATATGTTGTATTTAAATGATATTCCTTTGTAATATTTTATGAGAATGTTTAAGGGTTGGACCCCTTTACAATCCATTGAGTGAGGGGTGAACACCCTCACGAGCATATAATAATAAAATTAAAAGTTTGTTGGTTTTCACCCTACGTGCTTTCTAGTGTATATCAGTGTCTAATGATGTGGTTTCTTGTTGTTCCATTTTTATGATGTTTATCCCTTGCATGATGTGATGTTTATATTATCAAGAATGTGATTAACTAACTAAGTTAAAAGAATAATGCAATTGATGCAAGGTTACATCAAGAAGTTTAAGTTGATATGCTACAACAATGACAATTAATGGTTGTGTAAATTAATATTCTTTTTATAAATATTACCCTATGTAATGATGATGGTTTATCTAATGGTCATTAAAGGAACATGGAAGTAATTCAGAAAGTTACATGCTAGCAAATGTTATAAAAAAATTATAACTCTATGCATTTTCATGCGAAGTTACCGAGGGATGTTACAAATGGTACCAGAGCTTAAGGTTGTGGCACTGAAACCTTTGGGAATTGGTAAACAAAAAATAAGTTGAGGTATGATACTAGTGGGCAACAGCTCAAGTATTATTCTAACCAATTACATATCGATATATGGAGTAGACTAATTTTGACATGAGATGCATGATCCATGTTTATAACCACATTAAAGAGTAGTATGTAATAAAGTCCACTGCACAATTATGCTCATGGCATTCGAATCTTGATGAGGATAAAAGACAATAAAAGATTTGTTTCACCTTTGAAAAATCGCGAGCATTCACTAGTGAAAGTCAGAATTGACTACCATCCTTTGCATATATGATGACATTAATGATACATTTAATGAACATGACTAGAGTTACAGTTCACTACTCATAAAGGATGAATGCATATAGTGATTATGCGTGAATCAAATGAATGAATGTAAAAGGTGGAAGGGGTTGTCCTTGAAGAGGACAATAAGATGTTTTAAAAGATATTGAAATAACCCGTTTATATGTTAAAGATAGATAATAAGTCAAGTGGTAAGTCTTGACTGTAATGGCTAAAATATGACTAAGTCCTGTCATGGTCAAAATTTAGATGGTTTGTAGTGTTGATTAGTTAGTTTTTCTTGACTAACTACTTAAACGTATATGCACGTATCAGTTTGATTAAATCTTACAACAAGTTGTAAACATGTGATTATGGTAGTCACTTCATGTGTTGGTCTGTTGGTAACAGTAAAATGCGGAAATAGGGAATGTTTGGATTGTTACTCTAATAGTTATTTACACTTACATATTGATGATGAATCATTTTCTTTGAATGAATAGAGATTTGTTTAAGCTTTTATGCACATGCAAGAAAACTACAATGATTGCGAAAATGAATATTAGTCTAACTATGCATACTTTTGACTACAAGTTCTTGAAGGTGATAAAGAACTTGGATTATGATACAATAGTGTCATTAAAGTGGTTGATTATATGGTTTCATCAACCTAATGATAGTAGTAATCAGATGATGTTGATTACCATGCCTATTCAAAATTTCACAATTTTACAAATTGATGATTCAATAGTGATGTTAGTTGGTACGCATTAATGATTTTTGATTAAATGCATATGCATAAATGAAATGACATGTTGCATGAGTTAGAAAATATGGGAATGTTGATGATTAATATATTATTCCCTTAAATGTTGTTTTGGAAAAACAACTTTATGGAAACTTAATTTTAACATATGGAGGATGTATCCCTATTGGTTATATTACTTTTAATACATAAAGGTGTTTTATGAAAAGAAACAAGACCAATACCTTCTACTATGTTAAAATATTGATAAGATAGATACATGTGAAACTGAAATGCATCGTGAATGTAATCAACAAATGTTTTGTGTAATTAACAAATGATTTTACTAAAAAAAAAATTGTACATAATGTTGTTGATGTGATTAAGAAAGGGTATCTTAGTGGCAACATAAGGACCTATGAAAGGTAAAACATTGCAATGTGATTTGCAACTGCAAATTAGAAATTATAATGTTATGATATACAAAATATTGTTATGTTTTTCTAAATTTCATTATGGTTATTTTGAAATGAATATTACCTGTATGACATGTGATGTCATTTATTTTCCTGTCAATTTACTTTTACATATTGTGGGACCAATGTTGAGGATCAAGTATGAATGCATGATGTACATAAATGTTCCTTTTTCTTTGATGATAATGTGCATATGGTCAAGTTATGTAAATTACAATGGGAAAGGTTGCTAAAAGATAATTTCACATGCCAGATAGTTGTGAAAGGCCATGTGGCCTTGGGTTGATGGAAATTGCCTCCCTAGATTTCCTCTCCCTAGAGATAGATGATCTCAGTAAGGGAAAAGAGTTGTCCATGATGGTGAAGATGCAAAAAACATTGAGGAAACTCTCTTCATTTTGGAGCCTATTGGAGGAGGCCCAAAATTCCTCATAGACAGGATGTTGTCAAAGGAATAGGCAGGACGTTGCAAAGAGGAACCATGTATTGGACCCTGTGTTGTCATTGGAATTCTTGCGCTGACTGGCCAGTGGAATTCCATACTAGACCTGGTATGGTCTCTGTCAAAGAACTGTCTAGATGTGAAAATGGCTCAATATGGTTGTGGAAACCAATTCCCATTGGTTGGGAGGAGCATTCTTTTGCCACTATGGTTCTCATAGTAGAACAAGTTAACTAATCAGTTATGTGTTTTATTAAAAATGAATTTTGTATATGATTGTGCAAAAAAAATATGTACATCTTGATAGGAAAGGATCCTAGTGCTCGGTAAGGAATTACTGAAAATGTAGTTCCTTTATTGTATTATCAATCCTGTGAATGTCATTAGCAGGGGCTAGGACAATTTACGCTTGATGCAATTATTGACCATTTAGATGATTAGAGAGATAGATGCTCTCTAAGTACTTTTAGAAGTACTATGTGGATGTCTTTAGTGGGAGATAAGGCAATGTGAACTTGTTGTAGTGGTTTGTAATTTTAATGATTACAGGGTTGGTGCTCTCTAAGTACTTGTTGCAGTACGATGGTTAAAATATTAATTGAGATTACATGAGTTATTGACAATTAAGAGTATTTTATTTGATTGAAAATGTTGTGACTAATGTGACTATGTTAAGTTTTCTTATCATATATTACAAGGTGCTTCCCGTGGAGGCTTTTAAGCCACCTACAATTGAAATTATTGTGTAAGGTAACCATGGTTTTCAAGAGTAATTGGTAGGTAATGGTAAGTTGGTATAGAGATTTTTATTTGTTTCTATGAATTTGAATAATGGCTAAGTGATGGAAAGTAGAACTTTCAAATTTTTTCAGATATAAATGCTTATGAATGTTGATAAACATTATTGTTTTTTCTTATTGACATTCCTTGGAAACGAAATCTTTTTTTTGAAGGGTAAGGATTCCCTTTTGGGTTATTTAGATTGTTAGATCATGGGTAAAAAATTAAAGTTCCAGCGGAAGATGAACACTAAGGACGATGTTCTCTTTAAGGGGGGGAGTATGTAATATCCCTAGGATTTCTAAAAGAATTTAGAAAATGATGGAATTATGACTTCATTAAATATAATATATATAAATATAATGCATGGATACGATCCTGATTGATGAATGCCAAGAAGTTGTTAGGGTTGAATGGTGCCTGCTACAGGTTTTGGTTAGGCATTTGTAACTAAGATTTAGAAAATGGATGGGGATCAAAATCATAGCATCAACCTCCATCATAAGAGAAAAACCACACCTGAAAACTGGGGCTCCTTCCATGGGATTCAGGGTGGGAGTCATGAGAGAATTTTTTTTATTGAAGTTTTCTCTCCATTTAATATTGTCAATAACCAAGAAATTGGAGGAGGTTTTTGTAGGACTGATGGAGATGCCAAAGAGATATAACTATGCAATTTTCCACATACCATTCAGCGCAATGTTGCAAACTAGCACTTGTCTCGAAGGCTATCAAATCTATGGCATATTGAACGATGTGTGGAACCAATTCCCTCTTGAAGAATGCAATAAGATCATACCCATGGATAACCTATATTTGGATGAAGTTATGGATAGGAGGCCTCCATTCTGCTACATCTTTGTGGTTTAGAGATAGAGTAAATCATCATTGGTTTATCCATGGTATGTAGAATAAGATGTTAAGGCATACTAGAGGTATGTGACTAATCAATTTATATCTATAAAATAATGTCGTGAGTTCTTGGCAACAATGAAATGTTAAGTAGTTTTAATTCTTATAATTTTTTCATGGGTTTGAATGTAATTTAACGAGTTTATCTTGAGAAAGAATTCATGAAAATGAAATGCATCGTGAATGTATTTGAGGAATGTTTTGTGTATAACAATATTTTGTAGATGTGAAAATGGCTCAATCTAGTTGTGGAAACATGTTCCCATTAGTTGGGAGGAACATTCTTTTGCCATTGTGGTTCTCATAGCATAACAAGTTAACTAATCAGTTAGGTGTTGAATTAAAAATGAATTTTCTATATGATTGTGCAAAAATTTTAAGTACATCTTGATAGGAAAGGAGCCTAGTGCTTAGTAAAGAATTATTGGAAATGTAGTTCCTTTATTGTATTACCAATCTTGTGAATGTCTTTAGCAAGCGCTAAGACAATTTGCACTTGATGCAATTATTAATCATTTCTATGACCAGAGGGCTAGATGCTCTCTAAGTAATTTTAGAAGTATTGTGTGGATGTCTTTAGCAGGAGCTAAGACAATGTGGACTTGGTGCAGTGATTTATCACTTTAATGATTGGAGGGTTGGTGCTCTCTAAGTACTTGTGGAAGTGCTCTGGTTAAAATATCACTTGACATTACATGAATGGTTAACAGTTAACAATATTTAATTTGATTGAAAATGTTGTGACTAATGTGACTATGTTGAATTTGTTGATCATATATTATAGGGTGCTCGCCATGGAGGTTGTGAAACCACCTACAATTGAAATTATTGCATAAGGTAACCATGGTTTTCAAGAGTTATTGTTAAGTATTGGTAAGTTGGTATAGAGATTTTGTTTTGTTTCTATGAATTTGAATTATGGTTAAGTGATAGAAAGTAGAACTTGCAATTTTTTTCAGCTATAAATGGTTATGACTATTGATAAATATTATTGTTTTTTCTTATTGGTATTCCTTGGAAATGAAATCCTTCTTTTTGAAGGGGAAAGATTCCCTTTTTTGTTGTTTAGATTGTTACATCATGAGTAAAAGTTAAAGTTACACCAAGAGATGAACACCAAGGACGATGTTCTCTTTAAGGGGGGATTATTTAATATCCTTAGGATTGCTAAAAGATTTTAGAAAACGATGGTGTTATGACTTCACTAAATACAATATATGTAAATATAATACGTGGATAAGATCATGGGTTGTTAATGCCAAATATTTGTTAGGGTTGAATGGTGCTTGATATAGTTTTTGGTTGGGAATTTGTAACCGAGATTTAGAAAATGATTGGGGATCAAAATGGTAGCATTGACCTCCATCATAAGAGAAGAACCACACCTGAAAATTGGTCCTCCTTCCATGGGCTTCACATTGGGAGTAAGGAGAATACTTTTTTTAATAAAGGTTTCTCTCCATTTAAAATAGTCAATAATCAAAAAATTAGAGGAGGTTTTTACAGGTCCGTCGGAGATGCTAGAGAGATATAACTATGCCATTTTCCACACACCACTCAACGCAATGTTGTAAATTAGCACTTGTCTCGAAGGATATCAAATCTGTGGCATATCGAACAATGTGTGGAACGTATTCCTTCTTGAAGAATGTAATAAGCTCATACCAATGGTTGACCTAGATATGGATGAAGTCGCACATGGGAGGGATCTATTCTGCTACAGCTATGTGGTTTAGAGATAGAGGAAATCATCCTCTATTTAGCCGTGTATAAAAAATAATGTGTCATTGCGTACCAAAGGTATGTGACTTAATTAATTTATATCTAGAAAAGACAGTCGTGAGTTCTTGGGAATGATGAAATGTTAAGTAGTTTTAATTCTTATAAAAAAAATTAAGGTGAGTTAATGATTTTCTCTTAGAAAAGAAAATATGTTCTTCCCTCCAGATAAAGAATGTTATTATGTAAGTTTTCTTGAAAAGAATATATATATATATATATATATATATATATATTGAAAAGATTGTCTACCTAGATGAATTATGTCAACTTCTTGATTTAGGTGCATAAAAGGTTAAGTTAACCTTGTTATTGTTTCTTGGTTTTTATACATTAAAGATGGTTATCTATGATAATTTCTTGAAAGGGAATCATGAGAAACTAGCATGTAGAAAGGCGAAGAAACTAGGTTATGTTCATGAAAATATTATATGAGAATCAATTGCGTGGAAAGACAAGTAGCCAGGTTTCTTTTGAAAATATCATGTGATTCTTATAATAATTTCCTGAATAGAGAAACGTTTTGCATGCATCATTGTATTAGATTTTGTTTTTAGAAGAGAAATGTTTTTTTCCGAATGCATTATTGTATTGGATTTATGGAAAAGAGAAATGTAGTTTTCATTCATGGAAGGAATAACAATTGTTGTGGAAATTTTATGTATTCACTTGAAAACCCATAGCCACTATGCATGGTTACTACTGAAATAGTTTTCTTGGAAGAAGAATTTTCATTTGAATCCCTTTACATTTAAAAGAAAAGAAAGTGTCCATTATCTTGGAAAAGGGTGCATACAAAGATAAGTAAAAATAAATTGCATGGTAAAAGAATATTATTTGATTTGATTTCTTGAAACGGAATAGGTTCTTTGCATGCATGAAAAATAAAAACATTGTGTTTGATTTCTTTAAAAAGAATATATTATTTGCAAGCACGAAAAGTAAAACTATTTCATGTTGGAATTCCTTACAAAAAATATGCACAAAAACAATGACTTATGTGTTAGAGGAATATGTATTTACATATACATAAAAGGATAGTGATTATGCATATGATTTATTTTGGAAAAAAATATATGTAGAGATATGAAAAACAATAGTCATACTTATGGTTTGTGTTTGAAAAAAATATATGTAGAGGTGCAGAAAAAATAGCCACGATATTAGTTCTCTTGAAAAGAATAGGTGTTTATGTACATAAAATGATAGCCAATGTATCACTGTTCTTGGAAAATAAGATGTTGTTTTGTGCTCATTTATTTTATGTTGCTCTTGCATGAAAATATAAAGCCATTATGATAGACTTCTTTGAAAGAAAGATAAATATATTTGCATGCAAAAAAGAATAGTTGTTATATTAGACATTGGAAAATAAACATGTAATTGCATGTAATAAATATGTTAGCTTTCCTTTGGAAAGGCACATGCATTTGCATGCATAATAATAATATCTATCGTATTGCAAATATTACATATTTTCATACGAAAATAAATATTTAAGGGGATAGATACTTTTAAATAAGTTTATCTCATAACATGAACGAAAATCAAAGCTAAGATGCTAGTATCCTTTAAAAGAAAATGGATAGTTGTAGTGGTTTTTCTTTGGAAAAGAATGTGTGCTTGTGCGAGGAGGATAATAGCAATGTGGTTTTTATTTATAGACATGATTTGATAGTTATATGATTAAAATTAATCCATGAGCAGTGTTGTTAAAGGAAGCATGTCGTGATATTTTGGTTACATTTCATGTATGCACATGAATAGATGTTAAAGAATTGCTATTATAGATTTGTTATTGGTTTGATTAATGTTTTATCTAATCATAATATCAAAGGTTGTTGACAATAGCTATTACAAAAAAGAATGTGATGTTTGCAAAATATGGATTATGTTTAACATTATGGAAGACAATAGAATAGTGATATATGCAGGTTGAAGGAACGCCAACTGCAGGATAGTCCACTAAAGGAAGAACCAGGCCACAAAGACAGAGATTGAGGATTCGTTGGTAAATGATATCATGATGATTGTAATAGATTCTAACTAGATATGTTGTATTTAAATGATATTTATTTGTAATATTTTATGAAAATGGTTAAGGGTTAGGCCCCATCTCAAGCTAGTGAGTGAGGGGTGAACACACTCATGAGCGTTTAATAATAAAACTAAACGTTTTTTTATTTTCACCCTATGAGGTTTCCATGGTATATTTGTGTCAAATGATGTGGTTCTTTGTTGTGCCATTTTTATGTTGTTGATTTCTTGCATGATTTGATGTTTATATTATCAAGAATGTGATTAACTAACTGAGTTAAAAGACTCATTGATTTGATGCAAGGTTACATCAGGAAGTTTAGGTTGATATGCTACAATAGTGGTAGTTAATGGTTGTGTAACTTACTATTCATTTTCTAAATATTACTATATGTATTGATGATGGCTTATCTAATGGTCATTAAAGGAACATGGAAGTAATTCAGAAAGTTACATGTTGGAAAACGTTGTAAAAAAATTCTAACTCCATGCATTTTGATGCAAGGTTATTGGACGATGTTACAAGTGGTATCAAAGCATAAGGTTGCAGCACATGCGCCTTTGGGAATCATTAAGCGGAAAAGAAGTCGAGGTATGATACTAGTGGGATACAACTGATCATGTTTGATTCTAACAAACTACATATCGATATGTGTAGTAGACTACTTTTGACATGAGATGCATGATGCATGTTTATAACCACATTGAAGAACAGTAAGTAATAAAGTCTCCTACAAAACTGATTGAGGTGGATATTGGTGGCCACTTGCCTATTCCACTTGGACCCCCAACACTGTCTCTTTCAATTTTTCGGTTTCCTTAATTGTAGCACAATTTACTATTTTTGGAATTTTTTCGGGTCTTGAACTTCTGGAGCCCTTTTGAGGCCCTAAACGGTGTTTTTAGGGAAAACGGAGAGACTGAAAGCATTCCAAATTGGTCTGCTCTTTTATTTTTGGCCATCTCTTCAAGATCTTCAAAACGAGGTATTACGATAGCCAAACAGAGATCTTATGCCAAAGTTACCACCTCGGGAAGTTGATGTACCAATTTACCCAAACGGGGCCCACGGTTTTGGCGCTTCATCTCCTAGGGTTAGGTTTTTGGATGTTTAGGGTTTTCCATTGTTTCTCAATAATAAATAGGCCTTTAAGCCTCATTGTAGCATAGATCAGAGGCATGTAGCCGCCACATCTCTCCTCAAAGATAAGCTAACATCGCCCGAGTTATCTTATTTCCATTCTATTTGTAAGCATAGTTCAATATTTTTTCATTAATGAAATGAAGTGTTTTTCTGCTGCATCTCTGTGTTTATGATTATATCTGTAAGTTTTTGCATTCCTTTTTAAGTTTGGATAAAATACTGTGCTCATGGCATTTGAATCTTGATGATGATAAAAGACAATAAAACCTTTGTTGCACCTATGAACAATCGTGAGCACTCACTAGTGAAAGTGAGAATTGACTACCATCCTTTTCATATATGCCAACATTAATGATACATTTAATGAACATGACTAAAGCTACAATGCACTAATTATAAAGGACGAATGCATATAGTATTTATGTGTGAAACAAATGCATGATTGTAAAAGGTTGGATGGGTTGTCACTAAAGAGGACAATATGAAGTTTTAAAAGATATTTAAAGAACCCCTCTAGAAGTTAAAAATAGATAATAAGTCAAGTAGTAAGTCTTGATTGTAATGGCTAAAAGATGGTTGAGTCCTATCATGGTCAAAATTTAGATGGTTGGTAGTGTTGATTAGTTGGTTTTGCATGACTAACTACTAAAACTTTTATGCATGAATTGGTTTGATTAAAGCTTACAACAAGTTATAAATAAGTGATTATGGTGGTTGTTTCATGTGTTTGTTTGTTGGTAGCAGTGCAATATGGAAATTGGGAATGTTTGGATTACTACCCTAGTAGTTATTGTGATTAGGCGCTCAGTATTTAGCTCAAAAATCAAAATTCTCAAAATGGATCGAAATCTAAGTGAACGCATCCTTCTCGAACAAATGATCCTAACACAACACGTTTCGTTGAAAACCGAGTTAGTATGAGAAAGTTATTGTGTTCTGATCGCTTTACTAAACATACGAAATTTACAAAAAAAAATCCCAGTCACTGCACAGTCAACAGTTCGTACTGCTGACGTGGCAAGTGACTAGGCAAGATCAATGGTGGTCAACAACGAATCACAGTTGGACAAGTGGCATATTTTCATTGGGTTTCAGATTGGTGTGTTGGCATAGTTTGATTGGTTTGTTTTCAGACCAATGAAAGAATGCCATGTGGCAAGCCCAGAGGCCACCACATGGCACCTCCCAAAGGTTGGGCTCGGCGAAAAGTAATAAAATTTTATGGAGATTCTGGGGCTCGACCCCGCGACCTCCTCTGAGCAAGACCAAGCACATACAAACTGTGCTACCACCATGTTGCTTACCCCATTAGTTCTCCACATTTATTTAAAGTTTAACGTTGTTGGAATGGGCGGTTAGGAGGCTAGCCCTCCGCATGTGAACACCAACCCAGAACACGGTCATTGTTAATGTTATCCCAGGTAGATATTTCAAAAACCATTACTGTTTATTGCTTGGCATATGACCTCTCCACCAAGATCGTCGGGTTTATGGTTAATAAAACCGCGGGGTTAACGCTAATCGTGGAATTATGGTTAATTAATCTGGGATTAGTTTAATTAACCTTCAGTTAAAAACAACGAGAATTTTGGCAGTGCCGCCATTTTTGGGTTTTCCTCCAGATTTGGCGGCCCTAACTAGAGTTTTCCAAATTTGGAGGAGCTTTTCAAGGGAAAAACTGTCAGAGGCATACCTTGAGCAATTTTTGACCAAATTGAGCTCAAGAAAAGGTGTTCCTAGCTATTTTGGACATTCTAAACACATTGGTCCACGTATCAGGAGTAGTAGAGCTTTGTAAGCAACATCTTTTTCCATATTGAGCTAATACAAAGGCCCAAGCCATGGAAGCTAGACCAAGGAGATGTAGCCCAAGAGGGGTGAACTCCTTCATCAAAACACTATGTTAAAGTGTCTCTTTGATGGTTTGTTGTACTTTGAATATATGTTGTTCTTTGAAGCTATTTTGTTCATGTTTGTCACATTAAACTTGATGAAATTTACCTGTTTCAATCACCAAACAACCTAAGAAAACTTATGCATAGGAAGCAATGAAGAAACACATATTTATAAATCTATAATTGAAATTAGCACAAAAAAACTAACATTAAAAAACAGATCAAGTTGGTATCAGAGGAAGGTTGAATTTCTTGATTTATTGAGTTTGTATGATTAGGGTTTTAATGGTTGCAAATTTTTTATGCTTACAAGGTTAAAGTTGCAGAAAGTAGAAGGAACACTATTGGTTGTAACTCCTGAGGTAATGCCGAGAAGAAGGAGAGCCATAAGGCCACAATCTCTACCACCCAAATTTCCAAATATAGTTGCACTTGAAATTAGTCAAGTTTTTCCTTCAACTGAGATTGAAGAGGTACAAGCAGCACCAGTTTCTGAGCCTGAATCCACAACCATTATGTCTAGAAAAACAGAACTTGAAGGTCCTTCTTCAAAAGAGGAAGCATTCAAGAAAGATTTCTATACTTTGACTGAGATGGTTAAAGTCCTCTATGAAGAGAGGAACTCTAGAATGGTTAGAGAGATATTTAAACCTCAACATGGAGAAGGAATCTCAGAGGATAAAAAAGATGAGAAGAAGGATTCAAAAGGGAATGGTGGAAATCCACCTCCATCTCCACCATCTTCATCATCTTCCACATTATCTTCATCATCTCACACATCATCATCTTCCACTGCCACCACTGAAACTGCCCATGATCATTCAAAAACCCCAAAAGGAAAGACTCCTTTAATTAAATTAGACATTAAGTTTGAACTTCCCATGTACAATGGAGAGGTGAATGCAGAAAATTTGGACAATTGGATTCGACAGTTGGAGGTATACTACAAAATTCAAAACCTTCAAGAAGACGACATAAAAATCTAGTTGGCTTCACTGAGGCTAGAAGGAGCTGCACTAGTTTGGTGGGAAGCAAAGACTC
Organism: Pinus tabuliformis; assembly: GCA_031772625.1. NCBI lineage: Eukaryota > Viridiplantae > Streptophyta > Pinopsida > Pinales > Pinaceae > Pinus > Pinus tabuliformis. The sequence goes on along the minus strand of CM062812.1, from coordinate 694,400,197 downwards.
AAGAGGAAATGTGAATCCATGGTAAGATATCAATTTCTTGGGTTGAATTTGTTTCTGCAATTAAAATACAGTTTTATCCTTTAGCCTATATGCAAAAATCCATTATGAGTTCGTAGAATTTTGGGCAGCTTAAAGGCCAAAGAGTCCAAGATTATACAAAAGAGTTTATGAAAAGGACTTTGTTGTTAGGAGTAAATTTGAATTCCCCAGATATACTGTTGAACTATATTCGGGGTTTGCATTCCTATTTGAAACATACTATTCACATGTTCAATCCAAATAACTTAGATGTGGTATGTGTGCAAGCCACGCACCTTGAATCTAGAGGAAAGAACATTCAGGAAGAGGGTAGTAAGAAGAAGCCATTCAAGGGTAAGGAGAAAGAGAAGGGTGCAAAATTGAAGGGAAATAATAATGCAAGTGTGAAGAAAGAAGGTGAGAAAATCACATGCAAACATTGTTCCAAAGAGGGGCATGATGAATCCCACTGTTGGAAATTTCATCCCGAATTAAGGCCTAAGAAACAAAACAATAAGGGAAAACAAAAGACGACCACCACCACATGACATGACCTTGGTTCATAACTTGGTGATGAGACCAAGATTTCAGCCATATTTACAAAAGGAAAAGAAACTATTGCAAGCACTAGTTCATCGCATAGTCAAAACAACACTCCAAATGAAGAATCAAGAACAGAGTTGTTTCATGTAAGAGTGATTTCAAATCGTACAAAGATTGATGCATTATTCAATAGTGGGTCACAATCAAACTTGATTTCAGAAGACTTGGTAAAAAAAACTAAACCTTAAAATTGTACCTCATCATAAGCCACATCCATTGGCATGGATGGTTAACAATGCAAACATACAGGTTACAAGGAAGTGTTTATTCGAGTTCGCCATTACTGAAAATTTCATTGATGAAGTTGAGTTAGATGTAGTTCCACTTGACATCTCAGGAATCATTTTTGGTAGTCCTTATTTGTATGTTAGGAAAATAATATTTTATCTCCATGACAACAAATACATATTGCTCAATAATGGGGTGGAGTACATTGTGAGAGCCCATCGCAAAACGTTGAATATTTCTTTGGTTAATGGAGGGCAAATGAAGAGACTAGTAAATGCAAGTAAAAAAAGTTTGTTTCTCATGATCAAGAAAATAATGATATTGATTATGAATCTTTTGAAGGTTGTGATGATAAACTGAAATATAATTTGTTTTATGTGGTAAGCAAGCATGGCAAGATGTTTCAAGAACCAAAGGAGTTACCTCCCAAGAGGGGAATTCAACATGAGATTTAGTTGCAATAAGATGTTCCACTTCCAAACATTGGCATGTATCACATGTCGATTATGGAAAGCATGGAAATAAAAAAAACAAATTCAAGAATTGCTGAATAAAGGTATCGTACGCCCATCTACTTCACCATGTGGTTCGCCCATTGTCTTGGTGCCAAAGAAGGATGGAAATTGGCACATGTGTGTGGATTTCCGTGCACTGAACAAAATCACGGTAAAGAATCGTTATCCACTCCCAAGAATTGATGATTTTCTTGATTAGTTGAGGTATGCAAAGTATTTAACTAAGTTAGATTTACGAAGTGGTTATCATCAAGTTAGAATAGTTGAAGAAGACATTTGGAAAACCACATTTAAAACTAAACAAGGATTGTTTGAGTGGCTTGTTATGTCTTTCAGTCTTACAAATGCTTTGACTACTTTCATGAGGGTAATGAATGATGTATTGAGACCATTTCTAGATGAATTTTTCATTGTGTACTTAGATGATATACTCATATTTGACAAATTCATAGATGAACATGTCATGCATGTAAATAAAGTACTAGATGTCTTGAGAAAAGAACAATTGTTTTTAAAGATTTCGAAATGTGAATTTGGCAAGACTTATTTAGTGTATTTGGGACACATTGTTGGAGGAGGTGAGCTGAAGATAGACCCCTCTAAATTTGAGGTCATTCTGAATTGGCCCAAGCCCAATATAGTTACAGAGGTAAGAAGCTTTTTAGGGGCAGCACAATATTGGAGAAAGTTTATTGCTAATTTTTCTTCCATTGCAGCTCCATTACATGCATTGACAAGTGTCAAGAAAGTCTTCCACTGGGGAGATGTACAACAGAAATAATTTGATGCTTTGAAGCAAAAGATAAGTTTAGCACCGGTATTGGCTCTTCCAGATCTTAGACAGCCATTCGAAATTCAAACGAATGCAAGCGATTATGCCATGGGAGCAGTTCGATTACAACATGGTAAGCCCATTTCATTTCATTCTAAAAATTTTAATGGAGTTGTAACTAACTATCCTACCTATGACAAAGAACTTTATGCATTGGTACAAAGTGTTAAGAAATGGAAGCACAATTTGATGGGGAAGGAGACCATCATACATACCAACCATCAACCATTGCAGTATTTATAGCCACAGTCAAAGTTGCAGTAGTCACAAAATTTCAGATGGATGGGTTTTCTACAACAATTTCATTTGGTTATCAGATATAAAAAGGGAATCTAGAATAAGGTAGATGATATGATTTCAAGGCCTATTGTAAATTCATCTATTATACTCCATCATAATTCTGTTTTGCATGAAAGTTACATAGAACAATATGCAAATGATAGTGACCTTCAAGAATTATATGCAAGCTTGAGTCAAGGATATCAAATTGAAGAGTTGGATTATCATGTACATAACAATTTGTTGTATCACTTGGACGAGTTGTGTATTCCATAGGGAGAAAGGAATAGTATCATAAGGGAGGTGCACACTTCATTGATTGCTGGACACTTTGGTGTAGGCAAGACAGTAGCGAACCTTCAAAGGTATTGTTATTGGCCACGCATGTTGGATAATATTCTCGTTTCATAAGAGGATGTTCTTTATGTGCTACAAGTAAGCTTAGAAATAGGAAACTTGGTTTATACACTCCACTTCCGGTACCTTCACGTCCATGGGAGAGTATCTCAATGGATTTTGTAGGAGGTCTTCCATTGTCAAGGAAAGGTCATGATTACTTGTATGTAGTTGTAGACATGTTCAGTAAGATGTGCACACTAACACCATGTAAAAAGAAAATTACAGCTGAACAAATAGCTCATCTTTTCTTCCAAAACATTTAGGTTCATTGTGGTATTCCTACTTCTATTGTAAGTGTTCGAGATTCTTGATTTGTTGGGAAATTTTGTTCAAATTTGTGGGACATGATGGACACAAATTTGAAGAAGAGTACAACCTTTCATCCACAAATAGATGGAAAAACTGAGGCGGTCAACATAACAATTATTCATCTTCTTAGAGGATATTGCAACAAACATCCCAAGTTGCGAGATGAACTATTGCATTACATACATCATGCATACAATAGGGCAAAGCATTCTTCCACAAACACATCAACATTTGAGGCATCTTATGGGTACTTGACAAGATCACCATTGGACTTCATCTTTGAGAAAATGTCACCATCGATGATCACAATGACATTGATAAGGCAAGGAAGTTCATAGAGAAAATTCAGTTGATACACCGTATAGTGTAGGAACAACTTGAGAAAATTCAAAGAACCTACAAGGCAAGGCATGAAAAACACCAGGTTGATCATAAATTTCAAGTTGGAAATGAAGTTTGGTTATATATTAGAAAATAAAGACTTCAAGGGGAAGGTAAAAAACTTAAACCAATCCATTATGGTCCTTTTAAAATTTTGGAAAAGATTGGTAACAATGATTTTACACTTGATTTTCCTCCTTATATGCAAATATACTCTATTGTTAATATTGAGAATTTGAGATTATTTGAGCCTCCTTTGATTGATGGTCAAGGAGAGCATGTTCAGCTACCATCAATACATGATTTCTCCCCAGAATATCTAGATGAGCTTCAGCAAGATCTCATACTTGATAGAAGAATCATGACTTCAAAGAGAGGGGATGTTGAATACCTTAGAGTGGGACTCAAGGGACAAAATCCTTCTAAATCCAAATGGTTGCAGATTGATAAGGCGAGGGAGTTGTACCCTCCCCTACTGAACCATTGATAGTATCTTTTGGGGTCCAAAAGGCTTCTAGTGGGGAGGAATGATCAGGTGCTCAGTGTTTAGCTCAAAAATCAAAGTTCTCGAAATGGATCAAAACCTAAACTACCGCACCCATCTTGAGAAAATGATCCTAACGCAACTCGTTTTGCTGAAAACCGAGTTTGTATGAGAAAGTTATTTTGTTTTAATCGCTTTGCTAAACATGCAAAAATTACAAAAAAAATGCCTAGTCACTGCACAGTCAGTAGTCCATACTACTGATGTGGCAAGTGACTAGGTAGGGTCAATGGTGGTCAACAATGAACCACAGTTCGAAAAGTGGCATATTTTCATTGGGTTTCAGATTGGTGTGCTGGCACATTTTGATTGGTTTGTTTTCAGACCAATGAAAGAATGCCACGTGGCAAGTCTGGAGGCCACCACGTGGCACCTCCCAAAGGTCGAGCTCGACGCAGAGTAATAAAATTTTAAGGCGACACTAGGGCTTAATCCCACGACCTCCTCTGAGCAAGACCAAGCACATACCATTTCAGCAACCATCGTGTTTTTTACCCCATTAAGTTTATTTAAAGTTTAACGTTGTTGGAATGGGCAGTTAAGAGGGCCAGCTCATAGGCTAGCCCTCCGAATGTGGACACCAACCCACAACGTGGTCACAGTTAATGTTATCCCCATCGGACAGTTCAAAAACCATTAACGTTTATTGTCTAGCATATGACCACTCTACCAAGACCGTCAGGTTTATGGTTAATAAAACCGCGGGGTTAATGCTAATCGCGGGATTATGGTTAATTAATCTGAGATTAATTTAATTAAAATTCAGTTAAAAAGGGGGGAATTTTGACGGTGCCACCGTTTTCGGGCCTGCCTCCAGATTTGGTGGCCCTAACTGGAGTTTTCCAGTTTTGGAGGAGCTTTTCAAGGGAAAAATTGTCAGAGGCATAACTGGAGAAATTTTCGACCAAATTGAGCTCAGGAAAAGGTGTTCCTAGATAATTTGGATATTCGGAACACATTTGTGTAGGTATCAAGAGTATTAGAGCTTTGTAAACAACACCTTTTTCATATTGAGATAATGTAGAGGCCCAAGCCATGGAAACCGAACCAAGGAGATGTAGCCCAGGAGGGGTGAACTCCTTCATCAAAACCCTATGTTAAAGTGTCTCTTTGATGGTTTGATGTACTTTGAATGTCTGTTGTTCAGTACTTGTTTTTGAATATATTTTGTTCATGTCTGTCACATTAAACTTGATGAAATTTACGTGTTTCAATCACTAAAAAACCTAAGAAAACTTATGCACCGAAGAAATGAACAAGCACATATTTATAAATCTGTAATTGAAATTAGCACAACAAAACTAACATTCAAAAACAAATCATATTGACACTTACATGCTGATGATAAATCAGTGAATTTGAATGAATAGAGTTTTGTTTAAGATTTTATGCACATGCAAGAAAAATAAAATGATTGCAAACATGAATACTAGTCTAACCATGCATACTTATGACCACAAGTTCTTGAAGGGGATAAAGAGATTGGATCATGATACAGTAGTTTCATTAAAGTGGTTGATTGGATTGTTTCATCAAATTAATGATAGTAGTAATTAGATGATGTTGATTACCTTGTTTGTTCAAAATTTCACAATTTTACAAATTGATGATTCAATTGTGATGTTAGTTGGTATGCATTAATGATTGTTGACTAAATGCATATGAATAAATGAAATGGCATGTTGCATGATTTAGAAAATATGGGAATGTATGATTAAAATATTATTCCCTTCACTGTTGTTTTGGAAAAACAACTTTATGGAAACTTCATTTTAACACCTGGAGGATGTGTCATTACTACTTATATTAATTTTAATATGTAAAGGTGGTTTATGAAAATAAATAGGACCAAAACCTTCAATTATATTGAAATGTTGATAAGATATATGCATGTGAAAGTGAAATGCATCTTGAATGTATTTGACGAATGTTTTGTGCATAACAATATTTTGTAGAAGGTATGCATTTATTAAAAAAAACAATTGTAGTTAATATTTTTGACGTGATTAAGAAGGGGTAGCTTAGTGGAAACATAAGGACTTGTGAAAGGAAAAACATTGCAATGTGATTTGCAGCTGAAAATTATAAAGTAAAATGTTATGATATACAAAATATGGTAATGTTTTTCTAAATTGCGTGACAGTTATTTTGAAATGAATATTACCTGTATGACATGTGATGTGAATTATGTTTTCCTATCAATTTACTTTTACATATTTTGGGACCTATGTTGAGGGTCAAGTATAAATGCGTGATGTATATAAATGTTTCTTTTTCTTTGATGATAATGTGCATATGGTCAGTTATGTAAATTACAGTGGGAAAGGGTGTTAAAAGAGAACTTCACATGCCAAACAGTTATAGATAGTTGTGAAAGGCTAGGAGGCCTAGGGTTGATGTCGGTCGCTTGCCCAGAGGGGTTGATGGCAGTTAATTTCTTGGATTTCCTCTCCCTATAGATAGATGATCTCAATAAGGGAAAGGAGTTGGCCAAGATGGTGAAGACGAGAAAAATGCTTAAGCAACTCTGTTGATTTTGGAGCCTACTATAGGAGGCCAAAAATTCCTCAAAGACGAGACATTTTTAGATGAATAGGAAGGGCGCTCCCAAGATGAATCTTGAATTGGACCCTATGTAATAATTGGAATTCTTGAGTTGGTTGGGAAGTGGAATTTGAGACTAGACTAGGTATGGTCTCTGTCAAAGAACTATCTAGATGTGAAAATTTCTCAATCTAGTTATGGAAACCAGTTCCCATTGGTTGGGAGGAGAATTATTTTTCCATTATGGTTCTCATAGCAGAAAAATTTAACTAATCAGTTAGGTGTTGCATTAAAAATGAATTTTATATATGATTGTGTAAGAATTTTATGTACATCTTGACATGAAAGGAGCCTAGTGCTCAAGAAGGAATTAATGGAAGTCTAGTTCCTTTATTGTATTACCAATGTTGTGAATGTCTTTAGTAGGGGATAAGGCAATTTTCACTTGTTGTAATTATTGATCATTTCAATGAATAGAGAGATATGTGCTCTCTGAGTGCTTTTAGAAGTATTTTGTTGATGTCTTTAGTGTGCGCTAAGACAATGTGAACTTGATGCAGTGATTTACCATTTTAATGATTAGAGGGTTGGTTCTGTCTAAGTACTTGTGGAAGTACCATGGTTAAAATATCACTTAAAATTGCATGAAGAATAATAGTTAATATTATTTCATTTGATTGAAAATGTTGTGAATAATGTGATTATGTTGAATTTGTTGATCATATATTATAGGGTGCTTGCCATGGAGGCTGTGAAACTGCCTAAAATTGAAATTATTGCATAAGGTAACCATGGTTTTCAAGAGTAATTGGTAAGTAATGGTAAGTTGTTATAGATATTATATTTTGTTTCTATGAATTTGAATAATGGCTAAGTGATGGAAAGTAGAACTTACCAACTTTTGCAACTATAAATTCTTATGACTATTGATAAACATTATTATTTTTTCTTATTGGTATTCCTTGCAAACAAAATCCTTCATTTTAAATGGTAAGGATTCCCTTTTTGGTTTTTAGATTGTTATATCATGAGTAAAATTTAAAGTTCGAGCGAGAGATGAACACCAAGGATGATGTTCTCTTTGGGGGGGAGGGGGGGGGGGGGTATGTAATATCCCTAGGATCACTAAAAGAATTTGAAAATGATAGAATTATGACTTATTAAATATAACATATATAAATATTGTACATTGATAAGCTCCCGATTGGTTAATGCCAAGAAGTAGTTAGGTTTGAATAGTCCTTGCTATAGGTTTTGGTTGGGATTTTGTAACAGAGATTTAGAACACGGTTGGGGGTAAAAATGGCAGCCTTGACCTTCATCATAAGAGAATAGCCACACCTAAAAACTAGGGCTGCTTCCATGGGATTCACATTGGGAGTCATGAGACTATTATTTTAACTGAAGGTTTATCTCCATTTAAAAAGGTCAATAACCAAGAAATTGGAGGAGGTTTTTCTAGGCCTAATGGAGTTTTGAGAGAGATATAATTGTGTCATTTTCCACACACTATTTAGCGCAATGTTTCAAAATAACACTTGTTTCAAAGGCTATCAAATCTATGGCATATTAAATGATGTGTGGAACCAATTCCTTCTTGAATAATGTGATAAGATCATACCCGTGACTGACCTAGATTTGGATGAATTCACAAATGGGAGAGCTCCATTATGCTAAGTCTTTGTGGTTTAGAAATAAAGGAAATCATCCTTCGTTCATCCATGGTATACATAATAAGACGTCATTGCATACTAGAGGTTTGTGACCTAATTAATTTAATTCTTGAAAATATTGTCATGTGTTTTTGGGAGTGGCGAAATGTTAAGTAGTTTTAATTCTCGTAAAATTTTCATGGGTTTGAAGGTAAGTTAATGGGTTTCCCTTAAAAAATAATTCATGAAATTTTGTGCATACAGAGAAATCATGCTAGTTTTATTGGGAAAGAAAATATGTTTTTGCGTGTAGATAAAGAATGTATATGTATATATATATATATATATATATATATATATATATATATAAAATAAAAGAATAATCTCTTTAAAAGATTGGTTGGCTAGATGAATTATGTCAATTTCGTGATTTAGGTGCATAAAAGGTTAAGTTAACCTTGTTATTGTTTCCTGGATTTTATGCATGAAAGATGGTTATCTATGATAATTTTTTGAAAGGGAAGCATGAGAAACTTGCATGTAAAAATATCCAAAAACCAGGTTATGTTCATGTTTTTTTTTTTTTTTTTTTGTATGCATTATTTATTTTTTATTTTGTTTATTTATTTTTATTTTTTTCTTCTGTATGCATTATTGTATTGAATTCCTGGAAAAGAGAAATGTAGTTTTCATCCATGGAAGGAATAACAACGGTTGTGGAAAGTTTATATATTCGCTTGAAAACCCATAGCCACAGTGCATGGTTACTATTGAATTAGTTTTCTTGGAAGAAGAATTTACATTCGAATCCTTTTACATTTAAAAGAAAATAGCCACAGTGCATGGTTACTATTGAATTAGTTTTCTTGGAAGAAGAATTTACATTCAAATCCTTTTACATTTAAAAGAAAATAGCCACAGTGCATGGTTACTATTGAATTAGTTTTCTTGGAAGAAGAATTTACATTTGAATCCTTTTACATTTAAAAGAAAATAAAGTGTCCATTATCTTGGAAAAGGGTGCATACAAAGGTAAGTAAAGAAAAATTGCATGGTAAAATAAAATTATTTGATTTGATTTCTTGAAAAGGAATAGGTTCTTTGCATGCATGAAAAACAAAAACATTGTGTTTGATTTCTTTAAAAATAATATGTTCTTTGCATTCAAAAAAAGTACAACTACTTCAGGTTGGAATTCCTTACAAAAAATATGCATGAAAACAATGACTTATGTGTTATAGGAATATGTATTTACATATATATAAAAGGATGGTTATTATGCATATGATTTGTTTTGGAAAATAATATATGTAGAGGCGTGTCAAACAATATTATACTTATGATTTATTTTTAAAAAGAATATTTGTAGAGGTACACAAAACAATAACCATGATGTTAGTTCTCTTGAAAAGAATAGGTGTTTATATACATAAAAGAGATAGCTAAATTTGTGTTAATGTTCTTGGAAAATAAAATGTTTTGTGCTCAATTATTTATGTTGATTTTGCATGAAAATATTAAACCATTATGATAGACTTCATGGAAGAAAGATAAATATATTTTCATTCAATATATATATATATATATATATATATATATATATATATATATATATATATATATATATATATATATATATATATATATATATTAGACTTTAGAAAATAAACACGTAATTGCATGCAATAAATATGTTAGCTTTCCTTTGGAAATGGACATGTATTTGCATGCATACTAATAATATCTATTGTGTTGGAATGATTACATAGTTTCATGCACAAAGAAATAGCTAAGGGGCTAACTACTTTTGAATAAGTTTATCTAATTACATGAATGAACACCAAAGTTAATATGCTAGTATCCTTTGAAAGAAAATGGATAGTTGTAGTGTTTTTACTTTGGAAAAGAATGTATTCTTGTGCGAGGAGGATAATAGTAATGTGGTATTTATTTATAGACATGCTTTGATAGTTATATGCTTAAACTTAATGAATGACCAATGTATTTAAAGGAAGCATGTCGCGATATTTTGGTCACATTTCATGTATACACATGAATATATGTTGAAATGTTGATAGTATAGATTTTGTATTGGTTTGAATAATATTTGATCAATTCATGATATCAAAGGTTGTTGATAATAGACATTATAGAAAAGATTGTGATGTTTACAAAGGATGGATTATGTCTAACATTATGGCAAGCAATAGACTAGTGGGCTATGTAGGTTGCAGAAATGCTAGCTACATGATAGTCCATTGATTGAGGAAACATACCACAAAGACATATAGATTGAGGATTAGTCAATAAATGATATCATGATGATTGTAATAGCTTCTAGCTAGATATATTATATTTAAATGATATTTCTTTGTAATATTTTATGATAATGGTTAAGGGATGGACCCCCTTACAATCCATTGAGTAAGGGGTGAACACCCTCATGATCGTTTAGTAATAAAATTAAATGTTTGATGGTTTTCACCCTATGGGGTTTCAAGGGTATATCGGTGTCTAATGATGTGGTTTCATGTTGTACTATTTTTATGATGTTGATTCCTTGCATGATGTGATGTTTATATTATCAAGAATGTGATTAACTACGTTAAAAGAATCATGGAATTGATAGAATGTTACATCAAGAAGTTTAAGTTTATATGCTACAATAGTTCCAGTTAATGGTTGTGTAACTTACTATTCTTTTACTAAATACTACTCTATGTAATGATGATGGTTTATCTAATGGCCTTTAAAGGAACATGGAAGTAATTTAGAAAGTTACAAGTTCACAAATGTTGTAAAAACAATTCTAACTCCATGCATTTTCATGTGAGGTTACTGGGGGATGTTACAAGTGGTATCAGAGTTGAAAGTTGCAGCATTGGCACCTTTGGGAATTGGTAAGTAGAAAAGAAGTCGAGGTATGATACTAATCGGCAACATCTCAGGTATGATCCTAACAAAATACATATCGATATATGTAATAGACTACTTTTGACATGGTATAGATGATGCATGTTTATAACTATATTGAAGATTAGTAAGTAGTAAAGTCTTATGCAAAACTATGACATTTGAATCTTGATGATGATAAATGACAATAAAACCTTTGTTGCACCTATGAACAATCATGAGCACTCACTAATGAAATTTAAAATACCCATCATTTCACGTGTATCCCACCTCCCACACACACCACACCCCCCCCCCCCCCCCCCACCCCCAAACACACATATATATTATATCAATAGTAATTCTAACCCTTATGATTGGAAAGTTAACATGTCTTATAGTGCATTATATCTTTAAGATAATATAAAGAAATTGACTTACAATTTTAATGTTTCCATAATGGTTTTGCTATAAAATAACAAGTAGCTTTTTTCCATAATTAATAATAAAGAATTTGATTTTTCCATAGTTAATTATGTATTCAAACTTTATGGAAAATTATAAATCCCATGTGACTATTCAATTGAAGTGTAATCCATTTCTATATATCAATTTAGTCAAGCACAACACGCCCGCTTGATGCTAAATAGAAAAGTTTTAATCATTTTAGTTGGTTTAAATTTTCTTTAATGCAGTTTTGTTTTCCAAGGATTCGTCTATTTTGATTCAAATTGATATTAATGAATTATAGTTATTTTTTGTAGGTTGTTTGTGACTCTGAAGTTAAATTGGGAAATTTGTAGCTAGAGGAGAGGAGAGGAGAGGAGGGTATTCAGTTTAAAAGTTGTTCACATACACATTTAAGAGATTCCTAGATTGTAACTTAGTTAAATGCATATATGTCTTCTTTTTCATTTTACAAATTTCTTGACACCATATACACCAAGGAATAAGGGATATTTGGCCATGGAATTTTCCTCCCAAAACTTGTTTAATCAATTTTAATTACTTGTGCCATAACCAACGTGTGTGTGTTTGTGTCCTATGATATAACTAGGTATACATATTGGTAATGTTGAGTTTTCCTTTTTACTCATTCATGTTGGTTAATAGCTTACTCTTTTCCACACTTTTATTTTTACCATTGAAAATTTTAATATATCAAAAATTGAATTAAACTAAACTAGTAAATATTATATAATGTCAAATTACAAATATAAGAACAATTCTCATCACTTTAATTAATTATATTTATTTTAAAATTTCCAAAGTAGATGTCCATTTATAAAATTCTTAAACTTTGGATGTGTATTTGTCAAAATTCTTCAATTATAAAGTCCCAATTATAAACCAAAAATGTAGTGGAAGAAGTCTCTATCATGAATAACTAGATAAACGTTATGTCAGAATGGTAAAAATAGTGTGCAAACTCATGAAAGTATTTTTTGGTCATTGTGACTAATGGATATCCACTAAGTGACAATGATTGTTTGAACTGCATATAGTAAGGTCTGATGATTCTAGTCTTCCAACTAATGGATATGTTTTTTTTCCATTAAATTCTAGCTGATTCGTAATAAACGGATCTACCATTCAATCCATATTTTTTCTATTATACTCTAGCTTCATTGAAGATGTTCTTTTCAAGGGTTGTAAGAAGATCTATTTGGTGACACATTGACAAAAATAAGCAAAAATGTGTCTAATATATACTATTGAAATGATGGGAAAAAATAAGTATTGAACATTACAAAGTACAATCTTAAAAATAAACCCATATTGTCAGCCATAAATAAAACATTTCAATGTTTTTGTGAGATCCTATAATTTTTATGTAGTTAAAAAGAAATAAAGTAATTCAAAGTTAAAATCCTAAATTTTCACTTTTGAGGATAAGAGAGATGTATACTTCTTATATTTTTTAAAATATTTCAGCACAGGACTTAAATAAACTATTTGAATATGCATGTTAACTATATATATATATATATATATATATATATATATATATATATATATATATATATATATATATATATATATATTCAATGTATGGATAATTCATTCCATTCTTATTATAAAATTAATATATGCCATTTTTTTAAATGTGGGTTATAAATAAATAGTTTGATATATATAGTTAAGTGGTATTGATGTGGTAGGGGAAGCTCGACTCACAAGCCCGTGTAAATCGAAGTGATTCATGTTCAAATCTTCCAACTAACTCATGTTTGTGGAAGGGTCTACCTAGACACCTAGGGGTTATAGTGGTAGCGGTTGGGATCAACCCTATGTCACACGAATACAAAACCAACCTATTTGCAGATTCCCCTAGTCAATATATATATATGTGTGTGTGTGTGTGTGTGTGTGTGTGCATTTAAAAATATATTAATAAAAACCCTTTTAATGTAACAATGTGGTTCACAAACAAAAATGATTTTTTTATTAATTACACTCGTTGATAACAGCTACTAGAGGGGCGGAGCTTCGAGAGAAAAATGGTGAGGGTTTCTATTTAGGCCGATGGACTATTTACTCTTCTCAGTAATCTAGAACACAAGCACATATACAGGAAAGAAGCTCGTAATTTTCACAACAGGTTGGAGGAGGGCGTGGTAGCTGAAGGGAAACAGTACCACTGCCGAAAACACCAACAGTTTTTTTCTTCCCTAGATCTGCATTATGGCTCAAAAAAGGCCAAAAACCATCTGAATGGATCATCCAACACACCGATCTATCGCCGCAATGGTCAGATCTGGAAGCATATGCTAGATCTGGGTTGCCTCTCTGCAGATCCGTGGATCTTGAGGAAAAATATAAATCTGGGTTATTTGGAAAGCCAGACGGATGGATGAAGTTAGTGCAGAGAAAATACGCAATGAAGGTTCGGGCCCAGAAGACAGATCCCCAGGGCGGAGAGGAGCTTGAGGAGGCAAAGGAAATGGTTACTTTGGATCCCAACCTACACAGTTGGGGATGCACAGACACGGATCCCTGTATCATTAAGATTGATCTCTGTATTATGAAGGCTAAGTGGACCTCCAAAGGACCACAGCTGCCTCTACGCATAGGGATAACTTACAAAACCCCAGATCTAGAGCGAAAAACCATAGATGCTTCCTTTGGTGGGACTGATATTCCCAAACCAAAGATCCTCGCTACAGATCTGGACTCGAGGAGGTCATTACCAACAAATGGCCCACCTTTTGGGGGTTTCCTCTGTCTAAAGGCGAGGGTTTCCCACAACAGGCAAAATGGGGCGCCATGAAGAAGATTCACGGAGCAATGGTAGTCGTGATCCATTGGAGGAGGGCAGAGCAGCATACAAGGCCTCGTGCTAAGGATCACCTTGGACTAGTATATGACGATCACCGGTGGGTAGCGCGAGTCCACAAACTAAACAACCCAGATCAACAGAGAGCTACAACGATTGAGCATGAACACCACGAAGAGGCAAACACCCCAACATTGGATCTTGAAGCCTCTGTATCTGAAATGCTCGAAGGTAAACAAAGTACCCTCTTTATCAGATCTATGGAAGGGAACACAGTATGCATCAAGATAGGGAGTTGGGAGGAGATAAAAACACTCAAACAGAGGATACAAGAAAGGATAGGTATCCCACCTTGCAAACAACTTCTGATCTACACAGGAAAAGTATTACAAGAGGAGCAAAAGCTAAAAGAATACAACATAGGCAACAACTCAACTATCTACCTCAACACAAGACTCTGTGGAGGCTGCTCTGGCACAAGCTCAAAAGGACTTGTTTCCTTCAAAGACACAGTAAAAAGGAAGATGGGACTTCAAGCGCAAACAGAATAGCAAGCTACGACCCCTGGTGCCTACATTGTCAAGCAGACAACTCAGAACCCTGCATTAACAATTGCTATACCTGAGGTAAATGAAATACATGATCATTATTTATCTAAAGCAGTGATATGCAGGTTTAATGGATTTTGGCCCAAACTAGAAGCCCTTTGTGTTGAAAATGCAACAAGATGATGGAGCTTAGTGAAAAGGAGTCGCCTTCACTAAGTGGGCCCGCAGGCTATTTTTTAGCGCAAAGTCTATTTTTAGACATATGGATCATGGTCTTTGAGTTGCAGGATGCTATTTGTGGATGATTGGTCATGTTGGTAAAAATAGATGGACTTCTATTTTTAGACATATGGGCAGAGTCTATTTTTAGACTGCCAGGCTAAAAATAGAACAGTCGAATATTATTAGCTCTTAATAATATTTGGACTATAAACATTATCTTATCCTCTTGGAGCACTTCAATTCAAGCTACGGATGCGGCACATGCAACTGCCAGAAGGAAATATGCTTTTCTTATGGGTTAGTTGAGCTATTGCATGATGGACTTCAGTTAGAACTCAAGTGATTGAGTTTGGTGGAGTTGATTGAGGAGTTGATGGAGTTGTGTTCAGTTTGACTTGGTTGAACTAGTTGTATTTATTCTAACTGCATAATACACTAGTGATGAGTGATGTGAATTAATTATTAATTAATTCACTAATTATTAACTCATAAATTAACTAAAGAATACATCAGTTAACTTAGTGCATGGACAGTTCAGTGGAGACAGGTGTTAGAGGTGGAGACTACTATCAGTTGTGTCTATAGCTATGCATGAGATTTGCACAATCAATGATAAAGATTTCCAATGAGGATTGCGTAGTACAAGCCAAGGAAAATGAGCTTGGATCATTCCTATTCTCACATTGGATTGCGTAGTAGAGGCAGGCAGACAACGAAGGAGATTTGAACCTGTGACTTGATTCAAATCTGAGCTAGTTTGTGTGTAGCAGGTGGAGATAGTACTGAGTACTTGTGAGGAGTATTGTACTATGTATTATTACATGTTCTTTATCATTATCATATACAGATAGTTGGGGGTTTTCAGCTGCATGCTTTCCCCAGTACATACTATGTTAATGTGCGCATGTGATTGATGTTTCATTGTTTTTAACTTCACAAAATTGATGATCAACATAGAGGAGGTTATGTATTATGCATGCATTCCGCAAATAGTGTATAATCGGGATAATCTCTGTGAATAAGTGTTATATTATTCAAAATTTCTACATGGTATCATAGCAGAGTTGATCATCAGATCTATTATTCAAAAAGTGATTACATTTTATTTCTTCAGGCAGAGTCTGTAATCGGGCCAGGTAGCCTCTGGATTCATCCTTCTTTTAGAAGGTGAGATATCCGATAAAAGCCCATACAGTCAATCTCTGTACGAGAAATACTTTGTTGTCACAAATTTTAGATCAGAAGCGGTTGAGTTTTGAGCTGGTGGAATTCGAATTTGCAGCAATGTTTTCTTGGTGTCGAAGTTGAAATGTCTTTCAACGGATTGCGATTGGAGTACGCCCTTGAAGGCATCTCGAATTATATTGCATGGAAAGACAGGATGGAGGCAATGTTAGATGACAATGGGTTGAAGGAGTTCATAGAGGCAGAGGTCCCAAAGCCTACTGATGCTACTCACATTGAGGCTTGGCAAAAGAAGACAGCAAAGTGTCGAAGGATTCTGTTGGAGGGCGTGAAGGATCACATTGTATCTAGCCTGCATGGAAAGGCTTCTCCATACTTGATGTGGAAAGCATTGACAGATTTATTCCAAAGTAAGAGCGACCAGAGGAAGTTGGCACTCAAGGATAAACTCAGAAACATTAAGTGTGAGAATGGAGACAGTATGCCCAAGTATCTCACAAAGTTCACCCAATGCCGGGATGAGCTAGGAAGTGTGGGGGTGACTGTCGATGATGAGGACTTGGTGAGCTTGGCTCTCCTTGGTCTTCTGACGAGTTGGCATTCCTATAAGGACTCTGTCAATGGTTAGGAGAAATTGCCAGGATGGGAGAGACTTTGTTCGGATCTTGTGCAAGAGGAGATCAGGCAGAATACCAGGGACATATCTTCATCAAAGGCATCTGATGAAGAAAATTGTGCTTTGTCTGCCAAAGAAAATAAGGGGAAGGAGAAGGGTTCTCTTTCTGAATCCAGTTCTTCCAATGATGGGAAGAAGGTTGACAAATCGAAAGTGCGATGCTTTCGTTGTCATGAGGTGGGCCATTATGCTTCAAATTGTCCACGAAGGAAATCCAAGAAGGGATCCGGGGAAGGATCTGAAGGTGAGGCACTTGCTTCATAGTTTGAGTTGGATTTCACACTCTTTTCATGCATGGTTTCATCCATGGTGGGAAGTGGTTGGTTTCTTGACAGTGGAGCTTCTTTCCACATGACCAGTGACAAGAGTTTGTTCAGTACTTTGGAGGAGAAATATCTCCAGATACACATAGCGATGGGTAATGATGAGAAGTATAGTGTCTCAGGTGTAGGCACAGTTATTTTTCAGAGGGAGCATGGAGCTCGCCTTACCTTGACCGATGTCAAGTATGTACCAGGACTGAAGAGAAACTTGGTGTCAATCGCGATGCTGGAAGACAGAGGCTATGATGTGGTCTTCAGTAAGGGAAAGGTTTTCCTTGGACACATCATCACTAGACAAGTGAATTAGATTGGTTCACAGGTCAAGAACCTGTATTCTCTTGAGGTTCAAGATGCATCCAAAGCCTTGAGCAGCGAGGCAACTGATGGAGACTTGGTGGTTGAGAGGGAGCGTATATTACCTCTCAACATGCAGAGCCAGAAGAAGTCTCAGACGATTGTGGAGGAGCCACGATTTGTGCAGCAACTTCAGGAGGTTATGGACCAGCCACAACAAGGGAAGCTGAGAGGAGATCAAGTAGAGACATCTACTCATGTAGAGACCTCCAGTAGGGGGAAACTTCAAGCCAGGTGGGCTGAGGGATCACATGCAGCCATACCTCTAGGTAGGAGGTGGGGCGATATAGAGTGATCGTCCCAAGGAGGAGGGGTAGGATCCTTGAGGTACCCAACCTCTTGGATGAGACCTTGCTACGGGAGCCCTGATGTGGAGTAGTAGGAACTGATTGATTGGGTAGAGACAGATGCAGATGGAGCGGCAAAGAGAGTGACAGTGCAGGGAATCCCAGGACAACGCATAGCTAGCAGGCTGAAGTAATGCGAGAGGCACAAGTGTTTTGCACAGTGCTAGGTGGCACAAAGAGGTTTGCATTGGTGCGAGATGCATGGAGATGTTGTAGTAGCACAGATGTCAGAGAGGGAGCACTTGTTAGGAGCAAGTAGAGCTTCAGCATCAAAGTATGTTCCTAGCCCAACAGAGTGGTCAGTTGGGACTGTTTTTGTTCCAAGTGTTGTTGGAGCAAGTGGATCGGGAAAATGTGTTGCATGCAGAACATTCCAGAGTTTTAGGATAGGGGTTGCAGATAATTCATATCTTGTTGAGAGGGAGTGTTGAAAATGCAACAAGATGATGGAGCTTAGTGAAAAGGAGTTGCCTTCACTAAGTGGGCCCGCAGGCTATTTTTTGGCGCAAAGTCTATTTTTAGACTATGTCTATTTTTAGACATATGGATCATGGTCTATGAGTTGCAGGATGCTATTTGTGGATGATTGGTCATGTTGGTAAAAATAGATGGACTTCTATTTTTAGACATATGGGTGGAGTCTATTTTTAGACTACTAGGCTAAAAATAGAACAGTCGAATATTATTAGCTCTTAATAATATTTGGACAATAAACATTATCTTATCCTCTTAGAGCACTTCAGTTCGAGCGACGGATGTGGCACATGCAACTGCCAGAAGGAAATATGCTTTTCTTATGGGTTAGTTGAGCTATTACATGATGGACTTCAGTTAGAACTCAAGTGATTGAGTTTGGTGGAGTTGATTGAGGAGTTGATGGAGTTGTGTTCAGTTTGACTTAGTTGAACTAGTTGTATTTAGTCTAACTGTAGAATACACTAGTGATGAGTGATGTGAATTAATTATTAATTAATTCACTAATTATTAACTCATAAATTAACTAAAGAATACATCAATTAACTCAGTGCATGGACAGTTCAGTGGAGACAGGTGTTAGAGATGGAGACTACTATCAGTTGTGACTATCGCTGTGCATGAGATTTGCACAATCAATTATAGAGATTGCCAATGAGGATTTCGTAGTACAAGCCAAGGAAAACAAGCTTGGATCATTCCTATTCTCACATTGGATTGCGCAGTAGAGGCAGGAAAACAGCAGAGGAGATTTGAACCTGTGACTTGATTCAGATCTGAGCTAGTTTGTGTGTAGCAGGTGGAGATAGTACTGAGTACTTGTGAGGAGTATTGTACTATGTATTGTTACATGTTCTCTATCATTATAATATACAGATAGTTGGGGGTTTTCAGCTGTATGCTTTCCCCACTACATACTATGTTAATGTGCGCATGTGATTGATGTTTCATTGTTTTTAATTCCGCAAAATTGATGATCAACGTAGAGGAGGTTATGTATTATGCATGCATTCCGCAAATAGTGTATAATCAGGATAATCTCTGTGAATAAGTGTTATATTATTCAAAATTTCTACACTTTGTCAATGGATTTACTCCATATGGATAGAAAACTGTGATATCCACCTCTGCTCAAAAGGATATTTCATTGTTAAATTCTACTCAGTCAATGACAAGGAATATGCATTGAACGAGGGACCATGGTTCTAGGGTAATGCTACCCTTTTTATGACATCTTAGTTTCCGAAATTTGACCCAAACACCATGGTGGTTTCCAAAATGCCTGTGTGGGTAAAACTATACAACCTACCTCTACATTTTTGGCACATCAAAATATTAGCAGACATTGGCAACACTTTGGAGAAATTCTTAAAAGTAGACAGTGAGCGCCTTTGCAAGGATATCTACACTTTTTCTAGGATCTATATGGAGGTTGATCTTAGTCAAGGTTTACCAGATCACATCCTCTTACTCCACAACAAAAAGCAATGGGCCCAGCCACTTGATTATGAAAACACTGCCTTCAGATGCTGCATTTATCGTCAAACCGGTCACCTACAAAGTGTGTGCCCACAAAACAAAAAAGACAGGAAAAGAAGACAACCACCAAAGCCGAAAGGATGGCAGTTTTCAGCCACACCGGCAGATGACATAGAAGAGGAAGAAAACATAGAAACTACCACAAACAACATATTCCAAGAAGTAGAATATCCAGGAAATAACCCAGAACCCAACGAACAAAGCACCCTACACAACTCACAAAATGATGAAAATCAGAATTGCTCTGCATTAGTTCCAAAGACAACCATTCCACAGCAGCAAAGTGAGCAACTCATACCAAGGCAAGAAATTGGTGGCAGCAAGCGAGCACACTCTACAAAAAGTTCAGATTCTGACAAAGAAACCCCAACTGCTACCAATGAAGCACAAATGTCTATTGTAACATCCACTCCCAACAATGGAGGTTGGCAGAAAGTGGAAAAAAAGAAAGGTAGGAAAGCATAGATAGCCATTAAATTATTTTTTAGATCCTGTTGTATCAGGACAAGTTTTGATAAAGCATATGTTGTTTCAGCATCTACAACATGTAATTTTGCTTAATATGAATAAAATTATGATTTTTCCATTGGAAACAAAAAAAAAAAAAAAAAAAAAAACAAAACAAAAAACAAAACAAAACAAAAACAAAAACAAAACAAAACAAACAAATAATGTGGTTCATAAATAAAATAAATAAATTCTCATATTAAATAAAATATTTCTATGTCAACTATATATATATATATATATATATATATATATATATATATATATATAAAGCAATTAAAAAAAAAAATCTCATGGTTAAAACATTTCAAATAGTATCACTATTGTACATTTTAGCCCTCCTTTTAGAGATCTATCAAGGGGTGAGAGGGATCAAATTTGAGGTGCACACCTTTTTTAAAATTTTGCACTCTAAGAAAGATTTACAACATAAGAAATTTGATCCCTGTTAATATTTTTTAAATCTGTGATTAAAATAAATTCATAAAAATAAATAATTATTATTATTAAACACTACATAATCTTGTTATTAAAAAAAACACCTCTTAACTCCATATATAAACTATATAAAAAAAATACGTGAAACATTTAAAAAAAATCCCATGTGACAAGGACATTAAGTTATAAAATGATACACTTCACAGCTAAATCCATATGACAAGGAAATTAAATTATCAAATGATACACTTCACAGCTAAATCCATGTGACAAGGACATTAAATTATAAAATGATACACTTCACAGCTAAACCATTAATGTTGGGTCTATGGAGATGTAGACTATTGGATCTAATAGTGATATAAAATAACTTCAAACCCAAACATAACACTATTTTTGTTGAAAATGCAACAAGATGATGGAACTTAGTGAAAAGAAGTCGCCTTCACTAAGTGGGCCCGCGGGCTATTTTTGGCGCAAAGTCTATTTTTAGACATATGGATCATGTTCTATGAGTTGCAGGATGCTATTTGTGGATGATTGGTCATGTTGGTAAAAATAGATGGACTTCTATTTTTAGACATATGGGCGGAGTCTATTTTTAGACTGCCAGGCTAAAAAATAGAACAGTCGAATATTATTAGCTCTTAATAATATTTGGACTATAAACATTATCTTATCCTCTTGGAGCACTTCAGTTTGAGCTATGGATGTGGCACATGCAACTGCCAGAAGGAAATACGCTTTTCTTATGGGTTAGTTGAGCTATTGCATGATGGAACTTAGTTAGAACTCAAGTGATTGAGTTTGGTGGAGTTGATTGAGGAGTTGATGGAGTTGTGTTCAGCTTGACTTAGTTGAACTAGTTGTATTTAGTCTAACTGCAGAATACACTAGTGATGAGTGATGTGAATTAATTATTAATTAATTCACTAATTATTAACTCATAAAGCAACTAAAGAATACATCAATTAACTCAGTGCATGGACAGTTCAGTGGAGACAAGATTTAGAGGTGAGTGAAAGGGCAAGACAACTGTCAGTTGTGACTATAGTTGTGCATGAGATTTGCACAATCAATGGATTGAGTATTGCCAATGAGGATTGCATGGTTCAACCAAGGGAAATACGAGTTTGGATCAGCCATTATCATCCATTCTCATGCAGGATTACATAGTGGAGGCAGGCAAGCAACGGAGGAGATTTGAACCTGTGATTGATTCAGATCTGAGCTAGTTTGTGTGTAGCAGGTGGAGATAGTACTAAGTACTTGTGAGGAGTATTGTACTATGTATTGTTACATGTTATCTATCATTATAATATATAGATAGTTGGGGGTTTTTAGCTGTATGCTTTCCCTGGTTACATACTGTGTTGATATGTGTTATTGATGTGTTTCAATGTCCGCATGCGAATGTTTTGATTCTGCAAATCGATGATCAACGTAGAGGAGGTTATGTATTATGCATGCATTCTGCAGATAGTGTATAATCGGGATAATCTCTGTGAATAAGTGTCATATTATTCAAAATTTCTACATGGTATTAGAGCAAAGTTGATCATCAGATCTATTATTTAGAAAGTGATTACATTTTATTTCTTCAGGCAGAGTCTGTAATCGGGCCAGGTAGCCTCTGGATTCATCCTTCTTTTGGAAGGTGAGACATCTGGTAAAAGCCCATACAGTCAATCTCTGTACGAGAAATACTTTGTTCTCACGAATTTTAGATCAGAAGCGGTTGAGTTTGGAGCTGGTGGAATTCGAATTTGCAGCAGTGTTTTCATGGTGTCAAAGTTGAAATGTCTTTCAACGGATTGCGATTGGAGTATGCTCTTGAAGGCAGCTCGAACTATATTTCATGGAAAGATAGGATGGAGGCACTGTTAGATGACAATGGGCTGAAGGAGTTCATAGAGCCTGAGGTCCCAAAGCCTACTGATGTTGCTCACATTCAGGCTTGGCAAAAGAAGACAACAAAGTGTCAAAGGATTCTGTTGGAGGGCGTGAAGGATCACATTGTATCCAACCTACATGGAAAGGCTTCTCCATACTTGATGTGGAAAGCGTTGATAGATCTATTCCAAAGCAAGAGCGACCAGAGGAAGTTGGCACTCAAGGATAAACTCAGAAACATTAAGTGTGAGAATGGAGACAGTATGCCCAAGTATCTCACGAAGTTCACCCAATGTCGGGATGAGCTGGGAAGTGTGGGGGTGACTGTCGATGATGAGGACTTGGTGAGCTTGTCTCTCCTTGGTCTTTCGAAGAGTTGGCATTCCTATCAGGACTCTGTCAATGGTCGGGAGAATTGTCAGGATGGGAGTGACTTTGGTCGGATCTTGTGCAAGAGGAGATCAGGCGGAGTACCAGGGACGGATCTTCATCAAAGGCATCTGATGAAGAAAATTGCGCTTTGGCTGCCAAAGAAAAGAAGGGGAAGGAGAAGGGTTCTCTTTCCGAATCCAGTTCTTCCAATGATGGGAAGAAGGTTGACAAATCAAAAGTGCGATGCTTTCGTTGTCATGAGGTGGGCCATTATGCTTCAAATTGTCCACGGAGGAAATCCAAGGAAGGATCTGAAGGTGAGGCACTTGCTTCATAGTTTTAGTTGGATTTCACACTCTTCGCATGCATGGTTTCATCCATGGTGGGAAGTGGTTGGTTTCTTGATAGTGGAGCTTCTTTCCACATGATCAGTGACAAGAGTTTGTTCAGTACTTTGGAGGAGAAAGATCTCCAGATACTCATAGTGATGGGTAATGATGAGAAGTATAGTGTCTTAGGTGTAGGCATGGTTATTTTTCAGAGGGAGCATGGAGCTCGCCTTACCTTGACCGATGTCAAGTATGTACCAGGACTGAGGATAAACTTGGTGTCGATCGCGATGCTGGAAGACAGAGGCTATGTTGTAGTCTTCAGTAAGGGAAAGGTTTTCCTTAGACACATCATCACTAGACAGGTGAAGCAGATTGGTTCACAGGTCAAGAACCTGTATGCTCTCAAGGTTCAATATGCATGCAAAGGCTTGAGTAGCGAGGCAACTGATGGAGACTTGGTGGTTGAGAGGGAGCGTATATTACCTCTCAACATGCAAAGCCAGAAGAAGTCTCAGACGATTGTGGAGGAGTGCAGCGGCTTCAGGAGGTTGTGGAGCAGCCACAACAAGGGAAGCTGAGAGGAGATCGAGTAGAGACATCTACTCATGCAGAGACCTCCAGTAGGGGGAAACTTCGAGCCAGGTGGGCTGAGGGATCACATGCAGCCGTACCTCCAGGTAAGAGGTGGGGCGATATAGAGTGATCATCCCAAGGAGTGGGGGCAGGATCCTTGAGGTACCCAACCTCTTGGATGAGACCTTGCTACGGGAGCCCCGATGTGGAGTAGCAGGAACTGACTGATTGGGTAGAGACATATGCGGATGGAGCGGCAGAGAGAGCGACAGTGCAGGGAATCCCAGGACAGCGCATAGCTAGCAGGCTGCAGCAATGTGAGAGGCACAAGTGTTTTGCATAGTGCTAGGTGGCACAGAGAGGTGTGCAATGGTGCGAGATGCATGGAGATGTTGCAGTAGCGCAGATGTCAGAGAGGGAGCACTTGTCAGCAACAGGTAGAGCTTCAGCATCAGAGTATGTTCCTAGCCCAACAGAGTGGTTAGTTGGGAGTGTTTTTGTTCCAAGTGTTGTTGGAGCAAGTGGACCGGACAAATGTGTTGCATGCAGAACATTCCAGAGTTGCAGGATAGGGGTTGCAGATAATCCATATCTTGTTGAGAGGGAGTGTTGAAAATGCAACAAGATGATGGAACTTAGTGAAAAGAAGTCGCCTTCACTAAGTGGGCCCGTGGGCTATTTTTGGCACAAGTCTATTTTTAGACATATGGATCATGTTCTATGAGTTGCAGGATGCTATTTGTGGATGATTGGTCATGTTGGTAAAAATAGATGGACTTCTATTTTTAGACATATGGGCAGAGTCTATTTTTAGACTGTCAGGCTAAAAATATAACAGTCGAATATTATTAGCTCTTAATAATATTTGGACTATAAACATTACCTTATCCTCTTGGAGCACTTCAGTTCGAGCTACGGATGTGGCACATGCAACTGCCAGAAGGAAATACGCTTTTCTTATGGGTTAGTTGAGCTATTGCATGATGGACTTCAATTAGAACTCAAGTGATTGAGTTTGGTGGAGTTGATTGAGGAGTTGATGGAGTTGTGTTCAGCTTGACTTAGTTGAACTAGTTGTATTTAGTCTAACTGCAGAATACACTAGTGATGAGTGATGTGAATTAATTATTAATTAATTCACTAATTATTAACTCATAAAACAACTAAAGAATACATCAATTAACTCAGTGCATGGACAGTTCAGTGGAGACAAGTGTTATAGGTGAGTGAAAGGGAAAGACAGCTGTCAGTTGTGACTATAATTGTGCATGAGATTTGCACAATCAATGGATTGAGTATTTCCAATGAGGATTGCATGGTTCGTCCAAGGGAAAAACGATTTTGGATCAGCCATTCTCATCCATTCTCATGCAGGATTGCGCAGTGGAGGTAGGCAAGCAGTGGAGGAGATTTGAACCTCTGATTGATTCAGATCTGAGCTAGTTTGTGTGTAGCAGGTGGAGATAGTACTGAGTACTTGTGAGGAGTATTGTACTATGTATTGTTACATGTTCTCTATCATTATAATATATAGATAGTTGGGGGTTTTCAACTGTATGCTTTCCCCGGTTACATACTATGTTGATATGTGTTATTGATGTGTTTCAATGTGCGCATGCGAATGTTTTGATTCTGCAAATTGATGATCAACGTAGAGGAGGTTATGTATTATGCATGAATTCCGAAAATAGTGTATAATCAGGATAATCTCTGTGAATAAGTGTCATATTATTCAAAATTTCTACAATTTTCTCTACTACAAAGTATTTGTTTATTCATTTTGAAATATGAACTTTCGCAAGATAGTAATGGGCCCACTATTTCTTTACACTGCAATAAGCACCCTTAACATGTAACATTTGCAGGGGTTGTGCCGCCCTAATAAAATAAAATTTCCATGCATGCTCCATTGCTTGGTTCTTTTGTCCCCACATGGCATTTGGGTCTAGGGTGGATGGAATTTGATGGCTAAATTGTTAGTCACATTTGTTCGTCAAATACAGTTTAAAAATTTACACAATTGTCAATATTTTTCTTCGACATTATGAAGATGAGTTGGGGAGGTGTGAAAACTATCAAATATGATCGGTGGATCTCATTTGAAATTCCAACCCTAGTTCTGCCTCTAAGTTTCTATAATTTCGTCGACAACATAGAGGTCAAAAGGTTGGCCACCACTTACACCCATCTATTTGAACACCTTCCAAGAAGACCCTGAATCAACCCTAGAATTTGACGCTTTGTAGAACTTTTTTTCTATTTTTAAATGTATTTGATGTGGATATAAATTTTTGGGCGAATGCATGAAGATGGGTTGCACTTTTGGGCCAAATGTAGCGATGAAATTTCAAGTTATTCCTCTTTTTTCGAATTGAGGCCCTCAAAATTCATATAAGCACTGTGAATTTTGATTCGGAGTAAAAAGACAAATTGTGGAGAATTATGTTGTCCTAGTGATATTTTTGCAAAAACATTTAGTGTCATATAATATGTAAATTTTTCATTATATGAAATGTTTGTCCTTGCAAATTTTAACACATATTAAGAGGTATGTGTATGTTCATGTAGCATAACTTAATCTAAAATGTGTAATTTAAAAATAAATATATATATATGATCTACAGGGAGAGAAAAATATTTTTTAATGAAAAATTATATTTTTTATTATTTTTCGAAGTTGGCGAAGTAATATTTCAATTGCATTTTGTAGACACATGTTCACGTAAGGTTTTTTTCAACTATTCAAATAAATTGAAAAACCACAAGTACCATTTTGAAGAGACTCATAAACGAAGATAATGGTATTTTTTGAAATGTTTTCATTGCATTTTGTAGACACGTGTTCAAATAAGGTTTTCTTCAACTATTCAAATCAATTGAAAACCCACAAGTAGAATTTTGAAGAGGACTTGTAAAAAAAGATAATGGTATTTTTTGAAATGTTTTCATTGTGTATATTTTACGATATTGATTTTTTATTCAACTTCTTTAAAACCATTAAAAAAAATTGGGGCATTATGTTTAAAAGAAATTAGAAAAATAATATCATATGAATTCGAAAATGTCAAACTCATATGTGATTGGATAAAGTGTTCTTCCCAAATCCAACATGAGCAACTCTACCACTTAAAAAGAAATTAGATAAAAAATATCATATGAATTCGAAAATGTCAAACTCATATGCCATTGGATAAAGGGTTTTTCCCAAATCCAACATGATCAACTCTGCAACTTAAAGACAAATTCCGCTTCGAGTCTGCTAGGGTACGAAATGGTGTTGCAAAGAAATCTACAGAAAAGGAGTTAAAACTTTGTTTTTAGGCCCTCAACAACTCGATCGAGCGCTGAAACCGATAGATGAGTGTTTGAAATTCAAATTTCAAATAGCTCGATTCAATTGAGCCCTTAATGTGGTTAAACAAAGGCTTGATCAAGCTATCATAATTATCTAAAAAAAATTGAAGCCTCTCAATACTTGTCTATAAGCGAATTGTTATAATAATATAAAGATAAATTTCTATAAAAAAATGTAACTTTGCTTTTTCAATTTTGAAATTCTTAAAAATGATAATTTGTTTATGGTTGTGATTTTAAATATAACATATTTTTATACTTAATAATTTTATCATTTTTTAATTAGAATTTTTCAATAACATTAATATAATTTATAATAAATAAAACAAGCTAAATGAAACTAAATTTTATAATATTATTATTTTAAAAATATGTATTGGAAACCTAAATCAGGAGTAAATTTTTTTATATATAAATAATTGAGTGCAATCACATTTTACAGGTTGAGAGAGATTTAAAACCGCACATGCTATTACATCCATTATAACTATATTAATTATAACTTACAACTATATTAATTATTACTGCACTCATTTCTTTTTCTGAACAAGTGGCGATATATATATATATATATATATATATATATATATAGTTGTGTGTGTGTGTGTTTGCATGTTAATAGATATGATTAATATTAATATGATTAGTATTGTGTTTATTAACTCTTTAGTGAATTTTATAAAATATACATTTCCAATAACGTCAAATTCACATTTTTGAGTTACACTTATTCATATAAAAAATTATAATATTTATTAAAATCAAATTAATAAATTTTCTTATTCTCAATCAATTTATTATTTAAATTATATTTATAATAAATTTATTGTTTAAATTATAACATTGAAAATTTAAATCATATTAAAAACTAATTTTTAAGTTACCAAATTATAAATATAAGAATATTACAATTTCAATTGCAAGTGGGATAGAATCATTTTTCAAATTTATACATCAAAACGCTAGAAATACAATGAGAAATTAATCCACACCATTGTTAATTACCTATTCAAATGTAATTAGTAATTAAATTTGGTTTTTTTAACTATCAAATACTTACAATTTTAAAGTTTGAATATCATTATTTATATTTACATAAATTTTATATTTTCTAGCTTTATGGCTCGATCAAGATGTCTTTTTTCTCTTAAACACACCCTCTCTTGCCAAAAAGTGTTTTGACCCTTTTGAAACGTCACTTTTGACAAAGTAAAGATATTTTGAAAAGATCACTTTGATGTCTAAATATTTAAGTTGTCCATCATAAATTGTAATGAGTGATTTAGACAAAGGCTAAGTTTGACAATATGTTTAGTTGCAACACCTATTTTTTATCACCGTACACAGCTCCATGTTTTGACCCTTTTGAACTTGACAAGTAAAAATATTTTGAAACGGTCACTTTGATGTCTAAATATTTAAGTTGTCCATCATAAATTGTAATGAGTGATTTAGACAAAGGCTAAGTTTGACAATATGTTTAGCTGCAACACCTATTTTTTTGTCACCATTCTTTCGTCGATTTGAAATGAGATTCTTATGTACACAAAAAGGCACACTGAGAAAGATTAGACAGATTAAAGCAGTGACCTTGGATAACTACATTAAATCCTACTTCCCTATTTTTATAAAAAAAAAAAATTGCATATAAAAACACATAAAAATTAGAAGGTTACAAATTTATATAAAACATAAAGTGAAAGGCATGAAAAACAAATGACCCTCATCAAATTTCCACTTCACAGGCAAGATAAATTTGAAATTCCAAACTTGTCGTAAGCATAGAATTGGTCACGTGTTGTAAAGTAATGTATATGTTGGTCAATATTAAGGGATTTGTCTCAGGAAACATGAGGAACATTCAAAGGTTGCAATAATTTCAATAAAATGTATGGGCATTGCCTAATGAGACCACAATTTCAGCAGGACAATTCACTTAGACAGTGAATTTTTTGTGGGAATTTCATGAGAAATTCTTCCACAAATCCCACTGTACGAGTGTTTGAATTGTTTTTTGATAGTGGAAATCGATTCAATACTAAAAGCACTTAGAGCACCCAAAATCCTAAAGCTTAACAACTATAACTCTGATTTTAAAATATATATATATATATATATATATGCTAGATTTTCTCATAATCATACTAAATTTTCCATTATTTTCTAAGCGAAATTTCTCCTCTAGAGAAAAGCCTCCTCTTCTGGCCTGGCCTCATCGTGATTCCTTGGAGATCCCTTTCATTATCACCTAGTGTTCTATCTCTCTTGCCTGCGTCCAAACGAAGGTGCGATGAACGGTTGACACGAGACGTGTGCCTCCTTCAATCAATGAACTCGCCAGAAAATCTACAATATTACACTCAGCGTGGAAAAACTCAGATAGGGGGTTGTCTAAGCTAGTTCTTTTTTATTTCAATATTTTATTTCAACTACTAAAAGAATTTTGAATATTTTATCAAAAATAATTACATATTTATTATAAAGTTTTTTTCAAATAAAAATTATAAGTTAAAACTCTTATTTTTAGTTTCAAATAAAATTAAAGTTTTATAATAATTTAAGTTTCAAGTATCATAAAAGTTTGTGTTTAAAATTTTACGTTATATTCTTAAATTAATTTAGATATCTAATTGCTTAATTTACACTGTTACAAGAATATGGAAGTGAGGTAAAAAAGCAATAAATTTTTGGTATACAAGTGAGCAATGTTTGAAATTTGAAAGACAAATTCATATCATGACACATTTTGTCTCTTAAATATATGGTTTAAAAATTTGTTATATATAGTTATATAGTTATTGTTTTATAAAAATAGAAAAAATAAATAAATTAATAACGTTAATGTTAAAAATATATTTTTTAAATTTCTGATCTATTTTATGTTAAGATGGATTTTACTTTTAAAAATAGAAAAAAAATTAATGATTTTTCTCTTTTTCGTGATAGCTAGTTGTTAAAATTTATAGAATAGTTTTCTAAATTTGAATCAATAGTCTTTCTAAACTAAATATAAATTCTTTATTATGAAATTATATATATAAACTTTATTAATGAATAAGAATATTTTAAAAAATAGAAAAATAAATTTGGAGGCGATTATGGGAAATTAACCATTTTTGATAATTTTTTTAAAACAAAAAGTTAAAATAGATAAATGTGAAGGTATTTTTTCTGAAAAGGTTATGAATAAATGAATGAATGATATTTTATCATCTACAAGACTAAACATAGTCTATGGGACTACTAATGTCTTTTTTTTTATGTTTTTTGCAATTCAATCATTTTCTTACTCAAATTGATGATGGCTGACTAAAACTTCTAAGAGTGCCCTCACTGAAAAGAGAATGCCAAGGAATTGATGCTAACATACTACCATAATTGTCTTTGATGTCTCTGAAAGCTTCACATTCCAAAATGAAACGCTTTCCGATTCCACTGCATGAGAAGTTCAAAAAGTACACACCCATTCTTCCCAAACTTCTTTAGGTCTCTTCCACCTTCCCGTTTCACACCCTAGTTGATGTGAGTTAGTTCTTAATTGAGCAATCACAATCTTCTTTTTTTTGTTGGAGACCCTCCAATGTACTCTTTTTTGTTGGAGATCACAAGTGGGGCTGAATTTGTGAAAATAGTACTTCTTCTTTCTACCCAACTCTTCCCCATATAAGATTACGAAACTTCTCCATAACAAAATTATTTAACTCCTTGCTATTTGTGGGACATGCATTGAGGTAAATATTCTATTTTTGCATCCATTTGTTGTTTTGCCTCATCCATGATTTCTTTCTTTCACTCATGCCTTCATTGAAGATAACTTTCAGCCATCTACCTACTCCCATTTGCTCAATTCTTTTTAGATACCTTATACGCACCATAGCAATTTCTTTGATAGGAATTGCTCGTTTTTCACTCAACATTATCTCATAAGGAACCAAACGTTTTAGTTTGAACTTGCTCATGATCAAGAGTTTTTGGATTTTCTCAATTTGTTTCCATTTTGAAACAGGGATGTTGCTAGCCCACATTTCACACCCATATAATATCACTGGACAAACTAGGAGTCCAAAAAACACTTTAATTGTTTTCCAATCCTATAACTCAACTTCTCTATATCTGTTTTGAAGTGCATATAATGCTTTCCACCCTCCTAAAATTCTCTTATTTTCGCAATCCTCCCAATTAAACTTCTTGTTGAAATCAATCTTAAGATACTTGTATTCATTTAATTCTTCAAGAATATTTCCTCCAAAGAAAAACATATTTCCATGTTATTTTTATTTTTTCAATACTTATTTAGTTTTCAAATACAACGGGAGTGAAAATCAAATTGAACTTGAAAGAAACACATAGTTGTTTCAACAAATACTCATTCATTCTTTCTATTCATTATTTTATAGTTTTTATAAAGTACAAATTTTCTTCAAGTGAAGATTTATTTTTTAAATCCATGACAAAAAATTTAACAACCAAATTCTTAAGCCCAAAAATAACAAGCGGAAAAATAAATGTCAGCGGATTTCCTAAAATAGCTGAAATATCTAGTGATCTCGACCAAAGAGATTTCAAAATCACTGACCCTTTTCAAAAGGAAAAAGATAAGAAAGAGTTATATTTATTAAAACCCCAAAAAAAGGCGCCATTTGAATAGGCAAAATGAAAGTACTAAATGTGGATAATCGGGGTAGGAGTTACGTGTTTCAATATATAAATTGTTTCAGAGAATCGAAGCAAATAAATCTGGAACAGAAAAATAATTTACAATTGTAGGAACGGTGAGAGATAGGCTCAACAAGCAAAGCTCGTCTCCTAAATGGTATCCAGGTGAGGTCTCCACGATCTGCTTTTCGACATCAAGTTCTCCCTCAATGCCATCTTCAACCCAGATCATCGCAAATCTGTAATAACTTCTCATCCATCGAACTACGACCCTAGCCCGGCAAATCGCAAGTCGATTTGTGCTTCTCTGCCGCAAGTCAAATTTGCGCTTCTTTGCCACTGTGCCACCCTGGACACTTCCTTTCTGGTGGCTGCGTGCAACCTCGCCACCAAGGCCACTAAATTCTTGATCAACATGTCGGAGTCAAGGAGTAAGAGCAGCAGGAAAAAGTAGAGCTCGCCCACCTGGAGCCTTGTCGGTCTGCAGCGGGCGGCAATTGACGGCGAAGACATCACGTGAAATGCATATGAAATGGCAGGGGTAGTTTTGTAGAGCTAGTTTGATGGTAACCGATGCCGGAAACTCATCCAACTGACCATTCACGTGGGCGACCTTGATAGCGTCGGGGCTCACCGCGGTCGTCCACCGGGAGCATGAGACAATTGATCCCATAATTGTTGTATGCAAAAACCAGTTGCAAAATAGATCAACAGAAAATACAAGATTGTGATAATGAAACTCTGGACAAATGTAGTGTAGACCAACTGCCTAAGAATGAATAAAGGGCCTTCAAGATTTACAG
Organism: Pinus tabuliformis; assembly: GCA_031772625.1. NCBI lineage: Eukaryota > Viridiplantae > Streptophyta > Pinopsida > Pinales > Pinaceae > Pinus > Pinus tabuliformis. The sequence continues at coordinate 694,367,128 of CM062812.1, read as the reverse complement.
AATTACAAGTTTACAGAAGAGAGCTTTAGTTGGCCGATGGTATTTTGCTGATATTAGTGACTCAGATATGAGAGATTGGGTGGGGAAAAAATGGAAAACCATGTTGGGTTACATGACGACTGTCATTCGGCTCCTGAAGGGATGGTACAGTTTCCATTTTCTAAGTCAGGAGGACTTAGAAAAAATCAAATTGCTGCCATGGATTAATGGAAGAGCTTCCTCGCATTGCACCACTGGTACATTGGATATAATTCACTCCACAATACACCCCAGAATAAGCTCATTTGGGTGAAACTTCCTAGCCTTCCCATTGAACTCTGGACGAAACAAGTCCTGATGGACATTGGAAATGCTATAGGAAAATTTGTGTACATAGACCCTCGTTGTTTGGGTGCACAGGACAAAAGGGTGGCCTGGATCTTAATTGAGAAAGAATACCGTGGTGGTTTCTTGGACCATATCGATTTATTCTAGGGGAAACACATTTGTCTCAGACATTAGACTTTTGGGGAGTTCCTTTTCGGTGTTCACACTGCCACCACACTGGGCATCTGTTGGCACAATGCCCTCACAGGCCAGGCAGTCTACTACATGGCAAACCCATCATCGGTCACCCAAGGGGTCGTGATGGTGGAAGTGGTCCTTCACCAAACTTTGGGAAGGCTATCTCTCCCCTGACGCAACACGCAGGTATTCCCTGTAATACTTCTCTACATCGCTCTTATACTCTGAACTCTTCCTTAAATGGATCTTTGCCTATTATGGTTCCATCGTCCCCATTATCCTCCCTAAGGATGGATTCTCAATATCAATATAGCCCTATTATTCAGCCTTGAAAGTTCACCCCAGTGGCCACTCCTCCCCATCTGGACATTCCGCCACCCCACTCGATGCTTGGCCTTCCTTCCACCTCACATATCTTGTATTATCCATCCTTGTCACCTTCGTTATTTGCAAACCAAGGTAAACGACCTATTGTCCCTTAAGAAACAAATTTCTTCGCTGTGTAGAAATTTTTCTTAAGACGTTAATGTTTATTGTTTATGTCACTTAATTGTATGTTGTATCCTCAAATGAAGGACCTGAAAGACCTGGCTTTTAACCCTCAATACTTAGGTTATATGAAAGTCTCAAAATGCCATTTGATTGCTGACTATAAATGTTGAATGAAGAATGCTTGGAAAAGTCAGAGACAATATGTTGTTTTTCACATAAACTATTATCTGTGACACTTATGGAAGTTAAAGACAATATGTTGTTTTACACAAAAATTACTATCTGTAACTTAGAAGAATTGCAGAGGTAGGAACTTCAAGTATAGGAGCACTCTTTTAAGGAATTTTAACTTCATTCACATAAGCAAACAAAGACATGTAGCTTCATTACGACACTTAAAGGAAAGAAGACATATGATGACACATAATAGAGAAGGCACAAAATCATACCCAACAATGTATGGGAAACTTCTGATTCTTTCATTAATCAACAGTTTTATCAAGAATACAGTGCCCTAGTCTCCAGGTTCTTCCAAAATTCAAACCCTTTCTTTGTAAATTTTCCTCTTTTTATACATTATGAGATAGTTGGTAATCACCAAAACTGTCAAACTGCTTAACTATCTTCTAACTGTCGAAAGTAAAAGTTATTACAGAATATTACAATGGAGGGTAAAAGACACCTCATTCTCCTCGAGAAAGAAAAATAACTAGAGGTAACATAGATTAGAAGGTTATGGTTGTTCACTATTCGAATCTGTGGCTTGAGTATGTGGTCTGAGTGTTATTTTGCAAGTTGTAACCTTGTAGATGTCCTGATGATTTTAACATAGCAAACTACAACTTTACAAGAACTTTGTGCATGGACTTGTGGGTTATGGGCCCACGAACATATTGAAAGTGTTGTGATTGGCCAAAACGCAAGGAACCCGACCAATCACCGTCACCAGAAACCAAAAGAATTAAGCCCCAATTCATTACATATCGGGACCACCTGAGCCACTAACCCACGTGCACATTTGAGCGCGATCACCGTCCGATCACCCATTCAGTGGATGGTCCGATCCTACGGAACTCAACGAGACTTTAATCCTATCGAACAAAACCTTATCGCGTCCGCCTTTTCCACAAGCCTTTGACTTCCCCACGGACCCGATAGGAAACTAAACTACGTTTAAAAGATTTCTCGGGTCCAAAATTTAAAATAAAACTCATTCACTTTTCGGGGCAATATCCGTCGGATCTGTTGCCTTCAAGCGGAAAACCCTAATTAACTGAGGTTTTAACTCCATTTTATAATTTATCGTGTCCAATTTTGAATTAAACCTCGCGCTTATTAACTGCGCGATTACCGTTTGATCTGTTGCCTGCTGATTGGACAGCTCAGATCTTCTCCTAGATTTCTCACGTTAAAGAGCCATCAATAATATAAAATAAAACATAGTATTTGATTTTCTTTTCATTTTTGCGCTAAAACTGAAAATGAAAGTAAAATGACAATGCATGCTACAACATTTGGCTCCACCTGGAGATAGCGCTTTTGCCACAGAATCACTAAGAACCACATATCGGTGCCTTCACCTCGGGCATGGAGTCACATATTGATTAGCCAATTTAAATTCTATGGAATTTGTACAATGAATTCACTCTGGTATCTACAATAACACAATGCTTGTGCTTCAGAACTGGAACAAATGTTTGAGGTACTGCCCATTGACAGGCAGCTGTAAAGATTCACCATCAAGATTCTCCAGGAAGAATGTATTATTTTCCCTTGCTTCTATAATTATGAATGGGCCATACTAGAGAGGATCAAAATTCCCATGTTTGCCCTTATCTTCTCTTCTAGTATCCCACCTTAATATCAGGTCTCCAACTTTAAAATCAATCTCTCTAGCTTTTCTGTCAAAAAATACCCTTCATCTTTGATTGATACATAATCAAGTTGTCTCTTTCCTTATCCCTGCTTTCACTCATCTCCACTACCTTATGCATCCTTCTTATTAGAGCATTGAGTTCTTCTTTTGCCTCCTGAATCATTGCAATCATAGGCTTCACAAGTTTACTTGGGAACAGAGCTTGAGTCCCATACACTAACTCAAAAGGTGATTTGCCCGTAGAACTTCTTGTAGTCAATCTGAGAGCCCATAGAGAAAACTTTAATTTAGAATCCCAGTCTTTTTGATTCTCTGCAATAGTTTTCTTAAGGATCTTCATCAATGTTTTGTTAGTGGATTCAACCAATCCATTTCCCTGTGGATGATAAGCTGTTGAATGAGATAAAATAACATTATACTTTTGACAAAAACCAACGAATTTACTTGAACTAAAGACTTGAGCATTGTCTGTTAGGATTTTGACAGGGCATCCAAATCTGCTGAAAATATTTTCCTCTAAGAACTTCATCACCACCTGGTCATTTTCCCTTTTAGTAGGTATAGCTTCTACCCACTTGGTGAAATAATCAGTAGTTGTAAGAACCCACTTGTGTTGTCCACTTGAAGGTGGGTTAATTTCTCCAACAAAATCTAGTCCCCATTGTCTGAATGGTTCTTCTATGAAGACTGGGATCAAAGGCAAGGGAGCTAGCCTCTTCTTCTTAGCAAAAAGTTGACACTTCTGACAGCTTCTGACAAACTAATAAGTATCACCAAATAGAGCAGACCAATAAAACCCTGGCTGGAGGATTTTATGTGCAATAGCCTTCAAACTATAATGTCCACCAGATAACTTCTGATAATCTTTAATGGTATCTATAAATTCATCCTCTGTTAAACATAACAATAAAATTCCCACTGGATCCTTCCAATACAATCTGCCCTCAACAATCACATATGGTTTAGCTTTTGTCTTTGATGCTCTATATTTTGTTCTATCCAAAGATTAAGGACGAGAGAAAACATAAATAATGGACTATGTGCTTGTACCATTTCGAACATGAAAACTTATACCTGCAAATTGATTCCCAATGCCTAAAAATTTGACTCTATCAACATCTTTGCCAATACCTTCCCTTTCACTAGCTTTATGGGCTTTATGTCCAAGTCATACTCTTGGATCTTGGCTATCCATTTTCCTCTTTTTCCTTCCACATCACTCTGGACTAAGACATCCTTTACTGCAGCATTTGGCACATAAGCAATAATCTGCGACTGCAGCACATAAGTCCTGAAGGCCTTTAGGGCTTTTACCAAAGCATATCCCTGTTTCTCAAGAATATTGTAATTTAGTTCAGCATCTCTGAGAATCTTGCTAGAGAAAGAAACTGGCTGCTCCTTTTCTTCATCACTCTTCTATAACAAAACAACAACTATTGAATTAGGTGATGCAAATGAAAAAACTTGAAAAGGCTTTTGATAATCATGGCTAATTAGAACTGGAGGTAGTTGTAATGCTTCTTCAATCCTGGAGAATGACTCTATGGCTTCCTTGGTCCAATGCACTTCATTCTCCTTCTTCAACATATTATTAATTTCTTCTACAATTTCAGCATAATTGGACACAAACCTCCTTAAAAAGTTTATTTTTTTAGAAATTTTTGAATATCTTTCTTACTCCTGGGCAGGGGTATTTTACGCACATCTTACACCCTTGCTAGATCTATCTTCACTCCATCTCTAGAAACAATGTGCTCGAGAAATTTGCCCTCCTCTAGAGAAAAAATAGACTTCTTAGAATTCAAGGAAAGCCCAAATCTTCTACATTTCTCAAAAGTCTTTTTAAGATGATTTAGATGCTCCTCATCAGACTTAGAGAAAACAGTGATGCATCCAAGTATATCACTACAAACTTATCACCCATAAAAACAATGTCCATAGCCCTCTGAAATGTAACACCTACATTCATCAACCCAAAAGGCATTCGAGCATACATGAAGGTTCCCCAAGGAGTTGTGAATGCAGTCTTCTTCTGATCTTCTTTATCCATAGCCACCTGGTTATACCCAGAGAACCCATCCAACATTGACATTCTGAATGACCCTGTTACCTTCTGCAGCACCTGATCCATTTTAGGTAACAGATAGTTATTTTTTAAGGAAGACCTATTGAGATTTATAAAGTCCATACATAGCCTTATTTCTCCATTTTGCTTCCTTACAGGCACTAAATTGGCCACCCAGTCAGAGTACCTGAGTGGAACTATTATATTGGCATCAAGCAGCTTTTTGACTTCTTTCTCAATCAATGGTAAAAGCAGAGGATTTATATGTCTAAGTTTCTGCTTAAATGGTTTAGTCTCTTCTTTCAAAGGAATATTATGTTGAATAATACTTACATCATATGTTTTGAGATCCTCATAGGACCAAGCAAAAACATCAACATAGTCCCTGAAAAGCTTAATATATCTCTCCTTGTAATTAAGTGGAACTCCATTAAATAATTTGACTAACCTGGGCTCCTCCTAGGTTCCAATATTGTGATCTTGAATCTTCTCATGCTGTGGAATTTTCTCTGAACTAACAGCTACATCATTGGAGTTAAAAAGTCTTTCAAGAGGGACAAGCCCCCTTTGGAGAATATTATCCTTCAATTGGATAATTTTTTGATTAACTATAGAATTTTTCAAACCACTTACTTCTGCACCTTCTGTTGCTTCATCTTCATCTTCATCAATCTCTGTGCCCTGAAAGTCTTCAATCATAGTCAATAATTCCTTAATCTACTGATCATTCTCAAATATTTTCCAGTGTTTTATATTATTAGCAACAGAAGGCCTATGCCTCATTTCAACCTCATATCTTAGCCTTCGATTAATAGGTGGCCTAAAAGTACTAGAAGCCACAACCAAAGAGTCTTCTAATATGTTCCCATCTCTTGGAATGAAGTGAATGTTGAAAGCTTCAAAGAAGTTCTCCACCAAATCCCACACTTCATTTCTATATGCCCCAAGCCTAGGGTGTTTTGTTTGACAATGGTTCTTTATTTTCTTTATAATCAACTCTGAATCTCCAAAGACAAAAATTTACTGGACTCCCATTTGTTTTGCTCCAGGTGCAATTAGAAGGAAACAAGCACCTATCCCTTCTTTAGAATGGGCTCCATCAAAGAAGCACTTCCACACCCCTTTTGTTTGCAGCTCTGTATTGACACTGGATGAAGTAAGCTACCTCTGGTTATCTTCAGCCAACTCTGCATTGTCATTTAGCATGAAGCAATCAAAGTCATATTTCTCCTGGCTATATACAGGTGAATTAATTGCTACGTTTTTTGTGATTGTTTTTACAAACCTGGTTTCTCTGTGCAACCTCCTTTCTTCTCCACCAAAAATTGGTATGACAACATAAATAAAATCTAGTCTCAAAACACCACTCAATTTAGCCCCCCATGACCTAGATAGCAACATTCCAATTCTAGCAAGGATATCTTCTACCACTACATCCATTACCAAACTTCTAGCTAGGATCTGGGCTAGTGAAACCACCATATCTTCAATGACCCCCACACACTTGACTTTATTTGAATCAAAAGAATACCAGTCTCTGTAAGGTTTAGCAACTTGTAGTTTTAGTTGTTTCATCACTGATAATGGCATAAGGTTATGTGAAGCTCCTGAATCAAACATACAATTGTGCAAGAGGAAATCATGAATCAATAAAGAAATTGGAAAGGAGGTGTTGAAGAATCTACCTCCTCCACATGTGGACCAAAAACCACTACTGGTTTATCTTTTTGCAGATTCACAGTGTCATTTATATTTACATTCTCTTTTAGATTGATAAACTCAACAATCTCTCTTTGATAAACTAGTGTTTTAACCAACTCTGTGAGGGGCACTTGAATTCTGATTTTTTATAATTATTTAGTTGGACTAAACACATGAACCTATTTAGTATTCCTTTCATTTGCATCTTCAATTTTTTTCATGACTGAAATCTCTTGTGGAATGGAAACAAGTTTTTCTAAAGGAATTTTTTCACTTCTATCTTGAGAGGACTCACCTTGAAGTATTTGAGTCTTTCTATTTGCATTCTACTGCTGCTTTCCTTTATTCAATTGTTTTGTAGGGTATGGTTCTTGTGGACTCGACTTTTGTAAGGGAGCTAGAACTTGCTGCTCACCTTCATCTTCTTGAATTCTAGATCTTTTCCTTGATCTCAAGTCATATTTCTTATGTAATTTCTCCTGCATAAAATCAGAAAATTGCTTCCAATATTCATCAATTTCATTCTCATCATAAATAGCATCTGTTTCAATATGTTCATATTCTTCTCCCTCAACACCTAGCTCATCTTCATCTACTGCATACAATGTGGAAATCTGATCATCATGGTCCCTGGAATGCTCTCGTACTTCATCATGATCTAGCTCTAAGTAATGTGGTGCTTGAAACTGATCCTGGTCTTTTCTCTCCTTCTACAAGATTTGCATAGGGTGTCTTCTATATTTAGGATTAAAGTTTATGTTGTGTTGTGCTTGCCTCTGAGAATTCTTACTCTCCAACTCTAATTTAATCAACTTATTAGACAAAGTTTTAATTACATTACTGATATCCTCTAATTTTTTACTTGAGAGGATTCCATTTTAGCCTTTCCCTTATCTTAGATAGGTTGTGTCTCTGGTGCTTTACCTGTAGCCACCAAATTTGCTTCTATCTCTAAGGCATTAGTTTGGATCTGATCAAGGGTTGCAGATCTTCTCTCCCTCAATGTGAATCCAAAAATTGACTCAAAATCCCTTGCAAAAGTTATCTTTGCACCAGCAGGAGGGGGCTTAATCTCTACTAGAAGACTATTGTACAATTTATTGAACCTTCTGATGAATTCAACAACACTTTCATCACATTTCTTCTTAATAGCATTAAACTCTATGAGTGAATACCCATGGTCTCTTTCCTCTCCCCATCTCTAGGTGAACAAGCGCTCCATCTCTTCCCATGTAAGAATAGAGTTATTAGGAATCCATTTAAACCATTTTCTTGCTTCTTGATGAGCCCCAGAAATAGGTAATTATATGGGCTCATTTTGACTCTTATTTCGACTTAATCCACCATTCTCATTATTTTATTGCATGCTTTTGAATATATTTATGCTAATAGAGTGAATTAGGTTAGTCATTTTGCCATGTAGTCTAATGTGTGCATTACACAGATTTTTCGGTCAATTTTGAGACAAAATCAAAGGTTTAATGAGCATTTAACAGACAAATTCTAGGAAGAACAAGGGAGAGGATTTGTATGAGGGTGTCCCCTTCATTTATTAACCCTTACCTCGAATTCTCCATCAGAAACTCGGAGCACAAGGCCCACATTGATGATTCCAAGGGGCAACCGAGTAAGTCAAGTAGGACTGTTGTTTATCTTCAGTTCTAAGAAGCTTAGTTCCTTGATTTTAGGAGGACTATTGGAAGACTCCATTTGTATAAATAGGGGGGCTTAGGGCCTTAGTTCAGTTAGTTGGATGTTAGCCATTTTATAGTCTATTTTCGCACTTTTGTGTAGTCTTGTATTCAGCTCATTTCCGAGCTCTTTTTGCAGACAGTTTTGTTATGTAACTATTATTTTTTTTATCAATGAAGATGAATCCAGCTTTGAACCAGCACTGATCTTTTCTAGAGGGTTGAAGCTCTTGGGTTAGGGCCTAACCCAAGCTTCCCAGCACCTCCTTTATGTATTTATAGGTTTTTTCTTGCATTCATGAGCTGATTTCTGTTGTTTAGATTAAATCTTGCTTTGGTAAAATAGGTTTTTTTTATGGTTAAATTAGTTGTTCTTACTTCAATTTTCTTAAATAGTTTTATGTGGTAACAAAGAAAGATCCAAAAATGCTACCAGCAGGTCTTGATCCCCTTTCTCCCTCCTTGGGACCATGAATTGAGGACAAGGCACTACTGCTGCCACTAAAAACACGTTTTTTGCCTTCCATGCAATCGCTAGTGTGATGTTTTGAGTTGGAGAGGCTGATATTTGCTTGGATTCACATACTTAGACCATTTCTTATTCATTTACCATGGCTTTCCCACACAATTTCCTGTTCATAAAGTTCTGTCTAGCACTTTTCTGTTTTTAGGTCAAATTAGACAAACTCTATTTTTCAGTTCTTGCTTGGATCAGTTTTAAGAAGTAGGTGTGTAGCTCACTTGAAAAACATTCCAGCTTGTCATCCCTCCATAGCACAACCTGTACAAACTCATCTTTTGCAGATTCCTTCACTTATTCACCACATTTCACCAAACTGTCCTAATTTCTGCGTTTTTGTGCAAAGTTGCTTTCTTTCCCTTTGAGCAAATCCAACCCTCTCCTTTGTTCTTGATCTTCATTAGCAAAGTCCTAGACCCTCCAACACCTTCATCCATCTTTCATTTCTTTTTTCCCGCCATTTTTCCACCTTCAAACCTCCAAAAATCACTTTCGGCCTCCTCTTGTAGATCTTCCTGTAGAATCTCCTATAGATCCCTTGCAGCCTCCTGTAGAAGTTCATGCGAATGGTTTTTCGAAGTCTGATCGCAATGGAAGTCTCCAGAAGGGTACTAGGGACTTCTTAGGACCTCCCCACACCTTCCTCATCATCTGCAAAAGCCAACTCCATTTTCCTTTGCCACCAAACCACTGCACAGTCACAATTAGTCAAATCACAAGCATAATAAATCCGCATAAAAATACTCAAAATTGCAAAAAGATGATGTCTTTCCATTTCTCTTCAGAAGTAGCTTGAATAAATGCAATTTACCTTTTCAGTAATCAATGGCACCCATCTCAGTAGTTTCCATCTCTTTTCTTGCACGATTAGGGTTTGCTAGGGTTTGAGTTCCATTTTAGTTTTCATTCTCTTTCTGCAAGTAGAATAGCCCCTGTAGAATTAGTCTTCTGCCATCATAGTAAAAGATTCTTCTGAGAACTCATAGAAGTTCACTTAAGCTCCTAGCGAACTTGTGCCAGTTGATCAAGTGACAGCTTGCAGTAAGAGCTAGTACTTGTGCATACAGCACCGTCACTTCCAACTTTGTTACGAACTACCGGGTTGATAAAAGTAAAGAAGGGAGCCCTAAGAGTCGTAGCATTATTGTTGCAATACTGGAGCTCACCACTCTTTTTGGCACCATTGTTGGGGAAGCATCAGAGTATTTGTGATTACTGTTTTTCTTTTATTTTCCACCGCAACATTCTGCTGAGTAGTTTATTTCAGCAAGAGTAGAGTAGTTGTTCCATTTCAATTCTGCAATTTCATTTATGCAAAAGTAGATTAGACATTTCTTGCTTTCATTTCAATACTGCAATTTCATTTCAACAAGCATAGATTAGACATTTCCTGCTTTCATTTCAATTCTGCAATTTCATTTCAGCAAGCGTAGATTAGACATTTCCTGCTTTCATTTCAATTCTGCAATTTCATTTCAGCAAAAGTAGATTAGACATCTCCTGCTTTCATTTCAATTCTGCAATTTCATTTCAACAAGGTTTATTTTAGTTAGTTGTAATTTTCTATTCAATCCATTTCATTTTTTGCAAGTACAAGCAGAAAAAGAAACAAAAAAATCCAAAAAAGATATTTCCTTTCATGCCTCGTAGGAACAGAGACAATTCAGGAAAATTCCTACCCAACACCCCCAACACATCACCAAGTCACCCTTCTCTCTTCTTTGGTGGCAGTGATCCAGAAGATCTTATAGGTGAACCTCCAGAAATATACGAAGATCCTATAACAGAAGAAGAGCAAGAACCCATTCCTCTGGAGCCAATGGCTAAAAATAGAAATGTTGGGAGCAGTCCCTTGTCTTCCAACTCATCTCTTAGGAGTGAATTTAAGAATCAGCTGGAAGATTTCAAGAGCGAGATGAGGCAAATTCTTGCCATGCATATCAAAAGAAAACAAGATGAAGCAGAGAGGGCTTTGGCCATCTTAAGTCCCAGGTGCACTAGAAAGCATCCTAGGAACGAATGTCCATTGCACTCTATAGAAGTGTGTTTAGTCTATGAAAAATACCATCCTACGAATCAGTGCCCTTCCTTGCCCGGAATTAAAGCTTCATATCAGAGGGCCAAAGGAGCCACTGAACCACTCTATTTCATGAACCAAAGGAGGCCACATGGACCCAGACCTTACCAGCAAGGAATGCAAGGGACATCCCAGACCTATTACAACCCCAATCAAGCCACTTCCATGCCTTCTTGGGGTTCCCCTACTCATCCTTCCTAGTCCACAACCCCTCTTTGGTCGTATCCATATCAATACCATGCTCCTCCAGTTTCTCATGTGTTTCACCCTTATGCTCAGCCATAGCCTCAGTGGAATGCACCTCATCAGGGGTGGAGGCCCCAATACAACTCTCCTCCCACCCTTTTGCCTCCACCACCTGCTCAACCGCAACCATTGCCTCCTGCTCCACCAAGGCAACCCCAAATGCCTGCTCAACCGAACCCGAACCTGAACCTGAATAAGAGACATTCCCAGTAAATATATAGTGGGGAACCACCATTTCCAACCCCACACATTGGAGTAGCTCAACCCAATTGCAAAGCTGAGGTACAACACATCCAAACAACTCCTCTTGAGCTCAATGATATTCACCATAGCTCAGGGAGAGTATTGCAAAAAAGAAATTATATTGATATCATTGAAGGGCCACATCCGGTAGAAGAAGATGCAAAAGTGAAGATCAAAGAACCATGGGCTACACTTGATGAAGATAAGACATCAGAATCAAAGATCGAGAGAGCTCCCTCATGGTTAACATCAAATCCTCCATGTATTCAAGAGAAGAATCAACAAAAAGAGGAAGATATGAAGGTCATGGTAGAAGAAGACATGAAGAATGATCCAAATCAACAGAAAGGCCAAGGACATCACAGCTATATTGAGATATGGTTCCAGTCGGTCACTAAGGTGCAGCATCACTCTCTTCCTCAACTATGTTTGATCCCTTCAAAGTCAAATCATTTGGTCTCTGAAATCTGGATACCTGTCAAAGCATGCATTTCAAGCCTCCAAATCTTTTTGTCTATCATCTCGATGTGTACATGGCTCCATTGGAAGTATTCTTATATTTGAAAATGATTTTGTTTTTAAAGTAGGGTAGGGTAGAGTAGAGAAAAAAGGAAAAAGAAAAAAATGAAAAATAAGAGAAAAAATAAAAATCTAAGTTGAAAACCTCCTCGAAGGCGCCTCAGATTGGCTCATTGATTGAAAACCTCCATGAGGCAGTCAATGGGTTGGAAAGAAGAGAAAGGAAAAAGAGAATAAGATCCCTAGGTGAAAACCTCCTTTGAAGGCGCCCAGGGTGGGCAATTAGGGTGAAAAGCTCCTTGAGGCGCCCTAGTTGTTTCCAAAAAAAAATGAATTTTTAGTTGTATTGCAAGTTTGCAGGAGAACTGCAAGAAGCAGCAACAGGTGCCAGGAAAGCTCTGAAACCAATAACATCACCTATCCTACCTTCCCTCACCCTTCTCCATCATTCTTGACATTCTTTCCACCTCACTATGCTTCTTTTCTAAAAACTGTGTTTTCTATAAGAAGCTCCTGTAGAAATTACAGAGAGCTAGAAATGGATTTTAAAAGCAGTTTGGGGAATAGGAAAGCTTCATAAAGGGTTTATAAATCCTCCTACAGTATTCAACCCTCTCTTTCATCATTTCCAAGCTTGCATCACACCCCAAGCTCATTTTTCTTACTGTCCAAAAAACTGCAGAATGCTCTGATACAAAAAATACATAGAGCAGAAATTTGTTTTTTCCCTAACTTGAAAACCGTGCATCCATTTAAAAAATTGTTTCATGGGGAGTTGTATAGGGATGATGGCAACATGCCCAAGCAATTTCAGCTAATTCTAGTGCACGGTTTCTAAGGAATCAGCCTCCATCAGCTTTAGCCATTTTTTCATTTTCTCCATATCCGTGAATCCATTTAAAAACCTGTTTCATAGGAAGATGCATATGGGTGATAGTAAGATGCCCTAGCAATTTCAGCCAATTCTAGTGCGCGATTTCCAAGAAATCGACTTCCATCACCTTCAACCATTTTCAGTTTTTCTTGAAATCCGTGCATCCACTGACCGTAATTTTTCTATGGGAGGTGCATAATGATGATGGAACCATGCTCAGAAAATTTTAGGTCAATCTAGTCTACCGTTTGGGAGATATGGACAAAACAAGTCATTGTCTCATTAAAATCTAGCATCAGCAGCATAAGCATGCAAATCTGAAGGTTGAAGTAGACTCCTGCAACTTAGATCCAGCCAGAGGATGCCTGCACAAAAAAAACAGTCACACATCAGACAACAACAAAGCATAGCAGTTGATACCCTTAAAAATCAAGCTCCAAAAGCAGAATCGGTGCAGCCACATATGTGTAGAATGCGCAAGGAGTAGGATCCTGATTGAAGATCACCTGTACAAGGAAGCTAAGCCACCAATCCCAAAGCCATGAGTGCCAGTAGCAGCAATCCATGAACAGAACGCCAAAATCTGAAGCATGCAACAGCATGGTGGCGATTAACAGGTAAGTGACTAAACCCGTTCCTCTGTTGCATGAATGTAATTTAAAAACTGCATGGACAGTGAGATGGTTGTGATATTACGAGATCAGTGGCCAGCTAACTGGCCACCCTCATCCAGTTCAAATAGCGCCTCATCCAGTTCAAACAGCGCTTAGTGGGTGCGATCGACACGTGTGCTCAACCAACAAGGGAAGAAAACTGAAAACAGGTAGTGGTAGCTGTTTAAACTCCAACGTAATTGATGGAAGTGATTACAGGCAGGCAGCATAAAGTTTCCTGATAGCACTGCAGTGGGGAGCAACAGTCTGAATGGGGCCAATGTACACTTGGCCAGCTCACCCTCCATCACCGGAAGTCTCCATAAATAGCCATAAGAACTCCTCCTTGAAACACTCTCACCACCTTCGCTTTCATTTGTATCGTCGTGTTCTCGACTGCAGCAAGCTACCTACTACCTTCAGAGCCTCAAAGCAATCGCTCTCTGCCATTTTCAGAACCCTTATGCTTATCGGATTCTACAGCAGCAGGAACACCATCTACACGAGCATTTCTACAAGAAGGCCAGAGAGCAGCTCTACAGAGGGAAAATTCAAAATTTTTTCCAAATTCGAGCTCGGGGAAAAAAGGTAGGCTCAGAAACCCACTCTGCATGTGATGTTTACAAAAGGCAGTGGAATATGAAGCAAAGCACTGGGTTGAAAAAGGAAGGGAAAGCGAACACAAAAGTCTACCTGTGTTTTTTTGAGTTCTGTATAGTCTCTTCGTTTTCTTCTCTACATTCAAAATCTGTCTTTTTCTTCCACGTATTCTCCTATAAAGAAGAGGTGCAACCATAGAAAATCAAGCCTATAAAAAAAAAGTGAATTTGCAGTGGAAAGTCTGTTTATTCTATGAGAAAGAAAAAACATCTTGCTCTCTGTGTTGTTTTTTTTTTTAAATATTGATTTCCTCCAATAGCCCAAGAAGTAAATCAAGTTTAAGAACAGAGTTTGAAGGGAAGGAAAGTTGCAATTTGTTAAAAAAAAAAAAAACTCTCTTTGGTTCCAGAAAGAAAACCTCAGTTGTTCCTTTGTTTCCGGGTTTGAAATTTGTTGCCTTCCTCCTCATCTAATATATTCTAGTAGTCTTTGAACATCATCACTTACACAATCCCCATAGCTTGGGAGATTTTCAAGAACATGACTAAAGAGGATGATATAAAAACTCTCACTAATGACCTTATTCCATCTGGAAGTGAAGGGGAGGAAAAAAAAGGGGAAGCTGAGAAGGAAATCCATGAAGAAGAATAGTTTGAAGGGAAGGAATGTTGCAATTTGTTAAAAAAAAAAAAAAAAAACTCTCTCTTTGGTTCCAGAAAGAAAACCTCAGTTGTTCCTTTGTTTCTAGGTTTGAAATTCGTTGCCTTCCTCCTCACCTGATATATTCTAATAGTCTCTGAACATCATCACTTACACAATCCCCATAGCTTGGGAGATTTTCAAGAACATGACTAAAGAAGATGATATAAAAACTCTCACTAATGACCTTAGTCCATCTGGAAGTGAAGGGGAGGAACAAAAAGGGGAAGTTGAGAAGGAAATCCATGAAGAAGAACAGAACATTCAATTGGAAGAAGAGGAACCCCACACAGAAAAAGAAGAAAAACAAAAAGGAGAAGAGAAACATGACACCACTAAAGATGAGCCTAAAGCAGAGAAGAAGACAGTCAAAATCAAAAAAAGGGAGAACCACAGCAGAGAAAAATAAGAGGACAAGAACTAAAAAGAAGAAGCCTAAGACAGTTCAGAAAAAAGGCTACCACAGGAAACACAGAAACTAAGCAAGTAGAGGAGAAAACAAAATCAGAGACAGCAGAGACAAAACCATCAGAAACAGGAAAAATAGCAGATGAAGAAGAAGAAAAACAACAGTGTGAGGAGGTGGATAGAAAGGAAGGATTCCATGATAAAGAGGAGGATGTCACATCAGTAGCATGGAATGTCAAGGAATCTATCAGAGCCATCAAGGATGAAGAGTTAGACTAGTTGCTTAGAGGATGAGCAACCCATTCAGTAGGGGGGTGATGATGAGCCCTAGAAATGGGTAATTATATGGGCTCATTTTGACTCTTATTTCAACTTAATCCACCATTCTCATTATTTTATTGCATGCTTTTGAATATATTTATGCTAATAGAGTGAATTAGGTTAGTCATTTTGCCATGTAGTCTAATGTGTGCATTATGCAGATTTTTTGGTCAATTTTGAGACAAAATCAAAGGTCTAACAAGCATTTGGCAGCCAAATTCGAGGAAGAACAAGGGAGAGGATTTGTAGGATGGTGTCCCCTTCATTTATGAACCCTTACCTCAAATTCTCCATTAGAAACTCTGAGCACAAGGCCCACATTGATGATTCCAAGGGGTAACCGAGCAAGTCAAGTAAGACTGTTGTTTATCTTCAGCTCTAAGAAGCCGAGTTCCTTGATTTTAGGAGGACTGTTGGAAGACTCCATTTGTATAAATAGGGGGGCTTAGGGCCTTAGTTCAGTTAGTTGGATGTTAGCCATTTCATAGTCTATTTTCGCACTTTTGTGCAATCTTGTACTCAGCTCATTTCCGAGCTCTTTTTGCAGACAATTTTGTGATGTAACTATTATTTTTTTGATCAATGAAGATGAATCCAGCTTTGAACCAGCACTGATCTTTTCTAGAGGGCTGAAGCTCTTGGGTTAGGGCCCAACCCAAGCTGCCTAGCACCTCCTTTGTGTATTTATATGTTTTTTTCTTGCATTCATAAGCTAATTTCTGTTGTTTAGGTTAAATCTTGCTTTGGTAAAATAGGTTGCTTTTGATGGTTAAATTAGTTGTTCTTGCTTCAAGTTGCTTAAATAGTTTGCTGTGGTAACAGAGAAAGATCCAAAAAGGCTACCAACAGGCCTTGATCCCCTTTCTCCCTCCTTGGGACCATGAATTGAGGACAAGGCACTACTGCTGCCACCAAAAACATGTTTTTTGCCTTCCATGCAATCGCTAGTGTGATGTTTTGAGTTGGAGAGGTTGATATTTGCTTGGATTCACATGCTTAGACCATTTCTTGTTCATTTACCATGGCTTTCCCACATAGTTTCCTATTCATAAAGTTTTGTTCAGCACTTTTTTGTTTTTAGGTCAGATTTTAGGTCAAATTAGACAAACTCTGTTTTTCGGTTCTTGCTTGGGTCAGTTTTAAGAAGTAGGTGTGCAGCTCACTTGAAAAACATTCCAGCTTGTCATCCCTCCATAGCACAACCTATACCAACTCATCTTTCGCAAATTCCTTCACTCATTCACCACATTTCGCCAAACTGTCCTAATTTCTACATTTTTGTGCAAAGTTACTTTCTTTCCCTTTGAGCAAATCCAACCATCTCCTTCATTCCTGATCTTCACTAGTAGAGTCCTAGACCCTCCAAAACCTTCATCCAGCCTTAATTTCCTTTTTCCCACGATTTTTCCACCTTCAAACCTCCAAAAATCACTTTTAGCCTCCTCTTGTAGATCTTCCTGTAGAATCTCCTATAGATCCCCTGCAGCCTCTTGTAGAAGTCCATGCGAGTGATTTTTCGAAGTCTGATCGCAATGGAAGTCTCCAGAATGGTACTAGGGACTTCTTAGGACCTCCCCACACCTTCCTCATCATCTGCAAAATCCAACTCCATTTTCCTTTGCCACCAAACCACTGCACAATCACAATTAGTCAAATCACAAGCATAATAAATCCACATAAAAATACTCAAAATTGAAAAAAGATGATGTCTTTCCATTTCTCTTCAGAAGTAGCTTGAATAAATGCAATTTACCTTTTCAGTAATCAATGGCACCCATCTCAGTAGTTTCCATCTCTTTTCTTGCACGATTAGGGTTTGCTAGGGTTTGAGTTCCATTTTAGTTTTCATTCTCTTTCTGCAAGTAGAATAGCCCCTGTAGAATTAGTCTTCTGCCATCACAGTAAAAGCTTCTTCTGAGAACTCATAGAAGTTGGCTTAAGCTCCTAGCGAACTTGTGCCAGCTGATCAAGTGACAACCTGCAGTAAGAGCTAGTACTTGTGCATACAGCATCATCGCTTCCAACTTTCTTACGAACTACTGAGTTGATAAAAGTAAAGAAGGGAGCCATAGGAGTTGCAGCATTATTGCTGCAATACTGGAGCTCACCACTTCTCCATCCAAGGATTGCACAAAAAGTCTTAAAACAACATCTAGATGCTTAACATTTAGATTTTCTGCAAAATTACAAAATACTGCTATATGATTCTCTATTGTTTGTTCATCCTCCCCTGTGAAATGAGGAAGAATCTTCAAGTATTCTTGAGGCATTTGATTCAAATGTTGTGGAAACTAAATAGGTGCATACCTATTCATCAACAATGCAGGTGCTGCCATGTTTGCTCCTAAACTTATTGAACCTTGAGTGCTAGCAAATGTAGAACCTGATTGAGGAGTAAATGGAGTATGAGAAGGTGGCAAGATAGTTATAGGTTCAGGTTGAATAACTATAACAGATACTGAGAAAGAAATAGACTCTAAAGACTATTCTTGACAGTTGGGTTATTGAAATGAAGTAGATGTAAAAGGTACTCTTGGTCAATAAAAGATGAATGTTTGGATGAAAAATGAGTTGAACTGCTGATAGGTGCAGGCAGTGTAGGACTTGGTGTAACTAGAGTTTTAGGCCTTTCAACCCTTTTAGAAACCAGCCTCTCAGGGTCTGAAAGGGCTTGAACTTTTTGCTATGAGGTATCTGACCTTGTATGGGGCCTCTTTGGAGCCAGCGTTATTGCTTTCTATTCAATACAACCAAATATCTCCTCCTCACTGAACAACCAGAGGAAATATTAAAAACCCAGGGAAAAGTGTTCTTGCTTCTCTCCCTGGGAACGACGCCAATTAATGTTGTCCCTTAAGAAACAAATTTCTTGACTGTGTGGAAATTGTGCTCAAGAAATTGATGTTTAATGTTTATGTCACTTAATTGTATGTTGTATCCTCAAATGAAGGACCTAAAATACTTAGTTTTTAACCCTCAATACTTAGGTGATATGAAAGTCTCAAAATGCCATTTGATTGCTGAATATAAATGTTGAATGAAGAATGCTTGGAAAATTCAGAGACAATATGTTGTTTTTCACAGAAACTATTATCTGTGACACTTAGGGAAGTCTCCAGTTTCTTCCAAGATTCAAACCCTTTCTCTGTAAATTTTCCTCTTTTTATACATTATGAGACAGTTGGTAATCACCAAAAATATCAAACTGCTTAACTATCTCCTAACTGTCGAAAGTAAAAATTATTACAAAATATTACAATGGAGGGTAAAAGACACCTCATTCTCCTCAAGAAAGAAAAATAACGAGAGGTAACAAAAATTAGAAGGTGATGGTTGTTCATTATTCGAATCTGTGGCTTGAGTATGTGATCTGAGTGTTATTCTGTAAGTTGTAACCCTGTAGATGCCCTGATTCTTTTAACACAACAAACTCCAACTTTACAAGAACTCTGTGCATGGACTTGTGGGTTATGGGCCCATGTACATGTCGAAAGTGTTGTGATTGGCCAAAACGCAAGGAAACTTGACCAATCACCATCGCCCGAAACCAAAGGAATTAAGCCCTAATTCATTACATGTCGAGTCCACCTTTTCTGCTAACCCATGTGCACATTTGAGCACGATCACCGTTCGATCACCCATTCAATGGACAGTCTGATCCTACAGAACTCAACGAGACTTTAAGTCTGTTGAATAAAACCTTATCGTGTCCGCCTTTTCCACAAGCCTTTGACTTCCCCACGGACCCGATAGGAAACTAAACTAAGGTTAAAAGATTTCTCGTGTCCGAAATTTAAAATAAAACCCATTCACTTTCCAACGCAATATCCGTCAAATCTGTTGCCTTCAAGCAGATGGCCCTGATTAAATGAGCTTTTAACTCCATTTTATAATTTATCGCGTCTAATTTTGAATTAACCCTCGCACTTGTTAACCGCGCGATTACCGTTTGATCTGTTGCCTGCTATTCAGATGATTCAGATCTTATCCTAGATTTCTCATGTTAAAGAGCCATCAATAATATAAAATAAAACATTTCTTTCAGATTTCTGCGTTTTCTTTTATATCCGTTAAAACATAATATTTGATTTTCTTTTCATTTTTGTGCTAAAACTGCAAATTAAAGTAAAATGACAATGGATGCTACAACATTTGGCTCCACTTGAGGATGGTGATTTTGCCACAGAAGCACTAAGAACCGCAGATCAGTGCCTTCACCTCGGGCATGGAGTCACATATTTCTTAGCCAATTTAAATTCTATGGAATTTGTACAATGAATTCACTCTGGTATCTACAATGACAAGATGCTTGTGCTTCAGAACTGGAAGTAATGTTTGAGGTACTGCCCATTGATAGGCAGCTGTAAAGATTCACCATCAAGATTCTCCAAGAAGAATGTATTATTTTCCCTTGCTTCTATAATTCTGAATGGGCCATACCAGAGAGGATCAAACTTCCCATGTTTTCCCTTATCTTCTCTTCTAGTATCCCACCATAATACCAGGTCTCCAACTTTAAAATCAATTTCTCTGACTTTTCTATCAAAAATACCCTTCATCTTTGATTGATACATAATCAAGTTGTCTCTTACCTTATCCTTGCTTTCACTCATCTCCACTACCTTATGCATCCTTCTTATCAGAGCATTGGGTTCTTCTTTTGCCTCCTGAATCATTGCAATCATAGGCTTCACAAGCTGACTTGGGAACAGAGCTTGAGTCCCATAAACTAACTCAAAAGGTGATTTGCTCGTAGACCTTTTGTAGTCACTCTGACAACACATAGAGCAAACTTTAATTTAAAATCCTAGACTTTTTGATTCTCTGCAATAGTTTTCCTAAGGATCTTCATCAATGTTTTGTTAGTGCATTCAACCAATCCATTTCCCTGTGGATGATAAGCTGTTGAATGAGATAAAATAACATTATACTTTTGACAAAAACCAACGAACTTACTTGAACTAAAGACTTGAGCATTGTCTGTTATGATTTTGACAGGGCATCCAAATCTGCTGAAAATATTTTCCTCTAAGAACTTCATCACCACCTGGTCATTTTCCCTTTTAGTAGGTATAGCTTCTACCCACTTGGTGAAATAATTAGTAGTTGTAATAACCCACTTGTGTTTTCCACTTGAAGGTGGGTTTATTTCTCCAACAAAATCTAGTCCCCATTGTCTGAATGGTTCTTCTATGAATACTGGGATCAAAGGCAAGGGAGCTAGCGTCTTCTTCTCAACAAAAAGCTGACACTTGTGACAGCTTCTGACAAACTTATATGTATCACTAAATAAAGCAGGCCAATAAAACCTTGCTTGGAGGATTTTATGTGCAGTGGCCTTCCAACTATAATGTCCACCACATAAATTCTCATGATAATATTTAATGGTCTCTGTAAATTCATCCTCTGTTAAACATAACAATAAAATTCCCACCAGATCCTTCCAATACAATCTACCCTCAACAATCACATATGGTTGTGCTTTGATCTTTAATGCTCTATATTTTTTTCTATCCAAATATTGAGGACAAGATAGAAAACATAAATAATGGACTATAGAAAACATAAATAATGGACTATGTGCTTGTACCATTCTGAACATAAAAAAATTATACCTGATCTTCATACCTAGATTTGATTTTCCTTCACCTTCTTCAATTATCTCCTCATTTGCAGGTGTTAGCAAGTTGATTCCCAATGCTTGAAAATTTGACTCTGTCAACATCTTTTCTAATCCCTACCCTTTCACTAGCTTTGTGGGATTTATGTCCAAGTCATACTCTTGGATCTTGGCTATCCATTTTCCTCTTTTGCCTTCCACATCACTCTGGACTAAGACATCCTTTACTACAGCATTTGTCACATAAGAAATAATCTGTGACTACAGCACATAACTCCTGAAGGCCTTTATGGATTTTACCAAAGCATATACCTAATTTTCAAGAATATTGTACTTTAGTTCAGCATCTCTGAGAATCTTGCTAAAGAAAGCAATTGGCTGCTCCTTTTCTTCATCATTCTTCTATAACAAAACAACAGCTATTGAATTCAGTAATGCAAATGAAAAAACTTGAAAAGGCTTTTGATAATCAAGGCTAATTAGAACTAGAACTTCTTGTAATGCTTCTTTAATCTTGGATAATGACTCTCTAGCTTCCTTTGTCTAATGCACTTCATTCTCCTTCTTCAACATATTAGTAATTTCTTTTACAATTTCAGCATAATTGGACACAAACCTCCTTAAAAAGTTTATTTTTCCCATAAATTATTGAATATCTTTCTTACTCCTGGGCAGGGGTATTTTCTACACATCTTGCACCCTTGTTGGATCTATCTTCACTCCATCTCTAGAAACAATGTGCCCCAACAGTTTGCCCTCCTCCAGAGAAAAAATAGACTTCTTAGGATTCAAGGAAAGCCCAAATCTTCTACATTTCTCAAAAGTCTTTTTAATATGATCTAGATGCTCCTCATCAGACTTAGAGAAAATAGTGATGTCATCCAAGTATATCACTACAAACTTATCGCCCATGAAAGAAATGTCCATAGCATTCTGAAATGTTGCACCTGCCTTCATCAACCCAAAAAGCATTCAAGCATACATAAATTTTCCCTAAGGAGTTGTGAATGTAGTCTTCTTTTGATCTTATTTATCCACAGCCACTTGGTTATACCCAGAGAACCCATCCAGCATTGACATTCTGAATGATCTTGTTACCTTCTGCAGCACATGATCCATTTTAGGTAATGGATAGTTATCTTTTAAGGAAGCCCTATTGAGATTTCTAAAGTCCACACATAGCCTTATTTCTCCATTTTTCTTCCTTACAGGCACTAAATTGGCCACCCAGTCAGAGTACCTGAGTGGAAGTATTATCTTGGCATCAAGCAGCTTTTTGACTTCTTTCTCAATCAATGGTAAAAGAAGAGGATTTATCTGTCTAATTTTGTGCTTAAATGGTTTAGTCTCCTCTTTCAAGGGAATCTTGTGCTGAATAATACTTACATCATATGTTTTGAGATCCTCATAGGACCAAGCAAAAACATCAACATAGTCCCTGAAAAGCTTAATATATCTCTCCTTGTAATTAAGTGGAACTTCATTAAATAATTTGACTAACCTGGGCTCCTCCTGGGTTCCAATATTGTGATCTTGAATCTTCTCATCCTGTGGAATTTTCTCTGAACTAACAGCTACATCATTGGAGCTAAAAAGTCTTTCAAGAGGGACAAGCCCCCTTGGCAGAATATTATCCTTCACTTGGATAATTTTTTTATTAACTATAGAATTTTTCAAACCACTTACTTTTGCACCTTCTGTTGCTTCATCTTCATCTTGATCAATCTCTATGCCCTGAAAATATTCAATCATAGTCAAGAATTCCTTAATCTGTTGATCATCCTCAAATATTTTCCAGTGTTTTATATTATCAGGAACATATGGCCTATGCCTTATTTCAGCCTCATATCTTAGCTTTGGATTAATAGGTGGCCTAAAATTACTAGCAACCATAGCCGAAGAGTATACTAATCTATTCCCATCTCTTAGAATGAACTGAATGTTGAAAGCTTCAAAGAAGTTCTCCACCAAATCCCACACTTCATTTCTGTATGCCCTAAGCCTAGGGTGTTTTGTTTGACAATGGTTATTTATTTGCTTTATAATCATCTTTGAATCTCCAAAGACAGAAATTGACTAGACTCCCATTTGTTTTTCTCCAGGTGCAATTACAAGGAAACGAGCACCTGTCCCTTCTTTAGAATAGGCTCCATCAAAGAAGCACTTCCACACCCCTTCTGTTTGCATCTTTGTATTGACACTGGATGAAGTAAGTTGCCTCTGGTTATCTTCAGCCAACTCTGCATTGTCATGCAACATGAAGCAAGAAAATTCATCTTTCTCCTGGCTATATACAGGTGAATTACTTGCTCTGTTTTTTGTGATTGTTTTTACAAATCTGGTTTCTCTGTACAACCTCCTTTCTTCTCCACCAAAAATTGGTATGACAGCATAAGTAAAATCTAGTTTCAAAACACCACCCAATTTAGCCCCCCATGACCTAGATAACAACATTCCAAACCTAGCAGGGATATCTACTACCACTACATCCATTACCAAGCTTCTAGTTGGATCTGGGCTAGTGACACCACCATATCTTTAATGACCCCCAGACACTTGAATTTATTTGAATCAAAAGAATACAAGTCTCTGTAAGGTTTAGTAACTTGTAGTTTTAGTTGTTTCATCACTGATAATGGCATAAGGTTATGTGAAGCTCCTGAATCAAACATACAATTGTGCAAGAGGAAATCATGAATCAATAAAGAAATGTAGAAAGGAGGTGTTGAAGAATCTACCTCCTCCACATGTGGACCAAAAACCACTACTGGTTTATCTTCTTGTAGATTCACAATGTCATTTATATTTACATTCTCTTTTAGATTGATAAACTCAGCAATCTCTCTTTGATAAACTGGTGTTTTAACCAACTCTGTGAGGGGCACTTGAATTCTGATTTTTTCTAATTCTTTAGTTAGACTAAACACATGAACCTATTTAGTATTCCTTTCATTTTCATCTTCACTTTTCTTCATGACTGAAATCTCTTGTGGAATGTGTTCGCACCTGGATTGAACCTCAAGTTGAAGGAAGGCATTGCTAGGGTAACCACAAACCATGCTTAGCCAAGTAGCTAGCCCTACTAGGCCAGGAGAGGGCTCTCTCTGTAAGGATCTCAACCAAGATGACTAGATCGAGAAAATGATATTAGGCTAGGTATAGTAGCACAAGGTTTGATTTGATTTTGAAAGGGTTTTGCTGGATTAGGAGGAGCCGGATAGCTATGGAAAAGAAATTAGGTCAAAATTGCAAGGTTTTGATGGGGCAAGGTAGGCACAAGGCTCAGCACTCTAGGGTTTGATGGGTGAGGTGATTCAAGATAGGTGAGGAGCTAGAAAGAGCATGTAAGAAACATGGATTCTTCCTAAACTGAAGAAAACATAGACTGTGAATATTTTCCCAAAATAGAGCATAAATATTATGGGTTCTGCCTATCAACTTGAAAACATCCACTTAAAAGCAATGAAATGATTGATGAAGTACAATTTTTTTTTTAACATATGATCACAATAGAGAAAACTGAACTGAACATCATACCACATGGATCCCAAAGAAATAGCTGCAATTTTTCATTAATCTCCTGCTAAAACTGATACAAAATGATGTGTACTTCAAAACCTAAGCATCCAACTGAGTCCAACCCATACAATGACTAAGGAAAAGAATCATATAGACCCCAAAAAACTCATCCTCAACTCAAGGGGTCGAATCCATGAGAAGAGGAGTTGTTTCTAACAAGATATGAACTGCAAACAAGAAAATAGGGTGGTCAAAGTGACTCAACCCTAACCCAAACAAACTGATACATTACACCTCGTGAACTTGTTTTGCCTAATGAATCTACCCTAGTAAACTCTAGAAGCATAATAATAACATTTAACTGATCAATTAAAAAGATAAAATGATGATTTTCCATGGTGAAAGTGAAAACTGGGACAAAATAGTGAAAAACTATACAATTTGTCAAACGCGCAGCGACCTTGGTAAACACGCAGCGACAGTGGTCAAATGCACATTGTCCTCTTCAAGATGACTTTTGACTGCCTTCCTAATGTCCAAATCTAGCCCAGCATATCTCATTGGAAAGCTTATCCTGTCTAGTTTCTAGAAATGCCCTTGGTTTTCAAAATGGGCTTCATTTACCCCTCAAAAATTGCAATCTCCCAAGACTTCTCAAATGCGCAGTGACCAGGCCAGAAAAGAAGCGGAATGCTGATTTTTTGGTAGTTTTTGACCCTTTTGGCTGACTAGTTTTCCTCCAAATTATTAGAAAAAGTACAAGGTTCATTTCCTCATCATTATGAATCCAAAAATTTTTACCATTTTCTCATTGGATGCCCCAAACAAAATCGCAGCGTCCTAGGTGTTGCGTGTTTGACCATGTTGACTGTGCCAAAATTTCTTCAAAAAACATAGCAAAACATATCTTACTAAAGTTGTTCAAAAGTGGCCAAAATTGGTGAGCTAACAGATGGCTATATGTTTGATGCATGGAGTGATGCCTCGGCAAGGATATCCAACCTCTTTTTCTCCTCTTGCTTGGTCAAAGCCTCAATCTTTGCATGAGCTCTTTTGGGCTTGGCTCCTGCAATTTTGTCTCTCATAGCATAGTGCTTCGCCACCCTTATTTGAATATCGTTGTCCTTCTTGGCCTTTCCTAGGATTTTCTCCAGATGATCATTTACCTTCTCAATCTAATATTCTCGATTTTCATTTACCATCTTGGCAAATTGCTCATTCAAGGTGCGCTAATTGGCAATTTCTTCCTCCCTTTTCCTTTCCTGCTCCAAGGCTCTTTTTAGGCCTCTAGTCCTTGGCCTTCTTCTTGGCACCTATTCATCAATTGGTTCACCATACTGTCCATATTCGTCATCAAGTAAGGCCTTTGCATTTTTAGCATCTCTCTTTTCCTTTCTGAGTTGAATCTCCATGAGCTCATTTTTTACCTCAAACTTCCTATTTTCCTACTCATAGTAGGAAATGATCCATTTGGCCCTTTGCAAGTTGACCTCGAGCTCTCCTATGAGTGTATTCTTCTCCTTGATGAAAATAGTTGTGATTTTACTGTCATCATGTTCATCGGATTCAACTAATTGAAAATCATGCTCTATCTCATGGAGGTCTTCCTCCTGCTGTTGGACCTTTGCCTCTACAACTTTTTCCTTACCCTTCGGTACCTGCTTTTTCGATGAAGAAGGCAAGGCCCCTCCCACAATCAGTGGGGAAAACACTTGCATATGCCCTCTCTGATAGGTATGTGCCAAGGTACCTAAACCAACCCTTTTGGGCTTGCTGCTCTCACCATGCTCAATATGCTCCTGCTCAGTTCCTTTATCTCTGCCAGGTGAATGAATAGGCTGATGAAAAGGTGATGATGTGGCTGACTCATGAGATGAAGATGAATGATGTATAGGATGAGGTGGAGGAATGGAGGTGTGTGGATGAGAGGATGAAGGGGCTTCTTGTCCATGCTAACTAGGTGGGACTGTGAAAATATCATTGGATATGAAAGTGTCCCATGCAATGTTAAGATGATCAAGGCGGTGTAGGACTATCATCTTGATGAGAGAATGGTGAAATATTCTATGCATTTGATGATCACGATCTTTCCTTTGGGCAATGTATGACATCTTATCAATATCCCGGTAAAGATAGTAGGGAAGATTGAGCATTCTGACTCTTGTGAAATGCATGAGTAACCGAATATGATAGGAATAGAGCCTAGAAAACCTGCCCTCACATGTGAAGTACTTCATGATGATTTTCATCATAGGAACATATCTATCTAGGAGGTAAGAGAAAGGAAAAATCCTCCTTCTTTCATTCTTGTGGCTAGGTTTAAGATATGGCTCATAGTAGCAGTAATCCAAATCTACCTATTTAAACCATTTTTCCCCAACATCTGGGATCCCAGTAGCAGCTGATATGATAGAAGAAGATATGGTAAAGGTGACACTGGCAAGGGTTGCTTGGTTGTCATGGAGGTTGATGATGAACTATCTGGTCAATTCAGAATGATGTTGTGTCCTTTCCACCTTCTCACAAAACTAAAAACAACCCATATGTTTGAAGCTCGTGACAGTGATGGGAGATGCCATGATTTATCTGGTGTTTATTGGCTCATATCTGATAATTTTTCCTCCTTTCTTATATTTCCTCCTCTGTTGTGTTTCTTCCTCACTCTGACTTTGGTGTTCTTCTTCTGCCATGATTTGTTGCTATCAAAACCCTAGGGAAATGGTAGAATGGACTATGGGTATGGGAAATGTGGAATGATGTGAGGAGAGATGATGAGGAGGAGATGGGGATGTGTGGAATGAGGGAGGTGATAGGGGATAGTTGTTAAGTGAAGGGGGAATAGTGATGAAAGCTAGGAAATATGTTTTTAGATGGTCGGAATGTATGACTAGGGTTTGATCTTAGGAATAACAACAAACAACGTAAACCCTATGTAGGTGAACAATGGAGGGAAGGAGTGAGTAAATTTGCCACCAACTTGATTTGCTGAAGTATATGATGACAAACTTAGAAATTTGGTGGCGATGGAGGGTTTCTAGCATGTTTTAGCTCCTTCCTGGCGAATGCGCAATGACTTGGTCAAACACGCAGCGACCTCTACAGGAGTGTAGCGCCATTGTAAATAACATTGGGATCTTTGGAAAGCACACAACGACCTTTACAAGAGTGCAGCAACCAGGCTAAACACGCAGCGACCCTACTGAACGCGTCCTCTCGCTCTATTTTGCCAAACTTCACCTTAAAATCACTAGTTTTCTTTTGATAAGGAGTTGTGAGAGTGCTAGAGTGCAAATGAGGCTTTCATGAGTGTCTTGAGAGGCTTTATACATGAATTGACTTTAATTTATGAGTTTGCATACCCACTTTCTAAAGTTCTTTTTCATTTTTCAAATTCTCACTTTAATGCCTTTTTGACTTTCTGACCCTTTTTTGCTCTTGACAGGTGGATGATGCTTTGATTGAACTGATTTCTTCAATGGTTTCATTTCTTGCAGCAAGGAGACATGCTTGGGTAGCATTGGGAACATTTATTACATATAATGACTTAAATTACATCAAAAAATATAAGCAAACTAAAATACTCTGTTTTCATCTCAAAAACATGTTTTTGAGATGAAAATTACATCAGTGACAAAATATCTTTATACAATCATTATGACTTATTGACAATTACTCTTTGTTTATTGGTCATCCTCATACCTTTGTTGCCCTTTATTTACATTTGAAATCATGCTTTTGACCTTGGAAATGAACCCTAAAACCTAATGGAAAGACAACTACCTTGACACTTATAGTAACATATTTGAAACCTCAACTGAATGAGAAGAAGAATATTGCCATCAATGACAAAGGGGGAGATTGTTAATCTAGGTTTTCATTGATGTCAATATAGCAGTGTTTGTGATGGAAAATTATTTGATACATGATTGCCCATTGATGCCCATTGATCATAATGCTCATAGTGATGAAAGGTTCATATATGCTGATATGACGAGATGGAGGACCCAAGTGGATTGAACAGCAGGAGGTCAATTGAACAACAATTGAATAGCAATGATGCAGGAGGTCAATTGAATAGCAACTGAACATCAATGACGCAAGAGGTCAATGGAAAACCATCAGTGGACCATTTTAACATGACCTAATGGAATGATTAAAAATTCAGTATGAGAGATCTAAAATGAAAATGCAAAGAGCATATTTTATCCCTGATGGAAGAATGCATATACTGACACTAACAGAATGGAAACAAGTTTTTCTAAAGGAATTTTTTCACTTCTATCTTGAAAAGACTCACCTTCAAGTATTTGAGTCTTGCTATTTGCATTCTGCTGCTGCTTTCCTTTATTCAATTGTTTTGTAGACTGTGGTTATTGTGGAGTTGCCTTTTGTAAGGGAGTTGGAACTTGTTGCTCACCTTCATCTTCTATCTTGAAAAGACTCACCTTGAAGTATTTGAGTCTTGCTATTTGCATTCTGCTGCTGCTTTCCTTTATTCAATTGTTTTGCAGACTGTGGTTCTTGTGGAGTTGCCTTTTGTAAGGGAGATGGAACTTGTTGCTCACCTTCATCTTCTTGACTTCTAAATCTTTTCCTTGATCTCAAGTCATATTTCTTATGTAATTCGGCCTGCATTAAATCAGAAAACTACTTCCAATATTCATCAATTTCATTCTCATCATAAGTAACATCTATTTCAGTATATTCATATTCTTCTCCCTCAACACCTAGTTCATCTTCATCTACTGCATACAATGTGGAAATCTGATCATCATGGTCCCTGGAATGCTCTGGTACTTCATCAGGATCTGCTTCTAAGTAAAGTGGTGCTTGAACGTAATCTTGGTCTTTTCTCTCCTTTTGCAAGATTTGCAGAGGTTGTGTTCTATATTAAGGATTAAAGTTTATGTTCTGTTGTGCTTGCCCCTGAGAATTCTTACTCTCCAACTCTAATTTAATCAACTTATTAGACAAAGTTTTAATTACATTACTGATATCCTCTAATGTTTGACTTTGAGAGGATTCCATTTTAGCCTTTCCCTTATCTTGGATAGGCTGTGTCTCTGGTGCTCTACTTGCAGCAACCAGATTTTCTTCTATCTCTAAGGCATTAGTTTGGATCTGATCAAGGGTTGCATATCTTCTCTCCCTCAATGTGAATCCAAAAATTGACTCAAAAGCCCTTGCAAAAGTTATTTTTGCACCAACAGGAGGGGGCTTAATCTCCACTAGAAGACTATTGTACAATTTATTGAACCTTCTGATGAATTCAACAACACTTTCATCAGATTTCTTCTTAATAGCATTAAACTCTATGAGTGAATACCCATGGTCTCTTTTCTCTCGCCATCTCTAGGTGAACAGGCGCTCCATCTCTTCCCATGTAGGAATAGAGTTATTAGGAAGCCCTTTAAACCATTTTTTTGCTTCTCCATCTAGGGATTACACAAAAAGTCTTAAAAAAACATCCATATGCTCAACATTTATATTTTCTGCAAAATTACAAAATATTGCTATATGATTCTTTGTTGTTTGTTCATCCTCCCCTGTGAAATGAGGAAGAATATTCAAGTATTCTTGAGGCATTTGATTCAACTATTGTAGCAACTGAATAGGGGCATTGCTATTCATCAAGAATGCAGTTGCTACCATGTTTGCTCCTCAACTTACTGAACCTTGAGTGCTAGCAGATGTAGAACCTGACTAAGGAGTAAATGGAGTATGAGAAGGTGGCAAGATAGTTATAGGTTCAGGTTGAATAACTATAGCAGATACTAAAAAAGAAACAGACTCTAAAGATTGTTCTTGACAATTGGGTTCTTGAAATGAAGTAGATGTAAAAGGTGACTCTTGGCCAATAAAAGATGAATGTTTGGATGTAAAATGAGTTGAACTGCTGATAGGGGCAGACAGTGTAGGACTTGGTGTAACTAGAGTTTTAGGCCTTTCAACCCTCTTAGAAATTAGCCTCTTAGGGTCTGAAAGGGCTTGAACTTTTTGCTGTGAGGTATCTAACCTTGTATGAGGCCTCTTTGGAGCTAGAGTTATTTCTTTCTGTTCAATACAGCCAAATATTTCCTCCTCACTGAACAACTAGAGGAAAATATTAAAAACCCAGGGAAAAGTGTACTTGCTTCTCTCCCTGGCAACGGTGCCAATTAATGTTGTCCCTTAAGAAACCAATTTCTTGGCTATGTAGAAATTGTGCTTAAGACATTAATGTTTATTGTTTATGTCACTTAATTGTATGTTTTATCCTCAAATGAAGGACCTGAAAGACCTAGTTTTTAACCCTCAATACTTAGGTTATATGAAAGTCTCAAAATGCCATTTGATTGCTTAATATAAATTCTGAATGAAGAATGCTTGGAAAAGTGAGAGACAATATGTTGTTTTTCATAAAAACTTTTATCTGTGACACTTAGGGAAGTTAAAGACAATATCCTGTTTTGCACAGAAACTACTATCTGTAACTTAGAAGAATTGTAGAGGTAGGAACTTCAAGTATAGGAGCACTCTTTTAAGGAATTTTAACTTCATTCACATAAGCAAACAAAGACCTGTAGCTTCATTACCATACTTAGAGGAAAGAAGACATATGATGACACATAACGGAGAAGTCACAAAATCATACCCAACAATGTATGGAAAACTTCTAATTCTTTCATTAATTAATAGTTTTATCAAGAATACAGTAGCCTAGTCTCCAGGTTCTTCCAAAATTCAAACCCTTTCTCTATAAATTTTCCTCTTTCTATACATTATGAGACAGTTGGTAATCACCAAAACTGTCAAACTACTTAACTCTCTCCTAACTTTTGAAAGTAAAAGTTATTATAGAATATTACAATGGAGGGTAAAAAGACACCTCATTCTCCTCAAGAAAGCAAAATAACGAGAGGTAACAGAAATTAGAAGGTGATGGTTGTTAGATGTTCAAATCTGTGGCTTGAGTATGTGGTCTGAATGTTATTCTGTAAGTTGTAACCTTGTAGATGTCCTAATGATTTTAACACAGCAAACTGCAACTTTACAAGAACTCTATGCGTGGACTTGATAACATGTCCAAAATGCCAGATACCAAAGGAATTAAGCCCCAATTTATTACATATCAGGTCCACTTGAGCCGCTAACCCACGTGCACATTTGACCACAATCACCATCCGATCACCCATTCAATGGATGGTCCGATCCTATGGAACTCAATGAGACTTTAAGCCTGTTGAAAAAAACCTTATCGCGTCTGCCTTTTCCGCAAGCCTTTGACTTCCCCACGGACTTGATATGAAACTAAACTTCAGATAAAAGATTTCTCGGGTTTGAAATCTAAAATAAAACCCATTCACTTTTCAACGCGATATCCGTCGGATCTGTTACCTTCAAGCAGTCATCCCTGATTAATTGAGGTTTTAACTCCATTTTATAATTTATCGTGTCTGATTTTGAATTAACCCTCGCGCTTGTTAACCACGCAATTACCGTTTGATCTGTTGCCTACTGATTGGACGGATCAGATCTTCTCTTGGATTTCTCACGTTAAAGAGCCATCAATAATATAAAATAAAACATTTCTTTCAGATTTCTGTGTTTTCTTTTATATCCGTTAAAACATAATATTTGATTTTCTTTTCATTTTTGTGCTAAAACTTAAAATTAAAGTAAAATGACAATGGATGCTACAATAGGGCCAAGGACCAGCACCACCCCACCTAACTCACCACTAAACTCTCCTACAAACTCTATCGGTAGTGACCTGGATTTTCTACTCAATAGGAAATCCCTGGACTTGCGTACACTCACCATCCACAAACTTGATGGATCACCCACTCCCCACATCAGTCCTACATCAGCCTGCAACATTACTGTCAGACGCACTCAAAACCGCGGGAGCAGACATTTTAGGGGATGACCTAGACCTAGACCTAACCCCTTCGCCTCCCCTATGGACAGTTTTTTGGTTGATGTTCCTATTGCTGACATCACTCCCTCATGGGGCCTTAGAGCACGACAACTCGAGATGGCGTCCCCATGACATTCATCCTTTCCCTGAATATACGGGGATTGGGGGTTGCCTCGAAATTTCGAGCCCTCAAGAGTCTTTTTGTCTCTCTTCGTCCTTCTATCATTTTTCTACAAGAATCTATGCACTATGTCCCACAAGTTATATTATATTTCAGGAAAATGTTCCCAAATTGGCACATATCCGCCATGGTGGCTGTAGGGCTCTCTAGTGGTTTGGTGGCAATCTAGGACCCTATATGGGTCTGTCTCAAAGCTTACAATTGTTTTGTGGGCATTCTACTTGAGGGTCACATCCGGGGCCTGGAAGGACGCATACATATTCTAAATACATATGCTCCTTACAAGGATCGGGCCATTTTCTGGGATCGTCTTTTCTCCTTCGGGATAATGGAACTTACCTCCCTCATCATCGTAGGATATTTGAACTGTACTATCACCCTGGAGGAAACTTGGGGTCAGACCAAAAGACTTGATCCACTAGTGGGAATGTTTAGGGACGCCCTTCTTACACACAATTTTGTAGACATCTGCCCAGAGGTTATGGCCCCTACTTGGGACAATGGGCGGGAAGGTGTGGTGTATGTCACCAAGAGACTGGATCACTTTTTAATTCATGAAAATTTGATTGACCGTCTGGGGGAGGTACAGACAAACATCATCAGTAATTTCTTATCCGACCATAAGCCTATTACTCTGGCCTGGAAGAAGCCGCTAGTGCGTCCTGGAATGCCTTTCAAATTTAACAGAATTTGGTTAGAAGATTTGGATTTCAACACTCTGGTTCGGGAATCTTGGAACTGTGGGAGTGTTACTGGTTCCTCTCCCATGGATCATATCCTTGATAAACTGCAGTCTCTCTGTGGGGTGGTGAAATCTTGGCAGAAAAATAAAAAACTATCTATGAAAAGAGAAATCAAGGAGATTCAAAGTGAATTGGATACCCTTCTCTCACTCATGGCCTTGAACAACCTTCCTGCTTCCATCTGAATTCACATTTGGGAAATAGAGGTAAAAAGAGATTGTATCTTAGATATTGAAGAAGCCTCTTGGCGGCTGAAGAGCCACCCTATCTAGATCAAGGAGGGAGACAGAAACACCAAATTTTTCCATCGATTTGCAAACTATAGGCACAATATAAACTCTATTTCGGGAATTTCAGATGATGCGAGAGCACATATCCACTCACAAGTTGATATCTCAAAAGCTTCCACCTTACATTTCAAAACAGTGTATGCACAAAACGACAACATTTTGGCGGAATACCTCATCTGTGGGATCAAACATTACCCATTTATGTTTGACCAGGACTCGAATAAGGACCTTTACAGATGCATCTCGGAAGATGAACTTCTCTGCATCCTTAAATATTTTAAAGGGGACAAAAGTCCAGGACCGGATGGGTGGACTGTGGAGTTGTTTATACATTTTTTTGATCTTTTCAAATAGGATCTAATTCGAAAAGGCCCTCCTTGGATTTGAAGGCAGTCTTCCACACATCAGAGGGTTCGATTGGTACCTGGTGATATCCTGACTTCAGATCGATCTTGCTGAAATATTTCGCCCCCTTTAGTTGGTCTAGGAGGTCATCAATCCGCGGGATCGGGTACCTATTACGGACAGTGATCTTGTTCAGCGCCCGATAGTCAATACAGAGTCTCCACGTCCCATCCTTCTTCTGTACCAACACGATCGGGCTCCCACAAGGCGATGAACTCGGACGGATGTGACCTTTCTGCAGGAGCTCCTGAATCTGCCTCTTGATTTCATTGTTCTCCAGAACTGAGCGCCGATAAATTGGTCCATTGGGTAGCGGCGCACCTGGGGTCAGATCGATGGAGTGCTTGACTTGACAGTGCAGAGGAACCCCTGCAGGGGAGGTGAAGATGTCCTCGTACTCCTCCACAACCTTGTCCATCTGTAGTTGTCGTGCAGAGGGACCCCGTCTGGATGCTGCGGCCACTGTCTTCTTCTTTCCTTGAGGGCGTATCATCAGGAAAAAAAATTTCCTGGTTTTGGAAATGATCTTACTGCATTGTTTTGCAATAATCAAAGAGATGGCGGTAGGTGGTGCTACCTCTGGTATCCTGTACAACTTATTTCCCAATGTAATAATAACAGCACGAGGCCTTGATTCATACACAGCATGTCACTTCCACAAGTATGGTTGTCCTAGTAATACATCACAAACTTCAAGGGGAGCAATGTCACACAATACATCATCCGTGAAGGGCTTGATGTTGTATGGAAGGCGACACTGCTGGCTCACGCGAAGATCTCGTCCTTGGTGAAGCCACCCAATGGTGTATGGTTGTGGATGTGCTGTGGTCGGTAAGCCCAACCGCTTCACGACCTCTGCCGAAATGAGGTTCTTTTGACTCCCGCTATCAACAATGAACTGTATCGGGGAGCCCTTTACCCACATCTGGGAGTGGAAGAGACGCTCCTCCTCCTCTAGATCTTCGGGTTCATTTTTTTGGATCTTGGCGGTAGCAACAGTGGCGTTGGGATCCGCATCAATGATCTGCTTCCCTTTTTCATTCCCCTTATCGGGTTCTGACTCAGAGTCGGAACATGCATCTGATTCTGAAACCTTTAGCTCAGCCACCAGTGACTGCTTGGCCCGACACTCACTTGTGTTGTGAGTGGAGCTCTTATGGAACTCACACCATTTTCCAGTGTCCTTTCTCGGCTTTGCGGCGCTGTTCTTTGCTTGCAGCTTCGACTGGTTGTCTTGGGCTGTCCCGCCTTGGCTTTGTCCTTTGTTCTGTGGTTTAGGGGCACCTTTCCCCTACTTTGGATTCGCAGATCCAAAGTCTCGCTTCTTTTGTTTAAACTTCTGCTCGACCTTGACGGCATATCGGTATGCTGCGCCGAGCGAGGAGATGTTCAGGAATTGTATTTCTTCCTGGATGTACTTGTGCAGGCAGCCACGGTATTTGAGTATCAAATGTTGCTCCGAATCCTTGATACCCAACTTTGTGCGAAGGGTATGGAAAAGATTGGTGAACTCCGGCACGTCTTGGTCCCTTCCCTGCCGCAGCGTGGTCCACTTTATGTATTCATCCTCATAGCTTCCAACAGGGTAGTACTGCTCCTTGATGGCATCCCGGAATGAATTCCAGGTGGGTGCGGCTGAAAATAGTGAGCCAGTACTTTCATCCTTTTGCTCGCAGTAGGTTTCCCACTAGTCCTTGACGTGGGGGGCTGCTTTGAGAAGAGCAAAAACAATCTTTTCCCGACTCGAAAATTCATGAACAGAAAAATAACCCTCTAGCAGATTTAACCATTTATCTACGGCTTCTACGTCTATCTGACCCTCGAATATGGGAATTTCAAAATTAACTTGTACCTTAAAGGGTGTGGCGTTTCCAGAGTAGCTGCTGGAAGCCGATGCGCCGCTTCTGGGTAGCCGCTAAAGGATCTGGGCAAAGCTGTCCATCATCGCGTTCCGTTGTCGCTCGAGGGCTTCTTCGAGCAAGATTTTGATGGGATCTCCTGCCCCCTCGTCTTTCTTCTCATCCACCATGGGAGGCCGTCGGGATTTGCGAGGCTGGTCTTGCAAAGGTTCAACCAGTTCAAGCCCTAACTCCTTATATCCCGACCTTGTTGGGGACATGCAAAGAAAAACAGAGAAAAAGCAGACCGCTCTGATACCACTGATCCGGATTTAAACAGGAACGCAACAAATTACAGAGATAACCATATACACAAAGATGCAGCGGAAATAATACTTCATTTCATTAATGGAAAATACTGAAATATGCTTACAACCAGAAATGGAAATAAACCAGCTAGGGCGATGGTAGCTTATCTCTGAGAAGAGATGTGGTGGCTACATGCCTCTGAACTGTGTTACAATGAGGCTCGAAGGCCTATTTATTGTTGAGAAACAATGGAAAACCCTTAACATTCCAAAACCTAACCCTAGGAGATGAAACACCAAACTGTGGGCCCCGTTTGGGGTAAATTGATACATCAACTTCCCGGGGTCGTAACTTTGGCATACGATCTCCGTTTGACGTGTACAATAGCTCGTTAGAAAGATCTATCCGAGCACTACCATTGTTGGAACGGGCAACATGGTCCCATGTTGCCCCCAGATTCCCCAAAAAACGTCGTTTAGGGCCTCAAAACGGCTCCGGAAGTTCAGGACCCGAAAAACTGCTAAAAATAGTAAGTTGTGCTATAATGAAGGAAACTGAAGATGCTGAGAAAGACAATGGTGGGGGTCCAGGTGGACTTGGCAGGTGGCCACCAATATCAACCTGGATCACTTGTGTTAATTGATTTGGTGGCCCTTGAACTCCGAGCTGATGGTGGAGAATTCGTGGTAAGGGCCCATAAATGAAGGGGACACCTTCCTACAAATCCTCTCCCTTGTTCTCCCACGAATTTGGCTGCCAAGTACTCATTTACACCTTTGATTTTGTCTCCAAATTGACCAAAAAGGCTACACAAAGCACACATTAGACTTGTTGGCATAATGACTAACCCAATTCACTCTATTAGCATAAATATAATCAAAAACATGCAATAAACTAATGAGAATGGTGGATTAAGTCGAATTAGGAGGTTGAATGAGCCCAAATAATTATCCATTTTTGGGGCTCATCAGTCACCACTTACAACTTTCACATAAACAAAATCCCACCAAAAATTTATATGAGACCTTACAAAAATACGACTAGTGCACAAATAGGCAGTTAGGAACATAAGTATTGCGCCCATCCATATCCAAACACCAAAGATTGCCAAAAGAAGTGGCAAGTTCCTAGTGAAGTGGGCGGGCATCCAAAATAAATAGAGGTGTCATGTCCAACCATTTCTAGATAACAAAGATTGCAAAAGAAATAAAACAACACCCAACAAAGCGAGCCAAAGTCATCACATGAAACACAACGTTGCGACCAACCTAATCCAACACAACTCACATACCAAAAGGATAACAAATACCCTACATAAAAAAACCGAGAACCACAGGAAACCACTATACTATGCCTTCCACCATCCTTGCTCATTGGTCATTTTCCAAAGATGAAATATTTGTTGGAACACTAGCATTAGAACCAGGAGGATCCATCAGGTCCCCATCATCTAAATCATAGGAAATATGATTCTCCACATGTGTCAGGTGAGCCCAAGAAAAACCTTTGATTCCTGAGCATCCTCTTGATATCCTCTAGGGAGGGAAACATATTAAATTTCTTTGCTTTCTTATCTCTCAATACCAGGCCCAAAAAGGTATTCATTTTCCAATGAAGATCAACAAAGTCTAGGTATTACTTCCTCCTTCACTTGGTGTGCCTAGGGTCAAGATCCCTAGTTGACATGTCCTCCAAAATCTCATAATCTAAAAGGGATTACCTTTCCTCCCCCACTTTAGACTCAAGTCATGAATTTCCTTTCGAGTATCTAGCGAAATTGCATTGAAGTAAGTGGCCACTAAGTCATGGGAAAATAGTCTTGCCCCTCATTTCCCTGGCTGAGCCCTTCTACCTCCTCCCATTATACACCTCATTCTTTCTCTTCGCGACATCAAAAAGACTCGGGGAGGAAACTTATTGCTACTGCAATGATTGCCACTACCTGCAAAATAACACTAGGATAGACTAAACCCACCTCCTACAAGACCATGAAACAACAGACCAAATTGTCACAAAAGCACCAGACACATGACCCAGCATTTGCATAGGACCCATGAGATAGGAAAGTCGATGAGTCTTCCTCAATCAAGACCCCTTCACTATTGACCATCGAACAAGAAAAGAACAACACTAGGATTGTAGGTCCTCAACTCCTAGGAGAGCACAACCCCCAATAGAGGATCCTTTACATGGGGATTTCTCTATTAGGTGTTCTCAATTGTGGAATGCCTTGATTGTTATATTTCTATCTTTTTAAATTACACATTTTAAACAAAATTATGCTACATGAACACATGCATACCTCTTAAGATGTGTGAAAATTTACAAGGAAAAATATGTCATTTAATGGAGAATTGACATATTATATGACACTCAAATTTAATGCAAAAAATATCATTATAACAATAACATAATTCTCCACAAATTGTCTTTTTACTCCAAATCAAAACTCACAACGCTTATATGAATTTTGAGGGCTTCAATTTGATAAAAGAGTAAAAACTTGAAATTTCATCACCACATTTGTCCCAAAAGTGTAACCCATCTTCATACATTCACCCATATATCTTTCTTGCATAAAGGAGATTAGTGCAAAACCACAAATACAAGGGACTAGTTGAAAAACCCTCATTCTCTTCAAGCACAAGTGAACCAAACACCATTCAAGAAACCAATACAAATATTTTCTTAACAGTCTAAACATATATTTAATGGCACATGTTACATATACAAAAACTTATCTTAGAATGAAACTGAAGTTTGACAATTGAGTTAAGGACAACAACTCTCCACCCAACCATAGACGAATTGTAGTTAGTTATCACTTGTCATTGTCACCCCAAGCCAGATTCCAAACACTGAGGTAGTTTTGATCAATGTATTAAACACCAATTGTTGGTTGAGATAGGGATCCCAAAGATTCTCCCACCTTCACGCATCAACTAATTAGCAGTCAACAAAATGAACAGGGAATCCAAATGTTTATTGCATCTACCCTTCAGTTGTGTAACAACCAATAAACTCCATGGGATCCAAAGGCTCCACCTTCACCCTGAAGACAAGTAACAAAATGGTTCCACCCAATAAAGGGAGTCCAGAACCCACTGCCAAAAACTAGATGAACAAGGAAAGGAGACTTAATAACTTTCTCTTACCAGTATTCCAAGGACTAAGACTCCACCCGAGGCTGCCAAGGGAGTCTAAAGAAGACCATCTCCACCCTTTGACCCCATGGAATCCAAAGACTTATCCTCACATGAAGGAAATTCTTTTTCATGCTCCTATTTCTCAACCAAGATGTAAATCTCCTCGGAGTGTTCTAAAAATGTGCAAAATTCCTCCTCTCCTCTAATTTATTTAATTTCCTACTAGATAGAGGAGAAGAGAAATCTATCTGCTCCTCATGGAGCTCTCCCCCATAGGCTTAACACTCGAATGAGAGCGTTCTTAAGGTGAGAACAATGACCATGATGCATAAAACTCCAATCGCAAAGTAAATCAAACTAAAACACTAACCGATGAAAGGAGAGAATGCAGGATACAAAATGATGTCAGCACTAAAGGTTAGCACAAGAGGTAAGACTGAAAAACCCATTTAATCTCAAGTTTTTGAGGGTAAATAAATTCCTAAGGCCTTTCTTTCTTCTACTGGAAAGAGCCTTCGAGGTAACAACCATGACTTTAGTTAAGTGAGTGTTGGTCCTGAATGGTATTTATTTAGGCCCTTAAGGGTAAACCCTTCCTTCGTATTGGCTTGAGATAAGAAGGGCAAAGAAAGACAAAACAATTCCTAGGTTCTTAGGTTGGTCCTGCAAGGAGTTGGTCCTGGTCCTAAGCATAGTGAAGGTAAGGTATATTGAAGTGTTGTTATGAATCCATTTGATCCCATGGATATGTTATTGTTTTTTATTTTTGAAGTTGGTCTCGTGCCCCCCACTTCCTATCTAAAAGTCTGCAGACAAAATTCAAACAAATGAATTAATTACCAACATGTAATAATGGAAAGGGAGAATGATTCAGAAGTAGTTAATAGGTGGTCGAGAGCATGAAATCGTTATTCGGGTTTCTCAATAGTTGAGTTGGTTCACATAAAGATCAATTAGACTAAGGAATATGAATCATTCATTCTTTCTGCTACTGCAACCACCTACATCTAGATCCAAATGTCCACTTCCTTTCGCACCCACTACCCATACCACTAAGGTAGTATTTCTATGGTTTCTAATCAAGATAGATTGATGAACTAGCCTGATTCACTAAGGCAAACAAAGACTGAAAGGGAAGACTGAAGGACAAAGTTAGGACTTAGAGCTGATGGTGCTCTATTAACTTGGCTTGGTGGGGGAACAACGCTACAAGACTTGTCCTATGAGGCTGTGGCAAGAGCTATGTAACTGGCCTAAATGGGATTAATGGAATCATCCATCAAATAGACCCAAAAACTCTCTTTGTCAAAGAGAAATCATGCTTCTACCAATGTCAATTCACTAGTACACTATTCGAAGTTTCTTCCCACCAACTTTCATTGTTAGGAGTAATGGGCCTTCTCAATCTAGGACTCCCACAATGATCCCTTCCAGGATTTCTTAGTGGGTGCCCAGATACTCTTCAAGCAACCTTCTTTATTTACTGCATCAGTCACTTCACAGTGATTGAGGACTCAGATGAGGAGACCTCTTCTTATTCTCTCCCCTTTGTTTCAGCATTTCCTTCTAGTTCTAGCACCTCTTGACATCCTTTGCAAAATATTTCCCTTATGTACTACAGAGTTTGAAACAATGGTTGATGCATGTCTAAGTAGGTGGGGCACATCTGCACAGTCATAAGGCAAAGTTGTAATTGTGGTTTAGTCAATTTGGACGTCTTTCATAGTATGAGTCTTTTTCTAATTGGTATGACAACTATACCATAACATGGGATCTGCTAACAATGCAATCATACATTTTTTGTTTATAGGTATGGCATGTGACAACCAAAATGTTGAAGTCCTCAATATGGTGAGGCAAGCAATTGGTGATTGTAGTAATGTCCTATGGGAAGCTTATTGTATGCCCTATATATTTGTATTGTCCACCATGGGTGTGGGTTACCTGCATTGTTGGGTTTACTCTTGCTATAAGCATTTCCTAAAGCTATGTAAGGATTGATAGGACTATGGGTTGTTCCCTAGGGTACATGTTGTTCAATAAGGAGATGTGATGAGATTTTTATATTTAATGTATCTCCCGACACGTAATATTTTTGTGTGAATGTCAAAATCTCATGATTCCTTGCAAATTGAGTAGATATGCATGAATGGGATTTCATATAGACTTGCAAAAAATTGGTGATGTGTGTGGGCGATGCTAGTGTTGCATTGTTGAAGCTCCATTGTCAGGGAGCTCTCTATGACATTGTGGTTGGGGGTATGAGAGGTTGATTGAAAATTTGAAAGGTATGTTGAAGAAAAATTAGGTTCATTGTGTAGTTTGGGTGGTTGGAGGTGTTGGTATACATTAGCAGTGGGAGGATTTGTAGAATAATTTGGGCAGGAGGGGGAGAGTTGCAAAGCAACTTAGAATTTTCGTAGGTAAGGAGTAGTATGTTTGTTTTGTTTCTTGGGGAAGATATAAATTTGAAAGGGCAAGCAGAAGGAGGTGACATTTCCCTATAAT
This sequence comes from Pinus tabuliformis, assembly GCA_031772625.1. Taxonomy (NCBI): domain Eukaryota; kingdom Viridiplantae; phylum Streptophyta; class Pinopsida; order Pinales; family Pinaceae; genus Pinus; species Pinus tabuliformis. The sequence continues at coordinate 694,325,180 of CM062812.1, read as the reverse complement.
ACCAGGAATACTACTAAATTATAAGGATGCCTGATCTCCGCCGGTGGGAAGAATAGTTTGGATGCTAATGTCTATTTCCGATTCACTACTTAGTTCATCTCTTTGTTTACACCCCTTGAAAGTGGAAAAGAGTTTTAAGGCCCCACTTTTTCAAAATAGAGAGCACACTCAATTGAGCATTGATTAAGGTGAGAGGGGAAGCTCTCTACTCCATTTTCAAAGGAAAAACTTCTTATATATAGTCATATTCAATGGTGTTGGTCTGTCATGATGTTTAAGTTGTTGGCTTGAATGCATACAGGTCTTAGGCCTTATCAAGGTGGCCCATAGCTTACCCACTTAATCAATTGGGGTTTGGTAATCCATCCATTCTGATTAATTCAAATTGATTATCACACTTTAGTTTTCATTTCTCAAGTTATGGTGGCAAGGTGGGATATATATTTTTACTGACTTGGTTTTTTCCTACTCTTCATACTTCAACATACATACGACTATTTCCTACATACACTTATTTCAATTTAATATACATTATATAACCTAAGGATATTCCTAAATCATACTATATATATCTTAAGGAGTCTATATATCTATTACTTAATCTTAATTCCTAAACATAAGGATCTTAATACTACTGACTTTTGGTTCTATTAGAATATAAAATTGAACACTTAGACAAACGACAACATTTTATTTCTAGTTTGTACATTTCTTATAAGCACCATAACTACTGTTGGTATAGGATCAACTTCATAATCACCTGCATCATCTGCTTCATTGACTAGATCAACAAAATATAAAGGCTTTGTTGGACAAGGTGGTGTTGGTCCTGGCTCTTTGGCTGGATTTTGATCTACTGTAGCTGGCCCTAGATCAAATTTATTTATTGTTGCTTCTGATGGAACCAAAATTGTTACTTTATTGTGCTTCAATGGGTTCTAAGTGGGTTTACTATAGTGGTCTCTCCTCCCAGAGGGATAGATTCTACTATGTGGTTCTACTCTAATTGGTTCCCCATGTGGTGAGTCCCTAGGCGGGTTCCCCATGTTATCATTGTAGCAAATTTATACTACACCTAGATCTGCATATGGATTTGGGCAAGATGGTGGAGATGCTAGTGGTTAAGCAATTGGTTCTTCAACAGAATAAGCTAAATAAACTACTGAATCAGTTGGTGTTGTTGGTGTTGTTGTTGGATCTGAGAGGAGAGGTATAGTTTGTAAAGAATATTAACAATTTATAAAACAAGACAAAGCTATAGTTCATAAACAAGACTTTCCATTTCCTAAGCTAACCGCTAGTTAGTAATAGGTCTTTCTAACATAAGCTACTTCCTAGTTCCTAAAGAATCTAACATAACCATATTACTTAGTTGTTCCTTAGTGAGTTAGTCTAGCTAGATAGTTAGTAAGCATAGTTATATCTTCATTGCCTTGTTTGGGAGAGGGTAGGAATGAGCATGAGTAAGTAAGGTCAGTAGGTGGAGAGTAGTGAGTAGATGCTTGATAGTTATAGAATATGGTTGATGAGGTTTGGGCGACCCTCATCACCACGGTATGGAAAGTGTAACTTTGATCCTTGGTCTACTGGTAATAAACCAAGACCTAGACTATATATAGGGATTGTCTTTCAACAAACAAGAATTATTCTCTAAGACATACTGACTAGTCTTTCTCCTAACATAAGCCTTTTACTAGTTTCTTAAACTTGATATACAAATTGATATCTCATAATACTTTCTTTATAATTCCTAATATTTTCTTTATCATAGAGAAACTCATTTATACTAGCAATGGCAGATCATCTAGGAACACTAGTGACAACCCATCAACGATAGGTGGATGGAACTGCAACGGGGTTGAACATTGTTAGAGATACAAAGATTGGATACATTCATTTTACATCTGGACTAGCTAGACAAATTGGCTTGAAAATGAGAAAGAAAGTACAACTTGAGCACATAATCTAACCTACCCAGGTTAGAGATCCATTCTTGGACAACCTTAGAGTTTATACTCAACCATCAACATTCTACCCTAGCTAGACACCAGGAACACCAACTTGATATGGGAATCGTAGCATATTTTTGTATCTCTATGGGTCACCCTAGTCCTTTTATAACCTACTCTCTTATTAATAATCGTTTAGGACTACTCCTCATTATTTGTTTTCATTCCATAGTGAAAGGCTCGTGGTTGCACTGAAAAAATATAAAAGTGTGTTATTGGTATCATTATCTAAAAGGTGCTGGATGTCTAGTGTGGTGTTGTTGGATGTATTCGAGGTCATGGGGGAGTTCACCCTTTGTTTTAATTGTGATTGTGCTTTTTATTGTTTTGACTATTATTGTGGTTGTTTACAGGGATGTTATTGTTATGAATGTTGTTGTGGTTTTTTTTTTTTGGCAACATACACTAGGGTTGGTTAGTGACATATGGTTGTAAAATCTAGTCATTGTTATTTGGTTGTGTATTCTAGTTGGTGCATGGCTCCTTTGGATCTCCTCATCTCCTCTATTTAAAAGGAAATCGAATAAATTATAGGAGAGGAGGAGTTCTGCACATTTTTACAACACTCAGAGAAGATTCACATCTTGGTTTAGCAATAGGAGCATGAAAAATAATTTCCTCCAGGAGAGGATAAGTCTATGGATGGCCAGGGGTTGAAGGGTGGATATCGGCTTCTTTAGATTCCCTTGGTAGCCTGAGGTGGAGTCCTAGCCCTTGGAATACTGGTAAAAGAAAGTTCTTAAGTATCCTTTGCTTGTTCATCTAGTTTCTGGCAGTGGCTTTTAGACTTCCTTTATTGGGTGGAACTATTGTGTTACATTTCCTCAAGGCGGAGGTGGAGCCTTTGGATCCCCTGGAGTTTATTGGTTGTTGCACAACTGAAGGTTAGAGGCAGCAGGCCTTTGTATTTCCTGTGCATTTTTTTGACCACTAATTAGTTGATGGGTGGAGGTGAGAGAATCTTTAGAATCCCTGTCTCAACCAACAATTGGTGTTTAATACCTTGAGAAAAACTACCTCAGTGTTTGGAATCTGGCTTAGCGGTGACAATGAAAAGCGAGAACTAACTTCAACTCATCTATGGTTGGGTGAATGGTTGTTGTCCTTAACTCAGTTCTCGAACTTCAGTTTCATTCCAAGATAAGTTTAGTTAAAAAAATGTTATAAAATAAAATTAAAATAAAATATTTATAAAATATTTTGATTTTGAAAAAAGTTATGTTTTTTGGACATGTGATATTGATAATCCATCGTATTGGCCTATTGTATTGTAAAACAACCTATTTACATGTTAATACTATCCATGATAAAGTGGGGGTGAATGTCCATGGTTAAGAATCATGTCATATTGTTATAAAATATTTTGATTTTGAATTAAGTTATGATTTTTGGGCATGTGGTATTAATAAGCCATGGTAAAAAATCTTACTCACAAGTTAATAACAAAATCAAAATATAACAAATTGAATTTAACCTTTTATTATTAATTGAGCCAACATTTAAATGTTTACACATTGGGCTTTATATTATTTTTAAATTTTTATTTATTAGTTTTAACCTTTTTTTACTAGTTTTATTGTTTTATTATTATTTTTTAAGTTAAATGTTAAACATTTACACCTACACATCTACCCCTATACTAGGCCCACATTAACATCAAATTAAACCTGTTAAATCTTAGACATTTACCCTTGACATCTACCAATAATATTAGTGAAATTTTTTATTTAATTTAATATAAATAATTATTATCCATCATTAATATTATTTTATTTAACTATTTATATTAATAATCAATTTTAAATAAATTATATAAAATTTTCATTCAATCGAAATGGAACTAGAACAAGATCTTCCCTGCATAGTTCCATCAACCTTCCTGATAAATTCCAACATTCATAATTCTCTGATCATTCCTTAAAATTGGACTAAAAATCAAAACTCTGATCATCCTTTCAAATTTGGCCAAACTTAGAATGCCAGGATCGAACTTAGTCTGATCCAAACTTGAAACTCTGATCATCCTTTCAAATTTGGGCAGACTCAATGTTTTAAGATCTGTCCGCTACCACATATAGCCCTATTTTCAAGCAACGACTCAGGCTGCGCTTCAATTTACTAATTTCCTCAATTTCTTAAATAAGAATAAAGCTTAACTAGATTTTCATGAAGAATAGTTTATGTGGAAAGTGGCCCATTAATTTATAATCTCATGAATTTCTCAAAAAAAATAAAGATTAACTCATATTTTCATGGCAGATTCTCCAACAGCGAATATTGTTTTAGAAACCTTAATTCTCCGTCAATTGGGATGGAAACTCAAAATGCTCCGGAGGCACATCCGAGGGTGAAAATCCTGTAAAATCAGTGAAACACCACTATTCAGATCTTCAAGAACAAAGTCCCAAATGCTAAATTCTCTTGGTTGTTTTCCGATTCCATACTAGATGATGAGAACGCCACATCTTCAGAAGGCAGCGGAAATTCTTCTACGGTGTACCAGGTTGTTACTTTCATCAGCTTGTGGAGACGGTTGCACCACGGCAACCAATATTGCCAGCCCTATAGGTTAATTAATAAGCTCTAAGTACATGTTACAGTACACTCCTGCATCCATCAGAAGGCATGTTGGAATGTTAATTCCAACTGCAGCAGAGTTTGCAGACGTGGACTGTGACAGCGATGGCAGGGCAGTGATCAGCCAAATCCGCCATCAATTCAGCAAGCACGCAGCCGTACCAGTCACCCAAAACCACCGCAGCAAAACCACTTATAAATATCGCACCGCCATTTGCAAATGGTTGTTTCAGTATGAAGGGTGCCACCGCAATCACACCCTGCCACGCGTCCCCAGTACGAACGATGAAACCGCTGTTCCCCGGACGCTAAGGGTCGATTCGTTTGCCCGTGACGTTGTGCGAATTGCGTCGGATCAGTGCAGCGGACCCAGATCCGAGTCAACCTGCGCGGATGTTAACGGCAGTCTCCATGCAGCGCCGTACCAGCAGATGTGGCAGCCAACTCAGCAGTCGTGGCAGCGTCAGGCGTCAAGTCAGAATTTTGCGTGGAGTATAAGGCATTGTGTTTGACCGCCGAAGGAAGAATTTAATGGATTTTAAATGGTTGATCGTAGGAAGTAGGTAGGTAGTTTAATTCTGCCTACGGCACATAAGTCTTTGTGTTTTATATGCATTTTATATGTTTTTCAGTAATGAGATGTATTGAGGCTGCACGCGGGAGTTGAGTGAGAGAGCAGGGAAAACAACAGAGGTTGTGCCTGCGGATGTATTGCATTTTTAGAACAGGGAAGAGAACAGAGTGTTCTGCCTGTGCGCAGGTTGTCCAGTGAACATGAAATAGAACAGAGAAGTGTCTGCCTGTGTGTGCAGTGATGTTCATGAAGAAGTGGTATGTGTGGTGGCTACGCACGACAGTGCGATTATCTTTTTGTATATGCACAGCAGTGCTGTAGTGTTTGTCTGGCAATGAAAAACACAGGAATGTTTTTGAAGCTGTTTATGTAATATCCACAGCAGTGGAAAATCTGTGACTGCAACAGAGTTTTTTTTGAGATTCCCTCTTTGCACAGAGGAAGAAATATGTAACAGAGTTTCAGTTTTAAATTAATAGAAATGTGTTGTGACTGTGTAATGCTGTGTTCTGAGTGAGTTTGTTTTAAAGAGGTTCTCTGCAAAAGATCCTGGACAGAGTAAATAGAGCATTGTCTCTGTGGTGGTTATTGTGATTGGTTTTGGTATTTCTTCATTTAAAAAAATACCCAACAGTGGTATCAAAGCAGGACCAGGCTCTTTAAAGAAGTTAAAGAAGCTGAAGGGAGAAGGTTGTTGCTGCAGCAAAACTTCTCAGGCAGACAGAAGACTCAGACAGCGAAGGATTCAGGTATTCTTCAAAAGCATTTCTTTTGTTATTGCTGAAGACAGTTAGTTGTTTTACAAAAAAATACACAGTCAAAGAATGGCTAGCACAAGCACTGGTATGGGTATGTTTAACACCCAGCTCCCACAGCTTAATGAAAAGAACTATGACTATTGGGCAATAGTTATGAAAGCTTTTCTTTTCTCAAAAGATTTATGGGAATTTGTTGAAGATGGTTTTGAAAAACCAGCAAATGATGATGAATTTAATAGCTTAACTCAAGCAGAGAAAGAGTTGTTGAAGAACTATAAGAAGGAGGATGCTAAAGCCCTCTACTTCTTGTATCGAGCAGTGGATGAGAGTGTGTTTCCAAGGATAGCAGCAGCTAAGACATCCAGAGAAGCATGGGAAACTCTCAAGACAGCCTATCAAGGCATGGAGAAAGTGAAGACAACAAAACCTCAGTTCATTGAGGAGGAAGCTTGTGATGAAAGCTTAGAGAAAACAGTAAATGTTAAAAACTGTTTGTCTCGTGATGAAGATGATGAGGAGATGGCTGAAGTACATCCCCAAACAGCAGTGCCAACGCAAGGGCAGCAAGAGACACCCTTGAGGAGAAATGAACAAGAGGCAACAAATGAAGGTATGAATTCTTTGTTTGCTTTATCCAGTCATGTTGATGACCTTGTTCATTTAGAAGATGGAGTTAAAAATAAGAAATGGGCAGAACCCATGAATGGGAGAAAGGAATTAAAGTTCCTTGAAGATCTGTTTAAAGAATATAGAGTTCGATATGTAACTCTTGCCAAGATGGCTGAGATGGGCTTCACAGCCAAAACCCTTGTCAATATGACAGAGGAAGAGATTGAAGATTTGATGAAGACCCTGGTAGAACTTTATCGAATGAATCTTCTTATAGGGGAGAGATATGAAATTAAATCTCCCATGAGAGCAGAGAAAGAGCAGATTGCTGATATTCTGACCAAACCATTGGATCAGAAAAGTTTCGAATTTTTGATGAAATGTCTGGGTATGTCTAAACGCCCAGCAGTTGAAATTAAAGGAGAGTGTTGGAATGTTAATTCCAACTGCAGCAGAGTTTGCAGACGTGCACTGTGACAGCGATGGCAGGGCAGTGATCAGCCAAATCCGCCATCAATTCAGCAAGCACGCAGCCGTACCAGTCACCCAAAACCACCGCAGCAAAACCACTTATAAATATCGCACCGCCATTTGCAAATGGTTGTTTCCGTATGAAGGGTGCCGCCGCAATCACACCCTGCCACGCATCCCCAGTACGAACGATGAAACCGCTGTTCCCCGGACGCTAAGGGTCGATTCGTTTGCCCGTGACGTTGTGCGAATTGCGTCGGATCAGCGCAACGGACCCAGATCCGAGTCAACCTGCGCGGATGTTAACGGCAGTCTCCATGCAGCGCCGTACCAGCAGATGTGGCAGCCAACTCAGCAGTTGTGGCAGCGTTAGGCGTCAAGTCAGAATTTTGCGTGGAGTATAAGGCATTGTGTTTGACCGCCGAAGGAAGAATTTAATGGATTTTAAATGGTTGATCGTAGGAAGTAGGTAGGTAGTTTAATTCTGCCTACGGCACATAAGTCTTTGTGTTTTATATGCATTTTATATGTTTTTCAGTAATGAGATGTATTGAGGCTGCGCGCGGGAGTTGAGTGAGAGAGCAGGGAAAACAACAGAGGTTGTGCCTGCGGATGTATTGCATTTTTAGAACAGGGAAGAGAACAGAGTGTTCTGCCTGTGCGCAGGTTGTCCAGTGAACATGAAATAGAACAGAGAAGTGTCTGCCTGCGTGTGCAGTGATGTTCATGAAGAAGTGGTATGTGTGGTGGCTACGCACGACAGTGCGATTATCTTTTTGTATATGCACAGCAGTGCTGTAGTGTTTGTCTGCCAATGAAAAACACAGGAATGTTTTTTTGAAGCTGTTTATGTAATATCCACAGCAGTGGAAAATCTGTGACTGCAACAGAGTTTTTTTGAGATTCCCTCTTTGCACAGAGGAAGAAATATGTAACAGAGTTTCAGTTTTAAATTAATAGAAATGTGTTGTGACTGTGTAATGCTGTGTTCTGAGTGAGTTTGTTTTAAAGAGGTTCTCTGCAAAAGATCCTGGACAGAGTAAACAGAGCATTGTCTTTGTGGTGGTTATTGTGATTGGTTTTGGTATTTCTCCATTTAAAAAAATACCCAACAAGGCACGCTGCTGCACGTTACATATCCATGAGAGCCATACATATCCATAGACTTTCGGGCAACTCGATCACTCTACCCCGGCAAGCTCCACTATTCAATGTAATTGATACATATATTGGACAGCCCGATCCGACATCGAACTATGAGGCTTGGCATCATAGAAATTTTAATTTATATGACTACTCAGCGAATGTTTTCCGCAGCTTTCACGTTCAGCGGTAAGATACATGCTCGGTGAGCTCCACTGTTGTTTTTTTCAACTTGCTATAGTCTCTGCTCAGGCATCAGTTTTTAGGCGTCGTTGCTTTTGCAACCTGTTATAGTCTTTGCTCATGTATCAGTTTTTAGGTGTCATATTTTTCATTTTACAGGTCAAGAACTAGTGAATCCATGGATTCATGACAGTTTGAAGTCAGAGCAAAGGCATAGTATCGCAAGCTGTGGAGAAGAACATATTTTGCAGAATGTAGGGTCAGCACGAATATGCAAATTGGGGTAAACATCTATTATTATCACTTATTGTATACAAATAATCATTATATATCTAATATAATTCAACTGAAGGCTCTTCAGCAGCATAGCTATCGGTTGGCCGATCGGAGAGGGCCACGTTACTAATATGTTCATGTCGGGTACCACGACGTCCAGCTTAAGGATCTCCGGATTCATGGCGCTGGGGCCTCAGGACGAAAGCGAAGTGAAAATACCGCCGATGGACTTGAGGTCCTGTGTATGGTTCCTGAAAAATGAATGGCTTCACGAGGATCGGCAGCGAAATTCGCCTATTTTTTTATTTTATGATGTTTGTCTCTGCCTAGTTCAGCGCCACACATTATTTCGGGAGGAGATGAGCCTACTTGAAAAGATATGTTATATATGAAAAGGCATAATATAAACATTTTGGTGTGTGAAATGAGATCCATCTATACATACAATGTACAGTGCCTAAGTAGACATTGAACAATTCAAACCTCCATTGAACAATGTTTTATGATAGAAGTATTGAAGTACTTTATTGTTGTTTGTAATAATTTAATATATGTATATATATATTTTTGACATCACTCGATAATGGAAAAGTTTATTTTAAATTATTTTTTTTAATAATTTTTATCTATTTGTAAAAATTTCTCATCCATCCTTTCAAAATTGAATATAATTAAGTTAATTTAATAAAATAAAAAATTACAGGAAATAAAATGCATTTAAAATATGGTAATTAAATTGTTAATGATTAGAATTTTTTTTATTTATTTTTTGTACTACAAATTTGGTTATGCATTATTGATTTCCAAAATTTGAGTTATCATAGATATAAGACATCATTCATAGTATTTCATTTTTGCAATGTGAATCTTTAACTCAACTTATTTGTAAACTAAGATTTGTAGCTTACTTTTCTTTTTTAATTAAGCATTTACGGAGTTTATAAATGTTGTTATTTGTCACAAAGACATTGCAATGATATAAAAGAAATTATGATTAGAAGCAAGGTTTCCCAATTCTACAAAAAAATAGGAAGATGCATGAGTATACTTGGCTTCCCAATCTATAGGCACTAGATCACAATCTTAAGATAATAACAATAACCTAACACAAAAGTACTTGAATTTATATTCTTCTCATGTCTTTATATTGAAATTTATGCACAAGTATCATAGTGTTTCTCTTTGGTTGTATTCTTGTTGTGTAATAATTTATAAAAAACAATGAAATGTCCAAGAAGTGAAGATGGTTTTATAGCCTTCCTCTATAATGAATTCTTATAAGAATTAAGAATTAAAGATGATCCTTCAAAAATCATGGTTTTACATTGTTGCACAAATGTTGCTAAGGATATTCATCTATTTATTCAATCAAAACTAAGAAAACAATATGGAAATAATGCTATTAAGGGAGGTCCACATTTTTAAAAAAGGTATAGTTTTACTTTCTTCCTTTGCAATAAATTGTTACAAGATTTAAGAACAAAAAATGGTCATTAGAAATGAATATCTTTTCCATTGTTTCCCAAGTGTTGTTAGGCATTTTCATATCTCTCTCTATCAAAATTTACAAAGTAATGTCAAAATCAAAGACATTAAAGGAGGGACATCATTTTAGAAATTTTAAATAAAGGGACTTGAAGACATTGAAGCATATAACACGTGAAGAAACTAAACCTAACAATCTAGATTTAGAGTGAACAATAATGAGTGGGAAATATGCTATTCAAACTCCTTATATATAAGTTAAACAACTATTTTTTAGCTATTTTCTTACATTTCTTTTTAATATTTTTTTTGAGGGGTGGAGGGGGTGGGGGCGAGGGGGGTTATATTAGCTATTTTTTGCAATATAGTTTTCATTTTATTAATTTAGTTGTATTTGAATTGTAAGAAGCTTTAACATGGACATAATTTTTTATTAATAATGATATAAACATATTTTTGTTGTTGATAATACAAATAATTAGAAGAAAAAGTAATGATATCCACTACTAACACAAAAACAATTGACTCTCTAAACCAACTATCTTATCTAAACTAATTATCTTATGCATGATATAATGAAAAAACTATATATTAATTATTCTTTGATAACAATAGTATGTAAATAAATAACAAATATTTGATTTCATTGTTTAAAAGGAATATTTAATATACAATTGTTATTTGGTCTCTATACAAATAATGACATTCACTATTAACACAAAAACAATTGACTCTCTAAACTAACTATATTATCTAAAATAATTATCTTATGCATGATTAGATAATATAAGGTGATGAAAAATCTATATATAAATTATTCTTTAATAACATCATGTTGATAAATAACAAATATTTAATTTCAATATTTAAAAGGAATATTTAATATACAAATGTTATTGGAAAATGAGACCATGAAGGACAATATATGATATATCAGATTCATAGAACGAATAAAATTTCAATACCATATATTTTAAGCCTATACATATGTAAGTCTTAGAAAAAAAAATTAATGTAGAAGTTTCAAACAAAGATGTAAAAGTTCAAAATGGTGGATCACTAGTAACTTTTTAAAAGTATAACATAAAAATTGAAGCCTTTATAAAAACATAAACATAATGAACTAATATTTTTGTTGTTATTGTGCCTAAAACAATTAAGTGACTTGAGGGTTAGAGTCATAGTCATTCTATGCTTGTTGCATAGATATTTTTAGCATTGATTGACTAAGAAAAAACATATTAATTTCTAATAGTATATTTGTAGAACAACGTAACAAACAAGGAAATAAATTCATGTCTCCGTGAAAGTAACTATAGAAAATTTATATGAAGCGCGTATGAAGTTCTTAAAATAAAAGAATGTAAATATCTTTAGCATTCGAAACACAAAATGCAATTTTCGTATTTAGGAAATGGAAAAGGGATAATGATGCTAGAGATATGGATTTGAAAAGGATAAGGTTTGATACTTGGACTATGGTAGTGGAACTAATAGAAATGTCAATCAATAATCATATGACTATAATCGAACTATGCCCAGTGTGCCCAAGTGCATCTAACTTCTGTGTGCTTAATGGATGTATGCCCAACGAGTGCATCTCACTATTATGCCCTGTGGAAATGAAAAGACTGCAAGCCATTTTTGAAATTCATCTACTTATATCATATGTCATCTAGAGTAGATAAATACCTTCAAAACAAAGAATATATGACTCAAATATTGAGAAAATATGTACCTCTACAAGGAATATACGTCATATCTTGAAAGGAGGTACCACTAAGAACAAACTATGATTGCCTAGATGATTCGTCAACAACCACAACGGTGACTTTCGATTCCAAACACAGAGGATTTATGGTGCATTTTACCATAGTTAATTTCCTCGTGCACTTAAAGTTGTAAAACAAGGAAAATCATAGTTTTTCATCTCATTGTTCAAGAAATGTTGAATGCTAATAGAGCTTTAAAAATGCACCATGAAAAATCTGAAATCCATTCATGAAATGGTCTTTTCACTTTTCAATGCAATCCTACATTAGATTGACATTGATCATGAAAATTGTGGAGGAAATGCATTTATTTTTTCTCAAGTTCATTTTTTCTTCTTCTTCTTCTTTTTTAAGTAAATTTCATCTTGACATCACAAGTTTTCATTTCTTTCTTATGTTTTCTAGGTCTGAGATGCAATAGATATTAACATTGAGGTCCTTGTGGGCCCCTTATTGAAGAAGTTGGTAGAGCTACATAAAAAATTGTAAGGCAAGGATTTGACACTTTCAATGATAATTATGAGGACTTATGTATGAGAAAATTAATTGTTTCTGCTAAATCATTTGAGAAGTAAAAATAAGTTTTGTATTCTTAAAATGGTTATGGGTATTCTATAGAAAAAGATAGTTTATATAGATAGAAACTAACACTATGTTCTAGATTGTTTCTTGTCACACAATATGTCTAATCAAATCCACACAAAAAATCCTAGAACCATACATTTTAAAAGCATCCCTTTGCACCACGGAGGAAATTTGGTAGTGCTTTCCTTTTTCAACGATTGTTAGAATGGTCCTAGTTGCCACCACCACCTCTTATAACAATGACCAATGTAAATATAGGTCATATTAAGAATTTTGTTGTATGAATGGTATAATATTATTCTATGTATCAATATTTATGTATATTTACAATGTGTATAATTGAACTACATATGAGTTGCTTTAACAATATTCCACTTCAACCATGGTGATTTTAATTTTAAAATATATGATAATTGTTAAAACAATTTAAATGAGTAGGATTGTCAATATTTAGCATGGTGTGAGCACCTCCATTTGTGAGTGGAGCATCCTACTCACTAAGGATATAACTTAGGGTAGATGCCTAGCCTATACAATATCTAGCATAGTAATAAAACTATATGTCTAAATGATCGCAACCTAAATAATGAACCATGTACAAGGATGGAGGGTTGTTGGAGACAAATACCATGCATTTCGGCCGCAAATCATTGAGGAATGTGATCACAAGAAGGAGATGTGGCTTAGTTTTAGAGCATGGAATGAGAGAAATATGAACTTCTATAGTAGAATCATCAATTATTTCCCTCACAAAAGGCATGCACGTTGGGCCATTTTTTGTTGTTAGTAGTGTTTTGTATACATAGTGTATTATTATTATTTCTACATGGGAAACAAATTACATAGATAAATTCCCTCTATTTAAAATTGGATTAAAGGAAGTTATATCTATGTCCTAATCATTTGAGCTTAGACATAGTATTGAAGTGAGTTTTCAAAGGGTATCTAGTGAACAATGGCTTGAGGGAAGCTATTGGGCTTCCATTCCTAGCTTGAGGGAGGATATATGAGATCTTGTATTTCCCATGTACTTATCAGTGATGCTTTATATAGATAAGAATAACCTCATTTAAGCTCATTATTTTGTTATGATAGCATAACCTTGGTTGATAACATATATTGGAGCGGGGAAGGGGTAAGGAAAGGTGGAGATAGAGAGAGGAGGGATATAGCTATAGAATCTTTGTTTATAAATACTAAAAATTTTAAGCATTTATATAGATCGGAAAAGAAGACTGCAACAGAATGTTACAGACATAAGTACTCAATTGAGCCTTTGATGTAAAAAATTTGGGGAACAAATGTATAGACTAATGAAAAATGTAGAATAAGCCCCAATGCAAGGGTGTACATGGCAAATTTAATCTCAAAGGAAGTAAACTATACAAATACAAATAGTTATTTGGTGTCAATACAAATAATTAGAAGAAAAGGTAATGACATCCACTATTAACACAAAAAACAATTGACTCTCTAAACTAACTATATTATCTAAACTAATTATCTTATGCATGCTTAGATATTATAAGGCGATGAAAAATATATATATCAATTATTATTTAATAACATCATGATGATAAATAAAATATATTCAATTTCAATATTTAAAAAAAAATATAATATACAAATTTTATTTTAAAATGATACGTGAAGGAAAATATATGATTTATCAAATTCATCAAACAAATAAAATTTTATTGCTATGTATTTTAAGTCTATAAGTATGTCAATCTTAGAAATATTTTTTTAATTTATAAGTTTTAAAAACAGATGTAAAAGTTAAAAATTGTGGTTGACTTGCAACCATTTAAAAGCATAATGTAAAAATTTCAATTATTTATAAATACATAAACATAATGAACTATTATTATTATTATTGTGCCTACAATAATTAAGGGACTTGAGGGTTAGAGTCATAGTCATTCTATACTTGTCGACTAAGAAAAAACATATTAATTTCTAATTGTATATTTGTAGAACAATGTAACAAACAAGGAAATAAATTCATGTCTCCATGAAACGAACTATACAAAATTATATAAAGTGCTTATGAAGTTCTTAAAATAAAACAATGCAAATATCTTTAGCATTTGAAACACAAAATGCAATTTTTCATATTTAGGAAAGGAGAAAGGTATAATGGTACTAGAGATATGGAGTTGAAGGAGATAAGGTTACAGACTTGGGTTGTGGTAGTGGAACCAATAGAAATGTTAATAAACAATCATATGACATAATAATAATTTTTGCACAAGATTTTAAATAACATCAACATCTCACCCACTAAACATACACAGTCTCTCTTTATATCTAGGGAGGGAGTGAGTGAATGTGTATGTTTAGGGGGTGAGATAGAAAGATACACAAGGAGAGATGGAGAGATGGATGGGGGGTAGAGAGAAGAATAAAGAGATAGAGAGAGGGAGGGAGGGAGAGATGGAAATATATGGAAAGAGATAGAGCATGTGTGATTGGGAGGGTCAAATAGAGAGACAAAAAAGGAGAGATGGAATGAAATATAAATGTATATCTTCCGTATATGTTCATCTTCCATATTTGTGCATATTTTCCTTATATGCGCATATATGGAAGTTGCACATATACCGTATATTTTCATATACATAGGATGCACATATATGGAAGATATGCATGTATACAAAAGTTGTGCATATACGGAAGTTTTGCATATATGGAAGTTTTGCATATATGGATGTTGTCGTATATTCATATTATGAAAGTTACACATTGCTTCTATATATACATAGCTTTCCTATATGCATATATACAAAAGTTATATATATATATATATATGGACGTTGTGCAGAAATTCAACCTTTATATAGGTGTAACTTTTGTATATGTGCATATCTTCCATATGTACCTAGCTTTTATATATACACATATACAAAAGTTGTGCATACACAGAAGATATGTGATACCAAATATGTGCATATTCCATATATGTGCATATATAAAAGTTTCACATATACAATAGATGTGCATATGAAAAATATGTGTATATATTGAAGATATGCGCATACAAAAGTTACACATATACAAAAGTGGTGCATATATGGAGGTTTTCATATATGCATATTACAAAAGTTGCGCACTACTTTTGTATATGTGTAACTTTTCTATATGTGCATATATGGAAGTTGCGCATTTATGGAAGATATGGGCATATACAAAAGTTACACATATACAAAATATATGTGCATATATAGAAGTTGTGCATATATGGAAGATATGGGCATATACAGAAGTTTTGCATATACGGAAAATATGCACATATATGAAAGATGTGCAGAACTTCAACCTCTGTATAGATGCAAATTTTGTATATGCGCATATAGCGAAGAAGCACATATATAAAATATATGCACATATACGGAAGTTGTGCATATATAAAAGACATGCACATATACGGAAGTGGATGCATATATAGAGAAGTTGTGCATATACATAATTTATGTGCAACTTCAACTACTGTATATGTGCAGTCTTCGTATATGTGTAATTTTTGTATTATGTGCAACTTCTGTATATGCACATATACAGAAGATATGCACATATAAGAAAGTTGCACCTATATAGAGGTTGAATCTCCGCACAAATTTCGTATATGCACATATCTTCTATATATGGACAACTTTTGTATATGCACATATCTTCTGTATATGTGCATATCTTTTGTATATGTGTAACTTTTGTATATGCCAATATCTTCCATATATGCACATATACAGAAGTTACACATATACAGATGTAGCGCGCATCTTTCATAATATGCATATATGACAACCTCCATATATGTACAACATTCGTATATGTGTAACTTTTGTATACGCACATATATTCCATATATATGCATCTTCTGTATATGCACATCTATCGTATATGGGAAACTGCTATATGTGCATATATGGAAGATATGCACATATATGGAAGATGTGCATATACAAAATTTGCGCATATACAGAAGTCACACAAATTCTATATATGTGCATATTTTGTATCACATAACTTTCATATGTGCGAAACTTTCCTATATGCGTATATACAGAAGATATGCACATATACAAAAATTATGCATATACAAAAGATATGCATATATATAATTTGTGCATATATGGAAGATATGCACGTACATGAAAGTTGCGCCTATACAAAGGCTGAAGTTCTACACAATTTTCATATATACACAACTTCCATATATGCACATATCTTCTATATATGCACAAATGTTTATATGCGCATATACAAAATCTACGCATATATATAAGGAAGGAGTAACTTTCATAATAAGCATATACGTTAACCTCCATATATTCACAACTTTTGTATATGCACAATTTCTTCATATGTGCATATATTTCATATATGTGCATCCTCTGTATATGCGCAAATTCCATATATGCGCATATATGGAAAATATGCACAAATACAAAAGGTATACACATATACACAAGTTGTGAATATATGTAAGATGTAGAAATACAAAGTCACACCGCTTCTATATATGCATATATTTTGTATTAGATATCTTCTATAGATGCTCATATCTTTCATATGTGTGTAGCTTTCATATATGTGTATTTATAGAAGTTGTGCACATACAAAAGATATGAGCATATACAGAAGATATGTTCATATATGGAAGTTGCACATATACAAAAGTTGTGTACATAGGAAAGATATGCATATATATGAAAGTTTCGCCTATACAAAGACTGAAGTTCTGCACAACTTCTGTATATGCACAACTTCCGTGTATGCACATATCTTTTGTATATACACAATTTCTGTGTATTCACATATCTTTTGTATATGCACAACCTCCGTATATGAACATATCTTCCGTATATGCACAACTTCCATATATGCACATTTCTTGTATATGCATATTGTAACAGCCCTAGTGAAAATTCCATGTAATAAAAGTTAAAAACAATAACCACGGTCGATGAGACACTTATTCCAAGTTGAATGTTGGGCAAGAAATCCTAGGGGGTATTCATTTGGTTGATTATGGCTAAGGAAATTGGCAAAGGAAATGACTAAGTCTTTGGAAAGGAAAAATGGCATTTTTGGCACATTTATTTATGAAAATAATGGAAATTAGGAGAAAATGAGGTGAAAGGTCACAGGTTGCATGTGAGGAGAAAAATGAAGAAAAATAATGAAAAATGAAGAAAATAGAGGCCTCATTCATAAAAAGGCTTCTTAGGACCAGTTGGTAACCTTTTTTCAATTCAGAGTTAGAGCTCGCTCATTATTCTCTCCCTCTCTCATGCTCTTGGATATTTAGAGTTTTCTTGGAGCACACTTGGAGGGTGTGGCATACTTGGATTCTTGGAGTAAGAAGGAAAAGGAAGAGCAGGAAATCGTAAGGAGGCATTAGCATCAACAACTACATCATATTTGATTGCAGGTATCGAGTTGCATGTATGATTCTTCACTAGTTTTGGCATGCATGGCATATGCATGTGGATTTTTGGGTTGTGATCTGTTATTGACATGGAGGATTGCCTGGATCGACACTGGATTGCCTAACCTTTCCATTTCTTGGATAGCCATGGTGATTGTGGGTTACTTTTACTATTTTTTTCATTGGTTCCCATGTTTCCTTAGCTTGGGTTGAGTTCGTCCTGGAAGCCCTAGTTGAACAAACGCTCTGGAAGCCCGGTAACAGCTTGGGTTGAGTTACTAGTCCTGGAATCCTTGGTTGGACAAATGCTCTGAAAGCCCTTGGTGGGTTGAGTTACTAGTCCTGGAAGCCTTAGTTGGATAAATGCTCTAGAAGCCCTATATAAGTTATGGGTTGAGTTACTAGTTCTATAAGCCTTGGCTGGAAAAATGCTTTGGAAGCCCTAGAAGGATTTGATGGAGACCAATCTAATAATGGTTTTGTGATGTCCAACCGTGAGGTAGAATCACTATTTGATGGGTTAAGGTGGATGGCCTCTGGAATCCTTAGATGAGTTTTGATTAATGTGTTCTATGAGATCCCACATTCATGCTTGGAATATGGCATGTGGGTGAATGGTTGAAGAGATATTTGGCTTAGCCATTCTACGGTCCAGTTTTAGTCCCATCTCCGGTTGGTTCATTGCATTCATTAATGAGATATCCATTCCATTTATTTTCATGTATAAAGGTATTGATGTATATATGGATTTTGATGGTTGATATGTTTATTGTATTTATGTTCCTATTATGCTGGTTATATGCACATTTGATAAAAGCTATGTATGGCTCTCAGCATGTTTTTACTTGTATATGAATGGATAATTTTTCTATGACCTAATAGATGATGATGCAGCAAATGTCATGAGGGAACAATGAGATAAGTATGAGATCCCTACACTTAATTTTGTTGTTTACACTTGTAGGTTACATGTCGATGATATGTTTGACGAAATGGGACTGATTAAGGTTTTGTTGAGCTTATTTTTTTTGTTTGATTGTTTCCCTGTACTTTTCTTGATTTCAAGCTATCATTCTATTATGGGTAGTGGCTTGGCCTCTGGGCCTGAAAAAGTGGCTTAAACCCTGGGATTGCTAGCATAGAACTAGTAATTTTGGTCCACAGTCACTCGCATGCAATCCGGTGAGAGTGACTTTAGGTCTCTGGTTGCTCCGTTGCCCATAACATGAGAGAGACTATGGCCTAAGAGGTCCAAAACAGTAGTGGGATCTAGGGACAGGCTATCTGAGTGGTTGAATTGTCTCCTCAGGGTTCTATTGATTGTGTTAGGAGATTGTGTGTGATGTTTCATCAATTCCACTTCGTTAAGGTCATATAGGAGGTTGAATCTGATCATAGTAGCCTCTTATCTCATGTTTACTCTGATTGGCATGGCTACTTTGGGTAGGCTTGGGAGGAGGGTGTTACACATATCTACTATATAGGCAAAACTTCCATACATGCACATATACACAAGATATATAGATATTCAGAAGATATACACATATACAAAAGTTGCACATATACAAAAGATGTGCATATACGAAAGTCACACACCTTCTATATATGTGCATATTTTGTATCACATATCTTCCATATGTGCACAACTTTTGTATATGTGTATATATGTAAGTTGTGCACATACAAAAGATATATGCATATATGGAAGATATGTTCATATATGGAAGTTACACATATATAGAATTTATCCATTGAAGGAAAAATAATATATATTGGATATTATATAAGAACTGATGTCTTTGTCTTCAAAGAATTGATATTATATTGGATATGAAAGAATATCTTGAAGACCAGTAGGTGTATGCCAATGTCCAAATATGAAGGCTACATAAGATTGCATGCAGATGATACCTAGTTTTCCATGTGCAAACATCATCAACTGGATACTGTCACATATCTGGATATGGATGAGGTTCTTTCTAAGTATCTTTTGAGAGGTCATTTCTTTGTCTCCCTTGCTTCTTGCAATTTCAAAAATATAATATTTTTTTATTCTTTCTACTAGTTAAAACTTTGATGATGCAATTCTCTTTTCTGTTATGCAAGTGCTCTTGGAATCAGGTGTTGTTTTTTATTGGGTGATCAAATACACTTTGGAGTTTGTATTTGTGGTATTCTTGTTTCAAGGATTTACTTCTTCAGGAATCTACTACATGCATGCTTCTTCTGCTCTGATGATGATCTTGTAGCACCCTACAGGAGGTCCTATAGCTTCTCAAGATCATGGTTTTGAATCCTCCAATGCTCCATGGTGGTTTACTTCTTGATCTGGTGCTCTATCTATGGTCTGGTAGGGGATATATAGACTGGTACAAGACTGTGCTTCTTCTTGTAGTAGTCACATAAACCCTACTAAGTGTTGAGATTGCAACAAGATGATGGAGCTTAGTGAAAAGAGTCGCCTTCACTAAGTGGGCCCGCATGCAAATTATGGCGCAAGTTCTATTTTTGGATCCCAGCAGGGATGATCACAACAGGAGTGACCACAGCAGGAGTGATCACAGTAGGAGTGACCACAGCAGGAGTGATCACAGCAGGAGTGATCAAAGTCTATTTTTAGACTGGCTGTCCAAAATAGAAAAGTCAAATATTATTGTCTCATAATAATATTTGGACTATAAACTTGATCTTATTCTCTTGGAGCACTTCAGTTTGAGCTACAGATGTGGCCCATGCAGCTGTCAGAAGGAAGTACGCTTTTCTTATGAGTCATTTGAGTTGTTGCATGCATGACTTCAGTTAGAACTCAATCAGTTGAGTTTGGTGGAGTTGATTGTGGAGTTGATGGAGTTGTGTTCAGTTTGACTTGGTTAAACTAGTTGTAGTTAATCTAACTGCAAATAGACTAATGATGAGTTGTTAAACTAATTATTAACTCATAATACAACTATAGAATACATCAGTTAACTCAGTTGCATGTCAGTGAATGTTCAGTTCAACAGGGACAGGTGTTAGAGAATCAGATTGCTATCAGTTGTGACTATAGTTGTGCATGAGGATTTGCACAATCAAGGGATTGAGTATGCCAATGAGTTTGCTCATGTATTTGCCCAGTATTATAGCCTCTGCTCACGTCTAACACAGTGTGAGTGATTCTTTGGAGGTGAAATATGAGTTTGGTAAACCATTCTCATTCTTTCTTGAGCAGGTATTGAGCAGTGGAGGCAGGCAAGCAGTGGAATAGATTTAGAGATCAGATCTTAGCTGTATTGTGTGTAACAAGTGGAGCTGGTACTGGATTGCTTGTGATAAGCATTGTACTTTGTAATGTTACATGGTCTTAATCATTAATATACAGATAGTTGGGGTTTTTAGCGAGATGCTTTCCCCGGGTTACATATTGTGTTAATGTGTGAATGCTCTTGATGTTTTATTGTTATTGATGCTGCTATATTGATGATCAACGTAGAGGAGCTTATGTATTGTGTATGTATTCGGAAATAGTACATGATCAGGATAATCTCTGTTGAATATGTTTTAAATTATTCAAAATTTCTACATGGTATCAGAGCTGTTGATCATCAGATCTACTATTCAGGAAGTGTTTATATTCTATTTCTTCAGGCAGAGTCTGTAATCGGGCCAGGTAGCCTCTGGATTCATCCTTCTTTTGGAAGGTGAGATATCCGGTGAATGCCCATACAGTTAATCTCTATAAGAGAAATATTGTGTTCTCACGAATTTTAGATCGGAAGCGGTTGAGTTTGAGCTGGTGGAAATCGAATTTGCAGCAGTGTTGTTGAAATGTCTTTCAACGGATTGCAAATGTTATTCCAAAGCAAGAGCGACCTGGAGCTCAAGGATAAACTCAGAAACAATAAAGGTGAGAATGGATCTTCATCAAAGGTATCTGATGAAGAGAATTACGCTTTGGCTGCCAAAGCAAAGAAGGGGAAGAACAAGAAAGCTTCTCATTCCGGTGCGAAAGGCAAGAAGCAGGACATGTCCAAGGTGAAGTGTTTTCATTGTCACCAGCACGGACACTATGCCACTAATTGTCCGCAGAAGAAGAAGAACAAGCAGGCTGCTGGATCTTCAGCAGGAGAGGCTCTAGCCTCACAGTTTGAGCTTGATTTTTCATTGATCACATGCTTGGTTTCAAGTGTGATGGGATCGGTGTGGTTCTTGGACAGTGGTGCGTCTTTTCACATGATGAGAGATAGAGATTTGTTCTCTGATCTGGAGGACAAAGATCTTGGAGTGCACATCGAGATGGGCGATGATAGTAGATACAGTGCGACCGGTATCGGTACCATTTCCTTTGAGAGGGAGTCTGGTAAACCCTTCGTATTGAAGGAAGTCATGCATGTTCCAGGATTGAAGAAGAATCTTATCTCAGTGGCGATGTTAGAAGACAAGGGGTATGATGTTGTTTTCAGCGAGGGAAAGGCCTTCCTACACAGCAAGACAACTGGTGAGACCCGGAAGATAGGGGTTCGAGTGAGGAACCTTTATCAGTTGCATGTAGATGGATGCGCAGCAATGGCAGGCAAGGCAGAAGGATTGGTGAGCCGGGATGATGGCGAGTTGTGGCACAGGAGATTGGGTCACCTTCACCATGGAGCCTTGAAGACACTGCAGCAGATCACTATAGGGCTCCCTAAAGGCACACTTGCGCAGTCAGATCAGTGCAAGGGGTGTACTTTTGGGAAGTTTGTGAAAGCCACCTTTCACGAGAAGGATAGTCGTGCCACGATGATCCTTGAGAGAATTCACACAGACGTGTGTGGACCTTTCTCAGTTTCTTCGACAGCAAAACACAGGTATTATGTGATTTTTGTTGATGATTTCTCTCGTAAGTGTTGGATCTTCTTCATGCAGAAGAAGAGCAAGACATATTCAAAGTTCTGTGAATTCAAAGCACTGGTCGAGAAGGAGTCGGGGAAGAAGGTGAAGGCTCTTAGGAGCGATAATGGTGGTGAATACATCTCGGACGAGTTCAAGGATTTCTACAAGGCAGAAGGGATTCGTAGAGAGCTCATAGCTCCCCATAACCCACAGCAGAACGGGGTAGCTGAGCAGAAGAACAGAACGATTATGTGTGCTGCACGGGCAATGTTGCATGATCAGGGCCTACCCCTTCACTTGTGGGCGGAAGCATGCAATACAACAGTTTATGTACAGAACCGTTGTCCTCATAGGGTACTTGGCATGAGTACACCCGAGGAGGCTTATTCTGGTAAGAAGCCTGATCTTTCTCATTTGAGGATTTTTGGTGCTAACGTTTACATGCATGTGACGAAGAATGCCAGGAAGAAGTTGGAGCCGACTGCAGAGGTTGGGATATTTGTGGGGTACACTGATACACCCCACAACTATCGTGTGTATTTGACAGACAGTGGTAAAACTATCATGCGACGGGATATAAAATTTCAGGAGGAGAAAGCCATGAAGTGTTCACTTGAGAGGGAGCTACACTTACATGCAGATGAGGAGCTATTAGTTCTTAAGGATGAGCTTCAGGATGTGGATCAGCCACAGGACGAGGTTCATGGAGTGGAAGAGACCACTCATGCAGCGCCAACCATCAGAGGGCGAAATCGCTTGATAGAAGCTGAGTGAATGGCTCAAGATGCAGAGAAAGTTGTAGGACCACCTACAGCCCAACGCAGGCAGAGACAGTCACCTGATCGGCACACTGGATACATGGCTCTTATGAGCAAGTGTGTTGTGACTGAGCCATCCTCTTTCGAGGAAGCTGTGGAGGATCCCGCATGGGTAGATTCCATGGTGGAAGAGTATGATTTGATTGTCAGAAACAGTGCATGGGATATTGTTCCTAGACTGGAAGGGAAATCAATGGTGGGTTCGAGATGGATCTACAAAGTTAAGCAGGCAACTAACGGGAGTGTAGATAAGTACAAGGAAAGATTTGTTGCCCGAGGCTTTTCACAGATAGAGGGGATCGATTATGAGGAGACCTTTGCACCTGTCGCAAGGTATTCTTCCATACGGACGATTCTTGCTCTCTCAGCGCAGATGGGATGGCACATTCATCAGATGGATGTAAAGACTGTGTTCCTCAACAGAGTCATTGAGGAGGAGGTGTACATTGAGCAACCCGAAGGCTTTGAGGTCTTCAGCAGTGAGTCGCATGTGTGCAGGCTCAAGAGAGCGTTGTATGGGTTGAAGCAAGCACCACGTGCTTGGTACACACAGATAGACAGCTATTTCACAGGACTTGGATTCTCCAAGAGCGAGGTGGATCCTAACCTATACCAGATTGTGGTGGAGGGTAAGTTGCTTATCATTGTACTGTATGTTGATGATTTGATTCTAACGGGTGATGAGCTGTTGATACTGTCATGCAAGAAGGATCTTGCTACAGAGTTTGAGATGAAGGACTTGGGCCTCCTTCACTATTTCCTAGGATTGGAAATATGGCAGCACAGTGGTGGACTGTTTGTTTCTCAGGGCAAGTATGCTCGGGAGATACTGGAGAAGTTCAACATGCATGGCTGCAAGCCTATTGATACTCCTCTTCCTGGAGGTTGGAGGAAGGAGGATGCCACTTCGGGAGAAGAAGTGGATGCCACTGTTTATCGACAGTTGGTGGGGTCGCTGATGTATTTGGTTAATACACGACTCGATATATGCTATGCAGTTAACCAGCTTTCACAAGCTATGGTTAAGCCTACCAAGATCTTCTGGAAGGCGGGCAAGCATGTATTGTGTTATTTGAGAGGCACATCGGGATATGGATTGTGGTACAGACAGGAGGATGCAGATTGGGCAGGGAGCTCAAGAGGCCAAGTATATGGCAGCAAGGACATCAGGTACCATCATATCAGAGATTGTGTGCAGCAGAGGATCATGTTGCTTTCATACATTCCAACGGAGGATCAGGACGCTGATATTCTGACGAAGGCTCTCACCGGGAGCAAATTCGAATACCACCGAGGTAGGATAGGGGTTGCTGATAATCCATATCTTGTCGAGAGGGAGTGTTGAGATTGCAACAAGATGATGGAGCTTAGTGAAAAGAGTCGCCTTCACTAAGTGGGCCCACAGGCAAATTATGGCGCAAGTTCTATTTTTGGATCCCAGCAGGGATGATCACAGCAGGAGTGACCACAGCAGGGATGATCACAGCAGGAGTGACCACAGCAGGAGTGATCATAGTAGGAGTGACCACAGCAGGAGTGATCACAGCAGGAGTGATCAAAGTCTATTTTTAGACTGGCTGTCCAAAATAGAAAAGTCAAATATTATTGTCTCATAATAATATTTGGACTATAAACTTGATCTTATTCTCTTGGAGCACTTCAGTTTGAGCTACAGATGTGGCCCATGCAGCTGTCAGAAGGAAGTACGCTTTTCTTATGAGTCAGTTGAGTTGTTGCATGCATGACTTCAGTTAGAACTCAATCAGTTGAGTTTGGTGGAGTTGATTGTGGAGTTGATGGAGTTGTGTTCAGTTTGACTTGGTTAAACTAGTTGTAGTTAGTCTAACTGCAAATAGACTAATGATGAGTTTTTAAACTAATTATTAACTCATAATACAACTATAGAATACATCAGTTAACTCAGTTGCATGTCAGTGCATGTTCAGTTCAACAGGGACAGGTGTTAGAGAATCAGATTGCTATCAGTTGTGACTATAGTTGTGCATGAGGATTTGCACAATCAAGGGATTGAGTATGCCAATGAGTTTGCTCATGTATTTGCCCAGTATTATAGCCTCTGCTCACGTCTAACACAGTGTGAGTGATTCTTTGGAGGTGAAATACGAGTTTGGTAAACCATTCTCATTCATTCTTGAGCAGGTATTGAGCAGTGGAGGCAGGCAAGCAGTGGAATAGATTTGGAGATCAGATCTTAGCTGTATTGTGTGTAACAGGTGGAGCTGGTACTGGATTGCTTGTGATAAGCATTGTACTTTGTAATGTTACATGGTCTCAATCATTAATATACAAATAGTTGGGGTTTTTAGCGAGATGCTTTCCCCGGGTTACATACTATGTTAATGTGTGAATGCTCTTGATGTTTTATTGTTATTGATGCTGCTATATTGATGATCAACTTAGAGGAGCTTATGTATTGTGTATGTATTCCACAATAGTACATGATTAGGATAATCTCTGTTGAATATGTGTTAAATTATTCAAAATTTCTACACTAAGATCAAAATTTCCTTCAAGTTCTGCCTCTAAAAATATTGATATTTCATGAGTAACCAGTTGACAGTAGTCGAAGGTATTTTATGTCGTAGAAGAGATAGAAGAATGGGTGAAAAGTGGTATTTTTTATGGACAAGGAAGAAAAGGAAGTGGAGAAGAGGCCTAGTAGTGTGAAAAATGAATGATGAGGCTATGGTGGACCCCTCGTCTTGTTCCTAGATGAAAAAACTCAAATCTACATCCCTTTCTCATGAACCATTTAAGAGTTATATCCTTCAATGTTGCCGGAAACAATTTCAATTTTTGAGTGTTTAGTAAGTAACCATAATATCTACAAAGGATTTCAAATTGAAAGATAAAATTTTTCGGATCCTTTGACCTCATAGCATGGAAGTTGGGTAGGAAATATGAATGAGCACTTCTATCAGTATCTTAAATGGGAAATTCATGAGGATCTTCCTCGTTGTCATAATCTCCATCCATTTCTTCTACCTTCTCTTCCACCTCTTCTTCTTCTACCTACAAAAGTGGATGGTGATGTGGTTCATACTGCACCATGTCATCAAATGGGGGAGTTAGGTGTTGAAGAATTAATTTTTTTTATGTTTTTATAAAAAGATTGAAAAAGAATCCTGATGTAATGCAATTTTTTGAAATGAAATACTGCTAATGCGTTTTTTTGTTTTCGCAGAAATGGATCAACTAAGGAAGAAAACAGTGCATACTTTGACACCTCACTAGAAATAGCCCCAAAAAGTGATAAACCTCAATATTGCAACAAGAATGTTGCAAATCACGAGGCTACCAACTTAAATTATCAACCTTGGGTTCATACAAACTTAAGAGGTGTCGGCACTATATGTGTAACATGCAATGTGTCCTTCTTCCATTGAATTGATGCAATGAAGTGAATGTCATGAAATCCAAGCCTAAACTAATTGCAGAAATGGAAATGTTATTATGTTTGCAGAAAGGAAACCTAATTACTTTTGTAGAGAGGAAATCCTAGGTACTTTTGTAGAAACTAAATACTATTCTAATTTTCATGAATGTAAATGTTAATCCTATTTGGACAAATGTAAACATTAACCTATTTGGAGAGTGTAAATGGTACATCAAAAGGAAACCTAGTTTATGCAATAGAAATAGCAATAATGGAAACGTCACTACAACAAAACAGGCAATTTACGCCAGATTTAGCACCAGATTTTAGTGTATTTTTCTCTCCATTGGGATGAGCAGCCTGGCGCTAAATCTGGCTCTATTGTACAATTTTTAAAGCGTCCTTTTTTGCGCCAAATTTTGCATCATATTTTGCACCAAGATTTGTATTTTGTTTTACAACAGGGTTTGCTTCTAGTTTTGTGCCATTTTTTGCATCATTTTTAGCTTCCTGTTTTGTGCCATTCTTTGCTTCTATTTTTGTGTCATAATTTGCATCGATTTTTACACCATCTTTTGCATCTAATTTAGTGCCTTTTTTTGCATTGAGTTTGTGCCAGTTTTTGCATCTAGTCTTATGCCATTTTTTGCTTCTAATTTTGTACTTATTTTTACATCTATTTTTGCACCAATTTTTCTGCCTTTTTTTACACCATTTTTTGCATCTAATTTTGCACCATATGTTGAATCTGATTTAGTGCCAAATTTTTCATCCATTTTTGCACCATTTTTTTCATCCACTTTTTCGTTTCATTTGTCTCCCTTTTTTGCATCCTATTTTGCACCTAATTTTGCATCATTTGTTGCATCCCATTTAGCATCATTTTTAACAACATTTCTTGCATCCAATTTTGTATCCTTTTGAGCATCTAAATTTTCACCCTATGTTGGACCATGTGTTGCGTCCACCTTTGAATCCCATTTTATGTCTAATGTTACGTTCAATTTTGAGCCATTTTTTCATCTACTTTTGCATTTGTTTTTGCACCAAGTTTTGAATCATTTGTTGCACCTCATTTTGCATCCAATGTTGCATCCAAATTTGATCCATTTTTATGCCCATTTTCACACCATTTTTTCTACATTTGTGTCCAATTTTTCACCATTTTTTATGTCCAATTTTGCATCCTTTTTGGTGTCTAATTTTGCATCCTTTTTGGCATCCAAGTTTGCATGCTTTTTTCTACCACATTTTGTGTCCACAATTGCATCTCATTTTGCACCTAGATTTTAGTTTGAATTTTCATCTAGTTATGCATTATTTTTGGCATCCTTAGTTTCACCCTTTTTTAGTCCCATTTTGCTTCTTGTTTTGTGTATTTTCTTACATCCTTTGTGCACCCAATTTTGCATCCTCATTTTGGTGTCCATTTTTGCATCTTTGTTTGTGCCCAATTTGGTATCTTTTTGTATGCCCTATTTTGTTCCCTTCTTTGTGTCTAGTTTTGCACACTTTTTTAATTCTACTTTAAAACCCTTTTTGTCTCATTGTTTGCATCTTGTTTTGATGGCTATTTTAACATCCAATTCTACTCCCAATGTTGCATCGATGGTTACATCCACTTTTGGCTTCTTGTTTAGAGTTTTACTTTTACTTCCATTTTACTAATTTTATTACATAGTGAAATATATTACAGTTTCTAAATATCATTTTGCTGTAGGATTTAATGCACAGTTAGATGAACATAAAACCCTCTCAGTTTATCCAAGAAACCTAAGATAAACTGATTAAGAGAAAGGTTGTTCTAAGGCTCAGGATTCTTAGTAGATCAAGATGTAGAGTATAGATTAAGAAAAGAAGAATGAATTCATGTGAGTCCTCGCACGTAGGTCTTGTTGGAGTTTTTAGTGTAGCTGGGAAGCGCTCCTAGATAGCTCCAAATCTTGGTCCTACACACAAGATAGAGAATAAATAAAACTTCACAACATAATATCTTGATAATTGAAACTATCAAAAACATATAAATATTACTGAATAAATAAATATAAACCAAAATCCCATAAATTCATTAATTAAATAGGATAAGTAGAGAATGAATAGTAGCATATGGAAGGAAGAACATCTAATCTATATTAATAAAGGAGTTGGAGGAAAATTACAACCATCAGATGCAGTTGCAACAACACCTCCCCCAACTCCTAGCTCCAAAACCATCCCTCTCAAGATAGATCTCAGCAGCGTGACAATACACGAATTCCCATCATTTCCTCAATGGCCAAGCCTCCAATATATAGGAAAGTGAAGGCTATGAAGATTTCCCAAATTCCTCATTAGTTCAATTTTGGCAAAAGCTTTTGGGTGAATAATGTTTCCTCATATAAAAATGGCATTTTCCACTTTTTAGATGCTTTTGTGCTTAGGAAAAAGCTTCCCCATGCTTTATGGCTCTTTCCCACTTTTGTATGCTTTTATTTTTTAGGAAAAATCTAAAGATGAGGATAAAGAGATCACATTCCACCATATGAGTTTCCGAAAGTGAACAAGAGTGTCAAATTCTAGTTAACTCGAGCTTTTTTCCTCACATTAGAGGAATTTTCATTTTAAAATGTTAACATTGAATTTCCATGTCATAATGTGTAAGCCAATCAAAATCCTTTAAAATTTAAAAGACATACAGGTGTGACTAGGCAGTGGATTTTTTTTTAATAATATAACTTACCTAATTTAACTGTGAATGGTGCCTAAGTGACCCAAAACTATATTAAATATTAAAAATAAAATTAATATCTTAATCTATAAAAGTTAGAATATCGAGAATATTTTTAATGAAGGGTAAATCATGGTGTGTTAAATAAATAAATTTAAATATAAAATCCTAAATCCTAAATTTAATTTAAATTTTGTTAAATCTTGTATTGATAAATTAATTTAAATGTAAAATATAAATATATGGTTATTTTGATAAAAGTGCATTTATTTGAGTAACTTAAATTTATATTTTAAATTTTCCTTTTAAATTTAAATTTTCTTAAATCTTGTGTTAATAAATTAATTTCAATATAAAATACATGTAGACGGTTATTTTTTATAAAAGTGACATTTATTTGGGTAATTTAAATTTCCTTTAAATTTTGAATTTTTTTTTTTTTAATTTAAATTTACTTTTTTAATTTAAATTTTATTAAATCTTGTGCTAATATATTAATTTAAATATAAAATACATATACAATTATTTTGATAAATGTGACATTTATTTGGGTAATTTTAGTAAAAGAATAATAAAAATGATATATTAAAAAATTGTCTACATGGCATTATTTTATTAGTTTCTTAATTTTTTCTTAGGTGGTTATTTTTTGAGTTGAAAATTCCTCTAATGTGAGAATTTTGGTAACAAAAGTTAGATGAAGGGGACAACTTGTTATAGACTAGGATACCGTGGTCCTCATGGTACATAACTTGTATTATAGGCTTATATGGTTTAGGAGAAAGGGGTATTTCAACCAACAGCATAGTATTCTCCTCCAAGATGATCAGGTGGTATTTTCATGTATAACACATTTAAGAACATATCACAATTCAAATTCATAACTTAGTATTTGTAAACAAATTTAGGGGTAATTGACAACATTCATAAAAAATATAGCAGTATCCTCATA
This sequence comes from Pinus tabuliformis, assembly GCA_031772625.1. Classification (NCBI taxonomy): domain Eukaryota; kingdom Viridiplantae; phylum Streptophyta; class Pinopsida; order Pinales; family Pinaceae; genus Pinus; species Pinus tabuliformis. The sequence continues at coordinate 694,294,585 of CM062812.1, read as the reverse complement.
TATAACAATTCTCCATCAAAAAATCATTGACAATTTTCATTATACATATATTACTACTAAATCAACATTTATCGCAGATATCATTATTCTAAGGTAAATTCACAACATTACATCCAACTATAGTAATATCATCATACATAATCATTCTCCATAAAAAAGCATTGACAGGTTTCAACACATATATAAAGTAACAAGAAAATACTAATAATATCCTCATCATCTTTAATCAAATCAACTAAGATTCAAATGTGTGATTACCATATCAAAATATTTCATGAACACCATTATTCTAAGGTAAATTCACAACATCCATCAAAAGATAGTAATATCATCATACATAATAATTCTCCATCAAAATAGTGTTGATAATTTTCAATATATACATAAAATAACAAGATAAAAATGATAATATCATCATCATATTTAATAAAATCAACTAAAAGTCAATGTAAGATTACCAAATAAAAATGTTTCATAGATATCATTATGCTAAGGTAAATTCACAACATCCATAAAAAAATAGGAAACTCATCATACACGATAATTCTTCATAAAAAAAGTGTAAACAATTTTCAACATATTCATAAGGTACCAAGATAGTACCGATAGTATCATCATCATTATTCAAATAAACTAAAATTCAAATGTATGATTACCATATTAAGACATCCAACTAAATATAAAAAAATAATGCATGCCTAGCTAGCACCATGAAAATCATAGTCAATCTCATACTCATGATCATTTCCATGATCATCATCCTAACCATCCTGATAATATCATCCACATAATCATCACCAATGCCATCGCCATCCTCATCATTATCATCTATGATATATGATGTAATCTAAACATAGTCTATATCATCATCTTCGTGGTCATTACCTATAGCGTTCTGGAAAAAAAATCAATATTACATGTTAGTACTAATTCTATACCAAAATGCATGTTTTTATTACAATGCTAACAATAAAATGAGGTAGAACATAATAACATTTAATAGTACTAAAAATAAAATGAAAATATGGCTTAAGATATATTGGAGATCCAACTAATATTACACTTGTAATTCCATTAAGTAGTAGAAGCATCTTTTAATCCATATGAAGTAGGTACCCATTTGTTCTTCATATTATATTGTGAATGTTTCTTATGATTTCCATGCAGAATTGGTAAATTAATATTTACTCGAAGCTTTATTTCAAATTACAATTGTAATTCAAATTAGAAATAGAAGAAATTTTAACAAAAAAGGAATTCACATGAAAAAGTAAATTGTTTTTAATGAAAAATAAGTCGCATACAATATGAATGTCACATGAAATATTGAGTTGTTTTTAATGCATGTACTTTTCTCTATAATAAGATGGATCCTAATGTTCGTTCGAGAACAAATGCTCACAAATAATTACTGCATTTTAGCCATTATCACACTTAATCCATTATACCTATTGACGACAATGATTCCATTCAAATTGCTTTGAACTCCCTAAATATAATGTAAAAGAGAAAACTCCACGACCACGACCATGACTGCAACCCCCTCCCTTGCCTCGTCCACCATCAAAGACAATGAACTTGGAGTTATGACCACGATAACAACCCCTCCCTTGCCTTGTGTCCACCATTAGAGGCATTGAACTTGGAATTAAGAGTACTCATGTTTTCTTTGCTCTAATTAATCTCCAAGGAATCAAAACTTGATCAATATATCAAGGACTCCATCAAGGAATAGATATATCATAAGAGAAGCTCAATAGGCTTTGCCAAAAGAGTGTGAAATAACACTTATCTCTGTTTTATGAAATAACTCGAGTGAGTGGAATGAATGGTGGGAAACACTTACCAAGGAAAGGAATATTTTTGGTCCGTCCTTATTTCTATTATTATTTTTGCTTCTTAGAATGGAGGGAAGTGTTTAAAAAAATTCTAAAAAATATTATATATATATATATTTTTTCTTAAGTTTAGTTTTTTTTTAAATATATATTCAGTTTAGTATTTTTTTATTTTCTAAAAAATATATATTTAGTTTGTGGTTTTTTTTTTATAACAAAAATTATATTTTCTTTTTATAAAAATGGATTTTTAACATCCATTCATGCTAAATTTGTGATTTTATGATATAAGTTTAAATTATATATAAAAATTAACTTAATGCCATGCGTTGTGTCGTTGAGATGGGTATTATACATCTCTTCCTTGCTAAGTTATAGAATGTGCTTGGGTTTTCTTAATGCAATAAAATTAATTCTTCTCTTCATTATATCTTGAGATGTTCAACTTGCACCTAATAAAACAATAAAGTTAAAATAGGTTTGCCTTTGTCCTTTGTAGATTTATTTCCCCATTAATCCTCGCCTTAATAGATTAAATGTCTTATGGTGGCCTTGAGTGGTCACTCCCATTAGTTGTATGCTTTTTAGTTTTATGTTAGTGACATTTCTTAGGATTGATAACATGTTATTTAATTTATGAAAATGTATTATTTTCCATATTATTGTTAAATATTAATATTAAATATGTTGGTTTTGAACATGGTTTAGTAGAAAGTTCCCAAAAGGTTTATAGATTGTAATTTATAATGTAATGCTTCATTGCTTGATGAAATTGTTTTGAATATTTTTTTTTAAAGATTCATTGATTTATGAAACTTTTATGGATATTGTTTTTTAGTATATTAACATGTATGTGATAAAGTCAAAAGTCACCTCTTTTTGAGATTTTCATTGGTTAATTTCCCTTAAGGCTATCAAGTTCACCATTCATTCCCAGGATAAGGAAATATAGGACTCATGAAGTGGCATTGTCCAATAACTTAAATCTTGGAACATGTTTTTCTTAGGCACATTATACTTCCTTTCTGTGTAAATTCTCCATGAAAATAGTCTCATGGAACATGAGGGACCTCAATAGTAAAGGAAAACAAATACTCCTAAAATAAAAATGGTACGCAAAGCACCCATCGATAATGTTGATATAAGAAATAAAAATATTAAGTGAGGTTCTACCTCATATAATTAGAAAATAGGGTAGGAATTTCCAAGTAGTAGTGATTGATGATTAGAAATACTTGGGTGGAATGGCTATTATTTGGAATGATCAGGACATCAAGGTTACCAATATGTTTACCTCTTTTCACATTATGACAATATAATTTTAGTTAATTGACATCTAGGACTACTACCATGTATCCAATGTCTATGACTCCAATATCACAAATGGAAAACCTCTATTTCTCAATTCTATTTCTAGCACAAGTAATTTATACTCCCCATTTGCGTGGATTATCGAGAGTGACTTCAATATTATCAAGTGTCTCGAGGAAAAGAAAGGATGAATCAATGTTTACCAAGAGATTTTGTAAGATATACCATCAAGGCCCTAAAGTAGTATTCATTAAAGTTCTCAAGCAATGAGTCTCCAACCCACACATGTGGATCAATGACATGTAATACATGTGTGTGTGGTGACTAACTTAATACACTGTTCTAATAACTCCACAAACTTAAGTATTTCATTCCGTCACATGATTTACTGTAGTGTGACATAAGTAAACCAAGAGTAGACATGAAACCCTTAGGCAAGAAAAATTCCCTAGATCCTCAATTAGGTTCTTAAATGATGAAGTGAAAATGAAATGGGAAAAGAGGACTTCATCATTTAACCATCACAAACATATGATCAAGTGTGACTAGGAGTGTATATATTCATATGTTTTCCAAAGAGGGTGTGAATACATGAGTTACCATTCATTGGGCCTTATTTTTCTTTCTTTTGATTTTTCTTATATATAGGACTTAGGGAATAAGGTTTTCATAAGTTTTGAACAACTCATAGATATAATATTTACATAAATTTTCACTTTAACCTTAGAGTTTAGACTTAGATAAATCATTATAGTGTATCTTTAATGATTTTGGCTTTCACTTTTTGATTTTCTTTCATCACAAATGACAAAAGGGGAAATATTTTGCCACAAATCTATGAATGCTCAATCATAAAGGCATCATGCGATGAAAACAAATTAATGATGTTATTCACTATGAAAATGATGGGTATTCTTGAGAAACGCTTATGCTTGTGGATGTCTCCTCCCTAGTTGAGAGGGAGTGAGCATTGACACCATATTATCCATTTGTCATGTACTACGGCCGAGACTAATAGTCGTAAGCCTACTAAAGACACCAGTAGGGAGAATGGTGGATTAGATAAACATCTAGGACCAATATTCTTTGAGAATTTTTGCTTTGACTAGGACTAACCGCCATAAGTCAAGTACATTAATCCAAGATAAGAATAGTCATGAGGATTGACATTTCCTGGTGTCAAATATTATGACAGTGGATTAGGAAATGATCATGCAAGGACATGCTTGATGAACATCCTAGTGCGGTAAGTGCCTAAAGAGGTAGTGGTGTCCAAATTTATGCCTCCCAACATTGTGCTATGATCTAATGGAGAGATATAACTTGTTAGTCAAGGCCTTTCTATTTTGACAATGTTGGCTATGATGATGTAAATCATCGTTGATGCTTATCAATCCAAATCCCTTCTTATATGAATATTTCAACTTGAGAGTACTTTTTTGTCTCATTATGAATATCTCCCTAGTTTAGAGGGAGTATCATCATCTTCATTATAATCATCATCACCACCATCAATCTCATCATTGCATTATCGTCATAATAACCATTCATGTCGTCATCATCATCATCATCATTATGGACATTTTCGTCAATGTTTCTTAATTATAGGTGTCGTAAGAAATATCATCAACCCAAAAAATATTACGAGTGCTCAAAAAGGGTTGTTAGGACACATGATATATGCAAGAGAAATGACAACTTTATTTTTTAGAGATGATCGATGATCATCATCATCACTACCATTATCATTGTCATTATAATTTTCATCGTCCCCATCATCATAATTAATGTAATTTCTATCATCATTGTTGTCAACTTTGTCATGAACATCATAATCATCATTCATGCCATTATTTTTGTTGATTATGACCAAGATGAAAATAATGATAATGATGATCAAATGATGATGACTTGGAAGATGACTCTAAAGATAATGATTATGATTATGACCATGACAACATTTAAAAATTGGGAAGATTGTCCAAGGTCATTAGCATCGCCATCATCATTGTCATTATAACCCCCATCATCTTTATCATCATTTTGATTATCATAATAATCACAATTCATGTCATCATCATCATCTTCATTATCATCATCGTCATAATTATTGACATTGTCATCAGTTGTTCATAATTGTTAATGTCATAAGAAATATCATCAATGAAAAAAAAATGTGTTGGAAAATGGATGCAAAAGTCAAAAAAAAATGGGGGCAACAATAGACGTAAAATTGGATGAAGAGTGGACACAACATAAGTAGATGCAAAACAAGACAGAAAATTGACACAAAAGTGGATGAAAAATTAGATGTAACAGTTGATGCAAACTTGGACACAAAATAGGATGCAAACATGGATGAAAAAGTGGAAGAAAACATGGGTGTAATAGTAGGCATAAAAATTAGCATGAATTGTTGTGAAATAAATGGGGATACAACAATGAACAAAAAAAGAAGACACAAACTTGGATGCAAAAAGGAGGAAAAATTGGATTAAAAAATGGATGTAAACATGGACCAAACATGGGTGCAATAGTGGACACAAAATTAGATTCAAAATTGGATACATCAAAAGTGGATGTAAAAGTAGATGCAAAATGGGATGCAAAAAACATAAAAATTATTTGATGCAAACTTGGACATAAAAGAGGATGCAAATGTGGATGCAAAATTGGAAGAAAATGTGGGTTTCAATGATAGGCACAAGATATGGCACAACAAAAGTGGATGTAATAAAAAACACAAAAAAGATGCAAACTTGGATGCAAGACAAGATGCAATAAGGTATGCAAAATTGGATGCAAACATGGGTGCAATAGCAGAAACAAAATTGGATGAAAAATATGGATGCAATGGAAGTAGATGCAAAAGAATACACAAAATGAGATGCAAAACCCAACACAAAAGTGGATGCAAAAATAGATGCAATATTTTGATGCAAAAGTGGATGCAAAATTGGAAGCGAACATGGGTACAACAGTAAGTACAAAACATGGTACAAATAGTGTCACAACAAAAGTGGATGTAATGATAGATGCAAAAAAAGAGACAATTGAAGATGAAAAATAAGGTGCAAAAAGGGATCCAAAGGTGGACATAAACATGGGTGCAACAGTGGATGAAAAATATGATGCAAAAGTAGATGCAATATGAGACACAAAACTTGATGCAAATCTTGACGCAAAGGGGATGCAAAAAATGATGTAAAAATGGATGCAAAAAATGATTTAAAAAATGATGCAAAAGAGGATGCAAGAGATGATGAAAAAGTTGATGCAAGTGTAGGCACAAAAAGTGGATGCAATAAATGATACAAAAGTTGGCGAAACAAAATTAGGTGCCAAACTTGATGCAAAACATGGTGCAAAGGATGGCACAAAACTTGGCATAAAACCTGGCGTAAAACCTGGTGTAAAACCTGATGCAAAACCTATTACAATACCTGGTGCTAAACTTGGTGTAAGACTTGGTGAAAAACTCGGTGCAAACTTTGCATCAAGTTTTGCACCATATTTGATAAATGGACACAAATAGCACCAAAAATGGGCTCTAGACGCAAAAAAGGAAGAAAAAAGGGACGCTAATCACAGGGTTTTGTTGTAGTGCGTAAACCATAACTTAATATGTATGAAAAAAAATAAAATCATTCTTCAATCACTACATTCAAGATAGATTTTTTCAACCAAGTTCATGAGGTGCTCCATAAAGTAATCATGAAAATCATCATTATGCTCTTCAAGTCATGAATCTGTCCACTAACCATAATTGTAGAGGTGAATTGAAATGGAGAAGAGACAAGGCTTAAGAGTTTTTTGGTCTTACTCAATCATGGTTTTGCAGCGTAGAGGTCATTATTCAAGCCTAAGAGACAAAAACCAAGATTTTGGAGCAAATTTGGTCAAGTTTACATGTGCTACAAGAGGTTCTACAGGAGGTCATGTTTTTTTACATGAGCAAGATAACTTGTTGAATTCCCAAGTAAATAAAATGAAAATGAGATGAGAATTTTTTTTATTATTAAGTAGGATTTCTTAGGACTCTGTTCCAAGTGGAATCAATCCAAAATACCCCTATTAACGCATGCTAAAAAATAGTATAAAATTACTACTCTAAAAACTGGAAATTCAAGAACTAGTGAGATAGTTAACATACCAAATGCCTAACCTAATCAAGTGAAAAGGATAGTGTAGATTTTTTTATTAAATTATTTTTTTATGACCTAAGACAATTTTAATAAAAAAATGAATCTCATTAACACGTTCTACAAAATAACAAAAAATTACTACTATTTTGCTTCATGGGACTTCCAGGAATTCTAGATTTGTGAACTAGTAAACCAATCCAAATAGCTGAATGAATAATATGACTTTTCAAATATGTTTGAAGGATGTATAATTCTTTTGAATCTGTAAATAACCTACAAAATTTCTCATTTCAATAATTTAACCAATATGACCTACAACAAAAGAAACATGAATTGAAAATGCAGAAATAAGATATGCAAGTGAAAAATACATTCAAAGAAAATAAATAAAGTGTACAAGAGGGATATGAACCTCCTGGGATGGCGAAGCCCAAGGAAACTCAAATTCCTAGGAAGGAAACCAACCTTTAAAAGCTAAAAATGGCACCAAACTTCATTATTTGAATCAGTCCAAGTACATCCTTGCTATAAATGAAAGTGGATGGAGTAAATAACAAGTTTTCTCCACAATAAGACTAAGAAATACATGCCTCTAGAGGAAAATTTGAATTTTTACTTATACAAAGTGATGATGAAGCATTCTTCTTAAAAGGAGGAATTTTTTCTCTCCAAAATCCGTCAAATTGTGGATCTAGTTCCCAACACTAGGAATCTGCATTAAATGACATGAAGCACATTCCTATATTTTCTCAATTATTAGAGCTCCATAATTTGTGTAATAATTTCATAATATCCTATTCATTTATTATCCAATATTGGTTCTCTTGTATCAGGGAGCAAGTCTAAATTATCTCATACTCCAAATCTTCATAATCTGCCCAATATTCTCACAATATTCTACAAAACTAGAAATATTAGGCGTAAATATGAAATTATCTCTAAACCTTCCTAATGAATACATTATAGCTCAAAATATGTCATATAATGTAAAAAAATGAGTTTTAATGCATTGAAGGATGGTCACATGGGCCTTAAGTTGTATCTAATTTGGAGGCCCGTCAATATCTATGTTTGTCTCTATATGTCTCTTTCTTCTTCTGTCTCTCTCACCCGTCCATCTCTCTCTCTCTCTCTCTCTCTCTCTCCATGCCATCTACATTTATATATCCTTCCATCTCTCCTTCCTTATCTCTCTATCTCACCATCCCAATCACACATGCTCTCTCTCTTTCCATATCTATATATATCTCCCTCCCTCCCTCTCTTTGTCTCTCTATTCTTCTCTCTCTCCCCCTTCCATCTATATCTATATATCTCTCCATCTATCATTCTTTGTATTTATGTATCACCCCCTCAACATACACACTCCCTCCCTCTAGATAGATATGAAGAGAGAGTGTGTAAGTTTAGGGGGTGAGATGTTCATGTTATTTAAAAGCTTGTGCAAAAATTATTATTATGTCATGTGATTGTTTATTAACATTTCTATTAGTTCCACTACCATAGCCCAAGTCTCTAACCTTATCCCCTTCAACTCCATATCTCTAGTATCATTCTACCTTTCTCCTTTCCTAAATATCAAAAATTATATTTTGTGTTTCAAATGCTAAAGATATTTGCATTGTTTTATTTTAAGAATTTCATAAGCACTTTATATAAATTTTCTATAGTTACTTTCATGGAGACATGACCTTATTTCCTTGTTTGTTACATTGTTATACAAATATAAACTTAGAAATTACTATGTTTTTTCTTAGTTGAGCAATGCTAAAAATACTATGCAACAAGCAGAGAATGACTATGACTGTAACCCTCAAGTCACTTAATCAATCTAGGCACAATAATAATAATAACAATAATAAATATTAGTTCATTATGTTTATGTATTTATAAAGAATTGAAATTTTTATTTTATGCTTTTAAAAGGTTACAAGTCAACCACAATTTTGAACTTTTACATCTTTTTCTTAAACTTCTACATTTAAAAAAAAAAATCTAGGATTGACATACATATAGACTTAAAATATATGGTATTAAGATTTTATTTGTTTGATGAATTTGATAAATCATATATTTTCCTTCATGGTATCATTTTCAAATAACATTTGTATATTAAATATTCCTTTTAAATATTGAAATTGAATATTTTTTATTTATCATCATGATGTTATTAAAGAATAATTTATATATAGATTGTTCATCACCTTATAATATTTAATCATGCATAAGATAATTAGTTTAGATAATATAGTTAGTTTAGAGAGTCATTTTTTTGTGTGTTAAGAGTGGATGTCATTACCTTTTCTTCTAACTATTTGTATTGAGACCAAATAACTATTTGTATTTGCATAGTTTACTTCCTTACTTCCTTTGGGATTAAATTTTCCTTGTACACCCTTGCAACGGGGCTTTTTATACATTTTTGCATTAGTCTATACATTTGCTCCCTAGATTTTTTACATCAAAGGCTCTGTTGAGTACTGTTGTCTAGTTACATCTTGTTGTAGTTCTCTTTTTTGATCTATATAAATGCTTAAATTTTTTAGTATTTATTAACAAGGATTCTATACCTATATCCCTCCTCTCTCTCTCTCCACCTTTCCTTACCCCTCCCCCCCTCCAATATATGTTATCAACCAAGGTTATATTATCATGATAAAATAATGAGCTTAAATGAGTCTATTCTTATCTATATGCAAGGCATCACTGATAAGTACATGGGAAATATAAGATCTCTTATATCCTCCCTCAAGCTAGGAATGGAAGCCCAATAGCTTCCCTCAAACCATTGTTCACTAGATACCCCTTGAAAACTCACTTCAATACTATGTCTAAGCTCAAATGATTAGGACACGGATATAACTTCCTTCAATCCAAGTTTAAATAGAGGGACTTTATCTATGTAATTTGTTTCCCATGTAGAAATAATAATACACTATGAATACAAAACACAACTAACACCAAAAAATGGCCCAACATGCATACCTTTTGTGAGGGGAAGCCTTGATGATTCTACTATAGAAGTGCATATTTCTCTCATTCCATGCTCTAACACTAAGCCACATCTCCTTCTTGTGATCATATCCCTCAATGATTTGTGGTAAAAATGCAAGCTATTTGTCTCCAACAACCCTCCCTCCTTGTACATGGTGCATTATTTAGGTTGAGGTCATTTAGCCATATAATTTTATTATTGTGCTAGATATTGTATAGGCTAGGCATCTACCCTAAGTTATGTCCTTAGTGAGTAGGATGCTCCACTCACAAATGGAGGTGCTCACACCATGCTAAATATTGGAAATCCTACTCATATAAATTGTCTTAACAACCATCATATATTTTAAAATTAAAATCACCATGGTTGAAGTAACTCATATGTAGTTCAGTGATAAACATTGTAAATACATATAACTATTGGTATGTAGAATAATATTATACTATTCATAAAACAAAATTCTTAATATTCCCTAGCTTTACATTGGTCATTGAAATAAGAGGTGGTGGTGTCAACTAGGGCCATCCCAACAATCGTCGAAAAAGGAAAGCACTACCAAATTTCCTCCATGGTGCAAAGGGATGCTGTTAAAATGTGTGGTTCTAGGATTTTTTGTGGATTTGATTAGACATATTGTGTGACAAGAAAAAATCTTCAACATAGTGCTAGTTTTTATCAATATCAACTATATTTTTCTAGAGAATACCCATAACCATTTTAAGAAAAAAAAAACTATTTTTACTTCTCAAATCATTTACTAGAAAGAATTAATTTTCTCATACATAAGTCCTCATAATTATCATTGAAAGTGTCAAAGCATTTCCATAAAAATTTTAATGTAGATCTACCAACGTATTCAATAAGGGACCCACAAGGACCTCAATGTTAAATATCTATTGCATCTCAGACCTAGAAAACATAACAAAGAAATGAAAACTTATGATGTCAAGATGAAATTTACTTAAAAAATAATAATAAAAATAAAAATGAACTTATGAAAAAAGAAATGTATTTCCTCCACAGTTAAAAAAAGGTTATTTCTAATGCATAATACCTTTAATTTAGTCTTGGTTTTCATGATCCATGTTAAGACAATGTACGATTGCATTGACAAGTGCAAAGACCATTTCATGAATGGATTTTAGATTTTTCATGGTGAATTTTGAAAGCTCTATTAACATTCAACATTTCTTGAAAAGTGAGATGAAAAGCTATGATTTCCCTTGTTTTCCAGCTTTAAGTGCATGAGAAAATTAACTATGGTAAAATGCATCGGTAATCCTCTGCGTTTGGAATTGAGAATCACTGTTGTGTTTGTTGACAAATCATCTAGGCAATCACAATTTGTTCTAAGTGGTACCGCCTTCCAAGACGTATATTCCTTGTAGAGGTACATATCTACTCAATTTATCTTCTCTAGATGGCATATGATATTAGTAGGTAAATTTCAAAAAGGGTTTGCAATATTTTCATTTCCATGAAGCATAATAGTGAGATGCACTTGTTGGGCTTATATCCATTAAGCACACATATGTTAGATGCACTTGGGCACACTGGGCATGGTTTGGCTATAGTCATATGATTGTTAATTGACATTTCTGTTAGTTCCACTACCATAGTCCAAGTATCTAACCTTATCCATTTCAACTGCATATCTCTAGTATCATTCTACCTTTTCCCTTTCCCAAATACGAAAATTGAATTTTGTGTTTTGAATGGTAAATATATTTGCATTGTTTTATTTTAAGAACTTTATATAAATTTTCTATAGTTACTTTCATGGAGACATGAAGTTACTTCCTTGTTTGTTACATTGTTCTACAAAATTTGTACTATTAGAATTTAATATGTTTTTTCTTAGTCAAGCAATGTTAAAAATATATATGCAACAAGCATAGAGTGACTATGACTCTAACCCTCAAGTCACTTAATTATTGTAGGCACAATAATAATAATAACTATTAGTTCATTACACTTATGTATTTATAAATACTTGAATTTTTATGTTATGCTTTTAAAAGGTTATTAGTCAACGACAATTTTAAACTTTTACATCTTTTTTTGAAACTTCTACATTAAAAAAATATTTCTAAGATTGACATACATATAGAATTAAAATATATGGTATTGAATTTTTATGTGTTTGATGAATTTGATATATCATATATTGTCCTTCATGGTCTCATTTTCAAATAACATTTGTATACTAAATATTGATTTTAAATATTGAACTTAAATATTTGTTATTTATAAGCATGATGTTATTAAAGAATAATTTATATATAGATTTTTTATTACCTTATATTATCTAATTATGCATAAGATAATTATTTTAGATAATATAGTTAGTTTAGAGAGCCGGTTTTCTTTTGTGTTAATAGTGGATGTCATTACTTTTTCTTTTAACTATTTGTATTGATACCAAATAATAGTTGTATAATAAATATTCCTTTTAAACAATGAAATCAAATATTTGTTGTTTATTTACATATTTTTGTTACCAAAGAATAATTAATATATAGATTTTTCATTTGTCCTATATTATCTAATCATGCATAATATTGTTAGTTTAGATAAGATAGTTGGTTTAGAGAGTCAATTGTTTTTGTGTTAGTACTGGATGTCACTACTTTTTCTTCTAATTATTTGTATTATTCCACACAAAAAATATGTTGATAGCATTAATCTTCTTACAAGACAAATACAACTAAAATAATGAAATGAAAACTATATTGAAAAAATAACTAATACCTCTCCCTTCCCCCCCACCCACCCACCCAAAAATAACTAAAAAAAATAGTAAGAAAATAACTAAAAATAGTTGTTTAACTTATATGTAAGGAGTTTGAATAACATATTTCCCACTCATTATTGTTCACTCTAAAGGTAATTTGTTATATTTAGTTTCTTCACGTGTTAGATGCTTCAATGTCTTCATGTCCCTTTATTTAAAATTTCTAAAATGATGGCCCTCCTTTAATGTCCCTAATTTTGACATTGGTTTGTCAATTTTGATAGAGAGAGATATCAAAATGCCTAACAACACTTGGGAAACAATGGAAAAGATATTTCTTTCTAATGACCATTTTTTGTTCTTAAATCTTGTAATGATTTGTTGCAGAGGAAGAATGTAAAACCATAATTTTCTAAAAATGTGGATCTCACTTAATAGCCTTATTTCCATATTTCTTTCTTCATTTTGATTGATGAAGATACTTAGAAACATTTGTGCAACAATGTCAAACCATGATTTTTTAAGGATCATCTTTAATTCTTATAACAATTCATTATAGAAGAAGGCTATAAAACCATCTTCACTTCTTGGACATTTCATTATTTTTCCTTTGTTTTTTATAACCTATTACACAACAAGAATACAACCAAAGAGAAACACTATGATACTTGAGCATAAATTTCAATAAAAATACATGAGAAGAATACAAATTCAAGTAATTTTTTGTTAAGTTATTGTTATTATGTTAAGATTGTGCTCTAGTGCCTATAAATTGGGAATCCAAGTTTACTCATGCATCTTCCTATTTGTATCTAGAATTTCAATAAAAACACATGAGAAGAATATAAAGTCAAGTACCTTTGTGTTAGGTTATTTCTATTATATTAAGATTGTGATCTAGTTCCTATCGATTGGGAAGGCAATTCTACTCATGCATCTTTATATTTGTATGTAGAATTAGGAAACCTTGCTTGTAATCATAATTTTTTTTACATTATTGTAATGTATTTATGACAAATAAAAACATTTATGAACTCCGTAAATAATTAATTAGAAAAGAAAAGTAAGCTACAAAGCTTCATTAACAAATAAGTTGAGTTGAAGATTCACATTGGAAAAGTGAAATACTATGAATGATGCTTTATATCTATGATATCTCAAATTTTGGAAGTCAATAACTCATAACAAAATTTGTAGTAAAACAATAGATAAAAAAGATTCAGTTCATTAACAATTTAATTACTATATTTTTAATGCATTTTATTTCTTTTAAATTATGTAATTTTTTAATTTATTAAATTAACTTAATTATATTCAACTTCAAAAAGCATTATATCCAACTTTAAAAGCATGGATGGGAAATTTTTACAAACCAATAAAAATTATTTAAAAAAAAATAAAATAAACTTTTCCATTATCTCCAAAAAAAAATTATATACATTAAATTATTACGAACATAAATAAAGTACCTCAATACTTCCATCATAAAACATTGTTCAATGGAGGTTTGAATTGTTCAATGTCTACTTAGGCATTGTACATTGTACGTATAGATGAATCTCATTTCACACACCAAAATGTTTATATTATGCCTTTTCATATAAAATATATCTTTTCAAGTACGCTGACCTCCTTCCGAAATAATGCGTGCGAGGGGAGCTAGGCAGAGGCAATCATTACAAAATAAAAAGTAGGCGAATTTTGCTGCCAATCCTCGTGAAGCCATTTATTTTGCGGGAACCATATACAAGACCTCAAGTCCATCAACGGTCTCTTCACTTCGCTTTCGTCCCTAGGCCCCAGCGCCATGAATCCGGAGATCCTTAAGCTAGACGTCGTCGCACCTGGCGGGAACATATTAGTGGAAAGCCCACCCCATAACAAAGTAAATGCCCCTTTATATGGGCTTCATATAACACGATATAACGCACTAGGTGGTGATGAGAGAGAAAAAAAAATAGCGGCGTGTTATATCGTGTTATATCGGGCGCATGTCAGGGCGCATTTACTTTGTTATGGAGTTGGAAATAGGGTTTTCTCATATTAGTAGCGTGCCCTGCTCCGACCTTCGAAACGATAAGAGGAGTCGAATTAATTTTTTCCTGCAGTACATCGATGGTGTTCCCACATGTTTCCCGGGTAGCCATGCTGCTGAAGAGCCTTCACCAGCGTTGAACTATATAGATTTAAAAATGGCAATGAAAAACAATATTTTGGGCAAAAATTATGCAAAAACACACTTTGAAAACAAAAAGTGTTGATGTGTTGTTGATGTTTCTAAGGATAAATTTTCAACATTTTGAAAAAATTGCGTAAAAGATTTTATCATGACTCCGAAACACATTAAAATTGCAAAAGAACAATAAAAACATAATTTAAAAAAAAAAAACATGAAATTAAAAAAGACAAAAAAAATCAAATATATAAATAAGACAAAAGAAAAATCAAACATAAAGACAAAAACAACAAAATTACCCTGAAAGGACAAAAAAATATCAATCATACAAATATTAAAAAAGAAAAACAAAATTAACTTATACACAAAAAGAAGAATTAAAAATAAAAATTACAAAAATGTTTTCTAAAAAAACCTATTTTCTAAAATACATAAAAAAATATAAAAAAATAAATAAAAAATTATCTTCTTAAAAAACTAAAAAAAAAACAAAAAATAAATTAAAAACAAACCTGATTAAAAAAAAAAATTTAAATAATTTAAAAACAAAAATAAAAATAAACTAACAAAAATTAAAAACCTATTATAATTAAATTTTAAATTTAAAAAAATATATAAAAAACACAAAAATCAAATTTAAAAAAAGAACAAACAAACAAACAAACATACATAATTAATTTAAAATTTTAGAACAATAATATTAAAATCTTAAAAACAAAAAAATTGTTTAAAAAAATTTGGAGGGCTAGGCTGAACTTTGATTCTAAGAATCGGATTTTAACGTTGCCCACTTAAAAAAAAAAATTAACACTTTTTGTTGATAATTTTTTTTTTATAAGTGGTGGAGCTGGAATCTGACACTGAGAATCGGATTTCAGCCCCGCCCACTTATAAAAAGAAGTTATTAACAAAATTTTTTTGTCAATAATTTTTTTTTAAGGGGGCGGGGTTGAAATCTGATTCTCATCGGATTTCAATGTCGCCCATGGGCCCAACGAGGCGGGTCCTCAGAGGTGGAGCTGCACGCAACACCGCCCGCCTAGGGCTACACCCCCTTGGGCGGGGCTAAAGTGCGATATCGAACTTCAACCTCACCCAAGGGCCCGAGGGGAGCAGCCCTAGGCGGGGCTGAAATCTGATTCTCAGAATCGGATTTCAACCCCACCCACTTAAGAAAAATAAAAAATAAAAAATAATAATTTTTTTTGTTTTTAAGTGGGCAAGGCTAAAATCTGATTCAAAATCGAATTTGAGCCCCACCCACTTAAGAAAATAAAACAAATAAATTATTAATTGAAAAAAAAAATGTTTTTTGTTAATAATATTTTTTTTTAAGTGGACTTCACCCTCTATTTTTTTTGTAATGTTTTGTTCATAATTTTTTTTAAGATTTTAACATTAATGTTCTAAAATTTTTAATTAATTTTTTTTTTTTTAATTTGATTTGTTTTTTTATGTTTTTTTTTTAAATAGCTTTTTAACTTTTGTTAATTTGTTTTTATGTTTGTTTTTAAATTATTTAAAATTGGTTTTGGTTTTTTTTTTTTTCATTTTCCAGTTTTTTTTTCAATCAGGTTTGTTTAATTTTTTTTTTATATTTTTAGTTTTTTTAAATTGTTGTATTTTTATTTATTTATTTTTATATTTAAAAAAAATTAATTTATTAATTTTTTTCAATTTTTTATCGTTTACCAGATAAATTTTTTTTTAATATATATTTTAATATTTGTTTTTTTTAAGTAATCAAAATTTAAAAAGGAGAAATAAGACAACTAGAAAATTTGTTAAGTAATCAAAATTTAAAAAACAATTGGACATAAAAAAATTTAAAGTGTCAAAAAATGTAACGTTTAAAAAAATATCCACAGTTAATACATTAGAAAATATAAAATGTTAAAAATAAGCCCTCTAAAAAAAGGGGTTGATACCGCATCAAGACATTTCAAAATCAACGCGAAAATCACTAACATTTAAAAACAAATATTTATATTTGATACATAAGAAAATTTAAAGTGTCAAAAATATGCTCTGAAAAAAATATGTATTCTGCATCACCCCTTTTCAAAATCGGTTGACTTCTTTCTACCTCAACAAAACGAGTAATTGTACCAGTTCCTGTTTCAAAGTTTACATTGTTATATGCATTGAGGAGGCCAAAGTAGTTGCTAGGGTTAGCCATTTCCATCATCGTAAATTGAAGGAGGCCCTAGAAATTGAAAAAAGGCCCAACAATTTGAATAGAGATGATGCTTGGATTATTAGTAGAAGTTGGGTCCTCGTCGTGTCCTCCTAGCTTTTTAGGTTTCTTTTTTTGGTTTATTTTGTTTGTTTATTTATTTGTGTAAATATTGGTATCCTTTTTATAGTATTTGTTGTTGGTTTATTCTTCATTTGAGTTTATATTCTTGATTCTTCATGCCTTTTGAAGTATTTTATTTGCTCTTAACTCTTTTTAGTATTTTATTATTTGTTTAATGAGCCTCAACCTTGTATTATATATATATATATATATATATATATATATATATATATCTGTGTGTGTGTGTGTTTTATTTTATTTATTTTCCATTAATTATTTTTATTTTATTTTATTTGCATTAATTATTTTTATTTGTTATATGATCTTGTCTCGATTATGGTCTTGACTCCTTTTTATAATTTTTGACTTCCCTCCTTGTTAGGAGTTTGACTTTGATTTTTTTCTTGTTAGTTATATTTTTCGATTATTCCCCGTTAATATAATTTTTTAGTAGTATTTTATTTTAATAAATTAATTTAAACATTATTTTTCAAAAACTAGTCATTTAATATAGTCGTTACTTAATAATATTTGTTTTTAATAAATTAATATCATAATTTAAATATTATTGGTTTTTTTATTATTACATTTTTTCGATTATTTCCTATATGATGATGATGATGATGATGGTTAACGTCCGCTGAGACCAAACAATGGTCTATCGAACCTAAAGAAACAAATTATTTATTTTGATTTAAGATTTTATTCCTATGCTCAAAAAGCTTGGAGAGAAACCTCCCGAGCTCACTATAATTTTGACATTGTAAAAGGCTAGGAAGGTCAGTGTTGTAACAAAGATTGTGAAACTGAGAACTAATGTGATTGTACGCGGGCACTCTAAGAGGAAGTGGTTTTCATCCTCGATGTTCCTATTCTCACATATATGGCAGATCCTTTCCATCCATGGCATTTTAGGAACTGCCCAACGACCTGTTTCACTATGGAGCTCATGAGAATTCGTTCTAATCTTTGCTATATTAATTTTCTTCTTTGAGCTAGTTAAAATAGAGAGATACTTTTAATCTTCTAGGGTAGGGTTGATGACCTTCTTATAATAACTCAATTTTCTTTTAGCCACTAAATCTTTCTCACACCACATTTTTTCTTTGAACTTAGAAGTAACAATATCTTTAATGTTATTTATGTTTTGCAATGCATCATTTTCATTGATCTCCCAATAGTTTAACCAAGCCCTTGTGTCTTTATGCCACCCTCGATTGAGCCTTAGGTGGTTTTGGCTGGAATTTAAAGCTAGCTTAGGAAGTCTATGATCGTCTATGTTATTGAGTTTGTGCTTGTACAACAAAAACCTAAGCATAGCTAGGCTCTCAATAGGGGAAAGACCTGCTTCTATAAGGAGAATAGGATAGGGTGTATTACTTTTAATTTTCAAGTTATAAGTTATAAAACGCTTCTGGATTTTCTCAATATTTCTCCATGATTCTCTGGAGATGCTGCAACCCCAAACCTCACAGCCATATAAGATAATAGGAGTGACTAAAGTTTCAAAGAGGAACTTCTTTTTATCCCACATTACGAGGTTTGCTATTTTACAATTATTTTCAAGACCAAAATAAGCTTTCCACCCCCCATTAATCCTTTTCTCAATGCTATGGTTCCAGTTGAGCTTGTGATGAATATCAATTCCTAGGTACTTGTAAGAATACACTTCTTCCAAGTTATTATTGTCATACATAAAATTAGTGTAAGTGTCCTTCTTGGTTTTGATAATCATAACTTTTGTTTTGTCAGTGTTAACAGTCATACCCATGGTAGAGCGGAAATCCTTAAGAAGCCTGAGTTGCTTATCAAGATCAGATGGGCACCTTGCCAAAAGAACAATATCGTCAGCATAAAGAAGAAGGATGACGACTATCCCAGCTAAGATCATGCCATCACATCCTGCTTCCTCTAAATAGCCTTCAAGTTTATCGATGTAAATGCCAAATAGAGTAGGGGAGAGGGGGCAACCTTGTTTAACTCCGATGTTACATTTAATATCTTTCGACCACCCCTCATTGCTCTTTAGCTTGGCAATTACATTCTCGTATAACCTTATAGCGCCAGCTCTCAACTCGAGAGGAACCTTTAGCTCTTCTAATCTATTCCAAAGGTTGTATCTAGGAATCGTATCGAAAGCCTTTCTAAAGTCCACAAAGCAACAAAATAAATTGGATTTATCATTACGGCATTCCTCCGCAATGATCCTAAGCGTAACAAGGTGGTCTGTTGTTGAGTGATGCCTTCTGAAACCTACTTGGCCTTTAGCCTGCTTACCTTCACTTTCAAGCCATATGCTTAACTTCTTTTCCAAAATACTACCATATAACTTGGCTAAGAGAGGGATGGTCATAATTGTTCGATAATTAGAGGGATTATTTGTATCCCCACTTTTAAAAATATGGATAATGAGGCTCTCAGTCCAAGGTTTAGGGAACCCTTGTTTGACTGCTTGATTGAAAAGCTTGTGGATGTGGGGGATGAGGACAGGACCTCCAATTTTTAAGATTTCTGCCTGGTAACCCTCAATGTCCTTAGCTTTCCCATTAGCGAGGCGATTAACCCCAAACTTAGTGTCTTCTAAAGAGAAAACTTCTTTTGTTGTGAGAAGGGTTTCCAAATTATCCATGACATTTGAAGATTCATAAAGCTTTTTAAGATAGGAATTCCAATCGTGAAGAGAAATTTTATTATTATCCTTAGTCTTCCTAGTCAGAATCTGCCTCCAAAATTTCTTAGGAGCTACCTTAGAGAGGTGTAAGAGATTCTCCTGTCTTTCATGAATGTACTGCCTCTTTTTCCTTTTAGTTAGGGCTTTGTATATTTTTATCTCGTCCATTTTAAGAGATTCATCAATAGCTTCCTTAATTGCTCTCCTTGCACTTTTACAATCTTTGTCATACCATGTATTGGTTTTGCTATTTATTTTATTATTTGAAACTTCAATTGAGAACTTGTTAATAGAATATGAGAGGGTTGTAGTAAAATTATGATAGAGGTCTTCTATGTTGTCTATACTAGATAAAGGAAGCAAATTAGTTTTTAATTCATTTAGAAAGAGATCATTTTTATTTCTATCAAATATTAAGTTCTTTTCGCTGTAAGTATTATTTTCAATGGGAACTGTATGCATGACAAAATTGAGAGTTATAAGTAAAGGCCTATGATCAGAGTTAGGTTCGTGGTCGTTTAAGATGTCAAAATTTATTATTTCGTTGTATAATGGGAGATCGGAAATAACGTAGTCTACCAAAATGCTACCAAGTCCATGGATGCAGGTCATCTTGCTAGAATTGGGCCACTTCTTTAGGCCGTTGCAAATTATGAGATCCTGAGCACTACAGAGTTTGACTAGCTCCGACCCAAACAAATTTTCCTCGAGGTCTTCAGAGCTCCTTTTGTACCTGCTAGCCAGAGTAGGGTCTTCGTCTAACCAAAGAGGATTAGGGTTGGAATGATTGCTTAGAATAATAGCTTGGTTGTTTGAAGTTCGAGCATTAAAGTCACCTATTAAAAGGATATTACCATCATTCCTTAGGCTAGAAATATCATTCTCTAAACCATTGTAAGGGTTAGTTTTATCTAGATTCTTATTCTGATAGAGGTTAGAATTAATGGAGGGAAAATAACATATTGCTATGTAGGACTTTTTATTATTAATGTCTTTGATCTCTATCCAACTATATTGGTTGTGATGGTCGTTTTTATAAATCTTAACATGGGGGGAGATGTTCTTCTTAATGTAACAAGCTATTCCCCCAATGCCTCTACGGGAGGATCGCTTGTTCCAGGTAGACCATAGCGTAAAGCCATCTATGTTAGGGACCTTAGATTCTTCGTGCTCCCAAGCTTCAACAAGCAAAATAATATCAACATCATTTGAAATCCAACTTAGCTTGGGGCCTTTGTTCCATGGGAAGCCCCTACAATTCCAAGAAATGATCCAGAGCATGTTTAATTACTATTGATTACTATCTTTTTGGTTTCTATCTCGAATAAAGGCTTTTCTATTTCTAATTATTGCCCATTTTCCTTCCTTTTTAGCTTCTTTTACCTTTTTAATCTCCTTTCTTAATTCGGTTTGATCTTCTAGAATGAGATCTTCATTTATGAATATTCCCGTTCCTTTTAGACTTGAGGTTTTACTAAGTATGTCGTGCTTATGATCAGTGGAGCTCGCCTTTATGCGGATTAGTCTTCCTTTATTCTCGGTTAATTTCCCCAACCTTGTTGCTTTTGTGAGACACATTGTTTCAATTTGTAATCTATTATGTAGTTCTGTCTGGGCTAAGGCTAAGGTATCCTCATCTACTTCCTCTTTTAAACCAAATATTATAAGTTTCAAGGCCCTTTTGTTACGTTCAATTCTATTAATTTTTTCATTTAATCTTTAATTGATTTGATATCTAACTTATCTACCACATTATTTAGGGTGAGGCGGCTATTAACTTTTTCTTCTAGTTCTTTAATCATGTCTTTCATTTTAAGACTCTCTAAAGTATCAGCATCTCCTTGCTGGGATGGTTGGTTAGTATCTTGGTTTTGTTTTTCTATAACCTGCAATCTAGTCTCCATTGCCTCCATTTTATTTTCCAGTAGTTCTATTTTATTTTCTATTTGTTTTTGGATCGTGTCTTCAAGAGATGCAAATTTATTTTCCAGCATGGCTTCTAACTCTTTTTGTAGCTTGGCTTCTCTTTCTTCTCTACGTTTCTCTAAAGACTCTATATACTCATAAAGGCCTTGTAGAGTAACTGTGCTAGGTCTGCCCTTGGTAATCTTTGGTAACTGTGGTGAAATATTCATATTTGAAATTATATGAGAAAATATATATTAGAAAAAGAAAAAGATAGGAATGTGTGCACCTGATATCAGCAAACCTGACTGAAAATCGTCCGTCTGCCCTTGGTAATCTTTGGTAACTGACTGCAGATCGCATGTGCCCACTGTAGCCCGCAGACTGAAGAATATATGCGAAGAATATATAGAGTACGTTTTTAATTCTTTCACCGAGCCTCATAACTCTTTAACTGAAAAATATATGAGAAGAATATACAAAGTACGTGTTTAACTCTTTCCCTTCTCCAGTAGTTCTATTATATATATATATATATTTGATTTTATTAAAACTAATTTAAATATTATTTTTCAATAAATTACCATTTAATATAGTCGTTATTTAATAGTATTTGTTTTTAATAAATTAATATCATAAATTAAATATTATTGACTTTGACATTTTTATTCTTGTTAGTTATTTTTTTTATTATTTCCCATTTATAAAAAATTTAATAAAATTTTATTTTAATATATTAATTAAAATATTATTTTTCAAAAATGACCGTTATTTGAAATTTTGTCTTTACATTGCTCTCTATTTAAGTTGTTGCTATGGTCTGTCTCTTCCTCTAGTCTTGATAGTGAATGAGATTGGTTCGAAACGCATTGGCCAAAAATTCATGTTATTTGATTTCTACCAAAAAATACTTTTTATAAATCACAATATTAATAATATTGTTAACTATCATTAAATTTAAGCCCAAAAATTATTTCATATATTAATTAAATTATGCTTAAATAAATTATAACCATTTAACATAACAAATTTTTTTATCGTTAACTTCTTTAATTCTAATTCTGAATCTCTTTATTTAATATTTTATTCTTATTCATTCAATTAGTCTATCCATTTATTTAATGAATATGAAATTATAAAAATAAGTCCACATTATATTGAGATCTTCCCATTGGATTTTCTCATTAATTCGTATCAAATACGGAATTATTTCTCCAAGATAATGGCTTAGTCTTTCTTACGTAACTGGATATTGAAGCGGCTTTAAACTCGGCATCTTCTCAACTTTTCGATTTTCCGAATCAGATAAGGAATCGTTTTTATTATGGAAATATTCTTATTAGGCCGGGATTCTAGCAATCACCTCAAGGTATAGTTATTTTGTTGAGCTTTTATCCTTTTTACCAAAGTTTTATATGCATAACTAAAGTATTTTTAATTTATGATTTTTTAAAATTATTAAAACAATTTAATAAACTTTTAAGATTATTAAAATAATTTAATAATTTTTAAAAAATGTATTTTTCATCTTTTGATTGGCTTAGGACATTTTGATAGGACATAAGAGCTTTTGTGGAGTACTTTTTATTTTCCTATTTCTTGAAAAATCATTTTAAAATGAAAAAAATGTTAATTTTGTAAGTGCCTATTCCTTAGTTGACACTAGTGCTTTACTACCCAAGGATGCCAAAATTAATGAGGTTCCACGTACCTTATGTAAGTGGGCCAAACTATGTATGAGTGCCTTGGTAGTTGTGTGGAACAATAAATATATGAAGGTTGAATGTGTGTCGAATAAAAGTTCTACGACACATACCCTTCTCCTGCACTAATGTGTTTTTAGAAAGATCTCGCTGTTCATAATAACAAAAAAATTCCATTTATTGTATGAACTTTGGATATTGGTTTGCGCCCCTTCATTGCAACGTTAACAAATGAGGTGCAGCGGTCAACCACTTAGGAAGTAGTACTCGCGATTTTGTTAGCAATTTATGCTCTTAACGTCGAATCTACCTTCTCTCTCAATCGAGGGATTAAATCTAATTGTTCATTTGTGTGGGCCGATAATGACGACAATAATATTCAAAGCTCATCTTAGTTGTGGATACTATCACAATGGCCTTACGCTTCTATTATATTCATTGCAAGCTAGAAATCACTTATTCTAATGTAGGGATGAAAGCACCTCATGAGTTGCCTCGCTTTCCTTATTTCTCTCTTGGCTCAACTAGTGTCCATATTATTTGATCTAGGAGGATCCTAGAAGATTGATCCAGGTGGATCTTCAGAAAGTACCAGTGGCATGGTAAAAGAATCAAAACTCAAAGTGGCAGAATCTAGATAGAATTAACATCGAATCAAAGTGCTCGTCACCCTAATTCCAACGGTGCAAACGACACTCGAATTCAAGTTCATATGAAGAAGTTAGAGCAAGTCAAAGTTTATGATTGACCTGTCTAGGTGGCAAGAGAAGATGACGTGGAAAAAGTCTTAACTAAAGGGGAAGTGCCAAGTGGTAGGCTACCATTGGTCCCACATATCGTAGATCGTAGAAGGAAGAGGCTGCGGCTTAAGAAAATCGGCCCCTAGAACCACTGGGTGCGATTGCGATAATGCAATTGTAGATTGAAGGTTGTAAGAGTTAAAGAATGAGCCCCGAGAGCAAGCTAGGTTGTGATGCGATATATCGGCCCAACAGATGTGATGCAGTTATCGGCCCCCGCAAATGTAATGCAATTATCAGCCCCAGCAATTGCCATATGCGATATCGCAATCGTAGTTTGCAAAGCGAAGCAGTCACATGTTATACTAACTTTGGTTTCCGTCGATTGCAATTTGCGATATGGACTCCCAGAGATGATATATTATATATCATGGTTAACAGTTCACCAGGTCTGCCGTTATGGTAGGACGCTAAAAGTATGGGATTTGGTTAATCCGCCAATTGGAAATGGTGATGGGAAGCACCGATATTAAAGTCATTGATTAAGGATTAATGTGTTGATTTGTTCGCTGGTTTAAAACACTGATCCATTGTGTTGAAACCGTTGGGTTCAAGACCACACTGATTCTTTGTAGTATCCTGTCGTTTGAGGTTTAAATGTGAAAACAGTCCGTGAACTGTTTGATAGCAGTTTTCCTATATTTGACAGGGATTGTTGCTATAGGGGGCCAAGAATCTCTACCTGAAAAAAACCATGGCTATACTTATCATCAGTTTAGAACTGCCTGAGAATTGAGGAGATTAGCCACCATCATATAAATGGGGCTTCTGCACAATGAGAGGGGGAGATCAGAGAGTAGTTCAAAATTGCATATCAAAGCAGCGGCACCTGCTCCTGGGAGGTGACCGGAACCGTTCCTCAATAATCAGGGGTTCTGAAAAGGTGCAAAAGGCTCGATTATCCGAATTGGGTGTTCGGATAGGTGTTTTTGCATGATTTTTCACCAGGAAGTTAGTGGTGTTGTCTGTTTCTAGAGTTGGGCTCTCCATTTTCTAGCTATCTTCCAGATTGGAGGGGTAAGGATGTTATGTAAAAATCTGGTTGTACTTCTCACTTTCCATGTCATTTAATGAATGAAGGCCTCCCCAGTATTGAGCAAGGCCCAGAGATGTAGTCCAAGTTGGATGAACTCCATAATAAAATATCTGTGTCTTGATATCATGCGTGATTATGTATTTTTATCTGCATTTTATATGCTTATGTTCCATGTTTTTAAGTGCTTTTTTATATGTAATTTTCATGTATCTATAAGCAAAAAAAATTGGATCAAGTGGTATCAAAGTAGGGCTTAGTTGATGCGAATTGCATGAGTACACTAACGAGAGATCATCCTCAAAGGATGTGCATCACGAAGAGGAGACTTGGCGGATTTTGAAGCTTGTTGGGAAGAGAAGCGGTCTTGTGGTTGTTAAGAATTGCGAGTGTGAATGACTAAGTGTGAAGCGATGGAGAGTGATAAAGAAATGCATGAGACCTTCCTACGAATGTTCAAAATGGTGGACATCATTTATGAAGCATATGAGAAGTGGAGAGAGGAGGAGATAGAGAGATCAAAAAGTGATGTGTCATCCACATTTTCTTATGCTTATGCATTTTATTCATCGCCTTCCTCAAATGAGGATATTAACCAAAGGCTTCAAGAAGAGAACATGGAATTAAGAAGGCTACTACGAGAAGAGAAAGAGGAGAAGCATCGAGTGTTGCTTCAGTTGCCAGCCACAGAGGCAGCCTTGGAAGAATTGAGGCATGAAACCAGAGTCTTCAAGCAGAGATTGCTGGATTAAGTAGGCTTCTACAGGAAGAGGAAGAGGAAAAACAAAGGCTGCTATGCTAGCTATAAGCGAAGGAAGAGGCCTTGGAAAAGCTGCAGCGTGACCTCTATGAGGTAAAAAGTAATTCTTCAACTTCATGTATGTTTCCTAATGATGATTTTGCTAATCTTTAAAATCATACCACAGGAATTAGCTCCAAAATGTTAAGGAGAATCGGGTATGAGGGGAAGGGCCTCGGCATTAATGGCCAAGGTATCATAAACCGCATCAAAGTAGAGGAATTACCCCTCCAGGTAGCACTTGGGTATGTAAGAAGGAAGTTTGGGAATGCACTAAGATAGCCAGTGAACCACCAATGACAAATGATGAGAATCCCTCATGAGTTCTTTCTAACTTGACAGTGGAGGTAAAAGATGTTGATTTCCCTTCAGTTTCATCTTCACATAGTATAATTTCTGTTGGAAATGTAGAGATACCAATTACAGGGATAAACATGAGACTCCTTACCAGGACGAGGTACAAGAAAGAAGAAGGACTTGGTGTTAAAATCCAAGGCATAACTCAGCCATTAGACGTTGAGAAAAGACCTCGATTCACAGGGTTGGGGTGCATTGAAGGATTGTGCTCAAGGATGTCAGAAGCTTCCATGACATTGTTGAAATCTTCGAGGAAAGAGGAATCTGGGAACACATCACCATCACCCTATGGCAGTATGCATTGTAGAGAAAGAGCTAAGGAAATTTCTTGTTCCCATGATCATACCAAAGACCAACAAGAAAGGTATAACCAGTCTCGGTATTGTAATGTTCATTTTGATTATAATTGTATTGTTAATAATGAATGAAAATCATGGCATAAAAGAACTTGTCGAGTCCCTATAATACTAGTGATTACACCATTACTATTGTAGTTATACCCCTTATTAATATTTTTGTGCCCCTATTGCCCCCATATTGTTATCACTGTGCCCCATAGAATCCCTCTATTGTTATTTTTGTGGTTTTATATTATTATTGTTAGGTCGGCTGGGTTATATTGTGACTCCTTAGACTCCTATATATAGAAAGGAGGTTTTGTCATTTGAATCATCCAAGAATTGTTCATTTATGTAATGTAAAGGAGGTTGCCCCTTCGAAGAGGCTGAATTCTAAGGCGTTGATCTATCTTTTCTATCTTTTCTTGAGCTGGTTTCATAACATTTGGTATCAGAGCTTTGGATTCTAGGGTTTCGCTGCTCCAAATAGGTCATCGTGACATTTTTGTTATAACCTTTTTTTCTGCGACGTTTCAGAAGTTGCAAAAAAAACCCATTTGAGAAGAAATTGTGTTGAACCTCGGGTTCGAATTTCAGAGCTTTTCGTGCTATATTGCGGAGATATGATCTGAGGAAGTTGGTCTTTTTGCAAACTCCTGAATTACATTCCAAACAGGTGACGTGGGGAAAATCATCATAACTTTCTCTCTGGGGATTAGATTGAAATTTCGTAAGAAGGTACAGAAAGAGGACGAACTGTAGTTTCTTGTATACATTTTTCAGATCCAAAGGTTGAAACAGTGACTCGTGGCACGTCGTACAAGTTCGTTCTACTGAACTAGTCTATAATCAAGTTACTGTGGGAGATTTCGCATAACTCTTCCTTGGAGAATCCAATTTGGGTCATACTTGTGGCATTGGAAAGAGGACACAGAGGGCTACTGCAGGTCACAAATTCAGAATAGATGATCGGAAAGTACAAAGGTACATCAGAGGCAATATCGAGCTCCTACAAAGTGAAAAAAGGTGTGTAGATTTTCTTAAATTTTTGCTTAAGCTTGGTTTAAAAATTTATTTTGAAGGAATTCAAAGGGCATAATAGAGCATTATTACCGGTAACTGATGCCCTAAGGAAAGAAAATGCAAACACCTAGTAAGGAACCTGAAAGCTCTAGCATGACTCATGAAGAAGAAGAAGAAATGATATATGATATATCAAAATTACAAGAACAAGTGCAACAAGTGTCACTTGCACAAAAAGCAACAGAATCTAAGATGGATGGTTTAAGGAAAGATGTAGAAGCTATTATGGATTGTTTAAAGAAAGGCGTAGAAGCTAAGATGGATGGCATGGAAGCTAAGGTGAATGGCATGGACGCTAAAATTGATGGCATGGATGATAAGATGGAAGAATTGAAGATAAATATGAATAAGTTGCTACAAGAAATGGTCACTAAGGGTGAAAGGGTACTAAAGGAAACTCATGATGAAAACAAAAGAAATGTTAATCATGATTCCATAGACTCTAATGTTGGATCGAAGACTCACCATATTCCAAAAATCGATATGAGGAAGTTTGATGGCAAGGATCTCGCCACATGGATATTACAGATGGAGCAATTCTTCGATCTCAATAATGTGCAAAACACACAAAAGGTACGTATGGCAACTTTATATTTGGAACCAAATCAGTTTGTATGGTATCAATGGCTTTGCTCTCGTAAACAATTTATCACTTAGATAATTTTTACAGAAGAATTGATAGCACATTATGAGGATACAAAAAGCAACACTTTTTTTAGCCAATTGATAAGTCTCAAACAAAAGGGTTCAATAATGGAGCACATTGAGGAGTTCCAAAAATTGAACATAAGGGTAAAAGATATTCCAGAGGAGCATAGGATTGATGTGTTCATAGGGTCTTTAAAGGATAATATCCAACATGATGTTCGCCTTTGGGAACCTGATTCATTAGAGAAGGCATTCAGGTTAGCAAGAAAAATGGAAAGCAAAATTATGGCAACCAGGAAGCATACCACTCACAACTATAAAGATGGAAGTGTTGTTGCCCCTAGTCTTCCACAACCTATAAGGTTGACACCACAACAATTGGAAGAAAAAAGAGCAAAAGGGCTTTGTTACAGTTGTGATAGCAAATACACTAAAGGTCATAAGTGTGCTGAGAAGAAATTATTCTACATAGATTGTGAAGAGGAAGAAGAAAAGGAGCAAGAAAGGTCAAAAGAAGAGGATATATCCAGGAACAAAGCCTAGATGAAGAACAAATAAATCCGACCATATCTTGTAATGCATTGGTGGGAATTACCACTCCTCAAACCATCAAGATAGAAGGACAAATCAAGAAGAAAAAGGTAATAGTGTTGATTGATTCAGGAAGCACCCACAATTTTATTCATTGTAAGGTAGCAAAAGAATTGAATTGCTTCCTATATCCAGCACCAGAGTGTCAAGTGATGATTGCAAATGGAGGAACAATAAATTGCTCTGGAAAGTGCCATAATATCAAGCTATCCATGGGAGAATATGTATTGACTAGCCCAATGCTTTCCATTCCAATGGGAGGTGCTGATGTTGTACTAGGAGTCCAATGGCTACAATCCTTGGGTACAATAGCTTTTAATTTTCAAGAACTTTTCATCAAATTTTCTACGGAAGGAAAGGAAGTTGAATTAAGGGGTATTGCAGGGAAACCAGGAAAGATAATCAGCTCTAATGGTATGACAAAGCTTCTAAAAAAGGAGCAAAGAGGTGTAATTGCACAATTATGTTCGCTAGATGTTTCCACATAGGAATCATCTATTTCTCCAGATCTCCAAAAAGTCTTGGACAATCATTCCAAGGTATTTGAGACTCCCAAAGGTCTCCCACCTATGCGTGATCATGATCATGCTATTCATCTGATTCCAGGAAGTGTTCCTCCAAACATCAGGCCGTACAGATATCCCTATGTCCAAAAGAGTGAAATTGAACGTATGGTTGCAGAAATGCTAGAGGCTGGTATAATTCAACCAAGTCAAAGTTCTTTCTCTGCTCCAGTAGTATTGGTGCACAAGAAGGATGGATCATGGCGCATGTGTCCGGATTATAGGGAGCTCAACAAGCTCACTATTAAAGATAAGTTCCCCATTCCTGTCATTGATGAATTACTGGATGAATTGCATGGATCAATTTACTTCACCAAGTTGGATCTTCGTTTAGGATATCATCAAATCAGAATGAAGACTGAAGACATTTCGAAAATAGCATTTAGAACTCATGAGGGTCATTATGAATTTTTGGTCATGCCTTTTGGCCTTACCAATGCACCTTCAACATTTCAAGGTTTGATGAATTCAATTTTCAAACCATTCCTTAGAAAATTTGTGTTAGTATTTTTTGATGATATACTAATCTACAGCAAGTCTTGGAAGGATCATGTTGAACATGTTGACAGGGTGCTACAACTATTGGAGGAGAAACAATTATATGCAAAAAGATCCAAATGTTTCTTTGGAGTCCAGGAGGTGGAATATATTGGTCATATTGTATCTCATGAAGGAGTTAAGGTAGACCCTAGAAAAATTAAAGCCATTAAGGAATGGAAAATCCCCACATCCATAAAGCATCTGCGAGGATTTCTCGGGTTGACAGGGTATTATCACAAGTTTGTTAAGAATTATGGGAGAATAGCAGCACCTCTAACAACATTATTGAAGAAAGATGCATTTTCATGGACTCCGGAAGCAACAAAGGCCTTTGAACATCTTAAAGAGGCAATGTGCCAAGCACCGGTCTTAGCTACACTGGACTTCACAAAAACCTTTATTGTGGAATGTGATGCTTCAGGAAATGGAATTGGTGTTGTTCTAATGCAAGATGAAAGACCCATTGCTTTTGAAAGTCGTCCAATCAAGGGAAAGTTTTTAAGCAAAGCTATTTATGAGAAGGAAATGTTGGCAATACTCCATGCACTTAAGAAATGGCGACCCTACCTAATGGGAAGACACTTCAAGGTAAAAACGGATCATGATAGCCTTAAATACTTTTTAGAACAAAGATTATCCTCTGAAGAGCAACAAAAGTGGGTCACAAAGATGTTGGGTTATGACTTTGAAATCATCTACAAAGGGAAGCAAAATGTGGTGGCAGATGCACTCTCAAGAAAGGATGAGGATGTGGAAGCATTGTTGTGCGCCATTTCTATTATCCAACCAGATTGGATAAATGAAGCAAGGGAGGAATGGAAGAATGACGAAGAAGTGTGGGCACTTATTCGAAAGTTACAACAAGATTCCAGTACGTCTGATACATTTAGCTGGAAAAATGATTCGTTATGGTACAAAGATCGCTTATACCTCTGTAAGAATTCCCAGCTAAAACAAAAGATTCTTATGGAATTGCACACTTCTCCCTTAGGAGGGCACTCAGGATTTTTAAAAACTTACCACAGGGTTAAGAAGGAATTTTTTTGGGATGGCCTTAAATCAG
Organism: Pinus tabuliformis; assembly: GCA_031772625.1. NCBI lineage: Eukaryota > Viridiplantae > Streptophyta > Pinopsida > Pinales > Pinaceae > Pinus > Pinus tabuliformis. Next base: position 694,262,993 of record CM062812.1, on the reverse strand, counting down.
ATATTCAAAAGTTTGTGGTGGAATGTTTGGTTTTCCAACAAAATAAAGTTGAAACAATTAAGACACAGGGTCTATTACAACCTTTATCCATTCCAAGCCAACGTTGGGAGGAGGTTTCAATGGATTTTATCACAGGTTTACCCAAGTCTGAGGGAAAGAGTGTCATCATGGTGGTAGTTGACAGACTTACCAAGTATGCACACTTTGTGCATTATCACATCCATTTAAAGCCAGTACAGTTTCTACTGCATTTATGGAAACAATTCAAAAGCTACATGGAAACCCAAAGATTATTGTAAGTGACAGAGATCCCATTTTCACTAGAAATTTTTGGACAAAATTATTTTCTTGTCTTGGTACTCAGTTAGCTCATAGCTCATCTTATCATCCTCAATCTAATGGGCAAACTGAGATAGTAAACAAATGTTTGGAAGGATATCTTCGTTGCTTTGTATCTGATAAACAGACACAATGGCTCAAATGGTTTGCTCTGGCTGAATGGTGGTATAACACTTCCTTCCATACAGCAACAAAAATGACCCCATTTATGGCACTTTATGGGTATCAACCACCATCCATCACATCATATTTAAGAGAAAATTCTAAGGTTCAGGCAGTGGAACATCACATCGAACATCAACAACAAGTCCTCCAACTCTTAAAGGATAACCTCGTGTTGGCATAGAATAGAATGAAACAACAGGCAGATCAACATCGCAGTGAAAGAAGTTTTGATGTAGGTGATTGGGTATTCCTACGGCTACAACCATATAAGCAAATGTCCCTCAAGCAAGCTAAGAAGGATAATAAATTATCACCAAAGTATTATGGTCCGTACAAGGTGTTGCAAAAGATTGGTACTATGGCATACAAATTGGAGCTTCCTGCAGCTTCTCGATTGCACCTAGTTTTCCATGTTTCATGTTTAAAGAAGGTTATAGGCGACAAGCTCCCAGTTCAAACAATATTTCCAGAACTTGACGAGGAAGGAAAAATTATATTGGAACCGGAAGCAGTCAAAGAAACAAGAACTCGACAGCTACGAAATCGATCAATTTCAGAGTATCTTATCAAGTGGAAGAACTTATCCGCTGAAGATTCCACATGGGAGGATGAGAATTTTATGCAGAAGTATCCAGAACTACTCAAGCATTGAGGACAACACTTTTTTGAAGGAGAGGGGCATGTTGGGTCCCTATAATACTAGTGATACCCTATTACTATTGTAGTTATACCCTTTATTAATATTGTTGTGCCCCTATTGCTTCCATATTGTTATTACTATGCCCCATAGAATCCCTCTATTGTTATTTTTGTGGCTTTATATTATTATTGTTAGGTTGGTTGGGTTATATTGTGACTCCTTAGACTCCTATATATAGAAAGGAGGTTTTTTCATTTGAATCATCCAAGAATTGTTCATTTATGTAATGTAAAGGAGGTTGCCCCCTCGAAGAGGCTGAATTCTAAGGCGTTGATCTATCTTTTCAATCTTTTCTTGAGCTGGTTTCATAACAGAACTTGCAGTTTTTGTGGATTGTATAACAATATGTTTGTTGAGTGTTGGAAAAGAATAGTAGCACGGAAAAGGGTGAGGTGTGAAAGACCCTCTCAACAGTAGGCAAAGAAGAAGGTAAAGCAAATTTGGAGGAAGAAGCCTTATTGTAGTCATTGTGATAGAGGTGGTCATCAAAGAGACACATGTTGGAGGCTCCATCCATAGCGGTGTCACAAGGACAAAGCATTTGTGCATGAACCAAGTGAAACAGTTGTTTGACTAGCGAAGGCACCACAAGGAGGTGACCCATTCACTTTGAAAGTGAGAGATGGTTGTTCTAGGTGTGGTAGAATGTCATGGTCTTATTTTTGTAAATCACGTGTTTCATTTTAAACTGTAGAAGTGATGATGTGTTTTCCATCACTTATTGTAGCAACAATGATGTCTGGACTTATTTTGTGTTGCATTTTAAATTGTGAAAGTGATGATGTGTTTCCATCACTTGTTGAAGAAACCATAGTGTCATGGCCTTATTTTTGTAAATCATGTGTTGCAATGATGATGTGTTTTCAATCACTTGTTGAAGCAACAATGATGTTTGGCCTTGTATTGATAGCTAGAGCATTATTTCCATTTTTATGTAAAATTGACCATAGAGTATGTGTTATAAAATTGTGGCAAGTATGGGATGGTTTGGCTCATTTTTTTGGTCACATAGAGAAACATGTAATTTACAAGATATTGTACTACAGGTTTGAAGGGGATGCAGGGATTCGCTCATTGCTTATGGCTCCAAAGGACAAAGGTGGAGGAGAAGGAAGGATGACCTGTTAGGACACTTGCGGTGCAGACAAAGTACAGAGCAGTTACAAATTATTTAATGCTTTTGGAGGACCAAAAGATTCTCTTAGTTGGGAGGATTGATCCAGGTGGATCCTAGAGGATTGATCTAGATGGATCTTCATAAAGTACCAATGGCATGGTAAAAGGCTCAAAACTCAAACTGACTGAATCTGGATAAACTTAGCATTAGATCGAAGTGCTCATCACCTTGATTCCAACTGTGTGAATGACACTCGAATCCAAGTTCATATGAAGAAGTTAGAGCAAGTCAAAGTTTATGATTGACTTGTTTACATGGTAGGAGAAGTTAACATGGGAAAAGTCTCAGGGAATGGGGAAGTGCCAAGTGGTAGGCTGCCATTGGTCTTGCATATCACAGATCACAAAACGAAGAGGTTATTCCTCAAGAAAATCGGCCCCCAACACTACCGATGTGATTGAAATATCGCAATTGTATATCGGAGGCTCTAAGAGATAAAGAATCGGCCCCGGGATTAAGGCAGGTTGCGATGCGATATATCAGGCCTAGAAGATGCGATGCAGTTATGTTCCCCAGCAGATGCGATGTAGTTATCAGCCCTAGTAGTTGTGATATGCGATATCGTAATCATAGTTCGCAAAGGGAAGCAGTCACATGTTGTACTAACTTTGGTTTCCACCTATTGCGATTTGCGATATTGACTCATGGAATCGATATATTATATAACATGGTTAATAGTTCGTCGGGCCCTTGATTATCGCAGGGTGCTAAAAGTGTGAGCTTTGGTCTGTCTGCTGATTGGAAACGTTAATGGGAAGCGCCGATATTAAAGCCATCATTTAAGGATTAATGCATCGATATGTCCGCTGGTTTAAAACACCGATTCATTGTGTTGAAACTGTCAAGTTCAGGACCACACCGAATCTTTGTAGTATCCAGTCATTTGAGGTTTAAACGTGAAAACAGGCTGTGAACTGTTTGATAGTGGTTTTCCTATATTTGACAGGGATTCTTGATGTAGGGTCCCGAGAATATTTGCCTAAAAACAAACCTATGGCTATACTTGTCATCAGTTGAGAACTACCTCGGAATTGAGGAGATTAGCCACCTGCATATAAATGTGAATATCCGCATAGCGAGAGGGGGAGAGCAAAGAGTAGCGCAGAATTGCAGATCAAAGAAGTGGCACCTTCTCCTGTTAGGTGGTCGGAACCGTTCCTCGGTAATCAAGAGGTTTTGAGAAGGTGTAGAAGGCCCAATTATCTAAATTCGGTGTTCGGATAAGCATGTTTAGATGAGTTTTTGCCAGGAAGTCAGTGGTGTTGTCTGTTTCTAGAGTTGGGCTCTCTATTTTCCAGCCATCTTCTAGATTGGAGGGGTAAGTATGTTATGTAAAAATCTTCTTGTACTTCTCTCTTTCCATGCTATTTAATGAATGAAGGCCTCCCCACTATTGAGCAGGGCCCAAAGATGTAGTCCAAGTTGGATGAACTTCATAAAAAAATCTATGTCTTGATCTCATGCATGATTATGTCTTTTTATCTTTGTTTTATATGCTTATGTTCCATGGTTTTTAAGTGCTCTCTTATATGTAATTTCGATGCATCTATAAGAAACAAAAATATTGGAACATTCTTCCTCTTGTTGAAAGCAAATTGTTGAATGAAAATATAGGGAATTATGAACCAAGATATTGAATTCCAATACATCAATAATAAATTTACAATTGGCTTGGTTTGAATGCATGTTTGCTAGGTTCTCTCGAGCTTTCTTATGAGTTTGTTTGTTGAGGCTTGCTCATCCAATTTGATGATACACAGGTCTTCAATATCAATGATCATGGTGAATTTGAATAATGATAAAGGCTATAGAGAGCTTGTGTGGTGATCATAGCATAGGTAATTATGCATCTCATGAAATTACTAATTAGTTAGCTCACTGAACATGGATCTTGGAGATAAAAGTGTAAGATTTCCAGTCTTGAAATACTGCACTAAATCTGTGGAAGCTGCCGCAAAGGAATTCATGAATCCGCTTGTAATGAGACCCACAATAACGCCTCCATGGGCTATTGTTTGGGCCTCACCTCATTCAGGCCACACATAATGTTATTGTTCCCTGTACAGTCAGCTCTTCCATGCCCATATCCCATGCCGCCCTTAATAAACACTATAAACATTTTTATATTTCTCCCCACCCCTCATGGCCCTCATTACACTTAATCTTTACTAACATTTCAAATTATAAAACAAGAAAAAATCAAAATATTTTGTACTACAACACTTCCAAAAGAGAATTGACTGTGATACATTTTTTGGGCTATTTAAGAAAAACAAAGCTTGTATGTAAATATTTATAATATTCATTGGAAATTTACTGATCCAAAAGCTATCCATGTTTTCTAGAGTTTTTAATATGTCTATTTGACAATTTCAAACTAGGAGGAGAAGTATCCTCATTGTTCCTTTCCAAAACTCAACAAGAAGGCTGTTTAGTCAATTTAACGTCTTAAATTGCTCTACATAAATTATCAATCCGGGTATCGTAAACTGATGAAGTGTGGTGCACTATATGTGCTTAGTTAACCTTTCTCTTACTTCGTTGTTTTATAGTTTATGTTCAACTCTTCCTAAAACTCTGCTTCAAACACATGTGCTGTGTAAAGCACGATTAAGAAGTAGTCAGAAATAAGTCCAAAAAGTAGTCAAGCTCTAAGGTGACAAGTAAGAAAAACCACTTTAAAGACCAGTTATAATGTTCAACTCTTCCTAAAACTCTGCTTCAAACACATGTGCTGTGTAAAGCACGATTAGGAAGTAGTTAGAAATAAGTCTAGAAAGTAATCAAACTTTAAACTTGCAAAGAAAGAGCTTGAAAGAAATAACTTGAAATGAAACTGAAAGCAAAGAACTTGAAATGACTTGAAAGTAAATGACCACTTCCAATGGCACTAGACACCATTCATGCTGCTGCAAATAAAAGAAAAGAAAGTCACTTTTAAAACCAAAGATAATGATTATCTCTCCCTAATTCTCTACTTCTGCCATATGTACTATGCAAAGTATGATTAGGAAGTAGCTCAAGTTGAATTAGAAAAGTGATTAAAAATGAGAAAAATCTACTTTAAAGACTAGTGATAACGTTTTGCTCTTTCTAACTCTCTACTTCAGCCATATGTACTATGCAAAGTATGATTAGAAAGTAGCGAAAGATTAGTCTAAAAAGCACTCAAAGCCAACTGCAAGTTAGTGGTATTCTGATCCTTAAAAGATAACAGTTTATGATAAAAGATCATTCATGTGTTAGCAGAACTTTGAGAAATAAGACTAAAAATCAGCTATAAAAACAAAGGCAGCAGCTTGAACCTGTCAACTTCAAATACCATTAGTTTGTAAAGAAAATACATAAACATAAAAACAAATCCCGGGAGAAAATAAAATGCAATAATTCAAACTGTACAAGGCAGGGGCCCCCTTCTACCTATGAAATCAAAGCATACTTAAAATTGCATGAATGAAAATCTAATCTACCTTACATTCTACAAAGCAATATTTACAAAATGAAATCTAATCTACTTACATCCTAATATGCTCCATGACATCTACTTCACATCTCCTTCCATGTTGAGAACATCAAAGCTTTATTCAATTTCTTCAAAAGTGCAAAGTACAACAAAGCTCTCCAAAGAGAGACTAAAAAGAGACTAAAGAGACTAAAAGAGACTAAAAAGACTAACTAATGAAGGAGAGAGACCTCCTATTTATACAAAAAGATGAGAGCCTTCTCATTAATGATAATCCATGAATCTCTCCCTCTACCTCTAGAGTCCTAATCAAAATAGGAGCTGATAAGACACATGTCTTTTAGAGTTACAATACAATTAGGAGATGTGACACATATCCTCATGATCCCATGATTCCTTCCAACCAAATTCGAATTTGGCCTTAGAGTGCCACATAAGGGTCTTCTAGAAGTCTCCTTTCAACCTACACATGTCAACAAACTCAACCCACTTGTTAGGTATAAGCATATGCACATTATTTTCTAATGTTTAACCACAAATTCACTTAAAAGGCTTAGAAATAATAAATATTGGAAAAACATAAAGGTAGCCCAATGATAATGAAAGTGGGATGAATGAATGTGGTGACATAGTAGTGAAATGGAGGTGAAATGGAGGTGATATAATGGACATAATAATGAAAGTGTAATGGAAATGAATGACATTTTCAAGACTCAACAAAGGCAATGCCATGATGCCTTGAACGCAATTGTACATCATCATGCACTTATAATATTTGAATTAAAAAATTTGGGTATGTCCCATGGTATTTTGTAGATCCGGTCAATGGAACTATGGTAATGTCCTAATCCAGGGTTAATGGATTGGGGTTTATGAATGCTTTGGCATGTATATATGTATTCTAACCTTGAAAGGAAAATAATGAAAAATCAATCTTGATCTAAACTTAATCAGGAATGAAACAACTTACAGATATAATCATAAACATAGAGATGTAGTAGAAAAACACTTCATTTCATTAATAGAAAAATATTGAACTATGCTTACAAACAAAATGGAAATAAGATAGCTCGGGTGATGGTAGCTTAACTCTAAGAAGAGATGTGGCGGCTACATGCCTTTGAACTATATTACAATGAAGCGCAAGAGCCTATTTATTATTGGAAAACATGATAAAACCCTAAACAACCAAAACCCTAACCCCAGGAGATGTAACACCAAGAGTTTGTGGGCCCCGTTGGGGTTTTTTGGGTAGCCAACTTCTCGAGGTTGTAACTTAGTCATATTATCTTTGTTTGGCACATACGATACCTTGTTGGAAAGTTCTCCCTGAGTACTACAGATTTCGCCACAGGCACCTACCTATGGCTATGGGTTTGCCGTGGACCCAAAAAAAACGTCGTTTAGGGAGTCAAAACTACTCTGGAAGTTCAAGACCAAAAAATCTGCTAAAAATAGTAAATGTTGAAATGAACAAGGAAACATATGAAACTGACTGGGGGGTCTAGGTGGAATAGGGGAGTGGCCACCAATATCCACCTGGATCATTCCTCCCCCCTTAGGAATCAATAGTCCCCATTGGGTGCAGAACCTCCATGAGGTGAGGAAATTTATGTTGAACCTGGTTCCTGGTGAACCACTTGCCTTGGTGAAGGAGTTGGCCTGCTTTGACAACTCAATATAGTTGTATCTTCTGTTGGTGATTTTTCTTGATCTACATGTCCATGATTTGATCCATGTAGTCTAGGTTGAGCTTTATTGGTGTGAGTTGTTCTGCAATGTCATATGTGTCCAACAATGGTGGAAGTATGGTCGAAGACGGTCTACATTGAACATTGGGTGCAGACCAAGGAATGGTGGGATGCTTAGTTTGAAGGCATTATCACCGACGGGCTTGGTGATGGTGTATGGCCCATATTGGAGTAGGCGAAGCTTGCGGTAGGGTCCATCAAGGTTCTCCTTCCACAAATGTAGCCAAACTTTGTCGCCCACCTAGAACTTGTGCAACACTCAATGCTTATCATGGTGTTGCTTGTACTTATCATTGGCTTTGTCCAATATATCATGGACCTATTGGTGGATGCGTTGAATTCGCTCAATGAAGTTGTTATCCCTTTCAGCTTCGGACTGAACGTGATTCGAATCTACTTGAGTGGCTGCAAATGGTATGGCCACATCAATGGGGCATAATGGCTGAAATCCCAAACCTACCTAAAAATGGATGTGGCATGTTGAGCTGTGGAGAGATCTGTTCTAGCTGTGTTGGACATGCTTTGAGTTGTACATGTGCAAAATGTGTATGATCATGCTATTGACAACCTCTGTTTGGCCATTAGTTTGGGGATGGAAAGTCATGGACTTAGTAGGCTTTGTATCCAGCATCGACCAAAGACTTGAACAAAATGCACTTAGGAATATGTTGTTTGGATCTGAGACAATGGATTGTGGTATCCCAAAGTGTACCCACACTCGCTCAAAGAAGACCTTAGCAGTGGCCTCTACTGTGACACTCTTCTTGCGGGTCGCCATGATGGCCATCTTAGAGAATCTGTTGACAACCACAAAAACACAATTGTTGTCATGCTTAGTAGAAGGAAGACTCAACATGTAATCCATGGAGACAGATTCCCAAGGCTAACTAGGAGTAGGTAGATGAGTATACAAACATTTCTTCTTGATGGTTGGTTTGGAAATGGCGCAGGCGATGCAGGACCTAATGTACTTCCCAACATCCTAACGAAGTTTCAACCAATGAAAATACTTCTGCAATACCGCCACTATTTTCTCTACTCTGAAATGTCCAATGACCAAACTATAGTGTACCTCCAAAATCATCTTAGCACGCTCACTTGAAGGAACACAAATGTGTACCAAGTGGCATAACAGTGCATCCTGAAGGTGAAAATTTGGAACTTTCTTCCCTTCCAAGAGTGTCTAGTATATGTTGTTGAATTCTGGATCACTCTTGTAAAGATGTAGCCACCCTAATGTATCATGCCCACAAGATTTTAGCACAGTGACCGGTGGTTAGCGGAGGCAATCATCGACATTATTGGTGTTGCCCTTCTTATACTTAATGTTCAGATGGAACTGTTGAAAATAGGTGGATAATTTTTTATGGTTATCATTCTGCAACTTCCCTTGTGTATGCATGAACTATAGAGGTCAATGGTCTATGTGGATAACCGTTTCCTTCCCCATAATGTAATACTTCCTTTGATGGCGGGCTTACACAATGGAATACATTTCTTTATCGTAAGTTGGGTACTTTCAGACTCTTTCTAAAACTGTCTCACTATGGTAAGCCATTGGATGCCCATGTTGAGTAAGAACCACACCAATAGCATAGTGAGAGGCATATGTCTCAATCTCAAATGGTTGTTGTAGGTTTGGTAATGTGAGCACAGGTGCATAACAGAGGTGATTCTTCAATTCGGAGAACCTTTTTTGGTGGGTTTCCAACCAAAAAAACTTTTCTTTTACTCCGCCCTTGGTGACTTGACTTAAAGGCCAAGTGATATGAGAGAACCCCAACATGAACCTATGGTGGAAATTGGCAAGACCCAAAAAGCTGCAGAGCTCTATTAGAGTGGTTAGGTCTAACCAATCCCGAATGACTTGTACCTTGGATGGGTCCAAATGTACACCCTAGTCATCAATGATGTACCCCAAATATTGAACCTGGGTCAGGAAAAATGTGCATTTCTCCAAGTTAGCACACATCTTGTGTTATCACAATGTTTGAAGGCCCTGTCGAATATGGTGGAGGTGCTCTTCCCAACTCTGGATAAAGATCAATATGTCATCTAAATACACCACCACAGATGCATTGGTGAAGGGTAGCAAGATGTCGTCCATCAATCTCATGAAGGTTTCAAGGGAGTTCATCAATCTGAACGGCATGACCAACCATCCTTCTTCTGTACCAATACAATCAAGCTCCCACAAGGTGATGAGCTTGGCCTGATGTACCCTTTCTGAAATAGTTCCTGAATCTACCTCTTGATCTCATCATTCTCCAGAACAAAGTGTCGATAGATTGGTCAATTGGGCAGTGGCGCACATGGGGTCAGATCAATGGAGTGCTAAACCTGATAGTGCAGCGGTACCCTTGTGGGTGAGGGGAAAATATCCCTGTACTCCTCCATGACCTTGTCCATTTGTTGCTGCTATGCAGAGGAGCCTTGCCTGGAATTTGTGGCCACAACCTTCTTCTTTCTTTGGCGGTGAATCATAAGGAAAACAAATCTCTTGGTCTGGGAAATGATCTCACTGCATTTCTTTGCAGTGATCAAAGAGATGGCGGTAGGCGGGGTTACCTCCGGTATCCTTTACAACTTATTAGCCAAAGTAATAATGACAGAGCGAAGTTTAGACTTATATACAACATGTCACTTCAACAAGTATGGTTGTCCTAAAAATACATCACAAACTTCAAGAGGAGAAATATCACACAATACCTCATCAATGAAGGGCTTAATGTTGTAGGGAAAGCTACACTGTTGGATGACGCGAAGATATCATCCTTGGTGAAGCCACTCGATGGTATACGGTTGTCGATGTGTTGTAGTATTTAGGCCCAACCACTTCACGACCTATGCTGAAATGAGGTTCTTTTGGCTCCCACTTTCGATAATGAACTGCAGAAAAGAACCCTTCACCCACATCTATGAGTGGAAGAGGCGTTCCCCCTCCTATGGATCTTCATGATCAATCTTCTGGATCTTGGTGGTGGCCACGGTGGCAATGGGCTCCGCATCAATGATCTACTTCCCTTTGTCAGTTCCCTTATCGAGTTCTGATTTAGAGTCGGAACCTGCATTTGATTCGGAAGCCTTCATCTCGGCCACCAGTGACTGCTTGCCCTGACACTCATTTGTATTGTGAGTGGAGCTCTTATGGAACTGTTGTGGCTAGCAACAACCCCCCTTCTTATTTAGTATTAGAAATAAAACTAAATATGTGGGGACCCTTATCCATAAAATTCAAAAAAATAAATTAGGACTTGTATTTCCTTTTTGAATAACTCTTACTATCATAAAACCTAGGAGAATACCTGAAAATCCCAAAAAGACTTGAGTTTTATGATAAGTTCGAACAAAGCCATTCCCTTAATAAAAAGCGTCGCATCGAAAAAAGGTAAAGGATGCCTTCCTACAAGCGGAATCCTAAGATTGCGAAATCGCGATGCGAGATCACCCATCAAAAGACCCTCATCGCATCGCATGCCTCAAATATCACTTAAGCTGAAATGCCTCAAACTGCTGATATGCAATGGCGCGTCTCTAAAATCGCATCTCACAGAAAACACATTCTAACGGATGTTTGCCACACAAAGCGAATTTGTGATATTGTGATTTGCGATATTGCGAAGCAAATCGCAAAATCGCCTTATCGCAGATCTGTAGGGCTTGTTGTTCGAAAAAGCTTTTTTCCATAAATCGATGCCCAGTTATTCACGTTAATGTTAATTTAATGAGTTAGTTGGAAATCATTAATGAAATATGGTTTTGATCTGATCGAGGATCCATTTCACGTAAGGTGATATATTTTATATGTTTTCGGCATTTAAAGCTTTCCTGTCACCTTTTTCTTATCATTATTCTTGCCTCATTTGTAAACCGCAGGAGTGAAAAGCAAAGAAGTGTACATAGCAGTGTTCAAAATATTATGGGAAAGAAGGGTAAAGCTCCAAGTTCTGAAGATAAAGAGATGGCGCCCTTATGCACATACACCACTTGTAACAAAGATGTCAATATTACTACTTGGGAAGGCATGTATAGTGTATACGAGGAAGAAAGTCCCAGGGTAATGGAGGTTACAGCTACTGTTGGCTCACACGGGTCATCTGAAGCATCTATTACAGAACTAGCATGTTCTTTCTTGCACTAGATAGCGACGAGGCCCAAAATTATTCCATACACGGACATGGCAAAATGGGTACTGGATAGTGCTAATATCACGAATAGACAATTTAAGACTCAGGGTCAAGGGCTCATTAGCTCGTTCACTCCACAAGATTTGAGGCTCATGTATCATCTACCAGAGCCATAAGTGACTTATAACAAACACTTCATGGAGAAGTTCGCTAAAGAAAATGAAGATTTGGCAGAATGCACCAAGGACTAGTCAAGAAGGGACGAACCACTAAAACAGGATAAGCACGGTATGTATAGTACTGGTTCTCTCACCTCCTCGTATTTCTTTGCTACTGTTATGCTCTGTAGACTGTTTGGAAAGCCAGACGTTAACAAATTTTCATCTGAATCGCTGCCATTATTAGATGCCGCCACTAATGCTACTATTGTGGATTGGTCCAAGATATTGTCCAATAATTTAGCCACAACCATTTTGAATTACCGGTCCAAAAGAACTACCGCTTAGAGGATTATCCCCCTTTCTACTTATCTGCTTATGTGATGGATGCAATCTGTTATATTTCCAAGTTTCCTCTAATGGGTTGGAAATGGACTACTCAAGACCCCTTACCCATTCATATTGGTCACAAAGAATTATGGGATTCCAAGTTCATTCCATATTTCTACAATATTTGTCATGGAATCATGCTACCTCTATATAAAATGTTGTATAATAAAGACCCTCCAAGATTTTCTCCCGAAGCGGAGGTCGATATGCTCCCCGTCGTGAGATGGTTTGGAGAAGAACTTTTCACATATGTCAGGGTATTCAGAAGTCTCGCTTCCCCTCATGTACTACCTTTATATGTTCCTGATAACTACTGTTTTGCTTATCAGACCTGCGGAGAAGGAGGTATGAGTAAAGATTTGAAGGACAAGAAAAAGGTCATTTGGCCGCAATTTCCTGTCGCCTGTGGGTCTTTTCACTATTTGATTTAGGCCATGCATTCAAAGAAGTAAACAACATGCTATGTTTATGATTGTTCAAATTTCTAGGAAGACCATTCGACCCTTCTGATATCGTTAAAAAATTAAATACCGCAGTCAAAATAAAAGTGTTTTCTAAAGAAGATGATCTTTTTGATGGTATGTTTCAATAGAAAAGTACACTTAAAGAAGTTCTGCATTCGGCCCAAATGCGATTTCCTCCAGCAGAATTTCAAGAGTTCAAAATGTACAGAGAAATAAGGTTGGCTAATATCCCTTTGGATAAATTGCGCCTAGAAGCCGTGAAGGAACCAACGCCCAATATCAGTCTCAGTGGAAGTTCAAGCACATATAGGTCTAAATCTAAGTCTGGGAGAGAAACGTCAGAACACTCCAAGAGGTCCGAAAGTGACCATAATAAAAGCGAAGGGTCAGTAAGAGATACTGCCCAGTCTAAGGAGCACCCAGAACAACAGGTTTTGACCTCTCCATAGGTATATCTTCCCCCTCTCATCGTCCAGCCACGACCAATCAGAACTGAGCTAGACAAAGATGGGAAACATTCAATGACTTCACCAATATTGAAGGACAGAACACAAAGACACCTGAAAGTAATGTACAGATAGTGAATGATATAGTCACAGAGACAATCAGCAATGTCCCAGAAATGGAACATATTCCCATTACCCCATCTTCTGAACTTATGCTCAAAATAGAGGAAATTCCTCCTCTTGATGTATTTTATAGTCTGCAGCATAAGGTAGTAGTGAGAAGACAAAGAAAGAAGAGGAAATTGGAAAGCGTTCTCTCTCATGATGCAGAGCAATTAGACATCCTTTGGCAAGATCCCACCACTGATCCTACTGAAAATCTCACTAAATTATCTCAGATCGCAGGAGTATATGCTTCTACAACCACTGATAAGGCATTTGAGGTACAAAAAATACTGAAAGAAAAAGAAGATCAAATACAGGTTTTGCAGCAACAACTACAGCAAGTCAGTGCCAACAGCGAAGCACATAAACAGCTTGAAAAACTACAGCAGGACTTTCAACAGATGCGGCTAGGATACCAGAACAGTTTGGCCGAAAGAAAAAAACAATTACAGGTTATGGAAGAGATGTGCAAGGATGATCCTAAGATTTCAGAATTCGTCACAGAATCCATTTCCTTAACTGATCAACTACTGCAGCAGCAAGAAACATTATGCCAAAGAATATCACAATGGAGCTCTTATTGCGAAATAAGCGATAGAATTACTAATCAAGTCATGGACTTGCGACATGATTATGATTTAATTGATAAAAGGGTTATTGAATATTTGGCTTGGCAGGAATCAGAAGAAGAAAAAAACAGGCGCACCCATAATCAATGAAACCCACAAAGAAATGCTCTTTAAGAAGTGGGATGCATAGATCAGGAAAGCAGAACAATCAGCAGAAGAAGTAGCCACAACAACAAATAATATCATTGACTGCATCAATGAAAATTTGTATAGGGCAAATCTAATATCAGAGACCACTCCAGGATATCTACCAAATGTACAACATCTACAGACAAGCTGAAGACAGAAGGTTCAAGAAAAAGCAGAGTCCATAAAAAGTTTAACCAAGTTGAATTAGGATTCTTACTAGACGTACTTGGTAAAACCAAACAGCCAGTGCATGACTCTCAAATGTATCATTAATTCTATCGAGAAGATGGCGCCAACTCTTGCTGATTCCATTTTCGTAGGACAGCTAAAGTCGGAAGTCGGCCAACCAACTCTCCTCAAGAAAATGTCGAACGCTTGCGACTATAAGGAACAGATACATAGATAGTTAGTTATTAGTTTTAGCTTTAGATTTAGTTTTAGTTTTAGTTTTGCTTCATTTTTGCCTAAAATGAGGATGGTCATTTAAACTGTATCCTACATTTTTGTAATAAATTATTTTTAGATTTAGCTAGCAGTATTTAAACCCTTCTCATGCATTTAGAGAAGGGTCCTAAAATTTATCAAAAACTTGTCCTCAGAACATGCACTTTTGCACCCTCTGAGGAGGTTTTGATGATTTAATGGAACATGATTGATTGATACCTACATTTAATATCTATCACTGATGTTGCACCTTTGTACTCTTAGTGGATGTTGGATTAAGAAGAGATAAATCATTATTGTTGCAACTCATGAGTAGGATTCGTTATAAATAATACTTTTATCTCTTAACAAATTCTGCTTATGTGTTATGGTGATATTCATGTTCAGTTATTTATTTATGAATGTTTAAATTCTTGAGTTATCATTTGGCACTTTTGTACGGTGATAGCTATTTATTTATGCTTAATATATGAGTGACTTATTATGCGATATGTTTTTTGCAACTTTTCGGCTAAATTTTTATACGAAACAGTTCATCTTTATTGAATTCTTTTCTTATATCAATTGAATGATCTTTATTACCAATTGCTGTAGAAACTATTTTAGATCGCATAAATGAAAGATCAAATCCCGGGGTAGTTTTAGAATTAGATATTTCTGTTCATTAGAATATAATTGCATGTCGTTAAATTAGATTTAGAATAAAATCATTTTACTTAGAAGTTGTTAGAAATGAAATATCAATTCTCAACACACACACACACATAAATTGGGAAACTGGTCCCATTATCTCCAGTCGGACCCACTACACCAAACGGAAAAGGAGTTGCTAACCAAGGTCTGGACCGGGTGGGTATCCCCCTTGTTGTAGACCCGATTTTCGGGGCTTCAACATATTTGGCGCTAGAAGGAGGGCCCCGAACTATGAATGGAAAGTAAATCTAAATCTAAATACCATTCTGAGAGTAAATCACCCTCACCATCTCCCCCGACTTCTCCATCGCATTTAGAATCTTTAAATCTTGAGCGAGAACTCGATAGAACAACAACTGCTGCCACAAACCTGAATATTTCAAAGAAATCTACTATTGAACCTCCTAAAGTTGAATCTTTGATCCATAAACTTCAGCGATTTTCAATATCTCCTAAAAAATCTGGAAAATCTCAAGGTAGTGTGACTTCGCAATATAACCCTTCTCATCCTCTTACCAGATTGCAGAGTGAAAAGTTTAGTATTGAACCAATTGAATTACCTCTACCTACAAGGAAGAGAGCAAGGAAATCACCTAAAGGGTCTGATAGTGAGACTCTTTTGTCATCATCATCCATCTCAACCTCTCCACCGCGAAGTCAACCATCCACTCCTCCACTTCAAATCATCGTCCACCAGACCACTGGAACTTCAACATCTCCTTCTCAATCATGTGGAACTATAATATCCTCATCTTCCTAACCACAGGGATCATCTTCTGTGCTTTCCTCTGTTAGTAGTTCAACGATGGCCCAAATTCCATGGAATAACCCAGGGGCAGTCTTAATGCCTGCGCCCTTGAGTCAATTACCGGCCCATCCCGAAAAATGGCTGCCTAAGTTTAATCCTGAAGCAGGCATGCTAGCAAAAGAACACACAAACAACTTTATGTTATCCATAAGTCTCAATGGGGTTACTAATGAAGACGCTGTCATTCGACTTTTTCCTTACACTTTTCAAGGAGCAGCCAGATCATGGTATTTCTCATTACCATCCGGATCTATCACTAGTTGGGATATTTTCCAAGAACACTTCTTGACTAAGTTCGGTGATCACAGGTCCACTGTGACACTAATCAATGACCTGTCTAACCTAAGGGCTGAATCAAGGGAACCTGTGAAAGATTTTAACTCGTGTTTTAATAAACTTTTGAACAAAATTCCTACTGCCTCCAAACCTAGCGAAGAAGTTCGAAGTGAATGGTACATATTTGCTCTACCATCAAACATAGCAATCTTCGTTGATAGAGCTAACAAAACAAATTTAGCTGACAATATGAAGGAAGCAATAGCGGTAGAGAAATGTATCATAGCTTTAAAAAAAAAAAACGTCGTTGATGAACGTAAATCTAAGAAGGTTACTTTTAAAGAAGATACAAAGAAAAAACAGCCCAAACACCCATTTGATTTAGAGGGATTACAGAAAGTTTTGAAAACCATGTCTAACGAAATGGTTGACATAAAGAAACAAGTAGCAGAGACTTCTTCTAAAAAGCCTTACAAGCCTTATAGAAGAAATCCTTCAACTGATTCAAAGCCTCCCAATGCTATTACTAATGCTGAATCAGAGGAAGAAGAAGAGGAAATTTCCAACGAAGAGCCTACTGATGAAGAAGAAATTGTAGAAGTACAGCGAATGTGGGATTTTATCCTCCTAGACGAAGAGGATCAAGAGGCATCGCCAGTTAATACTAAAAGTAGAAATCAACTCGATCCTCCTCAACCTACTCCTAAGCCAAAGAGCGGAAGCTCAATGACTAAGGATAAAGTCGCAACTAAGAAAACGTCACCCAACGCGACTCAAACAAGCCCAGTCCAAACAGATCCACCAACCCCATCTAAAACATTGGTTGTTTCTGATGAGATGGAGTATAATATCATAGAAGACATGAACAAGACTAGGGCTAACATTACTTTTTATGAATTGAGCAAGTTAAAACATCAACAAAAGCTCCTTTTGAAAGAATTGCACGCAATACCAGCTGCACCTCTGCCTACCGCTGTAATCTCGCAAGCTTCCTACGAGATGGGAAGACCTCCAAATACTGTCACTAGTAAAGTTGATCCTAACGACATCGCTTTAATTGGAGGAAGGTCAAGATCTCATACTCCGCCATTTCTCCTTACTTACGAAATTTTTAATAAAAATTTGCATAATTGTTTAGTTGATTCAGGAGTTTCATCAATATCTTACCCAAATCAATATGTGTAAAGTTGAACATTCAACCTCAAAAATCAGCAGTACACATAGTTCAGCTGGACCGGTCGCAGGTTGAAGTAATCAGAGAGCTAAATCAGGTTACCATAAGGCTATCATCTAATCCAAAGGTAGGTCAAGTTATCGATATTTTAGTTGCAGACATTCCAGAATTCTATGGCTTAATTCTTAGCAGGGATTGGTTTGAAAACCTTCCTGGATATTTTGCAACCAATTGGTCGCATATGTGGCTCCCTTACAATGGCAAACCAAATCAAATAAAGGTTGAGTGAGAAAGACATTAGAAATACATAGTAACAGA
Organism: Pinus tabuliformis; assembly: GCA_031772625.1. NCBI lineage: Eukaryota > Viridiplantae > Streptophyta > Pinopsida > Pinales > Pinaceae > Pinus > Pinus tabuliformis. Next base: position 694,245,177 of record CM062812.1, on the reverse strand, counting down.
ATTGGAAGGAGAAAATGAACCTGTAGCATACAACAACAATATAATTGGCAACTATTTTGTTGATTCTTTCTCAGGAAATTTTAATGCTCATACTTCACCTTACTTAGAACATTCTGTTTTATCTCAAGTGGAAAATGTTTCTCAAACAGATAGTTCTAAATGTGTTAATTTTATAGATAGTCTTGTAAATAAATCTTTATTTTGGAAGTTATTTTTTGACAGTTCTAAGTCTAACGAAGGAGCAGGAGTAGGATGCATATTAGTTAGTCTAGAGGGAAACAAAATTATGTTAACTTGCAGACTCAAGTTCGATTGTCCCAATAATGCTGCAGAATATGAGGCTTTAATCCAAGGATTATACAAAGCAATCAGACTAGATATCAAGTATCTACAAGTTTTTGGAGATTCCGAGATTGTAATTAGACAGGTACAAAATACTATACATTGTCTATCAGGTCATTTAAAGCATTATCAATCTTTAGTACAAGATCTGACTGAACATTTTATAGCATTCAATATTTCATCAATTCCCAGACTCCAAAACGCTAGTGCTGACCTCTTAGCAAATGTAGCTTCCAAGCTTATTCCCTCAAAAAACTTTAGCCCGGATAGATTCTCAATTGAATTAATTTTTAGACCCTCGATTCCTGATAACATTACAAATTGGAGAATTTTCAACGATGATCCTGATAGTGTAAGCTTCCTCACATCAGAGGGATCTTACAATAATCAGATTCTAAATGAAGACCAACATGAAAAACAATTGCAACAAGATAGCACTAATAGTGCTATGCCAAAATCAGTAGTCAAATTGGAAGACTTATACGATTTGAAAGACCGATTCAAAAGATCTGCCAATTCAAAACTTCAAAGTTCAACTCTGAAGTATGAATTAGTAAATCTAGGAACTGATACCAAGCTGCAGAATATCAATCTAGGTCTTGGCCTAGCTCTTGAAAAATGATTAGCATACGTTCGTCTCTTGAAACAATACAAAAGTGTCTTTGCCTGGAACTATGATGAACTTAAGACTTACAACACTTCTATCATTCAACATACGATCCCAATGATAGATGATGAAAAACCTGTCCAGCAAAAGCTAAGAAAGATCCATCCTAACCTAGAAAACCAGATTAAATCTGAGCTCAATAAGTTATTGAAAGCTAAAATCATTTTTCCCATTCGACATTCTAAATGGATTTCCAATATGGTTCCCATTAGAAAGAAAAACGGAGATATTAGAATTTGCATTGACTTTCAAAATCTTAACAAACCCTGCCAAAAGGATAATTTTCCTTTACCTCCCATGGAGCAAATATTACAAGCAGTTACAAGATTAGAATTAATGTTCTTTTTGGATGGTTTCTCCGGCTACAACCAAGTTTTGGTCCACCTTGATGATCAATTAAAGACTACATTCAGAACCAAATGGGGCACTTATGTATATCAATAGATGCCTTTCGGTCTGATCAACACTGGCGCCACATTTCAAAGAGCCATGGACATTGCATTTAAGGGATTAGTAAATAAATCAGTAGTAATCTACTTGGATGATATAACTGTATATTCCAAAAAACGAGGTAATCATCTCAGAGATTTGAAACAGATCTTCCAACGTTACCAAAGGTACAGAATTTCACTTAACCCGAAAAAGTCCTTTTTTGCATTAAGTGAAGGAAAAATTCTTGGATTTATAGTGTCAAAATCTGGAATCCATATTGATCCCGACAAAATCAAACAGATTTCTGAAATACCCTTACCTCACAACAAGAAAGCTAAGCAATCTTTCCTTGGCCAGGTCAATTTGGTAAAGATATTTGTTCCTGACTTTTCAAGAATTTTATCTCCTTTACAAGCAATGATTAAAAAGAATTCAATCTTCAAATTGGGCCAAGACGAATATGAAGCATTCAATCTGATTAAACAAGCGATTGTTAACGCCCCATCTTTAGCCACTCCAAATTTCTCCGATCCTTTCATTTTATATACATTTTCCTCTGATAGATCATACGCTGCGATACTCACTCAAGTAAATCAAGACAAGGCGAAAGCCCCAATTGCCTTTTTCAGTTCAAATCTACAAGGGGCTGAATTAAATTATTCTAATGTCGAGAAGCAAGCTTATGCCGTTTTCAAAGTGATCAAACATTTCAGATCCTTCTTACTTAAAACCCATACAAAAATCATTGTGTCGTTTCCAGCGGTAAGAAATCTTTTAGTACAGGAAGATGTGGGTGAAAAGAGAGCAAATTGGGTTACTGCCTTATAAGAATACGACGTCAAGATTAAACCAGTGAATATTATAAAAGGTCAAGGTTTTTGTAAAATGCTGGCTAGAGCATCGCTTATTTCCAAAATACCGTCTTCAGAAGTACAAATGTATGAGGTAAGCCTAAACGATATTGAATCATTGTACGCTGATATCATATTTTATCTAAAGAACGGATATGCTCCTTCAAACTTAGATTATACAAAGAAAAGAGCCCTAAGGTTGAATGCTAAGCAATATCAACTCGTAAACGATGTACTTTTTAGGATAAATTATGATTTTGTTCTCCTTCAATGTCTTGAGAAAGCTGAAGATGAAAAAGTGTTGCAGGAACTCCATGATCGACCAGCAGATGGACATTATGCTGGAGATACTACAGCACATAAAATCTTGCGCACAGGATACTATTGGCCTACACTATTTAAATATGCACATAGCTACGTGAGGAAATGTCGAGTTTGTCAAACTGTTGCTGGGAGACAAAAGAAACCATCATTTCCTTTGCAACTAGTCAATATTGATCAACCTTTTGATCAATGGGGATTGGATATAATAGGTGAGATCATTCCTCACTCTTCTAAACAACATAGATATATCCTTACAGCTATAGATTATTTTACTAAATGGGTAGAAGCAGTTCCTCTCAAGGCAGCCAATGTCGAACACATCATTGATTTCAGATCAGTTCATAATCACCGAGTTTGGTTTACCCTCTGCATTAATGTTTGATAATGCATCGTATTTTTCTGGCAACGCTATGACTGAATTTGCGCTGAAAAGAGGTTTTAAGCTTAAATACTCTGCCAATTATTATTCGCAAGGCAACAGGTTAGCTAAATCAACAAATAAAAACTTAATCAGAATCATTAAGCGAACCATTGATCAGAATCATAAGAATTGGCACAAATCCTTAATATATGCTCTATGGGCAGACCGAATAACGCAGATAGCCTCCATTGGCAATTCTCCCTTTAATTTGGTTTATGGGAAAGAAGTGGTCCTTCCAACTCATCTAACGATTCCCTCTTTGGCCTTAGTGCAATATATTGATGAAACACCAACCTCTTCCTTACAACTAAGGCAACTGCAAATCCTTAAGCTAAAAGAGCAAAGAGAACAAGCTAAAATAACTCATGCACATCACCAAGCATTAGTAAAAGCTTCTTTTGACTCAAACATGATGTCCAGAAAAGACTTTCAGATAGGGGATCTAGTTTTAAAATGGGATAAGGCTCATGAAGAAAAAGGCAAACATACGAAGTTTCAATGAATGTGGCTTGGCCCTTTCCAAATCGCAGAAATCGTAGGTCCATCTACCTTTATGTTACAGGATTTAATAGGAAAAAGAGAATCTTTACCTGTTAACAGAAAAATCCTCAAAAAATACTTTCCATAGGAGATCATTCTTCTATTTTTGTAGATTAATTTTCCTTTATTTTAATAATAAAACCAGTTGCAAATGGTTACATTTGGAATTCACAAAAAAGACAGGCATTTCTTTTAAGACTTTGTTTTTTCGCTTTTATAAATAGAACTGATTTAGAAAATTGATCATTATTATTATAAGATACAGTCAAAGGCTATAAACCTAAAAATGATACTACTTTCAACTTTGTAAATTTTGATAAAAAACGACCTTTAGTTGGAATTTGTTTTATATCAGTCAAATGAAAGGTATCAATAACAAAACGAAGATTCTTTGTAGAAAGGCTCTTTCCAAAAACTCTACCATTGCCATCTAGAGCTATCCTTAAGAAAACAATGACTTCCTCCCCACCTAGGGAATTACGAGCTTCAAGGAATAATCCAGTGATACACTTTAACTTAAAGAATAAGAGGTCTCATCACGAGTCGACTTATCATGATCATAGATATTATAGCTTGCTGACTTTGCCAAAACTGCATACCATAACAGGGCAGTGACTTGAGATTGTTGCAATCAAAAGACAAGGGGTCTCATCATGAGCCAGCTTGTTCAGCAAAGTTATAAATCAAGTGAGTGGCACTGTCATAATTTGGCTACCAAACCAAGGCATTGTTCTTTAAGGATTAAAAGAAAATAAAAAGAAAGAAGTGTGGATATGGATTTCCCTTTGAAATCGTATATTTCTCTAAGTATGATACAGGATCATTGCTGGGTAACAGGTAACCCTGTTGAGGCTATAAACGCCTGCTAGCAGCAAAGGCTCTACCTACGACAAATGAGCATATTTAAAACTGATTTACAGAGAAACCTTTGTTTTTATCTTTATAAACCAAGTAGTGACTGATGTAGATACAATGACTAGCTCTAGGAAGTAAAAAAACAAAGTTGACATAGAAGAAACAAAATGTCATTAACAGTTGAAAGCATGGTGTACTTCATCTTTCTATAATAAAGTTTGATTTTCTGGAAAAAAAATTGTTTTGGAAGTTTAGAAAATTCAAAAGAAAAGCATAAATAACTGGTTCTTCCAAGTGAATCGCCAATAGTTGTGGCCAGCAACAACCCCCCTTCTTATTTAGTATTAGAAATAAAACTAAATAAGTGGGGACCCTTATCCATAAAATTCAAAAAAATAAATTAGGACTTGTATTTCCTTTTTGAATAAATCTTACTATCATAAAACCTAGGAGAATACCCGAAAATCCAAAAAAGACTTGAGTTTTATGATAAGTTCGAACAAAGTCATTCCCTTAATAAAAAGCGTCGCATCGCAAAAAGGTAAAGGATGCCTTCCTACAAGCGGAATCCTAAGATTGCGAAATCATGATGCGAGATCACCCATCAAAAGACCCTCATCGCATCGCATGCCTCAAATATCACTTAAGCTGAAATGCCTCAAATCATCGATATGCGATGGCGCGTCTCGCAAATCGCATCTCGCAGAAAACACATTGTAACGGATGTTTGCCACACAAAACAAATTTGCGATCTGTGATATTGCGAAGCAAATCGCAAAATCACCTTATCGCAGATCTGCAGGGCTCGTTGTTTGAAAAAGATTTTTTCCATAAACCGATGCCCAGTTATGCGCGTTAACATTAATTTAATGAGTTAGTTGGCAATCATTAATGAAATATGGTTTTGATCTGATCAAGGAGCCATTTTACGTAAGGTGATATATTTTATATGTTTTCGACATTTAAAGCTTTCCTGTCACCTTTTTCTTATCATTATTCTTGCCTCATTTGTAAAATGCAGGAGCGAAAAGCAGAGAAGTGTACATAGCAATGTTCAAAATATTATGGGAAAGAAGGGTAAAGCTCCATGTTTTGAAGATAGAGATGATGCCCTTATACACAGACACCACCTGTAACAAAGATGTCGGTATTACTACTTGGGAAGGCATGTACAGTCTACTCGAGGAAGAAAATCCCAGGGTAATGGAGGTTACAGCTACTAATGGCTCACACAGGTCATCTGAAGCATCTATTACAAAACTAGCATGTTCTTTCTTGCACTGAATAGCAGGGAGGCCCAAAATTCTTCCATACATGGACATGGTCAAATGGGTACTGGATAGTGCTGATACCACGAATAGACAATTTAAGACTCAGGGTCAAGGGCTCATTGGCTCGTTCATTCCACAAGATTTGAGGCTCGTGTATCATCTACTAGAGCCACAGGCAACTTATAACAGACAGTGCATGGAGAAGTTCGCTAAAGAAAATGAAGATTTGGCAGAATGCACCAAGGACTGGTCAAGAAGGGACAAACCACTAAAAAAGGATAAGCACAATATGTATAGTACTAGTTCTCTCACCTCCCCGTATTGCTTTGCTGCTGCTATACTCTGTAGAATTTTTGGAAAGCCAGACGTTAACAAATTTTCATCTGAATGGCTGCCATTATTGGATGCCGCCACTAATGCTACTATTGTGGATTGGACCAAGATATTGTCCAACAATTTAGCCATAGCCATTTTGAATTACCAGTCCAAAAGAACTACTGCTCAGAGGATTTATCCCCCTTTCTACTTATCTGCTTATGTGATGGATGCAATCTGTTATATTTCCAAGTTTCCTCTAATGGGCTAGAAATAGACTACTCAAGACCCCTTACCCATTCATATTGGTCACAAATAATTATGGGATTCCAAGTTCATTCCATATTTCTACAAGATTTGTCATGGAATCATGCTACCTCTGTATAAAATGTTGTATAATAAAGACCTTCCAAGATTTTCTCCCGAAGCGGAGGTCGATATGCTCCCTGTCATGAGATGGTTTGGAGAAGAACTTTTCACATATGTCAGGGTATTCGGAAGTCTCGCTTCCCCTCATGTACTACCTTTATATGTTCCTGATAAACTACTGGCGCGAGAGATTGCTTATCAGACCTGCGGAGAAGGAGGTATGAGTAAAGATTTGAAGGACAAGAAAAAGGCCATTTGGCCGCAATTTCCTGTGGCCTGTGGGGCCTTTTCACTATTTGATTTAGGCCATGCATTCAAAGAAGTAAACAACATGTTATGTTTATGATTGTTCAAATTTCCAGGAAGACCGTTCGACCCTTCTAATATCGTTAAAAATTTCACTACTGTAGTCAAAATAAAAGTGTTTTCTAAAGAAGATGATCTTTTTGATGATATGTTTCAACATAAAAGTACACTTAAAGAAGTTCTGCATTCGGCCCAAATGCAATTTTCTCCAGCAGAATTTCAAGAGTTCAAAATGTATAGAGAAAGAAGGTTGGCTAATATCCCTTTGGATATATTGCGCCTGGAACCTGTGAAGGAACCAACGCCTAGTATCAGTCTCAGTGGAAGTTCAAGCACATACAGGTCTAAATCTAAGTCTAGGAGAGAAACGTCATAACACTCCAAGAGGTCCAAAAGTGACCATAATAAAAATGAAGGGTCAGTAAGAGACACTGCCCAGTCTAAGGAACACCCAGAACAACAGGTTTTGGCCTCTCCATAGGTAAATCTTCCCCCTCTCATCGTCCAGCCACCACCAATCAGAACTGAGCTAGACAAAGAATGGGAAACATTCAATGACTTAATCAATACTGAAGGATAGAGCACAAAGACACCTGAAAGTAATGTACAGACAACGAATGATATAGTCACAGAGACAATTAGCAATGTCCCAGAAATGGAACATATTCCCATTACCCCATCTTTTGATCTTATGCTCAAAATAGAGGAAATTCCTCCTCTTGATGTATTTTATAGTCTGCAACATAAGGCGGTAGTGAGAAGACAAAGAAAGAAGAGGAAATTGGAAAGCGTGCTCTCTCATGATGCAGAGCAATTGGACATCCTTTGGCAAGATCCCACCACTGATCCTATTGAAAATCTCACTAAATTATCTCAGATCGCAGGAGAATATGCTTCTACGACCATTGATAAGGCATCTGAGGTACAACAAATACTGAAAGAAAAACAAGATCAAATACAGGTTTTGCAGCAACAGCTACAACAAGCTAGTGCCAACAGCGAAGCATAGAAACAGCTTGAAAAACTACAACAAGACTTTCAATAGATGCAGCTAGGATACCAGAATAGTTTGGTCGAAAGAAAAAAATAGTTACAGGTTATGCAAGAGATGCACAAGGATGATCCTAAGATTATAGAATTCGTCACAGAATCCATTTCCTTAAATGATCAACTACTGTAGTATCACAATGGAGCTCTTATTGCGAAATAAGCGATAGAATTACTAATCAAGTCGTGGACTTGCGACATGATTTTTTATTTTTATTTTTATTTTTTATTTTATTTATTTATTTATTTATTTTTGAATTTGTCTACTCCTATATTGATACAAAAATATTTTTACAAAGAGGCAGTGGCCTCGAGAAGTCTAGCCCAGAGATGCGGCATGCTCACATTACATAGCTGAACACTGACCAAAAAGACTTGCTGAAGACTGACCAGAAGAGCTTCTAGGACCATGACCATGACTAGTTCATAGAAACAGAATACGCCAATATCAAAACTGAAGACTGACCAGAGGTAATTCAAAGACCAAAACAGGTTGATTGGGCCCATACAAATAAACAGGGAAGCGCTGCCCAATTCAAAACTGAAATCTGACCCATTAAACAATTGTAACTGTAACTGAGACCCAAAGACACAGTCAGAAGAATGTCACCCACGCAGGGGAAACTGGAAATTTAACTTTAGAAAAAAAGTCTGAGCATGAGAACTGTAGAGCATATAATGACTATAAAACATGAGGGAATTGAGCACCTTCGAGCAATAGAGAATCAAAAACCATTGAACGCAGACCTGATTAAGCTTCATGAGAGGTGGAAGGTGACTCTTCAATGATGCGACACCCATATTTGTAGGGATCTTCATCCTCAGAGGGATGGCCCTCTTTGCCTGAAGAACCGCCACCAGTAGGGACGCTCGGACCAGCTTGAATGTTCATGTCCTGGGTTGCAGTGCCACCAGGATCCTTACTCTGCTTGTTGTCAATCTGAGAAGTGCCATGCTTATCTTCCGCCCTCATCTCCAGAGTCACCCATGGTGTCACAGCAACCAGACCAGAAGTATCCTCTCGAAGCTTAATGGTGACTAAAGCTATGAAGGAGAAATTACTGAGTGTACAGGGGAACTGAAAATGAGTGGTGTGAGATTGAGAATTATGAGAGCGCGCTGCTGAATTATGCTGCCCTCGACCCCATCCATGACCACTCCTGGTAACGGGATAGCGATCAGAGTAGAAGTCCGAGGAATAAGATGAGGAGTCTGAAGTAGAGGAGGAGGGCTGGCGGATAACTTGCCCACGGGAACTTCCCCTCCTGCAGTGCATTCTCTAGCGCAATCTAGGCATAATGAAAAGAGCAGGAGGTGTTGAACAGGCAGCAGTACTGTGAAGGTAGGGGGGGACTGAAAGGGGCCTAGCTTCAGCTCGCAGAGGAGCACTGGGAAAGACTGAGGATGAGCGACAACTGAATTTGCAGAATGGGCTTTGTGAAACATGAAATCCCAGCGATAAATCAACACAGCATTCTAGAGCACAACGTTTCCCTGGGCTGGTCTGAGAGCAAGGCTCTGCGGCAGCAAGGGAACAACACGAGCACAGGGGAGGAGCATGAATGAATTCTTGGAGGGGCGCCATGACAGATGAACTTGCAGGCTGGTGTGGAGGGACGAGTTGCATTAACGCAGCATTGAAGATGTTAGCAAAAGACTTAAAGACTGGCATCAAGCGAGGCCAGATGGTAGTGGTAATAAGCCACACGCCAACCCACCAAGCCGCCCACGTACAGAACACAATGTTACATACCCGCATCTGGGAGACATGATTATGATTTAATTGATAAAAGGGTTACTGAATGTTTGGCTTGGCAAGAATCAGAAGAAGAAAAAAAAATAGGGGCATCCATAATCAATGAAACCCACAAAGAAATGCTCTTTAACAAGTGGGATGCACAGATCAGGAAAGCAGAACAATCAACAGAAGAAGCAGCCACAACAACAAATAATATCATTGACTGCATCAATGAAAATTTTCACAGGGCAAATCTAATATCATAGACCACTCCAGGATATCTACCAAATGTACAACATCTACAGACAAGTTGGAGACAAAAGGCTCAAGAAAAAGCAGATTCCATCAAAAGGTTAACCAAGTTGAATTGGGATTCTTACTGGACGTACTTGGTAAAACCACACAGCCAGTGCATGACTCTCAAATGTATCATTAATTCTGCCGAGAAGTTGGTGCCAGCGCTTGCCGATTCCGTTTTCGTAGGACAGCTAAAGTCGGAAGTCGGCCAGCGAACTCTCCTCAAGCAAATGCTGAATGCTTGCGACTATAAAGAACAGATACATAGATATTTAGTCATAAGTTTTAGCTTTAGATTTAGTTTTAGTTTTAGTTTTGCTTCATTTTTGCCTAAAATGAGGACGATCATTTAAACTGTATCCTAAATTTTTGTAATAAATTATTTTTAGGTTTAGCTAGTAGTATTTAAACCCTTCTCATGCATTTAGAGAAGGGTCCTGAAATTTATCAAAAACTTGTCTTCAGAACATGCACTTTTGCACCCTTCAAGGAGGTTTTCATGAATGAATGGAACAGGATTTATTGATACCTGCGTTTAATATCTACTATTGATGTTGCACTTTTGTACTCTTATTGGAAGTTGGATTAAGAAGAGATAAATCATTATTGCTGTAACTCATGAGTAGGACTCATTATAAAGGTACTTTTATCTCTTAACAAATTCTGCTTATGTGTTATGGTGATATTCATGTTCAGTTATTTATGTATGAATGCTTAAATTCTTGAGTTATCATTTGGCACTTTTGTACGGTGATAGCTATTTATTTATGCTTAATATATGAGTGACTTATTATGCGATATGTTTTTCACAACAGTTCGGCTAATTTTTTATACAAAACAGTTCATCTTTATTGAATTCTTTTCTTATAGCAATTGAATGATCTTTATTACCAATTTCTGTAGAAACTATTTTAGTTCGCATAAATGAAAGATCAAATCCCGAGGTAGTTTTAGAATTAGATATTTTTGTTCATTAGAATACAATTGCATGTCGTTAAATTAGATTTAGAATAAAAGCATTTTACTTAGAAGTTATTAGAAAGGAAATATCAATTCTCAACACACACACACATAAATTGGGAAACTAGTCCCATTATCCCCAGTCGGACCCACTACACCAAACGAAAAAGGAGCTTCTAACCAAGGTCCGGACCGGGTGGGTATCCCCCTTGTTGTAGACCCGATTTTCAGGGCTTCAACAGGAACTCAAACCATTTTCTCGTGCCCTTCTTCGTCTTCGTGGTGTTTTTCTATGCTTGCGGCTTCGGTGGGTTGTCCTGGGTAGCCCTGCCTTGGCTTAGTACATTGTTCTGTGGTTTGGGGGCGCATTTTTCTTGCTTTGGATTTGAAGATACAAAGTCCCGCTTCTTCTATTTAAACTTCTACTCAATCTTTGCAGCACACTAATATGCCGTGCTGAGCGAGGAAATGTCCCGGAACTCCATATCGTCCTAGATGTACTTGTGTAGACAGACACGGTACTTGAGCACCAAATGTCGCTTAGTATCCTTTATACCTAGCTTCGTGCGAAGGGTATGGAAAGTATTTGTGAACTCTAGCACATCTTGGTCCCTTACATGTTGTAGCATGGTCCACTTTATGTATTTGCCTTCATAGCTCCCGATATGGTAATATTGTTCCTTGATGGCATCTCGGAAAAAATTCCAAGTGGGTGTGGATGAAAACAATGACAGTTCACTCTCATCCTTTTCTTCACAATAGGTTTCCCACCAGTCCTTCACGTGTGGGGTGGCTTTGAGAAGTGAAAAAGTAATCTTTTCCCGATTGGAAAAGTAATGAACTGAAAAATATCCTTCCAACAGATTTTACCATTTATCTACAGCATTTGCGTCTATCAGGCCTTTGAATATGGGAATATTGAAGTTAACTTGTACCCTAAAAGGAATGGCACCTCTAGAGTTGTTGCTGGATGAATATGCATCGCCTGTGGGTAGTTGGCAAAGGATCTGGGCAAAGTTATCCATCATAGCGTCCCTCTGTTGCTCGAGGGCTTCCTCACGCAACATTTTGAAAGGATCTCCTGCCCCCTTGTCTTTATTTTCTTTCGCTATGGGAGGTCATTGGGTTTTGTGAGGCTGATCTTGCAATAGTTTAACTAGATCCATCCCTAACTCCTTATACCCTGACCTTGTTGGTGACATGCAAAGAAAAATAGAGAAAGAGAATACCACTCTGATACCACTGATCTGAACTTAAACAGGAATGCAACAACTTACATATATAATCATAAATACATTGATACAACAGAAAAAGAATTCATTTCATTAATAGAAAAATATTGAACTATGCTTACAAACAGAATGGAAATAAGATAGCTCGGGCGATGTTAGCTTATCTCTAAGAAGAGATGTGGTGGCTACATGCCTTTGAACTATCTTACAATGAGTCTCAAGGGTGTATTTATTATTGGAAAACATGAGAAAACCCTAAAAAACCAAAACCCTAACCCCACGAAATGTAACACCAAGAGTTTGTGGGCCCCATTGGGGTTAGTTAGGCAGCCAACTTCCCATGGTCATAACTTGGTCATATTATCTCCATTTGATGCGTATGATACCTTGTTGGAAAGGTCTCTCTGAGTACTACAAGTTTCATTGCAGGCCCCTACCTATGTCTGTGGGCCTGTCACAGACCACAAAAAATGTCGTTTAGGGGGTCAAACCTGCTCCAGAAGTTCAGGACACAAAAATCTGTTAAGAATAGTATATGCTAAAACGAACAAGGAAACAAATGAAACTGACTGGGGGGTCTAGGTGGAATAGGTGGGTGGCCACCAATATCCACCTGGATCAAATCTGGTAGTCCAAGTTTTGGGATCCAAGGGAAAATCTATGTGTATATTTGTTTCATGTTCTCACCATTGTATAATTTTCAGTTTTAAGAATTCGTTTGTAGGTAATTTCTATACAAGGTTAAAACCTACGTTTGGTATCAGAGTTGTTTCAGCTTCAAGGGGACACCTTTGTTGCTGAGGAGTTTTTCTTGGGACTGTGATAGACCCTATAATAGTGAGATATATACGGGATCGACTCTTGCAGTGAAAGAAGATGGTGAATAATGGAAAGATAGAGATCAAAAAATTTAATTGTTATAGTTTTGAGTTGTGGAAGTTCAAGATGGAGGATCTGTTGGTGCATAAAGATCAATGGAACATGGTAGATCTGGGTACTAAACCAATGACAATGTCAGTAGAAGGCTGGGTGAAGTTGGATCAAAAGGAAAAGAGCACAATACGATTGTATATCTCAGATTTAGTATTGTTGAATGTATCAGGGGAAGCTACGACAAAGGCTTTGTGGGACAAGTTAGGGACTTTGTACCAATCTAAGTCTTTGGTGAACAAATTTTTCCTACATAAAAAGTTGTATAACCTGAGGATGAAGGATAGAGACTCAGTAAGAGAGATTATGAACACCTTTAATACTGTGGTAAGATATTTTTTATCTATTGATATAAAAATTTCAGATGAAGATAAGTGCATCATTTTGTTGTGTTCTTTACCAGATTCATGGGATAGTTTGGTTATTGCTATAGGTAACAATACAACTACCTTGAAGTTTGATGAAATAGTCTCATCCTTGTTGTCGGAGGAGATAAGATGAAAAAATAAGGAGACCTAGAATGGAGATTCCTTGTCTGTATGAGGACGATCCCAGAACAGAAAACAAAAATGAGTCCTCAAATGGGAGATCTAAATCTAGAGGGAGATCTAAATCTCTAGGAAAACCTGTAAAGGTATGCTGGAAATATGGAAAAGAAGGGCATTATAAAAAGGACTATAGATCTAAAGGAATTGAGAAAGGAAATGGATCTAATGATTCTCCTTCTATAGAGGTGAAAACCACCTTATATGAAGGTGAGGATGTGTAATTGACTTCTTCTTCAAGTACACATGTAGATCATGAGGCATGGTTGATTGAATCGGGTGCATCCTTTCACTTCACTCCTAATAGGGAGTGGTTCTGCGAGTATGAGAAATATGATGGTGGTAATGTCTTCTTAGGGGATGATAGGAAAGCCAAAATCATCAGACGTGGAAAAGTCAAGTTGAAGTTGCAAGGTGGAAGGATTAGAACACTTCCTGGGGTTCTGTATATTCCCGCATTGGCCAGAAATATGTTTTTTGTAAGAAAGATGGATGATACAAGTGTAAAAACAATGTTAGAGAAAGATACTTGCAAGATGGTTTGGGAAGCACTAGTATTGATGTAGGGAGTTTAGATTTGAACTCTATACAAGCTTTTGGGTAGAACTATTATTGATGGGTTCAACAGTTTCGTGGTTCATGAAAGTGAAGCAGAAAACCTAGTGGTCTCTGGAGAAAAGACCATGTTATGGCATCAAAGGCTTGGACATATTAGAGAGAAGAACCTTCGAATACTACATGGTAATGGCCTGGTTAAAGGTATGTCTAATTGATCTCTAGATAATTCAATTCCTGTGAACATTGTGTATATGGGAAGAAGAATTGGGTGAGTTTTCCCTTTGCTGCTAAGAGGGCAAAATGGATATTAGAGATTGTGAACAGTGATGTGTTTGGACCTGCGTTGGTTCCATCATTTGGTAAGTACTATATCTCATTTATAGATGACTTCTCAAGGAATACATGGATATATTTCTTGAGGAAGAAATCTAAAGCCTTTGACAAGTTTAAAGAATTTAAGGCTCTAATGGAAAATCAGACAAAGAGGAAGATTAAGGTGTTGAGGATAGATAATGGTGGAGAGTTTTGTAAGAAGGAATTTGAAGCATTCTGTAAGAAGTGTGGTATAACACAGTCGAAGAATACTCCATACACACATCAACGAAATGGTGTTGCAAAAAGAATGAATAGGATGTTGATGGAAAAGGAAAGAAGCATGCTTAGTGGTGCTGGATTAGGGTAGGAATTCTGGGCAGAGGCAGTGGATACTGCATTTTACCTGTTTAACAGATCACCTTCATCAACATTGGAGGCTAAGACTCCACATAAGGTATCGACTAGCAAGAAACCCTCTATTTCACATCTGAGGGTATTTGGCTATGATGCATATGTACATGTTCCAAACGAAAAAAGAACCAAGTTGGATAGTAAATATGAAAGGTACATATTTATTGGGTATAAGTGTTGAAAATGCAACAAGAAAATCTAGTTTTTACTATGCCTTGGTCAAACTAGATTAAAATTTGATTTTTTTTCTTCAGAATAATACTTGGAGATAGTTAACTAAGGTGACATGGATCTTGTCACTTAGTTAGCTCAGTAAATTCGAGTTGGGGACACTTGATTTCAGTTCTACATGATTGATTACTAATATGTAGCAATCTATTTCATTTAATTTGAGTTATTGCCACTTTAACTAGTTCAAATTGTCAGATGAACTAGTGGAGGTCAAGTTGTGGAAGTGGAACTTCAACCACTCTCAGTGATTAACCAATTAAATGATCAATCAACCCAAAATAATTGTTCCATTCATACTGTTATCACTCAAGAAAAAATTTTAAATTTTTCACATCAGTTCGATTGTTTGTCAAAGGCACATAAATCCTTTCTATCAGTTTCGCAGCGCAGCATATTTTAAGTGATTTCGTAGCGCATAATTCATATTTTGCACTAACTGCACTACGAAATGGGGAATTCGTGCTGATCCATAACACATCTCACCCCAGCTGTCATATTTTCTGCAAGAATTTTACGGGGATAGCATGTTCCAGCTGCTGCAGTTGGTTTCCAATTTAACCTCACTGCAAAAAGAGCCGGAAGTGATGAACATATTAGTGTTCTTAGTGGAGCAGTGGATGGAAGAGATGATTTGAACAACTCATCAATAACATTAAGAGGCAGAGCAGGAAATATATTACAATTCCGTCTGGTCCAATCCTGGAGGTAATCGTATCCAGAATGAGATATATTTCAAGCCAAATTTGGATGGAGAAGGTGGAGAATGTGTCAGTTTCAAATCCTTTTCTGCCGCTTGCAACTTTGCGTTGCATTAGCACACAATTCAAGTCTGGAGTTTGAATTATAAAGACCTGGGTTCAACACCAATGAAAACAATTCTTGAACCATTTTCTTGACTTCAGGACATGTCGGCACGCCAATCTTTATGCTTTCTTTAAGAGTTTCACCACAACCATGAGTCATGTCACAGGGCTTCCTACTGCAGCACTGGAAGAGGATTCCCCTGGAGTTCTCTTGAAGAGAATTCGTGAACTGGAAGAGAGCCATGAGCACATGCGACAAGAAATGTCCAAATTGCTGGACGACATATATAGCCACCACTTCCACCGTCATCATAATAGACCCCCAGCCTTTCATTTACCTGAAAATGGGGCTCAGAGAAGTCGGCGGTTCGAATCCCCTCCGGAGGCGCAATTGCTTTCTCCTCAGAAGTCCTATTTGGTCGCCGCCAAGAGAGCCGATTTCGATTTAAGAAGAAAAAGGGTAATATGCTGGAGCAGGAGAGATCAACACTGAATCGATGTAGGAACAGGATGAAAGATATAGAAATACAAATATTCGACTTTTGCAGGCATTGAAGGATTCTGGGGCTCGACATATATTTGAAACTGTTGAATGGGTTAAAAAGAATAGCAGCAATTTCAAGAGTAAAGTTTATGGTCCAGTTCTTGTAGAGGTCAATGTTTCTAACAAAGGTCATGCGGCTTACTTGGAAGGCCATGTCCCAAATTATATCTGGAAGTCATTTATCACTCAGGATTCATCTGATCGAGATTTGCTTGTTAAAAACATGAAACAATTTGATATTCCTGTCCTAAACTATACTGGAAATAGAGAAATGCGAAGAGAAGCTACACTAGTATCAGATGAGATGCAAAGTCTGGGGATCACATCGAGGCTTGATGATGTATTTGAAGCACCATCTGCTGTGAAGGAAGTGCTGATCAGTCAGTTTGCACTAGACCATTCGTTCATTGGCTCAGAGGTGACAAACCGTAGAGCAGATGAGGCAAACAAGTTAGGAGTGATGGATCTGTGGACTCCTGAAAACCATTACCGTTGGTCTATTTCTCATCATGGTGGCCATCTAGCAAGTTCTAGTTTGGTCAATCACACTGGTTTGCCCCATACTCTCGTGCAACAAAATATTGTAGGATCCATACAGCATTCTGTAGAGAATATAACAGTGAAGACAAGGGTTGACCATTCTGGTAAGACTGCTTCTTCCAGTTAACAAAATAAGCTAGCAGTGAGCGTACAATTGTTAGTGAAGGCAATCGAATTGTCCCTGGTGTTTCCATACCAGATTCATTTTATCAGTATGATCTTGTTGGTGTTGTTGTTCACACTGGAACGACATTTGCTGGGCATTACTATTCATATATAAAGGAACGCCCTGGAGATGGTCTTCTAAATTGTTGGAGAACAGGAACTGGAGGGTGGATGCCATTTGATGATAAGCAAGTTCCAGCATATGATCAAAGTCCAGTGAGTAGCATTAACGTTATTGGGCCAGAGGAATTATTGATAGAAGATGAAAAGGGAAGGCAATTTAATAATGCAGAAAATCCTGAGGGGAAGGATTTTCGAATTGGACAGTTGACAGAGAAATTTGCTTCAGACATTGGTGTTAGAAATGATGAAAATGTAGCAAGATGGAGGCGTTCAGTATATGTAAACTTTCCAAAATTTGTGCAGTTCCAGCTGACCGTTAATGTGGTTGCTCTAGTTTTGAATTTTATTTCATCATGTATAACAGGAACTGCCCTCCTCACTGCAGTTCAGTTGCTTTGGGTCAATCTGATTATGGATACACTTGGTGCTTTCTGGCAACAGAACCTCCAAATGATGAGTTGATGAAAAGATTACCTGTAGGAAGAACTCAAAGTTTTATCAGTAATTCTATGTGGAGGAATATAATTGGCCAAAGTGTCTATCAACTCATTGTATTAGCAGTTTTGGAGATGGAAGGAATACGGCTTCTTCAGCTACATGGTTCTGATGCAGAATCAATTTTAAACACACTGATCTTTAATACATTTGTCTTCTGCCAGGTGTTCAATGAAATAATCTCTAGAGATATAGAGAAGATAAATGTATTGCGTGGCACATGTGTATCGCCATGGAAGTTTTGTACCAAGTTCAGGACCATGAAGATAAGGTACCTTGCAAAAAAGCAGAGTGGTGTTCAACACCAAAATAAGCATGATAAGGACCTTTTCAATCTACTTGAACAGGTTTTTAGCAATGGTAGCTGTGTCACTTCTGATTCAGATATTAAAAGACAAGACAAATCTGGTGCTCCTTTCTCAGGCAATGAAATTGAAGATAAGGTATACAAACAGAGTAGAATCTAAGACTGTGTTTTAAAAAAAAAAACTCAGCAGTTTCGTAGCGCGCTACGAAACTGCTGTAGGTGATGATTTTTGCGCAAGACAGGCAGTTTGGTATTATGAGCAGGAATTTTGAAAGAGAGACACCTAAAGGATATGCAAGATATCAGATGGATCTACAATCACCATTCAGATCAAGACAGGTGTACTTTAAAAAAGGTGGAATATTTTAACTCAAGTTTAAATTTCTGTTATAAAGCCACTTTATCACCGTTCATAGGGTATTAAATGAGTTGCATACAAGGAACTTTGGCCTACACACTTGTCCATCGATGAAGCTTCCAACACATCAGGACCATGGTAGTGTTCTATATTTTTGGGTTATTAAAGGCTAGAAGACATGCTGCTGTATATTCGAACAATTTGAGGAGAACTGGAACCGAGAAGCAAGGGACATCTCCTAACACCACTAAGCAGTTAAAGGATTCAGCGTTCAAGGTCGATATGGAGTATTAAACACCCAGCTCAGCCAGATAAAAAAGGGACCAGGTGTCAAAGAACAAGGAGAAATCGTTATGCATGGAAGATAGAGTTAGAGTCATAGTCAAATTAGAACTCTTTAGAACTCCAGTTAGCACTTATTGTATTTAATAGTTTGTTGCAAAGCAGATAGGTGTCATAAAAAGTAGTTATTGAATTCCCCTCATGCTGGAGGAGGAATCTCGAATTAGGTAGAATAAGAATTCTATATATAGCTAAGACAGTGATGTAATGAGGGTTGGATATTTTATAAAACAGAGGACTGTTTTGGCTTATGTAAAAATAGAGTTCAGTAATATAAATGACTGTTTTGCTTCTCAGGATTCATAAGGGATTTTCTTGTTCAGAATGTGTGATGGTATATTTTCTTTAGTGTTCTTTTATAGTTGTACAAATGCATAATCACTCAGAATTCATTGATCATGCTCTGACTTCCTGTATGTCTTTGTAAACTGTGGTTTTATATAAGTGGTATTCTGAACATCCAAATGCTAAATGCCCTGACTTCTATGTAAGGCATCATCATTGTTTGCTGTAGTATGTTTGACTCCATAGGCCCAATGGAAACTTATGTAATGCTTGTCCAGCCTTCATTATTTGTCAATGTTATTCACAAGAGTTAGCCATCTTACTAATAGTCAAAATCAATAATCCTTTGAGAGAGCCCTCTCAGGCTAAGGAGGCTAAGCCTTAGTCAAAAGATTGGTGTGAAATAGTTACTTGAAGTCTTCCTGGGTTGCAGCCTTCCAGGGCTTGATTTTGAGATAACATTTTGGTGCGTCTGCCGGGAGCCTGAAGTCTATTCATTCCCGAAATTAAGAGGTTGAACTTCTGAAGGTAGCAGGAGCTCAGACATCTATTTGAGGCTGCAAAACTACCTTGGCGACTCCACACATCAAATAAGAAATTGGAAGGTGACTCCACTGCTAGAAGATCAGTAGCTTGATGAAGTTTCAAGATGAATTCCACTGCAAGAATGAATGCCAGGTATGCTCCTATGAATCGGTCTCATATCCCTGGTTTTCCAAATCCTATGCCAGAGGTTGATTGGTTAGATGATCTTCCAATATTCAAAGATGAAAAGAAGGATAATGCTGCTCTTCATTTGGTTAGATTCCATATGCATGTACGCAGTCTTAAGGTTCATTTCCCTGAAGATTGTCTCATGAAAATGTTTATGACCACTTTAGAAGGAAAAGCATGGTCTTGGTATAAAAGTCTGGAAAATGGTTCAATATATTCGCTTGCTAGTTTTCATGATGAATTCTGTGAGATGTATAAAGAAGGTTATCCTTCCTTATTGCTGCTTAAAGATTGTTGTAGACATTCTTTAAGTCTTATTCAGTACTTGGAAGATTGTTATGATGATGATGAATTTATGGATGAAGAAATTTTAGAGGCTCTTCATAACAATGCATTCCAGCACCGAGAAGAAAGTATAACATCTCATGAAACGCAGCATGAAGATCAGCAGGGGTTTATTTGTGAAAACCATGTTTCATCCTTTGATGTTGATGTAGAGATGCAGCAGATTTGTCAGGCTTCAGATCATTATGAGTATGAAATAGATTGCAAACAGCAAGAAGAAGTACTGGAAGATAGCTTTTACGACCCTCAGGCAGAGGAAAAGGTTGGTTTTTTATGTCAAACTTCTCAGCAGCTTACAGCAATAACTGATCATAAGAAAGAGGAAAATTACATTGTTTGTAGGCAGCATTCAGAAAAGCAGTTCGATAGCATATCAAAAGAATCTTGTGTGGTTGAGAATCAGCTGTCTAAAGATGTAGAATGTTATGATGATCATCAACATAACCATGTATTCTTTGACCCTATAAGTGAATATATGGACAAGCTTTGCACTCCGGTCTTTCATTTTCATTTGTATTATGAAGATCAAGTATATTATGAGTTGATGTGGTCATCTCACTACCATGGTTATTTTGAGGTTGAATGCAGTCAAGAGCCTCCAATATCAGAGAAGACAATTGATTGGCTTTATTGGAAATATCATGTTGCTTGACCTACAAGTGGAAATTGATAGGGTAGGTAGGTAGGAAATTGCAAATAAGCTCAAGGTTGACTGAGCATTTTTTAGTAGTGGTAGATTTATTTCTCCTACAGTCATCATCAAACTTAAGCCCGAGGTGAAGGCTCAGAAGCTTGAAAGGGATGCTTGTCAAGCAAATTTCTGTTTGTCATAAATGGATAAGGCACTGGACATACGAATTCTTAGTGTACTACAGGGGCACACTATCCCAAGTGGAGCCACTGTTATCACTCAAGAAAAAATTTTAAATTTTTCACATCAGTTCGATTGTTTGTCAAAGGCACATAAATCCTTTCTATCAGTTTCGCAGTGCAGCATGTTTTAAGTGATTTCGTAGCGCATAATTCATATTTTGCACTAACTGCGCTACGAAATGGGGAATTCGTGCTGATCCATAACACATCTCACCCCAGCTGTCATATTTTCTGCAAGAATTTTACGGGGATAGCATGTTCCAGCTGCTGCAGTTGGTTTCCAATTTAACCTCACTGCAAAAAGAGCCGGAAGTGATGAACATATTAGTGTTCTTAGTGGAGCAGTGGATGGAAGAGATGATTTGAACAGCTCATCAATAACATTAAGAGGCAGAGCAGGAAATATATTACAATTCCGTCTGGTCCAATCCTGGAGGTAATCGTATCCAGAATGAGATATATTTCAAGCCAAATTTGGATGGAGAAGGTGGAGAATGTGTCGGTTTCGAATCCTTTTCTGCCGCTTGCAACTTTGCGTTGCATTAGCACACAATTCAAGTCTGGAGTTTGAATTATAAAGACCTGGGTTCAACACCAATGAAAACAATTCTTGAACCATTTTCTTGACTTCAGGACATGTCGGCACGCCAATCTTTATGCTTTCTTTAAGAGTTTCACCACAACCATGAGTCATGTCACAGGGCTTCCTCCTGCAGCACTGGAAGAGGATTCCCCTGGAGTTCTCTTGAAGAGAATTCGTGAACTGGAAGAGAGCCATGAGCACATGCGACAAGAAA
The DNA here is from genome assembly GCA_031772625.1 of Pinus tabuliformis. Classification (NCBI taxonomy): domain Eukaryota; kingdom Viridiplantae; phylum Streptophyta; class Pinopsida; order Pinales; family Pinaceae; genus Pinus; species Pinus tabuliformis. Next base: position 694,223,529 of record CM062812.1, on the reverse strand, counting down.
TGTCCAAATTGCTGGACGACACATACAGCCACCACCTCCACCGTCATCATAATAGACCCCCAGCCTTTCATTTACCTGAAAATGGGGCTCAGAGAAGTCGGCGGTTCGAATCCCCTCCGGAGGCGCAATTGCTTTCTCCTCAGAGGTCCTGTTTGGTCGCCGCCAAGAGAGCCGACTTCGATTTAAGAAGAAAAAGGGTAATATGCTGGAGCAAGAGAGATCAACACTGAATCGATGTAGGAACAGGATGAAAGATATAGAAATACAAATATTCGACTTTTGCAGGCATTGAAGGATTCTGGGGCTTGACATATATTTGAAACTGTTGAATGGGTTAAAAAGAATAGCAGCAATTTCAAGAGTAAAGTTTATGGTCCAGTTCTTGTAGAGGTCAATGTTTCTAACAAAGGTCATGCGGCTTACTTGGAAGGCCATGTCCCAAATTATATCTGGAAGTCATTTATCACTCAGGATTCATCTGATCGAGATTTTCTTGTTAAAAACATGAAACAATTTGATATTCCTGTCCTAAACTATACTGGAAATAGAGAAATGCGAAGAGAAGCTACACTAGTATCAGATGAGATGCAAAGTCTGGGGATCACATCGAGGCTTGATGATGTATTTGAAGTACCATCTACTGTGAAGTAAGTGCTGATTAGTCAGTTTGCACTAGACCATTCGTTCATTGGCTCAGAGGTGACAAACCGTAGAGCAGATGAGGCAAACAAGTTAGGAGTGATGGATCTGTGGACTCCTGAAAACCATTACCGTTGGTCTATTTCTCATCATGGTGGCCATCTAGCAAGTTCTAGTTTGGTCAATCACACTGGTTTGCCCCATACTCTCGTGCAACAAAATATTGTAGGATCCATACAACATTCTGCAGAGAATATAACAGTGAAGACAAGGGTTGACCATTTTGGTAAGACTGCTTCTTCCAATTAACAAAAGAAGCTAGCAGTGAGCGTACAATTGTTAGTGAAGGCAATCGAATTGTCCCTGGTGTTTCCATACCAGATTCATTTTATCAGTATGATCTTGTTGGTGTTGTTGTTCACACTGGAACGACATTTGTTGGGCATTACTATTCATATATAAAGGAACGCCCTGGAGATGGTCTTCTAAATTGTTGGAGAACAGGAACTGGAGGGTGGATGTCATTTGATGATAAGCAAGTTCCAGCATATGATCAAAGTCCAGTGAGTAGCATTAACGTTATTGGGCCAGAGGAATTATTGATAGAAGATGAAAAGGGAAGGCAATTTAATAATGCAGAAAAGCCTGAGGGGAAGGATTTTCGAATTGGACAGTTGACAGAGAAATTTGCTTCAGACATTGGTGTTAGAAATGATGAAAATGTAGCAAGATGGAGGCGTTCAGTATATGTAAACTTTCCAAAATTTGTGCAGTTCCAGCTGACAGTTAATGTGGTTGCTCTAGTTTTGAATTTTATTTCAACATGTATAACAGGAACTGCCCTCCTCACTGCAGTTCAGTTGCTTTGGGTCAATCTGATTATGGATACACTTGGTGCTTTGGCACTGGCAACAGAACCTCCAAATGATGAGTTGATGAAAAGATTACCTATAGGAAGAACTCAAAGTTTTATCAGTAATTCTATGTGGAGGAATATAATTGGCCAAAGTGTCTATCAACTCATTGTATTAGCAGTTTTGGAGATGGAAGGAATACGGCTTCTTCAGCTACATGGTTCTGATGCAGAATCAATTTTAAACACACTGATCTTTAATACATTTGTCTTCTGCCAGGTGTTCAATGAAATAATCTCTAGAGATATAGAGAAGATAAATGTATTGCGTGGCACATGTGTATCGCCATGGAAGTTTTGTACCAAGTTCAGGACCATGAAGATAAGGTACCTTGCAAAAAAGCAGAGTGGTGTTCAACACCAAAATAAGCATGATAAGGACCTTTTCAATCTACTTGAACAGGTTTTTAGCAATGGTAGCTGTGTCACTTCTGATTCAGATATTAAAAGACAAGACAAATCTGGTGCTCCTTTCTCAGGCAATGAAATTGAAGATAAGGTATACAAACAGAGTAGAATCTAAGACTGTGTTTTTAAAAAAAAAAACTCAGCAGTTTTGTAGCGCGCTACGAAACTGCTGTAGGTGATGATTTTTGCGCAAGACAGGCAGTTTGGTATTATGAGCGGGAATTTTGAAAGAGAGACACCTAAAGGATATGCAAGATATCAGATGGAGCTACAATCACCATTCAGATCAAGACAGGTGTACTTTAAAAAAGGTGGAATATTTTAACTCAAGTTTAAATTTTTGTTATAAAGCCACTTTATCACCGTTCATAGGGTATTAAATGAGTTGCATACAAGGAACTTTGGCCTGCACACTTGTCCATCGATGAAGCCTCCAACACATCAGGAACATGGTAGTGTTCTATATTTTTGGGTTATTAAAGGCTAGAAGACATGCTGCTGTATATTCGAACAATTTGAGGAGAACTGGAACCGAGAAGCAAGGGACATCTCCTAACACCACTAAGCAGTTAAAGGATTCAGCGTTCAAGGTCGATATGGAGTATTAAACACCCAGCTCAGCCAGATCAAAAAGGGACCAGGTGTCAAAGAACAAGGAGAAATCGTTATGCATGGAAGATAGAGTTAGAGTCATAGTCAAATTAGAACTCTTTAAAACTCCAGTTAGCACTTATTGTATTTAATAGTTTGTTGCAAAGCAGATAGGTGTCATAAAAAGTAGTTATTGAATTCCCCTCATGCTGGAGGAGGAATCTCGAATTAGGTAGAATAAGAATTCTATATATAGCTAAGACAGTGATGTAATGAGGGTTGGATATTTTATAAAACAGAGGACTGTTTTGGCTTATGTAAAAACAGAGTTCAGTAATATAAATGACTGTTTTGCTTCTCAGGATTCATAAGGGATTTTCTTGTTCAGAATGTGTGATGGTATATTTTCTTTAGTGTTCTTTTATAGTTGTACAAATGCATAATCACTCAGAATTCATTGATCATGCTCTGACTTCCTGTATGTCTTTGTAAACTATGGTTTTATATAAGTGGTATTCTGAACATCCAAATGCTAAATGCCCTGACTTCTATGTAAGGCATCATCATTGTTTGCTGTAGTATGTTTGACTCCATAGGCCCAATGGAAACTTATGTAATGTTTGTCCAGCCTTCATTATTTGTCAATGTTATTCACAAGAGTTAGCCATCTTACTAATAGTCAAAATCAATAATCCTTTGAGAGAGCCCTCTCAGGCTAAGGAGGCTAAGCCTTAGTCAAAAGATTGGTGTGAAATAGTTACTTGAAGTCTTCCTGGGTTGCAGCCTTCCAGGGCTTGATTTTGAGATAACACATACAATTCAATTTACATAGTTGAGACGAAGATTCCAAGGCAGTGTACTATCAGTTGTAGCATGTTCCCATGTGTACAGGTGGTGCATGTAGTCAAAGATGGACCTAAGCCTATTGAACAATTCCTTGGTGTGAAATTCCTAAAAATTAGGGGAAATTTCCCAAGGGAATAGGGTAAAGACATAGGAGCCTGGGAAGGCTTGAAATTGGCTTAAGTGTTGGGTCAAGTTCAATCAATTAGCTTGAGGCATAGACTATACACTTGCAGGGTGTGCTCAAGATTGAGAAACCATTGTATTTCTTCTCTATTCTCTGATTAATGCAATATATATAGGAAGGGGTTTCGAGTAGTTGCTTTCCCCTAGATAAATCCCTAGGCATGTGTGATGTTTCCTTTTGCATGTTTATGATTCTTGCTTTTGATGGTGAATTAAATTCCGTAGATCAGTAGAGTAGCTTCAAGTCTTGTGATTTAGTAAATTTCATGAGCAGTATCGAATTTATACATTAATTTCTACATGGTATCAAAGTTGGAATCATTTTAGAGTATATATTTTGAATTTATCATTGCAGGAGGTTCGAATTTGAAAATCAATATTGTAGGTTTTCTTCAGGACTGAGAAGATGGCTTTCAATGGACTCAGGCTCGAGTATGCCTTGGAAGGCACCTCAAAATTTATTGCGATGAACGATTGCATGGAGGAAGTATTGGATGATAATGGGATGCTAGAATATATCAATAAAGATGTAGAAAAACCCCAAGAATTTGATGCCCCATAATTTTTCTCATTGAAAGACGGATGTGGCCAAAATGAGGAGAATCCTATTGGATGGAGTTCAGGATCATATTGTCTCAAATCTCCATGGAAAAGAGACTTTATTTGTAATACCCCCTGTTGGAAACATTATTATTTTTCAATTGTGTGTTAAAAATAAACGATGATGTTAGAAAATGCATATGGAATGATGATGCAATTCTGTATATAAATGTTTTACAAATAAATAACTAATAAATTGGAATTTCTTGGAAATTGAACACTAGCAGATGAGATTATATTACGATAATCTTTCCATGATCAAAATCTAGAAGAATTATGGATAAACTTAATGGATGGGAGAGAAAGATACATTAAGAACTTAGTTGGAGATAAATGCTAAGTTGAGATTAGCATAAAGCATCGCTAAAGATAAAAAGTGAGCTTTTGGAAAAAAGGGAAAAATCCCATAAAGTGGGATGTCGCTTTAAGAAAAATATCACATGGAAAGAAGGCATAAAAATTCCTATTGCAAGAATCAATAGGTTGTTGATGTCTTGGATAGGAAATCTTTGCTCAGGGGTGAACTGGGAAGAAATAGTTCTAAAAACAATGTTTTGTTTCCAAGTGGATTCTATCAGCAACATTCTGGCTAGAATACGATTGCTTGTATAACATTTATGGTTAGTATATATATATGGATTTTCGTATTGTAAATTGAATGTTAGAATGGCATGAAGGATAGAATTTATATAATAGGAAATGATGATCTAAGTAATAGTGGATGAAGAAATGAATTTCAACTTTTATTTGTTTATTAACATATTATTTCTGTTATAAATGTTGTGTACTAGGAAAGGTTAACTTTAAGTTATTTATAATGGGTACTTTGTTATGAATTCGAAATAATATGATTGATATTATGGTGGATAGATATTATTAGCAGCTAACAATTCTAAACAGTAAACTAGTTCTTCTTTCAAGTTGAAAGGAATAGTATAAATTTCTGGGCGTTGCTAGTTGCAGAAAAAACTTACTTACTAAAAGCTTCAGATTCGGGAATCAAATTTCATAAATCGATAACATAGAGTAATTATCTGTATATATAGTTTACAACATAATTATATGGACACATGAAAATAGAATGGTATGTAAGCATGTGACTCCATGCATCAGTCCTAGATTTGTACGTCATCTACAAGATAATAACTGAGAAACAAATTCAATGCTAATTATTTATAGAAAGAAAAACTTGTTATTTTAAGAGCATTTTATATCAATGATAATGATCAGAATAGAGGCATGCACATTAAATTATACTAGTACCCTTAACTGTGTAAGGGAAAAGAAAATAGATGCATAAGAAACCAGGTTGTATGGCCACCATTTGCTAATCATAGATCGTTAAAGTAACACTAAATCATCTCATTCATTATGTACATTGGAATAGAATTATGAATAAAAGTGAAGGGGTATGGGAACCCTTGAACCAAACAAGATAACAATTAAATTGAACGGTCTTAGAACTTAATTAAAATGAAGGCAATTAGTCTTGTAGTTGCAGCATTACCCAAGTAGGGCTCTCAGCTAGTACAAAGGCACACTAAGGCCTCACTAATTTAGTATAACATGTCAAGAAAAGAAGAATTAATTGCATCCCTACAACACTCTATACACATAAGAGTGGTATTCGCAAATGACTTTATAGATAAACCATCAATATAATTTAAAATATATTTATGAGTCTTTGTCCCAGGAACTCAAAAAAAACCAGTGACAACATACAGATAAGTTGGTCACAGATCGAAAAGAAAAACCATTAACTAGATAATAGGAAAACATTTAGAGTAGAGCTCTACACAAATTACTAACAACACTCCTCGAGGGCCTGTAAATGTCCATTAGTATAAATTCTAACTGTAGGAACTGATTACAAAATGGGGAGTCACTCGGTGAAAAAATGATGATGCCTACATCATAATCATCAGCTTCAAGCCATCCTTGGGAAAAAACTGTAAGAAATATAAATGAAGGAAATTCTATTGGATAGTAGAGGACAACTCCATTCATAGTATTAACAAGAAAAAAAAATTAATATCATACCTAGAATCCATAGTCATAGCATTTTCCATCACCCAGAGTCCAGCAAAATGAAAGTGCAACTAACCTGGTAGGAAGTAGTAAGGAGATAACCCATTAATGACATAGTGCACGAGATCTGGGGTAAGCCATAAAAGAGGCTTTGTGAGGGTATGCTAGAGTACTTGTGCATAACATTACCAACAAAAAATGAGATTAGTAAGTCTAGAAACCATAAACCTGTGTAGAAGACTGTGCTCAACCCCCAAAAATGAAATTATGACTTTGCTTAAGACTGTAAAAGACTGTGAAAATAAAATTGTGCTTCAGGCTCTATTCATGGAATAAAGGGTTTACCTGTGAAATTGGGTAAGTAGTGTTGGGCCTGGAAATGAACCCAAATCAAACTCAAAGAGAAAGAAAACATAGCTAGGTTGCATCGATTTACATAGTAAGCAGAGAGAAACCATTCAGAGTTTAGAAAATGAAACAAAAAGAAAATTTAAACACCACCCTCTTCACTTATAGGGGCCCTGAAGCGAACCCTTGTTCCATTTGCATAACTAGTACAACAAACACGTGGAGAGTGGTTGTAAAGAAAAATATCTACTAGATCCTCTCCTTGGAGAAGGAAATCACTCTACAAACCAAGAAACCCATAGAAATTAGCCAAGATATACACTAAAAACTTAAGAAACTATCAAATTGAAATATTTTAGAAGAGTAATAAAAGAACCCTCTTACTTGTTGCAGCAACCTTGATGAAATTTTTGTTGGAAATAATACTGAGAGGGGGGGTGAATCAGTATTATCAAATTCTTCTAACAAATCTTCCTTATTTATACTTTGAATTATTTTTGCATATCAGTACCATAAAATAATGAGCATGAACAAGAAAAACAGATAGTCACACCAAAGAACACCAGATGTAAGGTGGAAACCCAATGTGGGTGAAAACCACCTGCTACAATATGTCTCTATCTTCTTTCAAATTAGAAATTTCTTTTACAATGATTTTGTACTGGTGCAGTCCTTTACCAGTACACAGGCTGCAACCTGCAGAGAGCTACAACTCTCTCTCGTTTTCCAGTCTTTCCTAGAAGGGAGCTACAACCCCCTACTTCTTTTCTTACAAGGATCACTTTTCATAAAGCATCAAATGATCATCAAGTACATGTAAGTTACACAGTCAACTGCAGTAACCAGATCAACAATAACAGAACTAACCCAGAACACCTTATCAACAGAAAGATTCAATCAACAGAAGATCTTAAGACAGATACGCAGTTTTTCTTTCTGTGGCCTGCGTCGCTACGCACTTCACCTTCTGCTTCCCTGCGTATACCCGCAGAGAGCCTTCTGCTGCACCGCGTACACACACACTGCTTCTTCAATCGCGCTGCGTACTGTTACTGTAGGTACGCACCCAGAGACACTATCGCGCCGCGTACCATTACTGAAACCACGCACTCAAGGATACTATCGCGCCGCGTACTTTTGCTGTGCGTACGCACCTGAACCTTTGTCGCTCTGCGTACCCACGCAGTTCTTCTTCTTCTTCTCTGCATACCCACGCAGCTCTCCTGTTTCTGCTCTGCGTACCTACGCAGATCTCCTGTTTCTGCTCTGCGTACCCACGCAGATCTCCTATTTCTGCTTTGTGTACCCACGCACCTGTACCGTTAAACACCTGCGCACTTCTGATTAGGGCCGAATTGGCAGTCCACCAGTGTGGCACAGTTAGTCAGATGCCCAGTTCTGATCATGCGCTCGAGAGATCACAGATTCGCTTTCAACTTCATATAGATCAAGCTTTTAAGACAATAACCCAATATTTCAGATCTTAAGATATTCAATTATAAAGATGCTTAGCCAAGTGATCTCCTTTGCTTTATATAGGCAAGTTCCTCCTAAAATCATGGATCAATACCACGAGCCAAAACCATAATAACACAAATACCGTCAGCTAAATACCAAGGGTTAAACATAAGAAACCCCACGTGTGCTTTTCTCTGCCTTGAAATGAGTGCACTGGGGGTACGCACCTCCTGAACGGCGGACCTGCGTGTCTGGTCGCGGTCCCTTCACGGTGTACCTGCGTGTACGCGTCTTCTAAACTGTTCTCCTGCGTACTTCTTAATTTTCAACATATTGAGAGCCTGATCAGAGCATTGCCACGGGTGTTGCCATCAAGTACAACATTTGAAACATAGAGCCATACCAGAAACATAATGCCAACAATCTCCCCCTTTGGACTTGATGGCAACCTCAAAAACTTCAGCTTCATTCTCCCCCTTTGACATCAAGGGCAAAGGGTTATGCTCCCCCTAAGAACATGCTCCCCCTGAATATGAACCAGATCTGCAACGAAGAACCATAATCCACCATGAAAGAGATAGAGACATATTGCAGCTATATTCAGACCAGCTTCCATGATCTCCTTCAGTACATCCTCCATAATGCCAACAATGCATTATATGCTCCCCCTGAATCTATGCCGCAACCCAGCACATGTACGCATATACCCCAGATGAACCATGCGTACAACCATCAATCAGAAGAGTTTCAACAATAAGATGATGCATCAACAACCCCCAACTTTTGCCTAAGGTATTCAAAAGTCTCCCTGGGTAATGGTTTGGTGAGAATATCAGCAACTTGTTCCTTAGAAGGAACATACTCCAACTTGACTTTCTGTTCAAGCACTTGTTCCCGGAGAAAATGATACTTGATTGGTATGTGCTTGGTTTTTGAATGCATGACAGGATTCTTTGAGATGCTAATTGCCCTTCTGTTATCACATAAGATGGAGATAGGTGGTGTACAAGTGATTTGAAAATCCTGCAAGGTCTGCATCATCCAAAGGAGTTGAGTGCAGCAAGATGCAGCAGCAACATATTCCGCTTCAGCTGTAGACAATGCAATCGAACTCTGTTTCTTGCTGAACCAAGATACTAATCTGGAACCCATAAAGAATGCACCACCACTTGTGCTCTTCCTGTCATCCACGCTTCCGGCCCAATCTGCATCTGTATAAGCATGAAGTGTGAGATCTGTATCTCCAGGATACCATAAGCCATAATTTTGTGTCCCTTGAAGATATTTGAAAATTCTCTTCACTGCCTGAAGATGAGTCTCCTTTGGATTTGCCTGAAATCTTCCAACTATTCCTACTGCATGCATGATGTCCAGTCGGGTACCTGTCAAATAAAGTAGACTTCCAATCATAGATCTGTAGGTTGGTTGATGTATTGCTGCAGATTCATCATTTGCACTGAGGCTACATCCTATGACCATGGGTGTACATACTGGTTTTGCATCTTCCATGCCATATTTCTTCAAAATCTGTTTGAGATACTTGGTTTGAGATAAAAAGATTCCTCCTTCTTTTTGTTGGATTTGCAAACCAAGGAAATATGTCAGTTCTCCCAGCAAGGACATTTCAAATTCTTTCTGCATGACCAAGGCAAAGCTTTGACTCATAGCTTCTTCATTGCTGCCAAAAATAATGTCATCTACATACACAACAAGTATTAGCAATTTGTCATTTTCAACTTTTATATAAAGATTGCTATCTGCTGATCCTTTTGAAAAACCTTGTTGATGAAGATATTTGTCCAAACGATAGTACCAAGCCCTTGGAGCTTGTTTGAGACCATAGAGAGCCTTCTTCAATCTGCATACAAGATTTGGATCATTTCCAAGAATGAACCCATCTGACTGCTCAATGTATACTTCTTCTTCCAAGTCTCCATTCAGAAAGGTTGATTTCACATCCATTTGAAATACTTTGAAGTTTTGAAAACTTGAGAGAGAAAGAAACATTCGGATGGCCTCAAGTCTTGCAACAGGAGCAAAAGTTTCTTCAAAGTCTATTCCTTCTTGCTACGCATACCCTTTACAAACAAGTCTGGCCTTGTTTCTAATTACTTCTCCATTTTCATTCAATTTATTTTTGAAGACCCATTTTGTTCCGATAACATTCTTATCCTTTGGTCTAGGAACCAGCTCCCAAGTGTTGCTCTTTTCGATCTGCTCAAGTTCTTCATCCATTGCTTTCACCCAACATTCATCTTTGCATGCCTCTTTCACATTTTGTGGTTCAGTAGAGGAGAGTAATGCCAAATAGCTTGAAGCTTCTGCAACTGTTCTTCTTGTTTGTACACCTGCTTCTTTCTGCCCCATAATCTGAGATTCTGGATGATTCTTCTGAACATATCTGGATGAAGTCTTTTCTTCTATTCTTGTCTGCTCCTTTGGTTCTTCTTGAGGTTCTTCTTCTTCATCATTCTGTCGTTGAGGGTAGCCTTCATCTTCTTCGATGTCTTCATGATGTACTTGCCTAGGAATGTATCCCTTCTCATCAACCACTACATCAATGCTGTCAACAATTCTGCCAAGTCTTTTATTGTAGCATTTGTATGCTTTGCTATGTGGAGAGTAACCAAGAAGAATGCCTTCATCTGCTCTAGGTTCAAGTTTGCCAAGCTGCTCATTAGTATTCTTGATATAGCATTTGCTCCCAAAGATTTTGAAGTGCTTTACCAAAGGTGTCTTACCACTCCAGAGCTCATGAGGAGTTTGAGTGCTGTTCACCCGGACATTTGTCTTGTTGAGAATAACAACCGCAGCATGTGCAGCTTCACCCCAGAAAGTTGTGGGAGTTCCTGACTCATCAAGCATAGCACGAGCCATTTGTTGGACTGTTCTGTTCATTCTTTCCACAACTCCATTTTGCTGAGGAGTTCTAGCTGTAGAGAATTCTCTTCTTATCCCATGTTCTTCACAGAAATCGAAAAATTCATTTGAGGTAAACTCCCCACCTCTGTCGGATCTGAGGCACTTAATTTTGTGACCTGATTCATTTTCAACCAAGGCTTTGAAAGATTTGAATTTTTCGAATGCTTCATCTTTGTGCTTCATAAGTCCTAACCAGACAAACCTGGAGAAATCGTCAATGAATAATATCAAGTATTCTTCTCCTCGTGGTGTTCTTTTCCTGAATGGACCGCATGTATCTGTATGTACTAGCTCAAGAGGCATGCTAGCTGATCCTTCCTTCTCTGGAAAGTTAGTTCTGGTTTGTTTTCCAAACTGACATGATTTGCATATGGTGTTGTCAGGAATTTTGATATCTGGAAGATCGCGAACTGCTTGATATTTGCATGCTTTCCTTATTTGTGAAAAGCTTAGATGCCCCAACCTCTAATGCCATAACCAGTGCTCATCATCCTTGCTCAGATAGCATTGTTGTTGTCCTTCTTCAAATATGTACAGATTATTTGGAGTTCTTTTACCTTTGATCACTGTTTTACCTGTATCAAGATCACGAACAAGGCATCCATTTGATCTGAATATTACCTCGGTTCTTTGATCACACATCTGGCTGACACTTAGAAGATTATGTTTCAATCCATCTACATACAAAACATTTCCAGCCTTGACCTTTTCTTTTAACTGAGCAATGCCTTTTCCTTTTATAGTTGCAGGAGTATCATTTCCAAAAGAAACTTTCTTTCCTTTTTCTAGAGTAGAATTTGACTCCAGTTTTTCTTTATCACCTGTCATATGCTTCGAACATCCACTGTCAATGTACCATAGATTTTCCTATCCCTCTGCATAAAATGCTATCCCACATCTTTCTGTTTGTGGTTCCTTTATTCTCCATGTTTTGGTGCTTGAGGCTTGTTCCTTTTTCTGTTGAAACCTGCTCCTGCATTCAGAATCTTCATGACCAAAGTTATTGCAAATAGAACATTCAACTTCATTTTCAAGAACCGAAAAGTTGTTGTAGGTCCTTTTTGTAATCCCGGTCATACTTCTTTGTTTTTGAGCTTCTCTCGTCATGATCGTTTTATATGCAACACATTGAGCTGCTTTGTGACCAAAGTTATGGCAAGAAAAGCATTGTCCATTGAAGAAACTTCTGCGGTTATCAAATCTACCAGCCAAATGATTGTAATTTCTATTGTCATCCATTCTTGAACCAAATTGAGAAGATTTTACCTGTGGCTGGTTGTAGCTTTTGTTCACCCTTAAGACGGATTGCCCCTGATAGTCTCTGTTTGCAATTCATCCCTGCTTTACCTGATGGTCTCCATTGTGCTTTTGCTCATTTCTTCTTGCTGCATCAAGATAACTTTTTGAGGTGGATGCTTGAGAAGTTTCTCCATTATAGCCCAGACCTATCTTGTTTAGTGGAGACCGCTGCACATTGATAATCTCATCCAAAGTTTCAGATCCTTTGACAAACTTAAGATTAATAGCTTTTGTTTTCTCAATCTCTTTTCTAAGACCAACAATTTCACCTTCTAATTTTTCAAGATGTTTTTCCTTTTCATCAATTTGAAATTGTAGAGTATCAATGATCATATTCTTTTCTTCTATACATCTCTTGAGTCTAGTAATTTCTTCATAAAGGTTATCCACATCTATAGCATCCATATAATCATCATCTTCAAATGCCATTAACAATTTATATTCATTACCTCGTTCATCTTCATCACTGTTTGATAGACCATCACTATCTTCATGAGTGTAGTAGCTTTTCTTATTTGCACTCTGTTTCTTGTTCCATCTAGCAGGTTCCTTTCCTTTATCCTTATAAGGACATTTTGCAGCATAATGACCTACTCTTCCACAAGCAAAGCATTTAAAAGGTAACTTACCTCTGAACCTTCCAGAACCCCTTTGAAGATTTCTGACAAAATTTGATTCTTCTTCTTCTTCTTCTGGGACGTGACTTGCTTCATAATAATCTCCTTTGCCTGAAGCCTTGAAAGCAGCTTCTCTTCTATCTGAAGGACCTCCCTTTCTCATTTCATAAGCAGATAGAATTCCGTGAAGCTGAGACATAGTAAGAATTCGTAGATTTTCCTTTTCTTCTATTGCAGACACTTTAGATTCAAACTTGGGGGACAATGATCTTAGAACTTTTTCAACCACAATAGCCTCTTTTATTTCTTTACCCAAATTTTTCATGCAATTAACAATCTCATCTACCCGAAGAAAATAGTTAGCCACACTTTCATCATTATACATCTTGAGATTCTCATACTGAATCCTGAGAGTTTGAAGTTTAGCACGCTTTACCTGTTCATCTCCTTCGTAGCTCAAGACAATCTTGTCCCATATTTCTTTTGCGGATTTATATTGCATAACCTTTACGAATTCTGTTTGAGATAAGCATCCCAGCAAAGTATTGACTGCTTTAGCATTTGTTTCATATTTCTTCTTTTCGGCCGCATCTGTAGGAGTAGTTGAAGGAAAAGCGTAGCCTGTATCTATGATATCCCAAGCTTCTGTACCAAGAGATTGAAGATAGGCAGTAACTCTTACCTTCCAATAATTGAAGTTTGTCCCATCAAAAATTGGTGGCCTGATTGATGCTTCCCTCTCGTAGTTGCTCATGATGAATGATCTTCCTTCAAGCGATCAAGCTTCTCCGAAGGACCTGCTCTGATACCAATTGTTGGAAATAATACTGAGAGGGGGGGTGAATCAGTATTATCAAATTCTTCTAACAAATCTTCCTTATTTATACTTTGAATTATTTTTGCATATCAGTACCATAAAATAATGAGCATGAACAAGAAAAACAGATAGTCACACCAAAGAACACCAGATGTAAGGTGGAAACCCAATGTGGGTGAAAACCACCTGCTGCAATATGTCTCTATCTTCTTTCAAATTAGAAACTTCTTTTACAATGATTTTGTACTGGTGCAGTCCTTTACCAGTACACAGGCTGCAACCTGCAGAGAGCTACAACTCTCTCTCATTTTCCAGTCTTTCCTGGAAGGGAGCTACAACCCCCTACTTCTTTTCTTACAAGGATCACTTTTCATAAAGCATCAAATGATCATCAAGTACATGTAAGTTACACAGTCAACTGCAGTAACTAGATCAACAATAACAGAACTAACCCAGAACACCTTATCAACAGAAAGATTCAATCAACAGAAGATCTTAAGACAGATACGCAGTTTTTCTTTCTGTGGCCTGCGTCGCTACGCACTTCACCTTTTGCTTCCCTGCGTATACCCACAGAGCGCCTTCTGCTGCACCGCGTACACATGCATTGCTTCTTCAATCGCGCCTTCTGCTGCACCGCGTACACACGCACTGCTTCTTCAATCGCGCTACGTACTGTTACTGTAGGTATGCACCCAGAGACACTATCGTGCCGCGTACCATTACTGAAACCACGCACTCAAGGATACTATCGTGCCGCGTACTTTTGCTGTGCGTACGCACCTGAACCTTTGTCGCTCTGCGTACCCACGTAGTTCTTCTTCTTCTGCTCTGCGTACCCATGCAGCTCTCCTGTTTCTGCTCTGCGTACCTACGCAGATCTCCTGTTTCTGCTCTGCGTACCCACGCAGATCTCCTGTTTCTACTTTGCATACCCATGCACCTGTACCGTTAAACACCTGCGCACTTCTGATTAGGGCCGAATTGGCAGTCCACCAGTGTGGCACAGTTAGTCAGATGCCCAGATCTGATCATGCGCTCGAGAGATCACAGATTCGCTTTCAACTTCATATAGATCAAGCTTTTAAGACAATAACCCAATATTTCAGATCTTAAGATATTCAATTACAAAGATGCTTAGCCAAGTGATCTCCTTTGCTTTATATAGGCAAGTTCCTCCTAAAATCATGGATCAATACCACAAGCCAAAACCATAATAACACAAATACCGTCGGCTAAATACTAAGGGTTAAACATAAGAAACCCCACGTGTGCTTTTCTCTGCCTTGAAATGAGTGCACTGGGGGTACGCACCTCTTGAACGGCGGACCTGCGTGTCTGGCCACGGTCCCTTCACGGTGTACCTGCGTGTACGCGTCTTCTGAACTGTTCTCCTGCGTACTTCTTAATTTTCAACATATTGAGAGCCTGATCAGAGCATTGCCACGGGTGTTGCCATCAAGTACAACATTTGAAACATAGAGCCATACCAGAAACATAATGCCAACAATTTTTGCCTCAAAGGGAAGCAACAAGGTTAGGAAAAAGAATTTTGTGCACTATATGGCTAGATCCGAGCAGGCCATGGAGGCATAACTTAGACAAACACCACCCTGCACTGTAAATAAGGTTGATAGACAAGCAAAAAACCACAGTGATAGAAAGAGGTGACTGCACATACTCAACAACGAGGAAGGACTAAGCGTGGAGATGGTGCATAGCACCGAATGGAGGAAAGGGCGAGCCTTTACTAGTGACCAGAGCATAGTGCAGCAAGATTTCCTCACGAAGAGTCGTGACAACAATGAACAACAAGAAGGGAAGGTAAGGGTAAATATAGTTTAGGGTTTCAGAGTTAACCTCCACCGTCGATCTCCATTTGGGCAGATCTACATTGTTTCCCATAAACCAAATCCCAACTGACTTCCAATGTGAACGAGTTGAGGTGGGGAGTGGAGAGTAGAACTTCCCATACCCTAACCCCACCAAGAGCTAATAGGAGAGAGACTTTGTACGAGGGGTTAGAACATTAACATAACCCCACCCCATGCAAGTTATATCAAATAAATTACCCATTCTCATGAGAAATTTAGACATGGAATAATAGGTATCAGTAAAATGTATTAAACCAAGGTGTGGCGCCTAATACAAATATTGACAAGGGTGATCAAATCCATACTAATGCCTAAGGGAATGCAAGCAAAGGTTTCCCTTAATGAAATATGACTATGGGGGAGTAAATATGTTAAGAATAAATACATATTTCACCATTATGGGTTACATACTTTAAAGGAAAAGGTTAAGTATAAAAATAAATAAATAAAAAATATGTTAAGAGTTATAGGAGATGTGAAAATGTTTACGATGTTGAAAGAACTTACAGTTTTTTTCGAGAACAATAGTGACCATAGGAACCTAGCACTCAAGGACGATCTTTGAAGTATCAATATGAAAAAGAATGACACAATTCCGTAGTACTTGAGCAATTTTACATAGTGTCATGATGATATTGGCAGGGTCAGTGTTAATATCCCTGAAGAAGAATTAGTAGCTCTAGCCCTTTTGGGTCTTCCCAACAGATGGCATAGCTATCAAGATTTGGTAAATGGTAGAGAGAAACTATGGAGTTGGGGGCGGTTATGGTCTGATCTAGTGCAGGAAGAAATAAGGTGGAACACTAGATATGGGACCTCATCCATGGGTGAGGATGAGGAGAAATACGCCCTCGATGGAAAGGAAAAGAAAGCGAAGGCGAAGAAACCCAATCCAAAGAAAATTTCAATCAAGGGGGCAAGAAGAAAGACTTTCTTTCACTGTGCTTTCACATATTTTTTCGAGAAAAATAGTGACCACAGGAACATAGTACTCAAGGACGAGCTTTGAAGTATCAAGATGCAAAAGAATGACGATTCTATAGTACTTGAGCAATTTTACACAGTGTCATGACAAGATTGACGAGGTTAGTGTTAATGTCCCTAAAGAAGAATTGGTAACTCTAGCCCTTTTGGGACTTCCCAACAGATGGCATAGCTATCAAGATTCAGTAAATGGTAGAGAGAAACTACGAAGTCGGGAGTAGTTATGGTCTGATCTAGTGCATGAAGAAATAAGGTGGAACACTAGAGACGGGACCTCATCCACGGGTGAGGATGAGGAGAACTATGCCCTTGATGGAAAGGAAAAGAAATGGAAGGGGAAGAAACCCAATCCAAGGAAAATTTCAGTCAAAGGGGCAAGAAGAAAGATTTTCCTAGAATCAAGTGCTTTCACTGTCATGAAATGGGGAACTATGAAACAAATTTTCCACACAAGAAGGCATGCAAGCATTAGGGGAATTTTGAGGTCTAAAACGGGCCTCCTAAGAAAAATGTAATTCCAAAATAAACTTTATAAGAACCAATAGTATTCAAGAGGATGATGTCAACCATGGGGGGTGATTCACCATTTCTGGAGTAAAAAAGTAAAAATATTGAAAAGTAATAAAATTACTTTTTCAACTCGTATTTCCAACTTATCTCCCTAAGGTTTTACTCAAATTTCGAGTGGGAGTACTCGTTGGATGCAAAATTTAATTTCTCATCCAAGGAGAACCCATGTTGCATACTTTTAGTGGACCCTGCTACACGAAAAATGAGAAATACATGGAAAAACGTGATTGCAATCACGCTTTTTCATGTAGTTATCATTTTTCGTTTAGCAGGGTCATTCGAAAGTATGAAACATGGGTACTCCTAGGATGAAGAATCAAATTATGCATCCAACGAGTGTTTCCGCTCAAAATTTGAGTGAACCGATAGGGAGATAAGTTGAAAATACGAGTTGAAAAAATAGGGCAAGAAGAAAGATTTTCCTAGAATCAAGTGCTTTCACTGTCATGAAATGGGGAACTATGAAACAAATTTTCCACACAAGAAGGCATGCAAGCATTAGGGGAATTTTGAGGTCTAAAACGGGCCTCCTAAGAAAAATGTAATTCCAAAATAAACTTTATAAGAACCAATAGTATTCAAGAGGATGATGTCAACCATGGGGGGTGATTCACCATTTCTGGAGTAAAAAAGTAAAAATATTGAAAGGTAATAAAATTACTTTTTCAACTCGTATTTCCAACTTATCTCCCTAAGGTTTTACTCAAATTTCGAGTGGGAGTACTCGTTGGATGCAAAATTTAATTTCTCATCCAAGGAGAACCCATGTTGCATACTTTTAGTGGACCCTGCTACACGAAAAATGAGAAATACATGGAAAAACGTGATTGCAATCACGCTTTTTCATGTAGTTATCATTTTTCGTTTAGCAGGGTCATTCGAAAGTATGAAACATGGGTACTCCTGGGATGAAGAATCAAATTATGCATCCAACGAGTGTTTCCGCTCAAAATTTGAGTGAACTGATAGGGAGATAAGTTGAAAATACGAGTTGAAAAAATAGTTTTTTCTTTTTTCCCTCTAAAATTTGATGATGTAATCTAATCTTATTTTATTATTTCCACTATTATTTTATAATTTCCTTAGGAGACCCATTTTATACCTCTAAATTCCGCCAATGAAGACCGTAAGAGGAGCATCAGGTGAAGTCTTGGCTTCACAATTAAAACTCGATTTTACCCTCATTGCATGCATGATAATCACAATGATGGGTAGTGTGTGGTATCTTGGCAACGGTGCCTCATTCCACATGATGGGGAACAAAGAATTTTTCAGTGACTTGGAGGAGAAGGATCTCCTGATGCACATCGAGACAGGAGATGATGGAAGGTATAATGTGACTCGTATTGGTATAGTTATTTTGAGAGGGAGTCTAGCTCCCCTATCAGGCTCAAGGATGTGATGTTTTTATCATTTTATAATTTTTTTTATGTAGAATTTTTTATTAAAAATAAATCAAATTATAATAAATAAATAACTAACTAAAACAAACTAAACTAAACTAAATTTT
The DNA here is from genome assembly GCA_031772625.1 of Pinus tabuliformis. Classification (NCBI taxonomy): domain Eukaryota; kingdom Viridiplantae; phylum Streptophyta; class Pinopsida; order Pinales; family Pinaceae; genus Pinus; species Pinus tabuliformis. The sequence continues at coordinate 694,204,922 of CM062812.1, read as the reverse complement.
ATGATATTATTATTTTAAAAATAATTTCGCACACATTTAAATTTAGATTACTCAAATTCAAAATAGTGAAATAATGTTTTAAAAATTATGATTTACTTATGTTTTTATTATTTTAAAAATATATATTGCAAACCTAATTCAGGAATAAAAATATCTATATATACTTCACACTTATACATACCGAGGACATAATTGAGTGCAATCAAATTTTACAAGTTGAGAGAGGTTTATAACCGCAGATACCATTGCATCCATTACAACTATATTAATTATAACTTACAACTACTACAACTACGTTGATTATTACTGTACTCATTTCTTTTCCTGAACAAGTGGATATGTGTGTGTGTGTGTGTGTGATTTTAATAGATATGATTTGTGTAAAGCTCCTAACCTGAGGTTACATAAGAGCTCGATCGAGAGTTGATTTTAATACTCTCGTCGAGCCATCTGTTTTTCACCTGAACACACCCTCTCTCACTAAAAAGTGTAACCCAACACCATGCTTTGACCCTTTTGAAACATCACTTTAGACAAGTAAAAATATTTTGAAACAATCAATTTGATGTCTAAATATTTAAGTTGCCCATCATAAATTCTAATGAGTGACTTAGACAGAGGCTAAGTTTGAAAATATGTTTAGTTGCAACACCTATTTTTTTTCACTATTCTTTCATCGATTTGTTGCAAATGAGATTCTTACCTACACAAAAAAGGAACATTGAGAAATCCTATAAAGATTAAAGCAATGACATTCTCTACTTGGACATTATTGGCATACATTTCATAAAGTAGTTAGTTACTATGATTTTTTTTCTAAGGATAACTACATTGAAGCCTACCTCCCTATTTTTATATAAAAAAAAGAAGTTGCATATAAAAACACATAAAAATTAGAAGGTAACGAATTTATATAAAACATAAAGTGACATGCATGAAAAACAAATGACCTTCATCAAATTTCCACTTGACAGGCAAGATAAAATTGAAATTCTAGGCATATCGTAAGCATAGAATTGGTCACATTTTGTAAAGTGATGTATTTGTTGGTCAATATTGAGTGATTTATATCAACAAATGTGAGGAACATTCTACTATTGCAATAATTTCAATAAAATGTATGCGTGTTGCCTAACGAGGCCACAATTTTGGCCGAACAATTTGCCTAGACAGTGAATTTTTTGCAGGAATTTGGTGAGAAATTTTTCCAGAAATCCAAATGTGGGAGTGTTTGAATTGTTTTTTGTTGGTGGAAATCGATTCAACACCAAGAACCCTTGGGGCACCCAAAATCCTTAAGTTTAACAACTATAGCTCATATTTCCAAAAAATTCTACGAGATTTTCTCAAAATCATACCGGAATTTCCATTATTTTCTAAGCAAAATTTCTCCTCTAAAAGGACCAACCCTCCTCTCCTGGCCTGCCCTGACTTTGCCTCCCTCGAAATTCCTTTGAACTCCCTTTCATTATCACCTAGTGGTTTATCTCTCTTGCCTACATCCAAACGAAGGTGCGACAACTAGTTGACATGGGATGTGCCCCTCCTTCGATCAACAAACTCACCAGAAAATCAACAATATTACACTAAACATGGAAAAACTCTGGTAGAAAATTGTCTAAACTAATTCTTTTATAGTTCAAAATTTCATTTTCTATATTTCACACTTAATAATGTGCAAAATGCTTCCTCTTTTTTGACACTGATAAATTTCTAAGTCTATCATTCTATCATTAATCTTTTCAACCTCTATCTTTTTTAAAATTGATATACTATCATTACTTTTCAGCTAAAAAACTTTTCAAATAATAAAAATACAACGTGTGATTAAAAAAAATTCAAATCTTAACCAATAAAAAAAACCCTGGCAAGTACCCAAAAAAAAATCAACACATTATAATAACTTCTATACATTCTAATAATAGAATTGTATTTTTTTTAATAAGAAACTTTTATAGCCAATAATTATAACAGTAACATTAATTTAAAAAATTATTTAAAAATATATAAAATTAGTATATTAATTTTTTAAAATTATAATAATCAATATAACTTAACAAAAAAATCTTATTAATATTATTATTTACCGAGTATTCATGTTTCATAATTAAATTTAATTTGTATGGGATTATTTTTAATAGTTAATATGAAAAACGATGCATTATATTTTTTATTTCAAATAATTTAAATTTAAATTTTTTAATATTATATATTCAAAACTTTAACTTATATTATACATTCCAATATTCATGCACCTTGTCAACATCATGAATGTCAAAAAGATTGACACATCGATTCTCTGGACCTAATCGACACAATTATCTCAAAATCAACGCTTTGGTCGCATAAAATTTTACCCACATGGATTCTCTCGATACCATTCTCTTCAGGTCAACGCCATGTTACATAAATTTTACTCCACGCTCTATCACCTTTTTTACCTCGTGTGTTTGGACGAATGTATCATAAAATTATTAATATCAGCCGTTGTCACGGCTCGCTTTTTGTTTAAAGCCTAGAGTGATTATTTTATGTGACCTTTTTTTGGGATTAATTTTAAATAACAATGATGTATTTTTGAGATTGGATAGTATTATTGTTTTTTTGGGGTTAATTATGACTCTCAAATATAACAATTATGTATTTTTGAGATTGGATAATATTATTGGTTAATGTGGAGAAGAATGGGTAATTAGGTTGGGTTTTGAATTTTTTTAAATAACATAGATTTTTTTACTATAAACTTTTTGTGAATTTTATGTTCATATTTATTTAGCATCTTTACATGCTTATCAAATAAATTTCACAAAATATACTTTAACAATTATGTATTTTTGAGATTGGATAGTATTATTGATTAATGTGGAGAAAAATAGGTAATTAGGTTGTATTTTTTAGATTGGATAGTATTATTGATTAATGTGGAGAAACATAGGTAATTAGGTTGGTCTTGGGTTTTTTAAATAAGATAGATTTTTCTATTGTAATCATTTTTGAACTTTATGTTTATATTTATTTAGCATTTTTACATATTTGCTAAATAAATTTCACAAAATATACTTTTAGTTATGATATTTTGGAAACTTTATGTTCATATTTACTTAGCATTTTTACATATTTATTAAATAAATTTTACAAAATATATTTTTAGGTGTGATATTTTGCGCTGATCTAATTTGTTTAGAATTTGATAAGGATTCATTGAAATCACAAGTTTGATAGATGAACTCTTAACAATTAAAGTACTAAATCGATATATGTAATAAAAAAACTAGTTTAAATAACACAAATCAAAATTAAACCATAATTCACACTTAAAACCTATATATAATTTATTTTTATATTAAAAAAATACAATTTGATCACTAAATTTTTTTGATATAACATACCACAACAACAACAAAAAAGAAAAAAGAAAAAAGAAGAAGTCAATCTCAAGAAATACCTTCAACCACAAATGTTCCCACTGGCCGTTCAGTCCTAATAAACTGCAAATTCGATGCAGGCCGTCTCAACAATACTCATTTCCAGATCGATTCACCGCTGATTCATTTTCTATGAAAACCCAAGACCAATCAACAGACAAGAAATTCCGATTTCACATTTTTTGTAAAAACAAATAACAACATCCTATGGTATTAATATGTATTCTGTACGCTGTCCAATCACACATTTGTTCATTCCTTTCAACGGACAAGACGCATTGCTATATGTAACATTATTGATAGAGATTTCAATGATTCTATGCGGTAGTCATAATTCATACCCATCCAACACGGATACAATACCATAACATAAACTCACCGAAAACAATTCATAAATTTTAAATGGAGTATAGCTAAAATTCTTAAACCACGGAGATTTAAAATGTGTTATTTGTGAACTTTAACCGGAAAGAAAACTAAGTTAGCATGGATTTTCATTAAGTGAGTTTTAGATGGATTTAGTGTATTGTTATTTGTGGGTGGACAATAATTTTTATAGTCTTTATTCTAAATACATGGTTTTGAAATACATATGATTAAAATACTTACTTTATTTCAACTTCTAAAAATGAACATTTTATAAAAAATAATTACATATTTATTACAAAGTTTCTTTTAAATAAAAATTATAAGAATTTTTTTTATTCATAATTTAAATTTCATGTATCAAATTTTACTTTATATTCTTAAACCAATTTAAATAAAAAATAGTTTTAGATCAATCTAAACTCTAATTTTAATGAATTGCTTGATTTAAATTGCTACATGAACATGGAAGAAGTGATGGTGGAAAAAGCAAATTTTCAAATTCAGGGGAGGAAGGTTGGAATTTGAAAATTCTCTCACGAGACATTTTGTTTTTAAATATGGTTTAAAAATTTATTATATATAGTTATATAACTATTGTTTTATAAAAATAGAAAACCTTTTAAACGACATACGACAGATCCGCAATGGATAAATATTACTTATTTTCCAAGAGTATTTATTCCCGACAATGCGTGGAAAGCACAACATTTCAAGCACTGGACAGATATGTATAATATTTTAAATATATTTTTTATATTAGGTTTGTATTTTTTCTGGAGTAGTTTTAAATGTGATTTTTTGGATTTTCAGGTGCTTAAATTTGGTGGAAAAATTTGAGGTGAAATTTTGATTTGCGTTATTTAAACTAGTTTTTTCACTGTATATATGGATTCTGTATCTTGGAAAACCCGTAAGGCACTTAGATTGTGCAGGATTATTTGTGATTTCAATCAATTCCTATGGTATTTTAGAGAAATTTGATCAGAAAAAAACCACATTAAAAACTTTCAAAAAATCACACTAAAAACAACTCTTTTTTTTAAGATTTGAAATAAATTAATCCCTTAATTTAACAGAGTGTATAATTTATGAAATTGGAATGTTTTGGGGCATTTCTAATATTAAATCTATTAATTTATTTTAAAATATATTTTAAATAATAAAAAATCACAATTTTATTAATATTATTAATTTAAACTCAAAAACTATTTTATATAAATTAAATTATATCTAAATAAATTCTAATTATTTAATCTAACAAATTTTTTTATCATTTTCTTTAATTCTAATTTAATATATTATTCTTATTCATTCAATTAATTTATCCATTTATTTAATTTATATAAAATTATATTTAATAAATATAAATTATAAAAATGAATCCACATTATATTTACGATTTTCCCATTGGATTTCCTTATTAATTCGTATCAAATATGGAAGATTCCGTTGTTCACTACAACAACAAAATTGCCATTTACCGTGTGAACTTTGGATATCGGTTTGGGCCCCTTCATTGCAACGTTAACAAATGAAGTGTAGCGGTCAACCACTCATGAAGTAGTGCTCACGGTGCTCACGATTTTGCTAGCAATTTATGCTCTTAACGTCGAATCCGCCTTCTCTCTCAATCGAGGGATTAAATCTAATTGTTCGTTTGTGTGGGCCGATAATGAAAACAATAACATTCAAAGCTCATCTTGGCTGTGGATAGTAACACAATGGCCTTACGCTTCCTTTGTATTCATTGCTAGCTAGAAATCACTTGCCTTAACGTAGAGATGCAAACACCCCCTGAGTCGCCTCGCTTTCCTTATTTCTCTCTTGGCTCAACTAGTGTCCATATTCTTCCCCTTGTTGAAAGCAAATCGCTGAATGAAAAATTAGGGAATTATGAACCAAGATATTGAATTCCAATCCATCTGCCATTATCAATAATAACTTTACACTTGGCTCGGTTTGAATGCATGCTTGCTAGGTTCTCTAGAGCTTGCTTATGAGCTTGTTTGTTGAGGCTTGCTCATCCAACTTGACGACACATAGGTCTTCAATATCAATGATCATGGCGATTTCGAACAGCGATAAAGGCTATAGAGAGCTTGCTTGGTGATCATAGCATAGGTAATTATGCATCCCATGAAATTACTAATTAGTTGGCTCACACAACATGGATCTTGGAGATGAAAGTGTAAGATATCCAGTCTGGAAATCCTGCATTAAATCTGCGGAAGTTTCCACAAAGGACTTCATGACTCCACTTGTAATGAGACCCACAATAACGCCTCCATGGGGGGCGTGGAATATGGGCAGGGAAGAGCCGACTGTACAGAGATGAATAGCAATATGCGGGGCCCGAATGAGGCCATGCCTAAACAGCAGCCCAATAACATAATGCATTGTTCTCCATGACTAAGTAACATAACACAAAGTACATAACCACCATAGTAATCTTTTCTCCAATTTCACAATTTATAATGTATTTTAATAGATAGAAGTTTAGAACTCGTGTAACATGTATATTCTTAGACAACTTATGCATTTCCAAATCAACTACTAAAAATTGGTTAATTGCTAAGAAAGGAAAGCATTTTTTGGCTACACCTTGTAATCCATGCCATTTAAGGTGATTTAGGGTTATCCATCAAGATACAAAAAATATTTAAATAAGCCAGAGATTTTCATTTGATACAGAATATGCAAAGCTCCTAGATACCTGTGTACATGAGAATAATTAATGCAGCTATTATGACAGTTTTTCTCCTCTTCCGTATCTTCAGTATGCACCTTGTTACAATTTTCACAATACGCTTTCCCACATCCCTGCATTCATATACAATTCAATGTGAAAACTTGATCAACATCTAAAAACTAAATAATTTTAGAACATGCACACCATCAATGTCCCACTCCCAATCAGTACCAAAAATTGGCATGTTGAAGAAGACATCAACAAGTCAGTTAGACAACTTACCAAGCACATGCATCATTTGATAGATATTCAGATGCGTTGGCAATGCCAGTCAACAAATTACTAGGGAGGTTAGATTAAATCTCAACACAAGGTTTGTCGAAGCTTTCTCCTCAAGGTTTGATATTAATAACCATGACTGGAGGATCTTCATGATGCACTGTTACATAAGCTAAAATCAGCAAATATAATCATTGAGTCTATAAAAATCCATTTTACAAAGCTGATTGAAAGAGCAAAGATTCTTTTCATTTCAGTAGAGAAGCAAAGATAATGCATGATTTGGATTGCGAGTTGAACTTATAGTCTGCCCTAACTTTCAGTAGTTGAATTACTAGGAAATAAAAATCCTTATTAGAATATAAGACAAAGAAAAGCATAAGCTTTTGAATATGGATGGCCATCTTGATTTTCCCAGTCTTAATATGCAAAAAAATAAAATTGATTCAACCAAAGAGCAGAATATTTTGAAGTCTTAGTTACTAGATATTATCCTGAAATAAGCTTCGCAAGTTTGGCAACTCAAAAGTACAGCCAATGAGAACACAATGGAAGTGTGAAAGCAACTATTGTCACTCCTCTACTAAAAGTTGAAGAAAAAGCTAACTAGCCAATGAAAACAATACAGATAGTGTAGATATAGAACCAAAAATAAAACCTTGTCAAGTTGCAATGCTTATGAAGGGAAAAAAGCCTCATAGGAAATCAAATATTCAAGAAATAAGATAACATGGAAAATGGCATTACAAAGTCGCTTCTCACCTTAGTTGGACATCTACAAGACATGTTATGAATGTATGTGGCAAACCAACTTTCCATTCTACACATGTATCACTGTAACACTTTTTCTGCAAGGCCATTCAACCTAAAATGAGGATTTAAGCAGTCAGTAATTGGAAAACCAACTTGTAGAGTAAGTACTGAATACATCAGATAGTTTGATATAATGAGGCCTATGTAACATAAACTATTGGAATTTAAAACAAGATATTTTCTGGAAAAGTCAATTGCAACTTTTGTTAGTGCATCATGATGATTGATGATTAAAAATATTTGAAAACAAAGTTTAACAAAGTAAGTAGACAGAGTCATGTGCATGGAATTTACTAAGGCTAAAGCTTATACAATTGACCATTGCAAATAAGGTTTTCTCCATGCATAGTTGTAGTAGGTGCCCATGCGTTGATGCTTGCAACCATAGTATAATCAAAAGCCATTGGTATTGCACTCTGAGTGGCTTATCATGTTATCCTTGGAAATAAAAGAGAAGTATTCATAGCATATAGGATATCTACTTATTGCATACTAAGAAAGGAGGACCGAATGCTCAAAACCAGAATAATGAATTTCAGAATTTCAGAGAAACATTTGTAAAAATTATGGGTAAAAGTAGGACAAAGATAGAACAATTTCATTTATAGATGGGAAAACTAGAAAGCTTTCAGAGCACTCTTAGAGATTAAACTCATCTGCAAATAATTCAAGAATACCAATGACAAAATACCTAGTTCATGATTAAATGCTTCTTTCAAATATTAAAGAAAACAAGGAAACAGGAATTGACTTTAGACAATCAAAGAGGGAAATTGTCCTTAATCCATTTCATTAAGAAGAATGATAATCAACAGAAATTATAGAACGTTATGATAATAAAAAAAATATTGTACAAGAGTACTTTGTCATAAGTACATTTTCTTGGTAAATGTGCAGAAATTGCAAGTTAAATAGTTCTATTAGAATAAGACCATAATATAAAGAAACATATTCAGATGAATTTTTCATTTGTTGTGTAAGTGAAGGCAGTCAATGGCATTGAACAAGCTATTGGATTCCAATAGTTGCCATGTTGTTGGTTTTTGTGATCTGTGTAACAAAGAATTAGTTAAAAAAAATCATAACATTATCAATTGAATAGAGGACATCTTCAAAAGAAAATATGTTAAGTCATATGTTAATGTACCTTTCATTTGTCAGCCGACATGTAATAGTTCGCTATCTTCATTCAGTATGAACTTGTTGTGAATTTTGAGATCACATAACATGTACACAGTGGTAGCTTTCTATTCTAGATATGCTTCATAAGACATGGGTTTTAAATGAGGAAGTAAATCATGTAGTAAAGGCTCCCTGATAGTGCAATGCACAATGTTATTTGTGATAGATTCTATTATAGCATTTATACATTGTTTGTATACAAAAAGGAAATTATTATTGCATTTTGAACAATAGATTGTTCCATTGTTGATCAGTATGGATGAACTGATAGCATAGTTACAAATAGCACAAATATGAATTTTCTTCCATCAGGATACCTTCGACCTATTTATAAAATATTTAAATGTTAATGTACATTATTACATATAAAATATAATGTTAGTAAAAATATCATTATTGTTATACTTACAACATAAGTAGATGTAGTTAGTTTTCTGATATTCTTTACTGTATCCATGTTAAGTTCAATTATGAATGTTGAATTTGTTGTTTGGAATATTTTTTCTTTTCCATCGGTCCTTTTTGTTATATTCTTGAAAATAATTAGGGGGAACTCTCCTTTCTACAATTGTTGTTCCATTGAAATAAAGTATTGTTCATATGTGTCAAACAATTGCAACTGCAAGAGACAAATTACAATAGTTATATAGTGAATTAATGCATATTATCTATTAAAAATTACAAATAAGTAATATGAAAATACATATTGTTGCATTGTAATTCTCAGAATCTCCATCTTTGATATGGAGTATGTAATGCAATCCAACCTATTTGGCAAGTGTAACAGCTGCACCGATTGTACCAATTGGGTACATTTGTTTTTTGTCTGCAAAATGCTTAATTGTTGTATCTAGAATGAAACAATATTCTTTGCAAACTTCAAGCACAGTTTCTATGATGCTTGATTCTTTGAGGGAAATTATTTTGTCATAGTCACCATGATCATAAACAACTTTATGCAATATTCTGAAATTTGTAATTGATACTGTTGCCTTGTAATTTTTTTTTTTCATGTCCCTCAACTACGTGTGCAGGTACAATTAATATTATAGTCATCATTCCTTTATCATCTTTCAAATCAACACATAATATTTGATGTTCTTTGCTTGTTTTGTCAAGATATGTGTTATAAACAACCATTATGTCACTAACAAATAACTGTCCAATTCTGCAACTGTTCAAGCCTTTAATCGATACTTTAATTGGGAGTATCTGTTTTTGCCTGTAAAAATTGCTTAGTTAGATACTTCTATAAACATTTCTACAATGCTATGTTTTTTCTATAAACTGTAGAAGTATAAATAGATTACAATGTCACATTTCATATGCATACCTTTTTAATGCATCATTTCATAAAATTGTTGATTCACCTTTCTTGGTTTCTATTTCACTTGCATTAAAAAGAGTAATATGATTTGGATATTATCACATGTATTTTGCATAAGCGATGAATAAAAAGTTTATGATACCTAACCTATACATATATTGTTGTTGTGTTGTCTGAGGGGACTGGCTACTAGTGCTTTGCTCACTTCTCCAACATTTTCTAGTTTATATACATTTAGTTATACATATGTATATTAGTTGATTGTAAAAAGAGAATGCATATATAGTGAGCATTAATATTGTAAATACAAATGAGCATATTTGTATAGTTTTCATAGAAACACCTTTTAGAACAAGTGGTTGGCTTGCATCATTTATTTGAATTATGCTTTCTATCTCTTTAGTCATTGCTATCATGTTGCAATTACAAAACATGAACATATTTTAAGTTTGATTTTCCAAATACGAAAATATATTTCATGTTTAAAAATTATTTGTCATGCTGCATTCTAATTAGTTATACAAAATCTTTTAACTGCATGAATGTAAGTAATTTGTGACAAGAAAAATTGAAATAAAAGAAATGATGGAGATGATTATGGGCATACTCTTTGGTAGCTTCTTGTTCAGCCTGTGCTTTGGTGTCGTCAATCAATTTTTTTTCTTTTCCTTTTTCAGTGGCTACCCTATTGTTATAGAATAGTAGCATATATTTAGTTCAATTTTAAAAACCATATAAAAGGAAAAAGTGAACAAGAATATAAAAACCATATAAAAGAAAAAGCAAGAAGTATATATTTTCGTGTTTTGTGTTCCATGTTCTTGTTCTTTTTCTCGTCTGTTTTGTTTAATTGAAAAGGGTTTTATTGGTAGAATCTGCATTCAAGAATATATGAAGTCATATATGTAAATGTACAATAGGATGCATAATATATATGGTCTTATTATTTGGTTTATTACAGATAGGAATATGCTAATATGCTTTAGTAAAATAAAAATGGCAAAAACAATGGCATATTTCAAAAGTATCCAAATTTGCAATTTTGTAAAGTGTTTCATGTGTATATCATAGCTGAAGGATAAGAGATATTGTGTCATGATCAGACCAATATGTATCTTATATGAAAATTTTGTATTGTATATTAGTTAGATTTGCCCACACATGGTCAATGAATGATTTATGCATGTTATTAGTTGTGTTGATAAGAAAATGAAGATTGTAGTTGTTTATGTAGCTTTCTACCTCTTTTGTTTTATGATCGCATTGTACCATATCAATATTGAAGTCTCCCAATATAATTATTATATCGTTTAAATCTAAGTGGACAAAAAAAATTGCAATAGCACTGTGGTGGTTGTCCTGCTGTGACCAAAATCAAAACAGAAAATTTAGCTATTTTTGAATTGTTTTAGAATGCTAACAAAAAAAATGAGGACAACCTATAAATCTTAACTGTAAATTTCTACCAAATATTGAAGAAGAAAAAATGTGAAACATTTCTTTTAAGATAATCAATTTATATTCTTGTTTTAAGTATTCATGTTTAAGTACCAAATTGAACAAATAATCTCATATAGGTGCACATCTCTAATTACATGGAAAAAATGCATGAGGATTGCTGACATTTTAAAAACTCCCAATTCTAGTAAGTTGCCATGTTTGGATGGGATTGAAAGCAACTTTGAAATATTTTTTGTTACGAAGTGAGATTCTAATCACGATAAAATCACTGTTTACTGATCCTATGATACAAAATTGTACTCAAAGTCACCTTGCAAATCATAAGAAAATCATCAATAGCCATACAAACCAGTGCCACACACCCCCACTGCAGGATCTGCAAATTACACTCAACAAAGTTGAGATGTTTACACACCCCCACATCACTAAACCTTGCATATTTTTATAGTACAACATTTAATGGGAATGACATTGCTTATATAATTCTCTAAAGAAAAGTGGCAAGGCCTAGATTTCATACTATGTTTCAAAAAAAATAGAATCCAAACAAATTTTGACCGATTAGAGGTGGATTGAAACGGAGTGGTATTAAGAACCTCTATATTAAAGGATAATTTGGCACAAGTGTTAATATAAAATTATATTGAGTTCACTCCAATATATATTTTGTCATTGTTGGGTCTTTGTTTTTCGCCACAAAGTGTAAGTTGGGTCTTTGATTTTTATCCAAAATTTTAAGTTGAGTATTTGTTTTCTGTCATCTTAGATGTTAATATTGTTGAAAGGTCAGTCGAACATACATGAGAGCAACATTTTTCTCCTCTGTAAACATTGCTATTGAATTCGTTGTGCCTGAAAGTGTCAGTTCCAAGCCTAAGAGTCATGGATTCTCAATCAGCTTCTTCATCGGGAAAGCATTCTTCATGGACATCTAAGAAAAACAAACAATTTGAGAATGTGTTGGCTCTTTATGAAAAAGCACTCTCGATCGTTGGCATAATGTTACTTCCATGGTTAATGGTGAATCCCCAGAGGAAGTCAAAAAACATTATGAGGTTCTGGTAGAGCACTTGAAGAGCATTGAAGCAGGCCAAGCATTGTATCCCAACTACAAATCTTTGAGGAGCTCTGACTTGGGAGCCAGATGCAATGGCTAGTAGAAAAGGAGCACAGGAATGTATATTTTCTTTGTTCTTTGTAAGTATGTTGTAATCATTTTATTAACTAGTGGTCGTGAATCTCAGTCTTTTGCAATATCTTGCTACTTAATATCTTCCATGACAGTGACGTGGCTGTGTTAATTTATGCACATATTGTAAAAAGAATATTTAAGCTCGGCCCTAACTATCACTCTTACCGAATATCTCGAATATTATCAGACAGGTGTGTTGAGAATTAGGTTTCAGTGATAGAGAAATTTTAAGAACCAAGAGATTTAACTTTTAGGTTGGAAATTTTCATGTGTAAAAGGAACGTAAAGTGCACCATAGTGTGAAAAGTATGCACTTTTTATGTAAAAATATCGTTGACCAACCATGTAATCGTCTCCAAAAGTGTGCCAATAAGCAACTAACCTTTTGACTAACGTTTTCTTCGTCACTCTAAACTTTCTATCATCCAAGAATCTATTTTGTTTATATCAGCTTATAACTATTTCATGGTAGTGGATAATTATATATTTTAGAGTAATTGAATTATGTATTTTCAAAATTCAATCAATATAAACAAATTAAACAGTTGAATTTTGAAATATAATATGCAAAGATGATAGATTCATATTCATTGATTATTAGATCTAATTCTAGATGTTCCCAATCACCTCTACCGGCTCTGAGAATTGATCCTTAGGGTATGACAGTACGAAACACACATTATCTCCCATTCCAATGTAGCCATCTCACACAAATCCTTATAAATATTACACACTATACAATAAATTGACTCACGTTTTTTACATCTTTATTATATGAAGGTAAAATAATATTCGCTTGATAAAAAAAAGTGGTAATTAATATTGTTCATCTAAATAATGAATTCATTTTCATTGAAAAAAATTCAGGGAAACATGAATTGGTCTTGAGACATGAATAATTTTTTTGACCAACTTGGGAATTTCAAAATAGATCCACTTATTAAATTTCACAGTTTTCACACCTTGCTGACCCATATTCACAATTTCAAAGAAAAATATTTACAAATTTTGTAAAAATATAATTATATTTGACTAGAAACGCACCTAATTTCGTCCCTGTTCCTGACTTATTTACACAAATTCAACTAATTATGAGATCTAATAGGCAAAATTTTAGAATGTAACTATTGTCAATGGCGGTAGAAGAAAAATAGACAAGAGACTTAAAAGTCTTGTGGACTCAAAATTTATTGAACATCTCAGAGCCCAAGTATATGAAGTCATCAATGCAAGTTATGTGATATAAGTGTTTACTAAAAGAGGCAACCAATAATTGTTGGCGTTGATTTTGTAGTTAGCCTACGGAATATTTCTACGGCGTTTTTGGCTACCAGAAAATCTCAAGGTGGACGAGATGAAGGCTTCAATGGAAAACGACATGTTAACTGTCACTGTACCCAAGCAACCTCAGCCTAAACCTGAAGTTAGGTCCATTGAAATCTTTGGTTAATTGAACGAAAAATGTTCGTAAATGGTGGTTGCGTATATAGGTTTACCTTCTATTTAGCGGGTTGTTTTGTTTTGGGTTTTTAGAGGGTTTTGGTTTTGAGATGGTACTATAGAGCCCTTGTAGAAAAGACATGTTAGTCCTAAATGTAAATGGTTGATGGCTTATAATTGTGGAAATAATGAAATAGATGGCCATTTTTATCGTCTTTGATTATAATCGATTGTATTGCTTTTTCTTGTATGTAATGATCAAGGCGAAATATCCCTGGTTTTGGCTTTGGATGGATCATAAATTAAGGCAAATTAGTTACCATTCTACAACTTCCCTGTCATTTTAATCTGGTGTATTGATTATTGTTGTAGGTTTCTAATTAAAATTAGTTTCAGAAAGTTGTATTTCTAAATTGGGTTTTAAAAAGTTGTATTTCTGAATTGGGTTATTGGTTGTTTTAAGTGGCAAGGAAGTTTATTTTTGGGTGATGAATGTGTAATTCCTAATATATGAATTGGAAAACCCCATTATTTACTTATATAAAATGTACAGAAAACTCTCTTTGAACATAAAGCCAAGCAGAGAAGTTAATTTTTCCTACTCATTGATAAGACCTTGAATTTTATAAATTGATTTATACTTCTAATCAATAGTCCTTCATTTGTTACAATTGTAAATAATTTTTTAATAATGAACTTGTATTAATTGTAAACATGACTGATTTTTATTAGTTGTAACTTGTTAAAAATCGTTTCGAGCATGAACAACTACATTTTTATATTTGGTCGCCATCGACAGTGGACCTTATCTAGTCGTTCTGATAGAAAGGAGTTTCCTACTTCATTTGACCAGTTGGAGGATAAAAGGAGTTTACTACTTCATCTAACCGGTCGTAGAGGAAATCAGTAACCATTGCGTTGATTTTGTACTTAATTATTGCTCAACCTGAATCTTTTATAGCACCTTCCACTGTAATACAATTCCTTCATTGATATATATATTTTTATAACATAGTGTAATTATTCTTTGTTTTGTATTATTTTTTATTTTAATTTAATTAAAAGTAAATTTAAGATATATAATATATAAAAATATAGTGTTTTGAAGGTTTATTTTAAAAGATGTTTAAAACGATGAAAAAACACAATATTAAAAATTATATAAATGATAAAAATTTAAGATCATTCTGAGTCTCGCTTGGGCGATGGGTGTATTACCAACAAAAAAATGGGTCTATATAAACGTAAGGGACATGCCATCTTTCGTAATACAAGTGCTGATGCAATGCGTTAGCCCTTGCCATTTCCTTTCGCATTGAAATTCTCCTTCCTTTCTAATCCAAAGGCAGGGTGACGCCGCGGAACTTGAGCCTGTTGCGGATACAACACTGGTAGTGAAAAGTGACTATAAATTTGTGGTTTGGAGATCAAGCATCCTCAGTTGGTTTGGGGACCAATCTCAGTTTTCAGCTCGCCTTATCCTTTCCCATATGGGTTTGGGTGAGGATCTTATAGGACTTCGCCAATATACTGGTAAGATGGGCATTTGAGTTATGTGGATTGGTAGTCAAATTAGGCTTTCCAAGAGTGGAAACTAGGATGTTGAAACAAGGTGAAGAAAATAGAGACTGATGGAACTAAAACCCTGGAAGTCCATAAAGAACTGAGGGGAGAGTTGAGTCTTACTAAATCCATGTGAATAGTAGAGAAAAATTCTGGTAAGAACAAGCACAAGAAGATTTTTTTCATATATTAAAATCACGTTTGATCAAGAATGTAAATATATTCAATGGAGCCACTATTTCAAAATTTTCGGACAAAACACAAAATAACCAAGCACAGAAACCACCTACCTATGGAGAATCTACCAACAATAAGCTTAAGAACCACCAAACAGATTCATGTTCTTAAACTGTGCAAGTGGTCTGCAATCTATTCTCAAACTATGATGGTTAAAATGGGTAGAATTTGGAACTCGAACTGGAGTCTTGAAGTTGTGAACATAACGGGCAGGGTGGTAACTACTAGCTGAGAGCCTGGAGGTCATGACTCACCAACCCAATTAATTCATGCTGCATGAGATGGCATTCATACCTAATGCTGAAATTTATTGCATCATCCTGCAGCTTTAACTATGTAACACCTTTTCATCATGACCATTGGCAACTTTGGATCCCAAGCATTTGACAGATCAAATCATTATAAATGTAGGTTTATTGTTGTGGAGTGGCAGAACTTCGTATTTTAATATAAATACAAAATAATAAATTTATTTCAAATTTTATTTTTATTATAAAATTAATTATAAATATAATTGAAATTTTAGTTTCCATAATTGAAAAACAAAATTATTCTCCATTTTCACTCATATATCTTTTTGGTACATCTCAACACTCATGCAAAACATTATTTAATCTACCAAACCCATGTACAAAGTGGTAACTAATCCACGAGGCCAACTACTCAAATATGGAACTTTGATTCCTTTTGATGCCCTTTTATAAAATTTATCTGCTATACGCAATTAATGATCTACATGGTTCTCACTATAGGCATACTTATATAAACGGTTTCATAGAGTGTAGTCTAACATTAGCTGGTTAGATTTCCATATGGCATACATAGTGGTTGCGTGAGGAAAGAGGGAAATTAGTGGAGGAAAGGCTGGAAATCCCGATGTTGTATTGAGTGGTACATAAAGTTTCCCAAAGCAATACATTTATTTGGAATTTTTTTGGTCAATGCCAAATGGATTATGGGACCTTTTTTCAATTGAGGTCCATTGCGTCACACGTGCCTACTTGCTCTACGCTACTATGTATTCTTTCATAAATTGGCTTCTCTCTGTCTTTTAATCTTCAGAGTAGTTACGTGTTAGCTTAATAACGATTTTATAATGTGGAATAAACACTTAAAAATCGAAAAAAAAAACTTTAATACCCAAGAAAACATACTTCCAGCCATTGATGCTTCTCACAAGAGTTTCTTCCCACAAGGTTTCTTCTTTATCGTTGGCAGGTTCTCCGTGTGACCATTTCTTCGCTCCTATCTTTGATGACCAATGCAGAACTTATAACAAAATAAGATGCAGAGACTCTAATGACCCACGAAACTATTTTAAGTACCCAAAGCATATAAATAAGGAAATCTTGTAACACTCTGTTACAGAAATAAAAAAACCCCTTCCCAATACAAATCCCCAAAAGCATTTCGTGGGTCATTCAAATCCCACTTTGCTTCGACTGTCCACTGATTAAAAACATAGTATTAATGGGGAAAACAATCTCTTGAGATTTAATTGTGGCCGCTCGAGAATTTATAGGTTGCCTCTGCAACGCAGCATGCATTGAACAAGGCAAAGAATAAGGAACAAAAGCAACCTATAGACTTTTTCTTTCACTCGTGTGGCACTTCCAAGCTCTGCTCACTCTGATTTGATGGTGTAAGGCTGAAGGGGATTGAGTGGTGAGCTTGGGGACCAAATAGAAGTATTTATAGCCAAGCTTCCATCAAGCTTTTGTTGGCTATGTGTCAAGTGTTCCACAGAACATGGTAGAGAACTGTAGAGGGAGTAATGGACCACTCCAGGAGCTCCCAACAAGAAACTAATCAACTACAGTTGGTTTCTAAATTATCGGCGGCCGAACGGTCAGTTGGTTTCTAAATTATCGGCCGTTGTTATGGGAGCCGTAAAGGGAGCTAACATTCTCCCACTTGGTCCATACTTCCAATCTTAATGTCTCATCTTAAAACCCATTGAAAATATGTATTAAGTAATAGATACATGAATCATGGCGATAAGTCCTCTAATGACGAGTATTATCTTCCATGTATTACTATGTATTTATTTCTATTAAAATTTATGTGGCAAAAATTTCTTAATGAATAAACCTTATGTTTATTCTTGGTCCTACATAGATGAATTCTCTCAAATCAAATTAAGGTGCACATAAATATGAGGAAAACATCACAATAATTAATAATTTCATTAAAATAACATTGTTCATACAATGAGAAACTACATAATGGAACCAAGTCCCATATTCATTACATGATCTTTGAATTTCAACGGTGGCATGCCCTTAGTAAAAGGATCAGCGATCATCAACTCAGTGCTGACGTGCTCAATGACCGCTTTATTTTCTTTAACACGTTCCCTTATAGCTAAATACTTAATGTCGATGTGTTTATTTCGACTCCCACTTTTTTTGTTTTTAGCCATAAAAATAGCAGTTGAATTGTCGCAAGACATTCTCAATGGCTTAGAGATAGAATCCATAATTCTAACCCCAAAAATGAAACTCTTAAGCCATACACCATGTAAAGTAGCCTCAAAACGGGAGATGAACTTGGCTTCCATATTGGAAGTGGCAATCAAGGTCTGCTTGGCACTCCTCCATGATACAACTCCACTAGCCATCATAAAAATGTATCCTGATGTTGATTTGCGTGAATCAACACATCCAGCAAAGTCAGAATCTGAGTAGCCAATTACTTCCAAATTATTCGTCCATCTATACATAAGCATGTAGTTTTTGGTTCCTTGAAGGTACCTCATTACTTTCTTTGCAGCTCTCCAATGGTCTAAACCTAGATCACTTTGATATCGTCCCAACGTTCCCACAACAAATGCAATGTCAAGTCTTGTGCAGACTTGAGCATACATTAGGCTTCCGATAGCAGAAGCATATGGAATGTTCTTCACTTGTTCCCTTTTAAAGTAGTTCTTCGGGCATTGGTTCAAATTGAACCTATCACCCTTCACAATGGGAGCTACACTTGGTGAACAATCCTTCATCCGAAATCTCTCTAAAATTTTATTAATATAGGTTTCCTGAGACAGACCCAAGATGCCTCGAAATTCGTCTCTATGGATCTTAATACCAATGACATAAGATGCCTCACCCATATCCTTCATATCGAAATTTTTAGAGAGGAATTGTTTCGCCTCATGCAGCAAACACTTATCATTGGTTGCTAGCAAAATGTCATCCACATATAAAACAAGAAAACAGATTTTACTCCCACTGACTTTCAGGTGTATACATTGATCCATAAAGTTTTCTACAAAACCGAATGAAGAAATTACATTATGGAATTTCAAATACCATTGGCGGGATGCTTGTTTTAAACCGTATAAGGATTTCTTGAGCTTGCAAACCAATTGCTCACCAATCACTAGAGGGGAATCCTTCAGGTTGTTTCATGTAAACCTCCTCCTCTAGATCTCCATTGAGAAATGACGTTTTCACATCAATTTGTTGCAACTCCAAGTCAAAATGGGCAACTAATGCCATAATAACGCGCAAGGAATCTTTCTTAGATACAAGAGAGCAAGTCTCCATGGAGTCGATTCCTTCTTTCTGAGTGAATCCCTTAGCAACAAGTCTTGCCTTGTATCTCTCAATGTTGCCCAATGAGTCTTTCTTTGTCTTAAAGACCCATTTACATCCAATGGCTTTTGCACCATTAGGAAACTCAACAAGATTCGAGACTTCATTACTCTTTATAGAATTCATCTCTTCCTTCATGGCATCGTACCATAATTCTGATTCTTTGCAACTCATGGCTTGTGAAAAGGACTCGGGATCATTTTCGTCTCCAATGTTGTAGTCAGATTCTTGCAGATACACAACATAATCATCATGAATTGATGATCTCTTTAGTCTAATAGATCTTCTTAATGTTGTACCATCATCTTCCTGAGAAGTATGTGGTTCAACTCATTGTTTAAAAGTTCTTGGCAACTATTGAACTACCTGATCTACTGGAATGTCGTCAGCAGCTTGTGGAACTTCAACAATTGGTTGTTCAACACCAGTTTGTACTTGAGGGGTGCTGTGAACAATAACCAATCTATCACTTGAGGTGGAAGGTTGAGATTCTGAATGATCCTTCTCAGAAACTATGTTCCTGGTTTGATCGCTCCCACTGATCAAGTCATTTTCAAGAAACTTTGCATTTCTTGATTCCACAATCCTAGTGCTGTGAGATGAATAATAAAATCTGTAACCTTTAGACCTTTCAGCATATCCAATGAAATACCCGCTAATGGTCCTTGGGTCCAGCTTCTTCTCCTGTGGATTATATATTATTACTTCAGACGGGCATCCCAAATGCGCATATTCACAAACTCAGTTTCCAACCTTTCCATAATTCAAATGGCGTTTTAGGAACAACCTTAGTTGGAACTTGGTTTAATATATACACTGTTGTCTTAAGTGCTTCAGTCCACAAGAATTTAGGAAGATTGGAGCTGTTAAGCATACTCCGCACCATGTCCAATAATGTTCGATTTCTTCTTTCTGCTACACCATTTTGGTCAGGTGAACCAGGCATGGTGTATTGGGCAACAATCCCATGCTCTTGAAGAAATTTTGCAAATGGCCCAGGTGTTTGTCCATCTTCTGTGTATCTACCATAATATTATCCACCTTTATCTGATCTCATGACCTTAATTTTCTTGCCGTATTGTTTCTTTACTTCAACCTTAAAGATTTTAAAGGCATCTAATGCTTCATTCTTTTTATGAAGTATGTAGAGATACATATATCGTGAGTAATCATCTATAAAAGAGATGAAGTATCTCTAACCATGTGAGTCCATGTCTAGACTACATATATCAGTATGTATGATCTCTAATATGTTCGAACTCCTATTGGCACGTTTCTTTGACTTGTTCATCTGCTTTCCCTTTATGTAGTCCACACAAGTCTCAGAATCAGTAAAATCCAAAGTATTAAGTATCCCTTCATTTACTAATCTTTTAATTCTTTCTATGGAGATATGACCTAATCTCTGGTGCCATAATTTAGAGGAATCTTCATTAATAACACATCTTTTAGTGCCAGTGTGAACATGCATTGAATCATAAGTGACATTATTTGTAAATTAATGCAGTAAATACCATTAGACAAAATACCATTCCCAACACAATCATATTTATAAAATAAACTGAAAGATATTTCTGAAAAGTTGAAGGAATATTCAAAATGTACAAGTCTTGAAACTGAAATCAAGTTTCTAGAAAAACTTGGAACATAAAAGGTCTTTTCTAATTCTAAAACAAAGCCACTACTTAAAGTTAAATAGCATGTTCCTATAGCTTCCACATGCGAGCCCATCTTGTTTCCTGATAAGATGATTTGCTCACTTCCCACTGGCTTCCTTAGGTTTTGCAAACCCTGCAAGGAATTCGACATGTGAATTGTTGATCCAGAAGCAATCCACCAGGTGTTAATATTGACATTAACTATAATAGATTCATAACAAACAAACGAGATTGGATTACCTTTGTCCACAAGCCATTTCTGAAATTTGGCGCATTCCTTCTTCATGTGTCCCTTCTTTTTACAGAAGAAACACTTGGAATCCTTCTTGATATCGGCTTGGGGAGGTACTTTACCTTTCCCTTTATGATTGGCTTTAGATTTTCCCTTTCCTCGTGTTGCCAGCATTGCACTTTCTCCCCGTTCCATCACCAGTCTCCCTTCCTCTTGAACACACATGGTCATGAGTTCATTAATTGACCATTTATCCTTATGTGTGTTGTATGAGATTTTGAAGGGTCCATATTGGTGCAGAAGGGTGTTCAGGATGTGGTGCACAAGGGAGGACTCCGATATTCCAACCTCGAGTTTCTTCAATTGAGCCACAGTGTCCCTCATTTGCATGACGTGCTTGTGTACACCTTTCACACTGGTGAGCCTTAGGGATGAGAACTTCATGATTAGGGTGCTTGCTAGAGCCTTGTCTGAAGTGACGAATTGATCATCAATGGCTTTCAACAAGTCTCAGACCTTTTCATGCTGATCAGCGAAACCACGAATACCAGTTGAAATTTTAGTCTTAAATAACATCATGCTTAGGCGATTAGATCGCTCCCATCGTTCATAAAGCGCGATGTCCGCTGCAGTGCTGGTATTAGTGAGTGCGGTGGTTCATATTTCCTAATAGCATAGTCTATGTCCATCCACCCCAAATGAAGGAGAACTCTCTCCTTCCAGACCTTATAGTTATCTCCCTTAAGTTCAGGGATATCACAACGAATATCAGAGAAACTTGTAGGTTGTACAACTGCATAAAATTAAAGATTACATGCTTATGTTAAAATTGAGGCCTAAAAATAAAATTTCATGCTTTACCAATGTAAACCATGCTTAAAAATTGAATCTAATGACATAAAAATTGTTTGTGGACTAAATTCTCAATTCAAGTAGATTCAATTATTCTTTATGATAGAATTTATCAAATTATTTACTTAATTCATAATTCTAAAGGGTATATTATGATTATAATTCGATATAAATTCTATCTTAGATTTGAACTTTATGATAAAACTATTAATTCATAATTCCTCTGGGTAAGTTATGAATATTTTATCCTAACTAATTATATAAATAAAATAAAAATTCCTGTGGGATAAAATTTATTATATTTAGTATAATTAATTACAATTAATGTCTAAATATTCTTTATGTGATCCTAATTAATCATAATATATAATATTATTTAATTAGAGATGTCGTGGCTATTCTCTAATCAATTAAAAATTATATGGATCACTTAGACATTATTTCTTTTATGCAAAAAAATTAACTTGATATGTGAATAATTATAAATTGCATAAATAAAACTATAATATTCATGCATAACATTCAACGATGGGTCTCGTATACTCATCCAAAATAGCATGTATTTAGAGCAGAAATAGTCAATTCAGGCAAATTAAATATGAGCATAATTAATAAATTCGCACAACAATTATCCAAATTGCATATAATTAAACCAAATAAATATTATAAGCATAAAAAATTGAGCAAATACTAGACACATTTCCAAATAAATCCCTTAATTCATAAAATCCTCTAAATATGGCATTGAGCCAAACAGAGCATGTCTATAAACACCAAGGCAGAGATAAAATTGTGCTCTGATACCAAATGTTAGCTTAATAACGATTTTATAATGCGGAATAAACACTTAAAAATCGAAAAACAACTTTAATACCCAAGAAAACATACCTTCGGCCATTGATGCTTCTCACAAGAGTTTCTTCCCACAAGGTTTCTTCTTTATCGTTGGCAGGTTCTCCGTGTGACCGTTTCTTCACTCCTATCTTTGATGACCAATGCAGAACTTATAACAGAATAATATGCAGAGACTCTAATGACCTGCAAAACTATTTTAAGTACCCAAAGCATATAAATAAGGAAATCGTGTAACACTCTGTTACAGAAATAAAAAACCCCTTCCCAAAACAAATCCCCAAAAGCATTTCGTGGGTCATTCAAATCTCAATTTGCTTCGGCTATCCGCTGATTAAAAACACAGTATTAATGGAGAAAATGATCTCTTGAGATTTCATTGCAGCCGCTCAAGAATTTATAGGTTGCCTCTACAACGCAGCATGCACTAGAACAAGGAAAAAAATAAGGAACGAAAGCAACCTACAAACTTTTTCTTTCACCCGTGTGGCACTTCCAAGCTCTACTCACTCTAATTTGATGGTGTAAGGCTAAAGGGGATTGAGTGGTGAGCTTGGGGACCAAACAGAAGTATTTATAGCCAAGCTTCCATCAAGATTTTGTTGGCTATGTATCAAGTGTTCCACAGAACATGGTAGAGAACTGCAGAGGGAGTAATGGACCACTCTAGGAGCTCCCAACAAGAAACTAATCAACTACTGTTGGTTTCTAGATTATCAGCAGCCGGACGGTCAGTTGGTTTCTAAATTATCGGTGACTGTTATGGGAGCCGTAAAAGGTCCCAGCCCGTTTGTGATGCCAGTGCGGACTCCGAAGTATCATCGCTGCAGTGTGTGGTGTATCTATATATATATTAAAACTCGTCAATTTTCAATACGCTTGTCAATATGACTTTTTCAAAAATTATTGGCCAGTGAGTGATGATGTGTAGATTTGGAAACCAATAGTATTTAACGTGTAAAAAAGCAAAAAACGAATATATAGACATCAAATTTAACCCCTAGTTCGAGGTACCTTATGTAAGTGGGTCAAACTATGTATCTTGTGCCTTGATAGCTGTGTGGAACAATAAATATATGAAAGCTAAATGTGTGCGGAATAAAATTTCTCTTTCACATACCCCTCTTCTACACTAATGTGTTTTTAGAAAGATCTCGTTGTTCACAACAACAACAAAATTTCCATTTATTGTGTGAACTTTGGATATCGTTTTGCACCCCTTCATTGTAACGTTAACAAATGAGGTGTGGCGATCAACCACTCAGGAAGTAGTGCAATTTTTCTAGCAATTTATGCTCTTAACATTGAATCCTCCTTCTCTCTCAATCAAGGGATTAAATCTAATTGTTCATTTGTGTGGGCCGATAATGAAAAAAATAATATTCAAAGTTCATCTTGGCTATGGATACTATCACAATGGCCTTATGCTTCCTTTGTATTCATTGCTAGCTAGAAATCACTTGTCTTAACGTAGAGGTGCAAGCACCTCATGAGTCGCCTCGCTTTCCTCATTTCTCTCTTGGCTCAACTAGTGTCCATATTATTCGTCTTGTTGAAAGCAAATCACTAAATGAAAAATTAGGGAATTATGAACCAAGAGATTGAAGTCCAATCCATCTACCATTATCAATAATAACTTTACACTTGGCTCGGTTTGAATGCATGTTTGCTAGGTTCTCTAGAGATTTCTTATGAGCTTGTTTGTTAAGGCTTTCTCATCCAATTTGATGATACACAGGTCTTCAATATCAATGATCATGGCGATTTCGAATAGCGATAAAGGCTATAGAGAGCTTGCTTGTTTATCATAGCATAGGTAAGAATGCATCCCATGAAATTACTAATTAGTTGGCTCACAAAACATGGATCCTGGAGATGAAAGTGTAATATGTACAGTCTTGAAATCTTGCATAAAATCTGTGGAAGTTGCCACAAAGTACTTAATGAATCCACTTGTAATGACACCCACAATAACACCTCCATGGGCTGATGTTTGGGCCTCACCTCATTCGGGCCCCGCATATTGTTATTCATCCCTGTACAGTTGGCTCTTCCGTGCACATATTTCACACCCCCATTAATAAACAATATAAGAATTTTTATATTTCTCCCCAACCCTCAAAGCCCTCATTGCACTTCATCTTTAATAAAATTTCAAATTATAACACAAGAAAAAATCAAAATATTTTGTACTACAACACTTCCAAAAGAGAATTGACTACGATACATTTTTTTGGGCTATTTAAAAAAATATATATTGTATGTAAATATTTATAATATTCGTTGGAAATTTATTGATCTAAAAGTTATCCGTGCTTTCTAGAGTTGTTATTATGTCTATTTGATAATGTCAAACTTGGAGGAGAAGTATCTTCATTGTTCCTTCACACAACTCAACAAGGAGGCAATGTTATGATGCCTTGATTCAAACGCCTTGAATGCAACCATACATCATCATGCACTCATAATATTCGAATTAACAAATTTGGGTATGTCTTTAAGATGGGAAAAATATCAATTTATGTGCAAGAGTTATGGATTATGGTTTTAGAATTATAAATGAATATATCTTTCTCTTTGGTATTATTGGAAGAACAATAACATCAACAACCATGAAACTTGCACCAAGGCATGGAGTACAAACCACTTTTTTCCTTCACTACACATTTCAACACGGAAGCCATATTCCACGACCCCATTAATAAACAATATAAACATTTTTATATTTCCCCCACTCCTCGGGGCCCTCATTACATTTAATCTTTACTAAAATTTCACATTATAACACATGGAAAAAATCAAAATGTTTTGTACTACACAACTTCTAAATGAGAATGGACTGCAATACATTTTTTTGGGCTATTTAAAAAAACAAAACTTGTATGTAAATATTTATAATATTTGTTGGACATTTATTGATCCAAAAGTCATATATGTTTTCTAGAGTTCTTATTATGTCTATTTGATAATTTTTCAAACTTGGAGGAATATCTTCATTGTTCCTTCCAAAAATTCAATAAGGAGGCAATGCCATGATGCCTTGGAATGCAACCATACATCATCATGCACTCATAATGTTTGAATTAACTGTTGGGTGTGTGTTATAATCTTTCCATGACTAGCCCCATGCATTGTACATTGCGACATGCATAGTGTGGGGGTCCCAGTGGGGGTGACAACCCCCTTATCGAGGGGTTTGCAAGGGGGTGGTAATCCCCATGCATGGGGTCTGGGCAGTGCCCTGAAAAAAGAAATAAATTATACGTACCCAAGGATGGGGAGCAGACCCAAAAATGGTGGGCAGACCTACCCATGGTTTTGTACAAGGGTTTTGCACATGGTTTTGGGCATGATGGTTTTGTACCCATGGTGTTTTGTAGATCCGGTCAATAGAACTACGATTATGTCCTAATCCAGGGTTAATGGATTGGGGTTTCTGATTGCTTCAACATGTATATATATGTATTGTAACCTTGAAAGGAAAATAATGAAAAATCAATCTGGTAGTCCCGGGTTTGGGATCTAGGGGAAAATATCTATGTATATTTGTTTCATGTTCTCACCATTGTATAATTTTCTGTTTTAAGAATTTGTTTGTAGGTAATTTTTGTATAGGGTTAAAAACTACATTTGGTATCAAAGTTGTTTCAGCTTCAAGGGGATGCCTTTGCTACTGATGGGCTTTTCTTTGGCATGTGGAAGACCTTGTAATAGTGGGAGATTTACGGGATCAATTCTTGTGGTGAAAGAAGATGGAAAACGATGGAAAGATAGAGATCAAGAAATTTAATGGTCAGAGTTTTGAGTTGTGGAAGCTCAAGATGGAGGATCTGTTGGTGGATAAAGATGAGTGGATCATGGTAGATCTGGGTACTAAACCAACAAAAATGTTAGCAGAAGGTTGGGTGAAGTTGGATCAAAAGGAAAAGAGCACAATACAATTGTATATCTCAGATTTAGTATTATTGAATGTATCAGGGGAAGCTACGATGAAGGCTTTGTGGAACAAGTTAGCGACTTTGTACCAATCTAAGTTTCTAGTGAAAAATTGTTCCTCTGTAAAAATTTGTATAACCTGAGGATGAAGGATGGATAATCAGTAAAAGAGTATATGAACATGTTTAATACTACGGTAAGATAGTTTTTATCTATTCATATAAAAATTTGAGATGAAGATAAGTGCATCAGTTTGTTGTGTTCTTTGCCAGATTCATGGGATAGTTTGGTTATTGCTATAGGTAACAACAGAACTACCTTGAAGTTTGATGAAATAGTCTCATCCTTGTTGTCGGAGAAGATGAGATCAAAAAATATGGAGAGATAGAATGGAGATTCTTTGTATGTAAGAGGATGGTCCCAGAACAAAAACCGAAATAAGTCCTCAAATGGGAGATATAAATCTAGAGGGAGGTTTAAATCTCTAAGAAAACATGTAAAGGTATGCTATAAATATGGAAAAGAAGAGCACTACAAAAAGGACTATAGATCTAAATCTCTTGAGAAAGGAAAAGGATCTGATGATTCTCCTTCTACAAAGGTGAAAACCACCTCAGGTGAAGGTGGGGATGAGTACTTGGCTTCTTCTTCAAGTACACATGAAGATCATAAGGCATAGTTGATTGAATCAGGTGCATCCTTTCACTTCACTCTCAATAGGGAGTGGATCTATGAGTATGAGAAATATGATGGTGGCGATGTCCTCTTAGGGGATGACATGAAGGCCAAAATCATCAGACATGGAAAATTCAAGCTAAAGTTGCAAGGTGTAAGGATTAGCACACTTCTTGGTGTTTTGCATATTCCCACATTGGCTAGAAATCTGATTTCTGTAAGAAAGATGGGTCATGCATGTCTAAAAATAGTGTTCGATAAAGATACTTGAAAGATGGTTAGGGGAACACTGGTATTGATGTAGGGAGTTCATATTTGAACTCTATACAAGGTTTTGAGTAGAACTATTATTGATGGATGCAACAGTTTTGTGGTTTATGAAAGTGGAGCAGAAAACCTAGTGGTCTCTGGAGAAAATACCATGTTATGGCATCAAAGGCTTGGACATATTGAAGGGAAGGGCCTTCGAATACTACATGGTAATGGAATAGTAGAAGGTATGTCTAATTGATCTTTGGATTTTGATTTCTGTGAACATTGTGTATATGAGAAGCAGAATCGGGTGAGTTTCCCCTCTGGTGCTAAGAGCGAAATGGATATTCAAGCTTATGCACAGTGATGTGTTTGGACCTGTGTTGGTTCCATCAATGGGTAATTCTGTGTATTATATCTCATTTATAGATGACTTCTCAAGGAAAACATGGATATATTTGCTCAGGAATAAATTTGAAGTCTTTGAAAAGTTTAAAGAATTTAAGGCTCTGGTGGAAAATCAGACAGAGAAGAAGATTAAGGTGTTGAGGATAGATAATGTTGGAGAGTTTTGTAAGAAGTAATTTGAAGAGTTCTGTAAGAAGTGTGGTATAGCACGACCAAAGACTACTCTATACACACCTCAACAAAATAGTGTTGCAGAAAGAATGAATAGGATTTTGATGGAAAAGGAAAGCAACATGCTCAATGGCATTGGATTAGGGTAGGAATTCTGGGCAGAGGTAATGGATATTGCATGTTACTTATTTAACATATCACCTTCATCATCATTGGAGGCTAAGACTCCAAATGAGGTATGAACTAGTAAGAAACCTTCTCTCTAACATATGAGGGTATTTGGCTGTGATGCATATGTACATGTTCCCAAGGAGAAAAGAACCAAGTTGGATAGTAAATATGAAAGGTGCATCTTTATTGGGTATAAGTGTTGAAAATGCAGCAATACAATCTAGTTTTGACTTTACCTTGGTCAAACTAGATTAAAATTCAAATTTCTATTTCAACAGAATACTTGGAGGTAGTTAACTAAAGTGACATGGCCCTTGTCACTCTGTTAACTCAGTAAATTCGAGTTGGATACACTTGATTTCATCTCTACATGATTGATTACTAATTTGTAGAAATCTATTTCAATTAATTTGAGTTATTATCAATTTAACTAGTTCTAACTGTCAGAAGAACTAGTGGAGGTCAAGTTGTGGAAGTAAAACTTCAACCACACTCAGTGATCAACCAGTTAACTAATCAATCAACCCAAAATAATTGTTGCATGCATAGAGTTCAATTGACTCAGTTGAGATAGAGATTCCAAGGCAATGTACTATCAGTTGTAACATATTCCCATGTATACAGGTGGTGCATGTAGTCAAAGATGGACTTAAGGCTATTGCACAATTACTTGGTGTGAAACTCCTAAAAAATAGGGGAAATTTCCCAATGGAATAGAGCAAGGAGCATGGGAAGGCTTGCAATTGACTAAGTTTTGGGTCAAGTTCAGTCAGTTAGGCAGAGACATGGACTATACACTTGCAGGGTGTGCTAAGGATTGAGAAAGCATTGTATTTCTTCTTTATTCTCTGATTAATGAAATGTATATAGTGAGGGGTTTTGAGGAGTTCCTTTCCCCTAGATAAATCTTTCTGCATGTGGGATGTTTCCTTTTTCATGTCTATGATTCTTTCTATTAATGGTGAATTAAATTTCGTAGATCTGTAAAGTAACATCAAGTCTTATGATTTAGTAAATTTTATGAGCAGTATTGAATCTACACATTAATTTCTACATGGTATTAGAGCTGGAATCACTGTAGAGTAGATATTTCAAAGTTGTCATTACACGATATTAGAATTTGAAAATCAATGTTGCGAGTTTTTTCAGGACTGAGAAGATGGATTTCAATGGACTCAGGCTCGAGTGTGCCTTGGAAGGCACTTGAAAATTTATTGCATCGAAGGACTGAATGGAGGCAGTATTGGATGATAATGGGATGATAGAATACATCAATAAATATGTAGAAAAACCCCAAGCATTTGATGCCCATAATCTTTCTCAATGGAAGAAGGATGTGGACAAAATGAGAAGAATCATATTGGAGGGAGTTCAGGATCATATTGTCTCGAATCTCCATGGAAAGGAGACTATGTTTGTGGTATGGAAAGAACTTACATATTTTTTTGAGAACAATAGTGACCACAGGAAGTTGACACTCAAGGACAAGCTTTGAAGTATCAAGATGCAAAAGAATGACATAATTTTATAGTACTTGAGAAATTTTACACAGTGTTGTGATGATATTGGTGGGGTCAGTGTTAATGTCCTTGAAGAAGAATTGGTAGCTCTAGCCCTTTTGGGTCTTCCTAAGAGATGGCATAGCTATCAAGATTCAGTAAATGGTAGAGAGAAACTACCGAGTTGGGAGTGGTTATGGTCTGATCTAATGCAGGAAGAAATAAAGTGGAACACTAGAGACGAGATCTCATCCAAGGGTGAGTATGAGGAGAAATGTGCCTTGGCTAGAAAGGAAAAGAAAGGGAAGGGGAAGAAACCAAATCCAAAGAAAATTTGATTCAAAGGGGCAAGAAGAAAGACTTGTCTAGAATCAAATGCTTTCACTGTCATGAATTCGGGAACTATGCAACAAAGTTTCCACACAAGAAGGCAAGCAAGAAGACCGCAAGAGGAGCAGCGGGTGAAGTCTTGGATTCAAAATTTGAACTCGATTTTACCCTCATTTCATGCATGAAAATCACAGAGATGGGTAGTGTGTGGTATCTCGACAATGGTGCCTCATTCCATATGATGGGGAACAAAGAATTTTTCATTGACTTGGAGGAGAAGGATCCCCATATGCATATCGAGATGGGAGATGATGGAAGGTATAGCGTGACTGGTATTGGTACAGTTACTTTTCAGAGGGAGTCTATCTCCCCTCTCAAGCTAAGGATGTGATATTTTTATCATTTTATAATTTTTTTATTTAGTAAAAATAAATCAAATTATAATAAATAAATAAATAACTATAAAAAACTAAACTAAACTATATTTTATAATATTGATATTTTAAAAATAATTTCACACTCACATTTAAATTTAGATTACTCAAATTCAAAATAGTCAAATAATGTTTTAAAATTTATGATTTACTTATGTTTTTATTATTTTAAAAATATATATTACAAACCTAAGTCAGGAGTAAAAATATCTATATATACTTCACACTTATGGAGACTGAGGACATAATTGAATGCAATCAAATTTTACAAGTTGAGAGAGATTTATAACTGCAGATACAATTGCATCCATTTCAACTATATTAATTATAACTTACAACCATTACAACTACGTCAATTATTACTGCACTCATTTATTTTCATGAAAAGTGGAGATAAATATATGTGTGTGTGTGAGAGAGATTTAAATAGATATGATTCAGGTTTATTAACTCTCTAGTGAATTTAATCAAATACAAATTTCTAGCAACATAGAATTCACATTTTTGAGTTACACTTATTCATATAAAAAAATCAAATTGATAAATTTTCTTATGTTTAATCAATTTATTATTTAAATTATATTTATAACAAATGTTGGAAATAATACTGAGAGGGGGGGTGAATCAGTATTATCTAGCAACTTAATAAATCTTCCTTATTTGATCTTTGAATTATTTTTGCATGTCAGTACCATAAAATAATGAGCATGAACAAAGAAAACAGATAGTCACACCAAAGAACACAAGATGTAAGGTGGAAACCCAATGTGGGTGAAAACCACCTGCTGCAATATGTCTCTATCTTCTTTCAAATTAGAAACTCCTTTTACAATGATTTTGTACTGGTGCAGTCCTTTACCAGTACGCAGGCTGCAACCTGCAGAGAGCTACAACTCTCTCTCTCGTTTTCAGTCTTCTCCTGGAAGGGAGCTACAACCCCCTACTTCTTTTCATAAAGCATCAAATGATCATCAAGTACATAACAGTTACAGTCCACTACAGTTATCAGATCAGTAATAACAGAACTAACCCAGAACACCTTATCAACAGAGAAATTCAATCAACAGAACATCTTAAGACAGAGACGCAGTTTTCCCTTCTGTGGCCTGCGACCAGACGCAGCTAACCTTCTTCTCCCCTGCGTCCACACGCAGAGATCCTTCTGCTGCGCTGCGTGCCCGCGCACTGTTCCTTCAACTGCACTGCATCCTGTTGCTGCAGGGACGCACCCAGAAATACTATCGCGCCGCGTCTTTTTGCTCAGAGACGCACCTGATCCTTATTATGCTTCGCGTCCCCACGCAGTGCGCCTGTTACTGTACTGCGTCCCGAACGCACCTGAATCTTGCTCTGCCCTGCGTCCCCACGCAGGTCTCTTCTTACTGCACTGCGTCCCGGCGCACTTGCCTTTCACTGAACCTGCGTACCTTCGGGTATGAATGATTTCAAGACTTTAAGAGTAACCCAAACAGTCAAATCTACAGATCTGATCATGCGCCAAAGAGATCTCAGTCTTTCAGAAGATTCGCCTTTTTAGATCTAGACCAGATCTAACCTCATAAGATATTCAACCAAAGACATACCAAACCAAATGATCTCCTTTGCTTTATATAGGCAAGCTCCTCCTCAAATCATGGAACAATACCACGAGCCGACACCATAATAACACAATACCGTCGGCTAGATACCAAGAGTAAAACACAAGAAACCCCCACGTGACCTTGAAAAGTGTGCACTGGGTGGACGCACCTCCTGAACGGCTGGCCTGCGTCTCTGGACGCGGCTACTGCATGGTGTACCTGCGGGTACGCACCTTCTGAACTGATTTCCTGCGTCCTTCTTAATTTTTCAATAAATTGAGAGCCTTGTCATGGGAGTTGCCATCAAGTACAACATCTGTAACATATAGCCATACCAGAGAACATAATGCCAACAATCTCCCCCTTTGGACTTGATGGCAACCTTACAATCTTCAGCTTCATTCTCCCCCTTTGACATCAAGGGCAAAGGGGTATGCTCCCCCTAAGATCATGCTCCCCCTGAAAAAGAACCAGATCTGTAACAAAGAACCATAATCCACCATGAAAGAGATAGAGACATATTGCAGCTATTTCCAAGATCTCCTTCTGACCATCCTCCATAATGCCAACAATGCATTATATGCTCCCCCTGAACCTGTACCATCAATCAGAAAAGATTCAACAATAAGATGATGCATCAACAACCCCCAGCTTTTGCCTGAGGTATTCAAAAGTGTCCCTGGGCAATGGTTTGGTGAGAATATCAGCAACTTGTTCCTTAGAAGGAACATACTCCAACTTGACCTTCTGTTCAAGCACTTGTTCCCGGAGAAAATGATACTTGATTGGTATGTGCTTGGTTTTTGAATGCATAACCGGATTCTTTGAGATGCTGATTGCACTTGTGTTATCACATAAGATGGGGATAGGTGGTGTACAAGTGATTTGAAAATCCTGCAAAGTCTGCATCATCCAAAGAAGTTGAGTGCAACAAGATGCAGCAGCAACATATTCCGCTTCAGCTGTAGACAAGGCAATCGAACTCTGTTTCTTGCTGAACCAAGATACCAGTCTGGAACCCATAAAGAACGCACCGCCACTTGTGCTTTTCCTGTCATCCACGCTTCCGGCCCAATCTGCATCTGTATAAGCATGAAGTGTAAGATCTGTATCTCTAGGATACCATAAGCCATAATTTTGAGTCCCTTGAAGATATTTGAAAATTCTCTTCACTGCCTGAAGATGAGTCTCCTTCGGATTTGCCTGAAATCTTCCAACTATTCCAACTGCATGCATGATGTCCGGTCGGGTACCTGTCAAATATAATAAACTTCCAATCATAGATCTGTAGGTTGGTTGATGTACTGCTGCAGATTCATCATTTGCACTGAGACTACATCCTGTGACCATGGGTGTACATACTGGTTTTGCATCTTCCATGCCATATTTCTTCAAAATCTGTTTGAGATACTTGGTTTGAGATAAGAAGATTCCTCCTTCTTTTTGTTGGATTTGCAAACCAAGGAAATATGTCAGTTCTCCTAGCAAGGACATTTCAAATTCTTTCTGCATGACCGAGGCAAAGCTTTGACTCATAGCTTCTTCATTGCTGCCAAAAATAATGTCATCTACATACACAACAAGTATTAGCAATTTGTCATTTTCAACTTTTATATAAAGATTGCTATCTGCTGAACCTTTTGGAAAACCTTGTTGATGAAGATATTTGTCCAAACGGTAGTACCAAGCCCTTGGAGCTTGTTTGAGACCATAGAGAGCCTTTTTCAATCTGCATACAAGATTTGGATCATTTCCAAGAATGAACCCATCTGGCTGTTCAATGTACACTTCTTCTTCCAAGTCTCCATTCAGAAAGGCTGATTTCACGTCCATTTGAAATACTTTGAAGTTTTGAAAACTTGAGAGAGCAAGGAACATTCGGATGGCCTCAAGTCTTGCAACAGGAGCAAAGGTTTCTTCAAAGTCTATTCCTTCTTGCTGTGCATACCCTTTACAAACAAGTCTGGCTTTGTTTCTAATTACTTCTCCATTTTCATTCAATTTATTTTTGAAGACCCATTTTGTTCCGATAACATTCTTATCCTTTGGTCTAGGAACCAGCTCCCAAGTGTTGTTCTTTTCGATTTGCTCAAGTTCTTCATCCATTGCTTTCACCCAACATTCATCTTTGCATGCTTCTTTCACATTTTGTGGTTCAGTAGAGGAGAGTAATGCCAAATAGCTTGAGGCTTCTGCAACTGTTCTTCTTGTTTGTACACCTGCTTCTTTCTGCCCCACAATCTGAGATTCTGGATGATTCTTCTGAACATATCTGGATGGAGTCTTTTCTTCTATTCTTGTTTGCTCCTCTGGCTCTTCTTGAGGTTCTTCTTCTTCATCATTCTGTCTTTGAGGGTAGCCTTCATCTTCTTCGATGTCTTCATGATGGACTTGCCTAGGAATGTATCCCTTCTCATCAACCACTACATCAATGCTGTCAACAATTCTGCCAAGTCTTTTATTGTAGCACTTGTATGCTTTGCTATAAGGAGAGTAACCAAGAAGAATGCCTTCATCTGCTCTAGGTTCAAGTTTGCCAAGCTGCTCATCAGTATTCTTGATATAGCATTTGCTCCCAAAGATTTTGAAGTGCTTTACCGAAGGAGTCCTGCCACTCCAAAGCTCATGAGGAGTTTGAGTGCTGTTCACCCGGACATTTGTTTTGTTGAGAATAACAACCGCAGCATGTGCAGCTTCACCCCAGAAAGTTGCGGGAGTTCCTGATTCATCAAGCATAGCACGAGCCATTTGTTGGATTGTTCTGTTCATTCTTTCAACAACTCCATTTTGCTGAGGAGTTCTAGCTGTAGAGAATTCTCTCCTTATCCCATGTTCATCACAGAAATCGAAAAATTCATTTGAAGTAAATTCCCCACCTCTGTCGGATCTGAGGCACTTAATTTTGTGACCTGATTCATTTTCAACCAAGGCTTTGAAGGATTTGAATTTTTCGAATGCTTCATCTTTGTGCTTCATAAGTCCTAACCAGACAAACCTGGAGAAATCGTCAATAAATAATATCAAGTATTCCTCTCCTCTAGGTGTTCTTTTCCTGAATGGACCACATGTATCTGTATGTACTAGCTCAAGAGGCATGCTAGCTGATCCTTCTTTCTCTGGAAAGTTAGTTCTGGTTTGTTTTCCAAACTGACATGATTTGCATATGGTGTTGTCAGGAATTTTGATATCTGGAAGATCGCGAACTGCCTGATATTTGCATGCTTTCCTTATTTGTGAGAAGCTTAGATGTCCCAACCTTCGATGCCATAACCAGTGCTCTTCATCCTTGCTCAGATAGCATTGTTGTTGTCCTTCTTCAAATATGTACAGATTATTTGGAGTTCTTTTGCCTTTGAGCACTGTTTTACCTGTATCAAGATCACGAACAAGACATCCATTCGATCTGAATATAACCTCGGTTCTTTGATCACACATCTGGCTGACACTTAGAAGATTATGCTTCAATCCATCAACATACAAAACATTTCCAGCCTTGACCTTTTCTTTTAACTGAGCAATGCCTTTTCCTTTTATAGTTGCAGGAGTATCATTTCCAAAAGAGACTTTCTTTCCCTTTTCTAGAGCAGAATAAGATTCAAGTTTTTCTTTATCACCTGTCATATGCTTCGAACATCCACTGTCAATGTACCATAGATTTTCCTGTCCCTCTGCATAAAATGCTATCCCACATCTTTTTGTTTGAGGTTCCTTTATTCTCCATGTTTTGGTGCTTGAGGCTTGTTCCTTTTTCTGCTGGAACCTGCTCCTGCATTCAGAGTCTTCATGACCAAAGTTATTGCAAATAGAACATTCAACTTCATTTTCAAGAACCGAAAAGTTGTTATAGGTCCTTTTTGTAATCCCTGTCATACTTCTTTGTTTTTGAGCTTCCCTAGTCATGATTGTTTTATATGCAACACATTGAGCTGCTTTGTGACCAAAGTTATGGCAAGAAAAGCATTGTCCATTGAAGAAACTTCTGCGGTTATCAAATCTACCGGCCAAATGATTGTAATTTCTATTGTCATCCATTCTTGAACCAAATTGAGAAGATTTTACCTGTGGCTGGTTGTAGCTTTTGTTCACCCTTAAGATGGATTGCCCCTGATAGTTTCTGTTTGTAATTCGTCCCTGCTTTACCTGATGATCTTCATTTTGCTTTTGCTCATTTCTTCTTGCTGCATCAAGATAACTTTTTGAGGTGGATGCTTGAGAAGTTTCTCCATTATAGCCCAGACCTGTCTTGTTTAGAGGAGATCGCTGCACATTGATAATCTCATCCAAAGTTTCAGATCCTTTGACAAACTTGAGATTAATAGCTTTTGTTTTCTCAATCTCTTTTCTAAGACCAACAATTTCACCTTCTAATTTTTCAAGATGTTTTTCCTTTTCATCAATTTGAAATTGTAGAGTATCAATGATCATGTTCTTTTCTTCTATACATCTCTTGAGTCTAGTAATTTCATCATAAAGGTTATCAACATCTACAGCATCCATATAATCATCATCTTCAAATGCCATTAACAACTTATATTCATTACCTTGTTCATCTTCATCACTGTTTGATAGATCATCACTATCTTCATGGGTGTAGTAGCTTTTCTTATTTGCACTTTTTTTCTTGTTCCATCTAGCAGGTTCCTTTCCTTTATCCTTATAAGGACATCTTGCAGCATAATGACCTACTCTTCCACAAGCAGAGCATTTAAAAGGTAACTTACCTCTGAACCTTCCAGAACCTCTTTGAAGATTTCTGACAAAATTTGATTCTTCTTCCTCTTCTTCTGGGACGTGGCTTGCTTCATAATAATCTTCTTTACCTGATGCCTTGAAAGCAGCTTCTCTTCTGTCTGATGGACCTCCCTTTCTCATTTCATAAGCAGTTAGAATTCCATGTAGCTGAGACATAGTGAGAATTCGTAGATTTTCCTTTTCTTCTATAGCAGATACTTTAGATTCAAACTTGGGGGACAATGATCTTAGAACCTTTTCAACCACTATAGCCTCTCTTATTTCTTCACCCAAATTTTTCATACAATTAACAATCTCATCTACCCGAAGAAAATAGTTAGCCACACTTTCATCATTATACATCTTGAGAGTCTCATACTGAATCCTGAGAGTTTTAAGTTTAGCACGCTTTACCTGTTCATCTCCTTCATAGCTTGTGACAATTTTGTCCCATATCTCTTTTGCGGATTTGTAGTGCATTACCTTCATGAATTCCGTTTGGGATATACATCCTAACAGAGTACTGACTGCTTTTGCATTTGTTTCATACTTCTTTTTCTCTGCTAGATCTGTAGGAGTAGCTGAAGGAAAAGCGTAGCCTGTTTCTACAATGTCCCAAACTTCTGTACCAAGAGATTGAAGATATGCAGTAACTCTTACCTTCCAATAATTGAAGTTTGTCCCATCAAAAACCGGTGGCCTGATTGATGCTTCTCTCTCGTAGTTGCTCATGATGAACGATCTACCTTCAAGCGATCAAGCTTCTCTGAAGGACCTGCTCCGATACCAATTGTTGGAAATAATACTGAGAGGGGGGGTGAATCAGTATTATCTAGAAACTTAATAAATCTTCCTTATTTGATCTTTGAATTATTTTTGCATATCAGTACCATAAAATAATGAGCATGAACAAAGAAAACAGATAGTCACACCAAAGAACACAAGATGTAAGGTGGAAACCCAATGTGGGTGAAAACCACCTGCTGCAATATGTCTCTATCTTCTTTCAAATTAGAAACTCCTTTTACAATGATTTTGTACTGGTGCAGTCCTTTACCAGTACGCAGGCTGCAACCTGTAGAGAGCTACAACTCTCTCTCTCGTTTTCAGTCTTCTCCTGGAAGGGAGCTACAACCCCCTACTTCTTTTCATAAAGCATCAAATGATCATCAAGTACATAACAGTTACAGTCCACTACAGTTATCAGATCAGTAATAACAGAACTAACCCAGAACACCTTATCAACAGAGAAATTCAATCAACAGAACATCTTAAGACTGAGACGCAGTTTTCCCTTCTGTGGCCTGCGACTAGACGCAGCTAACCTTCTTCTCCCCTGCGTCCACACGCAGAGATCCTTCTGCTGCGCTGCGTGCCCGCGCACTGTTCCTTCAACTGCACTGCGTCCTGTTGCTGCAGGGACGCACCCAGAAACACTGTCGCGCCGCGTTCTTTTGCTGCAGGGACGCACCCAGAAATACTATCGCGCCGCATTCTTTTGCTGCAGGGACGCACCCAGAAATACTATCGCGCTGCGTCTTTTTGCTCAGAGACGCACCTGATCCTTATTATGCTTCGCGTCCCCACGCAGTGCGCCTGTTACTGTACTGCGTCCCGAACGCACCTGAATCTTGCTCTGCCCTGCGTCCCCACGCAGGTCTCTTCTTACTGCACTGCGTCCCGGCGCACTTGCCTTTCACTGAACCTGCGTACCTTCGGGTATGAATGATTTCAAGACTTTAAGAGTAACCCAAACAGTCAGATCTACAGATCTGATCATGCGCCAAAGAGATCTCAGTCTTTCAGAAGATTCGCCTTTTTAGATCTAGACCAGATCTAACCTCATAAGATATTCAACCAAAGACATACCAAACCAAATGATCTCCTTTGCTTTATATAGGCAAGCTCCTCCTCAAATCATGGAACAATACCACGAGCCGACACCATAATAACACAATACCGTCGGCTAGATACCAAGAGTAAAACACAAGAAACCCTCACGTGACCTTGAAAAGTGTGCACTGGGTGGACGCACCTCCTGAACGGCTGGTCTGCATCTCTGGACGTGGCTACTGCATGGTGTACCTGCGGGTACGCACCTTCTGAACTGATTTCCTGCGTCCTTCTTAATTTTTCAATAAATTGAGAACCTTGTCATGTGAGTTGCCATCAAGTACAACATCTGTAACATATAGCCATACCAGAGAACATAATGCCAACAACAAATTTATTGTTTAAATTATAACATTCAAATTTAAATTATATTGAAAAATGTTTATTAAGTTACCAAATTATAAATATTAGAATATTACAATTTCAGTTGCAAGTTGGAAATAATAATTTTTCAAATCTATACACCAAAACTCTAGAAATGCAACGAGAAATTAATCCACAACATTAATTACCTATTCAAATGTAATTAGTAATTAAATTTGTTTTTTTAACTATCGAATACTTGCAATTTTAAAGTTTGCATATCATTATTGATATTTACATAAGTTTTAAAATTTCCAGCTTTAAGAATCGATGGAGCTTTAGGGCTCAATCGAGCCATAAAGATCATAACCTAGGGTTACATGGGAGCTCGATCGAGAGTTAGTTTTAATGCTCGATCAAGATACTTTTTTAGCGCTCGAGGAGCTCGATTGAGTGCTTAAAATGGCTCGATCGAGCGCTTAAAATGCTCGATCGAGCCATCTGTTTTTCACCTAAACGCACCCTCTCTCACCAAAAAGTGTAACCCCGCTCCATGCTTTTACTATTTTGAAACATCACTTTTGACAAGTAAAAATATTTTGAAACGATCAATTTGATGTCTAAATATTTAAGTTTTCCATCCTAAATTCTAGTGAGTGATTTAGACAATCTAAGTTTGACAATATGTTTAGTTGCAACACCTATTTTTTGTCACCATTCTTTCATCATTCGTTGCAAATGGGATTCTTACATACACAAAAAGCAAAACTAAGAAAGATTAGAAAGATTAAAGCAATGGAATTCTCTACTTGGACATCATTGACATTCATTTCATAAAGTTGTTAGTTATTGTGATTTATTTTTCTAAGGATAACTACATTGAAGCATACCTTGCTATTTTTATAAAAAAAATTCCATATAAAAATGCATAAAAATTAGAAGTTTGCGAATTTATATAAAACGTAAAGTGACAGGCATGAAAAACAAATGACCTTCATCAAATTTCCACTCGACAGACAAGATAAATTTGAAATTCCAGGCTTGTTGTAAGCATAAAATTGGTAACATGTTGTAAAGTGACGATATTGTTGGTCAATATTAAGGGATTTGTCTCAACAAATGCGAGGAACATTCTACAGTTGCAATAATTTCAATAAAATGTATGGGTGTTTCCTAATGAAGCCACAATTTCGGCTAGACAATTCACCTAGATAGTCAATTTTTTGCGGGAATTTGGTGAGAAATTCTTCCAGAAATGCGACTGTAGGAGTGTTTGAATTGTTTTTTGTTGGTGGAAATCAATTCAATGCCAAGGACCCTTGGGGCACCCATAATCCTAAAGCTTAACAACTATAACTCGGATATCCAAAAATTTCTGTCAGATTTTCTCAAAATAATACCAGAATTTCCATTATTTTCTAAGCGAAATTTCTCCTCTAGAAGAAGGACCAGGCCCTCCTCTCCTGGCCTAGCCTGGCCTTGTCTCCTCGTGATTCCTTCGAGCTCCCTTTCATTATCAGCTAGTGGTTTATCTCTCTTGCCTACATCCAAACGAAGGTGCGACAACTAGTTGACATGGGACATGCCCCTTCTTCGATCGATGAACTCGCCAAAAAATCAACAATATTACACTCAGCATGGAAAAACTCAAATAGGGGGTTGTCTAAACTAGTTCTTTTTTACTTCGAATTTTTATTTTGTATAATTTCATACTTAACAATATCCAAAATGCTTCCTCTTTGTTAACACTGATAAAGTTCCTAAATCTCTCATTCTATCATTAATCTTTTCAGCCTCAATTTTTTCAAAATGTGATCTACTATCATTACTTTTTAGCTTAAAAACAAAAAAAACCTTTCCAAATAATAAAATAATAAAAATACTAACATCTCATAAAAAAAATTTAAATCTTAGCAAATAAAGAAAACCTCACGAATACAAAACAAAATTCAACCCATTTTTTTTTTTTTTTTTCCGAAGGTGGTAAAACCTATCAACTCAGGTGTCAAACCAACAGTGAGGACAGCCATCTCTGGCTGCTATCCGCGAATGCTGGGATTGACTCATCACTGTTAAATAGGAAAACCACGCCACCTGGCATAACCCTGCTGGTGGTCCGTAATCGGGAGCAGGCTCTCACCCCTGCCAGATGCCTCTGGGTCTTGGGCCGTTAACCTGTTTCCTTACGTCCATAATAACTTCCAATATATTCTAATAATAGAATTGTATTTTTTATAAAAGTTTATATTCTAATAGAATTGCATTTTTTTTATAAAATCTTATATTCTATTAATAGAATTGTATTTTTTTATAATAAACTTTTATAACCAATAATTATAACAATAACATTAATTAAAAAATTATTTAAAATATATATATAATTAATATATAATTTTTTAAAAAATATTATAATCAATATAACTTAACAAAATACCTTATTAATATTATTATTTAATGAGTATTCATGTTTCGTAATTAAATGCAATTTGTATGTGATTACTTTTAATAGCTAATATGAAAAATGGTGTTTTATATTTTTTATTTAAAATAATTTAAATTTAAAATTTGTAATATTATATATTCATAACTTTAATTTATAAATTATATTATACGTTCCAATATTCATGTTCATGCACCTGGTCAACATCATGAATATCAAAAAGATTGACACATCGATTTTCTCGACCTAATCGACATAATTATCTCAAAATCAACGCTTTGGTCGGATAAAATTTTACCACATGATTCTCTCGATACCATTCTCCTCAGGTCAACGTTACATAAATTTTTATTTATTTATTTTTTTTAGAGGGAAAATCAACATATGGCCTAGGCCGGCAGATATTTACAACATATGGCCGAAGCCAGCAGAATTCAGAATATTACGGCATAGCCGTTACAAATCAAAGGCCGAAGCCAGCAGATAACCGTCGTAGGCCGAAGCGTAGGCAGAAGCCAGCAGATACGTGGGGTCCACAGCAGATAACCGTCGAAGGCCGAAGCCAGCAGATACGCGGGGTCCACAGACTACCACCGCAGGATTCGATCGCGGCTGGGGGGAGCGAAAGCCATCCGCCCCAGCCGCTAAGTCATGCACGTCGCGTGCAGACCATGTTACATAAATTTTACTCCACGCCCTCTTACCTTTTTTACCTCGTGTGTTTGTCCAATGTATAATAAAATTATTAATATTACCCTGTGTCATGACTCTTTTTTTGTTTAAAGCCTATAATTTTTTGTTTAGAGTTGTT
This sequence comes from Pinus tabuliformis, assembly GCA_031772625.1. Taxonomy (NCBI): domain Eukaryota; kingdom Viridiplantae; phylum Streptophyta; class Pinopsida; order Pinales; family Pinaceae; genus Pinus; species Pinus tabuliformis. The sequence goes on along the minus strand of CM062812.1, from coordinate 694,162,124 downwards.
TTTAGTGTGATTTTTTGAATTTTTGATGTGGATGGATAAATTTAAGGTGAAATCTTGATTTGTATTATGTAAATTGTTTTTTGATTGTATATGAATTCAACACCTTCAAAAACCCTTAAGACACTTAGATTGTGCAAGGTTACTCTTCAAACTTGTGATTTCAATCAATTCCTGCCAGATTTTAGCGAAATTATATAAAAAAACCCACCTCAAAATCTCCAAAAAAAAATCCCACTAAAGACAACTCGATTTTTTTAAACATTTTTGGAATTAATTATGTCTAAAATATAACAATTATGTATTTTTGAGTTTGGATAGAATTATTGATTCATGTTTACAGAATGGGTAATTGGATTATTTTTGTATTTTCTTAAAGAATATGGATTCTAATCAATATCACTATAATCTTCTTCTTTCTTCTTTTTTTGAATTTTATATTCACATTTATTTCACATTTTTACAAATTTATTAAATAAAATTCACAAAATATATTTTTAGGTGTGACATTTTGGAAAAATTTCAGCTTTATATTCCAATCTAATTTGTATAAAATTTGATACGGATTCATTGAAATCGTAAGTTTGATAGGTGAATGCGTAATAATGGAAGTGCTCCAAGAGTTTTTGAGGGTGCTGAATCCATATATGTAGTCGAGAAAACGAGCGTAAACAACACATATCAAGATTTGGCCACAATTAACACCTAAAGACTCTATATAATATATTTTTATATTAAAAAAATACAATTTAATCACAAAAAAATTATAATATAACATACCATAACTTATGGTCCTAGAGTATGTCCTAAAACTGATTTTGCTTGGCTAAGAGCTCATCTTCCTCGCAGGTATGGAAACAGGTTAACTACTCAAGGCCGAGAGGCATCTCGCAGGAATGAAACCCTGAGTGAAACTCTGCCCCCCTTTGAGTGAAACTCTGCCCCCTTACAGATCACCAGGGGATTTTCCTTGAATAAAGATGATGAGCAATATTCTGATAGCAGTCCTCACTGCTACTAGTTTGACAACTAAATTATGATAAGTTTTCCCACTTTTAAAAACATACCACAACTTAAAAAAAAATAAAAACATTTTTTTTAACCACAAATGTTCCCACGTGCCTCGTCCTAATAAACTGCAATTTCCATGCAGGCCGTCTCAAGTTTCAACAATACTCATTTCCAGATCGATTCACTGCTGACTCATTTTCTATGAAAACCCAAGACCAATAAATAGATAAGAAATTCTTATTTCACAATTTTGGTAAAAACAAATAACAACACTCTATGGTATTAATATGTATTATGTACACAGTACAATCACACATTTGTTCATTCCTTTCAACGGACAAGACGCATTGCTATATGTAACATTATTGATAGAGATTTCAATGCTTCTATTCGGTAGTCATAATTCATAGTACATACCCATCCAAATAGAGATAGAGATGGATTGCTATATCTAACATTATTGATAGAGATTTCAGCGCTGCCCGGAAGAGACAGTGGGAAATTAACAACTTTTGATAAGCCGTTAAAATTTATAACACAGAAAATTAAATAGATAGAGGCAAAGGTATTTTTCCAACCAGGTTATTGCCATGCTAATTTTATATGTTCAATGCTTATCTGGTTTTCAACATGGAACAGGCATGAAAATCAATTGTTGTTTCAACAAAGTCTCATTCATTAAGACAAATTTTCTTCCAATGAATATTTCTTTTTTAAATCCATGACAAAAATTTTAACAACAAAATTCTTAAGCCCAAAAATAATAAATGTCAGAGCGGATTTCGTAAAACAGCCGAAATATCCAGTGATCTCGACCAAAGAGATTTCAAAATCACCGACTTTTTTCAAAAGGAAAAAGGTACGAAAGACTTACAATTATTAAAACCCAAAAAAGGACGAGCATCTTTATGTTTATGGCTGATTTCTCAAATATTCAGTGAGCAGATGGACATGAGGCAATTAATTATTTCAGCCCACTCATATCGATCTGATTAGCATCCATGTAAATCTGACTACCTAATAGTTAGAGAATCAGCAAGTTCAAAAAAAGGGCCCATTTGAACGGGCAAATTAAAAGTACTAAATGTGAATAATTGGCGAATTCACTGTTACTTATTTCAATATACAAATTGTTTGTTTCTGAGAATCGAAGCAAATAAATCTGGAACAGAAAAGACAATTTACAATTGTAGAAACGGTGAGAGATGGGCTCAACAAGCAAAGCCCGTCTCTTGGATGGTATCCAAAAGAGGTCTCCACGATCTGCTTTTGGACATCAAGTGCTCCCTCAATGCCATCTTCAATTCCGGGTCATCGCAGCTCCGCAATAACTTCTCATCCATCGAACTACACCCCTCCCCGGGCAGATCGCAAGTCGAATCTGCGCTTCTCTGCCGCTGCGCCGCCCTGGGCACCTCCTTTCTGGCGGCGGCGCGCAACCTCGCCGCCAAGGCCACTAAATTCTCGATTGACATGTCGGACTCGAGGACTGATAGCGGCAGGAGAAAGTAGAGCTCGCCCACCTGGAGATCCTCGTCGGTCTGCAGCGGGCGGCAATTGAGGGCTAAGAGATCACGCGAACTGCATATGAAATGGCAAGGGTAGTTTTGCAGAGCTAGTTTGACACTAACCGGTGCCGGAAACTCGTCCAACTGACGGTTCAGGTGGACGACCTTGATAGTCTTAGGACTCACCGCGTCCGTCCGTCGGGAGCATGAGGCAATCGATCCCATAATTGTTGCATGCAAAAACGAGGTGCAAATTAGATGAGCGGCGAATACAGGATTGTGATAATCGAACTCTGGACAAACGTAGTGTAGACCAACTGCCTGAGAAGGAAGAAAGGGCCTTAAATAAATTCGAGGCTTGGGACTTTTTCTTACGACTGGAAGTTGGCCATAAAGGACAAGGACAAGAGGATGCTGAGTCAACCGTATATGTTAATCAGACGTCAGCGACAGTTAAATATTACGTAATTTCCGAGCGAGTATTTGTTCCCAACGAATATCACAACAAAGAAAATTATTATTATTATTATTATTATTATTATTATTATTATTATTGCTATTGCGAGGATGCCGAGTCAACCGTATGTATTAATCAGACTGTCATACAACAGATCAGCCACGGATAAATATTACATAATTTCCAAGAGAGTATTTGTTCCCAACGAATATCACAACAAAGAAACACTAAGAAGGTTTGAAGTAATGGATATTATTATTATTATTATTATTATTATTATTATTATTATTATTATTATTATTAATTGTACTATATGTTGCAAAAAAAATGTTGTAAAGAAGATTATAGATGAATAATTATGATGGAACGATTTTGATAATAAAATTTGGATTCAACATTAAGTTGCATTTAATTTCTTTGTAAATCATTTACAAAGACATGCGGTTGTTTTGATTGGTTGTACATGTGAATTGATAACAATGGATATCCTGAATGAGACCAGATCTTTGCCTTTGGCAAAAACACACTTCAATTGGCTCCCACTATGGAGATTTCTATATGGGATGGAAGTAATTCAAGGGATGACTTCCTTGGGGGAGTCTGCTTTGATCTCTCTGAGGTTCCAAGAAGAGTTCCTCCAGAAAGCCCTTTGGCACCTTCATGATCTAGGTTGGAAGATGATGATAGAGTCAAAGGTGATATTATGCTTGCAGTTTGGATGGGAACACAAGCAAATGAAACATTCCCAGAGGCTTGGCAGTCTGATACAGGAGGTATGATGAATACAAGATCAAAAGTATATTTGTCCCCAAAATTATGGTATCTGAGGGTCAATGTAATTGAAGCCCAAGACTTGCAGATTCCTGAAAAGATAAATTTTCCTAAGAGGGTGCAACTGGGTATACAGGTTTTGGGGACTAGAACTTCTAATTCTAGAACCTTGTCAAGCCCATTTTGGAATGAAGATTTGATATTTGTAGCAGCTGAACCATTTGAGGAACAACTTGTGTTATTGGTTGAGGATTGACCTAGTAGCGGTGGTAACAAGGATGTGGAGGACTTAGGCTAAACCAAAATTGCACTAAATACAATTGAAAGGAGACTAGATTACAATATGGTAAGCTCAAGGTGGTTCAATTGAGAAAAAGTAAATGGAGAACCAAATGTTAAGTATCATGGAAGAATTCATCTACGCTTGTGTTTTGATGGGGGATATCATGTTATGGATGAGACTGCCCATATAAGCAGTGATTTACGACCAGCTGCTAAAGAATTATGGAAGCCATCCATAGGTGTGCTTGAATTGGGAATTTTGGGAGCCAAAAACATGTTACCTATGAAAACCAAAGGAGGAAGAGGTACAACAGATGCCTACTGTGTAGCAAAGTATGGGCAGAAATGGGTTAGAACAAGAACAATTATTGATAGATTTGACCCAAGCTGGAATGAGCAATACACATGGGAAGTTTATGACCCATGCACTGTTCTGACCTTAGGGGTCTTTGATAGTTGGCACATCTACATGAACAACTCAGATAAGAAGTCTTCAACGCTCAAATATGTTCACATTGGAAAAGTGTGGATTCACATTTCAACACTGGAAAGCAATCAAGTTTATAGAAATTCCTATCCATTGTTGGTTCTCCAGCGTTTTGGTGTGAAAAAAATGGGAGAAATTGAACTCATTGTTCATTCCATGCTATAATGGCAAAATGAATGAAGCTCTATTTTCTAAGTTTTGTTCTCTTACATAATATTTAATAGCTAGATAATGAGTGGAATGAGTTTTCAATTCTTTCGTAATGTTTAATAGCCACTAGAAGATTCTCTATATGCATAGCTTGAAAGCATCTTCTTAGATACAGGTTCAAATGCAGTTATGCATGGTCTCACTTATTAGTCTAAATCCCAGTCGATGAACATTGGATACAACATCTATATCTGTTTAAGCATCAATGGACCGTTAGCATAGTGTTACTAATAAATCAAACTTTTGTTTTATAAGCAATATAGTTGCCTCTTCTTCTGGAGGAAGTACATGGGAGTTTGTGGTTGAGATAAAAAATATCATCTATCATGAGAAAAACATATTCCAAAATCTCAGTTGGAGCATTAGTAATATACAAATCTAACTTTCATAGCTTTTGAGCTCTAAACGTAGGACGAGGTGTAGGGTTTGAACCATCCCACTTAAGCTGAATCTTGAAATCGACCCTTCTGTAAATGTAGTACATCTCATCGGTGGATTTAATCTTGAGCATACTCAATCTAGTGCCTGCCATAACTCCGATGAACTTCTCCATGTTATATAGCAATTCCTTGTTCAACTTCACGCCCAAAGACTCAAACCCCCTATTTCTCCCCATCCCATAATTTGAATGAGAATTAGAATAATAATTACAGGGGGGAAGTGGGAGCCTAAGGTTTTCAACTCTGAGGAAACCTCTATTCAATTTTGTGAAGCCATGTTGTTCCTGAAGCTGCACATCCGTGAGATGAGGAAGACACAGTTTTAGAGTCCAGATCGTGCAGCCTAATGTCATGTGAAGTCTAGACGCATGACAAAGAGCCTAAAATGTCCATGTCCTACAAACAACGATGAGGTCGGCCCTATCCCTATAATTCAAGGGTGAAAACAATACAACCACGCTTCTGGTCATAGAATCGACCAATCAAACTTTTTCTCCTCTTTCTTCCTAACTGCCTCTAACATTTTGTTATTAAACCAGCTCACAAAAAGATAGAAAAGATAGTTGAATTCCTTAGAAGTCAGCCTCTTCGAGGGGGAAACCTCCTTTACATTACACAAAGGAACAATTCTTGCATGATTCAAATGACAAAACCTCCTTTCTATATATAGGAGTCTAAGGAGTCACATTATAACCCAGCCGACCTAACAATAATAATATAAAGGCTCAAAAATAACAATAGAAGGATTCTATGGGGGACAGTAATAAAAATATGGGGACAATGGGGGCACAACAATATTAATAAGCGATACAACTACAATAGTAATGGGGTAATCACTAGTATTATAGGGACCTAACATGCTCCTCTCCTTCAAAAAAGCGTTGTACTCAATGGTTGAGTAGTTCTGGATGCTTCTGTATAAAATTCTCATCCTCCCATGTGGAATCTTCAGTGGATAAGTTCTTCCACTTGATGAGATACTCCTAAATTGATCGATTTCATAGCTGTCGAGTTGTTGTTTCTGTGACTGCTTCCGGTTCCAATATAATTTTTTCTTCCTCATCAAGTTCTGGCAATGCTGTTTGAACTGGGAGCCTGTTGCCTATAACCTTCTTTAAACATGAAACATGGAAAACTGGGTGCACTCGAGAAGCTGCAGGAAGCTCCAATTTGTATGCCATAGTACCAATCTTTTGCAACACCTTGTACGGACCATAATACTTTGGTGATAATTTATTATCCTTCTTAGCTTGCTTGAGGGACATTTGTTTATATGGTTGTAGCCATAGGAATACCCAATCACCTATCTCAAAACTTCTTTCACTGCGATGTTGATATGCCTGTTGTTTCATTCTATTCTGCGCCAACACGAGGTTATCCTTTAAGAGTTGGAGGACTTGTTGTTAATGCTCGATGTGATGTTCCACTGCTTGAACCTTAGAATTTTCTCTTAAATATGATGTGATGGAAGGTGGCTGATATCCATAAAGTGCTATAAATGGGGTCATTTTTGTTGTTGTATGGAAGGAAGTGTTATACCACCATTCAGCCAGAGGCAACCATTTGACCCATTGTGTCTGTTTATCAGATACAAAGCAACAAAGGTATCCTTCCAAACATTTGTTTACTATCTCAATTTTCCCATCAGATTGAGGATGATAAGATGAGCTATGAGTTAACTGAGTACAAAGACAAGAAAATAATTCTGTCCAAAAATTTCCAGTGAAAATGGGATCTTTGTCACTTACAATAATCTTTGGGTTTCCATGTAGCTTTTGAATTGTTTCCATAAATGCAGTAGAAACTGTACTGGCTTTAAATGGATGTGATAATGCACAAAAGTGTGCATACTTGGTAAGTCTATCGACTACCACCATGATGACACTCTTTCCCTCAGACTTGGGTAAACCTGTGATAAAATCCATTGAAACCTCCTCCCAACATTGGCTTGGAATGGATAGAGGTTGGAATAGACCCGGGGTCTTAATCGTTTCAACTTTATTTTGTTAGCAAACCAAACATTCCGCCACAAACTTTTGAATATCCGATTTAAGGCCATCCCAAAAAAATTACTTCTTAACCCTGTGGTAAGTTTTAAAAAATTCTGAGTGCCCTCCTAAGGGAGAAGTGTGCAGTTCCATAAGAATATTTTGTTTGAGTTGGGAATTCTTATAGAGGTATAAGCGATCTTTGTACCATAATGAATCATTTTTCCAGCTAAATGTATCAGATGTATTGGAATCTTGTTGTAACTTTCGAATAAGTGCCCACACTTCTTCATCATTCTTCCATTCCTCCCTTGCTTCGTTTATCCAATCTGGTTTGATAATAGAAATGGCGCATAACAATTCTTCCACATCCTCATCCTTTCTTGAGAGTGCATCTGCCACCACATTTTGCTTCCCTCTTTTGTAGATAATTTCAAAGTCATAACCCAACATCTCTGTGACCCACTTTTGTTGCTCTTCAGAGGATAACCTTTGTTCTAAAAAATATTTAAGGCTATCATGATCCGTTTTTACCTTGAAGTGTCTTCCCATTATGTAGGGTCACCATTTCTTAAGTGCATGTAGTATTGCCAATATTTCCTTCTCATAAATAGCTTTGTGTAAAAACTTTCCCTTGATTGGGTGACTTTCAAAAGTAATCGGTCTTTCATCTTGCATTAAAACAGCACCAATTCCATTTCCTGAAGCATCACATTCCACAATAAAGGTTTTTGTGAAGTCCGGTGTAGCTAAGACCACTGCTTGGCACATTTCCTCTTTAAGATGTTCGAAGGCCTTTGTTGCTTCTAGAGTCCATGAAAATGCATCTTTCTTAAATAATGTTGTTAGAGGTGCTGTTATTCTCCCATAATTCTTAACAAACTTACGATAATACCCTGTCAACCTGAGAAATCATCGCAGATGCTTTATGGATGTGGGGATTTTCCATTCCTTAATGGATTTAATTTTGCTAGGGTCTACCTTAACTCCTTCACGAGATACAATATGACTCAGATATTCCACCTCTTGTACTCCAAAGAAGCATTTGGATCTTTTTTCCTATAATTGTTTCTCCTCCAATAGTTGTAGTACCCTGTCAACATGTTCAACATGATCCTTCCAAGACTTACTGTACATTAGTATATCATCAAAAAATACTAACACAAATTTTCTAAGGAAGGGTTTGAAAATGGAATTCATCAAACTTTGAAATGTAGAAGGTGCATTGGTAAGGCCAAAAGGCATGACCAAAAATTCATAATGACCCTCATGAGTTCTAAATGCTATTTTTGAAATGTCTTCAGTCTTCATTCTGATTTGATGATATCCTGAACGAAGATCCAACTTGGTGAAGTAAATTGATCCATGCAATTCATCCATAATTCATCAATGACAGGAATGGGAAACTTATCTTTAATAGTGAGCTTGTTGAGCTCCCTATAATCCGGACACATGTGCCATGATCCATCCTTCTTGTGCACCAATACTACTGGAGCAGAGAAAGAACTTTGACTAGGTTTAATTATACCAGCTCTAGCATTTCTGCAATGATACGTTCAATTTCACTCTTTTGGGCATAGGGATATCTGTACAACTTGATGTTTGGAGGAACACTTCTTGGAATCAGATGAATAGCATGATCATGATCATGAATAGGTGAGAGACCTTTGGGAGTCTCAAATACCTTGGAATGATTGTCCAAGACTTTTTGGAGATCTGGAGAAATAGATGATTTCGATGTGGAAACATCTAGCGAACATAATTGTGCAATTACACCTCTTTGTTCCTTTTTTGGAAGCTTTGTCATATCGTTAGAGCTGATTATCTTTCCCGGTTTCCCTGCAATACCCCTTAATTCAACTTCCTTTCCTTCCGCAAAAAATTTAATGAAAAGTTCTTCAAAATTAAAAGCTATTGTACCCAAGGATTGTAGCCATTGGACTCCTAGTACAACATCAGCACCTCCCATTGGAATGGAAGGCATTGGGCTAGTCAATACATATTCTCCCATGGATAGCTTGATATTATGGCACTTTCCAAAGCAATTTATTGTTACTCCATTTGCAACCATCACTTGACACTCTAGTGTTGGATATAGGAAACAATTCAATTCTTTTGCTACCTTACAATGAATAAAATTGTGGGTACTTCCTGAATCAATCAACACTATTACCTTTTTCTTCTTGATTTTTCCTTCTATCTTGATGGTTTGAGGAGTGGTAATTCTAGCCAATGCATTACAAGATATATTCAGATTCATTTCTTCTTTATTTAGGCTTTGTTCCTGGAGTATATCCTCTTCTTTTGACCTTTCTTGCTCCTTTTCTTCTTCCTCTTCACAATCTATGTAGAATAATTTCTTCTCGGCACACTTATGACCTTTAGCGTATTTTCTATCACAACTGTAACAAAGCCCTTTTGCTTTTTTTTCTTCCAATTGTTGTGGTGTCAACCTTATAGGTTGTGGATGACTAGGGGCAACAACACTTCCATATTTATAGTTGTGAGTGGTATGCTTCCTGGTTGCCATAATTTTGCTTTCCATTTTTCTTGCTAACCTGAATGCCTTCTCTAATAAATCAGGTTCCCAAAGGCAGACATCATGTTGGATATTATCCTTTAAAGTCCCTATGAACACATCAATCCTATGCTCCTCTAGAATATTTTTTACCCTTATGTTCAATTTTTGGAACTCCTCAATGTGCTCCATTATTGAACCCTTTTGTTTGAGACTTATCAATTGGCTAAAAAAAGTGTTTCTTTTTGTATCCTCATGATGTGCTGTCAATTCTTCTGTAAAAATTGCCCAAGTGATAATGTTTTTTACGAGAGCAAAGCCATTGATACCATACAAACTGATTTGGTTCCAAATATAAAGTTGCAATACGTACCTTTTGTGTGTTTTGCACAATATTGAGATCGAAAAATTGCTCCATTTGTAATATCCATGTTGCAGGATCCTTGCCATCAAACTTCCTCATATCAATTTTTGGAATATGGTGGGTCTTCGATCCAACATTAGAGTCTATGAAATCATGATTAACATTTCTTTTGTTCGCATTATGAGTTTCCTTTACTACCCTTTCACCATTAGTAAGTATTTCTTGTAGAAATACTTGTCAAATCTGCATTCAAATCTATCTTCAAATCGTCAATCTTAGCTTCCACGCCCTTTATCTTAGATTCCACGCCATTTATTTTAGCTTCTGTTAGCTTTTGTGAGAGTGAAATTTGTTGCACTTGGTCTTGTAATTTTGATATATCATGTAGCATTTCTTCCTCTTCTTCATGAGTCATGCTAGATCTTTCAGGTTTCTTACTAGGTGTTTGCATTTTCTTTCCTCGAGGCATCAATTACCGATAATAATGCTCTACTATGCCCTTTGAATTCCTTCAAAATAGTTTTTCAAACCAAGCTTAAGAAAAAATTTTAAAAAATCTACACGCCTTTTTTCACTTTGTAGGAGCTCGATATTGTCTCTGATGTATCTCTGTAATTTCGGATCATCCAGTTCTGAAATTGTGATCTACAGTAGCCCTCTCTATCCTCTTTCCAATGCCACCAGTCTGATCCCAATTGGATTCTCCAAGGAAGAGTTATGCCAAATCTCCCACGGTGACCTGATTATAGACTAGTTCAGTAGAGCAACCTTGTACAATGTGCCATGTGTCCCTGTTTCAACCTTTGGCTCTAAAAAATATATACAAGAAACTACAATCCATCCTCTTTCTGTACCTTCTTACAAAATTTCAATCTGATGCTCAGAGAGAAAGTTATGACGATTTTCCTCAGGTCACCTATTTAGAATGTAATTCAGGAGTCTGCAAAAAGACCAACTTCCTCAGATCATATCTCCGCAAATATAGCGCGAAAAGATCTGAAATTCGGACCCAAGGTTTAGTGCGACTTCGTCTCAAATGGGTTTTTTTTTTCTTCTGAAACATCGTAGAAAAGAAGTTATAGCGAAAATGCCACGATGACCTATTTGGAGTAGCGAAACCCTAGAATCCAAAGCTCTGATACCAAATGTTATGAAACCAGCTCACAAAAAGATAGAAAAGATAGTTGAACGCCTTAGAATTTAGCCTCTTCGAGGGGGAAACCTCCTTTACATTACACAGATGAACAATTCTTCCATGATTCAAATGACAAAACCTCCTTTCTATATATAGGAGTCTAAGGAGTCACAATATAACCCAGCCAACCTAACAATAATAATATAAAGGCACAAAAATAACAATAGAAGGATTCTACCGGGCACAGTAATAACAATATGGGGACAATAGGGGCACAACAATATTAATAAGGGATACAACTAAAATAGTAATGGGGTAATCACTAGTATTATAGGGACCTAACACATTTACCTTAGCCTACAGGGTTTTCTCTTAAACCTCACCTTAGCCTGCAGGGTTTTCTCTTAAACCTCACCTTAGCATGAACGATTTTCTCTTAACCCTCAATTCATTGTGTTTTTTGCCTCGCTATGCGCAATTTCCCAGTTTCCCAAGAAGTTGACACCCCATCGGGATTCATTTAATAAATTATAACTCAAACATAATTCTCTTAAAAATTTTACATAATTTTGTAAATGTGAGCATTAGTTTGATTTTTTTAGTAAAGGAAAAAAGAAATATAAAAGATTTCAATAAAATTTTAATAATCAATTTATATATATATATATATATATATATATATATATAGATATATATATATAATATGAAAATATCATTAATATCAATATTCCCTAAAAGCAAGTTTGTTATTCAAAGTATTTCTCGCTCTAATTTTATTATAAAATTTTAATAATTATTTTCTTTATAAATATTATTAAAGTAAACAAAGGAAAATAAAAGCTATTTTTTTAGTAACGTCCAACCAATTGGTATATATTAGTCTTAAGCTTTAATCATAGCGCACACGGATAACATTGTAGGGATGCTTTTTTTCCCAACAAATGTAAACAATAAGAAACCAATAATTCTATTTGTGAAGGGCTCCAACTCAATGAGAATATTGAGTGGCTCACTGACCTAAGCCTCAACTCAACAATAAACACCTTTTTCACAAGTAACTATAACAATTGTTAATATGGCATTGATACCAATAATTGTGTAGTGAGAGGCCTCTAGTTGGAACTCCATATTTCAGGCCTCTAATTGCAACACTATACTTCTTCTCAAGGATCTGATATATAAGAACTGTATTCACTCTTGCTCTTAATACCACAATAGTACCTCCAAAAATGAGATTCTTCTCTTAAAAAATATCAAGCTCAAACTCCAAAAATGAGATTCTTCTCTTAAAAATTCTCATCTCAAGCAATGAGATTTAGTATTCTAATCAAGATCCCAAGTCCTTGTGCCCACTTAGAAAATGTTGTGAATAGTATTCAAGTGCCTAATCACTTCATAGAACTATGACCAAAATAACTCGCTCTTACTCATAACGGAGGCTATATATATCAAAAACCTATATAACCATAAGTACTTTAATTTCTCTCTAATAAAAAATATCACAAACCTATATGACTATAATTACATTTCTTTCTCTCTAATAATTAAAAAATAATGACATTATTTCTTTTCACACTAGGAACATCCATTTACTTTACTTTCACACTAATATCCAAAAGAAATGAGGTACTTTCAATGACATTTTCTGCAAAGTAATTATTACACTAGTAACTAGGAACATCCATTTACTTTACTTTCACACCAATATCCAAAAGAAATAAGGTACTTTCAACCACATTTTCTGCAAAGTAATTATTATTAGTCCTAATTAAGTATCAGGACAAAATTAAGTGTAAAATAATAAACAAAAAAAATCTAACTTTGTTATCAACACCTTAAGCTCTAATTAGACATAAAGACCAATATTTTATTAAAGTAAATCATCATTTACCTCTTTTAGTATCTCACATATAATATACATTTTCATTAGTATAAATATGGGTGCAATTATATAACCATATTGGGCATCATGTGAGTACCAAAATCAATTCAAATCCTAGCACTATCTTTAAAATCATTCCATAGCCAAAAATAGCTAAAATTACCAATTTCTCATTTTTGGGATCTATCTTTTGACATCTACAGTTGGCTGGCTTGGACATTGATGGTTAGCTAGCTTTCGACACTAACAATCAGTTAACTTCAACACTCTTAATCAACTGGCTTCTTACACCGATAATTAGCTAGCCTAAAAAAACAATCAACTAGCTTCCACATTGATAGTGAGCTAGCTTCTGACATCAATAATCAACTAGATTTTATGCTAATAAGAAACTATGAACATGAACAAAACTAGTAAGTTAGAAAATTATGTGGAAACAAAATGATTCCAACATATTGATATTACATTTTGTCACATTCATGTAATTCAAAGGTCTAGCAACAAAAATGGAATTTCATAGCTTCAATAACCTTTATGACAAAATCTATTACATTTTATTTAGTCTCACACTTTACCATCTACACCAAACCAAGCTCAATCATGTCTTTGAGAAAAGGAAACTAAACTAGACTATGTTTAGTCCTTGTATGAAATGTCGATGGTATACTAAATGTGATGGCACTTTGACTGTAGCAAAAATGTCCACATAATATTGTTTATAGCTTCCTTGGTAGCTCCTTTAGTAGCAATGTATTCATCCTCTGCACTTGAAAAAGCAACAATATACTACTTACTAGCCATCTAGTTGATGGCTCCACCAAAAAAATTCAAATACACCTATAGAACAATGAGATAATACGACACAGTATGTAGGCTATCAGCCAAGGCCAAAACATCTCCAAATTGAGAGGAAAACCCACAAGAATTCTTCTCCTTATAGAATTTTCAATTGATGAATTCCAAGATCTAGACCCTTGACCAATATCCCCTCCAAGAGAAATTCAAAGCGTTCTCCTTGATGTGATTCCTTGACAATCTTTAGACTCAAATAGTTTTCTTACAATATGTAACACGCCCAAATGAGTCATTTATTCATGACAATGACTCATGAACCCTAGAAGATCTCAATGGGATCTTGACCTATAAAATAAATTCCTCTTGAGCATGAAACCCATGCCTCAAGAAAATAACAACATTTTTTTTTTACATTGAATACATAAAAAAATGATTACATACGTCATTATGAAGACCGCACCTAGTTACATATTTCAACACTCCCTCTTAACTAGGGAGGTATTCATAATCCATAGGAGGTACTTGGACATTATAAATTTGAATAATTCTGAAATGAAGAGTCAGATTGGTAACCCATTTGTTTAGCATCATATCCTCCAACATTGTCACATAAAAAGGCCTTGACTAGAAATTATATCTTTCCACAAGATCAAAGCACAATGTTGGTGAGACCAATGATTAATAGACACCATCATCATTGTCTCTCTTGGAACATAACCCACCCAAGTTCTCTCAAAGTATGTTCCACTAGGACTAGTCTTATCTTGGATTCCCAGTCCTCAAAGAATACTAGTCCTCTATGACTACTCTTATCTTAGATTCCCTACCACATCCTCAAAGAGTATCAGATGTCAAATTCTTACCCAATCCTCCATTATTTCTTCCCAAGTGAAGACAAGAATGATGTTTCTATATCTCCCTCTCATCTAAGGAGGATATATATGTTCCAAAGAAGTAATGTACCTATTCCTATAATGAATGTACCCAATCTCCCTCTTAACCAGGGACTTTCTTCCAGCAACTCTCTAGGTGCAGATCATGGAAAAATCAAATACTTGTAGGGCTCCCTCTTTCGATGTCATGAATTTCATATTCCTTGATATGGATCCTTCATCGTTGGGACTTATTTGTAGGGCATAAACCATCCATCACTTTTATTCATGAATCATGTCAGTCATGTCATCCTTTATTTCATCAGAAAGTGATCCATTAGTTCATATCTGGTCTTCCTTCATACCTTGCTACCTTCTTCACATCATGTTTCCTTCAGGATATTTCATCCATCACATGAGTACTAGTTGTAGGTGACATCCACACCTCTTCCTTTGGTAGCCTTGTATTAGCCCATCCAAATATTTTTCAAAAATGAACATCAAATTAACATTACCTTTGTGATGGTCTTTTCATCATGACATCTTCTTGTTTGCATCAACATCCTACATACATATTGGCACGTCTCCAAAATGATATTAAATGTCAAGTGTCTCCTTCCTTTCCAGACTTCATCAGACTCTTCATACCTTTTCCATGGATATGTCATGGTTAATTCTTCTAGTCATCAAATGTTGATTTCCTTTTCCATGTGGCCATAGTTGCATTTTTCATGATCTCTTCTTCCTTTCTTCACATATTGACCCCCAGGAACTTTCATCCTTAGTTCCTCCTTTATTATCAACCACCTCATATTCCATATCAAGACACATTGTGTTGCTTTCATCTAGTTACTATGTGAACCATACCTTCATGTATCCTTCCAAAGGAGTAGATCCCTTTCTCTTGATCATGCTTATGAGGTAGAGCATTTATCCCTACAATCATATAACATTACTAAAATTTATCAAACACATTCATACATACCTCATTTCTTCCTTTTGATCATCTAGACTTAGACAACTTCCTAGATTGAAAGTTTTTCAGTCATCTTGACCTGCTTTACTCTTTTCTCATCATACCATCATCCCATGAATCCCTCACAATGTGGAATTCATGGCGAGACATTTTCCCTTTTTATGGGTGAATCTTCCAATGAATATTCCAAATAAGGATCTTAATTATCTTTATCCTCCAAATTCTTCTTTTGAATGATGTATTATGAGCTCTATACTACATGACTTTATTCTATCCATAAGTACTACTTATGCTTCCAATGAGGTTACTAAGAGCTCCTTTCCACTATAGGTGACTTCCATAGATTTCTACTTCAGCCCTTTTGTAATCTTCTTATGATGTCTTGAGCTCTTTCTTTATATCATATGCTTCTTATGATGCAATCTCCTAAAATGATGCATACTATCATGCCTCTAATGTTTCCTACCATGATAGCTATACAACAACTAAATAACAAAGACTTGTAAAGAACTAGGTGAAGAAGATCATCTCAATCATAGTAGAGATCCTTTACTTATTCTTTATTGGACTTCTTCTTTTCAACTTCTTCCACTTCTTTAGTGATATGGGATTCTTCCCTTCCTCTTTTGTTGTTTTCCTTCTTGATATTTGGACAATATCTCTTGTAGTGCCCATATTCATGATATCCATAGCATTGAACCTTCGACATGTTCTTCTTCTTTTTTTGATGAACAAGCTTCCCTTTTCTTCTAGCCATGGAAGCAAATGCTTGAGCTTGCTCGCTTGATCCTACATCGATTTTCTCCTTCAACTTGGTTTCTTTGATTTTTCATAATGACCATAGATCATTGAATGGAGTAGCTTCCTTCTTCCCATAGATGCCTGGTGAAGTTTCCCCATTCCTATGGTAGTGCATTGAGCACTATGGTAGTCATTTCCTTGTCGGACATTATTTATACCAAATATTGGAGTTGGTATCTTATTTCTAAGACCCTCATAAAGTATTAGGCTATTCCTTGTTCTTTTGATATCTCATCTTGTAGAGTTTTGTCCTTAACGATATCACTTCTCCCGCAGTGCTTATGGAGAACGATTCTACAAGTTTTTCATATATTTCTTTTGATGTTTATAGTTTTGATACATAGGGAATGTGGGGATCCTTGATGGATTATATGAGAATCATTTGATTCCCTACTTCCCCTTTCATGTACTTTGTAAGAGCTTGAGCTTCTTCCTTTAGAGGTTTTTTGATTGAGCCCTTAACATGTTCCACAACTTCATTTTTTATGAGGATTAAATTAGTCCTCTTATTCCATGCAAGAAAGTTTGATGACCCAACCCACTTATTGCACTCCTTGCGAAAAAGACATTTTGATAGACTCATATGTGGACATAAAGATACTTACTTGTGAAGATACTCCTTGATGACGATATCTTCAATATGTTTCCTTATTGAGTTTGATGATGATATGGTAATAGAATATTTATTCTTGAACAAGATGTCTTCCTTCAAATAGTGATCCTTGTCTTAGTGGGAGACCACCTTGACTTCTTGATGATGTTAACAACTCCTTTCTTGCTTCTTTTGGATGAGTAGACTTTAATATGTTTTGATCTTATGTTTGAGTAGAGATAAGGGTATTTTTAAATATTCTTCCTTGAGATGATGATTTGATTGAGGTTCCCAAGAATGCTTCTAGTGTGGGATTCTTCTTTGATCGATGTAGGGTTTTTACACTTCCTTCAAGATGATGATGAAATACTTGTCTTCGAAATGCCTTTGATATGAGATGATATTCTTGATAATTTGAAGCACTTGATATTCTTCTCAAACTTCAATTCTTGAGTGTCATTTATTGAACTACCCTTCCTTGACTTGTCGCCTTAGCTTTGATGCCATATTGATAAATCTAAGGAAACGAGGGGTGATTTATCTTCTTGATAACTTCTTATGATGTGTTTTTAATTTCACTTATTTAGCTTCTTCTTGTACTTATTATTATTGATATTTTTCTATCATCAAACAATTATAAAAACATATAAAACAATGAGACAATTAGACATAGTATGTAGGCTATTATTCAGGTCCAAAATCTCTCCAACTTGAGAAGAAAACCTACAAGAATTCTTCTTCTTATAGAATCTTCAATTGACGAATTTCAAGACCTAGAACCTTGACCAATACACCCTCTGAGGCCAAGTCAAAGCCTTCTCCTTGATGTGCTTCCCTTTCACAAAGTCAACTTTAGTCAAACTCGCTTTCTAATGGTCATAGCTACTCATTTGACCTCTTTCTCGGCCCTACAACTTCTTGAATGCAACTCGAACTTACTGCATAAACCCTAGGCCACACGTGTAAGTGATAATATGGATACATTGTCCTCTTTTCTTCGTCTCTTGGTAATATACTTCCTCTTCAACAAGTCGACCTACAATATGAACTCTTTGCCACCCAAGTTCAGTCCTCTTAGAGTGACTGTAATTTTTTTAGTCTTCTTGTTGTAGAGAGATTCCCTAATCTTCGCACATGTGAAGGATTTTTTCCCTAAAACTGATCAGAAAACTCTTTGCTCTTCCTTCTTCCTCCTTTTTTGGGTATTAGGCTCATCCTTGTTTCTAGATCGAACTTCTTTGATGCTTGAGTGAGTCCCTTTGAGTGAGGTCGAGTCCTCCTTTATATAGGTGTTGTTATGCTCCACAATACGCTGATGTGATAATGCATATAGGCTGAATTGACTTGTAGCTTGTATATTTGGTCTTGGAAGGGTTTCCTTGACAATCTTTAGACTCAAATAATTTTCTTACAATATGTAACATGCCCAAATGGGTCATTTATACATGACAATGACTCATAAACCCTAGAAGCTCTCAATGGGAGCTTGACCTATAAAATAAATTCCTCTTGAGCATGAAACCCATGCCTCAAGAAAAAAATAACAAATTTATTTTTCTTTTTACATCGAATACATAAAAACATGATTACATATGTCATTATGAAAACCAAACCTAGTTACATATTTCAACACAAAGGCATTTGAAGAACCATATTTTCCAGATATAGATACAAATGTACCACTAGAAAAGGAAAGTGTATCTACGAGTTTCTTTTTGATGTCTATGGTCGCGGTGAAGGTAAAGAAGGTAGGGTGACTAGTATGACAAATAGAAGTTGTGTCCAACAAAAGTATTTACTAGGGGTGAGTTGGAAAGTATATTGATATTAGTCTCTTTGGATTGGTTATGGGACATGCTAATGGAGAGGGATATACCTACAATTTATAGTTTGAGAGGTGATGATGAGGTTGGTAGATATGAGGACAAGCTAGTAAAGGATACAATTGAGAGCACAAGAGAGGTCACAAAGACACTACCTATTTTTCCACAAGAGAGGGACATCCAAGTACAAACTATATATACATCTCATATGTAGTTAGTATAGGTAATGTCATATTATGATATTAGTAGACACACATTTGTGTTCCTGCTGGGAAAGATGACACCTACACTAGAGGATTTAGACTAGATCATGGGTATCCTTGTATATGGTGCCATCATAGAGGCTAAGGTGTTTGACTGAGAAGAATAAATTTCATGTGAATTGGAGGTAATATGTTGACTCTCTCCACCCATATAAAATGATAGCTCTTATCATTTTATAGCTTGCCTTGAAACCCTATGGTGACTAGGTCAAGACTTGAACAAGCCTCCACTGGAACATCATCTCTATGGAATTTGTGAAGTTCGAGCTTATATAAGATAAATTCCAAGCCTATTTTTTGATGAAGTTTGATCCCATTTTGGGCGTGAAGTTCAAGCCTTATCTATGATAATATATGAGCCCATTCAAAGTTGAAATCAAAGTCTATTATGTGGTGAAGACCAAGATTTTTGGGACAATAAAGAAGGCCTAAATTTGTCCCTAATACAAATCTAAGTCAAGACTTTGGTCGAGTTCATTGTGGACAGTTGAAAGACAATTTGTGGACAAATTTTTGAGGGCTGAATTGGTACTTGTTGGACACTTGTCTATCTCACATTAGGAGAGAGAGTAAAGTTATGTGTGTCTTTCATGTTATAGATTTTCATGCAACATCCTATTAAATGTTTCAACATGTTGTTTTGACACCCATAAAATGTAGATTTCTTATCATTCTCTTAGGAAGGATATGATGTCTTACATCCTTATAAGTATAAATATTTTCATTAGAATGTGGCCAGGGAAATGGAACAATCTTCTACTTTGTAGAAGTCCTTTTTCCCAAGCTAGTTGGACTCATTAGCATTGTAGAAGTTCCAAACTTTAGTGATACCATATTTGACTAGTATTCTCTACAAATTATTGATGCCAGGATTATCACTTATTGATCCCTAGACCTCTTCACCTAGTATTCTAGAAATGTACTCATTTATCGACCTCACCATTATTGAAAGTGAAATTTTACATCACTCTTTTTCATATTTTTCATGAAAATTTCACTAGATTCCAAGAGAGGTGTCTGTAAAAGGATGACAAGGACTAGAGAAGGATTTCTTCATGATTGAAACACCCTATTATATTCATAACATTAGTTTTTTAATGAAATTTTATTCAACCTTGCTTCACATGGGTTCTGTTGAGGGCCCCGAAATCGTGTCAACAACAAGGGGGATACCCACCCGGTCGGGAACCTGGTTGGCGGCTCCGTGCCCGTTTGGTGTAGCGGGTCCGACTGGGGATGACGGGACCAGCTTCCCGTTCTAAGGGGTGTGTGTGTGTGTAGAAAATGGTGATGTGTGTGTGTAGAAAATGATAGTAGAAAATCTGTAATTATTCCTGAACTAATCTAATTCTAAATTCTGAAATTACTTTATACTACTTTAATCTAACAAAAACAATACATCTAATCTACACTAACCCGGGACAGAATTTTTCCATTATGCAATCTAGAAAGATTTCACAGAATAACTGGTAATGAAGATTATTCAGCTATCATGAGAATATAAATCAATAAAGATGAACCATCTTGCGTAAGAAGTTAAGCAAAACGGTTGTGAACAGCATATTGCATAATCAGCTATTCATGTATTAAGCACAAATCAATGACTCCACCGTACAAAAGTGCCAAATGGTAGTCCACTCATTCATACGTTAACATATAAATAACATCAGCTGTATATTACTCTAAGAATGCAAGCAAAAACTAGTCAAGAGATAAAAGTACCATTTATGGCTGATTTTAAACTTACAGACCTTAAGCAATAATGATCTATTTCTACTTGCTTCTAATGCCTACTAAGAGTACAGAAGTGCAACATCAGTAGCAGGTATTAAAATGCAAACATAAATAAATCTTGATCCGTCCATTCATCAAAAACCCCCTCCGAGGGTGCAAAAGTGCATGTTCTGAGGACAAGTTTTTTGACAAAATTTCGGACCCTTCTCCAATGCAACGAGAAGGGTTAAATACTAGTAACCGACTAATTTTACTTTACACAAATTCAGGGAACGGCTTCAAATGACCACCCTTTTACTAAAAACAAATTTATTTCTAAAAACTGAATCTAATTTCTAACCGTTTCTGTATCTGTTCCTTAGTGTTGTAAGCAATGCGCTGTTCGCCTTGAAAGAGTCGGCTGGTTGTCCTTTCCCGTTGTTTGAGCTTGAAAATTAGAAACAACAAGCGCTGGCACCTCTTTCTGTTAGATTAGAAGATATTTTCGAAAACCTTTCTCTAGCTGGGTGTATTCGCTGTGCGCACACTTAGTACAACCCAGTTTCTTTTCGAACTGATTTTGCTGTTGCTATTTTGGTTTCCGGTCGTGCGAATGACTCAATGAGTTAGAAGTCGCGCTATATGGACAATCCCCTGTTTCGAGAACTGTTTCCGTTCTTTGTTCCAGGCTTTTCTGGAGCGTCTTTCTTCTCTTGCACTTCTTTCTCTGCTTTACCAAGTCTGAGCTTCAGGATCTTTTGTAAACACGCTGCTTTTGTGCGCCTTTGACTCTGAGTCTTGGACAATCTATTTTCATCAGTGCCTGTTGGGCGATATTCTGGAATCCGCGGCTCTACTGCATGCGGCATCCAATTGCGGAGGCATCTTCTCTCTGTTGTCCTATTGGCGCTCTTCCCTTCTCCCTAGATGTTTCCTGCATATAGATTTATATCAGCTGCATGTCTTGCAGTTTACGCAAAGAAGAAGGGAAATGACGAAAGGATTGACATGAAAGCATTAAATTCTAATGAATGCGAAATTAATGACATTCATCATAACTTGACTCTTCAATAAATGTGATGCAATCATTTCTGGATATTCGAGCATGCGGTCATTAATTTCCCTTAAGGCGCGCTTTCAAATTTGAATCTATCGTGTATGTCGGAGAATTCTTGCGATGAGTTTTTTCTGCGATTGGTATCACAGTATCGATGGCTGCAACGTTATTAAGTGTTATCGTAGATCGCAGATATCGCAGATCGCAGATCGCAACATCGCAAGGTTTTCACTTTGTCATTTTGTGTTGCTCGTGTGGCATTGCGACGTGCGACGTCGCATATCGGCCGTCGGCGTTTCTTTAGGTTCTCCTTTTTCAAATGCTCTTAATGCGCACGATGCGATGGGTTCTCACGTCGCTCCTTTTTAGTGTATTTATGCGCTTTGGGCAAGCGCTCCTTTTTCCCTTGCGACGCGATATAGCTTTTAGGGAGCTGATACAAAAGAATTTTTTAAACAAAAATATTTTTTGGATTTTTGGCTAAGGGTCCCCCTTTGCTTGATGTTATTACTAATATCAAACGAAGAGGGGGGTTGTTGGTGACCACAACAATGGCGATTCACTGTGAAGAACCAGTTATCTCTGCATTTCTATTGACCGTTCACTTCCGAAACAACAAAATTCTTATATGTCTAAATTTTGTTATGAACAGATAGAGTAGACTACCCCTCACCTTGTCAACGATACTTTGTCTCAACCTTTTTTAATCTCAATTGCTTGCTTCCTCAGGCTTTTTCTTGCATTCGCACCAGACATTACTTGGTCTTGATTAAAGATAAAATAAGGTCTTCTCTGCGTACTGGCTTAAAAGTATACTCATTTGTCGTAGGTAGAGCCTTTGCTGCCCGCAAGCGTCCATAGCCTCGACAGGGTTACCATGTTATCCAGCAATGATCCATTTTCCTGCTTGAGGTTACTCGCAACATTCCAGAGAAAAATCCTTTTTGACACACTTTTCCTTTTTTAATTCTCTAAAGAACAATGTCTTGGTTTGGTGGCCAAATTATGACACAGTCATTCACTTGATTTACACTTTTGCTGAACAAGCCGGCTCGTGATGAGACCTCTTGTCTTTTGATTGCAACAATCTTAAGTCGTTGCCCTGTTTTGATAGACAGTATTGGCAAAGTCAGCAAGTTATAATATCTGTGATCATGATAAGCCGGCTCGTGATGAGACCTCTTATTCTTTGAGATATAGTGTTTTGCTTGGATTATTTCTCTGAATGCTGCAATTCCCTTTTAGCAGGGAGGAAGTCATTGTTTTTCCTTAAGAAAGCTCTGGACGACAATAATAGAGTTTTTTGAAAACAACAGCTTTGCAGAGAGTACTTATTTTATTATTGATGATACCTTTCATGGTGTTGGTACAAAACAATTTTTTCACCAAAGGTTGCCTTCGTCAAAGTTCTTTGAGGTTGAAACTAATATCGTGATCGAGGTGAAGTTAACTCTATTTGTTAATAATAAAATTCAGATTTTTCAAAAATTTTGCTATTTGTACAAGCAAAATCAAAATCTGATAGAGAATTGGCGTGCTCTTTTCATGAATCCTTTTCACATGATCATCTACAACGGGTTTTATTCATCAAAAAAAGAGAAAAACAAAACAAAATGAAATATAAAAACTAAATCTATCCTACAAAAATTAGAAGAATTTCTCTTCTATGGAAAATATAATTTAAGAATCAATCCATTGACAGGTAAAGAATCTCTCCTACCTGCCAGACCCTGCAACACGAATGTGGATGGGCCTACGACTTCTACAATCTGAAAAGGGCCAAGCCACAGCTTCTGGAATTTCGTATGTTTACCCTTTTCTTCATGTGCTTTATCCCATTTCAAAACTAAATCACCCATCTGAAAGTTTTTTTCTGGTTATAATGCTTGAGTCAAAAGAAGATTTTATTAGCGCTTGGTGATGTGCATGGGTTTTCCTAGCTTGTTCTCTTTGTTCTTCTAGTTTGATTATTTCCATTTGTCTTAATTGTAATGAGGAAGTAGGTACTTCATCGATGTACTGCACTAAAGACAAAGAGGGAATGACTAAGTGAGTCGGAAGGACCACTTCCCGCCCGTAAACTAAATTAAAGGGAGAAGTGCCGATCGAAGCTTTCTTTGTGATTCTATCAGCCCATAAATCATTTACTAGTGCTTTGTGCCAATTCTTTTGGTTTTGGTCGACTGTTCTTTTGATAATTCTGATTAGGTTCTTGTTTGTTGATTCAGCCAATCCATTACCTTGCGGATAGTAGTTGGCAGAATATTTCAGTTTGAACCCTCTTTTGAGCGCAAACTCAGTCATAGCATTTCCAGAAAAATATGAAGCGTTATCAAACATTAAGGCCGTTGGCAATCCAAACCTAGTTATGATAAATTGGTCTATGAATTCAATAATGTTTTCAGAATGAACTGTCTTGAGAGGAACTGCTTCTACCCATTTGGTAAAATAATCAGTTGCCGTAAGGATATACTTATGCTGCTTAGAAGAGTGAGGAACGATCTCACCTATTATGTCCAAGCCCCATTGACTAAATGGTTGGTCGATGTTGACCAGTTGTAGCGGCATGGACGCTTTCCTTTGTTTTCCTGCAGCAGTCTGGCAGACCTGGCATTTCCTTACGTGATTGTATGAGTCTTTGAACAGCGTGGGCCAATAATATCCTGCACGCAAGATTTTGTGTGCAGTCGCATCTCCGGCATAGTGTCCACCTGCTGGTCCATTATGAAGTTCCTGCAAAACCTTTTCGGCTTCAGTTTTCTCAAGACACCTAAGAAGTACAGAATCATAATTCCTTTTAAACAGGACATCATTTATGAGCTGGTATTGCTTAGCTTTTAACCTCAGAGCTCTTTTCTTGGTATGATCCAGACGTGATGGAGCATACCCGTTCTTAAGAAAATAAATGGTGTCAGCATATAATGATTCTGAGTCGTTTAGGCTTACCTCATATGCGTGTACCTCTTCAGACGAGTTCTCAGGGATTTGCGATGCTCCAGCTAACATCTTGCAGAAGCCTTGGCCTCTTACGATGTGTGCCGGTTTGATCTCAAGGTCGTATTCTTGTAAGGCGGTGATCCAATTCACTCTCTTCTCGCCCACATCCTTCTGTATCAGGAGGTTTCTTACCGCTGGAAACGGTACTATGACTTTGGTATGGGCTTTTAGCAAGAAAGGTCTGAAATATTTGATTGCTTTGAAAACGGCATATGCCTGTTTCTCGACGTCAGAATAATTGAGTTCAGCACCTTGTAAGTTCGAGCTAAAGAATGCGATTGGGGCTTCTACCTTTTCGTGATTTGCTTGAGTTAAAATCGCAGCATAAGATTTTTCTGAGGCAAACGTGTATAAGATGAAAGGTTCTGAAAAATTTGGGGTAGCCAAAGATGGAGCGTTGATGATGGCTTGTTTGATTAAGTTGAATGCTTTGTGCTCGTCTAGACCCCATTTGAAATTTGAATTCTTTTTTATCATATTTTGTAAGGGTGAAATAATACATGAAAAATCAGGGACAAATCTTTTGACAAAATTGATCTGTCCAAGGAAGGATTGCATGGCTTTCTTGTTATGAGGTATGGATATTTCGGAAATTTCCTTTATTTTGTCGGGTTCTATGTGAATACTAGATTTCGATACTATGAATCCGAGCAATTTCCCTTCGCTTAATGCAAAGAAAGATTTCTTTGGATTGAACGAGATCCCATACCTCAAGCATCTTTGAAAGATTTGCTTCAAATCTTGGAGATGGTTTTTTCATTTTCTGGAGTACACTGTTATATCATCCAGATAAATCACTACTGATTTATTGACCAATCCTTTAAACGCGATGTCCATGGCTCTCTGAAAGGTAGCTCCGGCGTTGATCAGACCAAATGGCATCTTCCGATATGCATAAGTGCCCCACTTGGTTCGGAACGTAGTCTTTAACTGATCATCGGGATGCACCAGTACTTGATTGTATCCTGAAAATCCATCCAGGAATGACATTAATTCTGAGCCTGCTACTGCTTGTAGAATTTTCTCCATAGGTGGGAGGGGAAAGTTATCTTTCTGACAGGCTTTGTTGAGATTTCGGAAGTCAATACAGATTCTAATGTCTCCGTTTTTCTTCCAAACGGGCACCATATTGGATACCCATTTGGAATGCCTAACGGGGAAGATTATCCTGGCTCTCAACAACTTATTAAGCTCAGTTTTTATCTGGTTTTCTAGGTTAGGATGTATTTTTCTGAGCTTTTGCTGGACAGGTTTCTCGTTGTCAGTCATAGGGATAACATGTTGAATGATGGAAGTGTTGTAAGTCTTCAGCTCATCGTAGTTCCAGGCAAACACGTTTTTGTACTGTCTCAGAAGGCGGATATGCTGATTTTTCTTCAGGGGCTAAGCCCTGGCCTAGATTAACGTTTTGCGGCTTTTCGTCGGTTCCTAGGTTGACTGATTCGTAGTTCAGAGTTGAACTATAAAGCTTGGCATTAGCCGACCTTTTGAACCGACTTTTCAAGTCATATAAGTCTTCTAATTTGACCACCGATTTGGGTATAGCATTATCAGTGCTACTTTGTTGTGTTTGGTGATCATGACAGTCTTCGTCAATTATCTGGTTTGTGTAGGATCCTTCAGAGGTGAGGAAACTTACGATGTCTGGGTCGTCGTTGAACACTCTCCAGTTGGTGATATTGTCAGGAATGGAAGGTTTAAAAATTAATTCTATTGAAAACCTATCAGGACTAAAATCTTCGGAAGGGATAAGTCGAGAAGCTACATTAGCTAACAGGTCTGCGTTTGCGTTTTGAATTCTTGGAATTGACGAGATGTTAAATGCTATGAAATGTGCAGTGAGATCTTGCACTAACGATTGATAATGCTTTAAATGACTAGACAGGCAATGTATGGTGTTACGTACCTGTTTTACGACGATCTCAGAATCTCCAAAGACTTGAAGATACTTAACATTCAATCCGATTGCTTTGTATAGGCCTTGAACCAAGGCTTCGTACTCCACTGTGTTGTTCGTGCAATCGAACTCAAGTCTGCATGTGAGCATAATCTTGTTCCCGTTTGGGTTGATCAGAACGCATCCTGCTCCTGCCCCCTCGTTGGATTTAGATCCGTCAAAATATAATTTCCAAAATAAAGACGTATTTACAGAATTATCTAAAAAACTAAAACATTTTGAGTCATCAGTTTGGGAGAAATTTTCAACTTGGGATAAAACTGAATTCTCTAAGTATGGCGAAATATGAGCACTGAAATTGCCTAGGAAAGAATCTATTGCGTAATTGCCTACAATGCTGCTATTGTATGTGATGGCTTCATTTTCTCCTTCTAGTTCTGTCACTATGTATTTTTGGTGCAACTCTCGTTCAAACTTTATCTGATTTGGTTTACCATTGTATGGTAACCACATGTGCGACCAGTCGGTTGAGAAATATCCGTGGAGTTTCTCTGACCAATCCCTGCTAAGAATCAAGCCATAGAACTCAGGGATATCGGCTACCAGAATGTCGATAACCTGACACACTTTTGGGTTAGACGACAATCTTATGGTCACCTGATTAAGTTCACCAATCACTTCGACCTGGGATCGATCAAGTTGAACTATACGTACTGCAGATTTTTGAGGTTGCACATTCAGTTTGGCACATATTGACCTGGGTAAAATATTCGTTGAAGCACCAGAATCGACCAAGCAATTGTGCACGTTTTTGTTGAAGATTTCATATGTGAGAAGAAAAGGAGGAGTATGAGACCTTGATCTTCCTCCAATCAAGGCGATGTCATTTGGATCAATTTTATTTATCGTATTGGTTGGAGGTCTTCCCAGATTGTGGGAAGCCACAACTGTAGGTAAAGATGTAGTAGGCACAACATGTAATTCTTTCATCATGATTTTCTGCTGGTGTTTCAGTTTACTCAATTCGTACAAAGTGATATTAGCCCTAGTCTTCTTCATGTCGTCAATGATGTTATAATCCATTTCATCCGACACTATTAGTGTTCTTGATAGAGGCGCTTGTTCAGATTGGACTGGGCTAAGCGGGGTCGCTTTAGCAGTTGTCTTTTTGGTTACGACCCTTTCTTTTGTTGCAGGGCTTGCGCCCTTTTGTTTTGGGGTAGTTTGGGGAGGATCAAGCTGATTTTTGCTTCTCGTGCTAACAGGAAATGCTTCATGATCCTCTTCCTATGGGAGGATGAAATCCCACATTCCTTGAAGTTCTACAACTTCTTCTTCGTCGGTCTGCCCTTCAGTGGTATTCTCTTCTTCTTCGTCTTCTTCAGACTCGACGTTTGAGACAACACTGGGTGGTTTTACGTCCATGGGAGGATTTCTTTTAAAAGTCCTAAAGGGATTTTTCGAAGAAGTCTCTGCCACTTGTTTCTTGATATCGACCATCTCATTGGACATGGCTTTCAACACTTTTTGTAACCCTTCCAAATCGAAAGGGTCTTTCATTTGCTTCTTCTTGGTGTCTTCTTTGAAAGAGATCTTCTTTGATTTGCGTTCTTCTATAGCAGATCTCTTTTCTAGGGCTACCACGCGTCTTTCCATTGCTAACGCTTCTGTCAAGTTGTCAACTAATGTGGTCTTGTTTGCCCTATCTACAAAGATAGCCAAGTTTGGAGGTAAAGCCGTGATGTACCATTCACATCTTACTTCCTCGCTGGGTTGTGAAGCAGCGGGGATTTTATTGAGGATCTTATTGAATCGTAAGTTAAAATCTTTAATGGGTTCTCTAGCCTCAGCCTTAAGATTAGATAGGTCATTAATCAATGTCGCCGTAGATCGGTCATCACCAAACTTAGTGAGGAACGACTTTGAAAAATGTCCCAGCTTGTGATGGATCCGGAAGGTAACGAAAAGTACCATGACCCGGCCGTTCCTTGCATTGTATATGGGAAGAGCCGGACAACAGTGTCTTCGTTAGTAACTCCGTTGAGATTAACAGAAAGCATGAAATTATTGATATGTTCTTCGGCTAGCATACCTGCTTCTGGGTTGAACTTAGGTAGCCATTTCTCTGGATGGGCCGGTATAGGGCTCAGGGGTGGAGGCATTAAAACCGCCCCAGGATTTTTCCATGGAGACTGGGCCATCGTGGAGCTGCTAGCTAATGGAAGTGCAGAAACTGACCCCTGATGCTGAGAAGGTGAAGAAATCAGGATCTTTGATGTTCGAAGAGGAAGGTTTGTGGAAGACGGGTGAGTGAGTTGGAATGGAAAAGTGGGTGGTTGACTTCGCGGTGAGGGAGTTGATATGGACGAAATGGATGAGAGAGTCTCTCCGTCAGACTCTTGAGGTGTTTTCCTTGCTCTTTTTTCTGGTAGGAAGAGGGAGTTCACTTGGTTGTATGCCAAATTTTTCACTCTTTAATCTGATAAGGGGATGAGCAGGGTTGTACTGCAAAGTCACGCTGCTTTTAGATTTATCAGACCTCTGGTTAAAAATGGAGAATCCCTGGAGTTTACGGATCAAAGTTTGAATTTTAGGGGGTTCAATAATAGATTGGTCTGATATATTCGAATATGTAGCAGTGGTGGATACTCGAGCGACTTCAAATTCCGGGTTTAACCGTGTTGGAGAAGTCGAGGGAGTTGGTGAGGGTGTATTACTCTCAGAATGGTATCTGGATATTGCTTTAGGTGCCATTCATAGTTCGTGCCCTCCTTCTAGCGCCAAATATGTTGAGGGCCCCGAAATCGGGTCAACAACAAGGGGGATACCCACCCGGTCGGGAACCTGGTTGGCGGCTCCGTGCCCGTTTGGTGTAGCGGGTCCGACTGGGGATGACGGGACCAGCTTCCCGTTCTAAGGGGTGTGTGTGTGTGTAGAAAATGGTGATGTGTGTGTGTAGAAAATGATAGTAGAAAATCTGTAATTATTCCTGAACTAATCTAATTCTAAATTCTGAAATGACTTTATACTACTTTAATCTAACAAAAACAATACATCTAATCTACACTAACCCGAGACAGAATTTTTCCATTATGCAATCTAGAAAGATTTCACAGAATAACTGGTAATGAAGATTATTCAGCTATCATGAGAATATAAATCAATAAAGATGAACCATCTTGCGTAAGAAGTTAAGCAAAACGGTTGTGAACAACATATTGCATAATCAGCTATTCATGTATTAAGCACAAATCAATGACTCCACCGTACAAAAGTGCCAAATGGTAGTCCACTCATTCATACGTTAACATATAAATAACATCAGCTGTATATTACTCTAAGAATGCAAGCAGAAACTAGTCAAGAGATAAAAGTACCATTTATGACTGATTTTAAACTTACAGACCTTAAGCAATAATGATCTAATTCTACTTGCTTCTAATGCCTACTAAGAGTACAGAAGTGCAACATCAGTAGCAGGTATTAAAATGCAAACATAAATAAATCTTGATCCGTCCATTCATCAAAAACCCCCTCCGAGGGTGCAAAAGTGCATGTTCTGAGGACAAGTTTTTTGACAAAATTTCGGACCCTTCTCCAATGCAACGAGAAGGGTTAAATACTAGTAACCGACCAATTTTACTTTACACAAATTCAGGGAACGGCTTCAAATGACCGCCCTTTTACTAAAAACAAATTTATTTCTAAAAACTGAATCTAATTTCTAACCGTTTCTGTATCTGTTCCTTAGTGCTGTAAGCAATGCGCTGTTCGCCCTGAAAGAGTCGGCTGGTTGTCCTTTCCTTTTGTTCGAGCTTGAAAATTAGAAACAATAAGCGCTGGCACCTCTTTCTATTAGATTAGAAGATATTTTCGAAAACCTTTCTCTAGCTGGGTGTATTCGCTGTGCGCACACTTAGTACAACCCAGTTTCTTTTCGAACTGATTTTGCTGTTGCTATTTTGGTTTCCGGTCGTGCGAATGACTCAATGAGTTAGAAGTCGCGCTGTATGGACAATCCCCTGTTTCGAGAACTGTTTTCGTTCTTTGTTCCAGGCTTTTCTGGAGCGTCTTTCTTCTCTTGCGCTTCTTTCTCTGCTTTACCAAGTCTGAGCTTCAGGATCTTTTGTAAACACGCTGCTTTTGTGCGCCTTTGACTCTGAGTCTTGGACAGTCTATTTTCATCAGTGCCTGTTGGGCGATATTCTGGAATCCGCGGCTCTGCTGCATGCGGCATCCAATTGCGGAGGCATCTTCTCTCTGTTGTCTTATTGGCGCTCTTCCCTTCTCCTTAGATGTTTCCTGCATATAGATTTATATCAGTTGCATGTCTTGCAGTTTACACAAAGAAGAAGGGAAATGACGAAAGGATTGACATGAAAGCATTAAATTCTAATGAATGCGAAATTAATGACATTCATCATAACTTGACTCTTCAATAAATGTGATGCAATCATTTCTGGATATTCGAGCATGCGGTCATTAATTTCCCTTAAGGCGCGCTTTCAAATTTGAATCTACCGTGTATGTCGGAGAATTCTTGCGATGAGTTTTTTCTGCGATTGGTATCACAGTATCGATGGCTGTGACGTTATTAAGTGTTATCGTAGATCGCTAATATCGCAGATCGCAGATTTGCATGGTCGCAGATCGCAGATCGCATGGTCGCAGATCGCAGATCGCAACATCGCAAGGTTTTCACTTTGTCATTTTGTGTTGCTCGTGTGGCATTGCGACGTGCGACGTCGCATATCGGCCGTCGGCGTTTCTTTAGGTTCTCCTTTTTCAAATGCGCGCGATGCGATGGGTTCTCGCGTCGCTCCTTTTTAGTGTATTTATGCGCTTTGGGCAAGTGCTCCTTTTTCCCTTGCGACGCGATATAGCTTTTAGGGAGCTGATACAAAAGAATTTTTTAAACAAAAATATTTTTTGGATTTTTGGCTAAGGGTCCCCCTTTGCTTGATGTTATTACTAATATCAAACGAAGAGGGGGGTTGTTGGTGACCACAACAGGTTCATATGACAACCCAACATATGGAAACGACTCATTCCAGTTAAGGGAATTGTATGGATTTTATCCATAAAAAAAATTGAAATGTAATTGTCCCATTCAAGAAGAAGCCTTGACAAATCTGAGGCTTATTCCAGTTAAGGGAATTTTATGGACTTGATCCATAATTTTTTTTAAATGTAATTGTCCCGTTTGAGAAGAAGCCTTGACTACTCTACCTTAGAATTGCTTCTCATATAGGTGTCATTCCAACTAAGGGAATTCTTATCTTGTTGAAACTTGAATTATTTCCACCAGACATTATCAGTCTTTGTGCAATGTAACTTAGATATTTTTTACTTAATCATCCTCCTTATCAAATTACTTCATCTATCTAGGTTGCAATCCTGCTAATGAACAATGTAACATGTGAAAATTCCCAATTTTACATGTGTCCCATTTCCAAAGCTTATGAAGTTGATTAGAGCTAATGAGGAAAATCATATGGATTTTTTGAGAATTTGGAATATGACCAAGGACATATTGAGTATGCATGAAAAAAATGACCTCATTCTGATCATTGAGAAATAACTGGATCCAACATGGATGGCATCTGACTTGAAATTTGACACAAAAACATTGTTTTGAATGCTTACTTCAAATTCATAAGATTTGTAGAAGCATTTATGTGGACTCATATTGTATCAACATTTACATCCATATCTTGCTATAGTTCACATTCATTGCCCGATGTTTCTTACTTATTTTGGTTCTCTAATAGAATGGAGAAAGTTTACAAGATTATCAATTTTGGTCAATTGCAATAACATTCTAATAAACAAGATAAAAAACTTGAATCTATGATCTTCTCATATTTGAGATGCTTCAAAATGGTAGAGTTTATTATAGATTTAATTTAATGGCCTTGGCCATTGTCTTCAGTCCATTGAAATTATGGACATTGGATTACATAGTAAGGTTTTGTCCTACTTTGTGGACCTCTTATGATACTATGAAATTGTATCATAAGCATATCCCAAAACCTAAAATTGGAGAGTGCGGGATACTGGGCATAGTTGTATAAAACAATGATATTCCAAATGGAAAATTAGAAGTTCCTTTAGATCTTATATTCTAGGATAAATGAATCTTAACCATAGCTCATTGGTCAAATGTTATCTTCATTCTTCTTAATTAACTGATATCTTTTCTAGTTGTAAGAAAGACTACAATTATGGTTAAATATTATCTTCATTATTCGTAATTAATTGATGTCTTATCTAGTTGCAAGAAAGAGGACAATGAAGTAAATGGATGCAAGGTGGCTTGGTACTTCAGAGAATACATTTCAAGAGAATTTTCATTGTTTTTTGTTGCTTAGCTTTGATGGAATGGGGCATTTCTAAGATACATTTAGATGATCGAAAAAAAAGGAAAAGGAATTTGTATTATCATTTGGCTTATGCCTATTTATTCTTGTAGAGAAGAAAATGTAAATCTACATTCAAATGAGGTGTTAAAATTGGCAACCGGGGCAAAACTTCATGTGGGTCATCTTATTCATGGCTAATAATATTTTTATTAGATTCCTCTCGTCGAGAGGTGTAGGATTGATATAAAGATCATCCAATTCCGATAAGTATTCATGGAGATATGAATTTATTTTGATTATGGAATTATTATCAAGCCGACCTACAACTCATGTAGGCTCAGAAGCCTAACAGTCGCATCTATTCACCCACCAACGTTGTGTATAAATATAAGAGGATTTTTCCTCATTTGGACTCACTCATCTCATCACATCTCTCTCTCTCTACTGCGCAGATATGAGTCTCTTCTCTACTGCGCTGAAATGGGTCTCTCTCTCTCACACATGTGAAGTCGGAAGCTGTTGAATTTGAAGCTGCAACTGCAGAAGTAAAGATTGACTTGCGTGGCCTAGAAGATCTCCTCTTTGGAACTGCTTTGTAGGTTCATCTGAACCTCCTTTGAAAGCCGCAACTTTTGGTGGTGGAATGAAGTCAATCCGACGAACAGTTTGCAAGATATCGACTGCCCTAGTTTGAAGCCGGAAACTGCTGAAACTGAAGCTGCAACTGCAGAAGTAAAGATTGACTTGCGTGGCCTAGAAGATCTCCTCATCTGAACTACGCTGTAGGTTCATCTGAACCTCCTCTGCAAGCTGAAACTTTTAGTGGTGGAATGAAGTCAATCTGACTGTCGGTTTGTGAGATATGGTCTGCCCTAGTTTGATAATGAAGCCGCTAATGTTGATGCTACTGATCTAGGGTTTGCTACTGCTGATATGAATCAGATTTATTGTACTATTTC
Source organism: Pinus tabuliformis (assembly GCA_031772625.1). Taxonomy (NCBI): domain Eukaryota; kingdom Viridiplantae; phylum Streptophyta; class Pinopsida; order Pinales; family Pinaceae; genus Pinus; species Pinus tabuliformis. The sequence continues at coordinate 694,127,967 of CM062812.1, read as the reverse complement.
TCTCTGCTAAATTATTGAAGATAAAAGAAGATTTGTTCAAAGGGTTTCCCCACACATTGTGGGGTTTGTCCCTGGCTAGCCGCCACATCTTGTGTCTCTTGTCTTGGCTTGTTTTCTGTCGATCGTTTAATGTTCTATCTGCACTTTAATTTATGTACATGTGATTGCTAATCAGTGGAATATAACAAGAAAAAGAAGTAAACTGTTATAAGCATAGAACATACCATAACTTAACATGGTATCGGAGCTGAGGTGAAGACAAAGCCCGAGCAAGAGCAAGAGCAATCATTGAAGAGAAGATTGTCAAGGCTATTCTAAAAGAACTATGGGGTCCTCAACACTCTTTCCTGCCGAAGACAAGCTCTGTGAGAAAGCTGACTATCACGGATGGAAGATGTCTATCGATCTAACCCTTGAAGATCAAGAAGTGCTAGACCATGTAAGAGGCAATATTGTTGAGCCTTCATCAAATGCATCTGCTGCTGCTTGGAACAAATGGAAAAATGGAGAAGTCAAAACAAAGAAGATCATCCGGGACTCTATCGACAAGCGCTTGGTGGCCTACATCTCTGATCTAGACACCTCCAAGGAAATCTACGACAGACTGGTGAGTTTATTTAAAGTTAATGATGCAAATAAAGTTTTGTTTCTTAGAAATAAGTTGAGGGAAATCAAGAAGGGTAAAGATGAAAGTATGCAAGCATACTTCTTAAGAATCACCGAGATCAAGAACGATCTCCTATCTATTGGGGAAACCATTACTGACAGAGAAATGGCACTGAAAACTCTCGGAGGATTACCATCTGAATGGTATGTGTTCAGGACTACTCTTTTGAACTATAATGTAATTCCTGGTTTCGAGGAATTAATGGCTAGATGCATTCAAGAAGAAACAAGGGAAGAAGTGCAAGAAATACCCATGCCTAAAGGTCCTCCTACTGCCTTTTCTTCTCATGCAAAGAAAAGAAATAATTCCGGGACTAAATCAAAAGGAAAGGCTGGACCTAAGGCTAGAAGAAAATGACGATGTTACATTTGCGATAAAGCAAGTCACTATGTATGTGATCATGAGCATCATGATGAATGAGATCATGGACATAAAGGGCAACATGAGATCATGAACATATAGGATAGCATGATGATGATGCACACTAGTTTGAGCAGCATTATGATGGATAAAATCATGGACATGGGCAGCATGATGATAATCATGATTAGAGAAGCATGGTACAGTATGCAGTGGTGCAACTCGAAATCCCTCTTATGGCAATCAAAGGAATGACAAATTCAACAACAAAGGTAAGAGGAGAGCTGGGAATCAAGGAAGAAGACAAGCATTCAAGAAGGCTAGAAATTCTAGAATGTATTAAATGCACCTGACCTCAAAAGGAACCTAGTGTCCATCTTGGCAATGGAAGACAGAGGCTTCAAGGTAACCTTCAGCAATGGCAAGGTATGTATATGGAAATATAATGCTAAAGATGCCTTTACTCTTGGGTTTAGTGTTGATTCATTATATCAGGTTGATGGAAGTCCGCTAGGTGTCATGTCTTGTGACACAACTCTTTAGTCCGAACTTTGGCATTGAAGGTTTGCCCACCTTCATTACAAAGCTCTACCCGATGTAAGACAGATGGTAACAGGGATGCCCGAATTCCAAGTAGAGAAAGAAGGTGTATGTCCGGGATGTGCCAAAGCAAAGCTCAAAAGGGGACCATTCCCCTCAAGCCAAAGCAAGACCTCCGATATATTACAATTGGTTTACTCAGGCATACCTGAGGTTGGCGTTAAGAGGGAGAGTACTACACCACATACTCCTGAGCAGAATGGTGTGGTGGGAAGGAAGAACCACACGATGATGGAAGCTGTCCGGGCCATGCTACATGATCAAAGACTTCCAAAGTTTCTATGGGCTAAAACTATAATCACCGCCGTATATGTACAAAATCGATGCCCTCATCAAGCATTGGGTTCCTAAACTCTGAAGAAATGTTCACCACCGGTCAAAGGGAAGTCATGAATAGTCATGATGTCACCTTTGACAAAGATATGGCTCTCAGCAAGGTGGACAATCTGCTGACTTTGAGTAGCTCTCAAGAAGCCGACACCAGGGAACCGAAAGAAAAGGATGATGAATCAATACCTGATGTAGAAGAACCCATGGACGCGATTGATCCTCATCCACATGAGCCTTCCTCTTCTAGGAAGAGGCCTTCATGGCTTAGGGGGATACTTGATGATGCTGAAGGACATGCTGCACCCTGAGGAACCTTCCATCAAAGTAAGAAACCTAACAGGTATCAGGGATACCTGACCATCATGAGCACGATCATACAAAATGAACCTTCATAATTCTCAGATGTCATCAAGCATTAACTATGGAAGGATGCTATGACCATAGAATATGAGTCTATTATGGAGAATGATGTCTAGGAAGTAGTTCCCAGACCCTGGACAAGACAATTGTTACTTCAAAATGGCTTTACAAGATAAAGCATGCAGCAAATGGAAGTATGGAAAAGTATAAGGTTCATTTTGTTGCTCATGGTTTATCCCAGAAGGGAGGTATAGACTATGATATTTGCACCTATTTCCAGATATTCGACCATCCGCTTGATCATAGCCCTTGTGGCTTCACAAGGATGGAACCTACATCAGATGGATGTTAAGACCGCGTTCTTGCATGGTTCTATCAAAGAAGAGGTCTATGTGGAGCAACTTGAAGGATTTGAGATTTACGATTGAAAATCTCATGTATGCAGGTTGAAGAAAGCTATCTATGGGCTGAAGTAAGCACCCCGAGCATGGTATGAGAGGATCGATAGCTACTTGATGAAGCTGGGATTCACTAGGAGTGAAGCCGATCCTAACCTTTACTTTAAGGTTGAAGATGACAAGCCTCTCATACTGGTGTTGTATGTGGATGACCTCTTTCTAACAGGTGCAGACCCTCTCATTCACAAATGTAAGAGGGAGCTGGCCTTTGAATTTGAAATGAAAGACCTAGGACTGATGCACTACTTCCTAGGACTTGAAGTGTGGCAAAAGCCAGGAGAAATTTTCCTATCTCAAGGAAAATATGTGGTGAAGATATTGGAAAGATTCAGAATGGTGGACTGCAAGCCTGTAACTACTCCGATGGAGCTTGACTTCAAGAAGTTAAGCGGTAGTGCTGCTGGACCTGTTTTACGAAATGCTACCGAGTATCGGCAACTCGTCGGAGCATTAATGTTCTTAGTGAACTCCCGTCCAGTTATATGCTTTGCAGTCAACACGTTGAGCCAGCATATGGTTGAACCCCACCACATACACTGGATTGGTGCCAAGAATCTGCTGAGATATCTTCGTGGCACTATCACTTATGGGTTAAGATACATTGCCAGAGATGTGAGACTATTTGGATACACAGATGCTGGCTAGGCAGGCAATGTGGAGGACCGTAAGAGCACTTCCGGGTGTTGTTTCTCCTTGGGATCTGCTTTGATATCCTGGATGAGCAGGAAGCAGAAGTCGGTGGCTTTGAGCACCGCCGAAGCAGGATATATTGTTGCTAGCATAACCTCGTGTTAGGCAGTCTGATTGCGAAAGCTCTTCAGTGAGCTGTTTGGATTTACATTGGATACCACTGTTATTCTCTGTAACAACCAGAGGTGGGATTCAATTATTGAGGAATCCCGTATTCGTCAATTGCTCCAGTAGATAGACATCATATGGGATATGGTAAGTCGATGAGCAAGGAAGCTCCATCACATTAAGATGATCTACAGGTTGATACACCTTGTCAAAGCCCCGAGGAAAGATCTAATCTGGGATTTTCCCAAACGACTTGGAGTCGGCAAGAAACCCTTGTACAAGGGTCCTGCATGTTGCATACATTGAGCTCTGGGAGCTCTAAGGGCTTGCGGTTCCTACTGGAGCAACATATGACCACAGGGTGACTCACCCTCCCCTGGTGGTGCACACTAGAACAAGATGATTCGCTCTCTTGTGGGACAAGATGATTCGCTCTCTTGTGGAACAGGATGATTCGCTCTCCTGTGTAGCAGGATGATTAGTTCTCCTGTGAGGCCTGGATTGATGTGTTCTCCATGGCAGCCTGGATTGATGTGTTCTCCATGGCAATTGTAGCAAGATTGATGTGTTCTCCTGTGAGGCCTAGATTGATGTGTTCTCCATGGCAATTGTAGCAGGATTGATGTGTTCTCCTGTGAGGACAGGATTGATTAGTTCTCCTATCGAGGCATCCTACCCATGCAGTCTGGGACTCATGGGAAGTACCTCTCATCTGATCAATGAGTAGGGAAATGAAGTTAGGGACCATAGTAGTACCGATGGACACATCGTTGTAACTACCGTACTCCCTACGCTAAGATGACCTCCATTGATCTGGGATCAATGATACTGGTCTGGGACTAGTGGTAGGAGTTGTACCATCCTATGACGCTGACTTCGGGTCAGTTGAGACTGGTCTGGGATCAATGGTACATACCCTGAGACTGACTTTGAGTAAGTGGAGGATGATATTGGTCTGGGACCATTAGAGTTGTACTCACTATGACACTGACTTTGGGTTGGTTGAGACTGGTCTAGGACCAGTGGTACATACTCTGAGACTGAATTTGAGTCAGTATGATACATCCTCGATCATTTCTTCTTCTTCATAATTCGGACAAAAGCAGAGTAGAACAGAACAATGCAAGAGCAGAGCAGAACAGAACAAAACAGTACAGATCAGTGCAGGACAGAACAAGACAAAGCAGAACAGGAAAAATAGAGCAGAGCAGGGCAAGGGTCAGGCTGTACAAGGTAGTGCATTTGATGGATGAATAGTAACGACCGATAGACAGATTGCAGATGAAGTTCTCCATGGTTGAGAGGGAGTGTTAAAATTGGCAACCAGAGCAAAACTTCATGTGGGTCATCTTATTCATGGCTAATAATATTTTTATTAGATTCCTCTCGTCGAGAGGTGTAGGATTGATATAAAGATCATCCAATTCCGATAAGTATTCATGGAGATATGAATTTATTTTGATTATGGAATTATTATCAAGCCGACCTACAACTCATGTAGGCTCAGAAGCCCAACAGTCGCATCTATTCACCCACCAATGTTGTGTATAAATATAAGAGGATTTTTCCTCATTTGGACTTACTCATCTCATCACATCTCTCTCTCTCTACTGCGCAGATATGAGTCTCTTCTCTACTGCGCTGAAATGGGTCTCTCTCTCTCTCACATGTGAAGTCGGAAGCTGTTGAATTTGAAGCTGCAACTGCAAAAGTAAAGATTGACTTGCGTGGCCTAGAATATCTCCTCTTTGGAACTGCGTTGTAGGTTCATCTGAACCTCCTTTGAAAGCCGCAAATTTTGGTGGTGGAATGAAGTCAATCCAATGAACGGTTTGCAAGATATCGACTGCCCTAGTTTGAAGCCGGAAACTGCTGGAACTGAAGCTGCAACTGCAGAAGTAAAGATTGACTTGCGTGGCCTAGAAGATCTCCTCATCTGAACTGCGCTGTATGTTCATCTGAACCTCCTCTGGAAGCCGAAACTTTTAGTGGTGGAATGAAGTCAATCCGACTGTCGGTTTGTGAGATATGGTCTGCCCTAGTTTGATAATGAAGCCGCTAATGCTGATGCTACTGATCTAGGGTTTGCTACTGCTGATATGAATCCGATTTATTATACTATTTCTCTCTGCTGAATTATTGAAGATAAAAGAAGATTTGATCAAAGGGTTTCCCCACACATTGTGGGGTTTGTCCCTGGCTAGCCGCCACATCTTGTGTCTCTTGTCTTGGCTTGTTTTCTGTCGATCGTTTAATGTTCTATCTGCACTTTACTTTATGTACATGTGATTGCTAATCGGTGGAATATAACAAGAAAAAGAAGTAAACTGTTATAAGCATAGAACATACCATAACTTAACATGAGGACTCCACCAAGCTACAATTTGGAGAGAGAATATCATATTAGCTACACATGAGCCCATGGATGTAAAAATTGACAAAATCATGTTGAATATTTAATGTAATATCATATAAAGTATAAAAAAAAATAAATGGAACATCCAACACCATGGTTAAAAGTGCTTTCTCCACATGGAACAGATTGTAACATAATTTTCTACTTTATGTCACTTTCCTTTATACCAAATTCTACTTTCAGGGTCTTCCATGCTTCCTGGGAAGATGTAGCTTTTTCTACCTTGCACAAAGACTTCTCATCCAATGCATTTTTTATAAGATCCAATACTAAGGCATCATACACTTCATCATGTGGGTTATTAGACTGATACTCAATCAACTCTTTACATCAATAAAAAAAAAAAAAATCATTTGGAAAATTCCCAACAATTAAAATTTTTACTAGTAAATTTTGGAAGTGTTACCAGATATATCTTGATCCATTCATCCTCTAATTTTTCTACTTCATCTACTTGTATTTTAGATGCCCCGATTTTGGTGAGAACCTCTATGATCTCTTTGAAATACTTTGGATTTTCCTTTCGATTTATTTTCTCGATTTGCTTCAATCTTGCTTTGTGACCCATGACTGTCTTTCTTTTGTCTTTTGTCTTCTTTCCTTATTGTGTCAACCTTCTAGAAATTAACATCGCATACACTTGATTATATTTAAATCTAAACATTTTAAACTTCACTTTAACGATGGCTCCCAACTACTACCAACAACTTTGCTAAGCTCTTATACACAAATTCTTATGGAGGCTCATGGCTAAAACTTATAGTGGAGACTCCTTCTTTGGTCAGTGGTGGTGGCTCTTTCCTCTTGATATGGCGGTGACTCTGTAGGCTACTGACCCTAATATTTTAGTAGTTGGGTTTACAAACTCTCAACAAGCTCTAGTTTGTATTTATGGAATAATGGATGCAAACTTTGTTATTTAGAGGTAGAGATAAAGATGCAAACACAAGACAAATAAGTACACAAGCTTCTACTTGAATAAACAAGTTTTATTCATTAATTATTCTCTCATATACATCCACTGAGTTGTTGTTATTCTCTCTTATTACTTCACATTACAATGATCAAACCATGAGTATATAAGAACTAAACTTTCTAAATATGGAATCATGCAAACTCTAACTTTCTTTTCCTCATGCAAATTATGACTTGACACTTTAACTAAACTTTTTTAAATTCACTTTAACATAATTGACATTTTTATTTTCCTTAACTTAGTTTTTCTTGACAAGGTGTTAACTTTTTAACCCTGACTCACTTGAATTCTAATATTAGACTCAACTTGCTTTCCTTTACTTGACTTAACTCTTCATACATTCCATGCCTACAAGAGTACTTACTATTCTATCAAGTTAAACATTTTTCTATATATGGAAAGGTTGCGATCAATGATAGTGAATCAAATAGGGAAATTGGGGATAAGTTTGTACACATTGTGTGCTCTTATAATTTTTAAATTTCTATACGAGATTAGAGTTCACTTGGTTGTAACACATTTGAATATTTTGACAACTGTTAGACCAGTTGGGTTGTTGATTTTATAAGATGACTTTCATTCATATAATTTGCATATTTGTTATGTTAAGGCATAATTATATGGAATGATTATCTACATGCTTCAATAAGTGTTAAACCTATGAATTTTAATAATAGTGAAATATAAAAAGTGAGGTGTAGTATGGAAGCATGTAGTTTCAAATTGAGAAAATCGATGAGTGAAATGAGTCACGATGCACCATAAACCTATAGTGGTGGGCCATCTAGGTGCGCTAAGTCAATCTCTGATGTGGGTGACTATAAGGGAATGACAATTGGCTTTTAGATCAAATTAAAGTTTATATTAGAGGTACTCTTTCAACCTCCTTCATAATTTATTAATAGATATCTCTATTAAGTGAGAAAGTTAAATCACATAATCGTTATTCTCTAGTATGAAATGATATCAATTACTAATATTACTTGGTTTCTTAATAATGCATGCATGATTTTTTAATTACTAGATTAAAATCTTTACCAAAATCTTAATACCTAACAATTAATTAATATCAAAAAATACTAAACTGCATATTATCTATATATATATAAAAGTACTAAAATATTATCTAAGAAATATATATATATATATATATATATATATATATATATATATATATATAGATAGATATAGATATATACGTACTAAAATATTATCTAAGAAATAATTAAATTAAATTATTATTTATATTTTTAATATATTTGTTCAATAGTGAAAAGAAAATTGAGATGTGAGTAAAAGACATGCCGGTATCAAATTTTCATTTAGAAAGAAAAAATGAAGGTTTAAAATGCATATATTGATGAATTTGTATTTTAATTTTTTTGGATATATATGTGTGTGTGTGTTAAGATTTTTTTTAATCGTTATATTGTATATTATTTCTTGCAAATTTATATGAAATGTTTTTTTGAAATAATTGAAATATTTTCACATATTTCAAAAAAAAAAAAAATATCTCATGGAGTGTAATTCAGTTGACAATTGCCTTATTATAAAGTATTATGTAAAAGCATGAGATTCTCTTGAATTAGGCCAACCAAAAAAAATAAAAATTAATCTATTTATTTATTATAATTTTAGAATGTGGTATGTATATTGTAATTGTTTTGAAATCAAATTATCTTTAATTTATTATTTTATGTAAATTTTAATATAATTTTTAAATAAATATATATTAAATTAAATACTTAAAAAATAGTTAAAAATAGTCTAACTTTCAAAATGTTATAATTAATTAAAAAAATAATATGATTAATGAAAAAGGAAAAATATAATATAAAAGAAAAAATTGATATGATTAAATTTCATGTGGTTTGAATATTTATTTTCAAAAATTAATAATATAATTATCATGTATCCATTCATGCAATCTTTGTGCAAACTTCCTGAATGTAATGATAGACAATTTTTCGTTGTTGTTTTCTTCAGAGTTTGCTACCCCCACAAAACGAAGAGCCCAACAAATCGTTATCTTTATATAACATAGCGTCAATGGTAAGTGAAATAACAACCTCACTATAGGCGAGAGATAGTAGTGCCAGACTTAAGGCACACAGTCAGAGTCAATTTTGCATAATATTGTCTTAAATTGATGTGGTTTTTTCTTAATTGTTAATTGTCTTAAATAGGTTTCGTCTTAATTGCCATTGTCTTAAGTGACCATTGTGTTAAATATAAAGTTTTGTCTTAAAATATTTTTGTCTCAAATTGATTTTGTCTTAAATATAAATTGTGCATTAAAATACTTTTGTCTTAAACTGTTTTTGTCATAAATATAAAGTTGTGCCTTAAATTTTTTTTTATTATGTTTTTGTATTAAATATAAAGTTTTGTCTTAAAATTTTTGTCTCGTTGTCTCAAATATAAAGTTGTCTTAAAATATTTTTGTCTCACACTGTTTTTGTCTTAAATTTTATATTTAAGACAATTCAATTGATATTAAATTTTAATGTAAAATAACTAAAAAAAAGTGACTTTTGGTCTTAAATATAAAGTTTTGTCTTAATTTTTTTTGTCTCAAACAATTTTTGTCTCAAATATAAAGTTGTCTTCAAATATTTTTGTCTCAAACTGTTTTTGTCTTAAATTTTATATTTAAAACAATTAAATTAATATTAAGTTTTAATGTAAAATAACTAAAATAAAAAATGATTTTCGTAAGACAAAATATTTCTTGTCTTAAAAAATTTATTAAAAATGGTCATAATGTAGTGGTAGTGATTGTTGCTTAATGCTCTACTTTATTACTAAAAAAATTACTAAATTTATAACACTAGAAAACAAATTATAAATTTAATGCTTCCTTCACTACTTTAATATATATATATATATATGTTTTTATTAAATATATGAAATATTTAAAAACTAATTTAATATAATAATTTTAATTTTAAACATGAACAACATTAAATTTCTATTTCTTAATCTTTTGGTTCAAGTATATTTATAGTGATGGTCCTCACCTAGGTTGGGTTAGTTGAGTGTGACCTTGCTAAAACGTTGAATATTTGTTTTTCAAACTTGCACAATTGACGACCAGAGAGATGAAATGCATTTAAAAAAAAAAATTGTTAATAATAAATTGCACAAAGCTCCTTTAATTATTATGCGTTATTGTCTCCTCAACACACGTCAAATATGTAGGGGCCTTACATTTCCTATTTGAAATTGCCAATAGTGCTAATCCCCAAAGATGAAAGCAGCAAAAAAATGACTTGAGTGACCAAGCTTGTAATGGAAAATTTAACTCTCATTCCTTGAAATTTGACCTTTCCAAATATATACAAGAAGTGCAACGGAAGTTGTGACAATGACACGTAATATAAAGTTGTATTAAATGATATATGTGAATAAGATTTTTCAAGCAATTGCATACGACTACCTTGACAATTCAAATTAAAGCTTTTCGAGCGAGACTCGACCTTAGCGGATGTGAGTTTCCTAGTTAACCAAAGTTTCAAAGAGAAAGTTATAGTTGTGAGTCTCTAAAAAAAATGCGAAGATAGATGTGAGTCATAATAGAAGCAACAACGACCCCACATGGATCTAGCTTTGAACCATCCATCTACTAAAACATGTATTTTCTTAGCAACGGGGAACAAAAGCATAAGGGCATTGAGCTACTCATCCACTACTACCTACTAAATTCATTCATTGGTTTGTTGCTTGCTTTGTTTGTTGATCGTGAACAATATTATCAAGTAAAGAATACTATCTAGTAAATTCGACGACGACCACATACTAGAAATTGCAAATGGAGATGACATATTTTCAATTAAATACTAGAATTGTAAACTATGAAATTCCAATTCATAATTTGATATTCATTAATATTGTTATATTGAAAAAGTAATATATTATTATGTTGATTTCTTGTTATATAACAATATTAATAAATAATAATAATATTCATTAATAAATTATTATATTAAATAACAATATATTGTTATTTTGATTTATTATTATTATTATTATTATATTCTTAAATTGTAATATTGTAAAAATATAATTGTAATATTGTAAAAATATAATAATATTAATGGATAATGTTATAGATAGTGCATAACTTATTGAATTTGTAATCTTATATTATTATTCCTAATATTGTTATATTATTATATTGTAATATTGTTATATTTCTTAAATGTACCATTATACTACTTTGCGGTAGAAAGTGAAATATTTAATAGAAAACTATAAAGTAGAGACTACATGTGCAAAACACAAAATGGAGATAAGTGGAAGATGGAGAACGACAATTAATCAGGAAATAGTGATATAATAAATTATATTTGTGTAGGCCAATTGTTTAAGGGATATAAATTATAAAAAAGAAAGTTTAATAAAAGGAAAAACATTTTTTTGCATTTTATTGTAAAACTTAACATTTTATTGGTGATTGTTGAAGAGTTTGGTTATAGAAGTGTTGGGAAGTGAGGAATTTCTTATAAATATTATTGTTTTTTTCTAAATTGATAATTTTTATTTATAAAAATCAATAATAAATAAAATTGTTGGTCTTTGATCAACTACATATAATGCAGATCTAGATAATACATGTCCAAATGATATAAGTCAAAATGATATATGTCAAAATGATACAACTCAATATGGTATTGCAGGTGAAAATGATACATATGATAATAAACATGAAAAGAAGCATCATAACAATTTATCAACAATGATCTATGATGGAGTCTATATGATCAATGTCACTAGCTACTACCATCAAATTTATCATCATCATCATCATCATGTCTATCATGATCATCATTAATGACATCATCATCGTCATCTGAATCGATGTCCTCTCCATCTACCTCATCATCATCATCTCGAATGTCTGAACTAAACCCACCATAATCTGGATTGATCTAAGGATCAACTGGACCTTTTGGAAGACCCGTGTTCTACAAAAGAAATACCTTTCAAAATGAAAAATTATTATTTATTTAATGCAATATTTAATATTTTTGTTATATTTCTAATATTACAACATATGAAACAAAACCATAATCATATTACATCATATCGAAGTGCTTTTATACACCATAATAAAATTTCAATTAAGTTACAACTAAGATTTTATTCTAATGATGTAAAACATGCAACAATTCTAATAAACGTTATTAAATCATGGAGAAGGCTAGAGGATCAAAATCTAGCCACCACTTGCTAGAGGAAGGAGCAGGTGTAGAAACAAGAAGGGGACAATGGTCAGGGATAGATATAGAACTTAGCCCTGAAGCAATAGTGGGTGCAAGGATTATTTTTCCAAGCATATCGTTGTGGAGAGGGGGGACATGGCACTCCCCTCCTAGGTTGTTTCAAGAGCTCCAGAGCAACCATGCTCCCTGACTGCCCCTACAACTATTGTACTAGAGTCTTGAAGACAACCTTAGCAAGGACTAAGGTTACCAAATCCATCAGGATAGGAGGACTAAGTGGCTCGAGGACAAACCACATTTTTGTGTTGGGGGCTTGTTGGAGCCCATAAATGTTTTTATGAAATTTTACTAAAACAACTAGGATTTTCTATTGATAATTATTGTAATTTAGAAAAGTTATTACAACTTTTTCCTAACCTTTGAAATTATTATTGAATTGTTAATATGTATTCTCAAATTAGATCACAAGAGAATTGAGATTTTCTAATGATGATCGTATCATTGTAATCTGAAATTATAAAGAGGTGTGATTTATTCTGGTACGAGATAGACATTGATAGAGGGGAAGATCTCTAACATTGTAATCATGCATGTTTAATTAAATATCAACCATTCATGGCACCATACATTTTTTTTTACTAGCTTGTGTGTTGTGTAGTGTACCAACCTCTCCTAGGAAGGAAGGGCCTTCCTTAGCAGGGATCACCAGTTAGGAAGGTATTGTAGTTGTTTTATTTATTTCCTCTCAGTTATAATTCATGTGTTATTGTTGTTACTATTATTATTATTCTTGTTCATTAGTTTTTGCAAGATTCTAACCTCTGTATTATGTAACAATATAGGTCCTAGACAGGTCCCTTTGTTAGTGTGACAGTTATTTAATTCATGTTACAGCTTGATGGTGTGTTCATTTCATTTGAATGTGTGTTTCAAAATTTTTTGAAAGAATGGTTTTCAAGAGTGTTGTTCTTTTCTGAATAAGGGTGGTAGTGTGACCTAGTGGTTTTATTTTGCATTGTGTGTTTATTTCTTGAGAGTGTGAATAAGGTTTGAGAGTGTAATAACTAGAGTGTTGAATTGTTGATAGTGTGATTAAAATGATTAAGTTTGATATTCATTAGAACTAGTCATCATCTTCCCTTGCATATATTTTATGTAATAGCCTTGCAATAGCAAAACTTACTAGAATTGACACACTAATTTGAAGAGTTGGAACTATTGCTTTGAATTAAAAGGACAATTTTTCTTCCCAACAAAAAGTTGAACAAAAATATATACACAACTTTCAAATAATTCAATTTGAAGAAAAAATTGGAACGTTGTATTAAATATTAAGAAGAATTATTTAAGGATCAAAGTAAGCATATAATAATTAAAAAGTATGTAAAATAATTAAATAAACAATATACAATTTGAATCAATAAGGTTGGCTAGTAAATGAAGTATGGGCATACATTTTAGTGAAGCAAGGCAATTTTGACTTGTTTCACAAAAATGCATGTCCAACCTTCTTTCAAGGCCAAATTAAATGATTTAACTTGAAGAGTAAATTTTTTCTCATAATCAACAATAATTTTGCACGTATAAATTCCTATTGTGCAAGAATATGCCAAATTAGATAGATTTCATAGGATTAAAATCAGGGTTTGTGTGCTTCAAATAAATGCACACCGGGACCTGTACTTAATTGACCATGCGATAATGATCATTCCAACCTAAATAAAAAATCATTTTATGCAACATACCATAGTAATTTTCATAAATGAAATGTTATACACTAAAATCTAAGCCTGAGAGAATAACAATTGATCACATATGCCAATGATCACAGCGAGAACAAAAACGCACTCATGGTCCAAACCAATTACACACTTCGTAATGAAATTTGAAATGGGACATGATTGGAGAATTCCTAACCTTAGGATATAACCTTGCATCATGTCTGACAAATATCCTACATAACTATGCTTCCCACTTATACCCAACTTACACATAATGCAAGTCGAACAAAAACTTAGAATGTTGTATGAAATCTAAAGTATAAATATTTAAGCTCAAAGTAAATATATAACAATGCAAAAGTATGTAAAATAATTAAATAAAAAATATACAATTTTAATCAATCAGATTGGCCAATAAATGAAGCCTAGGCGTGCATTTTAGTGAAGCAAGGCAGTTTTAGCCTGCTTCACAAAAATGCACGCCCAACCTTCATTTCAAGGGAAATATTTTTTCCTATGCGGATATTTTCTATTAAATTTATAATGGAGAGTCTCAGTCTTTACCAACTAAATTATTTTCATATATGACAATGATATATTTTCAAGTTAGATAGGACTATAGGGCCATTTATTATAAAGAATAGTCAAGCCCATATGCAGGTGGAAGTGATGATGAAGGAGTTTGGTTTTGAGAAAGGATAAAAGTGGCAATATGAACCTCACCATATAATTTCTAATAAAAGGGTGGAAATTAGTTATGCACCTTATATTCATGAAAGCAAACTAGAAATTGAGAAAATGGAAAATCAAGAAACTTGGCCATGTGGTAGGGTGCAACAAAGAATGGATGTTGAAACCCCTATGGTAAAAGAGAAGAGTTTGAAGAGGACTACTCTTGAATAGATAGATGTTGAGATGGAGTTTCCCAGTCATAAAAGAGGACTAAAATTCAAACAGAGGATGAAGAAGACATACAAATCAAATTAACATAAGGACCTTCAAATGATCCTAGTTTTCAAATGCAGTTGGGAAATCCAGGGCACACTACTTCCTCTTCTATCTCCACTAATTTGGCAACATTCACAATAGAAGAGACTCCTTCATTGAAACTTTGCAGAAGAATTATCAAAAAATTAAAGAAATTATTTATAAAATGAGAATTAGTATAGAAAAACAACTAACAACTTAAGCAACCTCAAGCTATCAAACAAGATTGCTCTATGCTATGGACTTAGAGAGAAATCAATTAAATATTTCTCTTACACATCCTGCTACTCAATCTATTCCTTCAGGACTATATTTCAGAACATTGGATTTATCTATTAATGTGGTTGATATTCCCCTACCTGACAAGATAAATGATCTATAGTGAACCTAGCAAAGGTTCTTTGACACTTAACAAAGCAAAAAATATTTTGGAGAAATTTTCTAATTAGCTAAAATGGGAAAAGGAAAATTCTAGAGCACTACATATCCAAAATGAAGATTACAAGAAAGTAATCATTAAACTGGGATTATATCCAAATGATAGGGAAGTCATAAAGATCCTATTACAAAACACAAAATTTGAGGTGTAATCATTAAGGAAGAAGTTAAAAATTCTTGTGACTGAACACGCTTAAACAGCTGAGTTGACTCAAGTTTAAAAGGAAAAAGAGCTATTAATAGGATCATTAGTTGATAGAAATAAAGATATTTTTATTTTGTAGGAACATGTGTAGAGCCTACATCAGTCAATTAAAAATAATGTTTGCACCATTGTCGTTCCAGCCGAACCAAATGACCCCTCAAAAAAATTGAAAAAGGTCATGGCCAAGCTCAAAATTTCAGAAGTTGATATAAAGAAAACCCAAGATGATTTGGCCATGGTAAGGGCACAGTTGAATGTAAAGGAGAGGTAGTCAAACATAGCAAATGAAAATAACAATTAACTTACTAGTTGTATAAGGTAGCTCAAGATGAAATCAAAGAGTTGAAAACCAAGTTGAAAGGTAATATTTATTTAATTGAGGCTAGAAAAATTGTTTGGGGTGACATTATTCAAGAAGTTTGTTCTATATGTGAATATATTTATATAATTTCACAACACAAGATTGTGATAATAGGATCATAAATGAGCATTGATCTATGGAAGAAACGCATACAAAAAGAAGCACTCAAGCCCAAGAAGATAATTAAGTATTTGAATGAAAACTTTTCAACAAAATTAAGGGTGGTATAAGTCACAATCTTTTGGACCGTGTGCACCAGTGACGACGTACTTTAACATGTAAAGGCTCAAAAATTCAGGTGAAGGTCAGGACCACGAGATGGAAGTTGCACCAAAGTATTCATTCACTACATCACAATCTTTGTTGAAGCGAAAGAAAGCGACTTGGAGGATTTTTAATCAATTTTTTGTTGTAGAAGTGAGCATGCAAGTAGTTAAATTAAACCATAGAATTCTTAGGCGGTGAACACTAATGTGGCTAATACTGGGGTAAAAATATGAAATAAACTGAGACTGCCTGTGGTGATACATGTAGCACTTGTGAACCATTATATCAAGTTGATTCGAAGGAAGATTATAAACTAGGTTTGTGTATACCTAAAGTGATTCAAATCAAAAAACCATAATGACAGAGTCAAGGTCACAAGCAACTGTGATGAAGGAGTGGTAAGTGTGAAATTATATAAAATACCACCCAAGGGAGGATGAGGAACGAAAGCATTGACGAAATGAAGCTTTTTAGTAAGAGGATTAGAGGATATGAGGGAAATTTAAGTTAGAACCATAGAAGGAGCGCAAGAGTGGTGCCAAGTTGAAGGAGTATGAGGGAGCTCACATCCCAGGTGGAGCTAAAGGAGAATTGAAAGAGATGGAGGAAATGATGAAAGAAGGGGCCTTAGGGAGTGGTCATGGTAAGGTGATGTGATTATGGAAGAAAAGAGTGCATCAAATAGTTGGAAGCAACATATTCACAAAAGGATATTTCATCCATGGGAGGTGATTAAGTTGAAATGGGTGGCTAGCACAAGGGAGGGCCCCTTCCACTCACAAAGATGGTTCTCACGCCATGCTATAGTATCACCAGTAAGTTTATCTTGACACCCCTTAAAGGAAGGCTTTACGAGTCCATATGGAGGAATAGGGTTAGGACATTTCCCACTCTGGGAGATGTAGTAGTAAGATGAGATTCTTCCCACATGCATTATGGTCAGGCGGGGGGGCCTTACACCTAACTGTTACTTTAAATTGGGAAAAATCATTGTTTTTGTGAGTAGAAGGAGTTGGAATCACTTTAAGGAAACAAGATGATTGGTTGAAAAAGTTTGAGACACCCCTCCTTAGTAACCCTTAGAGTATCTTGAAGAAGGCAGGAAGAACAAATCCTTGTTACTACTCACCAAAGGAAGGAGCAAGTATAGTAGGGAGAAGAGAGAAATGTAAAGGGATAGGCATGGGACCAAAACCTAGAGTAACAATGGTGGTCAAGTTTCTCTTTCTGAGAGCATTGATGTGGGGAGGGGGGGATTCAACTAAAATATTCTATTTTGTTCAAAGAGCTCTAAGGAAACCAGTTTCCTTGTTTACCCTTGTCCTTGTTGTACTAGGAGCAAGAATAAAAACTCAGTAAGGAAAAAGGGTATGGATCCATGGGGATAGAAGAAGGACTGAGTGGCTCAAGGACAAGCCACATTTTTGTGTTGTGGTGTAACAACACCCTAATGGGAATCAATATTGTGGTGTAATGACACCCTAATGGGCCTCGGTTCTTGGGTATGATAATATCCTCTTTGGGCCTTCTTGTCTATGATATGAGAAACAAATATGACAAAGATATGAAGGAGATAAGTTGAGCCCTATGACATAGATATCATGAAAAACCTATGACTATTATGTTTCATTGTTATTGATAATGTTCTCTCTACATAATTTCTTATGATGATATGGGGTGAATGGAATGTGAAAATGTTGAAAATGTTTTAAAATGCAATTATATATAGCAAATAATTCTAGCCCTAAGAAAAATAACACTGTTAGTACTCTACTGGTTAATGGTTAAGGATGAATATGTTTAAGTAAATGTTGAAAAGTGAAATAACTATATGGTTGTCAAATATGGTCCATAAAATTAAACATCTATGTGGGGAGAGAGGAAAAATTATAGGTTACCTATGAATGGAAATGAACATATTTACAATGTAGAAAATATGGATAGGTTTGTAATATTAGTTTTTTATTTATATTTGCATTTTAAAGTGATTGTTGAGTTGAATGGACCTACATAATAATCAAAAAGGTTTTGTCCCTCCAATCCTCCTATTGTTTTCTCTTTCCTGTGTGGTGGTAGTCTTAATTCTAGCAATACTTTGAGTCTTGGATTTTGGAAATTCCTAGATACAATCATGCCATGGCTAGTTATCCTCCTCCTAGAGGGTGCTAGAGTGACAAGATGCATGAGATAAGGAAGGTGATGAGACACATAGACAATTAATTATAAGGCTTGCAAAAGGCCATGGTCTACATTAGTACCCAGATGGAATTCCAAATGAGGAAGAATGAAGAGATCGAATTAGGGTAAAGAATTTAGGGACCCTAGTTATTTAATGCAAGGTATGGTGGGAAATATTCCATCGATGTGGTGGGAAATATTCCCTCCATTTATTACCCTAGGATTATCCCATTTATCCTATCATGTTCTAATCAATCTTCTAAACAATTTTACTATTATAATGTACAACATTCTTCATTGGCTAAATATGGAAAACAAGGGTATGTTGCCTCTCCTCTAGTATGCTGCAAAATAAAAACGATGTATAAAAATTATGACAACATCACCAATATGTTATGATTTACAAATTAGAAGCCTCTTCATATTTATACATGACCTAAAAGACCCTTGAAATGTGTGGGGAACATGCATTCTCACATAACATGAAGTACATCCTCATTAAATTTGGGTGGACAATAACTCATCCTCATTAATTTTTTGTTGTGCATGAATACTCCAAATTGGATTAATTTTATCGGGTAAAATGAAGGGATTGTGTTCCTAAAATAAATTCACAAAAAGACCAATAATCACTAATTGAATAGTATAAATTTTGAATCAATCTTATTTTCCAAGAAATGAAACCTAAGCGTGCATTTTAGTGAAGTAGGGCAATTTTGGCCCACTTCACAAAATGCACGCCCAACCTTCATTCCAAGGCCAAATTGAATGGTTCAGCTTGGAGATTATTTTTTTACTCACAAGTAGCATTTTTGTTTGTAACCTTGGTAGGACTACATCTTTTTTTATGCAACCAGCTCAAAAAATAGAAGAAAGAGATAGATGAAAAACTTAAAACGTAGCCTCTTCGAGGGGAAATCTCCTTTACATTACACAAATGAACAATTATAGGATCATACAAATGACAAGACCTACTTTCTATATATAGGAGTCTAAGGGGTCACAACATAATCAGAGCTGACATAACAATAATAATGTAAGAGCACAACAATAACAATAGTGGGCTTCTATGGGGCACAATAATAACAATATGGGGACAACATGGGCACAACAATAATAATAAATGGGTACAATGAGAATAATAAGGGAATACAATAGTATTATAGGGACCTAACATGCCACTCTTCTTCAAAAAAGTGTTTTCCTCAACGCTTGAGTAGTTTTGGATGCTTTTGTATAAAATTCTCATCCTCCCATGTAGAATCTTCAGTAGGTAAATTCTTCCACTTGATGAGATACTATGAAATTGATCGATTTTGTAGCTGTCGAGTTCTTTATTCTGTGATTTCTTCAGGTTCTAATATGATTTTTCCTTCCACGTCAAGCTCTGGAAATATTGTTTGAACTGGGAGCTTATCACCTATAACCTTATTTAAGCATGAAACATGGAAAACTGGGTGCACTCGGGAAGATGCAGGAAGTTCCAATTTATATGCCATAGTACCAATCTTTTGCAACACCTTGTACGGACCATAATAATTTGGTGATAATTTATTATCCTTCTTAGCTTTCTTGAGGGACATTTGTTTGTATGGTTGTAGCCGTAGAAATACCCAGTCACCTACATCAAAACTTCTTTCACTGTGATGTTGATATGCCTGTTGTTTCATTCTATTCTGCGCCAAAGTGAGGTTATCCTTTAAGAGTTGGAGAACTTTTTGTTGATGCTCGATGTGATCTTCCACTGCTTTAACCTTAGAATTTTCTCTTAAATATGATGTGATGGATGGTGGATGATATCCATAAAGTGCCATAAATGGGATCTTTTTTGCTACAGTATGGAAGGAAGTGTTATACCACCATTTAGAAAGAGGCAACCATTTGACCCATTGTGTCTGTTTATCAGATACAAAGCAATGAAGATACCCTTCCAAACATTTGTTCACTATCTCAGTTTTCCCATCAGATTGAGGATGATAAGATGAGCTATGAGCTAACTAAGTAACCAGATAAGAAAATAATTTTGTCCAAAAATTTGTAGTGAAAATAGGATCTTTGTCACTTACAATAATCTTTGGGTTTCCATGTAGCTTTTGAATTATTTCCATAAATGCAGTAGCAACTATATTGGCTTTAAATGGATGATATAATGAAAAAAAGTGTGCATACTTGGTAAGTCTATCAACTACCACCATGATGACACTCTTTCCTTTGGACTTGGGTAAACCTATGATAAAATCCATCGAAACCTCCTCCCAACATTGACTTGGAATGGACAAAGGTTGTAATAGACCTGGGGTCTTAATTGTCTCAACTTTATTTTGTTGGCAAAACAAACATTCTGCCACAAACTTTTGAATATCATATTTAAGGTCATCCCAAAAAAATTCCTTCTTAACCTTGTGGTAAGTTTCTAAAAATCTTAAATTCCCTCCTAAGGGAGATGTGTGCAATTCCCTAAGAATCTTTTGTTTGAGTTGGGAATTCTTACATAGGTATAAGTGATATTTGTACCATAATGAATTATTTTTCCAGCTAAATGTATCAGATGTACTGGGATCTTGCTGTAACTTTTGAATGAGTGCCCACACTTCTTCGTCATTCTTCCATTCATCCCTTGATTTATTTATTGAATCTAGTTGGATAATAGAAATGACACAAAGAAATGCTTCCACATCCTTTCTTGAGAGTGCATTTGCAATAACATTTTGCTTCGATTTTTTGTAGATGATTTCAAAATCATAACCCAACATCTTTGTGACCCACTTTTGCTGCTCTTCTGAAGGTAATCTTTGTTCTAAAAAAATTTAATACTATCATGATCTGTTTTTACCTTGATGTGTCTTCCCATTAGGTAAGGTCATCATTTCTTAAGTGCATGTACTATTGCCAACATTTCCTTCTCATAAATAGCTTTGTGTAAATATTTTCCTTTTATTGGATGAATTTAGAAAGAAATGGGTCTTTCTTCTTACATTAAGACAACACCAATTCCATTTCTTGAGGTATAACATTCCACAATAAAGGTTTTTGTGAAGTCTGGAGTAGCTAAGACGGGTGCTTGGAAAATTTCCTCTTTAAGATGTTCAAAGGCCTTTGTTGCTTCTAGACCCCAAGAAAAATGCATCTTTCTTCAATAATGTTGTTAGAGGTGCCACTATTCTCCCATAATTCTTAACAAACTTGAGATAATACCCTGTCAACCTAAGAAATCCTCGCAGATTCTTTATGGATGTGGGATTTTCCATTTCTTAATGACTTTAATTTTGCTAGGGTCTACCTTAATGTAGAAATTTTGAATAATAAACACATATTCAACAGAGATTATCCCGATTATACACTATTGCGGAATACATGCATAATACATAACCTCCTCTACGTTGATCATCAATTTAGCAGCATCAAAAACAATGAAACATCAATAGCATGCACACATTAACACAATATGTAACCCAGGGAAAGCTTATAGCTGAAAACCACACACTATCTGTATATTAATGATTGAGAACATGTAACATTACATAGTAAAATACTCCTCACAAGTATCCAGCACTATCTCCACCTGTTACACACAAAACTAGCTCAGATTTGATCTCCAAATCTCCCCCGCTGCTTTGCCTGCCTCCACTGCACAATCCTACAAGAGAATGAATGAGAATGGCTGATCCAAACTCGTTTTTACCTTGTGAAAGTCACCCACACTGTAAATCACATGAGCAAAAGCTATATTTCACTTGGTATTGGCCCACACTACGCAGAGATCATTGGCATAACTCAATCCCATGCATGTGCACAATCTCATGCACAACTGATAGCAATCTCAACCTCTAACACCTGTCTCCACTGAACTGTACATGCACTGAGTTAACTGATGTATTCTTCAGTTGCATTATGAGTTAATAATTAGTGAATTAATTAATAACTAATTCACACAACTCATCACTTAGTCTATTGATCAGTTAGACTAAATACAACTAGTTCAACTAAGTCAAACTGAACACAACTCCATTAACTGCTCATCCAACTCCACAGAACTCAACCACATGAGTTCTAACTGATGTCCTGCATGCAATAGCTCAACTAACACATAAGAAAACGTATTTCCTTCTGACAGCTGCATGTGCCACATCTGTAGCTCAAACTGAAGTGCTCCAAGAGGATAAGATAAAGTTTATAGTCTAAATATTATTATGAGACAATAATATTTGACTTTTCTATTTTTGACTAGCAGTCTAAAAATAGACTCTGATCACTCCTGCTGTGATCACTCCTACTGTGATCACTCCTGCTGTGATCACTCCTGCTGTGATCACTCCTGCTGTGATCCAAAAATAGACTTTGCGCCATAATTTTCCTGCGGGCCCACTTAGTGAAGGCGACTCCTTTCCACTAAGCTCCATCATCTTGTTGCATTCTCAAAAAGCATTTCTTGTTGCACACTTTTCAACACTCCCTCTCAACAAGAAAGGCTTCCTCTCAAACCCGATCTTGTAACTCTGGAATGTTTTGCATGCAACACATCTGCCCGCTCCACTTTGCTCCAACAACACTTGGAACAAAAACACTCCCAACTGACCACTCCATTGGGATAGGAAGATACTCTGATGCTAAGCTCTACCTGCTGCTGACAAGTGCTCCCTCTCTGACATCTATGCTACTACAACATCTCCATGCATCTCGCACCATTGCACACCTCTCTGTGCCACCTAGCACTGTGCAAAACACTTGTGCCTCTCGCATTGCTGCAGCCTGCATGCTATGCGCTATCCTGGGATTCCCTGCACTGTTGCTCTCTCTGTCGCTCCATCCGCATCTGTCTTTACCCAACCAATCAGTTCCTGCTACTCCACATCGGGGCTCCCGTAGCAAGGTCTCATCCAAGAGGTTGGGTACCTCAAGGATCCTGCCCCTCCTCCTTGGGATAATCAATCCACATCACCCCACCTCCTACCTGGAGGTATGGTTGCATGCGATCCCTCATCCCACCTGGCTCAAAGTTTCCCCCTACTGGAGGTCTCTGCATGAGTAGATGTCTCTACTCGATCTCCTCTCAGCTTCCCTTGTTGTGGCTGCTCCACAACCTCCTGAAGCTGCTGCACCAATCATGGCTCCTCCACAATCGTCTGAGACTTCTTCTAGCTCTGCATGTTAAGAGGTAATATATGCTCCCTCTCAACCACCAAGTCTCCATCAGTTGCCTCGCTGCTCAAGGCTTTGCATGCATCTTGAACCTCAAGAGCATACAGGTTCTTGACCCGTGAACCAGTCTACTTCACCTATCTAGTGATGATGTGTCTAAGGAAAACCTTTCCCTTACTGAAGACTACATCATAGCCTCTGTCTTCCAGCATCACGATCGACACCAAGTTTCTCTTCAGTCCTAGTACATACTTGACATCGGTCAAGGTAAGGCGAGCTCCATGCTCCCTCTGAAAAATAATTATGCCTACACCTGAGACACTATACTTCTCATCATTACCCATCGCTATGAGTATCTGGAGATCTTTCTCCTCCAAAGTACTGAACAAACTTTTGTCACCGGTCATGTGGAAAGAAGCTCCATTGTCAAGAAACCAACCACTTCCCACCATGGATGAAACCATGCATGCGAAGAGTGTGAAGTCCAACTCAAACTGTGAAGCAAGTGAGGCTGCCTCACCTTCAGATCCTTCCCCGGATCCCTTCTTGGATTTCTTCTTTGGGCAATTAGTAGCATAATGGCCCAACTCATGACAACGAAAGCATCTCATCTTCGACTTGTCAACCTTCTTCCCATCATTAGAAGAACTGGATTTGAAAAGAGAGCCCTTCTCCTTCCCCTTCTTTGCTTTGGCAGCTAAAGAAAAATTTTCTTCACTAGATGCCTTTGATGAAGATCCATCCCTGGTATTCTGCCTGATCTCCTCTTGCACAAGATCCGACCAAAGTCTCTCCTATCCTGGCAATTTCTCCCAACCATTGACAGAGTCGTGATAGGAATTCCAACACTTCCGAAGACCAAGGAGAGCCAAGCTCATCAAGTCCTCATCATCGACAGTCACCCCCACACTTCCCAGCTCATCCCGACATTGGGTGAACTTTGTGAGATACTGGGGCATACTGTCTCCATTCTCACACTTAGATGTTTTTGAGTTTATCCTTGAGCGCCATTCCACCAGCTCAAAACTCAACTGCTTTTGATCTAAAATTCGTGAGAACAAAGTATTTCTTGTACAGAGATTGACTGTATGGGCATTCACTGGATATCTCACCTTCCAAAAGAAAGATGAATCCAGAGGCTACCTGGCCTGATTATAGACTCTGCCTGAAGAAATAGAATGTAAACACTTCCTGAATAGTAGATCTGATGATCAACAGCTCTTATACCATGTAGAAATTTTGAATAATAAACACATATTCAATAGATATTATCCCGATTATACACTATTGCGGAATACATGCATAATACATAACCTCCTCTACATTGATCATCAATTTAGTAGCATAAAAAACAATGAAACATCAATAGCATGCACACATTAACACAGTATGTAACCCGGGGAAAGCTTACAGTTGAAAACCCCACACTATCTGTATATTAATGATTGAGAACATGTAACATTACATAGTACAATACTCCTCACAAGTTTCCAGCACTATCTCCACCTGTTACACACAAAACTAGCTCAGATTTGATCTCCAAATATCCCCCGCTGCTTTGCCTGCCTCCACTGCACAATCCTACAAGAGAATGAATGAGAATGGCTGATCCAAACTAATTTTCGCCTTGTGAAAGTCACCCACACTGTAAATCACGTGAGCAAAAGCTATATTTCACTTGGTATTGGCCCACACTACACAGAGATCATTGGCGTAACCCAATCCCATGCATGTGCACAATCTCATGCACAACTGATAGCAATCTCAACCTCTAACACCTGTCTCCACTGAATTGTACATGCACTAAGTTAACTGATGTATTCTTCAGTTGCATTATGAGTTAATAATTATTGAATTAATTAATAACTAATTCACATAACTCATCACTTAGTCTATTGATCAGTTAGACTAAATACAACTAGTTCAACTAAGTCAAACTGAACACAACTCCATTAACTGCTCATCCAACTCCGCAGAACTCAACCACATGAGTTCTAACTGATGTCCTGCATGCAATAGCTCAAATAACACATAAGAAAACGTATTTCCTTCTGACAGCTACATGTGCCACATCTGTAGCTCAAACTGAAGTGCTCCAAGAGGATAAGATAAAGTTTATAGTCTAAATATTATTATGAGACAATAATATTTGACTTTTCTATTTTTGACTAGCAGTCTAAAAATAGACTCTGATCACTCCTACTTTGATCACTCCTGCTGTGATCACTCCTGCTGTAACACTCCTGCTGTGATCACTCCTACTGTGATCCAAAAATAGACTTTGCGCCATAATTTCCCTGCGGGCCCACTTAGTGAAGGCGACTCCTTTCCACTAAGCTCTATCATCTTGTTGCATTCTCAACAAGCATTTCTTGTTGCACACTTTTCAACACTTAACACCTTCATGAGATATAATATGCCCCAAATATTCCACCTCTTTTACTCCAAAGAAACATTTTGAGGTTTTTGCATATAATTGTTTCTCATCCGATAGTTTGAGCACTCTATCAACATGTTGAACATGATCCTTCCAAGACTTGCTATAGATTAGTATATGATCAAAAAATACTAACACAAATTTTCTAAGGAAGGGTTTGAAAATGGAATTCATCAAACCTTGATATGTAGAAGATGCATTGGTAAGGCCAAAAGGCATGACCAAAAATTCATAATGACCCTCATGAGTTCAAAATGTTGTTTTTAGAATGTCTTCAGTCTTCATTCTGATTTGATGATATCCAGAACAAAGGTCTAACTTGGTGAAGTAAATTGCTCCATGCAATTCATCCAATAATTCATCAATGACAGGAATGGGGAATTTATATTTAATAGTGAGCTTATTGAACTCCCTATAATCTGGACACATGCACCATGATCCATCCTTCTTTTGCACCAATACTGTCGTAGCAGAGAAATAACTTTGACTAGGTTGAATTATACCATCCTCTAGCATTTCTACAACCATACGTTCAATTTCACTCTTTTGGGCATAGGGATATTTGTAAAGCCTGATGTTTGGAGGAACACTTCCTGGAATCAAATGAATAGCATGATCATGATCATGAATAGGTGGGAGGCCTTTGGGAGTCTCAAATACCCTGGAATGATTGTCCAATATGTTTTGGAGATCTAGAGAAATAGATGATTCCAATGTGCGAACCTCTAGCGAACATAATTATGCAATTAAGCCTTGTTGTTCTTTCTTTAGAAGCTTTGTCATGCCGTTAGAGCTAATTATCTTTCCCGGTTTCCCTGTGATACTGCTTAATTCAACTTCCTTTCCTTCTAAAACAAATTTCAAGAAAATTTCTTGAAATTTAAAAGTTATTGTACCCATTGGACTCCTAGTATAGCATCAGCACCACCCATTGGAATGGAAAGCATTGGACTATTCAACACATATTCTCCTATGGATAGCTTGATATTATGGAAATTTCCAGAGCAATTTATGGTTCCTCCATTTGCAGCTATCACTTGGCACTTTGGTGCTAGATATAGGAAGCAATTCAATTGCTTGGCTATCTTACAACGAATAAAATTATGGGTACTACATGAATCAAACAACACTATTACCCTTTTCTTCTTGATATGTCCTTCTATCTTGATAGTTTGAGGAGTGGTAATTACAGTCAATGCATTACAAGATATGGTCAGATTCATTTCTTCTTTATCTAGGGTTTGTTCTTGTTGTGTATCCTCTTCTTTTGATGTTTCTTGTTCCTTTTCTTCCTCCTCTTCACAATCTATGTAAAATAATTTCTTCTCAGCAAACTTATGACCTTTAGTGTATTTGTTATCACAACTGTAACAAATCTCTTTTTCTCTTTTTTCTTCCAATTGTTGTGGTGTCAACCTTGTGCATTATGGAAGGCTAGGTGCAACAACACTTCCATCTTTATAGTTGTGAGTGGTAGGCTTTCTTGTTGCCATAATTTTGCTTTCAATTTTTTTTGCCAACCTGAATTATTTCTCCAATGAATCAAATTCCCATAGGAGAACCTCATATTGGATGTTATCCTTTAAAGTCCCTATGAACACATCAATCCTATGCTCCTCTGGAATATATTTTACCCTTATATTCAATTTTTTTAAGTCCTCAATGTGCTCCACCATTGAACCCTTTTGTTTGAGATTTATCAATTAGCTAAAAAAAGTGTTGCTTTTTGTATCCTCATAATGTGCTATCATTTCTTCTATAAAAATTTACCAAGTGACAATTTTTTTATGAGAGAAAAGCCATCAATACCATACAAACTAATTGGGTTCCAAATATAAAGTTGTAATGCATACCTTTTGTGTACTTTGCACATTATGGAGATCGAAATATTGCTCCGTCTGTAATATCCATGTTACGTGATCCTTGACATCAAGCTTCCTCATATTGATCTTTCGAACATGGAGAGTCTTAAATCCAATGTTAAAGTCTATGAAATCATGACTAACATTTCTTTTGTTCTCATCACGAGTTTCCTTTACTACCCTTTCGCCATTAGTAAGCATTTCTTGTAGCAACTTTGTCAAATATATCTTCAAATATTCCATGTTTCCTTTAAGTTTTGCTTCTATACCATCCATCTTAGATTCCATGCCATCCATCTTAGATTCCATTCCATTATTTAAACCATCCATCTTAGCTTCAGTTACTTTTTGTGAGAGCGAAATTTGTTGCACTTGGTCTCGTAATTTTGATATATCATGTTGCATTTCTTCCTCTTCTTCAAGTGTCATAGTAGATATTTCAAGTTGTTGGAAATAATACTGAGAGGGGGGGTGAATCAGTATTATCTAGCAATTTAACAAATCTTCCTTATTTGATCTTTTGAATTATTCTTGCATATCAGTACCATAAAATAATGAGCATGAACAAAGAAAATAGACAGTCACACCAAAGAACACAAGATGTAAGGTGGAAACCCAATGTGGGAGAAAACCACCTGCTGCAATATGTCTCTATCTTCTTTCAATTTAGAAACTTCTTTTACAATGATTTTGTACTGGTGCAGTCCTTTACCAGTACGTAGGCTGCAACCTGCAGAGAGCTACAACTTTCTCTCTTTCTCGTTTTCCAGTCTACTCCTGGAAGGGAGCTACAACCCCCTACTTCTTTTCATAAAGCATCAGATGATCAACAAGTACATAACAGATATAGACCACTACAGATATCAGATCAGCAATAACAGAACTAACCCAGAACACCTTATCAACAGAACATCTTAAAACAGAGACGCAGTTTTTCCTTCTGTGGCCTGCGACCAGACGCAGTAAACCTTCTGCTACTCTGCGTCCACACGCAGATATCCTTCTGCTGTGCTGCGTGCCCACGCACTGTTCCTTTAACTGCTCTGCGTTCTGTTGCTTCAGGGACGCACCCAAAGATACTATCGCGCCGCGTCTTTCGCTACAGAGACGCACCTGAACACACTATCGCGCCGCGTCTTTTGCATCAGAGACGCACCTGAACCTTGATCGCTCTGCGTCCCCACGCAGATCTACAGTCACTGCGCTGCGTCCCAGACGCACCTGAACTTCGTCTGCCCTGCGTCCCCACGCAGATCTCCAAACTCTGCACTGCGTCCCGGCGCGCTTTCCTTTCACTGAACCTGCGTCCCTTCAGATATAAATGATATGAAGACTTCAGGACTAACCCAAACAGTCAGATCTACAGATCTGATCATGCGCCATAGAGATCACAGTCCATTAGAAGATTCGCCCTCTTAGATCTGGACTAGATCTCACCAAATAAGATATTCAACCAAAGACAATGCTCAATCCAAATGAACTACTTTGCTTTATATAAGCAAGCTCCTCCCCAAAACATGGAACAATACCATGAGCCGACACCATAGAAACACAAAACCGTCGGCTAGATACCACACAAGAAACCCCCACATGCTTTTTCTCTGCCTTGAAATGTGTGCACTGGGTGGACACACCCCCGGAACGGCTGGCCAGTGTCGCTGGACGCGGACCCTGCATGGTGTACCTGCGGGTACGCACCTCCTGAACTGGTTTCCTGCGTCCTTCTTAAATTTCAACAAACTGAGAGCCTTGCCACTGGAGTTGACATCAAGTACAACATCTGTAACATACAGTCATACCAGAAAACATAATGCCAACAATCTCCCCCTTTGGACTTGATGGCAACCTTACAAACTTTCAGCTTCATTCTCCCCCTTTGACATCAAGGGCAAAAGGTATGCTCCCCCTAAGCTCATGCTCCTCCAGATCTGCAACAAATAACCAGAGATCCACCATGAAAGAGATAGAGACATATTGCAGCTATTTCCAAGATCTCCTTCTCCATAATGCCAACAATGCATTATGTGCTCCCCCTGAGCCTGTACCACCAATAAGAAGATGTTCAACAATAAGATGATGCATCAACAACCCCTAGCTTTTGCCTGAGGTATTCAAACGTGTCCCTGGGCAATGGTTTGGTGAGAATATCAGCAACTTGTTCCTTGGAAGGAACATACTCCAACTTGACTTTCTGTTCAAGCACTTGTTCCCGGAGAAAATGGTACTTGATTGGTATGTGCTTGGTTTTTGAATGCATAACAGGGTTCTTTGAGATGCTGATTGCAGTTGTATTATCACATAAGATGGGGATTGGTGGTGTACAAGTGATTTGAAAATCCTGCAAAGTCTGCATCATCCAAAGAAGTTGGGTGCAACAAGATGCAGCAGCAACATATTCCGCTTCAGCTGTAGACAAGGCAATCGAACTCTGTTTCTTGCTGAACCAAGATACCAGTCCGGAACCCATAAAGAACGCACCACCACTTGTGCTTTTCCTGTCATCCACGCTTCCGGCCCAATCTGCATCTGTATAAGCATGAAGAGTAAGATCTGTATCTCTAGGATACCATAAGCCATAATTTTGAGTCCCTTGAAGATATTTGAAGATTCTCTTTACTGCCTGAAGATGAGTCTCCTTCGGATTTGCCTGAAATCTTCCAACTATTCCAACTGCATGCATGATGTCCGGTCGGGTACCTGTCAAATATAGTAAACTTCCAATCATAGATCTGTAGGTTGGTTGATGTACTGCTGCAGATTCATCATTTGCACTGAGACTACATCCTGTGACCATGGGTGTACATACTGGTTTTGCATCTTCCATGCCATATTTCTTCAAAATCTGTTTGAGATACTTGGTTTGAGATAAAAAGATTCCTCCTTCCTTTTGTTGGATTTGCAAACCAAGGAAATATGTCAGTTCTCCTAGCAAGGACATTTCAAATTCTTTCTGCATGACCGAGGCAAAACTTTGACTCATAGCTTCTTCATTGCTGCCAAAAATAATGTCATCTACATACACAACAAGTATTAGCAATTTGTCATTTTCAACTTTTATATACAGATTGCTATCTGCTGAACCTTTTGAAAAACCTTGTTGATGAAGATATTTGTCCAACCGGTAGTACCAAGCCCTTGGAGCTTGTTTGAGACCATAGAGAGCCTTTTTCAATCGGCATACAAGATTTGGATCATTTCCAAGAATGAACCCATCTGGCTGTTCAATGTACACTTCTTCTTCCAAGTCTCCATTCAGAAAGGCTGATTTCACGTCCATTTGAAATACTTTGAAGTTTTGAAAACTTGAGAGAGCAAGGAACATTCGGATGGCCTCAAGTCTTGCAACAGGAGCAAAAGTTTCTTCAAAGTCTATTCCTTCTTGCTGTGCATACCCTTTACAAACAAGTCTGGCTTTGTTTCTAATTACGTCTCCATTTTCATTCAATTTATTTTTGAAGACCCATTTTGTTCCGATAACATTCTTATCCTTTGGTCTAGGAACCAGCTCCCAAGTGTTGTTCTTTTCGATTTGCTCAAGTTCTTCATCCATTGCTTTTACCCAACATTCATCTTTGCATGCTTCTTTCACATTTTGTGGTTCAGTAGAGGATAGTAATGCCAAATAGCTTGAGGCTTCTGCAACTGTTCTTCTTGTTTGTACACCTGCTTCTTTCTGCCCCACAATCTGAGATTCTGGATGATTCTTCTGAACATATCTGGATGGAGTTTTCTCTTCTATTCTTGTCTGCTCCTCTGGTTCTTCTTGAGGTTCTTCTTCTTCATCATTCTGTCTTTGAGGGTAGCCTTCATTTTCTTCGATATCTTCCTGATGTACTTGCCTAGGAATGTATCCCTTCTCATCAACCACCACATCAATGTTGTCAACAATTCTGCCAAGTCTTTTATTGTAGCACTTGTATGCTTTGCTATGTGGAGAGTAACCAAGAAGAATGCCTTCATCTGCTCTAGGTTCAAGTTTGCCAAGCTGCTCATCAGTATTCTTGATATAGCATTTGCTCCCAAAGATTTTGAAGTGCTTTACCGAAGGAGTTTTACCACTCCAGAGCTCATGAGGAGTTTGAGTGCTGTTCACCCGGACATTTGTCTTGTTGAGAATAATAACTGTAGCATGTGCAGCTTCACCCCAGAAAGTTGCGGGAGTTCCTGATTCATCAAGCATAGCACGAGCCATTTGTTGGATTGTTCTGTTCATTCTTTCAACAACTCCATTTTGCTGAGGAGTTCTAGCTGTAGAGAATTCTCTCCTTATGCCATGTTCATCACAGAAATCGAAAAATTCATTTGAAGTAAATTCCCCACCTCTGTCGGATCTGAGGCACTTAATTTTGTGACCTGATTCATTTTCAACCAAGGCTTTGAAGGATTTGAATTTTTCGAAAGCTTCATCTTTGTGCTTCATAAATCCTAACCAGACAAACCTGGAGAAATCGTCAATAAATAATATCAAGTATTCCTCTCCTCTAGGTGTTCTTTTCCTGAATGGACCACATGTATCTGTATGTACTAGCTCAAGAGGCATGCTAGCTTATCCTTCCTTCTCTGGAAAGTTAGTCCTGGTTTGTTTTCCAAACTGACATGATCTGCATATGGTGTTGTCAGGAATTTTGATATCTGGAAGATCGCGAACTGCCTGATATTTGCATGCTTTACTTATTTGTGAGAAGCTTAGATGTCCCAACCTTCGATGCCATAACCAGTGCTCTTCATCCTTGCTTAGATAGCATTGTTGTTGTCCTTCTTCAAATATGTACAGATTATTTGGAGTTCTTTTGCCTTTGAGTACTGTTTTACCTGTATCAAGATCACGAACAAGACATCCATTTGATCTGAAAATAACCTCGGTTCTTTGATCACACATCTGGCTGACACTTAGAAGATTATGCTTCAATCCATCAACATACAAAACATTTCCAGCCTTGACCTTTTCTTTTAAAGGAGCAATCCCTTTTCCTTTTATAGTTGCAGGAGTATCATTTCCGAAAGAAACTTTCTTTGTTTTTGAGCTTCCCTAGTCATGATTGTTTTATATGCAACACATTGAGCTGCTTTGTGACCAAAGTTATGGCAAGAAAAGCATTGTCCATTGAAGAAGCTTCTGCGATTATTGAATCTACCAGCCAACTGATTGTAATTTCTATTTTCATCTATTCTTGAACCAAACTGAGAAGATTTTACCTGTGGCTGGTTGTAGCTTTTGTTCACCCTTAAGATGGATTGCCCCTGATAGTTTCTATTTGTAATTCGTCCCTGCTTTACCTGATTATCTTCATTGTTCTTCTGCTCATTTCTTCTTGCTGCATCAAGATAACTTTTTGAGGTGGATGCTTGAGAGGTTTCTCCATTATAGCCCAAACCTGTCTTGTTTAGAGGAGACCGTTGCACATTGATAATCTCATCCAAAGTTTCAGATCCTTTGACAAACTTAAGATTAATAGCTTTTGTTTTCTCAATTTCTTTTCTGAGACCAACAATTTCACCTTCTAGTTTTTCAAGATGTTTTTCCTTTTCATCAATTTGAAATTGTAGAGTATCAATGATCACATTCTTTTCTTCTATACATCTCTTGAGTCTAGTAATTTCATCATAGAGATTATCCACATCTACAGCATCCTCATAATCATCATCTTCAAATGCCATTAACAGCTTATATTTATTACCTTGTTCATCTTCATCACTGTTTGATAAGCCATCACTATCTTCATGGGTGTAGTAGCTTTTCTTATTTGCACTTTGTTTCTTGTTCCATCTAGCAGGTTCCTTTCCTTTATCCTTATAAGGACATTTTGCAGCATAATGACCTACTCTTCCACAAGCAAAGCATTTAAAAGGTAGCTTACCTCTGAACCTTCCAGAACCCCTTTGAAGATTTCTGACAAAGTTTGATTCTTCTTCCTCTTCTTCTGGAACATGGCTTGCTTCATAGTAATCTTCTTTGCCTGATGCCTTAAAAGCAGCTTCCCTTCTGTCTGATGGACCTCCCTTTCTCATTTCATAAGCAGTTAGAATTCCATGTAGCTGAGACATAGTGAGAACACGGAGATTTTCCTTTTCTTCTATTGCAGATACTTTAGATTCAAACTTGGGGGATAATGATCTTAGAATCTTTTCAACTACTATAGCCTCTTTTATTTCTTCACCCAAATTTTTCATACAATTAACAATCTCATCTACCCGAAGAAAATAATTAGCCACACTTTCATCATTATACATCTTGAGAGTCTCATATTGAATCCTGAGAGTTTGAAGTTTAGCTCGTTTTACATGTTCATCTCCTTCATAGCTCGTGACCATTTTGTCCCATATCTCTTTTGCTGATTTGAAGTGCATTACCTTCATGAATTCTGTTTGGGATATACTTCCTAATAGAGTACTGACTACTTTTGCATTTGTTTCATACTTCTTTTTCTCAGCTGGATCTGTAGGAGTAGCTGAAGGAAAAGCATAGCCTGTTTCTACAATGTCCCAAACTTCTGTACCAAGAGATTGAAGATATGCAGTAACTCTTACCTTCCAATAATTGAAGTTTGTCCCATCAAAAATCGGTGGCCTGATTGATGCTTCTCTCTCGTAGTTGCTCATGATGAATGATCTACCTTCAAGCGATCAAGCTTTTCTGAAGGACCTGCTCTGATACCAATTGTTGGAAATAATACTGAGAGGGGGGGTGAATCAGTATTATCTAGCAATTTAACAAATCTTCCTTATTTGATCTTTTGAATTATTCTTGCATATCAGTACCATAAAATAATGAGCATGAACAAAGAAAATAGACAGTCACACCAAAGAACACAAGATGTAAGGTGGAAACCCAATGTGGGAGAAAACCACCTGCTGCAATATGTCTCTATCTTCTTTCAATTTAGAAACTTCTTTTACAATGATTTTGTACTGGTGCAGTCCTTTACCAGTACGCAGGCTGCAACCTGCAGAGAGCTACAACTTTCTCTCTTTCTCGTTTTCCAGTCTACTCCTGGAAGGGAGCTACAACCCCCTACTTCTTTTCATAAAGCATCAGATGATCAACAAGTACATAACAGATATAGACCACTACAGATATCAGATCAGCAATAACAGAACTAACCCAGAACACCTTATCAACAGAACATCTTAAAACAGAGACGCAGTTTTTCCTTCTGTGGCCTGCGACCAGACGCAGTAAACCTTCTGCTACTCTGCGTCCACACGCAGATATCCTTCTGCTGCGCTGCGTGCCCACGCACTGTTCCTTTAACTGCTCTGCGTTCTGTTGCTTCAGGGACGCACCCAAAGATACTATCGCGCCGCGTCTTTCGCTACAGAGACGCACCTGAACACACTATCGCGCCGCGTCTTTTGCATCAGAGACGCACTTGAACCTTGATCGCTCTGCGTCCCCACGCAGATCTACAGTCACTGCGCTGCGTCCCAGACGCACCTGAACTTCGTCTGCCCTGCGTCCCCACGCAGATCTCCAAACTCTGCACTGCGTCCCGGCGCGCTTTCCTTTCACTGAACCTGCGTCCCTTCAGATATAAATGATATGAAGACTTCAGGACTAACCCAAACAGTCAGATCTACAGATCTGATCATGCGCCATAGAGATCACAGTCCATTAGAAGATTCGCCCTCTTAGATCTGGACTAGATCTCACCAAATAAGATATTCAACCAAAGACAATGCTCAATCCAAATGAACTACTTTGCATTATATAGGCAAGCTCCTCCCCAAAACATGGAACAATACCACGAGCCGACACCATAGAAACACAAAACCGTCAGCTAGATACCACACAAGAAACCCCCACATGCTTTTTCTCTGCCTTGAAATGTGTGCACTGGGTGGACGCACCCCCGGAACGGCTGGCCAGCGTCGCTGGACGCGGACCCTGCATGGTGTACCTGCGGGTACGCACCTCCTGAACTGGTTTCCTGCGTCCTTCTTAAATTTCAACAAACTGAGAGCCTTGCCACTGGAGTTGCCATCAAGTACAACATCTGTAACATACAGTCATACCAGAAAACATAATGCCAACACAAGTTGCTTACTAGGTGTTTCCATTTTCTTTCTTCAGGTCATCAATGAATGATATTTATGCTTCAAACTTCTCTTTGAATAACTTAAACTACTTTCTCAAACAAGGTTTATGCAAATTTAGAAAAAACACTACACACCTTTTTTTTTCCACTTTGTATGAGCTTGATCTTGAAATTCCTGTAACTCTGTAATTTCGGATCTCCAAGTTCTAAAATTTTGGTCTGTGATAGCCCTCTGAGTCTTCTTTCCAACCCCGCAAGTCTGATCGAAATTGAATTCCCAAAGAAAGAGTTATGCCCAATCTCACGCAATGAACTAATTATAGATGAGTTCAGCAGAGCAAATTTGTACGATGTTCCACGTGTCATTATTTCAACCTTAGGTTCTGAAAACGATAACCAAAAAACTAAATTCTATTATATTTCTGTCACTTATTACAAAATTTGAATTAGATGCTCAGAGAGAATCTATGACAATCTTCCCAAGGTGACCTATTTGAGATCCAATTCAGGAGCTTGCAAAAATCCTAACTTTCTCAGTTCATATATCCGAAAATATAGCGAGACAAGATATGAAATTAGGTCACGCGGTTCATCACGATTTCTTCTCAAACGGGTTTTAATTTCAGCTTCTTAATATTCGTAGAAAACAAGTTATAGCGAAAATTCCACGATGACTTGTTTGAAGCAACGAAACACTAGAATCCAAAGCTCTAATACCAATTGTTATGCAACTAGCTCACAAAATAGAAGAAAGAAATAGATCAACAACTTAAAACGTAGCCTCTTCGAGAGGGAAACCTCCTTTACATTACAAAAATGAAAAATTCTTGGATCATACAAATGACAAGACCTTTATATATATAAGAGTTTAAGGGGTCACAATATAATTAGAGTCTGCATAACATAATAATGTAAGGGCACAACAATAACAATAGTGGGCTTCTATGGGGTACAATAATAATAATATGGGGACAACATGGGCACAACAATAATAATAAGGGGTACAATGACAATAATTATAAGGGAATACACTAGTATTATAGGGACCTAACATTTTATCATGTCCAACTTCTCACCCCAATTGGGGGGATAACACAAGATTTGAACCCAAGGCTTCTGGTTCGGTGAGACTTTAGTTTCACGGCCATTGCCAATTGATCTATCCCAAGAAGACTAGTCATAAATAACATTAATACAATTAAATATTTTTATTTTTTCACATACATATTTTCATTATTTAAGAATAATCCAAATTGCATGGATTTTATAGGGTAAAAGGCAAGGTTTGTGTGCCTCAAATAAATGCACACCAGGACCTGTAATTAGTTGGAAATGATATAATGATCATTACATCCTATGGGTATGAAAAATTGTACCTCATTATTTTGGTGTAAGAACACCCAAATGGGCCTCGTCTTGTGGTGTAACAATACCCTAATGGGCCTCAATCTTGTGGTTTAACATCAACCTAATGGGCCTCAATCTTGTGGTTTAACATCACACTAATGGGCCTCAATTCTTGGGTATAATAGTGGCCTCCTTGGGACTTCTTTTTTATGATAACACCACAGTTCCATAATGAGCCTTAGTCTTGTGGTGTAACATCACCCTAATGCACCTAGGTATTGTGGTGTAATAACACCCTAATGGACCCTAGTTCTTGGGTATGACAATGACCTCCTTGGGCCTTCTTATATGTGATATGAGAAAAGATTATGACAGAGATATGTTGAGCCCTACGACAAAGATATCATAACAAACCTCTTGTTGTTTTCTTTAGCTTGTGTGGTGGTAGTCTTAATTCTGGAAATAATTGCAATCTTGGATTTTAGAAATTCCTTGATACAGTCATGCCATGGCTAGCTATCCTCCTTCTAGAGGGTGTTAATGTGACAAGATGCATGAGATAATGAAGGAGACGAGACACCTATCTAGTCAATTGGAAGGCCTATGTAATTCTATGGTCTACATTAGTACTCAGATGGAATCCCAAATGAAGAATAATGAAGAGTTGGAAGGGTAAAGAATTCAAGGACCCTAGTTATTTAATGCAAGGTGTTGTGGTCAAAGGTTATTTTTTAATTTTCCCCTCTCTCTCTCTCTCTCTCTCTCTCTCTATATATATATATATATATATATATATATATATAAGACTTTGGTTGTAGGGACTAGGAAAATGTTTATACAACAATCCATTTTCAAATGTTTTATTTATACTTTATATAGAAGCCTAACATTTCAGGCTAAAAAGTGAAACATTAAACTATATAAAAGTGGGTCCAAAAGTTTTTTAAATTGGAAATTAAAGCACGTGCAAGTTTGGGGTTGGATCATCGGTCATTGGAATCAGCGCGAGGAATCAAAGGCTTTCCGATAGGTTAAAGCAATCTAAAGTTGCAGGATGAGGACTTGTCCAAAAGTAGGATGGCTAAATAACCCATCTCCAATCAATGACCATGATTCATTCTAAGAGGTCTCCTCTGTTTTTCAGAAAACACTATGGGGACCCCTCATAAGTGGTTAATGGTTTTTATGAAAACCATGCATCATAAGTTGGTGATAGCTCATGTACCCATGAAGCGAGCCAGAAAAGTGAGTGGGTCCCTACACATCATCAATGCATCTCACCCCTCCACGTTATCTCTCGTACTTCCCTATCACCCTTCTGTACCCCTTACATTATCAAGATTTTTTCATTTTTCTTGCTCAGTACAAAAAAGATAAAAGGTCATCCTACCTGTAATTTTCTTTGTCCTCCAAATGTAGACTTACGGTGACTAGTGACCAAAGTGTACATTTTTTATTCCACATCAACATTCAACTCTTTATTGTCTCTAGTTACTGTAATTCCACATTTATTCCTTGTCATTTATTTCAAATTGTAAACATGGAAAAAACCCTGAAATCAACTAAAAAACTGACAATCTCTATACCATATTTTCATACACTCCTTATGAACAAGGAAACCAAAGTATATGATCTGTGTTTCTCCTTGGACCTTTTGGAGATTCGATAGGACATTCTTGACTGTTCCAGTGACTTAGATTTTTGAGTCATCCAATCCGACATTTATCATGTAATTATCCCACATAACTATAATTTTCCTAAATTTTTTAGTTGGTTAGTGCCTTCCCTTGTCCCATAGAGGAATTTTGTTATGTATTCTTTAGGGGAGAATATTTTTTAGGTCACTTTAGAGTTAATACACAAATATTTTAATTTTCCTATAGTCGATAATCCCAAGATATTTTCATATGAGTCCTTACTCCTCACTTATAAACATCTTTCTAAAGAGAATAAGGAAGGTTTGTTTAAACTCATTCTGCCACCAAATTCCTAAATTCCTCCACCTGCAATGAATTATCCAACAACCTTATTTTCTGAAGTTGCATAGCATGTCTTAGTTATAATTTTTTCTCTTTTGGGAGAAGATGATACTGGGATAGTAAGTGAACAAGTCCTGCATTTTTTTATTTTGATGCTACAACCAAATATTGTTTTGGATATATTCCTTCTTACCTATCCAATTCTATCATTTTTCAATTTTGTAACTATCATATTTATGGTAATTTTAGATATCCCTTCGTCCCGGTTTTTATGTTCTTATATGTACATGCTGATAAGTTTGGCCATCTAGGTATTGATATGTGGGATTCAAAGAATCAAATGAAATTTGTGATTGAATGGACTAGTGTTTTTAGGAAGAAGGAAAATGATGAGCGATTTTCTTATTACTTGTAATCATTAATGGCCACTATATATACTATTTTAAACAATTAGCAGCCTCTAAGGATTTTTCTTGAAGCAAAAGAGTTGCTATAGCTAAGCAAGGACACCAGAGTGGGGTACTCGTAAATTTTTGAAGATTACACTGAGATAAGATTGTATGGGGTTGAAGTACCACCATATCATTTTCCAATATTCTTTCCTTTGAGGATATTTTCTCTTGAATTTATAAGGCAAAGTCTAAATGTTCACCAAGTTCATTTTGTTCCTGCACGCAAAGGGTATATTTTTAAGTTAGAAAGAACTGTTGGGCCATTCATCATGAATAGAAGACAAGCCCTCTTGCAAGTTGAATAAATTATTAAGGAGACTGGCTTTGATCAAGGGGAGAAGTATAAATATTTCCCTCATCACATAATTTTAAATAAAAGAGGGGAATCATTTTTCACCTTATATTTGATGAAAGCAAGCCATAACTTGAGAAAATGGAAAATCAAGAAACATGGCTAGGCAGCAAAATGTAGCAAAGAATAGATGTTCAAATACTTGTAGTGAGAGGGAGAAGATATTGAAGAGAACTATACCTAAACAATTTGATGTTGATATAGAAGACTCATAATCACAAAAGAGAGCAGAGGTTCAAAGAGAAGAAGAAGAAGAAGTACAAATTAAATTAACTGAGGGACCCTCAAATCAACTAGGTTTTCAAATGCAGTTGGGAAAAACAAAGTACTCTAGCTCCTCCTTTGTTTCCATTGATTTGGAAACATTCTCAATTGAGGAAACTCCCTACACCACAGAATTTTTACAAGGGAATTATCAACATATTGAAGAAATAACTCATAAGGTGAGAAGCAACGTGGCAACTCAACTAGCAACACAAGCGTCTCCAACTTATCAAATAAAACCACTCTCCTCTATGGCTTTAGGAAGGAACTAATTAAAATTGTTCCTCATGAATCTAGTTATTTAGTCTCTTCTGTTTGGACCTAATTTTAAAACATTAGTTCTATCCATAAATGTAGTTGACATCCCATTTCCTAACAAAATTAATTTGCATAGATGAGCAAGGGAAATGTTCTATGCTGAGCTAAGCAAAATCCACGAGGGCTTCACTAGAGAAGAAATACCATACCATGTGCGTTAATATTGGGGGATATATATTGAGGAAACAATGAAATAATAAATTGAGGAAATAATAGGGGGTAAAGGGTTTTTATATTTGTAGGTATAAAAAATGGAACTCAAAGTTAATGAAAAAATATAAAGGGGTATGAAAAATGTTAATGAAAAAATGGATACCTACAATATCTAGTGAAAGTGGGGTTTCTTAAAGTGGGAAGGTGTATTGGGTTCGTATTGGTAGGTGGTTAAATACTGTCATTTTTAGAGGTTTTTTCCAATATGTACTCAAATTAGGGGAATTATTTAGTATGTTTCGAATGCACATGATATTGCATAGGTTCATTGACTGAATCCCCTGTGGAAAAATCTCTTTGACAGTAAGTAAAGTAGAAAATATTTTGGAGAAAGTTTAAAATCAACTAAAGCAAGAAAAGGAAAATTCTAGAGCACTTCCACTATTCAAAATGAGGATTATAAGATGCTAGTTGTTAAATTAGGAATATAACCAGAAAACAAGGAAGCTATCAAAACCATGTTGTAAAACACAGAATTCGAGATGAAATCAATAAGAAAGAAGTTGGAAATGCTTAGAACTGGG
Source organism: Pinus tabuliformis (assembly GCA_031772625.1). NCBI lineage: Eukaryota > Viridiplantae > Streptophyta > Pinopsida > Pinales > Pinaceae > Pinus > Pinus tabuliformis. The sequence goes on along the minus strand of CM062812.1, from coordinate 694,086,694 downwards.
CATGCTCAAACAATTGAACTAGCTTAGATTGAGAAAGAGAAGGAAGTGTTGGTGAGAGAGTCAGTGGACAAAAACAAAGAAATTGTCATTTTGTAGGAGCAAGAGTAGGGCTTAAAACAATCAATAAAAAGCCATGTTTACACTATTGTGGTGCCAAGTGAGTAAAATGACCCCTTAGATAATATTACAGAAGTTATGGAAGAACTCAAAAATTTCAAAGGTTAAACTAAAGAAATTTTAGGAAAGCTTAACTCAAGTAAAGGAACAACTTGATATCAAGGACAAACAACTAACTACAATAAAAGAGAACAATGATTAGTTGACCACCAAGAACAAGCCAACACAAGATGAGATTAAGGAGTTAAAAACCAAATTGAAGGGAAATATCCCTCTGATTAAAGCTAGACAAATTGTTTGGGATGATATCATCCAAGAGGTCCATTCTATATGGTAGTATATTCATATAATTTCTCAATATAATATTATGATGAATGGGTTTGAATTAAGCATTGATGCATGTAAGAAAAATGTATAGAAAGAAGTAGTGAAGGCTAAAAATATGATCAAATATTTAAATGGAAAATATTCAACTAAATCAAGGGAATTAGATATCATAGAAAGAACTGGAGTAATTATGGAAATCAGTAAAATGAATGAGAAAAACCTACTTCATATTCAGGTTGAGAACATATTAAAGGAGGTTCATAATTCAATATTTTTGTTTGATTCCAAATTTGAGCAGAGGACTAGAGTTGGTCTACCTAGTTGTTGGGACCAACAATGAAATCTACTTTCTTGGGAACTATATGAAAAGGAACCGGTGGTTGTTAAAAGCAGAGTAGATTAAATACATGAAAAGAATACAATTCAAAAGGGGGAACTGTAATGTGCAGAGGCACTTCTAACTTCTTTGGCTGATGATGACACTATTTGTTGCAAAACCTAATTATACAAAGCTTTCAAATTTAAAATTTGTATTCTAGAAAATAATCCAGTGTAAGCTCCCAGATGAAGTAATTTGGAAGAAGTGTGAAAGTTTGATTACTATTATTGAAGTCGAAGTTCAAATGGCGAAACCAAGAACCAATCCTCAAAGTCAATGTTCCACTAGTCATCAAACGTCTCAAAAATGATAAAATTTCATTTTGTAATGTTGTAAAATACTTTTTAGTTACATATAGTTAAGTAGTTATAGATTTTTTGATAGTTACCTTAGTAACTTATTTTGATGTTATATTTAAAATACATGAGAACCACTGGAAAAAGGTTCAGAGTTTTGGCATTTTGAGTACTTGCGTAATAATTTTGGCTTCATTGGAGATAATAATAAACATCACCAGGTTGATTCCAGTATATATTGGTAGATTGTAGTATGTGTTTTTTTCTCTTACGTGTTTTCCATATTCGTTTTTCTTCTTTGAAGCACATGTATTATCATAGAATATTTATTTGAGCAAGTTACAGATTTATTTTATGTATCTTTAATAGTAACAGTGAATATGTGTAAGTTCTGTTCAAAGACATATTAATAGGCTCTCCACTAGTTCTGTGCTTCCATTCTTAATCTAAATCATTCATACTTTCATCTTAGAGTTTTAAATTTGGATTATATTAAGGATCAAAGTTATAAACCCTAGCCTCTTATTGGTTCTCCTTTCCAACAAAATAATTAAAGTCTTTCCAATATAAGGCCAATCTGGGCATAAAGATTCATCTCCGGGATTAAGGTCTATTATACAAGGGAATATATCACCTCTGGGCACTTAATAGTCTTTTAAAATGTTTGAAATATTTATGTGGATGTCGTAGGTAGTAGTTCCCTTTTAGGCAAGAAATGTCTCTAGGGTGACAACACTAGGTATGGTGGGAAATGTTACCTACCAAAAGTGGGTGACCCCATAGGAGAATTTTTCTCCCAGATTTGTCTTCAGTTAACAACCAACAACCCCTAATATCCACAAGTCTAGTCAATATATTGTTCCATTTGATCTCCACTCCCTAACCCAGTTGTATGTCCCCTCAGCCATTTGTCAAGAGCATGTGTTTGAAGGTGGGAAATCTAATCCTAAAGGTATGTTTTTCATTGTGAAATCAAGTGCTTATTATTGTTTCTCCTTGGGCACTTTGGGCATGTATTATTGGGTGATTTGGAAGAAGGAGTGGTTTTGATTGTAGTCTTGTCTACTCAGCTTAAATGGGGGGTTAATCCTAAATCCTTGTCCCTTGGGATATCCCCTAATGGCTTATAGCTTTAGGAAGGGAACTACTTGGAAAACCCTGATTGTGGGAGCACGGACATGGGACTCCTCCCATTGGTGAAAGTATATAAATAGAATGATACCTTTACTAAAGTGAAAATGGGTCATTGTCCCATTGTTTCCACTTAGTCTAGTAGTTTTCCCTTAGGTTATCCCTTCCTTAGGGCCCTGCTAGATGGTGTGGTAATAGACAATATTCCATCGATATGGTGGGAAACATTCCACCACTATATTACGGTAAGAGTATGCCATTTATCCTATCATGTTCCAACCATATTCTAAACAAATTTACAATTAGAATGTACAACATTTTTCACGAACTAAATGTGGAAAACAAGGTTATGTTGCCTCTACTCTATGTTGCAAGAAATGCAAATTGACATATAAAAAAAACAATATCCAACTAACTTATTGAAACCTTGTTCTCCATCTAGATAACAAAGTTGGTCCAATTTTTGTTTTGTAACATGTCCTTTTCAAAGTTTGTTAGATGACGACCATATTTTTCCTCCTATCAAAACATGACACATGGACTAGTTAAACTAATTAATATGCAATCATTTACTCTTTTCTAGGAAATAAAAAAAATATAATTTCACATATTAAATATACTTACAAAGGTAAAAATCAAGGCCTGTAGACCTTTCTAGCCACTATGATGCATGGCACTTCGTTTTGCAAGCCTAGCCTTGGAGGACTTTTTCCTAAAACGTATACTGATTGAATTTAACTATGAACAAATAAAATAAAAAAAATGTTTAACAAATTTGATATAATATTATGAGAAAAATCAAATACCTGGGTACTGGCCTCGCCAAACATCCTTCGTTCATCCAACTTCTCATATGCTTTTACAAGTTCTTTCCATACTTTTATACTTACATCAACTAGCCTTATTTTGAGCCTTTTCTAAGGAAAGTTTTCTTTTATCTTCTTTGTTTGACTGCACCTAAATCTCTTATAGTTTTTAGACACTTGTAATTTAACCTTTTTTACGGACCAACCTACACCAAATTCAATCTCCATGTCATGAATTACTTCTTTCTGTAATTGCAATGGTATCTTTGAGAATGGAAAAATGGAGATGGTCTTTGAATCATTGAAGGCATGATTCTTTCAACCTATTCACAAAACTTTCCCAACATCTGATATAAAAATTTCACCTAAAACCATGTCATATTATATCCTTGTATCATAGCTACCCATGCAAGATTCATAAAGTGGCATGGTGGAAGAAGAGATTTGTTCCCAGGAGTGGATTGGGCATTACAAGTCTCTTTTTCTTGTTCAAAATTCTTAGTGGCCATGCTTAATGATTTCCTCCTTGATCTTCTGCTCAATCTAGGAGTGCTTGGGGAATCAATTGATTCCCTTTGAGCTATTTGACGTGCTTGCAATGTTTCAATGGTTTTAGTTGATAATTTTTCTACATATCTAGCAAGCATTTTCAAGTCCACACCATCAAGTTTGTTAACTGTGGGCCATCCCAAATATTGAGGCCAATGCCTCTTTCTCCTAGTCAGTCTCATGTCACTATATATATTAAATTTTATTTTATTTTTTAATTTTGGAATAAATAATAAAACTAAAAATAAAAGAATGAATTTAATCAATTACATATCTATAATTTCACAATGACTTACCTCATTCTATTCATTGTCTGCTCCATTCCCTATACTCAATATTTTGAGGATGGGCTAGCAAGTCCTGTTTGTGGTGGTGAGCCAAGGAAAATATCATGCATGGAAGGATATCACACTATGCAAAGGCTAGAAATTCAAGTTAAGGTAAGCATTTTGACCATCACATAACACAATCTACCTAAATTTTCAACAAATCTTTATGATAATCAAACCATTCTCCCCCAATACATTAATAAATATATTGCAATTTAACACTAAATCCATCCTCTGTTCATGGAATCAACAATGCCTTACTTTGCATCTCCAGTTTCTCAACCAAAAACGGAGAAAATAAAAATCCTATGTAAGCTCTGTCTTAATCCTTAAGATCATTTAAAATCCACTGAAGATCATAAAAAATTGACATTTTTTTTTCCAATATTCAAGTTTCCGCCACGAATCCAAGCAAAATAAGGAAATATAGAAACTATCCATCTGCATCAGAATGGGTGGAATTTGAAGCTCTCAGATCAAGAACCAGGAGGGAGCAGAGGAACCTATTCTTTTCTTTCTAGGTCAGCACCTATCAACAATGAAAAAAATTCTCAGAGGAGAAAGAAAAATTCTGGATTTTTTTTTTTAGTTCAATAGTTGGTATGTATTTAATTTCGAATTTTTTGGCCATGGGAATTTTAAATTTTCACTCGCCCATCGCCGATACTTTTGATTCACCCGTTGCCGACTTTAGCGCTAACTCGAGTCAAATAATGTGATCATGTTGAGGCGTAAAAGTTGGCACAAATAGTACCTAGTTTAGCGCCTTCACGTAAGTTTTTCCATTAAAAAATAGACATAGAAAATTTGTTAAAGTGATATAATATTATTCTTAAATAAAATAAAATATTAATAGAATACATTGAGTAGAATAACCATAATTTGAATAATCGACTACAGTCACTATAGAGTAATTTAATTAGCTCTTTAAAATGATTTCATAAACTAAGTAATAAATGAGGAATGAAACAAAATTGATATACACACTAGTGGTAAATTAATATTTATTTTTTAACTACAAATTATACTCTATTCAAAACATAGTCTACCAATAATTATGCCCCTACACTTATTGTTGTCATTGTTGATAAGTGGATTTGTTTGGTGTACTAAAAATTATTGTCATTGTTGTGTATTACGGGATCCAAAGGAGGCCATGGACATAGGATGTGGACAACGTAGAACTACTAAATCACGGAGAGGAAAGTGGGTCGAAGAAGATATGACAATAGAATCTGCAGATACAATACAGGTAAGAAGACAAAGTAACCTCAACCAACGGAGGAAGGTCTTTGTGGATTCACAAATACTACAACATTGAGGAGAGAGTCAATTTTTTTCCATGAGGCCTTTTAGGTCAAACTTATTGGTTGAAAATATACAATAATGGTGATTAAATGTAAATTTATGACCAAGGGAAATGTTTGAAAATTAGGGTGGCCATGTGGGATATGGATGTTGGATACTTGTCTTGTAGAAATTTTTCCTCAATATATATACCTAGGGTCATAAAATAATTTTTATTTTTCAACTACAAATTAACATGATATCAATATGTAAAATATATGACTAAAGTGAAGTTTTGTGTTGGATAGCATATTCATTAAAATTATATAATTGGTGTACTAAACATTATTGACTATGTTGTGTAGTACAGGAGCCAGACGAATTCATGGTAATAGATCATGTCATATCAAATGTGGACACAATAGATGACGTGGGACATCAGGTACTCAAATTTTAACTTAAATTAGGAAAAATTAATATAATTTCATTTTGTGATACATTCATATTTTTTCACGATATTATTAAAATTTATAGTGTATTATCCAATGTTGACTGAAATCTCGAGGCACACAATCCCTTCCTTTTACCCTATGAATTTCATGCAATTTGGAGCATTCTTGAACAAAAGAAATATGTGTGTGTGTGTGTGTGTGTGTGTGTGAAAAATAAAAAATATCTAATTGTGTTAATGTTACCTATGAGTAAAAAAATACTCTCCAAGTTGAATCATTCAATTTGGCCTTGAAATGAAGGTTCGTCGTACATTTTTGTGAAGTAGGCCAAAATTCCCTTGCTTCACTAAAATGCACATCGAGGCTTCGTTTCTTGGCCAATTTGATTGATTCAAATTGTATAATATTTAATTACTAATTTTATACAATAATTTTCTTCTATTAAGTTTCCTCTCTTCACAAACTGTTGACACTTTTGGGGAGACACCGTGAAATACAATTGCTCCAACACTTTCATTTACGTTAAATTCAACCTTTAGATCACTAAATTAGAAAAAAATAATTGTAGTAATGTTACTTATGATAAAAAATTACTCTCCAATTTGAATCTTTCAATTTGGCCTTGAAATGAAGGTTGGGCGTGCATTTTTGTGAAGCGGGCCAAAATTGCCCTTGCTTCATTAAAATGCATGCTCAAGATTCATTTATTGCCCAATCTAATTGATTCAAATTGTAAATTCTTTATTTTATTATTTTATGCACTTTTACATTGTTATATATTTACGAACCAATAGAGTAGTAACTATGTTAATTTTCTTAGGGCTAGAAGTCTCTATTGTAGACAATTGCATTTGAAAACGATTTCAACATTTTCACATTGCATTCACCCCATATCACGATAAACAATTATGTAGATAGACATTAATAATAACAATGCAAGAAAATAGTCATAGGTTTGTCATGATATATCTATCATAGGTATATCATGATATCTTTGTCATAGGGATACACATATCTCCTTCGTATCTTTGTCATAATTTTTTCTCATATCATAGATAAGAAGGCCCAAAGAGGATGTTGTCATACCCAAGAATTGAGGCCCATTAGGGTGTTGTTACACCACAAGACTGAGGCCCATTAGGGCATTGTTACACCACAATACTAAGGCCCATTGGTGCATAGTGGTATTCTAACAGATAAGAAGCCCCAAGGAAGTCATTGTCATACCCAAAAACTAAGGCCCATTAGGAATTGTTACATCACAAGATTGAGTCCCATTAGGGCATTATTACACCAAAATATTGAGGTACAATTTCACAAACCTATAAGATGGAATTACAATTATATCATTGCCAATTAATTATAGGTCCTAGTGTGCATTTATTTGAGGCACAAGAACCCTTCCTTTTACCCTATGAACTCCATGAAATTTGGAGTATTCTTGAACAACAAAAATATATATGTGAAAAAATTAAAATATTTAATCGTATTAACGTTACTTATGAGTAAAAAAATACTCTCCAAGTCAAATCATTCAATTTGTCCTTGGAATGAGGAATGGGTGTGCATTTTTGTGAAGCAAGCCAAAATTGCCTTGTTTCACTAAAATGCTCGCCCAAGCTTCATTTATTGGGCAATTTGATTGATTCGAATTGTATATTTTTAGTTTATTATTGTAAACACTTTTTCAATGTTATATCTTTACTTTGAGCTTAAATATTTATACTTCATATTTCATACAATATTCTAAGTTTTGTTTCAACTTGTCTTATGTGAAAGTTGTGTATAAGTGGAAAGCATAGTTATGCAGGATATTTGTAAGACATGATGCAAGGTTATATCTTAAGGTTAGGTATTGTCTAATCATGTGCCATTTCAAATTTCATTACCAAGAGTGTAATAGGTTTTGCCTGAGAGCGCACATTTGTTCCGACTTGAACATTGGAAAATATGATAAATTGCTACATCAACAAACTTGGATAGAGATCAGAAACTCAATTTTTTTTTCATGAGGCCTTTCAGGTCAAACTTCTTGGTTGAAAATGCACAAGAATGGTGATTAAATGTGATTGTACATTCAAGGGAAATTTTTGAAAGTTAGGATGGCCATGTGGGATATGGATGTTGGATACTTTTCTTGCTGAAATTTTGGCTCGATGTATATACCTAGGGTCATAAAATTATTTGTTTTCAACTCCAAATTAACATGATATCAATATGTAAAATATATGACTAAAGTGAAGTTTTGCATTAGATAGCATATTCATTGAAATGATATAATTAGTGTACTAAAAATTATTGGCTATGTTGTGTATTACATGACCCAGATGAGGCCACGACAACAAATCATGTCATATCAAATGAGGGCACAATGGATGATGCAGGATATCAGGTACTCAAATTTTGAATTAACATATGAAAAATTGATAAAATGGCATTTTGTGATACACCCATATTTTTTCAAGATATTATTAAAATTTATAGTGTATTATCCAACCTTGACAAAAATTAATGATGTTGTTGATTATTTTAGATGGATATTGGAGCAAATGCAAAGCTTGAGGCTTCAACTAGAAAAAAAATGATATGTACATGGACGTGGACCTAAAACTATTAAATCATGTAGAAGATAGTGGGTGGAAGAGCATATGACAATGGATCTTGAAGACACAACAAGTTATTGCATTGAACAAGAGGTTGGTCAATACTATAGTACATGGGATGAATACTTTGAAAAAAATGTTGTTTTTGGAGTTTTTGTATGTCATGGAAAGAAACAATTTAAACATGTGATTGTACAGAAAAATTACATAGATGATGAACTTATAGTGGATAGTATGCCTCCTACAATCGATTTGAATCCAATAGGAATTGTAGTAAGGAATTTTCCAATTTGATATAAATAATATGTATTCTTCTTTTCAACATTGTTTTATATCATTTAAATAATTATATTTTTCTTAATGATTACTTGCAGGATAAATTTCTTCGTTAAAATTTTCTTTGAGCACCAACTTCCAGCCTAGAGGGCAATAATCATTTATTTCATGATACATCTAACAAAAATATGTGTTGGCATATACCAACTCGAAAGATGCGGAATTGATGAAAACAAGTAACAAAACAAGAACCAATTTAAAGATGCATAATTTACTTAAAGAAAAGGGGAATGTGGACTACATAACCTATGAGAATGAATGTGATGGAGATGATGAATTTCCCTTAAGTTTGAGATCAATTTACAAAGAGACATTTGATTGTCGACTATGTTTCACTTGGCCTAGTGATCAACAAATACATAGAGTGTATGAGGTGTTTCAATTTTGGAGATACAGCTACATTATACGACCCTCCAATATTCATGGAGCGAATCTAGGCCTCTTTATTTTCCAAAATTTCCATGTGGGATCTAAACATAGAAACAATTCACAACAAACCACTAAGAGATTAATGCCATATTATGGTCCATCATATTAAAGTGGTGAATGGATAAGGCTAGAAGAATATAAGCATAACATTTCAGCATATGGTCTCAATTCAAAGATGTATACGCACCGTCTCTAGATGGAAAGTGGAAAAGAAATGAATAGAAGTCATCTTATGTATATTGATGGATGCGCATACACACACAAAAAAAATTCAAGATTTATAATTAGTAGTAAGGGAAGGGACCCTACTATAAGAATGAATTTTCAATTTGAGAACACTACCAACTGAGAAATTTTAAGAGAAGATGAGATTAACATACATTGATGGCATGCCACCTAGCCTTAATGATGATTATGATAGTGAAAATGTAATGCATGAAGAAGGGTTGAATGAAATGATTAGAGGTTTCTTTGGGGATGGAAAAAATGATGATGATAATGATCATATGGTTGAAAGTAACAATGATCGTAGGGGTAATTACCACCAACGTAATATTGATGATAAAAACCTGAAAGACTCAATCAAACAAGTAGTTGATCAACAAATTTGATCTAAATCAAGAGACACAATTCTACTCTACTGATCTGTAGAAATTAACTCACAATTTAGAAAAACATTCATAAACATGCATCAATCACATACACAAGTACACAAATGTATCTAGGGGAAACCAACTGGTAAAAACATTTAGTCTTCTTGCATTAATAATATGAATAGAGAATCTATTACAATTGCTAGCTCCAACTCTAAGCTCAACCTGCAAAAGAATAGTTGTTCTCTTTGCTCAATGAGAAGCTCTAACCCAGACTTATTCATTTTTTTCCTCCACCTGACCTCCTCTTTATTTGCGCAATTCCTAAGAAAATTAGCCCCCGTTCCTTAGAAATTTCCTCCAAAATGATTGTGCAATTCCAAAGGATTGATCATTGATTTCATACAACACATGTACACTCAAAACTAGTCTACAATTGATGTTACACTACCTTTTAATCTCCACCACAATTAGCAATTCGAATTCCTTATATGTGTGAGATATTTTTAGTTGACTGATCAATTAATTGGATGATCTCTAAGTTAGACTGTCGTCCCATTGCACAACTAACCTCCAACTAGTTCTCTTGATTGTTAGAACTAGTTTAACTGAGTACAACTAGAAATAACTGAACTAGATTGCTACAAATTAGTAATCAACACTAGGGAAAATTTTAAGAACCACCCTAAATTTATATGTATAATAAATGGGCTAATCCCCATGATACATAGGAAAAATGGGAGGCGATTTTATCAATAATATAATATGTATATATAATTTTTTTGGCAAATCTCTCACCAGATTATATTATCTTGTACAGTGATGGAGAATCTTTCACTGAATTATAAAATCTTGTAAGATCTTGGCAAATATTTTACTGAATAATAAAACATTGTGAAGTCTTGGCGAATGTTTTGTTAAAGTATGAAACCATATATGATAATAAGAAAACATATTCATTAAACTGTAATATACTAACATACATGTTTGGAAAAAGAAACATAATTTTCTCTTCCTACAAACAATGTTCCAAGTTTCAGTGGTCGTGTTTGTCAACGTTCTTACAATACACTCTTTCATATCCTTCTATTAGTTTTGATAATATTCCACAACAAAGTTCTTGTAGGTGTTGATATTGACAACGAGTTCTGTCAAGGTAGGAGAGATTAATCTTTTCTCTACAACTTTTGTCAAACTACCACTTTTTTCAAGTTATCAAATTTCTTTCTTATTCCATAGACTCCAACTGCGAGATAAAAAAAACACATCAAGTTTGTTTACCCCAACACGCCAACAAGTAGCAAGCCCCAACTATATTATATAAGAAAGTATTAGGTATCCCAAGGGTTTGAAGGGGATCTATTTGAAAAAAGTGACCATTGTGAGAATCCTTCCAATCAATATATGAATATATAAATATAGATTTATTATTATTTTAATTGGAAATATTCAATTAAATAATAAAATTTAATTACGTTTCTCCCAATCTAAATTGCTTATTAGCATAATTCACTACCCTCATAGGTCTTGCATTTTTTAACAGCGTTGTAACATGTAGATTAATTTCCTTTTTGGTGAACAATCTCCACCTTTTAGGAAAATATGATGCAGTGGCTCTAACCCCTACAGATCATTAGGACAAACTAAGAATAGCACAAAAGATGAAAGGTTGTACAAGCCAACTTATTTTTCAAACAACTAATCCAACATCAATACCTAAACTTTTTCATGAAGATATCATATTGAGAATGTTTGAAAAATGGTGAGAAATCTTCTGCGAGGGTGATGCAGAAAGAATGATAAGGTTTTATTGTTTTGAATTTTTTTGTTAAATCAGAAAAAGTTAAAACCCAATATTACTGGAGATATTGGTATTTTTTACTAAATTTTTTGAAGTGACTAAATGTAGCTTTAACCATTCACGTTAAGATGTTTTTACAATATAATTTCCTAAGTCTATTTAATATCTTCATTATCATAAAACCAACCTATATCCATCTTAACTCCACATCTACCACTCTTAGGGGGATGAAAACTATTTATCCCTCTGAGCACTTGGTAGACCCAGAATTAAGATGGATCTAAGATGATAGAATTTCCCCTTTAAATAGTCTATGCTCACATGAATACCATGGTATTACCATGGGTTATCATAAACCTGGAGCTTAAAAATTACTATTAGTAATTTATAAAAATTAATCAAATTAATAATTGTTTTTTACTTTATTTTTTATTTTAACCAACTTAAAATGTTTAACATACATTAAATTACAACATCCATTTTTACTCTTGATCCACCAAGCCCCGAGAGGGATCAAATATTTTTTCACTCTATGCTAGTTTGCATATCACGATATTTGATACCTCTCGGGGCTTAGTAGATCCAGAGTAAAGATGGATCTATGCTGGTTTAATTCCCCCATTTAAATAGGCTACATTCCACGTGAATACCATGGGTCAATACCATGTGCCATTTTTATTTTTATTAATACTAATATTAGGGTTAATAATGTTTTTTGCATGGTATTAATAATAATCTAGCCCATGGTATTTGGCCCATAGTATTTTGCCCATAGGTTTCACCTAAATATAACGCATTTTTTGAGTGTCCTTAAATATAAGGTGACTTATGGAGTAAATATAAAAAAATGTTTTATTTGTTTACCATACCTCTCGTTTATTTATATTTTTATTAATTTACCATACCTCTTTTACAAATATGGTATTTGGCCCATAGGATTCACTTAAATAAAACCTCTTTTTTGAGCCTTCATAAATAGAAAGAGGGTTATGGACAAAATATAAAAAGAGGTTTATTTATTTACCATACGTCTAGTTTATTTATATTTTTATTTATTTACCATACCTTTTGAGTAAGTATAAAAAGAGGTTTTATTTATTTACCATACCTCCACTTTATTTATATTTTTATTTGTTTACACCCTTGCATGTATATAAGGTGACTTATGGAGTAAATATAAAAAAAAAAAAATTTATTTATTTACCTTACCTCTCATTTATTTATATTTTTATTAATTTACCATACCTCTTTGATAAATATGGTATTTGGCCCATAGGATTCACTTAAATAAAACCTATTCTTGAAAATTAGGGCGAATGGAAGGTTGTAACTCCTAATTTCAAGGGCTAAATTTACCTTTTTTACCCTCTCCCTTAAAATAAGGTGGGCTATTTGAGGCGATTTGTAAAAATGTACTATGATACAAAATATTCGCCACCTAAAAATTTAGAACCCCTTAATTTCCCCAAAGGGAGAAGATTCGCCCCTAAAATTCTCCATGATCAACACATGAAAACTAAACTCCAAGCCCAACAACTCGAATTTAATGAGATAATTGAGTGAAAAGATCCATGTCACCTCAGTTAACTTCCTCCAAGTTGTTTGCGGATGTGGAAATTTTGAATGTTCTCAATTTGACTAAGGCTAAGTCAAATTGAGCCTTTCTTGATACACTTCTCAACAAAGAGAACACTACTAGATGAGAAATTTGAAGAGAAGATGAGATTAACATACATTGATGGCATTCCACCCTGACTTAATGATGATGATGACGATGATGATAGTGAAAATGCAATGCATGAAGAAGGATTGAATGAAATTCTTACATGTTTCTTTGGGGATGGAAAAAATGATGACGATAATGACAATATGGTTGACAGTAACAATGATAGTAGTGATAATTACCACCAACATAATATTGATGATAGCAACTTGAAAGGCTTAATCAAACAAGAAGCTAAGACACTCATGTTCAGATTAGATGCAAATAAAACCTAAAAACTTTCATGCACATTAATATTATTAGAAATTAATTCACTATTTGGTTGGTCAGACAAAGGATTCACTGCCCTACTAAAGTGATTTGAAATCTATTTCTTACTTTGCATTGTCAATTTGTGTACATAATTCATAAAAATTCATCAACTTCGTTTATATTTATTTAAGGGGATTTTAAAACCATATATTGTATATAAATAGCCCTAGTATAGATTGACATATCAAACATGTTCATCATAGGTAAAACATTCAATTAATTTAATCTTAGGAAATCTTACAGGGTGTTAAAAATTAAAATATTCCTAGAAGAGAATGTGTTTCCATCAACTTGCAGAGAAGCACATGAGTTGTTGGTTTAGCTGGGGATTGAATATAGGAAAATTCATTCATATAAAAATGATTGCACTTTATACAGAGATAAATATCAAGAAAAGGTAGAATTCCCTATATGCAAAGAGAAGAGATATTGTACATATGTACAAGGTCCTATAGTTCGAAAGAAGGTTTTACGTCACATGCCAATTATACCTAGAATTGAATGAATGTTTTGTTGCAAGGCACTTTCATTATTGATGGACTGGAAAGAAAAGAATAGGAGTAAAGATGGGTTCATGTGAATTCTATCTGACTCCAAAGCAATGAAACACATAGAGGAAAAATGGCCAAGAAAATTCAAAGATGAACCCCGTAGTATTTGGTTTGGTCTTGCAAATGATGGAGTGTGCCCATTCTATTTATTGAGATAAAATTTTAGTGTTTGTCGAGTTGAATTGATACGGTATACAATATTTCCCCCAAGGATGAGTGTTATAGAGGAGCACTTTATGTTAACTCTCATTTTTCCATGAAAACATCAAGTAAAAAAAATGGATGTTTATCTTGTGATTCTTATTGATGAGATGCAACTACTATGGAAAAGGATAAGAATGTATGGAATATCATCTCCTCCATCAAATAAGTCCTTCATCTTGTATCATGTGTTATGTTTTCCTATTCATGATTTTCCAAGACTTGATGTTTGTTTTGGTAAGATAAAATATTTACATATTTACACTCAATTTATTTTCATCCCAACTTTCATACTTATGTTTATACTATTATTTTGATGTTATTAACATTACTTATTGAATTGTAGGGCTTCAAACAAAGGGGATATTTTCATATCCAAGATGTGTAGAACGATTTCAAGGGTGCTATTCTAAATATCCACATAAATTTATTTCTGCAAACAATAAGGTTTTTCCACCACCAGATCATAAGTTTAGAAACCGCGAGAAGAATCAATTTGATGGAAAATTTGCAAGTATAGGCCCTCCCATGATTATGGGTCTAGGTGATTGGCATACAAAGTATGAAGACACTGAATCGAAAGCTTGGGATGATTTTTTTGATCGGGGTGATTCAATTGAAGAACCAAAACAAGTTGTATTTAATATGCCAGATGGAATCAAAAGGAAATCCATATTTATGAGCTCCCTTAATGGAAGGATATACTAATATCCACGGAGAATTTTAGGGGCTAATATTCGCAGGTGGGCTAGTTTTCCATTATTTTTCGAAAAAACAATTCACCAATTTCCATTTTTTTCTAAAATGATTCGTCCAAATTTTATAGTACACCATTATTTTACCTTAAAAATTGCCAAAATACTATATCGACTAATATAAAATCATTGTATATCTAAATATTTTTACAAAAATATGACCAAAATTTTTATAATTTGTATATTAGGGACTAGTAATATTCACCAAGGTTTCTAAACTTTAAGATAAACTTCCATCTTTAAAATGTTCTCTGCTAATATCTCACCTATTAAATCATATGCACATCTTCAAAATGTCCATAATTCTATATTTTAACATAAATCGGGCAAAGAAAAGGGAACCTTATCTTCAAGGAGAGATATTGTTCTTTCACGTACCAAATTTAGTAGAAGTAATTTGTGGCCAAAAAGGGAAAATGATACATATGCAGAATCTCTATGGATTTTGAAAAAAAGAGAGTTATAGCAACTAAAAAAAGTCATTCATTCAATGAGGACACCTACTAGCTATGGGTCATCATTGGAAAAATCTTTTACAGTTGATGGACATTTGAGATGATTTAAATCACATGATTTTCATAATTTCATGAAGGTATTATCATCCTTTAACTTTTACTAGTAATAATGATTAACTACAAAATATATTTTGATATTCTGTTGTGTGATAAAAATTACTAATGACGTTTGAGAAGTTTGTTTGATATCTTATCATGACATTGGAAATTAGGAGGGAATCATGTCTTAGCATTGACTTAAGGAACATCATAAGTTGCCAGGTATGTGATACGAAATGTTCGTATGTGAGAGACATAGAGACATTATATTTCTTTTTAATTTTTTACTAAAGGTTCATACTAATTTTTTGTTCTTATATTAGGTGGGTGACCTCCAAGGAGATCCACGAATTTGAAGTGCCAAAATAGAAGAAGGTAATTGCATAAATTTTGTCTATTTGAGAAGGAGCTCCCTACAAGTTCCATGGCCCTACAAGTCTATTTACTTATACAACTAGTTGATGAGTTTGAATTGTCGGGTGTCATATCAACGAGGTTGATGTTTTTCTTTGAGAGTCATATGAAAACTCTAAAAAGATATGTCCGGAAAAATGCACATCTAAAGGGTTGCATGGTTGAAGGGTATGTATTGAATGAAGCATTTCTCTTCATATGTGAATTCCTTGGTAAGTATTTCGAATATGGGCCACATTTCTGGGATTAAGAACGAGCATCATATATTGTTGATGGAGAAAAACCACAATCTAGTGGTGTTGAAGTAGAAATTAGCATTTAAATTCATGATCAATGTGGTCGTTTTCCTTACAATCAATAATTTACACTTTAATTTATTTGTGAAATATACATCATGACATTTTGAGTTTGAAATAAACATGTTGACATGTAATAGGTGTAGACGAAAGTGTTATACTTGGCAAGTTCATTATGTACCACGTGAAATTTATGAACAAATGGATTTATTTATATGATAAAAAGAGAGAGAAGAATAGTTAGAAGCAAGGGGACAATTTAAGAGATCGAACCCAATGAATACTCCACTTGCCACTAAACTGCTTGGGGAATTGGGCAAAGATTGCACACTATAATGGGTTACCAAACAAATTCAAATCAAATAGAAAATGCAATTATATATTAAAACATAAAAGAAGATGAAATTAGCATGTGTAGAGGATGTGAAACAAAGGTACAATTGTAATTTTACAAAATTTTCTTTCCTTACAGTTTTGACACTATTTATTATTTTAGTATTTGTCATTATATTTGTTTTCACTGAAATAAATGGTCTTTCACAGATGAGGAAATATCCTACAATGCGGGTATATGGTCAATATTATCGTGTAGAAAGTGTAGATGTAAAGAGATGATTCTTTGATTGTAGCATCATGGTTGGCTTTAATAAATCCAGTTAATCAAGCTCAAAGGATAAGAATACTATTGAAGAATCTATAATATGTTGGGAAAATCCAATAAATTATTGAGTTGGATTGCCACTCTTTTAAATGTTGTATTTTTAAGTGTAGATGGTATGAAGTATTTGAGAGGACAAAGAGACATGATACCCATAGTGAATTATTTTCTATAGATTCCTCCAGGTTCTTATCAGAGGATAAGGAGCCTTATGTTCTACCAATTCATTGTGAGTAGGTATTTCTTTAACTCAAAAAAGAAGTGGTAGTGATCATTAATCTATTAATTCATAGTTGATTATGAATATGTATATGTTTATTAAATAATAAAATGGTTATAACATAGGTCTAACATATGTATGTCGTTCATGTGTAGGTGTTTTCTATGAAGATATTTTGGACCCGAAATGGATATTTGTCATACATTAGGATCCAAGATTAAAGCACGTGTTTGATGATACATTAGTGGATACTAACCAGAACAATGATGGCCAACAAAATGAGAGAGAGGAATTAGAGAATATTGAAGAAATTGACATCTATGATGATGTTGAAGATGGTTATGTTTAGGAACAAGAAGACAACAATCTAGAGTTAGATAATGTTATAGAAGACAACAATATGGATGATATAGAAAATGATGCCCCAAATACATCTAGTAACAATATAAATGGTCTACAATCAAATTTCAATGATGATGAAGATGATGCAGGTAAGGATGAGGATGATCATAATATTAAATACTTGAAGGAAAATATAAACATTGAGAATGATACACTGGATGACATTGTTGCAAACAATAATGTTAATGAACAAGACGTATAAACTTTCAAAATTATTTGTAGTCCATGTTTAAAAAACAAAAAAAAGTTATGGCCCAAACTTTGAAATGCTTCAATATTATTTGTGTCAATAAAAATTACCTATTGCACTATCCTTAAAGTGTTCAATATTTAGTATGAATCATTAGTAGAAAAAATTAGGATTACTTGGATGAGAGTTAGCACGGTTAGTGGTCATTTATTGGTTGATAATGGTTTAGAGGTGTTGTCAGCTTATTGGTTAGACTCAGACCAAACTAGGATGAAGAGCCTATTGAATAACAATATCTTAAATATGCAATTGTTAAAAAATATAATTAAATATATTGTATATGTAAAACAATGTGAATCCAAACCATTAAGCTAAATGTATGAAAAGTTTTTTCATTAATTTATATTATAAAACAAATTGAAATATTTCACTAAGCATAAGAAAAATTATTTTCTATGGGAAAAATTAGAAAATTTTAATTGTATTAATGTTCTTTATGAGTAAAAAAATACTCTCCAAGTCGAATCATTCAATTTGGCCTTGTAATGAAGGTTAGGCATGCATTTCTCTCAAGCAGGCCAAAATTGCCTTGCTTCACTAAAATGCACACCCAAGATGCATTTCTTGGCCAATATGGTTGATTCAAATTGTATAGTGTTTATTTACTAAGTTAAGAAACTATGTATTTTGTTTGATACTTTGGAATGTTGAAGCTAGAGTTGATAATTTCTTGAGATTTGAAGCCTTATTTTTGTACTATTTTTTCAGTCTTAGAAAGATATTTTGTCTGGTGAGATGAGGAAATATGGATTATATTCCTAGTGATGTTGCTATATACAATCTTATTATGTAGTTATTTTGTTTTGATGCCGCTAAATTTGTATCTCATGAAAGTTTTATGCAATTTTATTATTAATAAAAAAACCATGCTAGAGAAGAATGGAGAGATCTTTCTAGGCAACCCACATCTCTACATGATTAATTGAGGCAGTGCCAATCCCTCATTCCATAAGACAAGATACTTTACCATTTTGGTTAAAACTTACACCTTGAGCTCCAACAACCCCTAGATTTCCTTTTTTGGCACCCTATGGTAAATTTTTCCATATGATGCATTAAGAATAATGTAAATTTGTTTCATTATGGAAAGAAGATATATTTTGACTTCAAATAGAAATTTAGTGCATACCATAGTAATGATTACTTGGTTCAATAAGCTACCAACTTGTAAAAGTCCATTACATTGCCCAAAAATAAAAGAGTAACTAGATCTCAGTAAGACCATACCCAAAAAAAAAACTCCATTAAGGATACATAAAAGTAAGTCCTCAAAAGAGACTAGAAATTAATTCAAAAATGCATGTTAACATAAAATACAGTGACATATAGTGCACGTTAACAAAAAATAATGATATATATTACATCTTGAAATCTGTCTACATAGATACAATAGATAAAAATTGTTATTCTAAAACTCGAGGATGCTTAGGAGGATTTTTCAAGCCCTCCTCTTAAGAATAAGAGTGTCTCTTTCCTTTTGTGGAGACCTATGATTGTTTTGGCACTAAAATAGGTAGATCCTTTAATTATTTTGATGCTCTTGAATTTTCCTTTCATAATTTTCTTTCAAATTGGCTTTTTCTTGGCTTAGCCTGTTCAATAAATCCACATTCTTCTTATATTTATTCTTGTGTTTAGTTTCCTTCCTTTCAAGATATTCCTTTGTAGATTTCATTTGATATCTAAAATTGAGCAATTCACTAGTGAATTGTATTATTTTATCCTCAAGTTGTTTTCCCCTCAATTTTTGTTGATTTGTTGATTCTTTGATTGTTGTTGTTTTTTCCTCTGTAATTGTTGTTTCAAATCATAAACCTGGGATTTCATTTTTTGTCTCTATGTCACATCCCAAATGTTATGCTTTTCGACCGCTCATGAGATCATTGTGTAGCTCTGTAATTATTTTTTCCCTTTCAGCTACCAGCTTCTTCAATGATTCAACAAGTGATGGTGAGGCACATAGATCACCCATAGAATTAATGGCTAAGGTAGTGTCTTCTAAAGCCTTCACTCATGCTTTTAGCTTGTATTTATCCAATTTCATTGAAGACATTTCTTTTACTCTTGTATCTTGACTTATACCTTTATCCTTACCCTTACATTTATCCCCACTCTTAGTACCAAGTTCTTTACTATGCCAATCTTTTTCCTTTTCAAGTTCTTTAATCTTTTATTTTTCCTGAGCACTTTCAAGATATCTCGCTTTCAACTTATTAGCTTGCCTATCATAGGTTATTTAAAAATTAGTCACTCTTTTCTTGTATTCTTCAACCTGTGATTCATACTTTTGTTGGTCCTCATCTTTTAGATTTATTTGCAATTTCATTTCAGTGCTTAAATATTCAATAAATATATCTATGTCATTCAATATCTAGACTAATTTAGCCTCACAAGTATATGAAGTTTCCAGTGGAGGTATATTGAGAACCTTTGGTCTACTTCTCAACTCCTCTTCATCTTCACTAAGTTTTTCATCATATGTAGCATGAACCTTTTTGAACTTTGTTTATAGTGCATTTATCTCCCTATATTTTGTTAGAAAATTATATATTACAGAGCAATGGAACACATAAAATATTGTAGAAATGTAAACATAGAAAACACATAAAAGAAGAGAGACACATATATACGTGGTTCACCCAATATCCTCTCTCTTTCTTGCTCAGAATACACATCTACATAGCCGTAATAAAATTCCCTCATATATAGAAAGGGGTTTCCTTCTAGGGAAAAAAAAAACCTAAATTAAACATAACTTCTAGTGTCAGATTTCCTCCAAATGAACAACCGAGATAGACTACGAAATTACAACATTTTACAAGGAAATTTTGCATCTATTTTTAGCTTTGGGATTGTTGCCCCCGATACCCCGCTGGGGGGGCTCTAAAGAATCGCCATCACCCCCCCTAGACGCCCCTGGCGGCTCACATAAATGGGCAGCATTGCTGCCACATTACGCAATGGGATCCAAGCGGTGATACCTCTCAATAAAGAAGATAATTAGGCTCCATAGCCAACATATTTTTCACTCATTATGGATACTTGATTGTGAAAAATTATCAATAATTTTATCCTTGGCATTTATGTCTTTCATTGATTTTTTTGTTTGATGCACAGATGTTGATTGCAACACTGTAATTTCTTCATGCATTCAATAATATCCTTCTCCTTTAGTTCGTACTTTTCCTTCCAGATATACATAGAGGAAGAGTCCTCCATTGCAACTTTTTTGTAGGATAATTCTATCATATACTGAGAAAACAAATATGTTATCAAAACTGTATGTTGCATTGTGAACATTTAAACTTGGAGATGTAGATGTTGAATCACCCATAAAAGAGAAATTATATTGTGGTGACAACTATTTGGAAGGAATTTTTTATGTTGTAGAAAAATATTCATAACATGTTTCCATATAATGGTCCATACCTTCCTACTCCTCATATTCATCCATACACACATGTCAGTGTGATACAACTCTAGCAGCTATATCTTCAACATGGAAAACTATATAACAAAATTTTCCACACCTTCAACCAAAGTCTATTGAGGTTCTTCTTCAATGGTTTTCTTCAGTTTTGATTTCCTAATGTAAGTTTTAAGAGGATTTGTTTGAACACCAAGTCAATACAAATTAATATTTTTCTGCAGTGTCCCTAGGAAACTAAACTTAACCTTCTTAATTTTACTTTCTTACAGGGAATTTAACCAAGAAATGAGGGACATCTATGGCCCTTGTTATAGACATTTTTGTGCCTTGCATCACTGAGCATGAAATGTCAATAATTAAGGGATCCAAAGTCCCTAAACATGTTGTTCCTACCCCTAGAGGAACAAGGCCAGCAAACCACAGCAGTTTATAAAAGTTCTCCACCTGAAAACACTCAAAAACAAGCAATTTCTGGATCATGTCAACTGCTCCACTGAGCATCTGCGCTGAATGTCAAGTGCTCCACTCTGTACCTGCACTGAATGTCAACTGCAAAGAAGGCCACCTGCACTGAGCGTACTTGGACAAGTGGCAGACTCATTCCTCAAGGTGTCAATGCCTAGGAAGCTTCCAAAATGACTCTTGGATCAGGGAATTCGACTGGTGATGAGTAAGAGGTTCCAAATCTCCAAGTGGAAGTAAGAATCTCCAAGTGGACTCAAGAACTGAAGTGGGAGAGGACACTAGTCAGCTTCATGCAAGCCTCAAGCTGACTCATCCTTTCTCCAAAACTCCTATATATAGAGCTCTCTCATGAGGTCTAGGAAGGCTGGATTGTATTGCAAAGAATTGCTGTTGGATTGTGGTTGGATCATTGGGTGTTTATGCTTTTGAAAGGGGCTGAAGAAGGAATTCCTTGCTGTTGGGAAGGAGATGCTGGGTTGGAACCCTATGGGTTGTATCTCTTCCTGAACCCTGTTTATCAATCAATAAAGCTTCTTGGTTCTTTCCTATATGCTGGTGTTTATTGTATGATTTGCATTAGTGTATTTGATTTACTTCTAATCCTGAATCATTTATGAATATGTATGTTTTCCTTTGTATTGTGTCCTTCTCTTGTTGCATGTAGCTGCTCTCTTGTCACAGGTAGCTGTTCTCTTGTGATCTTGTAGGTGCAAAAGCGAGGAGGCAAGTAGCTGTGGACACACAAAGTGGAGAGGATCTAGATCGAGGGACAACCGAAAGATAACGGTAAGTCTACCAATCTCCTCTCTTTCGTATTTCATAAAGGAAGAAACCGAAGTAGCTGCATTCGTTTGTTGCTAAGGCACTATCACGCCTTAGGTGGATAGGATCGTCGTGCATAGGCATTTTTCCCCACAACAAATTGGCGACTCCACCTTTGTTTTAGTCATTTTGTTTGAGCTTGCATCATTGTTTACTTCATAGACTCAACGGCAACAATCGAACTGCTTTGCAAAGTAGAATGTTGCTGCTTTGATCCTTTACTGGGTTTTTGTCTATGATCTTAACAATGGACTCATAAATGACTTGATGATCCTTTGTGATAGTCTTTAGTACCCTCTCAAAGCATCCCTCCGTTTATACCTTGCTTGTGTTTCTGATTTGGCCTGAAATAGTTGATTTTTGAGCATTTTATGACCCGGAAACCAAGAGAAACGAGAGTTTCTCCTTTCAGCGCAGACACTGTGAAGGCAGTCTGCATTTCAACGTAGGCCCCGTGAAGGCTACCTGCGCTGAATGTCAAACTGACAATGTTACACTTGCGCTGAACCAGTGTGGCCTTGTGCAGCTGGGGTTCCTTGCTGTCTTTTGCCCTGTTTTGATCTCTGTTTTTGCTGCCTTTAACCGGCATAGGTACCACCTCTGATAACCCCTTTTCTTTGCTTGAATTCCACCTCATTTTTGTACAAAAAGACTGTAAGTGTTTTTATGTGTTTGTGGCGTCATTTACAGTTTTCCTTTGCATGAGCGAAATAGTGGTCCTGTAGCCTTGATTCAGATCTGATTGATTGATTGATTGTGATCTTAGGAGAGAGTTCATTGGCTGTTTGCAGTTTGATTATCATTTGCTTTTGCTTATTGGTTTGAATTTGTCATTTTTAAGTGTCGAAACAAGTATTTCTTTCGAAAAATCGCAAAGTGATTGTAATCTCTTCTACCCTTGCTGATTTTGGAAAAAGTAAACTTGTTTATTTTCAGTCATTTAAAAGCAAATTCAAAGTTGTACAAAAAGCTTTCTTTGTAGGCATTTATACTAAGAAAGTGGAAAACAAACACCTGCATTGTGCATTTGCATTTTGATAAGTTTGCATGCTTGGTTTAGGAAGAGTGCATTAGAGTGTGCTGATTGCTCTTTGAGAAAAGATAGTCGCTCTCTTTTCCCTTAGTAGCTAGGATTTTCAAAGTTGAAAGATTATAAAGCTTGCTTATCATCTTAGACTGCATTTAGGAATTGTACCATACATCTCGTGGTGATCCTGAAAGACAAGCTTTAAAAAGATCAACTTAAAATAAATTGAATGAACCTAACAACGCTTTGCAACATAACGCACAACATAGAGGTCTAGGTAGAGACGTGTTCCGGCGTCGTTAAACCTAGTGACTGTCGATCTCAGGGAAGGTGGGTGATTCCTCCTGAGGGACGATAGCGCTAATACGGACTTGCGCTCCCACGTACCGTCGCATATATATTGGGAGACCCCTATAGGCATATATCCTTTATCCTTAAGAAGTCGTGTCGGCCGCCCTACTGATTGCAATGCAGTGAACACAGCATTCACGAAGATCGACCACCCGTACCGTAAAAAGTATTCTGTGGTTTTGCGAAAAGTTTGGCACACCCTCTGCCTAGATCTCCAGAGCAGTTTCTTTTGGCCTTTTTCAGACTCTATAACAGAAAAAGTCCATCCGAGCATTTGTCACTTCGGGCTCGTTAAAACATCGAAGGAGACTAGAGTCATCTTTAGCTTTTTCTCGACTCTTTAAAACTGAAAAAGCAAGTTGTGTCTAAAGCGTCGTTAACAATTTATTTTAAACGGAACAATCACCCTTTATTCCTGCGTTGATCTTCGAAGTTAGTCTACCTTCATCACAAAGTTCTTGTAGAATCGCTAGGAAATCTTTTGGATAGATTAAATATGTCTGAACAACCGTCGACATCCAGGACTGTGTCATCCGACACAGCAGCGGCAGAGCCTCCCGCTGCTACTCCAACGATGTTCGCTGGTATACCATCTGTCCCGGCAAATTGTCAACAACAAGCTGGAGTCCAATCAGAGACTGTTTCGACGACATGGTTAGTTCCTATTTCTTCATCCGGATTATCATCTGGTATTTCTTATGTTGAAACTCAACAACTTGATCCAATGTGTCTTCAAAGGCCAATCTACCCTTTAAGCATTGGATTGCCACCATATGGAGGGCAGTATGCCTTTTCATTGTTCCCCCCCGAAGAACAACCATATGGGAGTTTACAACAAAGTTCAGGTCAAACTGGAATTACATCCAGCGGATGGGTACCAATACTGCCTCAGCAACCAAGGGTTGCATATTCAATGCAACCAGTCCACCCTGTGTCGAATGTTGCCACTATACCTGGTATGTTGATTGCGTCGCAAGTACAAGCGCTACCTGTTGTATGTCAACCCCAAGTTTCTCAGGTTGCCATACAACAGCCTCTTGTCTCGACAACTCAATCGCAACCTCCGGTTAGTGCCTCCTTATCTGGAGCGACTCAGGCTCAAACAAGTACTATGACTCCTCATCTTGGTCAATCATCCAGTATTGGACAACAGCAAATGGTCCAACAACCGGAGCTGGTTCAAACTCAACAACTGCAATTCCAGCAATCATATCAAGGACCCGAGCAACAAGTCTTTGTAAGTAATGGGCAACCGTATAATAACGGTTATGCCCATCAAACTTGTCAAAGTTTCCATCATCAAATACATTATGCTGGTATGCAAAGACCCACTGCTCAGGTGATTCCATCTTATCCTGGGTATGCTCCGCCTCACCTGAATCAACAGTTGCCCTTTGTAGCAACTCTAGAATTACCAGATCTAAACCGGCTGACGAATGATCCAATTGCTTATGCCCCTTGGTGGCCAGCGATTCCGCATAAACTTCCATCGGACATTCCTAAATTCAATGGAAATCCAGGTGAAGACCCATCGAATCACGTCATGACTTTTCATCTGTGGTGTTCGTCGAACACCCTGAACGATGATTCGATAAGGCTTCGCCTTTTTCAGAGGACATTGACAGGTCCAGCGGCTAAATGGTATATTGAATTACCTAGAGCCTCTTTCGACAATTTCAGTTCCCTAGCCATGACTTTCTTAACCCATTTTCAATTACCGATAAGGTATGAAACTGGAATGGAAATCTTAACCAACTTCAAGAAGACGACGGCCACACATATATCCGATCATATACATGAGTGGCGTCGTCGTCGCAGGATGGTAAAGACTTACGTTCCAGATCAGCTGTTAGCTGAATGGTTTATAAAGTCGTTACTTCCTGCCATAACGGAAGATGTGGCCAAGGGGGGAGTCGTAATGGAGGAGCAAGTTATTGCTCGTGCACAATATCTAGACTTAGTATATACTCAGTCCGGCACGCTCTATGATAAAATACCTGACGCCCCTAGACCGGAATTTTCAATTCCTCCTCCTCCTAAATCAAATAGTGACTCTCATGCCGGCGATGGCGTGATTGGCGCAACAGACATGAAATCGACAAAAGTTATATCTAAAAAGCCCCATATGATTTCCGGTCAAAATGCAAATGAGGAACTTCTTACCTCGGAAGTAAGTGCCGTGTCCGACGACAAGGGCAAACGACTGAAGCAACCAGGGGGCAAGAAGAAAAAGAAAGGGAGAAAAAGGAAACCCCCTACGGGGTGTCATATATGCGATGAGGATCATTGGACAGCAGATTGTCCATACAAAGCTGAGCTTAAAAGATTCTTTAAGAGTTCGAAAACCTCAGCTGTGTTGACAGATCCGTTTCCAAGCCCGAGAACCGAACTGGTTGCTAATCAAAATGCTTCCCGATCCCAAGTGCTTATGTTTTCTGTATCAAAGCAGCAAAATGATGCTTTGACGAGGAATAAGGATTACAGGAATCCAAAGCTGTCGAACAACAAGGCTAATGAACAACCTAGTAGTTCGACAACAACTTTGACTGAAGTTGTGCCACCCATCGTCCCTGAGCCAATGATAAAGTGGCAAAAGGGAGCAGTACACAAATCGACATTTAATCCTTGTGCGAAAATAGCACAGATAGAGGACCTGACCCAATCGCCGTCCGTTATGTCGACACTTGAGGTACCGCAAAATTGCTTCTCCCAAGAGCAAGCTTTATTATTAGCAATAGGTGGAATTGACCCAATGGATTCCAATCTTGTGGCCTTTGATCATAAAGGATATGACCCTCAGTTACCAGCTCAACTAGCTTTCCTTATTCAAGTGAAAGCCCTCAACAAAATTGTTCATCGAACAATTATTGATGAGGGGGCATCTACATGCATTATGTCGATGAGTTGCTGGAAAACTTTAGGATCTCCAACCTTGTCGAGGTCTGCGACGACGTTAAAAGCATTCGACGGAAGGACATATACCCCATATGGTATACTAAATAACTTGAAAGTTGAACTAGAGGGAAAAACGGTAGAAATAGATGTTGAAGTCATCGATGGGAATCTTGATTACAACATCCTACTAGGAAGACCATGGATATATGCCATGGCAGCTGTTGTGTCGACCTATTTTAGGAAGATTGCATTTCCCTTCCAAGGAGGAATTACAATCGTTGACCAACAAACTTTTCTCCCCAACAGTTCGCAAGTTACGAGAAGCATTCCAATGATCCATGGAAGGAATCATTCGCTCCAAAACATCGGAGTAGGTCTCCTAAAAGACCCTGCCTTAATGGGTACTTTTGCCCTACCGCCTCCGAGTAATCTGGCGGAAGTGGCCACAGTGGAATATGAAACCTTCTACATCTAATGGATTTGGACGATGAGGATAGTTCTTTTATTGTGTCAACCTCATTAAAAAATGAAAACAATCCCCTTTCTCAAAGGTAAACCTTCATTCCAACCACCGAGTTGAATGCAATGAAGCTTGGGGGGCATGCACCTCGATTTGCGTTATTATGTTGGGGGCATGCAAACTTATCATCGAGCAGTTTTACCGTGGAATTTATGCTCGTTAAAAAATAGAAAAGCGAGATTCGAGCAGTTTTAGTAGCATAGTTCATGCTCGTTAAAAAATAAACATAAGATTTGAGCAAGTTTAAGCTCGTTAAAAAATGAGCTTCCCGGTAAATAACCATTAAGAATGTAACCTGATCAACCATAAAAATACCTTGGTCGTGTTTTGTGCACCTTCACCTCCACCGTTCATTTGGCCGATCGTTTACCTCCATATGATTGTTTACCCATTTTGAGGAACAGCTGCGAAGAGTGATTTCACCTAGCCATCCTTGTGACACTGTCGTGATTGGAAAATTCCAACTTGTACCTGGAATCTGCTGCTATCCCTGTTCATCACTCGTTCCTCAAAAGACGAGTCTTCTTTAAGCTCTTTTCAATTGACTCGTAAAATATGAAAAAATTGCCGAGTTTTGGCCTTCCAGCTCGTTAAAGGACAGGAAGAGCTATCCCTCCTCTAGATTTTAATCTTTTTGGACCTGAGGGATTATTGCACAAAAAGATCGAGCGCTTGTTTTGTTCGGCTCGTTAAAAGTACCGAAAACTCATCCCTTCAGTATTGTTTTATGGTTTTTCGGACTTAAGGGATTAGATGACGAAAAAGGAATTTTGGAGTTAACTTTATGTACCTTTTCAGACTCTCTAAAAATGAAAAGGGCCGAGTTTTCCTTGTCGTTAGACTCGTTAAAATCATTAAATAGCGACAAACTTGTCTTTAGACGAGAACGAGTTTCCCTATCGCTAAGCTCGTTAAAACATAGCGATAGGCTTGCCCGAAGGGCAGGTTATAGAACAAGCATATGTTATCCTCCTCAAGCTTGACAAAAATAAAGAGGTACTGGTCAGAAATGACTGGGGAAAAATTGGGAAAAAATCGAGAAGTCTTTGATGGTAGCAGGTCGCTCTTGAACATGACACTTTTCCTCTGTATCACATCGGGTTGGGTTGTTTCATTCACCGGTCACATCACCATGGTCTTTTCCACACCATCCATATTTGGGGTAATGCTACCGATCCATCGCATCAGTGTCGCCGTATGTTCAAGAGAAGTCGTTCAGAAAGAGTCAACCAGGTCCCATCCACTGCCATACATTATCCTTCATCCATTCATGACCGCCACCCTGAATCATATATCACAGATTGTTTTCACCTCCACTAAAATCATTAGCTCCGTTCCATGTCACTGATGTGGGATTCATCAAGGCCCTCCTTTGACGGATCGCTTCTTGTCGACATCAGCTCATTATCCAAGAAGTTGATCTAGGAACAACCCCTTCAGTACTTTGAAGCTTGCATGCCTCAATGGCAAGTTTCTCACTTCCGGCGACAGGTATACATCAATGACCTTCGACCAGAAGATTTTGCG
The DNA here is from genome assembly GCA_031772625.1 of Pinus tabuliformis. NCBI lineage: Eukaryota > Viridiplantae > Streptophyta > Pinopsida > Pinales > Pinaceae > Pinus > Pinus tabuliformis. The sequence continues at coordinate 694,057,886 of CM062812.1, read as the reverse complement.
TGGTGTTCGACGCCAAGTCCTTTATTCACACCACGTGAATTGTACTGCAGTACCTTGAGGGTCATTATCATTATCGGTGATTCCTCTCGCGCTTGTTAACGGTTTACATCATTGACCGGTAATCAAGCGATGTCTTTCCATGTTCGACTTCAGCGCAATTCTCACATGGATCGACTTGTACTTAGAGTGAAGATCGAACGAGTTTGAAGACCCCGGATCTAGTTTCATCCATCCGGGCTGCGATAATATATTCAGGAAAATAAAGACATTTGTTATGTACATCATTGCAGCAGATGATCATCCTCCTCAAAGGATGATAGTTTCGCCAGAACTATCAGTCTACCATCAGACAATCGTCTGTTCTATGTACCAAAATGTATTTATAAAGCTGAGCATGGGAATGCCCGCCTCAGCTAGATCATGAAAGCAGAATGAATCATAATGTATTGTATTGTATCTTATTACAGGTCTCCTCCTAGCAAATGGATGAACTTCGGACTCCCCTGGATAAAGCATTTCACCCGATAAGCGGCCTCATACTTTAGGGGGCAACTGTTATAGACATTTTTGTGCCTTGCATCACTGAGAATGAAATGTCAATAATTAAGGGATCCAAAGTCCCTAAACATGTTGTTCCTACCCCTAGAGGAACAAGGCCAGCAAACCACAGCAGTTTATAAAAGTTCTCCACCTGAAAACACTCAAAAACAAGCAATTTCTGGATCATGTCAACTGCTCCACTGAGCATCTGTGCTGAATTTCAAGTGCTCCACTCTGTACCTGCGCTGAATGTCAACTGCAAAGAAGGCCACCTGCGCTGAGCGTACTTGGACAAGTGGCAGACTCATTCCTCAAGGTGTCAATGCCCAGGAAGCTTCCAAAATGACACTTGGATCAGGGAATTCGACTGGTGATGAGTAAGAGGTTCCAAATCTCCAAGTGGAAGTAAGAATCTCCAAGTGGACTCAAGAACTGAAGTGGGAGAGGACACTAGTCAGCTTCATGCAAGCCTCAAGCTGACTCATCCTTTCTCCAAAACTCCTATATATAGAGCTCTCTCATGAGGTCTAGGAAGGCTGGATTGTATTGCAAAGAATTGCTGTTGGATTGTGGTTGGATCATTGGGTGTTTATGCTTTTGAAAGGGGCTGAAGAAGGAATTCCTTGCTGCTGGGAAGGAGATGCTGGGTTGGAACCCTATGGGTTGTATCTCTTCCTGAACCCTGTTTATCAATCAATAAAGCTTCTTGGTTCTTTCCTATATGCTGGTGTTTATTGTATGATTTGCATTAGTGTATTTGATTTACTTCTAATCCTGAATCATTTATGAATATGTATGTTTGCCTTTGTATTGTGTCCTTCTCTTGTTGCATGTAGCTGCTCTCTTGTCACAGGTAGCTGTTCTCTTGTGATCTTGTAGGTGCAAAAGCGAGGAGGCAAGTAGTTGTGGACACACAAAGCGGAGAGGATCTAGATCGAGGGACAACCGAAAGATAACGGTAAGTCTACCAATCTCCTCTCTTTCATATTTCATAAAGGAAGAAACCGAAGTAGCTGCATTCGTTTGTTGCTAAGGCACTATCATGCCTTAGGTGGATAGGATCGTCCTGCATAGGCATTTTTCCCCACAACAGCCCTGCCTTCAACCGAATGAATAGCTAGCCTCATGCAGTCACCAAAAATATCAAGCTTGTGATGATTCATAATTTTCCCAAGGAAAATTGGAATCAAGGATTTGTATAGTCCTTGGGGAACATCTTTCATTTTTAATCCATTCCTCGAAACAAATATTTTTTTCCCATATATTTTATAAGCCATTTCAATCTTTTCTAGCTTACGGGTTTTCTTGGAGTTAAATATTTCCCCCCCTTTGCATGGAATTTTTTATGATCTTTCAACCATATTAGGGTCTAGGTTAATCCTCTATCCAAATACTTTTAATCCCATGTATTTATCATCATAATTTTCTATGGCCTCATCTATCTCATCATTTTGGAAATCGAACTATCCAAATATAAATTTGTAAACCTCTGATCTTCTTAGGATATATAGTATACTTGGTGAATAATTGTTTGTGTCTCTTCATGTATCAATACACTCTTTGAATTTTTTTATTTTGAACTTCTCCTAGGAACCGCGTGTGTCAACCATTTGCAGGGAAGAGGACACCCTTGTTTCAATTGAGTCCATCATTGTCTGGGTTTAAGGCATGTTAGTTGAATTCACGTTGATGCAAGAATGCATGCTAAATAAATCGTTAGGAAATCACACTGAATGCAAGAATGCACATTGAATAAACCGTGAGGAATGCATGTGCAAATGAGTTTTTTCTTTAACTTATTGCTTTATTTTTCTATAAATCACTTTTCTAAAGAAAAAGAAAATTATTAAGTGAATAAAATTGTTTATAAGGTGCTTTAACTTTGCTCCTTTACTCCTATTTTTTTCTCATACACAAAATTCAATTTCCAAATTGAATATTTAGATATAAGATACAATTTATTAAGAATAACGCTTTTAAAAATAGGGCTACAAGATTTTTATGGCATGTAGGATGACCATCACTTCTTTCTTATGGGTATAATTGAGAAAATTTCCATCATGCAACTGGTTATTTATAAATGATAGTAAATGTCCTTTTTGCATTAAAATGGCATCCAAACATTTTTATAGTAAATGTCCTAACTAGGTCACTTAACCTAATCTTAAACTTAAAACCCTAAAAAATATGTACAATATAGAAAAAGCCCTAAAATAGACCCTGAAAACCCTAGGTTCTATCGCTTTATCTATCCCTTGGTGACATTTAAACTTAATTACTACTAAAATAAGGTAACCCAACCTTACTTATATAGTTTTAACAAAAAAACTACATGTTTCAACTATTTAAATTCAAGTTTGTTTTTTCTTAGTCCATCGCCTTGTTCCTAAACATTCATGTTGTGCATTTATTTGAGGCACACAAATTGTACCTTTTACCCTTTGAAATCCATGCAATTTAGAGTATTCTTGAACAACACAAACATATATGTGAAAAAAACTAAAAAAATGATTGTATTAATGTTACCTATGAGTAAAAAAAATACTCTTCAAGTTGAATCATCCAATTTGGCCTTGAAATGAAGGATGGATGTGCATTCTTGTGAAAAAGCCAAAATTGTCTTGTTCACTAAAATGCACACCCATGCTTCATTTATTGGCCAGTATTATTAATTCATATTGTAGATTCTTTATTAAATGATTTTACACCCTTTTAAATTGGCATATCTTTACTTTGAGCTTAAATACTTATAGTTCATATTTCATACAACATTCTAAGTTTTGCTTCGACTTGCATTATGTGAAGTTTTGTATAAGTGGGAAACATAGTTATGTAGGATATTTGTTAGACATGATTCAATGTTATATCTTAAGGTTATGTATTTTCCAATCATGTCCCATTTCAAACTTCATTACCAAGAGTGTAAGTGGTTTGGCCCAGGAGTGCACATTTGTTCTGACTTGATCATTGACATACTTGGATTTTAGTGAGTAATATTTCTTTTAGGATAATGAGTATCATATGTTGTAGAAAATGTTTGCACCTTTAGGATGGAATGATCATTGTTGCACTACCAGTTAATTACAAGCCTTGGTGTACATTTATTTGAGGCACACAATCCCTGCCTTTTACCCTATAAAATCAATCCAATTTGGAGTATTCATTCACAACAGAAATTTAATGAGGATGAGTTATTGTCCACCCAAATTTAATGAGGATGTAATTCATGCTATGTGGGGAGTCATGTTCCCCACACATTTCAAAGGTCTCTTAGGTCATGTATAAATAGGAAGAGACTTCTAATTTGTAAATCGTAACACATTGGTGACAAGAGGAAGGAGTTCACTCTCTTTTACCTTTTACTTTTTCTTGTTTGGAATTCTACTAATATTGAGGAAGAGTAGCATTGTTGTGGAATTGATGCTCATGATGATGACGTTTGTTGGTTAATGAGGTACTATGTGTTTTTATGAGATTTTTTGTTGGTTGAAGTATTATATGTATCAATTATCCAAAACTAATTGTCAACAAAATGTTGAAATTGTAGCAAGAAAAGGCTTCATTTGGCTAGTGCTTTAGTCAAAATGAGAAAAATCGATTTTCCACATTGGCAGGATGAATTGGATAGTGGTTAGCTAGATTGGCATGGCCTTGTCTACTAGTCAAGTCAATAAATTTGAGTTTGTAGGCTAGAAGTAGAGTTGTGCATGAGTCGATTGCTAAGATCTAGCAATATAGCTGAGTTATTGTTAGTTGAACTTAATTAACTGAGCTCCAGTCATTAATTGAGTTAGTTGAAGGTAAATCAAGTAGTTATGACTATTCTTAACTCATTGGTCTCTCATTTAACTATTCAATCATCTATAAATAGACCCAATCATGCACATAATTGGAATTGCCTAGTTGAGTAGATGGAAAAGGAACATTTGTATTTATAATTGTATATCGTTGAGTGTACAATTCTTTTTCACTTAGGAGGTCATTATTCCCCTTGGATTGTGCAAGGAAATAGGGAATTTCCCTATCTTTTATGAGCTTAATTCCTCCAGGATTGCACAAGGAAATAAGAGGTTGGTTGAGGTTTGAATTGGCTAAGTGTTAGCCAAAGAAGGTCGGAAGCAGGAGAAAAATTTTACAGTGTAGGGTGTGCTTCGAAGTTGAAGCAAGAGATTATAATTATTTATCTTTCTCAACTGAATTAATGCCAATCAACGGAGGGTTTTTTCCCAATTGGGCTCCCCTGTAAAATCATTATATTCCTTGTGTTTTGACGGTTGCATGTTATTTCATGTGTTTCTATAATGTGTTTTCCTTTCTATAAAATAGCAGAATAAATTTATATCTCTTGATTTCAGTTTGATTTCATTAGCAGTAGAAAATTTCTTACAATTTCTACATGGTATAATAGCTATGGAAGACTAATAGAAACCTTGATCTAGATCTTCTCTCAGAGAAATTTTGATTTGCATATTTTTTGGTGCAAATTCCCTTCAGTGTAGGGAAATGTCTTTCAACGGATTGAGATTGGAATATGCATTAGAGGGAACCCCAAATTTTTGTGCTTAGAAAGGCAGGGTGGAAGTCTCCCTAGATGACAATGGAGTATGGGAATATACACAAATTGATATTATAGAACCAACAACATCAGATGCACAAGAACTTTTTCAGTGGAAGAAAGACACAGTAAGAGCAAAGAGGATTATTTTGGAGGGTGTCAGAGATCATGTGGTTTTGAACTTTGATGGAAAGGAGACTCCTTTTGCAATTTGGAAAACTCTAACAAATATATTCCAGAATAGCAGTGATGCCAGGAAATTGGCATTGAGAGATAAACTCAGGAGAATTTGAATGCAAAAAAAAAGAAACCATTCCTCAATACCTATCCATATTCACTCAAGTTCAAGATGAACTTGGAGGAGTATGAGAAAATGTGTGATCTTTTGAACTTTTGAGCTTAACACTCCTTGGCCTTTCAAAATATTGGCACAACTATCAGGATTCAGTTAATGGAAGAGAAAATCTACCAAATTGGGAGAGACTTTGGTCTGATTTGGTAAAGGATGAGATCAGAAGGAACAGTATAGATGGTGTTACATCCATTGCAGATGAGGAAGAATATTTTTCTCTAGTTGGAAAAGGAAATAAGGCCAAAGGCATGAAGGCCCAAGGTGAGGAAAAATCCAACTAGAATAATGGCAAGAAGAAGGACCTTAGAAAACTAAAATGTTTTCACTACCATGAGTATAGACACTATGAAACTAAATGTACGCACAATAAATCCAGTAAAGAGATTGTAGCAAGAGCAAGAGGAGATTCTCTGGAATCTCAATTCAAGCTAGATTTAACCCTCTTTACTTGCATGGAAATCATAGTAAGAGGGAGTGAGTGGTACCTAGATTCTGGTTCCTCATATCATATGACAGGAAACAAGGAATTCTTCAATAGCCTAGAGTAGAAGGATCTCAAATTGCACTTAGAATTTGGAGATTATGGGAGGTATAGTACTAAAGGAATTGGTACTGTCACCTTTAAGAGGGAGTCAAGCTCCCATATTCACTCAAAAAATGTTATGTATGTGACTAGGCTGAAGAAAAATTTGATTTTTGTAGTTGTATTGGAGGATAGAGGTTATGATATGGTGTTCATCAAGTTCAAAGCTTTTCTGAAGCATGTTGCTACTGGAAAAGTGAAACCGATTAGAGTTAGAGTGAAAAATCTTTACAGACTAGAGGTATATTTCACCGTGCATGCAGCTATACCTCCAGGAGAAAGGTGGGGCAATGTAGAGCCTTATTCCCATACTTGAAAATATTTTGGGAGGGTCCATAAGAGAGGAGTAGTAGTAGTAGTATACTCTTCTCATGGATAATTATTCTTGCTACAAGGGGGGCACAGTATTCAGTAGCAAGAGGATCAATGTCAATTGGAGCAATCAAATACTGAATAACATAGAGAAGTGTTGACAACAAAGAAGGAGGCTCAATAGTAGAGTCAATTGGAGTGAAAATTTCCGAGTAGATAGTGCAAAGACTAGTAGCACTCATATGCTTAGGAGAGAGTTGCATCTTAGAGGCAAATTTGATTCAATATTTTAGATACTTCTCAGTTGCAGTTGTTGTAGTAGCAACAACAATAGTGAGAGGGAGTCTTATTATAATACTTTCCTACAGGTGTAGGATTGGGGTTGTGAAGAACCCTTTACTTGATAAGAGGGGGTGTTGAAATTGTAGAAAGAAAAGGGTTTAGTTGACTAGTGCCTTAGTCAAATGGAGAAAAAATTATTTTCCATGTCAGCAGGGTGACTAGGATTGTAGTTAGCGAGAGTGACATGGCCTTGTCTACTTGTTAAGTCAGTAAATTCAAGTTTGTAGGCTAAACGTAGAGTTTTTCATGAGTTGATTGCTAAGATATAAAAATATAGTTGAAAGTCAATTTAAATTCAGCTGAGTAGTTATGACTGTTGTTAACTCATTGATCTCTTAGCTAGCTAGTCTTCAGCTAAAAATAAACCCACTCATGCATGGAATTCAAATTACCTAGTTGAGTGGAAGGAAAAGACACATTTCTATTTATAATTGTATATTGTTGAGTGTACAATTCTTTTGTACTGAACAAACAATCAATTCCTCTTGGATTTTATCAAGGAAATAGGGAATTTCCCTATTTTTTAGGAGCTTAATTCCACCAGGATTGCGCAAGGAAATAGTAGGTTGGTTGAGACTTGAATTCGCTATGTGTTGGCTAGAGCAGGTTAGGAAGCAGGAGAATCATTTTACAATGCAAGGTGTGCTTCAGAGTTGAAGTAAGACATTGTAATTGTTTCTCTTTCTCATCTGAATTAATTCAAAGCAGCAAAGGGGTTTCTCCTAGTTGGGATTCCCCATAAAACCATTGTATTACTTGTGTTTTTATTTTTTCATGCTATTGCATGAGTTTCTATTGTGTTTTTTCCTTTCCACATAATAGTAGAAGAAATATTGTCTCTTAATTTCAGTTCAATTTCATTAGCAATAGCAAATTTCTTGCAATTTATACGCAGAAAAATTCATCTCACTCAAGATATTATTTTTCCTAATAAATCTACCAACCAAACTAAAAAATATTAAAATATTCCAACCAAACTTGATAAATTAAAATCTACAGTTTCTAGACTCTTGAAAAAGAAATATTGAAAGCAGAATGTCCTGTATCGAACCAATAAGCAATTTATTAAACAAAATTACAAATGGCAGTCTCTTTCTTCAATACCTATTCTTGCACTGAGTGTATATCAATAATCACGAGTGTAGGATATGACTAATATGGATCATTTCTCAAATCCCCAAGTACACAGTTCACTCACGAATAATGACCAAAGATAATAGGATTGAAAGAGTGAAAAAACAAATCAAACTAAATGACCATACCTTATTATCATATCAATAAACCAAATAACACTTTAGCTAACAATTGTCTTAATAAACTAGGGTTATTAATGTCGTAACAAGCCTCACATTGGATGGATGTAAACCATATCTTAGCATAAATCAAATATTCAATTTACTCTAAGAATTTATAGGCCTTGTTGTATAATTTATAAACCCTAGTCCACGTAATAAAGTTTCTGGAATTCAAAAATATATTTGTATGGTAGCAAAGGGTCAGTAGTATTATGTGCAATTTTCACTTAAGTATCAAAAAATATCTCAAGGTTACAATTTTTCTCCACCACATACCAAAAGGCATCCAAAGTTTACACTATACTCAACTACAGTCCCAGGTCTTGTCTGAATTTTTCTAGTAACTAGGTGTTATAGGCCATTTTGTCACATCTATTAAACAGACCTACAAACCAGATCAATCAACATCCTCGAACACTTTTTCATAATCCCTTCACAAATCCCTAAGCATCACATCTCCAAAAAGTCTGAGTTTCTAGGACAATTAGCTCAAAAACATTGTTTTTAGCCCCAATGATCCTTGCATGCTTGGTCACCCACACTAAGTGCATGTTGTATACCTGAGCACCAGTGTTGGTTAACACATGTTGCTCCCTTCTGCAGGTGTGCTGACTCTAGAAATTTAGGAAAAATAAAAAATATCTTTGAATCTCCCAAGGTAGTTTTAACTATTTACCATGAATAGAGAGCTCAAAATCCTATCCGATCCTATCTTGGAGACCTTATTTCTTATCCCTTGAGCTCATTCTCCCATCATATGTGGATCGCTAGCCTCAAATGGTAAATCATAAACTACCACATTCATCCTCTAAATTTACTACCTCCCATAAGGTCTGGGTTGGATTTCTTATATTGATAGTGCCCTCATGTTGTTTCTTTAAGCCCAAATGAGTCACCATATTCATGCATTAGGGTTGATGTTGAGGTGCGCTTTGTGACAAGGAAGGACAAGTCAACTTGGGGAGACATCTACAAATTCAGACTTGTATTTATGGTTGTAACTCTCTCCTATATTTGTTAATATAAAGAGCATCTTTTTTTCCTATATTTGTTGTGTTATGTTTGCACTCATGTATTTCAATTCCATGTTAACTCATTGAATAGAGATTTTAGAATATGTTATGTGGATTGTGGTTCCTTTGCTTATTTTAGTCGTGTGTGTAGGTTCTAATTATAGCACTTGGATCTAGAGTTGGAGCTTACAAGCAAGAAGGAAATGAAGGCTTGCTACAGATTCCAGGTAGGATTATTTCCCATTTTCTAATTTCTCCATAGGAAATTCAAAGTTCTTTGTCTTCTGTTGTTATTGATCAGACCAGTAGATCTACAGAATTCACCTTTGTCCATAATTGTGAAAATTATGTATAATAAATTAGATAATCCACTGGGTATCAATTCTTCCCTCAGTGGTTTCCTCAATCTTATCATTTTTTTACCTCTTAAATTGACCTTAATTGACTCACTTATACATTGATTTACCTTAGGAAAACACCACCTTGAGATTGGTTGAGTTTCTTGTGTCATGTTTTGACTGAAACAACTCCAACACATTCCCTGTTTTGAGACAGAGCACTTCAGCGCACTTTTTCCTTCTCTGTACCTATGTTGCAGTGTATTGGTGTCTATTCTACACCTACGTTGATCGTGTAGGATGCAAAGATTTGCATTCCTTGGCCTTGCTCCTCATTTTTCCTGAGTTCAAAAAGTTTCCTTTGTGTCTTTGAGTTCGTCTTTACCTCTGAAAAGGCATTGTAATGTTTTTTTTTTTGGTTTTATCAACCTTTGGTAAGAATTTCTTTGTTTTTTTCTTTTTCTTATAAATTATGCCTTTGGTGAACTTTATGCTTGATCGTTGATTATATTAAAGAAATTGATATTACATTCATATTCTGTGTGATTTCTTTTATCAGTGATCTTGATGCATCTTAGTTTTCATTGCATTTGGGAACTAAGAGAAAATAAAAGAAAAATCCCATTATTTTGCATATTTTTCATTGCATTTAGGGTTTTGGATGAAATTTGAAAATTAGAGTAGTTGCATTTGAATTTTTTTATTAGGAAGTGTTTTTTGCTGCATTAGTGTTTGAATCTCTTCCTTATCATAGATAGTTTTTCATCGAAAAGTAAAGAGTTCATATTATCATGTTAAATTGCATTGTGGGGAATTCAGGTGAACTCGTGGTGAGCCTTGAAACTAAAATCTAGTTCAAGATAAACTTTAAAATTTACTGAATCAAACTTAAGTAGCATTTGGAAGATTACGCAAGCATTTATAGGTCTAGGCTAGAGACGTGTTCCGACGTCTTTAAATGTAGGAGCTGACGTTTTTTGTCAGCTTTACATTATGGAGATGATATCTCATTCCATGTACATAAGTAAATGATCATTCTCCACGTACCTTTAGGCATATCAGATGGCGCTCCACACATGATAAGTATATGAGAACACTATCATTGAACGGTTACACATTAGACAACATTGCTACAAACTGCACTTCCACATACCTTTGGGTATATTTTGGAAGTCCCCACTAGGTTGTTATCCTTCCTTAGGTAATCGAGTTGGCCACCTTATACACTGTGATACATTGAACCAAACATTCAAAGATATTTCCTACTTGTATGTAAATCCTTGTTTTTCCAAGGTGGTATATTGCAGTTCACAATTGCTTAATAAACCCTTTTTCCTAGTTACCCCTTTTTTATTTATTTGTTGTTAATTTATAAAATTTCGTAAACCATCATGGAATAACAACCCCAACAACTCCATCGTTCATGTAGCATGCAAATATTGCCTCCTTTACCTCCTAAGGCAACACCTGGGCATCGCCAAAAGAAAAAAAAGGTGCAAACTACCGAAACTAGTGTTTCAGAAGCATCCCTTTGTGGCTAAATTTGAAGTTAATCAACTAGAATAATCTCTTCTTATAATAAATAAGTCTGAGATCACATATTTAACTATTAGTGAGTCCCACACAGTCGAAACCAAAAACCTTGATACTTTACTACCTGAGGTCATTGAACCTGAATTTTTGGATCCAAATATATTACATACTAAGGTTATATAACCTGAGGAGCCTTAGTTAACTCAACCTATTACTTCAAGGCCTTCTTTTTATCTTCCTCTTCCTTCGACCCAATCACAACAACTTGTATATCTCAGTCTCGATGAAGAAGTACTTCCACCTGATCTTTTGAGTATTGAGGAAATTACTGAAGAGTCTTGACCCTCCTCTCCTATCCATTTAAGAGGGACTCCTCTTTATCAAACCCATCCTTTTCATACTCCTCATACTCCAATACAAGCTCCTTCACCTAGTACCCCTCATTTCAACCCACCTTTGAGTTTCCCTCGGCCAACTTCTTTAGGAAGTTTAACCATGAATGATTCAACAATAGTTTCTCAACCTGTATCTGCTATAATGAGTGAGTCAACCGAAGTTATAACCACCTCCATGTTTGTGACTTCGCCATAAACCCTTTTGTATGGTGGTCCATCTATACCACTTGGTTATCAATCCTTATCTAGAACATTTTCTGGCACAATGACCAGTACATGGACTTGTACTTCCCCATCCTCATCTTGAATGTCATCTAGAACTCCTGCAATGAGCACCTCACAACCTATTGCATCCATTGTGCCCCAACTATATTTGGCGTAGAAGAATGGTCCAAATATTACTGGAATGGGACATTTACAATAGCCTCCTCCACCTTATACCAAGTACCCTCCTCCTGGGGGCGGGGGGGTTTACCTCCACATACTCCCTATCCCCCACCAGGGGGAAATCTGTTGATGGAATCTACCCATTTCTAAATCAAATTCAACAAGTTGGTGCTTATACCTATTTGAGTTAACATCCTATTGGTCTTCCCTTTCCAAGAATGGTTGCTAATCCTTGGCACCCTATGTTTCCTATATGAACAAGTTTGACCTTAACTCAATTACCAAATTCTCAACCGATTCTAGCTACACCTCAGGTTCTTACTTGAAAACGTACCTCAGTCTGCGTAAGGAATATCTCAAGTAAGTCAACCTACCTAGGTTGCATCTCAAATGAAACCTGTTCCACCAATATCTGGGATGTCTCAAATCTTAGCTACCCAACATCTTCAGGTTTCCTTACAAACTCCACTGCTTGGTTAGTCCACACATCAAATGCAAGTACAACAACCTGTACATGGCATGGCATAGGCACAAACTAGTCAACCTAATTTAGGGATGTTGAGTAATTTAATTGATGTTAAATTACTTCATTAATTTTCAACCAATATTCATGTACTTATGAAGTGTGTGTGCACAATATATGCTAGGATTTCTATTTTTGGGTTTTAAAATATGAAATTCATCTAAATATGAACGAGTGTTAGATTAAATCAAATTGTTTCCACTCACATGTTCTTTCCATTAAAATTACTTCAGAGTAAAATGAGACCAGGACTTGAACTGAAATTTTAATCTATGAATTCAAAATCACAAACTCTAGTTGAAGAATTGAAATTTTAATTTTACTTGCAAAAAATAAATTATAATTCTAGAAGATAAATTCTAGTTCTACTTGTACGAAAGAAATTCTAATTCTACTTGCAGAAAAGAAGTAAATCAAAACTAGACTTCTTCAACAAAATATAGAATTGAATTATAACTTTAAAGGATTACTAGTCTATGCAATGGTAGTTCAAAACCTCTCTATTTACCATTCATGGAAACACATAGCAAACTTAAATAAATTATGAAATGAAAGTGTTGAATGAAATGAACTAGGAAAAATTAAATATTTTTTTTTTTTATGAGTGCTCAGTTTGTTGCAAAAACAAAAATTAGAATAGGAATTGATCAAGAAAACGCATTGGCATGCTATAATGAAAGAAGGATAATGATCAAGCAAATTGAAATGAACATAATTAAAAACTAATCTACTCTTACAACGCTCCAAGGGGCCCTCCTCTTGAGTGAATTATGCAAACAGGTACTAAATCGCTTAGCCACACATTATTTCAAAGACAAAGAATTTATATTAATCACAAAAGTATTTAATACAATGAGATTACAACAATTAACAATGATAACTAACATCCCTAGCTTCGTCTCAGGGATTTTTATACATCTTTATTGAATAATTGTTTCGAGAGTCACAAGACAAGAGGTAACTTGACTAATTTAATAGCTAAGAATTGAAATAAAGATAAAAGACGTTCTTCTCATGATTTTCTACTGAAAGAGAAAATCATGAGGGATTTGATTGAACATATTGACTTCGAAGGTTACTCAATCATTTCCATGCTTGCTTGATCCTATCAGGAACTGCCTTCAAAATTGTATTATTGTTGGAGTTTCATAACCATAGTTTACTTCTCATTTGACTTCCAAATATCTCGAACCATGTAATTTTCTAGATCACCAAGACAGGTGGATTTCCATATGCTTACCATTTTCCATCTACTAGTACGTTTTCTTCGTCCTCTCGTACACTAGAATCTAACTAACCACGGAGGTAGTTGCAAAATTCTTGGTTAGCTGCAGCATGAATAAGATTCTGGTAGTTGTAGGGATGTTTAAATTAAAGTTCACAAAGAAACAACAGATAATAAATCATGGATGATTAGTACCTTTTTAGATGCTTGAGAATGTCTAACATGACCTTTTGGCTTGGAACTACAACAAAATTATTATTGAAAAGGAAGGAAAAAGGATTGTAAAAAAGAGGACAATTTCAGACTTCAAAATTCCCCCACACCAAAGGTTTTGCATGTCCTCATGCATCAAAATTTCAAAATTTATCTAGTTCTTCATTCAATGTACTATTTCTGAAGCTTGAGATAGGACGTCTAGACTAGTGCTCCTCTTTTTTTCTTGATAATGAATATTTCCCTTGGTTTATTCAATAGAATTTTAATTTGTAACCCTCTAACTTTGTTTCGGAGGAGTCCATTGTTTTCTTTGAGTTTCTTGTTTTTCTTATACCAATGGCACAAATGAAAAAGTATATTGTCATTCTAAGTTCTCAATATTTTGTTTTGTACCTTTATTGCCTCATGTTCTTGTTTGAGATGTTTGTTCAATACTTCCAACTCATATATATATTGCTTCAAAGCATCTTCAATTTTGTAATTTTTTGTAGGAATATCGTGTGACAGAGAAATTTCTTCATTAAAAGTGTCTTCTTGGTTCTGGCAAGGAGAGTTTACCTTTTGTTGTGCTCTTTGCTCCAAATATTCCACATAATCATATATTTGTTGTTGTACTGGATCAATATATGGTGTCTTCCTTGTCAGACTCAGAGTCTTAGGTGGTGTTCTCTAATCTTCTTCTTCGAGATCAACTACTTATGGAGAATGCATACTTGAGAGTTTAGAAATTCACCCCTACTTCTCAATTTTATCCCAAATTCTTAAGTGTTTTGGATGTTTTTCCTTTTGTTGGTTCTTATTTGTTTCTTATCCTCTAGTTATTTATATTTTTCTTCAGGTGACTTGACACTTGAGCTGACTTTCTTTCTTCTAACATTTTCTTTCCCATTTTTCTGTTTAATATTTTCTAAAAATGAGAAAGAGGAGTATCCTCTTCTAGAATTTCTAGAGGGGCTTCTAATTCCTCTATTTCATTAAGATCCAAACCTTATTTTCACTTTCATTTTCAAGGTTAGGGTTTGAGAGCATTCTACATCAGATTCTTTTAACTTTTATGCTTTTTCCCCCTCTTAAGCTTCTACAAAATGGTTACAGACTAGAAAACTATGCCTATTGTCTCCTTTGTCTTCTAAGTGTGCTTCTATGAGAATTTTAATGAGTCTATGATGATAGAGAGCATTGTCAAGGGTTTTTTATTCTTTTTGCACACTAGAGGCCATATTCTTAATGCTACATAGTAGGAAATATGGAAAATTTACTTCATTTCCATCAATGAAATATGTCAGAAGTCGAACATGGTCCCAAACCTCTCTTCACCCGTTATGAATTTGTGAATGACAAGTAATAAATTCCTCCATTTACTTTTCATTATTGTTACTAGAATCCCTCTTTTGAAAATAGAAATTTCCATACCTAGCTTTTTTAGGAAGGTTGTCCACTCTTTATCCTTCATTTTCCTATTTTTTAACCAACTTTCTCTGTTTCTTGGTAATTTTGTAGCTACTTCCACTATGGATTTTG
Source organism: Pinus tabuliformis (assembly GCA_031772625.1). Classification (NCBI taxonomy): domain Eukaryota; kingdom Viridiplantae; phylum Streptophyta; class Pinopsida; order Pinales; family Pinaceae; genus Pinus; species Pinus tabuliformis. Next base: position 694,042,756 of record CM062812.1, on the reverse strand, counting down.
TAAGTATCAGTTTGAGTTGCCAATTTTTGCCTCTACCTCATAAAAAGTTCATGGAAAAAAATTTGTGGTCTCTGTCTCATGCCCATTAAACTTTTCAAATAATTTGAGCCAACCCAACTGCTCCAATTGTTCTCTAACTTGTGGATATGCCTGAAGAAACTTGACTCCATTGGGATCTGATCAAACAATGACACCCATGGTGGGGAGAATTCGTAGTCTTCACCTCTCTCTTTTCGACAACGGCAATGAAGGCTACTTAGGAAGAATGATCAACGGAGTTAGATGGTGAAGGGTACAAAACAAGGGTTGAGTGATGGTGAAATAAGCTGCTCGTGTGGTATTCAATTCATAATAGGACTAGTTTTTTCACATGATTGCCACAATTTTAAGATCTATTTTCATAGGATCATTAAAATTTAGGATATTTTGAAGAGATTTGATGTGACGGGTTGGGGTATTATGATAGGATAGGATTATAACGGTTATGATGTAGAGGTATAATATTAGGTAGTACTATGAGGTCTTTTTAATTGCTCAAGACTTGTATTATAATCATCTAATGAATTTAAAATTAAATGTTCCTTAAATAAAAAATAATTCAACACCCTACATAACTCATCATGTTTGTGATATCCTTTGCTACAAGTTCTTTCTTCTTTTTTTAATGTCGACTGATTTGGCTGCATAATTTGGAATAATATGTGAAATTTGAAATTGGTTGTAGAATGTCATTGATTCTGTAGTTGTTCATTATTTCCGATATTTGTTGCTGATTAGAAGAGAAACTTTGTTGTTGTTTCTTTTTGGTGGAAATTGAAGAAGGTTGATACTTAGGAGTTCTGTTATGGAATCTGTAAAATTATTAGAAAAAGAGGGAAAAAAAGAAGGGGAAAAGAGATAAGGAAATTATGAAAATATAAACTACAAAGAATTCTTGGTTTTCAGTTAATATTTTCTATATAAACATGCCAACAATGTTGGTTTTCATTCTTATACATTTTTTTTAATTTTTTTTTATGATGATAATAAAATTACAATGGAGTTGGAGAATGTGGAGAAACATCTCTTTTCTTAAACAACTTGAATTCAAACTTATCTTGCAAATACTTGACAAACTCTTCTCTTTTTAATGGTTTATGATATAATCTTAATCTATGACAATTAATAAGAAAGGTAATTTGTTCATCATCAATAGTTTTGATTTTGACTACTCCATTATCAAAGACATTATCTATCTCACAAGGAACAAGCCAGTGAGTTTGAAATTTCCCTTGAAAATCTTTGAATTTGGAATAAAAAGGAAGAGCCCAATCCCCTAGCTTGAACCTTTTGGATTTAATGAATTTTTCATGCCATCTTGATCTTTGTTGTTGAACTATGTTGGTTCTTTGGATAACATCTTGTCAAATCTCATCTAGATCATTCAATTGTGCTAATGTTTGTTTCTGAGTTTTAGATAGATCAATGACCAATTTGGCTATTGTTCTAAAAGTCTCCACTTGGAAATCAATTGGAATAAAAACTTACTTCCCACAGACAAGCTCATAAGGAGTGTGTCCACTTGTATTTCTCCATGTGGTTTGATATGCCCATAATGCCTCTGGAAGCTTTTCTATCCAATCTCTTCTACGCAGATGCACAGGTTTGGTTAGAATTGCTTCAAGTACCTTATTAGTGGATTCCACTTTTCCATTGGCTTATGGATGATATGGAGTAGAATTTCAATTCTTTCTCTTATATTTCTCCATTATCTTTTGCACCATTGTGGATGTGAATTAAGTACCTTGATTTGTTACAATTTCTCTTGGAACACCAAAATGAGTAAAAATATCCTCAAAAATAAATGTAACTATAACATTTTCAGTTGAAAATGGAATTTCTTTAGATTCTACCCATTTTGTAACATAATTTGTACAAACAAGTATATACCTTTTCTAATTAGATGGAGGATTGATAGGTCCAACAAAATCTAGAGCCCATTTTTCAAAAGGCTTTACAGTTACCTATGGTTGTAGAGGAATTTCATCGGAGGGAATAGGATTTCCAATTCTTTGATAACTACCACATATTTTGATATATTCCTTGGAATCTGTGAAAATAGAAGGCTAATAATATCCCAAAAGAATGATATTGTAAGAAGTTATTCTATCAACAAAGTGTCCTCCACATGTCTCATCATGACAAGCTTTCAAGATTTTTGGTACTTCATCTTCTCAAACACATCTTCTAATGATCACACCAGGTCTAATTCTGTATAATTCTCCATCTATCCAAGAATAAGGTGCACTGGATTAGATAAATTTCTCCTTCTCTTTGGCTGATAATTGTGGTGGTAACTTTCCTGTAGCCAAATAATTATCAATATCTACAAACCAAGGAGTTTGAGTAGATATTGTAAAAATATATTCATCAGGAAAATGGTCTTTTACAGGAACATCATTATTATTATTCTACATTCTAGAAAAAAATCAACAATTTTGTTTTCTTTTCATAATATATCAAGGATAGTAAGGTTAAATTCGTGTAATAATAATAGCCATCTTCTAATTCTACTATTAGTAATTGGTTTTTTCATTATATATCTGATGGAATAATGATATGTATGAATGAAAGCTTCATAACCTGTGATACAATGACGAAACTTAATAATGGCATGCACAACAACTAAAAACTCCTTTTCTATTACAGTATAATTTAACTTTGCAGGAATCAATTTTTTTCTTGTGTAATAAATAGCATAAGTATTTAGATCTTTCTATCCCAACACAACTCCTAAATCTATATCTAAAGTATCAGTTGAAATGTGAAAAGGAAGAGACCAATCTGTTAGGTCCCTATAATACTAGTGTATTCCCTTATTATTATTGCCATTATACCCCTTATTGTTATTGTTGTGCCCATGTTGTCCCCATATTGTTATTATTGTGCCCCATAGAAGCCCATTATTGTTTTTTTTTTTTTTTTTTTTTTTTTTTTTTGAATTAGACTAATCTATTATATTACAAAAAAGGCAAAATTTACATCATCAGTGTTACAACAGAGCCGTAGCCCTGTGTTTCCTGTCGAGAGAATGACAGAATGCTCAGGAATAATCATCTCCAAAATTACATAAGACCGACACTGAACCATATCGACAGTACATGAGACCGACACTGAACATACATGATTAGCCGAAACTGAAACACATAAAGACTGGAACAAATATGGATATCCGTCACTGTAACAGATAAGGACCGAAATACATAAGGACAAAGACCTGACACATATAAGATAGCGGTGAGAGCAGACAGTGAAAAAATTCCTTTCTCAGAGACCTGTGGCGAACTGCAGAGCGAGCTAGTCATCATCAGTGGTGTGCGGATCTTCCTCCGTTTTGCATCTGAATTGCTTGGGGATGTCCGGTTTGGGGAGAGTGTTTCGCTGCGCAGGTTCACTTGGGCCTGCCCCAGGATCTGGGGAGAAGCTTTCTTGGACGGGGCGCAGCATATCTACGGCAGGAACGTGCATGTCTACTGTGGGAGCCAACCCAGGAATCCGAGGAGGGCTTGCCTGTAAAGCATCTTCTTGACCACCAGGATTGCTGCAATGCTCCACCGAAACCGTAACAAAAAAAGTTGAATTTGACAGAGTACATGGAATACGATATCTCACCATGGGATGCGCAGAGTGCCCACATTCCATAATTTCTCGGTGTTCCGCTGCTCTACCTCGGCCAACTGCCCGTCCCCTGGAGCGTCTGCGGTCGGAAGAAACCTCAATTGAGGAGGAGGGGGAAGGAGCTTGCCTCTGAGACGAAGCCCGACCTCTGGAGCTTCCGCGCCTGCTTATCATCCTTTGGCGCTCACGCTGCATCCCCGAATTGTTCAAAGAGCAGGAATACCCCCTCGCAACCTCCCTCAGAACCAGAGAGTGAGCCAACACAACCTCCGAGCACCCAATAGAAGCCCATTATTGTTATTGTTGTGCCATTACATTATTATTGTTATGTCTGCTCTGATTATATTGTGACCCCTTAGACTCCTATATATAGAAAGGAGGTCTTGTCATTTGAATCATCCAAGAATTTTTCATTTTTGTAATGTAAAGGAGGTTTCCCACTCGAAGAGGCTAATTTTTAAGGTGTTTATCTCTCTTTTCTTCTATTTTGTGAGCTGGTTGCATAACATTTGGTATCAAAGCTTTGAGTTCTAGGGTTTCACTGCTCCAAATAGGTCATCGTGGAATTTTCACTATCACGTTGTTTATACGATGTTTCAGAAGTAAAAAAAAAAACCCCATTGGAGCCAAAATCGTACTGAATCTCGGGTCAGAATTTCAGATCTTATATCACTATATTTTTGGAGATATGATCCAAAGGAGTTAGGGTTTTTCAGGCTCCCGAAATATATCTCAAATAGGTGACTTGGGGAAAATCGTCATAAATTTATCTCTGAGCATCAGATTGAAATTTCTTAAAACATTACAGAAATAGGACGGCCTTTAGTTTTTGGTGTATCGGTTTCAGGTCCTAAGGTTGAAACGGTGACATGTGGCACTTTGTACAAGTTTGATCTATTGAACTAGTCTATAATCAGTTCATTGTCAGATATTTGGTATAACTTTTCCTTGGAGAATCCAATATTGAACAAACTTGTGAGGTTGGAAAGAGGACTCAAAAGGCTACCGCAGGAGAAAATTTTCATACCTTGGAGATCTGAAATTACAGAGATACAACATATTCAATTTAGAGCTCCTACAAAGTGAAAAAAGATGTGTAGTTTTTTTAAATTTTGCATAAGTTTGGTCTAAACAAATTAGTTTGAAGTAATTCAAAGGGAATATTGAAGCATTATTATCATTAATTGATGCCCCGAAGAAAGAAAATGGAAACACATAGTAAGAAACTTGAAAGCTCTAGCATGAATCATGAAGAAGAGGAAGAAATGCAACATGATGTATCAAAATTACGAGACCAAGTGCAACAAAATTCACTCTCACAAAAAGTAACAGGAGTTAAGATGGATGGCATGGAAGCTAAGATTTTTCGTTTAAAGAAAGGGATGGAAGCTAATATGGATGGTTTAAAGAATGGAATGGAAGCTAATATGGATGGCATAGAAGCTAAGATGGATGGTATAGAAGCAAAACTTAAAGGCAACATGGAAGATATGAAGATAGATTTGACAAAGTTGCTACAAGAAATTCTTACTAATGGCGAAAAGGTAGTAAAGGAAACTCGTGATGAGAACAAAAGAAATGTTATTCATGATTTCATGGACTGTAACGTTGTATTGAAGACCCACCATGTTCCAAAGATCGATATGAGGAATTTTGATGGCAAGGATCATGTAACATCGATACTACAGATGGAGCAATATTTTGATCTCCATAATGTGCAAACCACACAAAAGGTACGCATTACAACTTTATATTTGGAACCCAATCAGTTTATATGGTATTGATGGCTTTTCTTTCGTAAAAAAATTGTCACTTGGGAAATTTTTATGGAAGAAATGATAGCACATTATGAGGATACAAAAAGCAACACCTTTTTTAACCAATTGATAAATATTAAACAAAAGGGTTCAGTGGTGGAGCACATTGAGGACTTCCGAAAATTGAATATAAGGGTAAAAGATATTCGAGAGGAGCATAGGATTGATGTGTTCACAGGGACTTTATAGGATAACATCCAACATGAGGTTCACCTTTGGGAACTTGATTCATTGGAGAAGGTATTCAGGTTGGCAAGAAAAATTGAAAGAAAAATTATGGCAACAAGGAAGCCTACCACTCACAACTATAAAGATGGAAGTGTTGTTTCCCCTAGCCTTCCACAACCTACAAGGTTGACACCACAACAATTGGACGAAAAAGAGAAAAAGGGATTTGTTACAGTTGTTATAGCAAATACACTATAGGTCATAAGTGTGTTGAGAAGAAATTATTTTACATAGATTGTGAAGAGGAGGAAGAAAAGGAACAAGAAACATCAAAAGAAGAGGATACACACCAGGAACCAACCCTAGAGAAAAAAGGAATGAATCCGACTATATCTTGTAATGCATTGGCTAGAATTACCACTCCTCAAACTATCAAGATAGAAGGACATATCGAGAACAAAAAGGTAATAGTGTTGATTGATTCGGGCAGTACCCATAATTTTATTCATTATAAGATAGCCAAGGAATTGAATTGCTTCATATATCTAGCACCACAGTTTCAAGTGATCATTGCAAATGGAGGGACCATAAATTGCTCTGGAAAGTGTGATAATATCAAGTTATCCATGGGAGAATATGTGTTGAATAGTCCAATTCTTTCCATTCCAATGGGTGGTGTTGATGTTGTAATAGGAGTCCAATGGCTACAATATTTGGGTATGATAAATTTTAATTTTCAAGAACTTTTCTTGAAATTTGTTTCGGAAAGAAAGGAAGTTGAATAAGGGGTATCACAGGGAAACCAGGAAATATAATCAGCTCTAACGGCATGACAAAGCTTCTAAAGAAAGAACAATGAGACGTAATTTCACAATTATGTTTGCTATAGGTTCCCACATTGGAATCATCTATTTCTCCAAATCTCCAAAGAGTCTTGGACAATCATTCGAGGGTATTTGATACTCCCAAAGGCCTCCCACCTATTCTTGATCATGATAATGCTATTCATTTAACTCCAGGAAGTGTTCCTCCAAACATCAGGCCTTACAGATATCCCTATGCCCAAAAGAGTGAAATTGAATGTATGATTGCAGAGATGCTAGAGGCTAATATAATTCAACCTAGTCATAGTTCTTTCTCTGCTCCAGTAGTTTTGGTGCACAAGAAGGATGGATCATGGTGCATGTGTCCGGATTATAGGGAGCTCAACAAGATCGGTATTAAAGATAAATTCCCCATTCCTGTCATTGATGAATTATTGGATGAATTGCATGGAGCAATTTACTTCACCGAGTTAGACCTTCGTTCAGGATATTATCAAATCAAAATGAAGACTGAAGGCATTTTGAAAACAACATGTAGAACTCATGAGGGTCATTATGAATTTTTGGTCATGCCTTTTGGCCTTACCAATGCACCTTCTACATTTCAAGGTTTGATGAATTCTATTTTCAAACCCTTCCTTAGAAAATTTGTGTTAGTATGTTTTGATGATATACTAATCTACAACAAGTCTTGGAAGGATCATGTTCAACATGTTGACAGAGTGCTCAAACTATTGGAGGAGAAACAATTATATTCGAAAACCTCCAAATGTTTCTTTGGAGTACAAGAGGTGGAATATTTGGGTCATATTGTATCTCATGAAGGTGTTAAGGTAGACCCTAGCAAAATTAAAGCCATTAAGGAATGGAAAATCCCCACATCCATAAAGCAACTGCGAGGATTTCTCAGGTTGACAGGGTATTATCACAAGTTTGTTAAGAGTTATGGGAGAATAGCAGCACCTCTAAAAACATTACTGAAAAAAGATGCATATTCTTGGACTCCAAAAGAAACAAAGGCCTTTGAACATCTTAAAGAGGCAATGTGCCAAGCACCAGTCTTAACTACGCCAGACTTCAAAAAAACTTTTATTGTGGAATGTGAAGCCTCAGGAAATGGAATTGGTGTTGTTTTAATGCAAGAAGAAAGAACCATTGCTTTCGAAAGTCATCCAATCAAAGGAAAATATTTACACAAAGCTATTTATGAGAAGGAAATGTTGGCAATACTACATGCACTTAAGAAATGGCGACCCTACCTAATGGGAAGACACTTCAAGGTAAAAACAGATCATGATAGTCTTAAATAATTTTTCGAACAAATATTATCTTCAATAGAGCATCAAAAATGGGTCACAAAGAATTTGGGTTATGACTTTGAAATCATCTACAAAAAAGGGAAGCACAATGTTGTTGCAGATGCACTCTCAGGAAAGGATGAGGATGTGGAAGCATTTATTTGTTCCATTTCTATTATCCAACCAAATTGGATAAGCAAAGCAAGGGATGAATGGAAGAATGATGAAGAAGTGTGGGCACTCATTGAAAAGTTACAGCAAGGTCCTAGTACATCTGATACATTTATCTGGAAAAATGATTCATTATGGTACAAAGATCACGTATACCTATGTAAGAATTCTCAACTCAAACAAAAGATTATTAGGGAATTCAACACATCTTCCTTAGGAGGGCATTCAATATTTTTAAAAACTTACCACAGGGTTCAGAAGGATTCTTTTTGGGATGGCCTTAAATCTGATATTCAAAACTTTGTGGTAGAATGTTTGGTTTGCCAAAAAAATAAAGTTGAGACAATTAAGACCCCAAGTCTATTACAACCTTTATCTATTCCAAGTCAATGTTGGGAGGAGGTTTCAATGGATTTTATCACATTTTTACCCAAGTCCAAAGGAAAGAGTACCATCATGGTAGTAGTTGATAGACTTACCAAGTATGCTCACTTTTGTGCGTTATCTCATCCATTTAAATCCAGTACAATTGTTAATGCATTTATGGAAACAATTCAAAAGCTACATGGAAACCCAAAGATTATTGTGAGTGACAGAGATCCTATTATTGTGATGTTGTTCAAGTGGAGGAGAACTCAGTTGAAAAGCAGTTTTGACACTCGGAATCACCGAGGTCGAAAATAACCAAACTGGTAGACCAATGGTGAATCTAGGAATGGACAACGTTGCCATATAGGGAGCACCAATATTTCCAAAAAAAGGAAAAGAACTAGGATTCCCATCAGAGGGGTTTCCTTAACAAGTGGACTCAGGAAATATTTCCATCAGTATCAACCTAAGATCTATTAAGGAGTATTTCCATAGGAAGGATGTTGTTCTGCAGTCAATTAATTGATTTTAGAAATTACAAAAACAAAAAGAGGGTAAGCTAAGCAAGAGGGTCTACCAAGTATCTGTGAACCGTTATATACGCCTTAGCCGAAACCAAGGACTTAACGTACGACGGTCAATCTTCCTAAATGTTGTGTTCACTGTATCACGTTTACAAGGCGTCTAACTCGGTTACTTGTGGCTAAAGGATAGAAACCTAGTGTGGTCTCCCAATATATACGCGAAGGTACGGGGAGCACAAGTCTGTGTTAGCGTTGTCTAATGCATAACCATTTGATGAGAGAATTCCCATATACTTGCTATACTATAGTGCCTCTGATATATCCAAGAGTGTTGGAGAACCTCTTATATACTTTGTACTGGAACGAGATTTCACCCCTGAGATACAATGCAAGCAATTAATGATAGCTGCTAGGTTTATAGACGCCGAAACATGTCTCTAGCCTAGATCTACATGTTTTCGTTAAGTTCGAAATGCTCCATAGTTTAATTCAGTAAATTTTAATGTTATTCTTGAATTATGTTTCAATTTTTGGGCTTAAATGATGTCACCTAAATCCTAGAATGCAACTATATGAGAAAAAGGAAACCTTTCATTTCAATGAATTCTATACTAACGAGGGAACAAAGTTCCCTCAATTAATGCGTCAAATAATATGCCTCCACTAACTTTTCCAAATGAAAAATGCAAGAGCTAAATTAAACTTCACTTTCATTAATGAATATGAAATCTATTGAAAGAAAAAATTGCTTTTACTTTACTAAGATTCACTTTACCTATATGGTGTTCTCTTTGATTTTCAAATGCTCATATGCAACTAAGCTTCAACCAAATAAAAAAATCAAGATTTTGATTCAAAATACTCCTAATGAAAACAAGGCATCAATCAAAGTAACACCAAATTCAAAAGAATTCAATGAAAATGTATTTCGAATAGAAAACAAACTATACTCTTTTCATTTTGTAAACCAAACAATGTAATATATGCTTGATAAATGACAAAGATGGATTTCAAATGCAAGATGACCTAATACAAATGAAAAACATCTTTGCACAAGACAAACCGAAACTAATAATGTTTCAAGTGATTTTACCAGATGAATAGACATAATTATTCAACAAACCAGAGACTCAAAGAACTCACAAGCCACAAGTGACAATCAAACGACCTATAAACCTTAAAATTAATCCAGTTGCACTCAAACACTTGAAAGTTCAAAGAAGTAAGAATTTCTTAATAAAATGAGGTAATCAATTAAAAAATCAACAAATCCAATCATGTAGGACAAAAAAATACCTTAGGGGCTTAGACACACTAGACTTTGATAGAGAAACCCTAGGTTGTTTACCAATCTCAGGGATCGACGCGACTGTTATGGCCAAACTAGTGCTGAACAAGGGATCAGCATGCCTGTTTCAATAAAAATCACACTGATAGCACGACTGTTGGAGAAAAAATCACGTTGGGCAAGGAATAAGGAAAACAATAAAAATAATTTCACCAACACTTCCAGACTGAGCACTCTAAGATAGAAACTAGTGATTATGAAAACCTATATAAACCCAAACTAAATGAGAACACGATGGTCGGTCAAACTGATCAAGAGATCAGTTGAGAAAGGAGGATGAAAAGGCTATAGCTTCCTCAGCGGAATCACCTTTTCGATGTGAAGGCAAATCCCCTTTGCAGACATAGGTGATCCCTATAGCCGAATGAGGTGGTCTAGCAACAAACTAAACAAACTAATATACACTTTCCTAGCTTATGTCTGACAAATGCAAAGAGAAGGAGAAACCTACCTCGCTCTGATCCTAATCGCTCGATCCTTGGATATGGTTTTGAATCTTTCACTCTAGGCCTCACTCCTTACTTTTTCTTAACGTCCAAGTACTTGCAAGGAAGATCAAAGAAATATGCAAGATACAAGAGCATATATGGCATACATCAAACATAAACTACTTAATAGATTAAGGAGTATTAAGCTAATAGCATAAACATTTACGCAATTATGGAAAGTGAACGTCAGATGTATATATTAATAAGCTAAAAAGGGAAGCATACAGCCTATGCTTTGATGTTAGAGACTTCATTTTGGTGGATGTCCAAGTCCAAGCAAAGACTCTTCAAGCACTCCTTCTCCAAGCTAGAATGGGTAGCATGTAAGCATAATCTCAGCATAGGGAGGCAACAATGAATGACCAACCATTTGGGAATGGAAAGGAGTGAATTTATAGGAAGGGACAGGGAGTTACGGATCCACAAAAGAGGGAGGAAGGTCCACATCTCAAGGGGAAAGCCCGTGATGATAAGATTAAGAGGTCCAAATGGGAGATCTCGACCATATCAACAAAAACCAATATCCCTCTTACTGTTTCCAAAGGTTCTAGTGTACGAAGCTTCTCCTCCAAGTTGGGAAAACCTGCTAGAACAAGTTCATCGCGAGTTTTCTTATGAAAACCCGCACTGGCAATGCTATTGTATAAATGTGCAACCTTCCATCAGCATGCATGGGCAATGGAGAAAAATGTGTTGATGCTAAAATTTAGGGTTTTAGATGACCTTCTTCAAAATGGATTTAGGGTAGTTTTCCTTTTATCCTTTAGGGAGGTTTTGGTCTATATATCATGATGGATATGCTGCACAGTAGTCAATGTTTTGGAACTTCGGGATATGGAACAGGAAGTGAAGAGGAGGTATGACAAAGTACTGTGTAACATTAGCGTCTTTTGTTTTACTTATCAAATACTTCTCACCCCCAATGAGATTGAGATTTTTTAGTTTTGTCAACAAGAATTATATATATGAGAAATGGTAAAGACTGCAAGCCCAAAAAGATTAAGCAAAGTTCTTAGTGCGTAAGGACATAAGAAAAATTCTTAGTTAAGCATGGTGCATATGCCATATCAAATTTGGAGCGATTGGTATATGGCCAGAATCCATATCGTGACACCCCCCATGTAATATACTTACAAAAAACACAATTGTGATCATGTTTTAAATATATAGATAATATGATGTGGTTCATAAACGTGGATCCAAGGAACTTAACAAAGTCTTATATAGAACAACGTTCCCTTGTGGTATGTATAAGTTTTCCCCATACATATATATATATATATATATATATATATATATATATATATATATATCTATATATATATATTATATTATATTATGTTTATAATTAAAAAGAAATCATCAATATTATATATTTTATTATGTATAATATTAATTTCAAAATGTTAATACTAGAATAAGATTGCATGCTTTTACAAAGGACATGAATTATTACTCTTGAAGTGTATTTATACACACATTCATTTTTTATTTATTTGAGTAATCAATCAATCATATATATATATATGATATTGAAATGTTGGACCCTTCCAAAAACACTTTAAATTCAACAACAATGTTGCTTAAGATTTTCAACTCACATCTATTGTTCTAGGCACTTGAATATCTAGCCTCCATTTTAAATACATTAGGGAGTGGGATTGTTATTCCCACAAAACTCTTAAAAGATATAACTGATCCAGGTGGATATTGGTGGCCGCCTACCAAGTCCACTTGGACCCCCACCATTGTTTCTTTCAGCTTGCAGTTTCCTTAATTGTAGCACAATTTACTATTTTTAGCAGTTTTTCGGGTCCTGAACTTCTGGAGCTGTTTTGAGGCCCTAAATGATGTTTTTTGGGAAACCTGGAAGCAACATGGGTCCGTGGACCGATGTTGCTCTTCCCAAAGTTTTAGTTCTTGGATAGATCTTTCTAACGAGATACTTTGCGCGTCAAACGGAGATCGTATGCCAAAGTTACGACCTCGAGAAGTTGATGTACCAATTTACCCAAACGAGGCCCACAGTTTGGTGTTTCATCTTCTAGGGTTAGGTTTTTGGATGTTTAGGGTTTTCCATTGTTTCTAAACAATAAATAGGCCTTCAAGCCTCATTGTAAGATAGTTCAGAGACATGTAGCTGCCACATCTCTTCTCAGAGATAAGCGACCATCGCCCTAGCTAGTTTATTTCCATTTCTATTTGTAAGCATATTTCAATATTTTACATTAATGAAATAAAGTATTATTTCTGTTGCATCTATGTGTTTATGGTTATCTCTGTAATTTGTTGCGTTCCTATTTAAATCCGGATCAGTGGTATCAGAGTGATATGCTTTTTCTCTGTTTTTCTTTGCATGTCCACAACGAGGTCGGGATATAAGGAGTTAGGGCTTGAACTGGTCAAACCTTTGCAATACCAACCTTGCAAATCCTGACGGCCTCCCATGGCAGATGAAAAGAAAGACGAAGGGGCAGGAGATCCTATCAAAATCTTGCTCGACGAAGCCCTCGAGCGACAAAGGAACGCGATGATGGACAGCTTTGCGCAGATCCTTCAGCGGCTACCCAGAGGCGACGCATCAGCTTCCAGCAGCTACTTTGGAAACGCCATGCCCTTTAAGGTATAAGTTAATTTTGAAATCCCCATCTTCTAGTGTCAAATAGACACAGATGTCGTAGATAAATGGTTAAATCTGCTAGATGGGTATTTTTCTGTTCATGAATTTTCGAGTCGGGAAAAGATTGTTTTCGCTCTTCTCAAAGCAGCCCCCCACATCAAGGACTCGTGGGAAACCTACTACGAGCATAAGGATGAAAGTACAAGCTCACTATTTTTAGCCGCACCCACTTGGGATTCCTTCCAAGATGCCATCAAGGAGCAGTAATACCCTGTCAGAAGCTATGAAGATAAATACATAAAGTGGACCACGCTGCGGCAGGAAAGGGACCAAGACGTGCCGGAGTTTACTAATATTTTCCATACCCTTCGCACAAAGTTGGGTATCAAGGATTTAGAGCAGTATTTGGTTCTCAAATACCGCTGCTGCCTGCACAAGTACATCCAGGAAGAAATGGAATTCTTGAACATCCCCTCGCTCAGCACGGCATACCGATATGCCGTCAAGGTCGAGGAAAAGTTTAAACAAAAGAAGCAAGACTTTGGATCTGTGAATCTGAAGCAAGGGAAAGGTGCCCCCAAACCACAGAACAAAGGACAAAGCCAAGGCAGGGCGGCCCAAGACAACCTGCCAAAGCTGCAAGCAAAGAACAACGTTGTGAAACCGAAAAAGGACACTGGAAAGTGGTGTGAGTTCCAGAAGAGCTCCACTCACAACACAAGTGAGTGTCAGGCCAAGCAATCACTGGTGGCCGAGCTAAAGGTTTCAAAATCAGACGCATGTTCTGACTCTGAGTTAGATCTCGACAAGGGGAATGACAAAGGGAAGCAGATTATCGATGTGGAGCCAAGCCACCGTTGCCAGCACGAAGATCTAGAAGGAGGAACCCGAAGATCCAGAGGAGGAGGAGCATCTCTTCCACTCCTAGATGTGGGTAAAGGGCTCCCCGCTATAGTTCGTTGTCGACAGTGCGAGCCAAAAGAACCTCATTTCGGCAGAGGTCGTGAAGCGGCTGGGCTTACCGACCACAGCACATCCACAACCGTACACCATCCGGTGGCTTCACCGAGGACCGGATCTTCGTGTGAGCCAACAGTGTCACCTTCCATACAACATCAAGCCCTTCACGGATGAGGTATTGTGTGATATTGCTCCCCTTGAAGTTTGTGATGTATTATTAGGATAGCCATACTTGTGGAAGAGACACGCTGTGTATGAATCAAGGCCCCGTACTGTTATTGTTACTTTGGGAAATAAGTTGTACAGGATACCGAAGGTAGCACCGCCTACCGCCATCTCTTTGATTACTGCAAAACAATGCAATAAGCTTATTTCCAAAATTGGGAAATTTGTTTTCCTGATGATACGCCCTCAAGGAAAGAAGAAGACAGTGGCCGCGACCTCCAGACAGGGCCCCTCCGTATGACAACTACAGATGGACAAGGTTGTGGAGGATGACGAGGACATCTTCACCTCCCCTGTAGGGGTTCCTCTGCACTATCAAGTCAGGCACTCCATCGATCTGACCCCAGGTGCATCGCTGCCCAATGGACCAATCTATCAGCGCTCCATTTTGGAGAATGATGAAATCAAGAGGCAGATTCAAGAGTTTCTGCAGAAAGGTCACATCTGTCCAAGCTCATCACCCTGTGGGAGCCTGATCATGTTGGTACAAAAGAAGGATGGGACTTGGAGACTCTGACTATCGAGCGCTGAACAAGATCACTGTCTGTAATAGGTACTCGATCCCACAGATTGATAGCCTCTTGGACCAACTAAAGGGGGAAAAATATTTCAGCAAGATTGATTTGAAGTGAGGGTATCACCAGGTGCCAATTGAACCCTTCGATGTGTGGAAGACTGCCTTTAAAGCCAAGGAGGGCCTTTTCGAATGGTTGGTTATGCCTTTCGGATTGATGAATGCTCCCGCAACCTTCATGAGGCTAATGGATGACATCTTACGACCATTCACCAACTCAGTTGTAGTGGTATAATTAGATGACATCCTGATCTTTAGCCAGAGTTGGGAAGAGCAACTCCACCACATCCAACAGGTTCTCCAAACACTGCGGCAACACAAGTTATGTGCCAATTTGGAGAAATGCACTTTTGGCATGACCCAGGTTTAGTATCTGGGATACATTTTTGATGAATAGGGGGTGCATTTGGATCCATCCAAGATCCAAGTCATTCGAGATTGGCCATCTCCAACCACTCTGACAGAGCTCTGCAGATTTCTAGGTCTTGCCAACTTCTACCGCAGGTTCGTGTTGGGATTTTCTCATATCAATCGGCCCTTGAGTCAAGTCACTAAGGGAGGATCGAAAGAAAAATTCTTTTGGTCTGAATCTCAACAGAAGGCATTCACGGAGTTGAAATATTACCTCTACACGGCACCAGTTCTCACATTACCAGACTTGCAACAACCATTTTAGGTCGAGACAGATGCCTCTGAATAGATGCTATTGGGGCAGTCCTTACTCAACACAGGCATCCAGTGGCATATCATAGTGAGACACTTTTAGACACAGTTCGGAAGTATCCCACTTATGACAAAGAGATGTATTCCATTGTGTAGGCTTGCCGACAATGGAAGCATTACATTTTGGGGAAGGAAACGATCATCCACACAAACCACCGACCCCTGCAGTTCATACAGACCCAAGGGAAATTGTAGAATTATCGCCATCAGAAGTGGTCCACATACCTGCAACAGTTCCATTTGAATATCAAGTATAAGAAAGGTAGCACCAATAATGTTGCAGATTGCCTCAATCGACCATCGATCATGGCGTTAACCACTGTGCTCAACTCTTTTGGGCACAAGACTTCTGATTGCCCACTTCTCTACAAAAGCGACCCAGAATTCAGCCACACATACCAGACACTCTTGGAGGGCCAGCATGTTCCAGATTTTCATCTCCAGGATGCCCTGTTATGCCACCTAGGTTACCTTTGTGTTCCTTCAAGCAAGCGTGACAAGATGATTTGGGAAGCATAGTACAGTCGGGCTACTGGACATTTCGAGGACGAGAAAACGGTGGTAGTACTGCAGAAGTATTTCTATTGGTCGAATTTTCGACAGGATGTCAAGAAGTACATCAGATCATGAATTGCCTGCGCCATTGCCAAACCGACTATTAAGAAGCAAGGCCTCTATACCCAGCTGCCTACCCCTAGTCAACCTTGGGAATCCAACTCCATGGATTACATGTCAGGCCTCCCTTCCACTAAGCATGGAAACAACTGTGTTTTTGTGGTCATCGACAGGTTCTCGAAGATGGCCATTATGGCTGCCTGTAAGAAGAATATCATAGTATAAGCCACTGCTAAGCTCTTCTTTGAACGAGTGTGGGTACACTTTGGGATCCCATAGTCTATCATCTCCGATCAGGACAGCAGGTTCCTTAGTACATTTTGGTCCAGTCTCTAGTCGATGCTCGACACCAAACTCAGTAAGTCCACAGCCTTCCATCCTCAAACTGATGGCTAGACAGAGGTTGTCAACAAGATGATCGTACACATTCTGCACATGTACAACTCAAAGCATCCATGCACATGGGACGAGAGCCTCCCCTATGTTCAGCACAGCTACAACTGGGCTCTCCACAACTCAACTGGTCGTAGCCCTTTTCAAGTGGGCTTGGGATTCCAACCACTATGTCCCATTGATGTGGCCATGCCATTTGCAGCTACTCATACAGATTCGGCTCATGTCCAATCCAAAACAAATAAGGCAAACAGCTTCATTGAGCACATCCAACATATTCGCCAGCAGGTCCATGACATTCTGGAGAAATCAAATGCCAAGTACAAGTAGCGACATGATCAACATCGGGTGCCACACAAGTTTCAGATGGGCGACAAAGTTTTGTTGCATTTGCAAAAGGAACGCCTTATCGAAGCCTATCGAAAAATCAGACCACTCTGATATGGTCCTTACACCATTACCAAGGCTATGGGAGACAATGCATTTGAGCTCAGCATTCTCCCATTCCTTGGCCTGCACCCAGTGTTCAATGTGGACCGCCTTCGGCCATACTTTCCACCATTACTAGACACATCCGACATTGCAGAACAACTCACGCCCAAAAAGTTAAATCCAAATTGCATGGAACAAGATGCAACTAATCGGATCATGGACATGCAGATCAAGCACACTTACCAGCAGAATATCCAATTGTATTGAGTTGTCAAAGTAGGCCAACTCCTTCACCAGGGCAAGTGGCTTACTAGGGACCAAGTTCAACAAAAGTTTCCTCATCTCATGGAGGAACTCAATGCAATGGGGACCATTGCTTCCTGGGGGGGGTGAATGATCCAGGTGGATATTGGTGGCCGCCTACCAAGTCCACTTGGACCCCCACCATTGTTTCTTTCAACTTTGCAGTTTCCTTAATTATAGCACAGTTTACTATTTTTAGCAGTTTTTCGGGTCCTGAACTTCTAGAGCCGTTTTGAGGCCCTAAACGACGTTTTTTGGGAAACTTGGGAGCAACATGGGTCCATGGACCGATGTTTCTCTTCCCAAAGTTGTATTTCTCGGATAGATCTTTCTAACAAGATACTGTGCACATCAAACGGAGATCGTATGCCAAAGTTACGACCTCGAGAAGTTGATGTACCAATTTACCCAAACGGGGCCCACAGTTTGGCATTTCATCTTCTAGGGTTAGGTTTTTGGATGTTTAGGGTTTTCCATTGTTTCTCAACAATAAATAGGCCTTTGAGCCTCATTTTCAGACAGTTCAGAGGCATGTAGCCGCCACATCTCTTCTCAGAGATAAGCTACCATCGCCCTAGATGGTTTATTTCCATTTCTGTTTGTAAGCATATTTCAGTATTTTACATTAATGAAATGAAGTATTATTTCCACTGCATCTATGTGTTTATCGTTATCTCTGTAATTTGTTGCGTTCCTATTTAAATCCAGATCAATAACACAATATATATTGGGTTGTGTGTTGAAGTTGACTTTGAAAATGCTCTCCCTAAAGAAATCAAATTTAAAATGACTAATTTAATATGGGAGTAATAAATACAATATGATCTATTATGTTTTCCCATGGGAACTTGTCAAATTTTTATTTGAATCATTTGTTATGATTTTGTTATGAATAACAAAAACCTTACATGGGGGGATATTTAAAAGAAAACTAACTATAAATACACTTGTTTCCACGTTGTTAAGGAACATCACCATTTGGTGGAGATTTTGGACTTCACAAATGGTGTGGACCTTGATAACCAAAAAGAAGTGACTAACATCTATGAATTCATAGGGGAGGAAACTATTTCAAGTTATTAATATGAATTTAAACCATTGTCAACCATCATCAACCATGGTCAATCATGGTCAAATATGGTCCAATGTCACATTGTGACAAATATTGGCTCAATATGGTCAACCATGGTCCATTTTCAACCATCATGCACCATGGTCCAACGTCGCATTGTGACAAATATTGTCTCAATATGAAAATCAACCATGGTTTAGGGTTTATAATACTTATCTTCGGTTTTTTATATCTTGAGTTTATAATATTAATCCCTTGGGTTTGGTATTTTTCCCTTGGGTTTATTAATCTAAGGGTTCATATTCTTAGGGTATAATATTACTCATAGGGTTTATAATATTAATCCTTAGGTTTCATATAAACCCCTTTTGTTTCTAATCATGGTCAACCATGGTCCAACATCACATTATGACAAAGAATTTCTCAATATGAAAATCAACCATGGTCCAACTTCGCATTGTGACAAAGATTCTCTCAATATGAAAATCATTCAGGGTCAACCATGGTCGAACATCTAATTGTGACAAAGATTGTCTTGAAATGAAAATCAACAATGATCAATAATGTTTATTTTAAGGTTTATAATATTTATCTTAGGGTTTATAATATCAATCTCTTGGGTTTACTATTATTCCATTGGGTTTATAATCCCTTTGGATTTTAGAATTAATCCCTTGGGTTTATTATTCCCTTGAGTTTATAATATAATCCCTTAGGTTTATTAATCTAAGGGTTCATATTAGTAGGTTTAATATTATTCATAGGGTTTAATCATGGTCAACCATGGTCTAATGTCACATTATGACAAATATTTTCTCAATATGAAAATCTACCACGGTCAACCATAGTCCAACATCACATTATGTCAAAGATTGTCTCAATATGAAAATCAATCATGGTCAACCATAGTCCAATGTCACATTGTGAAAAAGGTTGTATCAATATGAAAATAAACCATGGTCATACATGGGTCAACCATGTTTTTTTTACCATTTATAATAGTTATCATAGGGTTTATATACCTTGGTTTATAATATTGATCCTAGCGTTTATCATTGGATTTTTTCAATATGAAAATAAATCATGGTCAACCACGATCAACCATGGTCCAATGTCGCATTGTGAGAATGATTGCCTCAAAATGAAAATCAACCATGGTCCAACATACAAAGATTTTCTCGACATTAAAATCAATCATGGTGAACCACGATAAACCATGGTCCAATGTCGCATTGTGATGAGGATTGTCTCAATATGAAAATCAATCATGGTCAACCATGTTCCAATGTCAAATTGTGATAAAGATTGTCTCAATATGAAAATCAACCATGGTCATATTGTGACAAAGATTGTCTCTTGGTGTAATGTCAGATTGTGACAAACATGGTCATACATGGTCAACCATGTTCCAACGTCGCATTATGACAAATATTGTCTCAATATGAAAATCAACCATGGTTTATAACCATGGTCACATTGTGACAAAGATTGTCTCTTGGTCCAACGTCACACTGTGACAAATATTTTCTCAATATGAAAATCTACCACGGTCAACCATAGTCCAACATCACATTATGTCAAAGATTGTCTCAATATGAAAATCAATCATGGTCAACCATAGTCCGATGTCACATTGTGAAAAAGATTGTATCAATATGAACATAAACCATGGTCATACATGGTCAACCATGTTTTTTTACCATTTATACAGTTATCATAGGGTTTATATACCTTGGTTTATAATATTGATCCTAGGGTTTATTATTGGATTTTTTCAATATGAAAATAAATCATGGTCAACCATGGTCCAACATTGCATTATGGCAAATATTTTCTCGACATTAAAATCAATCATGGTGAATCACAATAAACCATGGTCCAATGTCACATTGTGACAAGGATTGTCTCAATATGAAAATCAATCATGGTCAACCATGTTCCAATGTCGAATTGTGATAAAGATTGTCTCAATACGAAAATCAACCATGGTCATATTGTGACAAATATTGTCTCTTGGTGTAATGTTAGATTGTGACAAACATGGTCATACATGGTCAACCATGTTCCAACATCTCATTATGACAAATATTGTCTCAATATGAAATCAACCATGGTTTATAACCATGGTCACATTTTGACAAAGATTGTCTCTTGGTCCAATGTCACATTGTGACAACCATGGTCATCAATGGTCAGCCATATTCCAACGCTGCATTGTGATAAATATTGTCTCAATATGAAAATCTACCATGGTCAATAACCACAGGTCACATATGACAAAGCTTGTCTCTTGGTCCAATGTCACATTGTGACAACATGGTCAACCATGGTCCAACGTTGCATTGTGACAAAGATTATCTCAATATGAAAATCAACCATGTCAGCCATCATCAACCATTGTCCAACGTCGCATTGTGAGAAAGGTTGTCTCAATCTGAAAATTAATCATGGTTAACTATAGTCCAATGTCACATTGTGATAAAGATTTTGTCAATATCAAAATCAATTGTGGTCAACCATGTTTTTTTAGGGTTTGTAATATTTACCTTAGGGTTTATATATCTTGGGTTTATAATATTTATCCCTTGGGTTTATAATCCCTTAGGTTTTTAATATTAATCCCTTGGTTTTTATATTATTCCCTTTGGTTCATAATCCCTTAGGTATTAATCCCTTGGGTTTGTTATTCCCTTGGGTTTATAATATCGATCCCTTGGGTTTATTATTCCCTTGGGTTTATAGTATCAATCATGGTTAATCATGGTTAATCATAGCCAACCATAGTCAATTATGTTCAACCATGGTCGAAGGTCGCATTGTGATAAAAATTGTCTTCATATGAAAATCATGGACAATCATGGTCAACCATGGTCGGACATCAAATTGTACAAAGATTGTCTTGATATGAAAATCAACCATGGTTAACCATTGTCAACCATGGTCCAACGTCACATTGTGACAAAGATTATCTCGATATGGAAATCAAGCATGGTAAACCATGGTTTAAAGTCACGTTGTGATAAAGATTTTCTTGATATGAAAATCAACCATGGCCAACCATGGTCAACCAAGGTCTTACGTCACATTCTGAAAAAGATTGCCTCAATATGTAAATCAACCATGGTCTAACATCGCATTGTGATAATAATTATCTCAATATGAAAAACAACTATGCTCAACCATGTGTTTATAATATTTATCTTAGAGTTTATATACCTTGGGTTTATAATATTTGTCCCTTGGGTTTAATATTATTCCCTTGGGGTTTTAGTATTAATCCCTTGGGTTTATAATATCAATCCCTTGGGTTTATTATTCACTTTGGTTTATAATATTAATCATGGTCAACCATGGTCAAATGTCACATTGTGACAAATACTGTCTCAATATGGAAATGAGCCATGGTTAACCATAGTCCAACGATGCGTTGTGATAAAGATATCTCAATACGTAAATCAATGATTCTCAACCATGTTTATTTTAGTGTTTATAATAATTATATTAGGGTTTATATACCTTGGGTTTATAAATTTTATCCCTTGGGTTTATAACATCAATCCCTTGGGTTCATTAATTTAAGGGTTCATATTCCTAGGGTTTAATTTTATTCCCTTAGGTTTATAGTCCTTCGTGTTTTTAGTATTGATACCTAGGGTTTATTATTCCCTTCGGTTTATAATATCAACCATGGTAAACCATTGTCTACCATGTTTTAATATTAATCCCATTATCTCAAAATGAAAATCAACCATTGTCAACCATAGTTAACCATGTTTATTTAGGGTTTATAATATTTTTCTTAGGGTTTATATATCTTGGGTTTATAATATTAATCCCTAAGGTTTAATATTATTCCCTTGGGTTAATAATTCCTTGGGTTTTTAGTATTAATCCCTTGGGTTTATTATCTTTTGGGTTAATATTATTGCCTTTGGTTCATAATCCCTTGGGGTTTTAGTATTAAACCCTAGGAGTATGAACCCTTACATTAGTAAACTTAAGGGATTGATATTATAAACCCAAGGGATTAATACTATAAACCCAAGAGAATATAAACCCTGTGGTTTTTAGTAATAATCCCTTGGGTTAATATTATTCCCTTGGGTTTATAATCCCTTGGGGTTTTAGTATTAACCCCTTGGGTTTATTATTCTCTTGGGTTTATAATATCAATCCCTAGAGTTTATTAATCTAAGGGTTCATATTCCTAGGGTTCATATTTATATTACATAATTTCAAATTAAATAATAATAAATAATATTTATGATAAAGAAATAATTATTATTAATTATAATGATAATAATAATATTTTTAATGCAATAGTGTTTTTTGGGTAGATAGAAATGGTAGTTTTTTTTGGTATATAGAAATGGCAGATACAAATCATATATTTATCAATGATAGATACAAATGAAGCCTTTGGCTTATATCAACCACATTAATACTTTAAATGTGGTTGTGCTAGTTGTTTAGAATTGGATATAAGGTAGGAAAATCCAAGCATTGGGGAAGGTAATCTATTTTGGAACATCTTAGAAGATTTTATGGTTGTTTTGGTTCTCACTAATATTTCTCTCCGTTGTTTAGTTTTAGAAGGGTTGAGTAATTCTCTCGTTAAGGGGCCCATGGAACTCTATCATAATTGTAGCCTTTTTCAAATTAATTCTGGCTAAATCCCCTTTGACCAGTCATGTGAAGGAAGCAACTATAGGGCCCTGGTCATTTCGTAATCACAGGGGTTAATTGGGGAATCTTGATAAAGCACTCGAGAAATGGAAGGTTGAAGACATGTTGTGTCACTACGCCATGCTAGTGGTGACTTCCAACCACATGTGAGCACAGTGCGAGACTGCCTAACTTTTTCATTTCTCACTACTTAAGTTTATGAACTATGCCTAACCTCCAAAACTTAGTTAATTTTCTTCAAGTGTTAACAATGCAACGTTATATCAATTATACTTAATTCATTTATCTTCAAAGTGCAACAGAAATAAACATGTAGAAAACATACACAAAGGGATGGGCAACTCCCAACAGTTTGCCCAAATCACTTATAAAATCCTTTCAACAATATTTTATAAGTTACAATTATTTTTACAGTAGTGTAGTGATCTGCTCACCGGTTCACTGGTTTGTGCAGCATGTCGTGCAGACCTACCTGACCCTTATCTGTCCATGCAACCTTCCACCTGAATTCTGAACTCCTATCCACCCTTTTTACAGACTATAGCGACTTGTCGTGCAATACCCACATTGTAGCGGCCTCCACTTGCCTGTAGCAGCCTCCACTCCCCTGTAGCAGCCTCCACTCACATGTAGTGACCTCTGCCCCTACTATAGCAACCTCTGCCTGCCTGTAGTGGTTGTCATGCAGCACTTGCACTGTAGTGCCTGCCTGTAACGGCCTATCGTGAAACACCCACACTGTAGTGCCCTCTACCTGCCTGTAACGGCCTTCCATGCAGCGACAACACTATAGTGCCTCTCATGCATCTCCTGCACTTTAGCCCCTGCCTGTAGAGGTTTGTGCCCATCCGAGCTACAGAAACCCTGAAATCTGCCCAAAGATATCTTACAGACCTACGACTTTCCTAAACGAGCCTCACTCTACCTAGTTTTCCTTCAGTTCAATTACCTTGTGAATCTCCTTGCTCACCCTTAGTTTGAACTGCTTGGTGAACTTGGATGATGGGTTGAACGAATGTCACCCATGTTTTATTTATACAACCATTGAATTTCCAAGAGTCATGTCCCTTCATTCATGGTTGGGTTGGCCTAAACATATGTTATCCAAGCGACATGTCAGCAAGATCTCGAGTGTGTCCCTTCACCTTGCCTTAAGCTGACACTTGTGTGTTCGAGTGGACACCCTCACTCGTCTTCACGCACCCACTCGTCTGTATGCCCGTCGATCGTTTGCCCAAGTCACATGCCTGTGTCACCTCCATAAAACGTAAAATAATTAAAACTTAAATTATAGATTTTTTGGTGTTTTTTAAGGGTTTTCTTGCTGATTTTCTAAGTTGTCTTTTGTCTTCAGGGGTTTTATTGTTGGTTTTCTAGGTTATTTTTTGTGGTTTTCAAGGATTTTCTTAGTGGTTTTTTTGTAGTTTTCATGGTGGTTTTCGTGATTTTTTTGTAGTTTTTGTATGTTAGTTTTTTTTTAAATTAATTTATTTTATTTTGCATAATATATATATATATATATATAAGAGACAAAAATGACAAGAAACATACCTCAGCTTGAGCCTTTGGGTCATTGGCGAGGTTGATGGGTAGTTGGATTGAGTTCCACCATTTTGGTCGAGCTTAGAAATCTTCTGTCGAACTCCTTTTCCTCTCACTATCTGAGCAAAATGACTTGCATAGGCTACGGTTGGAGTTTTTTAATTAGAAATAACGCTTCATCGAGATATATTTTTCGATCGAGCCGTTAACTTAGGTTAGAAAATGGCTCCATTGAGGGTTTGTTTAAATGCTCGAGCGAGCTATTTTTAAGTGCCTCAACAACTCGATTGAGCACTTAATTGCTCGATCGAGCGCTTAAAATTGCTCTATCGAGCATCTATTTTTCACCAAAATGTGCCCTTATTTCTTCAAAAAATGTAACCTAAATCCATGCTTTGACCCACATGCTTATTCCATTAAATAATTTTTTTCCTTTCACATTTCAAAATACTTTAATATCCTTTGATGATGATATCCTTAAAAGTACAACTACTCTTAGTCATTGTAAATCTTTAAAATATTATCAAATTTTACTTTTTATAATATTTTTATTCAACCAATGGGATAAACCTATCATAACTCGATTTTCAAATCAGTAGTAAGGACAACCATCTCTAGTTTCTATGCATGAATGCAAGTTGACTCATCACTCATCACTGTTATTCAAAGAAATCCACACCACCAAGAATAACCTACTAGTAATATGTAAAAAAACATGCTTTTGATTATTTCAAATATCTCTGAGTCTTAAACCGTTAAAGAAATAATTCTTAACCAAACAAAAACAATACTTTTCATAATATTTATTTATTTATTTCACATAATTACAAATTTACAAATTTACTACATCGTCAATAATTAAATTAAAAATAAAATAAAATAAAAAATAAAAAAACCTTTTATTATTCTCAACAACTCTGCACCCCTCTTCTTAGCAAGTTAAAGGCATGTAAAAAGTATTGTCCACACATAAAACATCTTCATAGCAAGTTAGAGCAGTGTAAAAAATAAATTTTACACAATATTTGTTTTGGACTTTTATTATATTCATTGATACTTTTTCAAATTTAATACAATTTTACAAGGCTGATAAATTTTCCCAATTGAATATATCCCCTCACCTCTTGCGTGGCAACATAATCTATTTGATTTAAGATGAATTCAAGAACATTCATACGTTCATGTTGTTTAAAATGTCAAAATTCAACACACTCTAGAAGCTTGATGCAAATTTAATTGACAATTCGATCCATTATTATTTTTTAATATTTTAAAATTATAATTTATATATTATAATTATAAAAATAATATTTAAATACATAATAATAATAATTTAATTCTAAAATTAAAAATCTAAACTAAATACTAAATAATATATATAATAAAATAAGTAAGTTTTCTATACACGTTAAATAGGATTAAAAAATAAAATATTCTTTTAGAAAATCATAGGATTAAAAGATAACTATTCTTTTAGAAAATCATTGGAAAAGTATCATCGATATAAAAAAATAACAAATTCATTTTTTTAAACAATTGTTTCCAACTCAATGTGACGCATTTTTTAAAATGGAATGAATGTGAGTGTTTTATTAAAAAAAAAGTTAAGATTTGGTTCTCAATTATTACAATGCTTTAGAATCATCAATATCCCTTATGGGTTTGTAATTAAGCATGGTGACTCAATCGAAACCCTCAATCGAGATCTTTTTCATACAAAAAATTTGTTCCCTTTCGAGCTAAATTTTTTCCAAAAAACTCCCAAGATACAAATGCATTTTTTTTCCATCACTGCTTACTACAGACTTGTTTAACTTCTCATTTTCCTTGGTGAGACGTTTTTTCCTCTATTCCCAACTTGGATTCAATCTGTGTCTTTTGGTGGATTTGTGGTGTTTATCTTCTAAGAGTGTTGTTTGTTGTCTTTATCACCTTGTCCATATACCCAGTTAGCCCAAGAGATTTTGTTTTCATTCTTATTTCATGTAAACTCAGCAGGGGATCTAGAGTTCATGGGGGTTTTTGGAGCTTGTTCCTCCTCTATTTCTTAATTTAGTGGATCCTTTATTACTTGTGTTTCTTCTTGGTTGTCCTTTTCCTCCTCTAACAACTATTTTTTATCTTCTTCCTGATTTTCTTTTTCTTCCATATCCTAAATCTCTTCTTCCTTGTGTATAATATAATGTTTTCTCTAAGCACCTTCCCACCATTTGGCCTCTAGCTGCTTTTCCAACCTCTATTATACTTTACTCTCTTGGGATAATTCTTGTTTACATGCCTTGTTTCATAACATTTGCAACATCAGAATGAAACATTTTCATAATCAAGCTTTTGAACCCATACATTATATGTTGTTGTTAGGTTGATCTTTGTAAAAACACCCCACCTTATTCTCGGTGAAGTGTTACTTACAAACCCAACTTCCTAGTGGTCGTTAGAGAAATGGGGTAATATATATATATATATATATATATATATATATATATATATATATATATATATATATATATATACATACATTTCTCCAAGTTTTCAAAACTCAAAACGGATGTCACCATTGTACTCATCTCAACGAGACACTTCCAAAAAATAAGGTTTTTCCCAATTTAAACTCCTGGGTCACAAATTATACTCCTTCAAAGTTTTATTTGTTTAAAAGTGTCAACTTTCCATGATTCCCACATGGCACATTACTATCCTACCTCGTCATTTGACCATGAGGTTCACTTTGGTGCCACATACCTCATAGTTCCTCCTATGTGAAGTTCCTCAACTCAATTCAAATTATATTACATATATATACAAACAACCTTGACGGTGAGTCATCCAATTCCCCCATTATGCATTAGAAATGACAGTCCACATATGTTAGTGTTATCCCCATGATGTTACTACTGTAGGCATTGTCAGGACCCTAAGTCGAAATCACCATCCTCAGGGGAGTTGAGTGCCCAACACGGGCAAACTTAAATGAAGTGCGACGGGCGCGCTCATGTGCAATGACAGAGCAATGGGCATGCGCACCCCAAAACGTGCAACAGACAATTGTAATTGGTAGGCGTGCTTGGGCAACCCTTATAGCGAGAAACCAAGTGGGCGCATGCTCGGGTGATTCGACACGATGAGCGAGGAATACTTAGTGGGTGCATTTGGTAAGTGCGAGGAGGAGTGCACACTTGGACGACAAAACCGAGTGACAAGACAAGTGGAAAATTTGGGTAAGTTTTGAGGGCAATCATGAGGAGTTTATAACGGGCAATGGGAAACATGATGTTAGCGGGATAACGTGATGATGGGGTGTCATGGTCGAGTTGGATGGGTCGGCTTGATAGGTCGAAGCTCCTCAAGTGACACGATGATCACCATATATATTATGGACACGAGATGGAGGGATGACATCAACCAATGAGTAACCATCTAGTCGCAAGGCAAGACATGGAAGTTCAGGTGAGCAGATTATAGTGCAGTGAAGAACTTGACAAAGGAGCGGATGAGCCCACAGGGTGGGCAGGTCTAGTGAACGAGTAGAGTTCGGGTCGGGTAACGATGACCGCAAGGCGAGCGGACTGCAAACCCATGCCAACATGTAGCACAGAGGTATCGGTCGGCAAAGTTGGTGCAGTAGCGAGCACCTGACGCTGCCAGTGTGTAGCAATACGATGGGCGTAGAATGTTGTAGACATGAAGCAAGGTTGGGTGAAACATGCGAGCAAAACCAATCAGGTGACTGCGGTCGGGTCGTGCAATAGGTTGAACGTGCAGACCCAATGGCCAGGTCGTCCTGTGCAAAAAACTGTAAAAATGGGTGGAG
The DNA here is from genome assembly GCA_031772625.1 of Pinus tabuliformis. Taxonomy (NCBI): domain Eukaryota; kingdom Viridiplantae; phylum Streptophyta; class Pinopsida; order Pinales; family Pinaceae; genus Pinus; species Pinus tabuliformis. The sequence goes on along the minus strand of CM062812.1, from coordinate 694,014,136 downwards.
GAAATTTGCCTCCCTATGATGCAACATTTGTAAACAAAAATTTATATATGATTTTATAAAGAATTAAAGTGTTGAAATGATGTCTCTTGCATATTGTTGTAGCTGTTTAAAGTTATGAATTCTGCACATAATTGTTGTAAAGAAATTAATGAAGTTGAATGTAGGCGTAGTCTAGAAAACATAATGGAAAAAGATAAGTTATGTGTTTAACCGGTGCCACACATTACTCCAATCAAGAAAAATGAATTAGTATTATGACAAATGGTATCAAAGCCAGTACAACATAAGGTTCCAGAGACCGGAGATGTATGCAGGCCGAAATTTTGGAGCAAAAGAAAAATTCGATGCATATTTTGGGGTTTCTTGACTTGAGGATTCGTGGAAGAACCATCCAAGCCTTGGTGGACACGAGTGCCACACATAATTTTATGACGACAAGGCTAGCAAAGGAATTTGGGCTGCAAATTGTTCCAACCAGTGTGGACGTCAAGGCAATGAACTCGAAGGCTAAAGTGTCGGGATTGGAAGACGAAGTGCCATTTTGAATTGCAGATTCACAAGGTTGTTTAGACTTCATGGTGATGGAGATGAAGGCCTTTGACATGAAATTGGGATAGGATTTTCTGAAGGGAAACATGGCAATTGTTGTCCCCTTTTATGATGAGATCATGTTGATTGGAGACACACAGACGTAGGATTTACCTACTCACCAGCAGAGAATGGAAGTGAAGGTGTAGCATGTTTCTACACTAAGTATGAGTAGGGCGATGTGGGATGCAGATGTTGAGACATATATGATAGTCCTCAGGGAGGTTGAGGATGATGATGGAGTGGGGACGCCTATTCCAGCTGAGATTTGCAATGTATTGGAAAAATATGCATATTTGATTCCTGATGAGTTGTTGAAAGTAATTCTACTGAGACATGTAGTGGACCATAACATTGAGCTAGAGCCAGAGAAGAAACCTCTGGAAAAAGCTCCTTATCGTTTGTCAAGACCAGAGTTGGAAGAGTTGAAACAAAAACTGAAGGGTTTGGTTGATGCAGGTTTCATACAACCTTCAAGGTCCCCATATGGTGCTCCAGTATTGTTCCAGAGGAAGAAAGATACGAATGAGATGCAGATGTGATGTGATTATCATGCTCTTAACAAGCAGACGATAAAGAACATATATCCTTTACCACTTGCTGCAAATTGCTTCAACCATATTGCGAAAGCCCGAGTGTTTTCCAAGCTAGACTTGAGGCATGGGTATTATCAGGTGTGGATAGCAGGGGGGATGATAAGAATACTGTGATTGTGACGAGGTATGGGTGATTTGAGTTCCTTGTCATGCCTTTCAGGTTGTGCAATGCTCCTGCTATGTTTTTCACTTTGATGACTAATGTTTTGCATCCATATTTGGATTCGTTCATAGTAATATACGTGGATGACATAATGATATTCGGTGATAAGGTCAAGATTCCATTCCTTGGACAAATTGTGGGTCAAGGTCACATATGGATGGAGCCGAGCAGGATAAAGGTGATTGAGGATTGGGTCAAACTGAAGAATGTCCATGATATGAGGGTGTTCTTGGGAACAACCAACTACCAACAAAAGTTTGTAGAGGGGTACTCCATGGTGACTGCACCACTAATAGACCTTCTAAAGAAGAATAAGAGATGGAATTAGATGAAGAAGTGTCGAGCAACATTTGAAGATTTGAAGTAGAGGATGGTTAGAACTCGATACTGAGGCTAATTGACTTCGAGAGACCCTTTGAGGTGCACAGTGATGCTTCGGATTTTGCGATAGGGGGAATACTCTTATAGGATGGGCATCCGATGGCATATGAGAGTCGAAAGTTGTAGGATAGAGAGCGATAATATCTGGTTCATGAGAATGAGATGATTGTGATCATCCATCGTTTATAGGTATGAAGGCATTACTTGACTGGGAAGCTTTTTGTTGTCAATACTAACAACGTTGCAACGAGTTATTTTTCATCCCAAATAAAGCTTTCATCAAATCCAACTCCTTGGCAGGAATTCTTGGAAAAGTTTGACATGACTATTGAGTATAGACTGGGGAGAATCAATGTAGTTGCATATGCCCTCAATAGGAAGGGATAGTTAGCTGCACTTAAAGAGGGAGAGGATTGGGTTGAGCCCAGTAGGGGTCGATTACAGATGATCGATGAGATACATAGTAGAATTTGAGATAGTTTGGAGACCAATATTCAGGAGAAGAACATTCTAAAATAGGTGGAGGGGAAGACTCAGAAGTTTTTCCTACGAGATGGACTCTTTTTCTATGGGAACCGACTTTATGTTCCAAATTCATCTAGACTTAGGAGGCACCTCTTGAAGGAGTGTCGCGATTCTCCATGGGCTTACCACCCAAGGCAGTGTTGTTCTTTGGCATTTTTGGAGAGTGGGTACTTTTGGGAGAAGATGAGGGAGGATGTAGAGGTATATGTGCATATGTGCATAATTTGTCAGCAGGACAAATTAGATAACCAAAGACAAGGTGGATTGTTGTAGCCTTTATTGATTCCATAGAGACCATGGATGAGTGTTTCAATGGACTTCATCACTCAGTTACCATAGGTGCAGGGGTATAATGGAGTTATGGTCATTGTTGATAGTTTCTCTAAGTTTGTCACCTTCATTCCGACGAAGATACCATGTGGGGCTGAGAAGACTGTTGAACTATTATTTAAACATGTTGTGGAGTATTTGGGGATGCCATTAATTATTGTGTCTGACCAAGATCCGCAATTTACAAGTATATTTTGGACCACTTTGTTCAAGTTGGTTGGGACACAGTTGCTGCAAAGTTCAAGTTACTATCCACAGATAGATGGGCATAATAAAAAATTAATGCACTTCCGGAGGACTACTTGAGACATTATGTGATTATTAATATGAAGAATTGTCTTGAACTCTTAGATGTGGCTCAATTTTGCTACAATATGCAGAAGAGTTCCACAACTAGGTATAGTCCATTTGAGTTGGTCAATGGAGAAGTGCCAATTGTTCCACACACTATGCTATCGAGAGGATTTATGAGGAGTCCACATGCGAATATATTCTTGACAGCATAGGAGGAGACCTTGGAGTTAGCATGGGTGCACTTGCATGATGTTGCAAGGAAGATGAAGAAATGAGCGGACAAGGGTAGACAGGACGCACACTTCGAAGTTTGGGTTATGGTATTTTTGAGGATCACTGGAGATCATTTTTAGCCACCAAAAGGGATAGTGAGATCTTTGACGAGGACATATGAAGGGCCATTCTGGGTGAAGAAGTGATTTGGGGAAGTTTCCTATGAGTTGGAGCTTTCGAACCACATTCATAAGAAACATCCTGTGTTCCATATGAGTCGGCTCAAGAGATGTAGACTTAATTCACATCATCCTGAGAGGAAAACACCACCAAGAGGACTAGCCATGATTTTGGACAAGCCACACTTGATTTTGGACAAGATCTTAGGTCTTTGGACTGTAGGTGTTGGGAGTACTGCATGACAGGAGTTCTTTGTTCGATGGAAGAAAAGATCCGAGGAGAGTAGCTGGGAAATGGCGGATTTGTTGTGGAGGTGGAGGAAGGATATTATTGAGTATAATGATGAGCTAATGAGGTTGATAGGAATGCTGAGGATGGAAATGACTCATGGTGGGGGAGGATGTCAGGAGCTTGAGTCAGCATCACTGTCCTAAGGTGAGTCGGGCACCCAACACAGACCCACTTAACCGAAGTGCGATGGGCGCTCCCATGTGCGATGGTGGAGCGATGGGCAGATGCGCCCCAAAATGTGTGATGGGCGGGAGTGCCCAGGCGACTCGTGTAGTAGGTGACCAAGCGGGGGCGTGCCCGAGCGAGTCAACACAACAAGCGAGGAAGACTTAGCGAGCATATTTGGCAAGTGCAATGAGGAGTGCACACTTGGACGCACAAAACCAAGTGACAAGGCAAGTGGAAAATGTGGCTAAGTGTTGAGGGCAACCGTGAAGAGTTTATAGCGGGCAATGGGAAACACAATGTTGGCGGGCCGACGTGATGATAGGGTGTCATGGTCAAGTTGGATGGGTTGAAGCCCCTCAAGCGACACGATGAGCACCATATATATTATGGACGTGAGATGGAGGAAGGACATCAACCAACGAGAAACTATCTAGTTGCAAGGCAAGAGATGGAATTTCGGGTGAGCATATTATAGCGCAGTGCAGAATGCGGCAGAGGAATGGATGAGCTCGTAGAGTGGGAAAATTTGTTGAACGAGCAAAGTTTAGGTCGGGTAGCGGTGACCGCAGGGCGGGTGGACCGCAGACCCACGACAACATGTAACATGAAGGTCGGGTCCGGTCGAGTTCGTGCAGTGGCAAGCGTTGGGTGTTGTGGGTGTGCAATGACACGACAGGCGCAAAATGTTGCGTATGTGTAGCAAGGTCGGGTGCGACGTACGAGCAGAACTGGTTGGGAGATTACAGTTAGGTACGACATGGAACAGAACCAATCAGATGACTACAGTCGGGTCGTGTAATGGGTTGAGCGTGCGGACCCGAATGGCAGGCCAACCCATGCAGAAAACTGTAAAACCAGGTTAAGGCAGTTTGCTTCCCTATGATGTAACATTTGTAAACAGAAATTTATATATGATTTGATAAAGCATTAAAGTGTTAAAATTATGTCTCTTACATATAGTTGTAGTTGTTTAAAGTTATGAATTCCGCACATAATTGTTGTAAATAAATTAGTGAAGTTGAATATAGGCATTTCCAAAAATAATAATGGAAAAAGATAAGTGTATGTATTTAGTCGGTGCTACACATTACTCCAATCGGAAAATATGAATTGGGGCCATGAAAAGCATGGTCCCATATGCAATGGTGACCACACTATCCAATGGTCTACATGATCCAAATGGAAAATGGCATCGACCCATGATACTCATCCACCCATATTATTCATTGACCCATGGAATTTACCCATGGTATTGTAAATGGCATCTGCCTATGGTATTGTAAAATCCACCCATGGTATTCATTCACCCATGGAATTTACCCATGGTATTGTAAATGGCATCTGCCCGTGGTATTGTAAAATCCACCCATGGTATTCATTCACCCATGGAATTGACCCGTGGTATTGTAACTGAAAAATACTATAAGTAACAAGTCACATTTTGTAAAAGGACAGATTGTCTGCCACAATGTAGCCTTTACAGTTCAGAGGCATGTAGCCACACATCTCTTCTCAGAGATAAGCTACCATCGCCCTAGCTGGTTTATTTCCATTACTATTTTAAATAAAAGTTTCTTTGTGGTTTTGTTTATTGGGCATTCTCCTTATTTTTTTCTTCTGGCAATTCAAGTTTTCAGATCTTGGGGTCCTTTCCCCCAAGATCCATTGTAAGTTTTCAGATCTTGCGGGTCTCTCCCCCAAGATCCATTTCAATCTTTTAGATCTTGGGGGCCTCCTCTCAAGATCCGGATCAGTGGTATCAGAGCAGGTTATGATTCCATGGGAATGAGGGTTTGATGCATATTTCAGTTTCAAATTTTGTAGCAATATTCAACAAACTTCAGGCATGTGATATAACCTCCACAGAGCACTTTCTTGGGTTAGGCAAGAAGAATTTTTCTTTTTTCATTTTTTTGCAGGAATTTTTTTTTGGGTGGCGACTTTGCAGAACAGATCTAAAACATTGGGTACAAAATTTACAAAAAAAAATACCAGATCTGGATTCCTCTCGAAAAAATCACCCAATTTAAAAAAAAAATGGGTCGAATCGGAGTTCGGATGTGGGAGATATCGTTGATTTAAAATCAGCTATTTTATCAGAATTTTTGTGACGGCGGAACTGTTGCAGCGCGAATATGAGATCTCAGAGTGTCTAGATAAAGATTTCCAACTCATGGGAAGATGCAAAATGATCCTTCTGCTTCTAAAAATAGGTTATAATAAATATTATGAGTTATATTGGCCGAGTTATGTCCATTTTAATTCTGGAGCAGCATTCAGAGTGGGTTTCCATTGGAGACGTGCCCTCCCACCCCACTTTAGTAGGAACTTGCTTCACATTCATCAGTTTCAACATAGCATCATTCAGCTTGGGTTATTTGGAGACGTTCCCTCCCACCCCAGGCTATGTAGACACCTGCTACTTCATCAGCAACCAACATCATGGTTATGGGTCAACCGCATAAAATCCTTGTCATCGAAGTCCATTTGCTAGGCCGCACACTGTCAGAATCACAGTTAGTCACAAGCATTACAGGGTATCTCTATCCTCGGATCTTCGTTTATCAGGGTTTTGGGTTAACGACATCAAACCCTTATCTTCAATGGATCTTCATATTCAACAAAGGCTTCGCAGGAGGGAACTTTACGCAATGGGGACCATTGCTTCTTAAGGAGGGAGGAATGATCCAAATGGAAAATGGCATCAACCCATGGTACTCATCCACCCATATTATTCATTGACCCATGGAATTTACCCATGGTATTGTAAATGGCATCTGCCTGTGGTATTGTAAAATCCACCCATGGTATTCATTTACCCATGGAATTTACCCATGGTATTGTAAATGGCATCTGCCCGTGGTATTGTAAAATCCACCCATGGTATTCATTCACCCATGGAATTGACCCGTGGTATTGTAACTGAAAAATACTATAGGTAACAAGTCACATTTTGTAAAAGGACAGATTGTCCGCCACAATGTAGCCTTTACAGTTCAGAAGCATGTAGCCACACATCTCTTCTCAGATATAAGCTACCATCGCCCTAGCTGGTTTATTTCCATTACTATTTTAAAATAAACGTTTCTTTGTGGTTTTGTTTATTGGGCATTCTCTTTATTTTTCTTCTGGCAATTCAAGTTTTCAGATCTTGGGGTCCTTTCCCCCAAGATCGATTGCAAGTTTTCAGATCTTGCGGGTCTCTCCCCCCAAGATCCATTTCAATCTTTTAGATCTTGGGGGCCTCCTCTCAAGATCCGGATCACTACAACCATTTTGAACCCTTGTCACTCGAGGGACCACATTAATCCACAAACTAATAGGCTTTGATCCCGATGCGATGTTCGTTCATACAACAAAGAAATTTTAATTTAATATCAACCTCTACCATTGATGATCCACAATATGCCATAGAGATCGATGGTTCAAAACGATGGCGCTAACCCCCCTCCTTAGTGACATCAACTGGGGGGACTCAGAGTGCTTCTGTTATTGGCATTCCAACTAAAGGTTCCTGGCTTCCACTGAATGGTCTCTGCCCATTTCACCATCCTTTGGTTCATATCGAATAACATTACCCCTCCTCTCCTGTTGACATCACAGGGGGGTTGCGATTTTGGCCCACGAGGTTGATTCATCCAACATATCGTTATCGTCCATTGGGTTATGGCCCTTGCCTTTAATTATGGTGGTGTGGTTATACAGGTTGTCGGCCTAGCCTTCTAGGCTACGACCTTCCATCTGGTGCCTGAGATGCGGTGGTTTATGGTATCACATACCATTGCAATACATTATACGATAGTGATTTGGTGTTCTCCGCTAGTGATCTAGTGTTTACAACCTGACCCTTGGGGGTTGACCAACTGATTCAACAAATACAAATTTAGCATAACCAGTGGATCAACCGACTTCTATCCATAATACATTTGTATTACATGATATATTTACTCACACACACATTACGAGTTATATTGGTTTATATGTCTAGACACATATGAATAAGCGAGTTTTCGCGTGTGCATAGGTCGTACCTCTCAACATAACCTTGCAAGTAGTGAACCCTTATGGGACCACTTCGACATTATAGGCCGCACCCAAACACACAACTTTTCCTATACACCCAAGAACAGATCCAAAGCGCCCAGCATAAGCTTGGGGCTAATATAACATTGTTGGACTATTATTATTACACATATTATTGTCTATACACCTTCCACCATTTACGCAAAAGGTTCGATTGCATATTGGACCACACCCATGCGTATTAGCCATTAAGCCCAAACTATAACCATTTTAGTATTCAGTTTGATTATATTTTCAAGTGTATATATATATATATCTATATATGTATGTATGAGGTATTCACCATTCACATTTTGTTGATTGCATTAAACTTTCAGGCATTCTCACAGTCATGACAATGAGGACTATACACCTCTGTATGTAAATTATGCCCACTAAATTATCAGTTTCACAAGGATGTCACATAACTCTTCTACATGCCTATTATGATTTCAGATTATCAAGGATTAAATGCATTATTCATGAACGAAGATCAATGAGGTTAATATTATTTTATATACATCAGTGCCTAACGTTTTATTGTATCAACAACTTAATGACATATTAAACAGAGCGCACAAGACTCACAAAGATGTTCATATGTATGTGATTCCTACATAAAGGACATTAATGTAAAAACCACTCAAGAGTAAGTACGAGAGCTTAATTTTCTTTTTCATTACAGGATAAATATTAGCCATTCATGCAATGGATACATCGTTAATTTAATAGTCCAATACAAACTTAATGATAAGGAGTACATATAAAATGCTTATCTTGGAAAGAATTTGGGTAGCTGAGTTAGTGACAACCACTCTCCACCTAGCCATAAATGACTTATAACTAGTCCTCACTTGCAGTTGTCACCTTCGAGCCATATTCCAGAGACTAAGAGGGTTTTCTCAAGGGATTGAATACCAACTGTTGGTTGAATTTGGAATTCTAGAGGCTCTCCCACCTCCACCCTCCAACTAATCAAAAAATCAATGTGATGCACAGGGAGACCAGAGGCCTGCTGCCTCCACCCTATAGTTGTTCCACAACCAATAAACTCCAAGGGATTCAGAGGCTTCACCTCCACCCTTAAAACATATAACACAGTGATTCCACTCACTGAAGTGAGTCTAGAACCCATTGCCAAAACCAGATGAAACAAGTAAAGGAAGACTATAGAATTTCCCTTACTACGAATCCAATGGTTAAATTTCTACCCTAGGCTGTCAAGAGACTCTAGAAAAGACCATCTCCACCCTCCAGCCCCAAGGCATCCTAAGATTTACCCTCACTTAGAAAATTCCTCTCGTACTGATGTTGCTCAACCAAAATATTAGTAACTTCTCTGAGAGTTGTAACATGCCTAGAACCTCTCTATGTTGTTGTAGATGTCTTCAAATGTTTCCATACAGAACTCGGCACAGGTCTTTTTTCAGTGTTGTTTCCTTTATTGCTAAAAAAATGTGTTGTTTCATGTCAAGGTTGCTCATGAGGGTGTTATTTTGCTTCTTTTCCCATTTTTGTTGTTCTCTCTAAACCCTAGTATGTTTTCTGTGGTTTCATGTGTTCATAGTGATCTCCTAAGCGTGCTCTCTTCCTTAATTTCTTTTCCTCCTCTTTTTAATCTGTGTGCTTTTTGTTCTTAGTATCATTTTTTGTTCTCCACTTCCTCCTCGAGATAGTGTTCTCCTGTAGTTGTTGACCTCCTCATTTTCCACCTATTTGCGCAACCCACAACTCCATTATTTTGTGTCCTTTCTCTGCTTGTCAATTCCTCCAATGTAAGCATGCTATGCATACTTCTGTTTCAACCTCATAAATTTAGAGAAGCACCAAACCATTAAATCTCACCAACCAACCTTCAATGGTTGTCAACACAATTCATATTTTTCCTGTAGTAAGTAAACCTAAACATCCCAAGCAAGTAACCATCCTCAGTCCCTAGAATTCGTGTCCCTTAGCCCATTTCCGTTTTTAGTTTAAAAAATCAAAATACTTGAAATGTTTACATGGAATTCATAAGCAAAATATAACTGGGGTTGTCACAATCTCGACAGGAAAACCCTAGTTAAAATCCTTCTCCACACATATCTAAGCATAAGTAGTTTTAGAGAAATGGATGCAACTGTAATATTTGTTGATTGCATTTCCAATAGTAGCGAACATAGAGAAATTCCAAAGATGCATGGGAAGGTTTGGAAGCCTTACCCATACTAAGCCAAGGAGATTGCCATCGTAACTAAGTCAAAAGAAGGGGATCAGGGCTCCATGAAGAGACCAACACTACCTTAGAACAAGGGCTTGGAATCCTAGATGATCTTCTTATCCTCGAGGTTAGCAAAGAGAACATCAAAAAAACCCCAAGCTAGAGGGAAAATATTTAGATCTTGAGACAAGAAGGGTTTCCAAGTATAAAAATCCCACTTATGAAGATTATTCAACCGTGGACAAAATCCATTAAATCTATAGAAAAACCAAGTTTTGAAAAATATTTCGTAGTGTTGATGGCTTCATTCCCCATAAGAACATTAAAAGCAGGAGCTTCATGGAAAATTAGAACAACAATTCTGGATTTTAGCATGGTATTATAAGAAACCTAGACTTGATCTGTGTGAGAAGAAAGATTTGGGGAACAAGCTGCCATTTCTTCAAGATACACTAACTTCTCCATTGGACATAGGTATGCAGCATTATGGACTGCAAAATCTTGCTACAAGGTGGGGAAAACTGTAGACAATGGTCAACTAGGTCAAAACCCTAGTCGTGGTCAAAACCCTAATAGTCACGAGCCTCTTGCTGAGAGATTTGCTTTCTTAACTCAAAGCTATATATTATTACATAAAATTTATCCTTTTAAAATGTATTTTGTAAGCATGCCCATTTTTCATACAATCAACTTCAATTAAATACATTCTTATATCACATTTATTTAAAAAAAAATATTTATACATTATTAAATTATAAATTTTTTTAAATAATTATTATATAATTATTGTGGTATTAAACCCACAAAATCTTGATATTACGAAAAACTCTTAATTCAAATATATAAACTATATCGAACAAAATTAACTTAAAAATTTGAAATAAGATGCACACACATTATCACAATGAATTCCAACCATTAAAAATGTAGAGGACATCAAATTATAGAATTATACACTTCAGCTAAACCTTTAATGCTGTGTCTTTGGATCTAACAGTGCTATAAAATGACATCAAATTCAATAAGACCCATCCCTTGCTATGTTACGATGTATTTGTTCATCCGTAGTATGGGCCTGCTATTTCTTGACACCGCAATAAACAGCATGAACACGTGACATTTGAAGTGGCTGTGCCGTCCTAATAAGATGAAATTTCCATGTACATTCCACTGGTTAGTGCTTTGGCCCCGCATGGCAATTAGGTCCACCGTCCAGGGTTCCACCTTCAAGCTTCCAAACTTTCGTCGTCTGCAACTCTTAGGTCAAAAGGCTGGCCACGACTGACACCCCCTCACCTTCCAGGTAGACTCGGAATAATAAGACGCCCGACATGTAAGCATAGGATTGGTCACGTGCTGTAAAGCGACATATCTGTCGGACAATAGACCGGGGTTTCAATAAATACAATTTAATCCCACATACCAAAACTTAAAATAATTGAACGACACTTTTCTTTAAAGCGCAATAAACAGCTTCAACAACCAACACTACCACGGGCCGTTCAGCACTAATAAACTGCAAACGGTCCATCAGCAACACTAAAACAATACTCTGTTCCACATTGATTCACTACACATTCATTTTCTATGAAAAACCAAGACCAATCAATAGAAAACAAATTCTGATTTCACAATTTCTGTAACAGCAAATAACAACACTACGGTATTAATATGTACTATGTACACAGTCCAATCACACATTTCTTGTGCATTCCTTTCAACTGGCAAGATGCATTGCTATATGTAAAATTATTCGCAGAGATTTCAATGCTTTTAGGTGGTACTCACAATTCATACCCGTCCAACAATGGTACAACGGATTGCTGTAAGTGTTATTGCTCACTGTGCATCAGCATCATTTTAAAAAGGGTGGCAGCATGTGCAGTCCATTACCATAACATAAATTCATTGGAAACCGTTCATAAATTATATAAATTTCAAATGAAACATAGGACCTACAATTCTCAATTGCAGAGATTTTAAATGTATCATAAACATTATTTATTTATCAAATTCAAGTGGGAAGAAAACCAAGTTAGAGTGGATTTTCATGGAGAAGAAAATTAATTATAAAAGGGTAAGTTTTATATAGATGTAGTGTATTTTTTTTACTTATAAGGGATTTGCAAGTGATTAGTGGTAAATAACAATTTTTATAACAATGGGTAAATAACAATTTGTCTGGGTTTCATTTTAAATAGATTTTGAAATGTGTTTTATTAAAAAAAATTATTTCAAAATTTAAAAAAAAAAATAAGGAAAAAGATTTATTACAAAATTTAAAAAATAAAGAAAAAAAATAAATATTTATTTTGTTTCATTTTAAATAGATTTTGAAATGTGTTTTATTAAAAAAAATTATTTCAAAATTAAAAAAAAAAAAAAAAATAAGGAAAAAGATTTATTACAAAATTTAAAAAATAAATAAATAAATAAATATTTATTACAAAATAAATTTTTTAAATAAGAATGATAAGAAAAAAAAAAAAAATATATATATATATATATATATATTCTGTTTTCAAATATAAATTAACAGTGCACCGTAATTTAAACTTAATACATCATATAATTTGTTTTTGAAGTCTTATTTTTAAAAGTGATTTAAATATAAAAAATGGATTTAGATCAATCACAACTTTAATTTAGACGGCCCAATGAACAGGGAAGTAATGTGAAAAATAATAACTTTCAAATTTTGAGGAGCGAGGATGGAATTTGAAATGAAAAATTTTCATCATAAGGTATTTGGTCTCTATTAATATGATTTAAATTGTTATAGGATTTAAATTGTTATAGGATGATTAATTATTAATTTATTTATTTTTTTAAATTAATAATTTTAGTGTTAAAATAAATTTTCTACATTTATGGTAATTTTTTGATTGGATCGATTTTTTTTATTTTAGTTCCAAAAATAGAAAGAAAATAATTAATGATTTTATTTTTATTCAAGTTTAGTTTAATATTTGATTATTAAATATTTATTATTTTAGAAAGAAAAAATAAATAAATAAATTTGTAAATTTTACTTTTCTAAATTTTAATTTTTATATATTTTAGTAATCATATTTTAGAAAAAAATTATGAGGTTGTTTAGATATTTTCAAAAAAATATATATATATTTATTATTATTATATATATAATTGATATATGAAGTGGTTTTTTTAATTCGAACTCATTAAAATTTAGCAATATTATTTTAAAAAATTTATTGTTTAAAATATATGGTTAAATGTATAAATGAATTCGTCACTATGAAAAACTAATAAACACTCAAAAGCATTTTAAACAATTTAAATTTAAGTTTTTAAAAGTGTATAACCCTCATAAAGTGATGGTGGGAAATTAACAACTTCTGAAAAACCGTTAAAAATTAGAACATATGTAAAATAGAATTACAATAGATAAAGAGGAAGGTAGCCTATATTTTTTTGATCTTTTCTATTTTACAAGTTTTTAAATCGAATAGGTGTGAGAATCAAATTCAAATCGCCAAAAACGAATGAGAGGTAGTTGTTTGGACAAAGGAAAAACTCCTATGATGGAGTAGGAGTTTTTCCTTTGTCCAAACAAGATGGGCGCTATTTCTCGTCCAAAGGAGAAAGGGGGCTAGGGTCTCCTCGATATGCACCTTTTTGGCAAGGCGCTCATCTGCAAATCTCTTCACAGGGGCCTTTTTGGGAACGGTCCGTGGAGCTTCTTGATTAGACAAAAGTATCTTAAGGGCCGCCCCTTGGTTTACTGGTTCTACAGATCTTCGCTTGGAATCCGGAATGGATCTCCCATTTGGAACAGCTTCAAAAAGATCCAACCTTTCTTCAGGAAGTACCTCAAGTGGACTCTTTTCTCGGGTTCCAGTGTCCTTATTGGTATAGATCCAACTCTATACAATCTGGAATCCATGATTCCCCACTCTCTACTCTCTTTCTTTCATTCTAAAGGCTTCTTCACATGGAACTCTCTCATAGACTCCTGGTCCTCTCTTCAACCAATATGGAAAACCGACCTTCAGCTGGCCATCCCTCCCCTTCTCCGTCCCCTATGGCTTTCCTTCTCTGCACGCTTCTCCCACCTCGGGATCCTACAACTAGGCACAAAAGACTCTCTCATTTGGTCCACTGACTCCACCATCCATCCCATCTCTGTCCGGAAAATTTACTCTGTCTTAATCGCTGATCTCCCTCCCTATCCCGCTGTTTTTCCGTTTAAGTTCTGGAAGGCCCTTTGCCCCCTCAAAACCATCCTTTTCTCTTGGCTTCTCTTCAATGATAAGAACCTCTCCTGGGATGTTTTACAGAGAAAGGGTTGGCACGGTCCTGGGAGATGTCATCTTTGCCTTCAGGCGAATGAATCCAATTCCCACATGTTTTTCCAATGTCCCGCCTCCCAAGCAATCTAGTATGATCTCTCTGTGCTTTTTGGTTTTCCTCACTGTGTTTTCCCCTCTGTCCTGGATGCGTTTTCTTGGTGGGGTGATCAAAGTTCCACAAGGCAGGCTCTGTTCTGTCTCACATGCTGGAATATCTGGACGTGGAGGAACAGGTGCATCTTCCAGGCCTCCTGCCTGCCGCTGGTTTCCATTTTGCCTTCCATAATGGGGTCAATGCCCTCTCAGATTTAATTGGCTCAATACGTTTCTCTAACCGAGCCCTGTTCATTTTTGTATCGTGCATCTCATTCAGCTACGGGGCTTGTTTCTTCACATATGGCACCGAACTATGCTCTTCTGATTCACTGGCTGTGTTAATATGCGTTCCGGTTTACATCTCTTATTATGTTTTCTCACTCTATATTGCACAGTCATAAGCGCTCATTTGGCTCTCTATTTGGTCACCATGTTACTGTATTTTCTGCGCAGTCATATGCGCCCTTTCAGCTCACCATATAATCATCATGATACTTCCCCAGTTCGGATTCTGGCTGTGGCCATGCGCCTTCCATTCTGATATTCAGATTAAGACTATGTGTCTTCATGTAACCAAGACCCTTATATTTTCTCAATATAATATATTCTAATTTTTCCTACTGAAAAAAAAAGGAAAAACTCATTCTTGCTTTATATCGTTTTTATTAAAAGCAAATTTTCTTTTAATTAAGTTTTAATTTTATTTGACCATTCTCATATTTTTCCTTATCATTGGTAAAATTCTATTCTTTATAAGCATAAAAAAATAAAGTTCTAAAATTCTATTATTTTATATTTCCTTTCTAAAATCCATGGTTTAATTTTTTAATAAAATTCTTAAACCGAAAATAACAAACTGAAGAATAAATCTCACAGTGGATTTCCTAAAACAACCCACAAATATTTACAGATTTCGAGCAAAGAGCTTTCAAAGTAACCGCCCCTCTTTCAAAGAAAGAAGGTAAGATGGGCATAACAATTAAATCGACCTAATGGAAGAGTGTTACAGTTAATTAAAACTCCAAAAACGGCCGCCGTTTCAGGAAAAATGATTCATAATAGATTTACTAAATGTGCATAATTGGCAATTTCTCTATTACTTGTTTCAATACACAAATTGTTCTTGAGAAACGAAGCAAATAAATCTTGAACAGAAAAATCAATTTACAATTGTAGAAACTTTGAGAGATCATGGGCTCAACAAGCGAAGCCGGTTTCCTGGATGGTATTCAAGCGAGGTCTCCAAGATCTTCTTTTGGAAATGAAGTACTCCCTAAATGCCACCTTCAAATCCGGGTCATCGCAGCCCCACAATAACTTCTCATCCATCGAAATACACCCCTCTCCGAGGGGGTCACAAGTCGAATCTACGCTTCTCTGCCGCTCCGCCACCCTAGACACCTCCTTTCTGGTGGCTACTGGCAACCTCGCCACCAAGGCCACTAAATTCTCGGTCGACAGGTCGGAGTCGAGGAGTGAGAGCGGCAAGAGAAAGTAGAGCTCTCCCAGCTAGAGATCCTCGTCGAGCTGCAGGGGGCGGCAATTGACGGCGAAGATATCACGCGAAGAGCATATGAAATGGCAGGGGTAGTTTTGCGGCACTCGCTTGACGCTAACTGGTGCTGGAAACTCGTCCAACTGGCCGTTGAGGTGGACGACCCTGATAGCCTCGGGATTCATCGCATTCGTCTGCCGGAAGCATGAGGCAATCTATAAGGACATGTGGTCCATGAGACAGGTAGGGCGACTCCACCGTGTAAAGGAGACATGAAAAAATGCGTGCGAAGTGTTTTGAAGACGAGTTTATACGATGTTGGGCAAGTTGAGAGGGCGGTCCCACGAGTTGGACGGGCCGACCCTTCACTCGAGCAAAGGCAACATGTTGAACGAGTCGACTTAGGCGTTGGGCGTGGGTCGGTCGGGTGACATAACCCACCACCCGCCGGTATATATAGGAGGGCGTTTGGAGGCAAACGCCATCATTCGATCATCACGAGTTCGATCAAAGGAGTTTTGCAGTGCGTGAATGAGCCTGTACGACGGGCAGAACTCGGGTGAAAAACTCGTGCAGAAAAGTCGGGTGAGAAATTCGAGCGAAAAACTCGTGCAAGAAACTCGTGCAGAAAACTCGGGTAAGGTCGTTGGGTAGGAAACTCAGGCGAGGTCGTTCGGGCGAACTAGGTGAGGTCGTTCAGGCAAACCGGGTGAGGTCGTCGGGCGACCGGGGTGAAGTCGTTCGGGTGACCCTGGTGAGGTCGTTGGGTGACCCAGGTGAAGTCGTTCGGGCAAGCCGGGTGAAGTCGTGTGGTGACCCGGGGGAGGTCATTCGAACGAACCGGGTGAAGTCATGTGGCGACTCGGGCGAAGTTGTGTAGCGACTCGGGTGAAATTGTTCGGGTGAACGGGTGGACGTGCGAACGGGCGGCCAGGTGAGGGCGTGCCATGCACGTCGAAACGAAGAATCGTGCAGACGGGCGACTTGGGTGAGGGCACGTCGTGCACGACGAAACGGTGGAAACAGTGAAGTGTTGGAGTTGTGAACAGAGGTGTGACTCGTGCGAAGGCGCCTGCGTGTGGCGACTTGGTTACGACGAAGCGCGCCCAAGTTGAGAAAACAACCAAGCGCGCCCAAGTAGGGAAAACAACACGATCATGCGACAAGGTGAACAAAAGGTTAGTGAGTCATGCGGCGACCATGCAGAGGCGTCGATGAGCTGGGCAATTGAATTTGCCGAAGTTGGAAATTTGGCTAAGTGTAAATTTTGGATTTCCCAAGATTTAACTTGTACTTATAAAAGAAGATTATATATATTGATTCGGGCAGACTCATATTACAGGGAGTTGCCCCTCCCTTTATACTGTTGTGCATTTCTATTGTATAATGTTGTTTATGTGAATGTTATGGGCTTTTACTGTATAAAGGACAAAGATAATACTTGGTAACGAAAAATAAACTAAGTATGGAATGTAAGTATTGGTGAAAAGAAAACGGTTGGTAGTGCCGCACCTCGCTATAGTGCGGTTGGAAGAGTACCGCCAGTGTAGGGGTGTGATAGGTGGTATAAGAGCTGATGATCAGGAAGCTGGTCGGGTTGACAATGAAGTGTTGATCCCACTGCATTATCGTGATAGGTGGTATCGGAGCTGGTGAACTGAATCAAGGAGCTGATTCTACGAAGACCGAAGACTTGAAAGGGAGTTCAAGTTTTGCAGGCGATAGGTGGAACATCAGGGTGATTCAGGGGAATGGTGAAACAGGTTTAGCAGAGGAGAAGCTTTGTGCTTCGGCCAAGCTAAACGACAAGGCATAGCAGGTTTAGAAGATTGCGAAGGGAAGCTCTTTCTTACCTTATACATGTTGAAGCAGTTGAAAGAAGAGAATCCCCAGATTCGAAAGGAACTTGAAGTCTTGGAAAGGAATGTTGAAGACGAACTTCTTCAACTTGGTTGAACAATGGAGCAGGATGAAGTTGCAGATTGTGCTGACAAGGAAGAGGAATACATGATGGTTGAAGATGTTGTAGATGTGACAATGATGGAGAATGAACTTGAGATTGATCAAGTTGGACCAGGATTGTGCAATTTGCAGACATGGATGGATGGGGATACTCACATGGAGGAGCCTCATGATGATGATGTAAGTACTATTGATACTTATGTTTCATTTGAGCATTTGGTAGATGGAGCGTATGCAAGGAAGAGCAAAGTCAGTTTGCCGATGCTGGGAAGCATCTTACCATGGATGTCTATGATGAGACCTTGTATGGAGAAGCAAGGATTGTTGACTGTTGTAGGACTTCTTGGGGTTGTTTGTGACCTTATGGTAGAAGGTATAAAGGCCCGTGACAAGGGAGGAACATGATGATCATTGCAGAGGATTGGGTCATGCTTTAGCCACATGGAGAATTGGCTAAGTGCCCGGCATAACTCATGGACAGATTGAGGAGGGCACACACTTGAGGTATGATGATGATACTTGGGTGGACTTCTCATGGCCGAGACCAAGAGCAAGTCTTGGTGGAACCTTTAGTGGGGGAGCTATGATGGAAGAGAATCATGATGATGATGATATGGTTGGGTGATCGAGTTCATTGGACCGAAGATTGCAGACTTGGATGAGGATGACCGAATGATGTGATGAGTCTACTTGGTTGAACTACATGGGCAACTTGAGTCATGGACATCAGGTTGGAGACATGGAGCATCGCAGTGTTATGCAGGGACATCCAATGAGGAGTGCCAAGATAGGGATGTTGTGCAGGTGGATTCGCTCGTGTGACATCGAGATGTTTTGGTTATGCGCCAATGGAGAAGTTGTGCACTCTTGTACAACAAGGCCATGGACTTGGATGGAATTGTGAGTAGACTATGGAGCATTCCTACTACATGGAGAGCTGAGGCATCTTGCAGAGACCTTTGGGCCGATACTTGTATGCTCGCTGGATGTTGGTGGGAGATGACTCATGGAGCTCATGATGACATGAGGTTGTGACTTGATGAGTTACAACGATGATGATGCCTTGGTGACAACACTTGGGCATGGGTTGTGCTGAGACTTAACCATTTTTTACACATGGGCGCTGATTGATCTATGATCATGGACAACACATGGAGAGATGAGGCAAGTGCATACTTGTTTCTATGGCAGACTTGAGGGATGGCACATATAGATATGATAGAAGTTGCTTCATGGACATGGATGTGGCACATCGAGAGTCGGGAGATGATCTCTTCACTGTGAGGAGATGGATGTTTTGCAAATGGATGATGATATTGGATATAAAACATCATGGACAACATGTTGCAGATGAGATGGAGGCTACTTCATGGACCTGAGCATGGCTTATACTTATGTGGAGATGGATTCTCGATCGAGTTGCGGATGTGACGGGATGTTCTGAGAAACGACTGATGATGACATGAGGATGTGCATTCTCATGGTTTAAGCGTGACAGTTGCACTGATGACCCGACTAGTTCAAACATGGGAGCCGGCATGTACATAGATGTGTTAGCATTTGTTGGAGTATCATGGCAGCAGTTCACACGAGGATGACACGTGATGAGATCGACACGATATGTTGCAGGTGTTGAGAATGTAACAAGATGACAGAGCTTAGTGGAAAGGAGTCACCTTCACTAACTGGGCCCGTAGGCAAGTTATGGTGCAAAGTCTATTTTTAGACTATGTCTATTTTTAGACATATGGATCATGTCTATGAGTTGCAGGTTGTTGTTTATGGATGATTGGTCATGTTGGGAAAAATAGATGGACTTCTATTTTTGGATCATAGCAGGAGTGATCAGAGTCTATTTTTAGATTGCTAGTCAAAAATAGAAAAGTCAAATATTATTGTCTCATAATAATATTTAGACTATAAACTTTATCTTATTCTCTTGGAGCACTTCAGTTTGAGCTACAGATGTGGCACATGCAGCTGTCAGAAGGAATTATGCTTTTCTTATGAATCAGTTGAGCTATTGCATGCAAGACATCAGTTAGAACTCATGCATGTGAGTTCTGTGGAGTTGGATGTGGATTTGATGGAGTTGTGCTCAGTTTGACTTTGTTAAACTAGTTGTAATTAGTCTAATTGCAAATAGACTAATGATGAGTTATGTGAATTAATTATTAACTCATAATGCAACTGAAGAATACATCAGTTAACTCAGTGCATGTACAGTTCAGTGGAGACAAGTGTTAGAGGTTGAAATTGCTATCAGTTGTGACTATAGTTGTGCATGAGATCTTGCACAAGTAATGTATTGAGTATGCCCATGATCATTTCCCAGTACATGCCCAGTAGAATAGCCTGTGTTCACGTGATTTACAGTGTGAGTGATTCTTAGCAGGTATTGTGCAATAGAGGCAGGGAAAGCAGCGGAGGAGATTTGAATCTATGACTGGTTTGGATCTGAGCTAGTTTTGTGTGTAACAGGTGGAGATAGTGTTGGATACTTGTGAGAAGTATTCTACTATGTAATGTTACATGTTCTCAATCATTAATATACAAATAGTGTGGGGTTTTCAGCTGTAAGCTTTCCCCGGGATACATACTGTGTTAATGTGTGCATGCGATTGATGTTTCAATGTTTTTTATGCTGCTAAATTGTTGATCAACGTAGAGGAGGTTATCTATTATGTATGTATTCCACAATAGTGTATAATCGGGATAATCTCTGTTGAATATGTGTTTATTATTCAAAATTTATACATGGTATCGGAGTTGTTGATCATCAGATCTACTATTCAAGAAGTTTTTACATCTTATTTCTTCAGGCAGAGTCTATAATCGGGCCAGGTAGCCTCTGGATTCATCCTTCCTTTGGAAGGTGAGATATCTGGTAAAAGCCCATACAGTCAATCTCTGTATGAGAAATACTTTGTTCTCACGAATCTTAGATCAGAGGCGGTTGAGTTTGGTGCTGGTGGAATTCGAATTTGCAGCAGTGTTTTTTTGGTATCAACGTGGCAATGTCTTTCAACGGATTACGATTGGAGTATGTTCTTGAGGGCAGCTCGAACTATATTGCATGGAAGGACAGGATGGAAGCGGTGTTAGAAGATAATGGGCTAAAGGAGTTCATAGAGGCTGAGGTCCCAAAGCCTATTGATGCTGTCGCAGCTAAGGCTTGGCAAAAGAAAACAACAAAGTGTAGAACGATTCTGTTGGAGGGCGTGAAGGATCACATTGTGTCCAGCCTGCATGGAAAGGCGTCTCCATACTTGATGTGGAAAGCGTTGACAGATCTATTCCAAAGAAAGAGCGATCAGAGGAAGCTGGCGCTCAAGGATAAACTCAAAAACATCAAATGTGAGAAGGGAGACAGTTTGCCCAAGTATCTCACAAAGTTCACTCAGTGCAGAGATGAGCTGGGAAGTGTGGGGGTGACTGTCGATGATGAGGACTTGGTGAGCTTGGCTCTACTTGGTCTTCCGAAGAGTTGGCATTCCTCTCAAGACTCTGTCAATGGTCGGGAGAAACTGCCAAGATGGAAGAGACTTTGGTCAGATCTTATGTAGGAAGAGATCAGGCAGAATACCAGAGACGGATCTTCATCAAAGGGACCTGATGAAGAAAATTTTGCTTTGGCTGCCAAAGCAAAGAAGGGGAAGAGCAAGAAAGCTTCTCAGTGTGGTGCGAAAGGCAAGAAGCAGGACATGTCCAAGGTGAAGTGCTTTCACTGTCACCAGCATGGACACTATGCCACTAATTGTCCGCAGAAGAAGAAGAACAAGCAAGCTGCTGGATCTGCAGCAGGAGAGGCTTTAGCCTCGCAGTTTGAGCTTGATTTTTCATTGATCGCATGCTTGGTTTCAAGTGTGATGGGATCGGTATGGTTCTTGGACAATGGTGCATCTTTTCACATGACAAGAGATCGAGATTTTTTTTCTAATCTGGAGGACAAAGATCTTGGAGTGCACATTGAGATGGGCAATGATGGTAGATACATTGTGACCGGTATCGGTACCATTTCCTTTGAGAGGGAGTCTAGTAAACCCTTCGTATTGAAGGAAGTGATGCATGTTCCAGGATTGAAGAAGAATCTTATCTCTGTGGCGATGTTAGAAGACAAGGGATATGATGTTGTTTTCAGCGAGGGAAAGGCTTTCCTGCGCAACAAGACAACTGGAGAAACCCAGAAGATAGGTGTTCGAGTAATGAACCTTTATCAGTTGCATGTAGATGGATACACAACAATGGCATGCAAGGCAGAAGAATTGGTGAGCCGGGATGATGGCGAGCTGTGGCACAGGAGATTGGGTCACCTTCACCATGGAGCCTTGAAGATACTGCAGCAGATCACTATAGGGCTTCCTAAAGGCACTCTTGCGCAGTCAAATCAGTGCAAGGGGTGTACTTTGGGAAAGTTTGTGAAAGCTTCCTTTCACGATAAGGATAGTCGTGTCACGACGATCCTTGAGAGAATTCACACAGACGTGTGTGGACCTTTCTCAGTAGCTTCGACAACAAAACACAGGTATTATGTGATGTTTGTTGATGATTTCTCTCGTAAGTGTTGGATCTTTTTCATGCAGAAGAAGAACGAGACATACTCAAAGTTCTGTGAGTTCAAAGCACTAGTCGAGGAGTCGGGGAAGAAGGTAAAGGATCTTAGGAGTGATAATGGTGGTGAATACATCTCTAGCGAGTTCAAGGATTTCTGCGGTGCAGAAGGGATTCGAAGAGAGCTCATATCTCCCCATAACCCACAGCAGAACGGGGTTGATGAGCGGAAGAACAAAATGATCATGGGTGCTGCACGGGCGATGTTGCATGATCAGGGCCTACCCCTTCACTTGTGGGCAGAAGCATGCAATACAGCAGTATATGTGCAGAACCGTTGTCCTCACAGGATACTTGGCATGAGTACACCCGAGGAGGCTTATTCTGGTAAGAAGCCTGATCTTTCTCATTTGAGGATTTTTGGTGCTAACGTTTACATGCATGTGACGAAGGATGCCATGAAGAAGTTGGAGCCGACCGCAGAGGTTGGAATATTTGTGGGGTACACTGATATGCCCCACAACTATCGTATTTATGTGCCAGACAATGGTAAGACTGTTGTGTGACGGGATATAAAATTTCAGGAGGAGAAAGCCATGAAGTGTTCGCTTGAGAGGGAGCTGCACTTGCACGCAGATGAGGAGCTGTTAGTTCCTAAGGATGAGCTTCAGGATGTGGATTAGCCACAGGATGAGGTTCATGGAGTGGAAGAGACCACTCATGCAACGCCAACTATCAGAGGGCGAAAGCGCTTGACAGAAGCTGAGTGACTAGCTCAAGATGCAGAGAAAGTTGTAGGACCACCTACAGCGCAACGCAGGCAGAGACAGTCACCTGATCGGTACACTGGATACATGGCTCTTATGAGCAAATGTGTTGTGACTGAGCCATCCTCTTTCGAGGAAGCTGTGGAGGATCTCGCATGGGTAAACGCCATGGTGGAAGAGTATGATTCGATTGTCAGAAACAGTGCATGGGAGATTGTTCCTAGACCGGAAGAGAAATCAGTGGTGGGTTCGAGATGGATCTACAAAGTTAAGCAGGCAGCTGACGGGAGTGTGGAGAAGTACAAGGCAAGATTTGTTGCCCGAGGCTTTTCACAGATAGAGGGGATCGATTATGAGGGGGCCTTTGCACCTGTCGCAAGGTATTCTTCCATACGGACGATTCTTGCTCTCTCAGCGCAAATGGGATGGCACATTCATTAGATGGATGTGAAGACTGTGTTCCTTCCTGGAGGTTGGAGGAAGGAGGATGCTACTTCAGGGGAGGTAGTGGATGTCACTGTTTATTGACAGTTAGTGGAGTCGCATGTGTGCAGGCCCAAGAGAGGCACATCGGGATATGGATCTTGGTACAGACAGGAGGATGTAGATTGGGCAGGGAGCTCAACGGACGACATCAAGTACCATCATATCAGAGGTTGTGTGCAACGGAGAATCATGTTACTTTCATACATTCCAACGGAGGATCAGGATGCTGATATCTTGACGAAGGTGCTCACCAAGAGCAAATTCGAATACCACTGAAGCAGGATAGGGGTTGCTGATAATCCATATCTTATTGAGAGGGAGTGTTGAGAATGCAACAAGATGATGGAGCTTAGTAGAAAGGAGTCGCCTTCACTAAGTGGGCCCACAGGCAAATTGTGGCGCAAAGTATATTTTTACACATATGGATCATGTCTATGAGTTGCAAGATGCTATTTATGGATGATTGGTCATGTTGGGAAAAATAGATGGACTTCTATTTTTGGATCACAACAGGAGTGATCAGAGTCTATTTTTAGACTGTTAGTCAAAAATAGAAAAGTCAAATATTATTGTCTCATAATAATATTTAGACTATAAAATTTATCTTATCCTCTTGGAGCACTTCAGTTTGAGCTACAGATGTGGCACATGCAGCTGTCAGAAGGAAATACGCTTTTCTTATGAGTCAGTTGAGCTATTGCATGCAGGACATCAGTTAGAACTCATGCATGTGAGTTCTGTGGAGTTGGATGTGGATTTGATGGAGTTGTGTTCAGTTTGACTTTGTTAAACTAGTTGTAATTAGTATAACTGAAAATAGGCTAATGATGAGTTATGTGAATTAATTATTAACTCATAATGCAACTGAAGAATACATCAGTTAACTCAGTGCATGTACAGTTCAGTGGAGATAGGTGTTAGAGGTTGAGATTGCTATCAGTTGTGACTATAGTTGTGCATGAGATCTTGCACAAGCAATGTATTGAGTATGCCCATGATAATTGCCAGTATATGCCCAGTAGAATAGTCTGTGCTCACGTGATTTCCAGTGTGAGTGATTCTCAACAGGTATTGTGCAATAGAGGCAGGCAAAGCAGCAGAGGAGATTTGAACCTGTGATTGGTTTGGATCTGAGCTAGTTTTGTGTGTAACAGGTGGAGATAGTGTTGGATACTTGTGATTATTATTGTACTATGTAATGTTACATGTTCTCAATCATTAATATACAAATAGTGAGGGGTTTTCAGCTGTAAGTTTTCCCCGGGATACATACTGTGTTAATGTGTGCATGCAATTGATGTTTCATTGTTTTTGATTCTGCTAAATTGTTGATCAACGTAGAGGAGGTTATGTATTATGCATGTATTCCGCAATAGTGTATAATTGAGATAATCTCTGTTGAATATGTGTTTATTATTCAAAATTTCTACAGCATGAAGCATGTAGCTTGAGATGGAGAGGTCAATGTTCCACGATGGGGAGCAACATGTGGAGATTGTGACAGGGTGATTGATGATCATGGATTGAGAGGATCTTCCGATGTATGACATACTGATGGAGTATATGCCTTGGTATGGATATCTTAGTGACAGGTGGTTGCCGGGATGAAATATTGTTGAGGACGATAATGATTTCAGGTGGGGGAGGATGTAAGGACCTGTGGTCTGTGCGACGGGAAAAGCGACTCCACCGTGCAAAGGAGACATGAACGAATGCGTGCGAAGTGTCTTGGAGACAAGTTTATACGATGTTGGGCGAGTTGAGAGGGTGGTCCCACGAGTTGGGTGGGTTGACCCTCCACTCGGGTGAAGGCAACATGTTGAACGAGTCGGCTTGGGCATTGGGCGTGGGTCAGCCGAGTGACATAACCCACCACCCGCCCGTATATATTGGAGGGTGTTTGGAGGCAAACAACCATCATTCGATCATCATGAGTTCGATCAAAAGAGTTCTGTAATGTGTGGATGAGCCCGCACGACAGGCAGAACTCGGGTGAAAAACTCGTGCAGAAAAGTTGGGTGAGAAACTCGAGCGAAAAACTCGTGCAGGAAACTCATGCAGAACACTCGGGCGAGGTCGTTCGGGCAAACCAGGTGAGGTCGTTCGGGCGAGCCAGGTGAGGTCGTCGGGTGACCAGGGTGAAGTCGTTCGGGCGACCCGAGTGAGGTCATTGGGCAACCCAGGTGAAGTCGTTCGGGCAAGCCGGGTGAAGTCGTGTGGTGCCCCGGGTGAGGTCGTTCGGGCGAACCGGGTGAAGTCGTGTGGCGAACCGGGTGAAGTCGTGTGGCGACCCGGGTGAAGTCGTGTGGCGACTCGGGTGAAATTTTTCGGGTGAACGAGTTTGGGTGAACAATTGGACGTGCGGACGAGCGGCCAAGTGAGGGCGCGCCGTGCATGTCGAAACGAAGAATCGTGTGGATGGGCGACTTGGGTGAGGGCACGCCATGCACGACGAAACGGTGGAAACGGTGAAGTGTTGGAGTTGTGAACACAGGTGTGACTCGTGCGAAGGCGCCCACATGTGGCGACTTGGTTATGACGAGGCGCACCCAAGTTGGGAAAAAAACATGATCGTGTGACAAGGTGAACGAAGGGTTGGTGAGTTGTGCGGCGACCGTGCAGAGGCGCCGACGAGCTGGGCAACCGAGTTTGCCGAAGTTGGAAATTTGGCTAAGTGTAAATTTTGGGTTTCCCAAGATTTAACTTTTACTTATAAAAGAAGATTATATATATTGATTCGGGCATACTCATATTGCAGGGAGTTGCCCCTCCCTTTATACTGTTGTGCATTTCTATTGTATAATGTTGTTTATGTGAATGTTATCGGCTTTCACTGTATAAAGGACAAAGATAATACTTGGTAACGAAAAATAAACTAAGCATGGAATGTTAGGCATAGTCTACAATCGTAAGTATTGGTGAAAAGAAAAGGTTGGTAGTGCCACACCTCGCTATAGTGCGGTTGAAAGAGTATGTTATATACCTAGGGGGGATAACATGGGGTACAAAGGGAGGTACCCAAGGTAATAATGTAATAATGGGATGGGCCATAGTAATAAATAAGGTGGTTAACCCATATCATGTAAGGGACCACAAGTAGTTAATAATAATGTAATGGGCCCATGGTATTAGTTTGATGGTAGGAGGAAACCATGGTAATGACTCATGGTATTGTATGTATGAGGCCTATAAAGAGGCTAGAGACTCCACATTGAGGGGTGTGAAGGATTATTGTATGAACAGGCATATGTCTTGTGGAGCGTTCTCCTTCCTTAAGGAGTGAATATATGGTGTTGCCCTACCTTAAGGGTTTGATCAATAAAGTGAACTATTTCTATCTATGGGATCGATTGTGTCATGCCAGTGTAGGGGTGTGACACAATTGATCCCATAATTGTTGTATGCAAAAACCAGTTGCAAATTAAATAAGCTGCGAATACAAAATTGTGATAATCGAACTCTTGACAAACGAAGTGTTAGACAAGTGTCTGATAATGAATAAAGGGCGTAGATTGTGTGCGAAATTGGAGATTTATTTAGCCGCTGGATTGATTGAGAGAATGGAGGCTGACTAAACTAAACTTTGGGCGACCACCAAATTTGTAATGGGGGCATTTTGTCGCGACTCCAGGTTGGGCAAAAAAAACAAGGAGAAAAGGATGCTGAGTCAGCGAGATGGTGTTAATGACACGTCATACAACAAATCAGCGACAGATAAATATTACTTATCTTCCGACAGAGTATTTGAAGTCCTGACAATACCTGGAAAGCACAACAAACTCTACCAACGTGTGAAACATTGCACATATATGTATTAATATTTTAAATACATTTTATATACTTTTCGTTTTTTTGCACTATTTTAACTGAGCTTTGAGTAATGGTTAGTTTAGGCGAGTTTTGAGACAAGTGGCATAATTAGTTTATGTGATTGTTGAGATTTTATATTTTTTTTGTCTGGTGGTTTTTTTGAGTGCTAAGATGGTTGCTGGTATGGATTGTTCCGTTGTGGTTGGACTGGGGTTGGTTTTGCCAGGGCTCTTGCTCCTTACTGGGTTGTGGAGTTTGGTGGGCTTTTCAGGCAAGGTAAGAAAGCAAGATCTATGCATGAATGATTTGTTAAGATGATTAGTATGATTGATTTGTGGTTTGATTAATTGTTATTTAAGGGTATTTAAAAGTGTTGTCTAAACATAATATGTTTCATAGTTTTTGTTTGGAAGATTTTTTAGGTGGTAACTCTATAACAGGTCATTCCTCCTATCTAAAAAAGAATCTTAATTTCTGTTGTTTAAAATGACTTTTTATTTTATATATAGATTCAACACTCTAAAAAAAGATTGGGCACTGGATTATGGAGAGTTCGCAAAATAAACTTTGATTCTAACCATTCTTGCAGTATTTGAGCAAAAACACCTCCACAAAGTGTTGAATTTGATCAGAAAAACCAAAAGCATAATAGATAGGCTAATGTGTATCTAAGTAGTCAAAATCACTTGAGGATCCCACCAGGTCTTGACCACACCAACCATTAACATGGTTGAGCTTTTGCCTAGGGAGTTTCAAACTAGTAACCTTTCTACCACATAATGGCTTAACAAAACACCCTGTTACCATTTACCTTATGCCCATGAAAAAAATAACATTTTATATTTTTATTTTTATTAGGATTTAAATTTTTTATTAATTGTCCATGGGGTTTGTCAAACGGATCTTGTATAAATGGTAATTGGGTTTTTTGTTAAGGCACTCCTTGATGTGAAGTCACTGGTTCAATTCTCTGTTTATTTTGGGGTGATATATTAAATATGATGAAAAAATAATCTTGCCTAACTTATTAAAAAAAATTATTAATTATTTTGAATTTAAAATATATAAATTCTAACCATTTGTAATTACAATTATTTTTTATTGTTAACTATTTTAATTCTTATAATGAATCTATTTATTTAATATTTTTATCTATCCATTTATTTAATAAATATAAAATTATAGAAATAGGTATATGACATCATTTTTGGCATATTCCCATCGGATTTCCCTCGCATCAAATGCGGAATTATTTGTCTAATATAACGGCTGAGTCTTTTTTATCCGTAACTGGATATTGAAGCCGCTTTAAACTCCAACATCTTTTTACCTTTTGGATTTTTTCATTGAGCCGCATCGAATGAGTAATTGTTTTTATTATAGAAACTTCCTTAATCTCAATGTTACTTCACAGCTTATCATATTTTTAGAAGTTATCATATTTTCAAATTTTGGATTTTTTTAAAAAGAGAATTGGCATTAAATAACTATCTATTAATTTAGTAAGTTTGGTGGTTTATCGAGACTCTTTTTTTTTCAAATAAATATTTTTAACCCATATTGTTTCTTTATATTTGTAATGTTTATGGTAATTACAAAGATGTATTTGTTGGAAGCATTAATTCCAATCACCAAACCTATTAAATGCTTAACCATTGAGAGTTTAGGAGATGACCTCGAGATTTTTGGAGACTTCAGGTAGCATCCTGAAGAAGCCATCGACAACTAGAATCCAGAAACTTCTCAGCTATGTATAAAAATCATTGCTTGGTAATGGAATGGGTAAGCTGTGTTTGTGTTCAATCCAGTGTGCGTTCTCTGATTTGGTATCAGAGCGAGGTAACTCTCAAGAGCTTGAGGTTTTGTGTGAGCGATCAGAGTGAGAGTGAGAGATCGCTGAGGGTATCTGCAGAGAGTCTGTGTGTAGCAAGCTTCCCATGGAGGGCGTATTGGCCGGAAGCTTCTCGTGAAGAGCGTGAGAGTTCTTTCCTGTGTGCAGATAGTGTGGAAAATCGCTGAAGAAATTTTCTTGTGTGCAGATAAAAGAGGAAACACAGTGGAGAGCTACGGTCTGTGGAGTAAACAAGGCTCTAAACCTGCAGGTGGAGAGTTGCGGTATGTGGAGTAAAATCCAGTGGTTGTGTGGAGTAAAATCCGTATGGCTTGGCGTAGCCTGGTAGTTGAATTTTCTCAAAACTCAGTATAATGTTCTTTAAGTCTGGTGAATGTATTTTTAAATTCTCTTTTTTTTAGCAGCATTGTCTTAGCCTCCTATTGCAATAGGTTTCATATTTCATGATTGACAGTGGAAGTGCCAAAAATGTTCATCTTTTTTATGCTGCAAAAGTTCCATTTTTGAAAGATTTCTCAGTTAAAGGAAGGCCAAACAGCCTAAGCTTGGTTTCCCTAGGTTTA
Organism: Pinus tabuliformis; assembly: GCA_031772625.1. Classification (NCBI taxonomy): domain Eukaryota; kingdom Viridiplantae; phylum Streptophyta; class Pinopsida; order Pinales; family Pinaceae; genus Pinus; species Pinus tabuliformis. The sequence goes on along the minus strand of CM062812.1, from coordinate 693,984,250 downwards.
AATTGATGTTGTAGAATAGAGAAGGAAAATATGTCCAAACAGTTTAAGCTTGGCAGATTAGTAGCTAGGTAGAGAATGAAGGTACCCAACTGCTTAATCTAGGCCCTTGGAAGCAATAAGGGTAGTTTTTTTATAGGAGGGCAGTTAAAAAGAAAGAAGCAATCTGGGTTTGCAAGTCTAAGTGCACCCTTCCTGAAGTAACAAAAATGCTAGGTGTATTAGGCTGGGTAGGTAGCCTGGGGTTGCAGAAGCAACATCGTCTTCAGCCTTGGCCTTGACAAAATAAGCTCGTCTCATTAGTGGCAGAGGTAGCAAAACAGTGTTTTGATGGTAGAATCCTGGAAGCATGTCTAATTTCCCTTCACTCCCCTAAAAAATCTCTCACTAACATCCCCTAAGAGACCTTGGGATCTGCTCAATAAGTCCTAGTCTTACTTCATTTCTGTGAAACATCAAGATAAATGTTGGCTTTCTTCAATGAAAAGAAGCCACATTTCTTGTGTAAAATCACTTCTCACTCTCATTTACCCCTATCTCTAAGTTTTACTTCTCAAACTTAGTCTTCCGCTCTACTTTCACCTCATAAACTCATATTAACCTCTAATTCTATTATTTAGCTCCCTAAATCATTTCCCTATCCCCTACTATGCAAAAAGCTATATAAAATCCCAAAAATATTAAATAACCCCCCCCCCCTTGGCACTATAGCCATATTTTTCTAAGTCCGGGAGGCAGTAGTCCGTCTGGGGCTCCTACTAACCCATCTGCGTCCTAACTGGAGTTAGTCTGACACCTGGTCACACTAACAACCATTCCCCCTCAACCCTGACCCTACAATACCCACGTTCTGCTCTTATCCTAAAGTTTTGCCTGTAAATATCTACCCCGCGCACTTATAACCCCGTAAACCCACTTTCCTAATGTTCAAACCCCCGCCATACAATAAATTAATCAAATGAGTCGCAGGCCCTATCCCTTATCCTTCCGCTGCCTCATATATTCCGCCAGCCATCCGATCGCCCACGCCCAAGATCTACGGTGGGCGGGTGTTTTCATGCCCCGACATGCCGAGGGTTAGCGTCCGGGAGATCGGCGGTTTTCTCATCATACTCCCGCCACGCGTCACCTCCTCGGCTATGGCGGAGCCTCCTCCTCCCAAACCACCCAAGTGCTAAAGCGGTGCAACAAAACCCGGATACCGCCCTCGCCTGCATGACATCAGCGCCACGTTTCACCACGCATCACCTTCCTGTGCCTCGCTGTTGTACCATGCTTCTCGCCACCTCATCCCTCACCTCTCCCCACCCTGCCAACTGTGTTAGCTGCCACATCACCCGTCCATACCTGGGACCCGCCAAGGCCATCATGCTGACGTCATTCGAGAAAAGCGCCAAATAACTATTTTTGCATAAAAGCGCGCGAATGACCGTTGTTTTTTCATTTCTATTGACCCGTTGGTTAAGTACTGGTTCTTCCTTATTACTCTCTGCATTCCTAAAACTAAAAACGTCCAGTTGAGCTGCCGCGGCCTGCAAATTCGGCTTCATAGCCTACCTTCGCTCCAGCTCGTCCACTCTTGGCACTGTTTGAAACAGGTATTTGTTATATCTTTCCTTTTTTTTCGCTCCTGTTCTTCATTTTATCCACTGCACATATTGTAAGCCTGCAGATTTCCCCAAGTGGCAGCTATGCCGCGCTTAAGTCTTCATTCAAAACCACTGGAAACCCTTCACTCCAGAAAAAGCCTCGTAAACCTTGTGCCCATTTACAATTTCACTGGCGAGTTCCGTTCAGAGCTCGGCCTCCAGGAAAAATCTCGCAGCAGCTCAGCATTGCCCTATTTTACCTTAGTCCATTGTTTAAGTCAATCCACTGAAAATATAATTGTCCTCGGCCCCTTCGCATTGTTCCTCACAGTCTATAACTTCATAGAATTCACTAAGAGAAGGGAAGTTGACCCAAAACTCCGCAAAATTGGTCTCTCACGTCATAAACTCCCAAGCAGTCAAGCTACCGTTGCATTTAAGTTCAGTTCCACCTACTTCTCCCAGTTATTGCAAGCAAGTTTGTTAGCCAGTTGTTGCTTTAGCCCTCCTTTCAACTCAAGCATTCAAAAGTTGCGTAATGGCCACTCCATCTGCTCTAAACATCACTCCCATGAACCCACCAAGTAAAGAGCTTGAGTCAATGGCCTTGGCTGACACATATTATCTTATTCAAGACCTGGTTGCGAACAAAAATCATTTGCATACCTACTGTCAGCTAAGAAACAACTTTATAAACAACACTGACATGTATGGCATATGGGAGTCCAATTTGCCACATTATTTCCTCCCCTCAGTCAATATATTTCCTGAGATTATTCACCTGTGTATTACAAATTATGAGCCAAGTCAGAGGGCTGTTAAGTCTCCATCTGGGAGCGTACTTTTTTGCATCACTCCTGACTCCATCAACTAGATGTTGAATTTCAAGTAGACTCAGATACTATTGCCCTTCTCCATGAATAACTTGCTGGAAGAAGCCTCCTGTCCCCCTGGCCCCAAGATTGAAAGAATTGCTAAGACATTCATGAGGGCAGATTGCCAACCTAAGGAACCACCCCCATTCCTTTATGACCATTTCAATGAGGTAGGTAAGCTACTTGTAGACATGATATCCTATGTGTTAGGCTTCACAACAAGTGAACATGTAGATGAGACAGTGCTGGTTCTGTTGTCTTCATTCAGCCACGGACAACCTCCTACTATCAAATATAATTATGCCAAGATCATAGCAAATAAAATCCATGACCAGCTCATTAAGCTAGACAGGCAGGGAGTTTTTAAATATTCCTCCTACATCTATCATTTGTTCATGTATTACCAATATGAATGCTTCCAATGCCCCATCAAGAAATTGGATTCAAAGGGAGAAAGAAGGTCTGTTGTCTTCTGGTCATCAATATTCCATCAATTCCAGCATTCTCCTTACTCATACTGTGAGTTCATTGACCAGTTTGTTTATCCAGTCTCTTGCCTCTTAATGAAAGCTCCCCCTCCCAGAATAACTTATGAGATGCAGAAGATATTGCAGCTGTCTAAGAACTACAAATTAGGTGATTGGTACCTATACCAGGATCACACTGTCATCAGAATCTATGGCTGTGAGCTTTGTCCTTACAGGCTCCCAAGATATGTACCAATGAGGCTGTTTGCCTTGGAATACTGCAGGCAGCTTATCAATTCAAATTTGACTCATTTTCACAGCACCAAGAAGAAGGCTCAACTGAAATTTAAAGACCACCTAGGCCCCTTCATCATGAACAAGAAGGAAGGTTGGCAAGATGCTGACCTGATACTCAAGGATCAACTTAAGTTGAAAAGATGTTTCTGGTGGGTCCCTTATGACCTGCTTGGCTTTATTAATGCCAGAAGAGTCAAATATTGATTGACACCCTATGAACACTGAAAAATCCCACACATTGAAAAACATGCTAATCAAGATGCGTGGGCACAAGGCACTTTAGTTGAAGAATTCACTCAGGAGGAAAATTTGGAGCAAACTGCTAAATATCTTGAAAAAACTCTTGACTTGGATTCTGCTGACCAGGTAACTTTCAAGCTGCCATACCAAGTTGAAGAGGGCACATCTACAGCTGTGTCTTCACAAGTTGCCCAAGGAGCATCTACATCAGCAACAGGTATAGCTAAAGGTAAAGAGCCAATGGAAACAGAGCAAGAAATGGTCACAGAACAGCCTGTCACTTCAATGGAATACTCCCAAGAACAGGCCCCTCCACAACAAACACAGGCACCCCAAATACCAGTCTTACGGACTCCTGTCAATGAAGAAAGAGGCAGAAAACGAGACCGAGAAGACACCACACCTGCTAGTGGGTCTACACAGCAGCCCGAAGCTAAGAGGCAAAGAGTTGATCCTCCAATTGAGGAGGAAGTCAGTGAAGAAGTTATAGAAAGCCCGAGGAGGGAAGCAAGCCAGCATACGCCTACAAGCTCTTTTCAGCAAGAGCAAGACAAACAGCATGCCATGGAGGTGTCTTCCTCCACACAGCAAGGAAAGAAACCAACTAGCACCAAGGCCAGCTTTAAAGAAATCAAAGCTCAAAATGAGCTACTAAGAGTGAAATTGTATGACCAATTCCTGAAAGAAACACCTGCCAGGGAGGAAAGGTTGATGGCAGCATATGACATTAAAGGAGAAAGGATGATTCTCACCCACTTCAAGCCCAAGGTTCAGCAGCCATATTCAGTTGCAGATTATGTCAGGACCAGATTAGAGGTCCTAGCCAAGGACATTCACCCCATGGATCAAATAGAGTTACATAAGCAAACAGGGGAGATGGTCTATGCCACCCTGGTAGAGAAGGCCACATTGGCCCATGAGTTGAAGGAATCTCTGAAGAATACAAACACTCAACTGGATTTAGAAAGAATGTCCTCCACAACTAAAGACAACAGGATCAAAACATTGGAGGAGATCATTATTGACTTAGGACACGATCCTAAGGATCCTAAAGGTGTGAGGGCGCTTATGAAAAAGAAGGATGATGATATTGCTGCACTAAAGAAGCGATTAAGGCTTCTTCCTATCTAGCACCCTCAAACAGGAGAACTGGTGAAAGAGAAAGAATCTGAGGATACATTAGACCTGCTAATGCAATTGAACCAGAGAGTAATCGAGATGGAAGGAGAGTTGGAGAAAGCACTATAAGGCAAGCAGGGAGAGTCGGCCTCCCAGCCACCTCAAATAGCTCCAACTGTTATTACTGTTCCTCCTAAACAAGCAGCAGCGACCCCTCCAGTTATTCCAGCTACTACAACAGCTACAGAAGCTACAACTGCAACAACAATAGCCCCTGAATCTAGCATGAGCATGGATGAATTGACAAAAGCTGTCAAGGAACTAGAGCTTCAGGCAATAGAGATAAAAGAGGCCAAAGAAAAGTTGGCCAATCTGGAAGGAAAATATGATAAGTCCAAAATGACAGTGGCTGAGCAGACAAGGGAAATTAAAGCCCTAAAGGACAAAATAAAGGCATTGGAGAAAGAGTTGTCTTTGGATAAAACCTTGGCTGAAATAAAAAAGATTATGTGGGCCAAGATTAATCAGTCAGTCACAAGCCAATGGAGGTCAATTCAGGCCATGTATGAACAAGTAGAACTACTTGGCCTGGCCCAGTTTGAAACTCAGAGAGCCAAAGCAGCATTGGGAAACATGCCTGAGTAGGCCAACAAAATGATCAATTTTTTAAATCATCAGACTAAGGAAGAGCTGGCAGCACTGCACATCATGAACAGAACAGAGGCAATATTGACAACAAAGAAGGTGCTCACGTTGAAAAGCTTTGTGCAAACTCTAGAAGCAAGATGTCGGGAAATACAAAGGGATGTAGACAAATTTGAAATAAATCTTGCAGCACTACAGACTAAAGGATTGCCCAGCCTACTGACCGGTGCTGGAAGGTTATTGACACGTGACCATTATGCAACCAGGCTCAATAATTATGTCACAAATCAGCTTACTGCATCCTCAGGCTCTGCAGCAGAGGCTGGGCCACCTTCAGGACAGACTCTCTATGACAAGCTGGAACACTTATTTTACATGGAACATGAAGTTAACCATCTGTTTGAGATGCCACCCGACTATTACAAATACACAGAGGCTGATGAGACACTCGTCAAGATACAACAGCATCAGTTGCCTCCCGAGGATTGGTGGCAGGCAATGCTCGCCATTTTGCCCAGGTAATTCCAGTTTTTGCCCCTCTTTGTTTATTTCAAATATCGGTCAGCTATGAGTCAGCAATAGGTCAGCAGAAAGCACCAGACAGGGTAGTTAAGAAGCACGCAAAGCAGGTTGGAGCAGTCATGAAGCAAAGAGCTGGGGCGGCAAGCCTAAGAGCGCAGATTTTTGAAAGCGCAGTCCAGTCGACTCGAATGAACTCAAAGGTCAACATTCACTGACAGAAAAGAACAGCTGTTACACTTGTCTTTATTTCAGCATTTACTTTCTCATCAACTGCTCCTTAGGAGTTGGTAAAGAAGTTATGAACTATTAACTCATCATCTAGATATTTTTTGTATCTGGTTTTTTTATATATACCACCCTCTGCATTGTAAAAAAGGGTTGGTCGGCTAATGTACTCCAAGAGAGACTCGCTCTGTATATTTGATATTTTCTATAATCAAAAACTGCTTCAAGCTTGGAGAATGGACTGTTTGGGTGTTATTAATGATTCTGAAGGATGAATTTAGAATTCTTGTGCTGCAATATGAATCAATAAGTGTTCCTCGCCTCTGTTATTTCAATTTCACATATGCTCATGCCACAGAACAAAGGATTGGTTTAGAATTTGCTTAGCTGCACTCTATGCTCAGTTTCTGTGGCTTCTTAATGTTTTTCCTCTTGATTTAGGCATAAATATGAATTCTTTTATGGCTCATGTTTGATCTATTTCACATATGAATTACTGTTATCTAGGAATTCCTAGCTGCTCCTAGATAGAGCTCATTTATCTTCCCCCTGCTAACCTGAATGAGAGATTCTTAATTGCCTCTTATTCCTTAGCCTTTCAATTCATCTCTTTACCTTGAATGATTGCTTCATATGCAGTTGTCTTGCTCCGTTTTCCTCTCTTGTGACCAAGAAAAAGCACCAGCAGTTTTACTCCATGACTCCATGCCCAATGGTTTGAAACTTATCACATTATGTTTTGCCTCTCTACTTGAAAGCATCCTCCTTCCCACCGAAATCAAAACATTGAACTCAATAACTAGCCTAAAATCATCTTCAACAAAGCTAAATCAGAAAGAGAGAGCCCTCTCTGATTGCAGGTGGGCTAGAACCTACAGTCCAAAGATTGGTTTGTAGTTACCTCGGTCGTATCCTTTCAGGAGCTTAAGGACAACCTGAGTGATAACATAATGGCGACTCCACTGGGGACCTTCCTCAGATAATTTCACAAATCAAGTTGGAAAGCTCCACTGGGAAAGAACCAGACCTTCAAAAGTTTCTTTCTTGTTTTCTGGAGAAGGTCATCTGTTTCCTTCATAACCATTTTTTCAAGTTCAGTTCTGATCTGTGATGGTGGACAGAGATCAGGCACTCCAAAGTTGATCATCCACCTGACGACTCCACTTTATTTTCAAATAAGTCTCCACTGGAGGAGCGAACCTGAAAAGGGAATGTCAGAATATTTTTGTTCAAAGACCAAAAGCTTCAAGTTTCAGAACACCACTACAGCCAACTAATCCCATTTCAAAGTAATAATAGTCAGACAAGATGACCGGGTGTGTGGAAGATGAATTTGAACAAGCTGTAAATGAATTCAACAAGTTGTTATCAGAATATGAACTTGATGAGAATTTTTTTAGATTGGTATTGTTAAAATCAAAGCAATACAACAGCCTCAAATCAAAATGTGTCTTCTTGATTTAGTTGTGGAAGAACATGAAAATGAGATTGAACTTTTGCATTCTCAAATCCAGTCATATGATTTTCACGATCCTAAAGAATTTTTTCAAAATCTTCCTTCTCCGGGTCATGAGGAAGTTGTACTACCTTCTGACTTACAGATGGAGGATAGTCAAGCTTTCAAGAGAAGGAATGAAGTTTTGGCTGCAGAGTTTGTTACTGAGGATACAACTGTTCCATCAGACAAAGAAGATCCAAAAGAAACTATCCCACATGATGATTTTTTTGATCCTGTAGCAGATTACATGGAGGATCTTCTCCACTCAAAATATTTAACATATTTTCTCTATGAGGACCAAGTAGTTCAGCAGTGGCCTTTATATGTCACAATTTTGATTATGGGGGCACATGACCAAACAATGTTTCTGATTTCACCAACTGTCAGTCAAATAGTTTGTTTCTTTCTACAAGTGCTTAAGTGGTTGCATTGGTTGTTTCATTTTACCTAACCAGCAAACAGGTGCTGATTAGGGTAGGTAGGTAGGATTTCAGTTTTCTGTTTGGATAGCAGCTTGATGCAGTTGAAGCCCGAAGTGAAGGCCCTAAGCTTTTCAAGTCTGTTGTCATATATATAAATAAAGCAGCCAACAAAGGGAAAGTTTTTTAGAATACAACAAATAATTGAAGATTAAGGCAGTCTGACCTGCTGTTCTTGGTTTTTCACAAGGAAAAGCCATCCCCAAGTGGAGCCACTGTTAGCCTCCTATTGCAATAGGTTTCATATTTCATGATTGACAGTGGAAGTGCCAAAAATGTTCATCTTTTTTATGCTGCAAAAGTTCCATTTTTGAAATATTTCTCAGTTAAAGGAAGGCCAAACAGCCTAAGCTTGGTTTCCTTAGGTTTAAATTGATGTTGTAGAATAGAGAAGGAAAATATGTCCAAACAGTTTAAGCTTGCCAGATTAGTAGCTAGGTAGAGAATGAAGGCACCCAATTGCTTAATTTGGGACCTTGGAAGCAATAAGGGTAGTTTTTTGATAGGAGGGTAGTTGAAAAGAAAGAAGCAATCAGGGTTTGCAAGTCTAAGTGCACCCTTCCTGAAGTAACAAAAATGCTAGGTGTATTAGGTTGGGTAGGTAGCCTGGGGTTGCAGAAGCAACATCACCGTCAGCCTTGGCCTTGACAAAGAAAGCTCGTCTCATCAGTGGCAGAGGTAGCAAGCAGTGTTTTGATGGCAGAATCCTGGAAGCATGTCTAATTTCCCTTCACTCCCCCTAAAAAGTATTTCACTAACATCCCCCTAAGGGACCTTGGGATCTGCTTAATAAGTCCTAGTCTTACTTCATTTCTGTGAAACATCAAGGTAAATGTTGGCTTTCTCAATGAAAAGAAGCCACATTTCTTGTGTAAAATCACTTCTCACTCTCATTTACCACTATCTCTAAGTTTTACTCTGACGTCATTCGGGAAAAACACCAAAAGCGCCAAATAACTATTTTTGCATAAAAGCGCGCGAATGACTGTTGTTTTTTCATTTCTATTGACTGTTGGTTAAGTACTAGTTCTTCCTTGTTACTCTCTGCATTCCCAAAACTAAAAATGTCCAGTTGAGCTGCCGCAGCCTGCAAATTCGGCTTCATAGCCTACCTTCGCTCCAGCTCGTCCACTCTCGGTGCTGTTTGAAACAGGTATTTGTTATATCTTTCCCTTTTTTTCGCTCTTGTTCTTCATTTTATCCACTACACATACTGTAAGCCTGCATATTTCCCCAAGTGGCAGCTCTGCCGTGCTTAAGTCTTCATTCAAAACCACTGGAAACCCTTCACTCCAGAAAAATCCTCGTAAACCTTGTGCCCATTTACAATTTCACTAGCGAGTTTCGTTCAGAGCTCGGCCTCCAGGAAAAATCTCGCAGCAGCTCAGCATTGCCCAAATTTACCTTAGTCCAATGTTTAAGTCAATCCACTGAAAATATAATTGTCCTCGGCCCCTTCGCATGTTCCTCACAGTCTATAACTTCATAGAATTCACTAAGAGAAGGGAAGTTGACCCAAAACTCCTCAAAATTGGTCTCTCACATCATAAAATCCCAAGCAGTCAAGCTATCGTTGCATTTGAGTTCAGTTCCACCTACTCCTCCGATTTATTGCAAGCAAGTTTGTTAGCCAGTTGTTGCTTTAGCCCTCCTTTCAACTCAAGCATTCAAAAGCTGCGTAATGGCCACTCCATCTGCTCTGAACATCACTCCCATGAACCCACCAAGTAAAGAGCTTGAGTCAATGGCCTTGGCTGACACAGATTATCTTATTCAAGACCTGGTTGCGAACATAAATCATTTGCATACCTACTGTCAGCTAAGAAACAGCTTTATAAACAACACTGACATGTATGGCATACGGGAGTCCAATTTGCCACATTATTTCCTCCCCTCAGTCAATATCTTTCATGAGATTATTCACCTGTGTGCTACAAATTATGAGCCAAGTCAGAGGGTTGTTAAGTCTCCATGTGGGAGCGTACTTTTTTGCATCACTCCTGACTCCATCAACCAGATGTTGAATTTCAAGCAGACTCAGATACTATTGCCCTTCTCCATGAATAACTTGCTGGAAGAAGCCTCCTGGCTCCCTGGCCCCAAGATTGAAAGAATTGCTAAGACATTCATGAGGGCAGATTGCCAACCTAAGGAACCACCCCCATTCCTTTATGACCATTTCAATGAGGTAGGCAAGCTACTTGTAGACATGATATCCTATGTGTTAGGCTTCACAACAAGTGAACATGTAGATGAGACAGTGCTGGTTCTGTTGTCTTCATTCAGCCATGGACAACCTCCTACTATCAAATATAATTATGCCAAGTTCATAGCAAATAAAATCCATGACCAGCTCATTAAGCTAGATAGGCAGGGAGCTTTTAAATATGCCTCCTACATCTATCATTTGTTCATGTATTACCAATCTGAATGCTTCTAATGCCCCATCAAGAAATTGGATTCAAAGGGAGAAAGAAGGTCTGTTGTCTTCTGGTCATCAGTATTCCATCGAGTCCAGCATTCTCCTTACTCATACTGTGAGTTCATTGACCAGTTTGTTTATCCAGTCTCCTACCTCTTAATGAAAGCTCCCCCTCCCAGAATAAATTATGAGATGCAGAAGATATTGCAGCTATCTAAGAACTACAAATTAGGTGATTGGTACCTATACTAGGATCACACTGTCATCAGAATATATGGCTATGAGCTTTGTCCTTACAGGCTCCCAAGATATGTACCAATGAGGTTGTTTGCCTTGGAATACTACAGGCAGCTTATCAATTCAGATTTGACTCATTTTCATAGCACCAAGAAGAAGGTTCAACTGAAATTTAAAGACCACCTAGGCCCCTTCATCATGAACAAGAAGGAAGGTTGGCAAGATGCTGACCTGATACTCAAGGATCAACTTAAGTTGAAAAGAAGTTTCTGGTGGGTCCCTTATGACTCACTTGGCTTTATTAATGCTAGAAGAGTCAAATATAGATTGACACCCTATGAACACTGCAAAATCCCACACATTGAAAAACATGCTAATCAAGATGCGTGGGCACAAGGCACTTTAGTTGAAGAATTCACTCAGGAGGAAAATTTGGAGCAAACTGCTAAAGATCTTGAAAAAACTCTTGACTTGGATTCTGCTGACCAGGTAACTTTCAAACTGCCATACCAAGTTGAAGAGGGCACATCTACAGCTGTGGCTTCACAAGTTTCCCAAGGAGCATCTACATTAGCAACAGGTACAACTAAAGGTAAAGAGCCAATGGAAACAGAGCAAGAAATGGTCACAGAACAGCCTGTCACTTCAATGGAATACTCCCAAGAACAAGCCCCTCCACAACAAACACAGGCACCCCAAATACCAGTCTTATAGACTCCTGTCAATGAAGAAAGAGGCAGAAAATGAGACCGAGAAGACTCCACACCTACTAGTGGGTCTACACAGCAGCCCGAAGCTAAGAGGCAAAGAGTTGATCCTCCAATTGGGGAGGAAGTCAGTGAAGAAGTTATAGAAAGCCCGAGGAGGGAAGCAAGCCAGCATACGCCTACAAGCTCTTTTCAGCAAGAGCAAGACAAACAACATGCCATGGAGGTGTCTTCCTCCACACAGAAAGGCAAGAAACCAACTAGCACCAAGGCTAGCTTTAAAGAAATCAAGGCTCAAAATGAGCTACTAAGAGTGCAATTGTATGACCAATTCCTAAAAGCAACACCTGCCAGGCAGGAAAGGTTGATGGCAGCATATGACATTAAAGAAGAAAGGATGATTCTCACCCACTTCAAGCCCAAGGTTCAGCAGCCATATTCAGTTGTAGATTATTTCAAGACAAGATTAGAGGTCCTAGCCAAGGACATTCACCCCATGGATCAAATAGAGTTACATAAGCAAACATGGGAGATGGTTTATGCCACCCTGGTAGAGAAGGCCACATTGGTCCATGAGTTGAAGGAATCTCTGAAGAATACAAACACTCAACTGGATTTAGAAATAATGTCCTCCACAGCTAAAGACAATAGGATCAAAACATTGGAGGAGATCATTATTGACTTAGGACACGATCCTAAGGATCCTAAAGGTGTGAGGGCGCTTATGAAAAAGAAGGATGACGATATTGCTGCACTAAAGAAGCGATTAAGGATGATTCCTATTGAGCACCCTCAAACAGGAGAACTGGTGAAAGAGAAAGAATCTGAGGATACGTTAGACCTGCTAATGCAATTGAACCAGAGATTAATCGAGATGGAAGGAGAGTTGGATAAAGCACTACAAGGCAGGTAGGGAGAGTCGGCCTCCCAGCCACCTCAAACAACTCCAACTGTTATTACTGTTCCTCCTATACAAGCAACAGCCACCCCTCCGGTTATTCCAGCTACTACAACAGCTACAGAAGCTACAACTGCAACAACAACAGCCCCTAACTCTAGCATGAGCATGGATGTATTGACAAAAGCTGTCAAGGAACTAGAGCTTCAGGCAATAGAGATAAAAGAGGCCAAAGAAAAGTTGGCCAATCTGGAAGGAAAATATGATAAATCCAAAATGACAGTGGCTGAGCAGACAAGGGAAATTAAAGCCCTGAAGGACAAAATAAAGGCCTTGGAGAAAGAGCTGTCTTTGGATAAAACCTTGGCTGAAATAAAAAAGATTCTGTGGGCCAAGATTAATCAGTTAGTCACAAGCCAATGGAGGTCAATTCAGGCCATGTATGAATAAGTAGAACTACTTGGCCTGGCCCAGTTTGAAACTCAGAGAGCCAAAGCAGCATTGGGAAACATGCCTGTGCAGGCCAACAAAATGATCAATTTTTTAAATCATGAGACTAAGGAAGAGCTGGCAGCACTGCACATCATGAACAGAACAGAGGCAATATTGACAACAAAGAAGGTGCTCACATTGAAAAGCTTTGTGCAAACTCTAGAAGCAAGATGTCGGGAAATACAAAGGGATGTAGACAAATTTGAAATAAAGCTTGCAGCACTACAAACTAAAGGATTTCCCAGCCTACTGACTGGCGTTGGAAGGTTATTGACACGTGACCAGCATGCAACCGGGCTCAATAATTATGTCACAAATCAACTTACTGCATCCTCAGGCTCTGCAGCAGAGGCTGGGCCACCTTCAGGACAGACTCTCTATGACAAGTTGGAACACTTATTTTACATGGAACATGAAGTTAACCATCTGTTTTAGATGCCACCCAACTATTACAAATACACAGAGGCTGATGAGACACTCGTCAAGATACAACAGCATCAGTTGCCTCCCGAGGATTGGTGGCAGGCAATGCTCGCCATTTTGCCCAGGTAATTCCAGTTTTTGCCCCTTTTTGTTTATTTCAAATATCGGTCAGCTATGAGTCAGCAACAGGTCAGCAACAAGCACCGGACAGGGCAGTTAAGAAGCACGCAGAGCAGGTTGGAGCAGTCACGAAGCAAAGAGCTGGGTCGGCAAGCCTAAGAGCGCGGATTTTTGAAAGCACAGTCCAGCCGACTCGAATGAACTCAAAGGTCAACATTCACTGACAGAAAAGAACAGCTGTTACACTTGTCTTTATTTCAGTATTTACTTTCTCATCAACTGCTCCTTAGGAGTTGGTAAAGAAGTTATGAGCTATTAACTCATCATCTAGATATTTTTTGTATCTGGTTTTTGTATATATACCACCCTCTGCATTGTAAAAAAGGGTTGGTCGGCTAATGTACTCCAAGAGAGACTCGCACTGTATATTTGATATTTTCTATAATAAAAAACTGCTTCAAGCCTGGAGAATGGACTGTTTGGGTGTTATTAATGATTCTGAAGGATGAATTTGGAATTCTTGTGCTGCAATATGAATCAATAAGTGTTCCTCACCTCTGTTATTTCAATTTCACATATGCTCATGCCACAGAACAAAGGATTGGTTTAGAATTTGCTTAGCTGCACTCTATGCTCAGTTTCTGTGGCTTCTTAATGTTTTTCCTTTTGATTTAGGCATAAATATGAATTCTTTTATGGCTCATGTTTGATCTATTTCACATATGAATGACTGTTATCTAGGAATTCCTAGCTGCTCCTAGATAGAGCTCATTTATCTTCCCCCTGCTAACCTGAATGAGAGATTCTTAATTTCCTCTTATTCCTTAGCCTTTCAATCCATCTCTTTACCTTGAATGATTGCTTCATATGCAGTTGTCTTGCTCCGTTTTCCTCTCTTGTGACCAAGAAAAAGCACCAGCAGTTTTACTCCATGACTCCATGCCCAATGGTTTGAAACTTATCACATTATGTTTTGCCTCTCTACTTGAAAGCATCCTCCTTCCCACCGAAATCAAACATTGAACTCAATAACTAGCCTAAAATCATCTTCAACAAAGCTAAATCAGAAAGAGAGAGCCCTCTCTAATCGCAGGTGGGCTAGAACCTGCAGTCCAAAGATTGGTTTGTAGTTACCTCGGCCGTATCCTTTCAGGAGCTTAAGGACAACCTGAGTGATAACACATTGCATGAAGAAAAAAAATAAAATAAGAAGGGCTAATTCAAATAAAATAAAATAATTTAATACATTTACACAACGGCATTAACGCTGTGAAAGAACATGTGTAATAATATTTTGGAGAACTTTGACTGGGATATTTTTAAGTGGGCTTATTAAAAAATGTTGATTGATATATGGGAAGATATTTATGCTATTCCTTAAAAAATTTAATGGGTTTAGTGGTTGGAATTAATGCTTCCAACACTCCCCTTTAATTCCAACCATATGAAAAACACACAAAATACACTACAACACAATGCATAAGGCACAATCATACTCTTAATTGACATGCCTGCTAGTCTAAGTCTCAAATAGGCTTACAACATAATCAGGATTTTCTAAAACACGTAACTTATTTCTACAGAACTCAAATTTTGCCATCCCAAGAGGCTTACTGAATATGTCAGCTAGATTTTCATTTGTATTACAGTATATTAGGGCACTTTCTTGTGATTGGACCTTTTCTCTTACAAAATGATATTGTGTGTCTATATGCTTTGACCTTGCATGACATACCGGATTGTTCCCCAGTTTGATGGTGCTTTGATTATCACATATAATCACTGTAGGTTCTTGTTGACCTTCACCAACATCTTCAAGTATTCTTTTGAGCCATATAGCTTCACAGGTGGCACTACATATTGCTTTATACTCTGCTTTAGTTGATGACAAGGAAACTGTTCCATGTTTCTTACTGCTCCATGATACAACTCATGATCCTATATTGAAGATGTATCCAGTGGTGGATTTCCTATCATTTGGATTTCCAGCCCAGTCAAAATCAGAATGACCTGTCAATTCAGCATTACAAGCATTAGTATATTCAATACCAAAATTGATAGTTCCCTTTAAATATCGAAGGACCCTTTTTGCAGCTATCCAATGGATTTCATGAGGCTTAGCCATGAATTCACTAAGTATGCTTATTGCATAAGCAATGTCTAGTCTAGTGGTAGTGAGATAATTCAAACTTCCCACTAATTGTTGATACAGTATTCCGTTCACCTCTTTTGTTTCATCTTCACTTGTATATTTGATATTTTGTTTCAATGGAGTACTCGCTGCTTTACATCCATTCATATGAAATCTCTTTAGTACTTCATTTGTATATTTGCTTTGTGTGATTAAGGTCCTTCCATCATCTCTCCATACTTCAAGACCTAGAAAATAGTGCATCTGACCAAGATCCTTCATCTCAAATTCCTGTGATAACTTCATTTTTATATTTTTAATCAATTTATCAACACTCCTTGTTATTATTAGATCATCAACATATATAGAGAGTAATACTATATCCCCATTTTTATTTGTATTGACATACAAATTAGGATCATTTTTTCTTTTGTTAAATCCCTGCTGAAAGAAGAATTTGTCGATTTCCTCATACCAAGATCTCAATGCCTATTTTTAGTCCATATAAGGCCTTTTTTAACTTGCATACTAGATGTTCTTGTCCCTTCTTTGCAAATCCTTCTGGTTGAACAAGATAAATCTCTTCTTTTAAGTCACCATTTAGAAAAGATGACTTCACATCTAATTGATGTAGCTTCCAATCATATTTCGTTGCTAATGCTATCATTATTCTGATTGTATTCATTTTAGCAACTGGGGCAAATGTATCTTCATAATATACACCCTCTTTTTGTGAATAACCTTTTGCAACCAATCTTGCCCTATACTCGTCTATGCTACCATCCGCATTAAATTTTGTCTTATACAACCATTTTGATCCTATAGGGACTTTATTTTCAGGTAATTCTGTTAATTCCCAAGTTTCATTTTTCATTATAGAGTCATATTATTCTTTGATAGCTTCCATCCATTCCTTATGATTTTTAGCTTGTTCATAATTTAAGGGCTCAAAAGCAGTCATTACTTGGGACATTAAAGCATAATCTTTATACCTAATGGGGGTTTGAATCTGTTATGTTGACCTTCTTAGAGGCTCATTACACTGTGGAGTACCTTCTCTTCTTCTTTTTTGTGGAGTGCCTTCGTCACTTCTTTGTGGACTTTGACTCCTTGACATGTCTTTTTGAATGTCCACGTGTTCTTGAGCTTGAGTTGATTCCACAACTTATTCTTCTTCCTTAAAGCTGTCATAAGGAGGCTTCCATACATTATGTTCATATTCTTTTATTTGTTTATCTGCATGCTCATGAAATATAACATCTCTACTTGCAAATATCTTGTGAGTATTTGGATCATACATTTTATATGCTTTTTGATCAGTAGAATATCCAATAAAAATACATTTGATGGCTTTGGCATCTAACTTTCTCCTATCCTCTTTAGGAATATGAGCAAAGGCCTTTAAATCCATAAAATGCTTCAAATGGTGTTTTATGCTCAAGATACTTAGTAGGGCTTCTATTTTTAAGATATACAGTTGTATTAATGGCTTCGGCCCAAAAAATATTAGGAAGTCCTTTACTTTTTAACATACTACAAGAACATTCAACTAATGTTATATTCTTTCTCTCAACTACTCCATTTTGCTGAGGCGTATGTGGTACTGTAAATTGTTGCATAATTCCATTTTGTTTGCAATATTTGATAAAAGCTCCTAAAGTGTACTCACCACCTTTATCTGGTCGAAGAATTTTAATGCTCTTTCCTGTTTACTTTTCAACCATACTCTTGAATTCTTTAAAGTATTCAAACACATCACTTTTGTTTCTTATAAAGTACACCCACGTGTATCTAGTGATATCATCAATAAATATAAGAAAGTAATATGCTCCACCAAGTGACTTAGTTTGCATTGGACCACATACATTAGTATGCACTAGTTCAAGTATTTCACGTTTTCTTCTATTTTCATGCACATGAAATTCTTCCCTATGTTGTTTTCCTATTGCAAAATATTCACATTCAAAGTGCTCACCCTTAATGTTTGGAAGACCTTCTACCATCAATTTCTTTTGTAGTAATATTAGGTCATTATGATTTAAGTGTCCATACCTGTGATGCCAAAGCTCTATATTTGACATGCCTATTGATGCCAAAACTCTATATTTGACATGCCTGTTGATGCCAAAGCTTGATGCCCATTCTTCATCACATCCAACTTGTATAAGCTTCCAACTCTCATTCCTTTTGCAACAACCTTGTAGTTGTCCTGCACATCCTTTACCAAACAATGTGATTTTACAAATTTAACTTTTAAATGTTGATCTGTAATAGTAGAGACTGAAATTAAGTTCTTCTTTAATCCTGGAACATACACCACATTTTGAATTTCTTTTTCTTGTCCATTAGGCATCATAACACTTATATCACCATATCCTTTAATTTCATGTGATCTATTATCTCCTAAATAGATGTTTCCACCATTATTAATCTCATGATAAGTATCAAACCAATATTTTTTGCATGACATGTGTATTGATGCACCAAAATCTATAAGCCAAGCATTAACATCATCAATTTCTATTGGTAAGGTAGCATTGGACACAAACAATTTAAGATTGCTAAAGTCACGACTAATTGCTTCATCTCTATCAACATAATTTCCTGAATGTCGTATTTGTTTGAATTGAGCAGACCTTATTTTCATGCAATTCTTAGCAAAATGGCCAGGTTTTCCATGTTAATAACACACATTATCTCTACTAGATTTGGCATTTGTCCTTAGTAAAGGTGTATCTTGAAATGATTTTACCTGTGGCTTTATGCCTTTATTTTTCTCCCATTGTTTTCCTTTGAAGAACTGCTTCCCTTTAGCCATCAGTGCTAAATCTGAATTGAGAGATTTATGTTTAAGGCTTCTTCTCCATTCTTCTTCCTGCATAAGTATACCTACCAACTCATCAAAAGTAGGAGCCTTCTCTCTAGTTGAAAGACCAGTGATAAACATTTGATTTTCATCAAGCATTCCATTTAATGTCACAGTAACCAAGTTTGTACTAGATATTGTTTCACCAGTGTCGCCTAATTTATCCTTTAGATCCTTAATTCTAGAAACAAAATTACTGACACTTTCATTTTCTTCCATCTTAATTGAAATAAGCTTACTCTTTAAATACAATATTCGACTTGTAGTCTTCATCTCATACAAATTTTTGAGTGTCCCATGTCTCCTTGGAAGTTTTTGCACTCTTTAATGTGTGGAATAATGTTGTCCTTAACGGACATCCACAAAAGCACCTTCGCTTTGCTTTCCTGTCGCTCCCACTCTTGAATTGTAACATCTGTAGCTTGAGGGGACACTGGCTTAACTTCAGCTCCAGACAAAATCGTCCATATGTTGTAGCCATCCATCAAAGTCTGCAACTTAAACTTCCAATTTGCATAATTTTCACCATCTAGCTTGTTAGAATCCGATAGATAAGACTCTGCTAATACATTTGCCATAATATTAATCTTATGGATCCTCCAACCAATAAATTTAATGACTCCTTAATCACAAATATAATTTCTCAAGAAAAAGTCATAAAGTTATATTGAACTTCACAAATCAAAAATATTATTGAACAATGTGTCTCCCTCCTCCTTTTTAAGTTATATATATAATTTTTATAATAACAAACAAAACATGATTTCATCAAACAACCATCAATCTTTCTTAACAACCACCAATATTAAAAAAAAATTAGGAGGTCATTCATTAATTAACACCAAACTTCCACTTTTCACTTAATTGCAAACTTCCACAAAACTTAAGAGCCCAACTTCCAAACAACTACCACAAATGTATTTTTACCACCAGTATTCACTTTTTTTTACTTAAGACTAGAATTTACACCTTCTCCTCCCCCCCGCCCCCCGCCATTTTTTTTACTTAATTCTAACTTGATGAAACACTGGAATTTTTTAACATCATCTTTTTCATCATAAAAAAATGCAGGGAAAAATAAAAGGCGTGTAAGCACCATGAATATCACCAGAAAACCATTATGTATACACACTTGAAATATACCCTTATATTATAGCTATTTTCCAACGATCAAAATGCACACTCCTGGACAATCAAAAACAGACTCCTCGCCCTTATTTACTGGGGGTAGTGACCGAGGAAGATTGGTAATGGAATGAACAAGTTGTTTTATGTTAAGTTATGGGCTTTCTGATAATATTTTTGTTAGACTTTGATTATATTTGTTTAAAGTCAAATTTTCATGTCACTTTGTTAAATTTTGAGATTAGATTCATGTGAAATTAATAGATTATATTTTTGAGAAATTTGTTGAGTAGAGGAGGGATGTCATTATGTGAACAGGTTGACGTAGACCAGCCATTATGCCATGTAAACCAGGTGAGGTGTCGTACGACACCTGTCCTCCATCCATCATGATCGGTTTAGGGCATGTTAAGTCCCCTTGAGAACACATTGAACGGTTGTTGTTTCGTCAACTACCTTTTTCTGTTTGGGTCGTTTACTTGCTCGTTTCTCACCCGCGAATACTTTCTCGGCATTGCTAGTGTTCCGCTTGCAGCTATGTCTGTCCTTGACCCTGCAAACAGTGGGTTATGGTGTTTGTCTGTTGCTACTTCGAGAGGCTGTGAGGATGTTGTCTACAATTTAGTTTGCAATATTGGGCCCATTTCTCTTCCCCGTATGGTGTATTCGCCTAGTTATTCATCTGCAGAGGTCCCTGTGGTGGATTTAGCTCGGCTTAGTGTAGGTTATGGCAGTTTCGTGCTCCGAAGGGTTTTATCAGGTAAATTGGTAAATTTTTGAGCTAAACCGCCAATTTTTGCTCATTTTATGTAGGTTTTTGGAAGTTTTTCACAGTCTAACCCCATGGCAGGCTTGTCTTGCAGGTCACTGTGCAGTTTGCAGTTGGAGTTGGAGTTGGGGTTCCTGTGGCGCACTGGAGTTGGGGTTCTTGTGGCACGCTAGCATGGAGGAAGTCATCAAAGAAGGTAGGACATTGTCCTACCAGCCGAGTACTTGTGTTTTTTAACACATTAAACTTGTTGGATTATTGTGTCTTTCTGCTTACATGCATGTGTTTTTTAACACTTTCAACTTGTCTAAATTGTGGGTTTTGTGTAAATTGTGGGTTTTTGGTGGGTTTTGTGTAAATTGTGGGTTTTTGGTGGGTTTTATGTAAATTGTGGGTTTACCGTGCATTAGTTTGTTTCACCCTATCTGTTATTGTGCATTACTATGTGTCATTACTATGCATTATTGTGTGCATTACTGTTGTGTGCCATTATGAATTATTTGTGGGTTCAACTACTCTATTGTGTGCATTACTTTGTGCCATTTGTGAATTATTACCTTGCAGCAAATGCTAGAAGCAGAAGGGGGTTTCTGAGCACAAGGGGGTTTGAAGGTAGTGGAAAATATCTAAATGTTCCCTGCAGGTCTCAAGGATTTGATTAAAGGCCTTTTTGTGCATCACTGGAACAACTCACTTACTAAGATGTGATGCTTATGTTATAGACTCTTAATGTTGGTGTTTGCAAACTAATGATGGTCTTGTTTGAGAACAATGGCTCCTTAGAAAGGGATTGTCATCGAACAATAGCTCTGAGTGTAGGGATTGTTTTGAAATGATAGCAGGTGTTGTTTTGAAAGGTTTGGGTTTATGCACTTATCAATCCATTGTTCAGCTGCACTGAAACCCATCTCTTGGTAGCATCCATTCCATAGCTTGAGATTATTGTAAGCTGGAAATATATCCTATTTGTTGTTTTCCATATCTCTTGGTCGCATCCAAAAGCCTCAATTCCTCCATTTTTACTCAAATGCAATTTAATGAACAATGAAATTCCCACCATTACTAGGGGCTTTTCTTGAAATTACCCTCAACAAATCTGATAGGTGCTCATGTCAAACTAATCTGCATGCCGAGTGTCCAAGATGGAGCTAGATTTTTAGTTTATCGGAGATATCTTTATTTTCATATTTGAGTTGTAATGGCGAAGAAGTCTGAAATTTTATGAATTATTTGTGGATTCAACTACTCTATTGTGTGCAATACTCTATGGCATTTGTGAATTATTACTCTGCAACAAATGCTAGAAGTACAAGGGGGTTTCCATGCACAAGGGGGTTATGTCGAAGAAATTGTCGTTGGTTTGAAGAAACTGTCTGCTAATCCAAAGTTTTTATTGCGAGTGTGTTAATTACTTCTAGTTATAATACTTTCTAATTGAGTTTAAATTTAGAAATATTGTTAGTGTTGTAAAGATGTCTCTATAAATTTTGTACTACTTTCTAGATGATTCTCCATGAAATTTTTTATGCATTACTGTGTGCCATTACTGTGCATTACTGTTGTGTGCCATTGTGAATTATTTGTGGGTTCAACTACTCTATTGTGTGCATTACTCTGTGCCATTTGTGAATTATTACCCTGCAGCAAATGCTAGAAGCACAAGGGGGTTTCTGAGCATAAAGGGGTTCTGTTGAAGAAACAGTCTGTTGATTCAAAGTTTTTATTACCAGTGTGTTAATTACTTCTGGTTATAGTACTTTCTAATTGATTTTAAATTTAGAAATAGTGTTTGTGTTATAAAGATGTCTCTATAAATTCTGTACTACTTTCTAGATGATTCTCCATGAATTTTTTTTATGCTTTTCTATGAGTCTTTTGATCTATGTAATTTTGTATTCTCAACAATTCGAGCTAGAGGAATTCATGTTGGTGAGTCTTGCCTCTATTATATGTTACTATGTCTCTATTATATGTTATTGTGTGCCATTGTGAATTATTTGTGGGTTCAACTACTCTATTGTATGCATTATTATGTGCCATTGTAAATTAGCTTTAGGGATTGTATGTTGTTTTATGGAACTGTGTCGGGACCATAAATGAGCAAGTAGAAGGCCTGAACAGAATAAGGAATTCGTTGAAACAACAACCATTCAATGTGTTCTTGACGAAAATTAACATGACCTAAGCCGGTGGAACTGGTCACAATGCATGGAGGACAAGTGTCGT
The DNA here is from genome assembly GCA_031772625.1 of Pinus tabuliformis. Classification (NCBI taxonomy): domain Eukaryota; kingdom Viridiplantae; phylum Streptophyta; class Pinopsida; order Pinales; family Pinaceae; genus Pinus; species Pinus tabuliformis. The sequence goes on along the minus strand of CM062812.1, from coordinate 693,961,881 downwards.
ACGACACCTCACCTAGTTTACGTGGCATAATGGTTGGTCTACGTGGACCCGTTCGCCTAATGGCATCCCTCCCCTAATGTTGTTAGCAGTATAAACTGTTAGTAGTTGTCAGCAATGTAATACATTTAAATTGTTAGCAGTAAAATGTTGTTAGATTGTTTGTTTGTTAGCGATTCATTTCTTTATATTAATTTATGTTGTTAGCTTGTTTATTTGTTAGTGTTTCATTGCTTTAGAGTCATTTATTTTGTTAGCTTGTTTGTTTGTTAGCGATTCATTGCTTTAGATTCATTTATGTTATTAGCTTGTTTGTTTGTTAGTAATTCATTGTTTTAGATTCATTACTTCAGGGTTAATGATTTTCTCTAAATAAAAAATTAGATTTTGATGATTGGAAAAAATGTAAAACCCTGACATCTAAAAAAAATTATTTTTCAGAGTAGAATTAAAATAAAATTCAACAAAGTTCAAATTCTTGAATTCAGTTTATCTAACTTTGATCAAATTATCCAAATAGAGTTCAATTATACACAGATCATATTATCACAACAAAGTTAAAATTCTTGAATTTTGTTCATCTACCTTTGTTCCTTGATCATCACAATGACCATTAACAAACATTCTCAAATCAAGTAAAATTTGATGTAACTATGTAGAAGAGAATGGTCCTTTTTATCATTTGCATTCCTTAATCTGATGAACTAGATAATCCTTAATTGTGTATAAGTGTAGCTTCTACTATTAAACCAATCAAAATAATGCATCCTTACAAAATTTACATTGTAATGTGGTTACAAAAATTATGTCATGCCACCCCTATGTTTGATGGCCTCCATTTCCTGCATTGCCCAAAATTGTTGAGTTGCCTGCCTGACCCAAGTATGGTGGACTACCCAAGATTGGTTGATTAGGATGTGCCTAAATGTTTCCATATGCTTGACTCCAATTTCCTCCTTGTAGCCATGGAGGGAATGAGTAGCCCAAGTGTCCACTTGTGTTACTAACCCTAGAACCTAGTGCAAGTGTCATATAAACACAATTAGGATTTAAACCTACACTGGTAGGTGTATAAGAGGTGGGAATAACCACTAGCTGATAACAGGGCACTTGGATGTTAATCAAGTCTTATTATGATGGTGTGTGCTTTGCAATATGGTCCAGTGTGTTGGAAAACATTCTATTTGCCTCAAATTGTCTTGGACCATAGTCTTTTGTTCTTGTCACCCCTACTCCTTTTTCCAACAACTGTTGAACATTTCTTGCCTTAACAATTGTTTATGATGTTCCTTATCTTCCCTTGATTTTTGCCTTTCCAACCTTTCCTTCACTCGAGTTTCTACTACTGCAGTCCTTGCAACTCTCTTTTCCTTGTCCAACTCCTTCTTTCTCTTTTTAGATTCCTGAATTTCATTTTTTTTACTTTTAGACTCAAACAATAAATTCATATAATCTTCAGATGTGAGCAACTGTTAACTTCTCCCCAAACCAAGGCGATCTAATGTTGAGTGCCTTGATGAGGTCTTCACTCTCTCTACTGGTAACTTTTGGAATGCACCAAGGTTCCTCTATTTTGATGTCCCATGCTCCTCGAGACCTAACACTCGACTTTGAACCTCAAGGACAACTAATTGGTCCCCATTGTTGTCTTCTTCAGGTACTTAATCATGAATAGGCTCCTCTTCCATTGACCCATTGTCCACAAAATACTGAACAATTTTGGCGTTCAACTATAATGGTTGTGAAGAAATGTCCATGCTTTCTATATTGGTGGTAGACACATTATGTGTTTTCATATTCATCATGGCCTCTACCAACCATGATGGTGGGCTTACTTGGGTTGGCATGCTCAATTGCTCATTGTTTAATCCTGTTTCATTATCATTTGAAATCAAGTTTGCATTTTCATTAAGTTGATCAACTACCTCATATGGAATATCACATGAAGAATTGGTCAGTGGTTCAATGGGTGTGACAACCTCCATGATATTGATAGTTGGTTCATGACTGAACTGTGTATCACTCACATGTTCATCATCATTACCATAGAAGTGCCCTTCAGAAAGGGACATTATACCTTCAGCAGCAACAACATATTCTTGACCATCAACATGGTCTTGTAAGTTCTCTACTTCTTGACCTCCCATATAAATTGCTTGGCTACAACCGATATCATGCATAAGAGCATCAACATTAAGTGGTTGTCCTCCTAAATCCAGCCTCGATATTATAAGGTGTGAGAGCCTTTTTAAATGCTTTACTTGCAAGCTCAACTAGCTCAAACCTTTTTACTTCCACCTCTGGATTCTTTGCTATCCACAAAGCTCGCTCGACCCTGAAATCGTTCTTGAAATGCCTAAACATGTTGATGTCAAGGGGTTGCACTCTGTGAGTGGTATGAGTTGGAAATGTTAATAGGTCAATGCCAAAATTGTTGGCCTCCTCAATTGTCTGCAAAACCATGTGGCTTCCATGGCTATCTAAAACCAGTTGGTGTTTGTTTTTAGACAAGACACCACCTAGTATAGATGCAACAAAGTGACAAAGCCAATTTAGAAATAGTTCCTTCATCATCCATGCATGGGGATGTGCAGCCATGCATGCACCTAGTTCACAATTCTATATATAGTTTTTTAGTTTTGTTTTACCTTTGAATAGATAAAATCATGAGATTGAAGAACCAATTGCATTGAAACAACAAATAATAGTGATACACTCCCTGCTCTTAAGAAAAATATTAGGCACATTTCTTCTCCCTCTCTTAGCAATTCCCTGCATACCACAATTCCTTCCTACTTGTAAGCCCATTTCATCACAGTTCCATATATGGTCTGAGGCATATAATTGTTGCTCATATGAAATAGAAAGAGTGTCATAGAACTTGGACACAATTTCAAGGCATAGATTTAAAGCCATGTCTCTCTCAAGGCCATCAGTTATACGTGGCACAAGGTCTAGATGCCTTTTTTTAAAACCACTCCACCATGATTGACTAGGAAACCCATATTTGAAGGGGTTTGGCCTCCCCTGGCATATTTTAGCTACTGTGGATTTAAGTTGTATAAGCTCTAACCCATGTTCCAATTGAGCCATCTCCTTACACCACTCAACCACCTTGTCCTCCCCCTCTTCAGCCATAACTGTAATAGGACCTCTACGCTTTGTATTAGTCAACCCATCTATCCAATAATGTATGTTAGAGGTGGCAATACCATGTTTTTTTCAGAGGCACGAATTGAATGTCCCTTAAACTCGATGTCATCAATTGCAGCTAGCATGTCTTGCTTTGTCCAGCCTCTGATGGCACTGATTTTATTTGTTGAACTTGCGCCTTGCACTGTGATTGAAGGTGACTTTGTGGTTCATGGTGGAATATAATGAGCTATAACCATGATGTTCTTTTCAATGACATTACTGGGTGCATTGGGAGCATTCACATCACCCACCCTATCTTCATCTAATTCACTAGATCGCAGATGGAAACCCCCTTTCCCCTCGTCTCCTCCTATTCCTTGTACGATTTTCAATAGAATCTCTTGGCATGGATACAACAACATGCAGAGTTACCTTTAAATTCTGATTTTAAAAAACTGTATTAGAAAACAAGATAATTCATTGGCCTTTGCAATGAATGAGCAACAAAAATTAATGCTTTATCTATATATTGTAAATGAATACATCTCAGATCTGAAACTCATAATTGGAAGGGTTTTCACACATAAAACTTCACACTACAACGGGCTTGGAATAATTAAATTCATAGAAAGAAACAATGAGGATTTACACATAAAAATTCATACATAAAATTCACGCATAAAAAATCTTTCTAGATTTCTCTTGCCGGGTTGTGGGCTTTATTTGATTTATTTGTCTAGGGTGTGAGGATCTTTTAAGGTTTTTTGCATGTTCTTGATGATTGGAGTCTATTTTTTCAATCACTTGTAAGCTTACTTCTCCTCAACGGTGACCTATTACATACTGTCGAAAAATATCAGGTCTGAAGCATTGATATTATAGTAGTGTGTTATTTAATTGTAGGGGTTGGATTTGAGGTTACAGTGAAATTGACCCTTTGTTGCAATTTAGCTTCTTTATTGATTATTAGTTGGTAAAAATATGAGTTATGAAGAAGAGATATTCCTTTTTCTTTTTGTAACAACTTTGACATAACACAATTTCTTCAACACAACTAGCTTTCTATGTCCTCAAATCATTGTTATTGGCATTCATTTTGTTCTTGGCGTTGATTCTCTTCTTAGTCGGTAAAAATATGAGTTATGAGGAAGAGCTATTCCTTTTTATTTTTGTAACAACTTTGACTCTCACACAATTTCTTCAACACAACTAGCTTTTTGTGTCCTCAAATCATTGTTCTTGGCATTCATTTTATTCCTAGTTCATAAAAGTATGAGTTATCAGGAAGAGTTATTATTTTTATTTTTGTAACAACTTTGACATAACACAATTTATTCAACACAAATATATTTTTGTGTCCTCAAATCATTGTTCTTGGAATTCATTCTATTCCTAGTTGGTAAAAATATGATTTATCAAGGAGAGCTATTCCTTTTTCTTTTTGTGACATCTTTCACATAACACAATTTCTTCAACACAAATAGATTTATGTGTCCTCAAATCATTGTTCTTGGCATTATTTCTATTCATAGTTGGTAAAAATATGAGTTATGAGGAAGAGTTATTCCTTTTTCTTTTTGTAACAGCTTTGACATAACATAATTTCTTCAACACAACTAGTTCTCTGTGTCCTCAAATCATTGTTCTTGGCATTCATTTTATACCTAGTTCGTAAAAATATGAGTTATGAGGAAGATCTATTCCTTTTTATTTTTGTAACATCTTTGACATAACACAATTTCTTCAACACAACTAGCTTTTTGTGTCCTCAAATCATTGTTCTTGGCATTCATTTTTTTATGGGTATTCATTTTATTCCTAGTTGGTAAAAATAGTTGGTAAAAATATGAATTATCTGGAATATATATAGAGATTAAGGGTTCTTAGTTTTAGTCTCTTTATGTAGTTATTCCCTTTCAAATTCTAAAAGTCTAAGGGTTTAGTTTTAGTTCTTTTTTTTCTTGCAAGTGAAAGCCTCAGAAAACAAAGAAGGCACACTCAATTGAAAAAGAGAGAGAATGGGTGTTATGCACACTGAATATGCATCCCTTTCATTGACTGAAAGAAAAGACAAATCTGTTACGATTCCACCCATACAACAGTACGATAGCAGGCCAATGGTAAGAGATTATAAACCTCTGAGTAAAGGATACCAGAGAAAGAAAGAAAACTTGATGTTGTTATAAACACTGCACCTAAGTGAACCCCGCGAGACAGAGGAGTAAGACTAGTTGAAACAATCCTAATTAAAGCACAACACAATGAAACTCGATAAGAAGGAGGATGAAAAGACCAATATAAGAACACAGGAAAATCAAATAATTGTTTGAATAAACTGAAAAACTTTAAGAAGGCCATGAGGGCCATATTTATTTTTCACATTCAGCATGATATTATCAAACACCATTCTGAGCTAGGTAGGGTACAGGTTAAAGGAATGGTCATCATTTAAGTACACTTCCTCCTCCTAAACTTCTTCTTCCTCCCCCATCATGAGCAGACCAGTGGAATCAAGCTTCTTCCTCCCCCATCATGAGAAGACCAGTGCAATCAAGCGAAATAAAGTCATCTGCTACCTCTACATTCTCATCATAATTAAATAGCATTTTCATGTCTATGGGCTGGTCTGTAGGATCTTAAACACATTGATCATATTATTCCTCATAACAAAATAAATGATTATATGTTGCATCTCAATTGCCTAATTCCTTGTAATTCTACTCCTGTAATCTTGTAGTTATCCCGTCTTAATTTGATATTCTAATAATTAAAAGAGAATTTCTAAATTAGTGGGTCTGTAATTCATTTTGAAATTCTTATCTAACCAGACAGTGAATCTACCTCACATCAAAATTCTCTCTTTGAATTCATAAAGTTCCTAGGCCATTCCCCTTAAAGAGGTCAAATATATCCTCCAAGTAGCTTCATTTCCTTCAAAGAATAAACATGATCCTGCACTCTGGGATGCATCATATTTAGGATTATAAATTTATATGCATCATCTTCAAAACTGTGAAAGGATATTATTTGCTATTATAGTAGTTTGATACTGAATTTCAGAGGTCAGATTTGAGGTTAGAGTGGCATTGAAATTGGATTCAAAATTAGTGGGTCTATTATTCATATAGAAATGCTTCTCTGATCAGATCTTGTGATCTGTTTAACAAGTGATATTGGCTATAATGGCTTTAATTTACCCTTATCTCTCAACAAAAATAACAGTATTCAACAAAAGTGATAACATTATTCAACAAAAACAAACTTGTATGTCTCCATAACATTATTCAACAAAAATGATAACATTATTCAACAAAAACAAACCTGTATGTGTCCAGCAACCGATGAATATAATGATATAACACTGTGCACACACTCTATTTGTATGTATCCTGCAGCTGATGAATAGAATGAATATAGCAGTGTCTAAACATTGATTGTATGTCTCTGATCAAGTGCTCAGTGTTTAGCTCAAAAATAAAATTTCCTAGATTGGCTCGAAATATGTACCACTGCATCTGTCTCATCAAGATGATCACAATGAAATTTGTTTCACCGAAAATGGAGTCCAGATGAAGGAGAAAAGGTTTGTTGTTTGTTTTCCTAAACAGCTAAAAAAATTGCAGAATAAGATAGATGATGACATGGCAATCATGTCAGAAATCCAATCAGCAAGGGGAATCTTCTTTAGTTTTCTCTTAATGGGGCTATGACAAGTGTCACCTCCGGATTCGCTAGTTTGGTTCTATGAAGGTGAAATTGCTTAATTGGCCTCCAAAGTGGAATTCGATTTTTTTTTGGTTATATATATATATATATATATAATATCGTTAAAAACCATATAATATAAAATAAATCTATATATATATATATATATATATTTATTTATTTTATATTATATGGTTTTTATATAATATATAAAATAAATAAATAAATAAATATATATATATATATATTTTATATTATATGGTTTTTAACGATATTATATATATATATATATATATTAATTCAATCCAAATCCGCATATAATTTAAACACCCCAAAGTTTCCAACTATACAAATGCGCATTTTAAATATTATATGCTATGTTTAAAGTCCGAATAAATCCAATGACACATTTAAATTTGGTGTGGGAAAAAAATATATCGGATGGGTAGGTTTGAACCTGTGACCTCCCCCTCCCAACTATATTGCTTTTCCATTGAACCACAATGGGGAACTTGAAAACGATGCACATGACATTTTATTTAATGCGTACAACGCCGACGGCGGGGGCGGAGGGAGCTAGTGCCCTCCGCATTCAACCAAGTGCCGAAACCAAAGGCTAGGGCCAGCATTAAGCACCAAGGATAATTTTAGGGGCGAATGTTCGCCCTTTGGCGAAATTAAGGGGTTTTAAATTTTTAGTGGGCGAATATTTTGTATCATAGTACATTTTTACAATTCACCTCAAATAGCCCACCTTATTTTAAGGGAGAGGGTAAAAAAGGTAAATTTAGCCCTTGAAATTAGGACTTACAACCTTCCATTCGCCCATTTTCAAGAATAGGTTTTATTTAAGTGCATCCATTCGCCCATTTTCAAGAATAGGTTTTATTTAAGTGAATCCTATGGGCCAAATACCATATTTATAAAAGAGGTATGGTAAATTAATAAAAATATATATAAATGAGAGGTATGGTAAATAAATAAAACATTTTTTATATTTACTCCATAAGTCACCTTATATACATGTAAGGGTGTAAACAAATAAAAATATAAATAAACTAGACGCATCGTAAATAAATAAAACCTCTTTTTATATTTAGTCCATAACCCTTGTTCTATTTATGAAGGCTCAAGAAAGAGGTTTTATTTAAGTGAATCCTATGGGCCAAATACCATATTTGTAAAAGAGGTATGGTAAATTAATAAAAATATAAATAAACGAGAGGTATGGTAAACAAATAAAACATTTTTTTATATTTACTCCATAAGTCACCTTATATTTAAGAACACTCAAAAAATGGGTTATATTTAGGTGAAACCTATGGCCAAAATACTATGGGACAAATAGCATGGACTACATTGTTATTAATACCATGCAAAAAACCATTATTAACCCTAATATTAGAATTAATAAAAATAAAAATGGCACATGGTATTGACCCATGGTATTCACCAAAATGGCACATGGTATTGACCAATGGTATTCACCTAGAATGTAGCCTATTTAAATGGGGGAATTAAACCAGCATGTAGCCTATGCTAAGATTCACTAGGACTTTACAAAGTTTTATTATTTAGCGAAAGACTCACCAAGATCTTACAAGATTTTATAAGTGAGTAGAATATTATAATAAAAATAAAAATGGCACATGGTATTGACCCATGGTATTCACCAAAATGGCACATGGTATTGACCCATGGTATTCACCTGGAATGTAGCCTATTTAAATGGGGGAATTAAACCAGCATGTAGCCTATGCTAAGATTCACTAGGACTTTACAAAGTTTTATTATTTAGTGAAAGACTCGCCAAGATCTTACAAGATTTTATAATTGAGTAAAATATTCGCCATGCCTGGTGAGAGATTCGCCAAAAAATTATGTGTACATATTATATTATTGATAAAATCGCCTTCCATTTTTCCTATATACCATGGAGATTCGCCCATTTATTATATTTATAAATTTAGGGGGGGTTCTTAAAATTTTCCCTATTAAGCACGCCCATAATCACGCTTAAGGCTAATTAACCCTTCATTAATGACAGATTAAGTTGGTGGATATTTTGGAGGAAATGCCAAGTTCGGCAGAACTACCAGTTTTGGCAGTGCTAATTGTAGTCTCCTCCAGATTTAGTGGGGTTTCCTAGGGAAAAAGTAAATGAAGCATATCTTGCTCAATTTTCGACCAATTTTAGAAAATCATTAGTCATATTTGGATGATTTCTAACTTCTAAAAACATTGGTACAGGTATCAAAGCCAATAGAAGACTTATACAGGTGATTTTTCCACAGGGAAGTTCAAAGAAGCCTATAGCCACCAAGGAAGGGGGTCATACCCAGAGTAGCCAGAGTCAATTTTCAGAGATCCAATAGTCATTTTTGGTTTATTTGGACATTTTTAACACATTGGTACAGGTATGAGGAGCCATAGAGCTTTATAAATAAAAATTTTTCCACATTGAGCTAATACAAAGGCTCAAGGCATGGAAGTTGGACCAAGGAGATGTAGCCCAGGAGGGGTGAACTCCTTCATCAAAACATTATCTTTATGTGTATCTTTAATGGTTTGTTGTACTTTACATGTTCGTTGTTCAATTTTTCTTTCTGAAGCTATTTTGCTCATGAATGCCTTGTTTAACTTAAGGAAATTTACTTGTTTGTAAGCACCAACAACTAAGGAAACCTCGACACAAGAAGAAATAAGAAAGCACATGTTTATAAATCTTTAATTGTTATTAGCACAACAAAGCTAATCATACAAAAACAGATCAAGTTGGTATCAGAGCAAAAGGTTGTGCAATTTTAATTCCACAAGGTTAAAGTTGTAGAAAGGAGAAGGGCTTTGTTAATAGGAGTGAATTTTAATTCCCAAGATACACTACTGAAATATATTGGGGGTTTACATTCCTATCTTAAACACATTATTCTTATGTTCAATCCAAATAATTTTGATGAAGTATGTGTGCAAGTCACACATCTTGAATCTAGAGGAATGAACACTTATGAAGAGAGTAGTAATAAAAAGCCACCTAAGGGTAAGGAGAAAGAGAAGCGTGGAAAATGGAAGGGAAAGAAAAATGCAAGTGTGAAGAAAGAAGGGGAGAAAATCACATGTAAACACTGTACTAAAGAGGGGCATGATGAAGCCTACTGCTGGAAATTTCATCTAGAAATGAGACCAAATAAGTTCAACAATAAAGGGAAATAGAAAACCACTTCTATCACTCAAGAAAATTTAGGTTCTGAATCAGGTGATGAAAACAAAATCATTGTCATGCGAATCAAAGGAAAACAAGATATTGCAAACACTAGTTCACAAAACTGTAACACTACTACTACTCCAGATGAAAAGAGACAAATTTAGTTATTTCATCTTAGGGTCATATTTAAACACACCAAGATTGACACACTCTTCGATAGTGAGTCATAAGTGAATACAATCTCTGAAGACTTAGTCAATAGATGGAATCTTGAAACTATACCTCACCATAAACCATACCCTTTGGGATGGATAACAAGAGACCCAAATTTACAGATTACAAGAAAATGTTTGTTTAAATTTGCAATCACTGCAAATTTTGTTGACGAAGTAGAGTTAGATGTGGTACTGCTTGATATTTCAGGTGTGGTGTTGGGTAGTCAATATTTGTATGACCGGAAAGCAGTCTTTTATTGCCATGAAAATAAGTATCACATTTTCAAGGATGGTGTGGAGTACATAGTGAGAGGCCATCACAAAATGCTGAACATTTCTTTGGTTAATGCAGGGCAGGCAAAAATACTAGTGAATTCAAGTAAAAGTTTAGTACTTCTCATGTTCAATCCAAATGATGATATTGTTTATGAAAATGTTGTTGTATGTAATGCAAGTTTCAATTCTGATTTGGTCGGTTCAGTTCATCAGAGTGATGAAGTATTTCAGGTTGTGAAAGGATCATCCTTTAAGGAGAAAGAAACTTCACATGAAATATCTTTGCAGCAAGAGGTTTCTCTGTGATGTTAACATGCAAGGGTTGACAAAATTGCAAAGTGTAGAGACACTAATGCAATGCAAAAGTTTGTTCAACAATGGGCTCATTCAATCATCCCTTATGCCATGTTGTGCACCGATGGTTATGGTTCCAAAGAAGAATGGTAAGTATTTCAAGGAAGAGGACAAAAGGAGTAGTTTTCGCCAAAGCAAAGTCGTAAAAAGAGGTTAGTGCAAGAATATACATAACACCAAACAAGAATGGTTTGTATGGCTTCTAATGTTGTAAGTTCTTTATAGCACTTCTACTACATACATGTATTTGAGTTATGGCAAAAAAGAGTCATTTCTTGAAGAAATTATGTACTTGGGTGACATAAACATGTTTAGAAAGTTTTCTTATACACATGTCATCTATGAAGGAAAATTGTTTGATTTTTTGAATATATCAAAGTACAAGTTGGGTTTCACTTCTTTGATGCATTTGGGCTGTGATATTAGAGAGTTGAAGGCAAGCCTCTCCAAGTTGGATGCCATTGTTGATTAGTAAACACCCAAGATTGTCATTTTGATAAGAGGTTTGTTGGAAGCAACCCAACGTTGGAGGAGAGTTGTTGTTGAAATTTTTTCTTTCGAAGCTCCTTGGCATGCATTCTCATGTATGTGCAAAGTCTTCCAGTAGGGAGGCAAACAACAAGAGGCATTTGTTGCTTCAAACCAAAAGATCAGTTCAATTCTTTTTTATGCTCTTTCAATATTGAAAGGTTCATTTGACTTTCAGGTTTATGGAAGCAACTTCACCATCTTATTTCATTCAGAAGATTTCCATGGTGTAAAGATTAAGTTGCAGTGATCCATGCACTTTCATTGGATGGATACTTGTCAAAATTTTTACTTGGTTCAAAGGTACAAAAGAGGTATAAGGAGCAAGTTCATTGTTATGCATTTTAGGCTTATCGGTTATGTAACTATTGTACTCAGACATCATTATGTTTTACATGAAAGTTATGTTCAGAAAATTTCATACTTTCAAGATGTACAATTGGGCTTGAGTCATGAGAACCAAGTAGTGAAATTTTTCATCCATTTGCATTATATTTTGTTATGTTGTTTTGGTAAGAATGATGTTACTTTTGATGGCGACATGGACAAAACCATAAGTTCTTAGAACGACTGAAAATGGTGCAACAAATTGTGCAAGATCAGCTTGAAAAGGGCAAAGACAAGTACAGGTATTATAGAGCGAGGTCCTCAAGGCAAGTGAATGTTGATTTCCTTAGAGAGGAGCTCAAGGAAACAAATTCGTCAAAACCCAGTTGGATTGAGCTTAGAAAGGTGAGGGGGTTGTACCCTCATCTACTTGTCTTTTGAGGTCCAAAAGGCTTCTAGTGGGGAGGAATGAGCAGGTGCTTAGTATTTAGCTCAAAAATCAAAGTTCTCGAATTCGCTCGAAAACTATATGACTGCGTCTGTCTCATCAAGACGATCACAACACAAATTGTTTCATTGAAAACAAAGTCCGAATGAAGGAGAAAAGGCCTAATATTTGTTTTCCTAAATAGCTAAAAGAAATTTCGAATAGGACAGAATGAGGACATGGAAGTCCAGTGAGTAGTCCAGTCAGTAAGGGGAATCTTCTTCAATTTTCACCCAATGGGACTGTGACAAGTGTCACCTTTGGATTCGCTAGTTTGGTTGTGTGAAGGTGAAATTGCCTAATTGGCCTCCAACGTGGAATTTGAATTTTTTTAGTTATATATATATATATATATATATATATATATATAATTTTATTTTATATTATATGGTTTTTAAATATATTTCATATTATATATATATATATATATATATATATATATATATAGATTAAATATTTTTAATGTTAATTCAATCCAAATCCGCATATAATTTAAACACCCCAAAGTTTCCAACTATACAAATGCACATTTTAAATATTATATGTTATGTTCAAAGTTCGAATAAATCCAATGGCGCATTTAAATTTGGTGTGGGCAAAATATATATCGGATGGGCAGAGGGCAGCGTTGAACCTGTGACCTCCCCCTCCCAATTGTATTGCTTTGCCATTGGACCACAATGGGGAACTTGAAAAACGATGCACATGACATTTTATTTAATGCGTACAGTGCCGACGGCAGCAGCGGAGGGAGCCAGTCTTGCGGGCCAGCCCCCCCTCCATGCAACCAAGTGCGAAACCAAGGGTTAGGGCTAGCGTTAAGCGCACCCATAATCATGATTAAGGCTAATTAACCCTTCGTTAATGACAGATTAAGCTGGCAAATATTTTGGAGGAAACACCAAGTTCGACAGAACTACCAGTTTTGGCGGTGCTAACTGGAGTCTCCTCCAGATTTAGCAGTGTTTCCTAGGGAAAAAGTAAATGAAGCATATCTTGCTCAAGTTTTGACCAATTTTAGAAAATGAATAGTCAATTTTGGATGATTTAGACCTTCTGAAGAATTTGGTATAGGTTTTAGAGGCAATAGAAGACTTATATAGGTGATTTTACCATAGGGAAGTTTAGGGAAACCTAGAGTCACCAGGGAAGGGATCATACCAAAAGCAGCCAGAGTCAGTTTTCAGAAATCCGATAGTCATTTTTGCCTAATTTTGAAAATTTTAACATATTGGTGCAGGTATTAGGAGCCATAGAAATTTGTAAACAACATTTTTTTCACATTGAGATAATACAGAGGCCCAAGCCATGGAAGTTGGACCAAGGAGATGTAGCCCACGAAGGGTGAACTCCTTCATGAAAACGTTGTGTTAATGTGTCCCTTTGATGGTTTGTTGTACTGTACATGTTCATTGTTCAATATTTATTTCTAAATTTATTTTTCTCATGAATGCCTTGTTTAACTTAAGGAAATTTCCTTGTTTGTAACCACCAACAACTAAGGAAACCTCAACACAAGAAGCAATAAGCAAACACATGTTTATAAATCTGTAATTGTTATTAGAAAAGAAAAACTAACCATACAAAAATAGACCAGTGTCCAACAATTGATGGCTAGAATGAATGTTTGAAATGAAAACCAGTAAGAATTGATGTTTTATAGTTTTTTGATATATAATTTAATTGGTAGGGAAGATTGGCATGGATTTCCATCTCCCAAATTTACATGTATTGTCTGGATTGATTTGTACATGATCAAATGACTGATAATATTTCATAGTTGATCCTTGTTCTTTCTTGTGTTTAATTCCTGAATTGAAAATGTTGGTGTGTTTAATACTTGAATTGAAAGGGTTGGTGTCATTTATTGCATCTTCTGAACTAATTCCTGAATTGAATGTTGTCATTTATTGTCTTCAAAGGGTTAAATGGTTAAACGCACATGTACATATGGCTGACACACATTTCACTTATTCTTTTGCAAGTATTATTGAGCAATGGGATGTGTTGCTCTAGTGGAAAGCAGTGGGTGACTATTTGATGGAATAGGTGTACTCTTGGATAGAATTCAATGGAATGTATTGTAGTTCATTTTGACTTATTTGGTAATTTATAGCTGGAGGTACTTGGGACATTATGTCTTGTCAACTTGTGATGTTAAGGTTTTGTGTTTCACAATTGTTGGCCCAATCAATATGTTGGCCCATTTCGGACTAAATTATATAACTTATATAAATTAATATAAACTATTTATATGCATCTTTTTATGGTTTATGAATATTTTTTATGGATGTGTGGGAACAATACTAAAACTAGTATTGGTCCGTGCACAACAATAGAAGGCCCTCCCCTAGGTATGCTAAGACTTGGGTTGGTTGGAGAAAGCACTAGGGAAATACTCAGTCGAGTTGCCAACATCTCATTAGCCCAAGGCTTCCCTATTTCAACCTCAGCTGGACGAGCCAGTGCTGACTTTTTATTTTTATTTTTAATAAACGACCGAGATTGTATAGGAAGTGAATATGGTTCAAAGATCCTTCGTGTGAGTCTCAAATCCACGGCTGTGGCACGAGGGACAACGAAGCAATATTGTGAAAAATATATTTAAATATTTTTGAATGCTGTGAAATTTGTTTGGTTGCCGCTGATAACATGGAGCGCGGTGTGTGAAGTCGAAGAGCCACCGTTTCTACTAGTTTATTCTCGTTAGAGAACAAGGAGTGGTTGCCTTCGAGGCTGCAAAGTACCACAGTTGGGTGGCAAATAAGAGAAGTGGTGAACACATTTCCATACTTTTGCATCTAAATGTGAAATAATTCACATTTCCATTTCTTTGCGCCTGAATGTGAAAGAATTCATGTTTCCATATTTCTGCATCTGAATGTGAAAGAATTCACGTGGATTTCCCTTCCTTTGGGATCGTATAAATTGTAATGTTTCGCCGATCAAAGGCCATCCAAAAGTGCCTGGTGGGATTCCTGGCCAGGTCTTACATCGGTGGGTGCTAATGAGATAAAAGTAGAAGCCAAATCTGATAACAGATGTGGGAAATACAGTGAAGATCAGCAGTGGCTTGTGAAGTTGTTGGGCCCAGTGCAATACTGAAACAACTTTCTTCCAAACCATGGTATATATAATTTGAAGGGTTTCAATTCATGCACTGAAAAATGGTTATGCTCACACATGAACAATGGCCCATCGTTGGGTTTGAACGATATCACTCAGGTAAGTAGGAGAATCAAACCACACTGTTGGTTGTGAAAAGGTTTAGTGCGCTCAGAATCTAAATTAGGGTTTTAGATTGTGTTTGGAAGGCACCATTTTTTTCTTTCAAGAAAAGTTACGGAAACAAAATGAATGAGCACATTTTAATTTACTTATATGTTATAAGATAGTTCCAACCACCAACAAGTAGAAAAAAGGCGCAAGATTGCAAATAACTTGTGAATCAAAGAAAGTTACAAGAAAATGGCCGTCACTACTATAAGTGTCACTTCTGTAACACACAAGTTCCAATGGAATGATGTCATTACCATTTCTTTGTTGATGCTCCATTCTAGTTTTCATTTCAGAATTTAATTTATGACCGTAGATTTATTTAGACAACTGCATTAAAAAATGTTTTAATTTTCTTGAGTTTCACGACAGAATGTACTCTAAAGTCTAGACAATTCATTTACTAGTTAAATACAAAGACTAATATCAAAGGTGCGACTTATGTATGTAGTTGCGAATATATTAACATAGGAATTGTCTTTAGTGCGACTTTTTGGAAGTTTTTCTGGTAGATTTTTCTGGCCTAATTTCTCTAAAATCTAGCAAGAATTCATTGAAATCACAAGCTTGATGGGTAAACGCTGCACAATAGAAGTGCCCTAGGGGTTTTTCATGGCGCTGAATCCATATATACAGTAAACAAAAACTAGTTTAAATAACACAAATCAAGATTTCACCTTAAATTTTTCCATCAAATTCCAGCACGAAAAACTCCAGAAATTCACACAATAAACAACTCCTATTAATATATATAACTCGTAACAAAACCCATTAAAACTTCTTAAAAAATTTCAATGACGCAGTCACTTCTCTCAAACTTTATTTAATTTGTTAAAACCTTTTTCATTTAAATAATTAAAAAATTAGTGTTGCATCACGGTCGTGCTTCACTTTTGCTTCCCGCATAATCACTTTTATATAAGTATAAATATAATTTATTTATTGAGATGAAATTGGGGCTGGTAATGATTCATCCAAAATATGGTTAAAACATGTGCAGCTTTTATTACCAAGTATGTCTCAAAGACTTTAAAGATTCTAATATAATAATAATCTCGAAAAATGGAATTTGAGTTTTATTTTATAACTTATTTTATGGCGCGACAAATCTTATTAAGTAACAATCCAAAAGAAATTATTGAAGCATTGTATTGGTGTTTTAGCTGACCCTTCGTCGTATTATTTTTACGTAATGTTTGTTTTTAATATGTTAAATAGTTTTGATTAGCGTCTTTTGTTTTACTTATCAAATAATTCTCGACCCCAACGAGATTGAGAATTTTTAATTGTCAACCTAAAGACCGCAAGCCCAGAAAAATTGAGCAAAGTTCTCACTGCGTAAAGACTTGAGACAAATTCTTAGTTAAGCATGGTGCATATGCCCAATCAACTTTGGAGCAATTGGTATGTGGCCGCAATCCATATTGTGACATTCCCCATGTAATATATTTACGAAAAACACAATTGTGATAATGATTTAAATATATACTTAAAATATTTAAGTGGGTCCAAGGGACGTGACAAACTCTTATATATAACAACGTGTCCTTGTGGTATGCACAAGTTTTTCCCATCCATATATATATTAGGTTTATAATTAAAAAGAGATCATTAATATTATATATTTTATTATGTATAATATTAATTTCAAAATGTTAATATCAAAATGAGATAGCATGTTTTTGTGAAGCGTATTTATATATCTATTTATTTTTTTAATTTGAGTAATTAATCATAATATATATTAAAATATCGGAACTTTCTAAAAACACTTTAAATTCAACAACAATGTTATTTAAGTTTTTCAACTTACATTTATTTTTCTAGGTACTTGAATAATCTAGCCTCCATTTTAAATACATTAGGGAGTTTGATTGTTATTCCCATAAAATTCTTAAAAGATATAACACGATAAATATTGGGTTAAGATATAACACAATATATATTGGGTTGTGTGTTGAAGTTGACTTTGCAAATGCTTTCCTTAAAGAAGTCAAATTCAAAATGACTAATTTAGTATGGGAGTAATAAATACAATATGATCTATTATGTTTTCCCATGGGAACTTGTCAAATTTTTATTTGAAACATTTGTTATGATTTTGTTATGGATACCAAAAACCTTACATGGGGGAAATATTTAAAAGAAAAATAACTATAAATACACTTGTTGCCAAGTTGTTAAGGAACATCACCATTTGGTGGAGATTTTGGACTTCACAAATGGTGTGGACCTTCATAACCAAAAAGAAGTGACTAACATCTATGAATTCATAGGGGAGGAAACTATTTCAAGTTATTAATATGAAAATCAACCATTTTCAACCATCATCAACCATGGTCAATCATGGTCAAACATGGTCCAATGTCACATTGTGACAAAGATTGGCTCAATATGGTCAACCATGGTCCATTTTCAACCATCGTCCACCATGGTCAACCATGGTCCAACGTCGCATTATGACAAAGATTGTCTCAATATGAAAATCAACCATGGCCAACCATGTTTATTTTAGGGTTTATAATATTTATCTTAGGGTTTATATACCTTGAGTTTATAATATTAATCCCTTAGGTTTAATATTATTCCCTTGGGTTTATAATCCATTGGGTTTTTAGTATTAATCCCTTGGGTTTATTAATCTAAGGGTTTATATTCTTAGGGTTTAATATTATTCATAGGGTTTATAATATTAATCCTTGGGTTTCATATAAATCCCTTTGGTTTCTAATCATGGTCAACCATGGTCCAACGCCACATTATGAAAAAGATTTTCTCAATATGAAAATCAACCATGGTCCAACTTCGCATTATGACAAAGATTGGCTCAATATGAAAATCATTCAGGGTCAACCATGGTCGAACGTTAGATTGTGACAAAGATTGTCTCAATACAAAAATCAAGAATGGTCAATAATGTTTATTTTACAGTTTATAATATTTATCTTAGAGTTTATATTATCAATCTCTTCGATTTAATATTATTCCATTAGGTTTACAATCCCTTTGGATTTTAGAATTAATCCCTTGGGTTTATAATATCAGTCCCTTAGGTTTATTAATCTAAGGGTTCATATTAGTAGGGTTTAATAATATTCATAAGGTTTAATAATGGTCAACCATGGTCCAATGTCACATTGTGACAAATATTATCTCAATATGATAATCTACCACGGTCAACCATAGTTCAACATCACATTATGTGAAATATTGTCTCAATTGAAAATCAATAATGGTCAACCATAGTCTGATGTCACATTGTGATAAACATTGTATCAATATGAAAATCAACCATGTTTTTTTGTCGTTTATAATAGTTATCATAGGGTTTTTATACCTTGGTTTAAAATATTTATCCTAGGGTTTATCATTGGATTTCTAAATATGAAAATCAATCATGGTCAACCATGGTCCAATGTCGCATTGTGAGAAAGATTTCCCCAATATGAAAATGAGTCATGGTCAACCATGGTCCAACGTCGGACTGTGACATATATTGTCTCTACATTAAAATCAGTCATGGTGAGCCACGATAAACCATGGTCCAATGTCGCATTGTGACAAGGATTGACTCAATATGAAAATCAACTATGGTCAGTCATGTTCTAACTCCGCATTGTGATAAAGATTGTCTCACTATGAAAATCAACCATCGTAAACCATGATCAATCATGGTCAACCATGGTCATATTGTGACAAAGTTTGTCTCTTGGTCCAACGTAAGATTGTGACAAACATGGTCAGACATGGTCAACCATGTTCCAACGTTGCATTGTGACAAAGATTGTCTCGATATGAAAATCAACCATGGTAAACCATGGTTTATAACCATGGCACATTGTGACAAATATTGTCTCTTGGTCCAACATCACATTGTGACAACCATGGTCATCAATGGTCAACCATATTCCAATGTTGCATTGTGACAAGTATTATCTCAATATGAAATCAACCATGGTCAACCATAGTTAATTAGGGGCAACCACGGTCAATAACCATGGTCACATTATGAAAAATATTGCCTCTTGTCCAACGTCACATTGTGACAACATGGTCAACCATGGTCCAACGTTGCATTGTCATAAATATTGTCTCAATATGAAAATCAATCATGGTCAACCATTGTCCAATGCCACATTGTGAGAACTTATCTCAACATGAAAATCAATCATGGTCAACTATAGTCCAACATCGCATTGTCACAAAGATTTTGTTAGTATGAAAAGCAATTGTGGTCAACCATGTTTTTTTAGGGTTTGTAATATTTGCCTTACAGTTTATGCATCTTGAGTTTATAATATTTATCCCTTGGGTTTAATATTATTCCCTTGGGTTTATAATCCCTTAGGTTTTTCGTATTAATCCTTTGAGCTTTTATTATTCCCTTCGGTTCATAATCCCCTAGGGTTTTAGTATTAATCCCTTGGGTTTATAATATTGAACCCTTAGGTTTATTATTACCTTGGGTTTATGATATCAATCATGGTTAATAATGGTTAATCATAGTCAATCATAGCCAACCATAGTCAACTATGGCCAACCATAGCTGAATGTCGCATTGTGATAAAAATTGTCTCCATATGAAAATCATGGACAATCATTGTCAACCATGGCCAAACATCGCCTTACGACAAAGATTGTCTCCATATGAAAATCAACCATGGTTAACCATGGTCAACCATGGTTAACCATGGTCAACCATGGTCCAAAGTCACATTGTGACAAAGATTGTCTCAATATGGAAATCAACCATGGTCAACCATGGTTTAAAGTCTCATTGTGACAAAGATTTTCTTGATATGAAAATCAAGCATGGTCAACCATGGTCTTACATCGAATTCTGACAAAGATTGCCTCGATATGTAAATTAGCCATGGTTAACGATGGTCTAAATTCGCATTGTGATTGGAATTGTCTCAATATGAAAATCAACCATGCTCGACCATGTGTTTATAATATTTATTTTAGGGTTTATATACCTTGGGTTTATAATATTTGTCCCTTGGGTTTAATATTATCCCCTTGGGTTCATAATCCCTTGGGTTTTTAGTATTAATCCATTGGGTTTATTATTCCCTTTGGTTTATAATATTAATCCCTTTGGTTTATTATTCCCTTGGGTTTATAATATCAATCATGGTCAATCATAGCCAGTAATGGTCAACTATGGTCAAATATCGCATTAAGACAAAAAATGTCTCCATATGAAAATCATTGACAATCATGGACAATCATGGTCAACCATGGTCAACCATGGTTGATCATGGTCAACTATGTTTTATAGAATGAAACATGGTCAACCATGGTCGAATCTCACATTGTTACAAAGATTGTCTCGATATGAAAATCAAACATGGTCAACTATGGCACAACGTCACATTATGACAGAGATTGTCTTGATATGTAAATCAACCATGGTCTCGAATATTGCATTGTGACAAAAATTGTCTCAATATCAAAATCAACTAGGGTTCCATCATCAAACATCACTTTGTGACAATTATTGTCTCGATATGAAAATCAACCATGGTCAACCATGGTCTAACGTTTCCTTGTGACAAAGATTGTCTCGATATGTAAATCAACCATGGTCAACCATGCTCTCACATCGCATTGTGATAAAGACTGTCTTGATATGAAAATCAACCATGGCCAACCATGCTCTAACGTCGCATTGTGACAAAGATTGTCTCGATATGTAAATCAATCATGGTCAACCATGGTCTAGCATCAAATTGTGATAAGAATTGTCTCAATATGAAAATAAACCATGGTCAACCACGTTTTTATAATATTTATCTTAGGGTTTATATGCCTTCAATTTTTAATATTTGTCCCTTGGGTTTAGTATTATTCCCTTTGGTTCATAATCCATTTGGGTTTTAGTATTAATCCCTTGGGTTTATTATTCCCTTGGGTTTATAATATCGATCCCTTGTGTTTATTATTCCCTTGGGTTTATAATATCAATCATGGTTAATCATGGTCAATCATAGCTAGCCATGGTCAACCATGGACAACCATGGTCAAGTTTCGCATTGTGACAAAAAATTTCTCCATATGAAAATCATGGACAATCATAGCCAATCATGGTCAACCATGGTCAGATGTCGCATTATGACAAATATTGTCTTGATATGAAAAGCAACCATGGTCAACCATTGTCCAACATCGCATTATGACAAAGATTGTCTCGATATGTAAATCAACCATGGTCAACCATGGTGCAATTTCACATTGTGATAAGGATTCTCTCAATATGGAAATCAACCATGTTCAAGCATGTTTATTTTAGTGTTTATAATATTTGTCCCTTGGGTTTAATATTATTCCCTTGGGTTTATAATCCCTTGGGCTTTTAGTATTAATCCCTTGGGTTTATAATATCAAGCCAGTGGTTTTATTATTCCCTTGGGTTTATAATATCAAGCCAGTGGTTTTATTATTCCTTTTGGTTTATAATATTAATCATGGTCAACCATAGCCAACCATGCTCAACCATGGTTGAATATTACATTGTGACAAAAATTGTCTCGATATGGAAATGAATCATGGTCAACCATAGTTCAACATCGCGTTGCGACAAAGATGGTTTCAATATGGAAATTAACCATGCTCAACCATGTTTATTTTAGTGTTTATAATATTTATCTTAGGGTTTAGATACCTTGGGTTTATAATTTTTATCCCATGTGTTTATGATATCAATTCCTTCTGTTTATTGATATAAGGGTTCATATTCCTAGGGTTTAATTGTATTCCCTTAGGTTTATAGTCCTTTGGGTTTTTAGTATTGATCCGTAGGGTTTATTATTCCCTTCGGTTTATAATATCAACCACGGTCAACTATGGTCAACCATGGTAAACCATTCTCTACCATGTTTTAATATTAATCACTTGTCTCAAAATGAAAATCACCGATTGTCAACCATGGTCAACCATGTTTATTTTAGCGCTTATAGTATTTTTCTTCGGGTTTATATATCTTGGGTTTATAATATTATTATTTTATTTTGTCAAGTAAAAGTGGAGCCTTCTATTAACCGCAAGAAATATTACATATATTACAAGTCTCTACAAGTGTAAAGACTAACAAGGGCTAACCCGATGAAGATTAACCTGAAACAACCTGAAACAAACCCAAAACAAACCTAAAACCTTATACCTTAGTCTTACATCTAAACCTCCACCCATTATCCAACCCAATGGCCATTCGATAAGACCTCCCGTGATCTAACGGTCGTTAAAAAAATCGCTTCGGAGATATGCATGACCTTTACTGGCTTTCTGAAGCCGACAGGTTAAATAAACTGTCAATGTATAAAACTTCAGCTCCATTCTTGGCCTTAACCTCCTCCCATGTTGAAAACCGATGTCCCTTCGATCCGGATCTCGTAAGATCTAACGGTTATGGATACTATCACCTTGGCAACAAGCGCCCCTTTTACCTGGTTCACAAATCCAATAAGGATTATCAGCCATTGGTTTATAAATGTTCGAGTCCAGTCTGAGACTTAACCTTCGATTGCTTTTAGAACCCGAAATCCATACGATTGGGTCCCGATTGATCTCATGGTCCTCCGAGATATCGGATCAGAAACTTGCATGGTCTTTACCCTCTTTACGGACCCGATGAAGATTATGAACCACTTATCTAAAAATCTTTGGGTCCGCTTGATTAGTTAACCTTCGGTCACTTTCCCACCTGATACCCATTCAATGGCGAAGGCTATCAAGATCTGTGGTTGGCGACCTACTAAGAAGCCTGCTGTTTACCAAGTGCCCCTTCCCTGTAGAAAGCTCTGTTTTACGCATTTTTGAGGGATCAACAATTAAGAAAGACTTTCACTTCCGCTCACTCCTGCTTCCACTAGTCTTCTTTCTTATTCATTCCTAATAGTCTGGAAGTTCTCCATGTCTTTGGCTGCCTGTGTTTGACAATCCTCACACAATTTTCCGGAGGGTGTCAAATCCCAAGCATACCTGTTGTAACTTTCTTTGCATAACACTCCTTCATTCGCCAAACGATCAGCTAGCATATTGGCTTTCCTTCACACGTGAACAAAGCTAACCATTCTCAGGGTTTGTAGGTGGGTATGAATGCACTGAAAGACCTACAAAATCCTCCAATGTTTTGAAACTTTTCCCGGTGCTTTACCATTACAAATCTTCTTTGCCGCATTAATAATCAATTCAGAGTCTGCTTCAATGATGGCATTATGTAAATTTGCCTCAATCAGTATTTCCAGGCATTGCTCTAAGGCCATGAGCTCCGCCATGTTATTAGTGGCAGTCCCCAAATGATTGTGAAAGATAACCTTAATGCACCCCTGCTCATCTCTGATGACCCCTCCAAAACCAGCCATCCCTGGGTTACCTTTAGAGGCTCCATCTATATTGAATTTCAAGAAACCATGAGGAGGAGGTTGTCAAATGTCTTTACTAGCATTTATCTGGCTCACACCCTTGTTTATGCTCTGGGGAACTAGCGAATGGAGACCAAACTGCAGCAATATACGAGCGTCCTAGGGCAGATTAGGGTCCTCACGAGGTCTTCCTAAAAGGGCACCAACAGTGTCTTTGAGATGTCTTAATATTTGTGAAATAATGTTCTGGGTTGAGCCAGTTTTATTCTTGAAAATCCTGCCATTGCATTCTTTCCAGACATCCCAGATTAAGGAGCCTAGAACAAGAGTCCAAGCTTTGTTGATGATTTCATTTCTTGAGAAGTATTTTATCCAATTCTTCAAGGTGTTGGTAATACTGAGTCTGTCCTTGTCAGTCTGCCTGCCAATTGAGGCCACCCAATCCCACAAGGAAGAGGTGAAAGGGAATAGGTTGAGTTAGTGTTCCATCGTCTCCTCTTGTGAACCACATAGATGGAATTTGGATGGGCCAACAAAACCCCTTTTTAGAAGATTTTCCCAAGTTAGAATTTTCTTTTGTTGAACTAACCACATAAACAACTTTATTTTCATCCAATGTTAGTGCTGCCAAAGGTCCTTCCATACCTTATCAGGGTTTTGATAATCAAACCCTAGGGCTATTCGTTTAGCTTATTTGAGGTTAAAGTTACCTTCTGCGTTTCTTCCCCATCTCAGTTGGTCAGACGATGATGAAATCAAGATCTTCCTCTGTTCCAAGTCCCGAGCAAGAGAGCCTACCTGAGTTTTCAAAGTGCTCCCTTCACTGTAGCCCAGATCCTTCCATATTCTACATTTACCATTATTCCTTGCCTAATCACAGAAGTCACTTACCATGCATAAGCCTTTGTTATCAGTGTCATTCTTGAGAGCGGTTAGTTCTGCCATAAACAAATTTGGTTCCTACTGCCAGTTGTCCTCCCAGAATCTTGCCAGGTTCCCAGCTCATATCTCCAAGAAGATGTGCTGATGGACAATGGCTCTGTTTTCCCAAGAAATATTCCAAATTTTGGAGCCCTTGGTAAGCCCAGACATTTGAACATAATCCCTCTCTTGCCAATTATTTGCATATGTCTATTTCCAAAGCTTGGCCCAAGGGGTTGCCGATTCCTTACGCCACCTCCACCAAAGTTTTGCGCCCAAAACTCTGCTGAGGGTTTCACGGTCATGAATCCCCAAACCACCATGGGCCTTAGGTTTTAAGATCTTTTCCCAAGCTACCAAAGCCCATTTCTTTTTCTCTTCCCCTTTGCCCCAAAGAAAATCTCTTTGAATGTTCCTGATCTGTTGCATAACTCCTTTAGGAGCAGGAAGAGCTGACATCATAAAAATGGGTATGGCCTGCAGGACAACCTTTGTAAGCACAAGGCGCCCTACCAAATTCAAAGATCTACATGTCCATTTCCTGATCCTATCCTGAAGTTTGTTAATTACCAACTCCCACACTCCCCTACTTAGAGGTTTGTTCGTAAGAGGGATTCCAAGGTACTTAGAAGGTAACTGATCCCTTTGAAACCCTAGAATTTTGGGGGGGTTTATGTAAATAGCAATGTCAGTGTTAAAAAAGAAAACTTTTGATTTTTCAAGGCTTACCTCTGTACCAGCGGCCATAGAAAAGTCGTTCAAGATTTTTTTAAAATCTTTGGCTTCCTTGATCGTGGGAATGCCCTACAACATAGTGTCATCCACAAATTGTTGGTGAGTTGAAGGACCTCCATCTATGGTCAGTTTCAGTCCCTGGATTCTTCCTTCAACGCTTGCAACAAGAAATGCTTGTTGAGAATGAAACAAGATGATGGAGCTTAGTGGAAAGGAGTCGCCTTCACTAAGTGGGCCCATAGGCTTATGGCGCAAAGTCTATTTTTGGATCATAGCAAGAGTGATCACAGCAGGAGTGATCAAAGTCTATTTTTAGACTGCTAGTCAAAAATAGAAAAGTCAAATATTATTGTCTCATAATAATATTTAGACTATAAACTTTATCTTATCCTCTTGGAGCACTTCAATTTGAGCTACAGATGTGGCACATGCAGCTGTCAGAAGGAAATACGCTTTCTTTATGAGTCAGTTGAGCTATTGCATGCAGGACATCAGTTAAAACTCATGTGGTTGAGTTCTGTGGAGTTGGATGAGCAGTTAATGGAGTTGTGTTCAATTTGACTTAGTTGAACTAGTTGTATTTAGTCTAACTGATCAATAGACTAAGTGATGAGTTGTGTGAATTAGTTACTAATTAATTCACTAATTATTAACTCATAATACAACTGAAGAATACATCAGTTAACTCAGTGCATGTACAGTTCAATGGAGACAGGTGTTAGAGGTTGAGATTGCTATCAGTTGTGCATGAGATTGTGCACATGCATGGGATTGAGTTATGCCAATGATCTCTGCGTAGTGTGGGCCAATACCAAGTGAAATATAGCTTGTGCTTACGTGATTTACAGTGTGGGTGATTTTCACAAGGTAAATAGGAGTTTGGATCAGCCATTCTTATTCATTCTCTTGCAGGATTGTGCAGTGGAGGCAGGCAAAGCAGCGAAGGAGATTTGGAGATCAGATCTGAGCTATATTGTGTGTAACAGGTGGAGATAGTGTTGGATACTTGTGAGGAGTATTGTACTATGTTTGTTACATGTTCTCAATCAATATAATATACATATAGTTGGGGTTTTTAGCGAGATGATTTCCCCGGGAAAATACTGTGTTGATATGTGTGATTGATGCTTCTATGTGCGCATGTTATTGTTTCTGCTTCTGCAAATTGATGATCAACGTAGAGGAGGTTATGTATTATGCATGTATTTTGCAATAGTGTATAATCGGGATAATCTCTGTTGAATATGTGTTTATTATTCAAAATTTCTACATGGTATCGGAGCTGTTGATCATTAGATCTACTATTCAGGAAGTGGTTACATTCTATTTCTTCAGGCAGAGTCTGTAATCAGGCCAAGTAGCTTCTAGATTCATCCTTCCTTTGGAAGGTGAGATATCCGGTGAATGCCCATACAGTCGATCTCTGTACAAGAAATACTTTGTTCTCACGAATTTTAGATCAGAAGCGGTTGAGTTTTTTGAGCTGGTGGAATTCGAATTTGCAGCAGTGTTTTCTTGGTGTCAAAGTTGAAATGTCTTTCAATGGATTGCGATTGGAGTATGCCCTTGAGGGCAGATCGAACTATATTGCATGGAAGGACAGGATGGAGGTGGTGTTAGATGATAATGGGTTGAAGGATTTCATAGATGTGGATGTCCCAAAACCTATTGATGCTGCTCAAGTCAGGGATTGGCAAAAGAAGACAGCAAAGTGTCGAAGGATTCTGTTGGAGGGCGTGAGGGATCACATTGTGTCCAGCCTCCATGGAAAGGCTTCTCCATATTTGATGTGGAAAACGTTGACAGAATTATTCCAAAGCAAGAGCGACCAGAGGAAGTTGGCGCTCAAGGATAAACTCAGAAACATTAGGTGTGAGAATGGAGACAGTATGCCCCAGTATCTCACGAAGTTCACCCAATGTCGGGATGAGCTGGGAAGTATGGGTGTAACTATTGAGGATGAGGATATGGTGAGTCTAGCACTCCTTGACCTTCCTAAGAGTTGGCATAGCTACTAGGACTCGGTGAATGGAAGGGAGAAATTGCCAGGATGGGAGAGAATTTGGTCAGATCTTGTGCAAGAGGAGATTAGACGGTGTACCTGTTGGATACCTATACCAATAGGTTTCATATTTCATGATTGGCAAGAGAAAGTCCAAATATGCTCTGCTTTGAGTTCACAAAGATCCCATATTTCCTAAAGATAAAGAAGGTGTGTAAAGTGTTTCAAATGTTGATGACCTTATTTCAAATTTTGATGGATGATCCAACAGTCTAATCTGGATCATGCCATGTGTTCAATTTTGTGTTGTAGACTAGAGAAAGAAGTCTGTCCAAACTGTTTAATCTTGGCAGACAACTAGTTTAGGTAGAGAAGAAAAGGATCCCAACAGCTTAATCTGGGACCTTGGAAGAGATAAGGGTAGAAGTAGATAGAAAAAGCAAAAGAAAAAGCCAAAGAAAAGGCAAGTAAGGGTTTGCAAGTCCAAATGCACCCTCCAAGAAGAAATAAAATGCTAGGCAAGTAGCTGGGTAGGTAGCTGGGGTTGCAGAAAGGTTATCCCTATCATTGCAAGGTTGGTGATAGTGGGCAGCAAGGCAAAAGATTACAGCTGGAAGCATGACTAATTTCCCTCACTCCCCTCCAATTTCATTTCTAACATTCCCTCACTGGCCTGAGATTCATGGAAAAGACTAAGTTTTCATGGTGGTTCTTAATCTTTAAAAGCCACATTTCTTGTCTAAAAATCTTTTCATTTTGATCTACCCTTTAAACCAAGCTTGTTTCACATAAACTCAATGGTTTCCACATCCACTTACCCCCTCCTCCATAACTAACACTAACCCTACTATATAAATCCCTTATATCATCCTTTACCCTAATATTACTAACACCAAGGTGTATAAATCCCAGCATTATCTACATATTCTCCTTTTGGCATTATAGCCAAGTAAATGGTCTAAGGGGACTTCAGTCCACCTGGGACTGTGGTCAACCTTGTCTTGGATGTGCTCTGACCTCTGGTTATGAGCAGAAATCCTCTCCCTCAACCCTCACCGTCTCTCTGCTGAAAACGCACAAAAACCCCGTTTTCCCATATAAACCCTTGAAAAAGCTCAAAAAACCCAAAAAACTGCGAAAAAACCCACTTTCCTATAGTCCTCCGCCCAATTATTAAATTGAATATTTTATTACGCTGGCGGGACCCCTCCCCAACATGCTCGACCAGTCGGAAGGCCCGCCAGTCGTCAGATCTCCGTCGCCCAGATCTAAAGGTGGGCGGTCATTTTCACTCCCCGACCTGCCGACCTTTAGCGTCCGGGGAAAGTGGTTTCGCCCATCCCGTACAGGGGACGCGTGGCAGGCGGTGGGGTTGTTCGGAGCCCCCCTCCCCATTACCGCCTTTGCCCAAAGGTGGTGCGGGGAACCCGCTTACCGCCACCCCTATTACCACTCTCCTCCCACGTCATTTGCACGTCACCCTGACGTCACCCCGCCGGTACCCGCCCCAGCGTCCCGTGGCCCTCCACGCGGACCCGCCACTGTACCCGCCCGCCACCGTGTCCTGCCACCCTGGCGAACACCTCAACCGCCACGTCACCTCCGTACCTGGGCCCCGCCATGACGTCATGCTGACGTCATCGGCGGAAAAGCGCCAAATGCACACGTTTGCCAAATTTAACGATTTAAACGACTAAATGAGTCATTTTCGCTCATTTTCATGCGAAAGAGAAACTAGCCGTTGTCAACAGCTGCTGCGAAACCTCTCACTCAGCCATCAAATTCGACAATCCGACCATTCAAAGTTCAGAATTCGACGGCACCAAGTCGCCACAACCCGGCCCGCGAGCTTCCAAGTCGATTTTCCAGGTACCTTTCAGATTGCCTCAATCAGTGGGAGGAGGGACCTCAGTTACCAGGACAGCGCCGCAGACACTCTCTACAGCAGCACCAGGCTTAGATAAAGGAAAAGGAAAAATGGATGCAGAGGATGAAGCAAAAAAGGAACAGTCAGAGCAACAGTCACAGCAAAAAGATCAGCAAACAGAACAACAAACAGAGCAGCAACAAGGACAAACTGTTCTGCCACAAACTGGGCTGCCAGAACCCCCCCTAATGCAAACACCGCCACCTCAAATTGAGCCACTAACTACCTCAGTTTTGCAGACCCCAGCACATGAAGAGAGGGGTACTAAAAGGCAAAGAGAAGAGTCCACTCCCCTCAGTGGATCCTCCCACCAGCCAGAAGCCAAAAGGCAAAGGGCAGATTCCCCAGAGGTGGAAGACATCACTGAAGATGTCTTGAACGATACAGCAAAGGACAGGGAAGGCAGCCAACATACAGGGACAAGCTCCTATCAGCAGGAGCAGAATTTACAGCTTGGTTTGGAGGTGTCATCCTCCTCTCAGCAAAGCCAGAAGCTTAAAGGTGCTAAGGCTACCTTCAAAGAAATCAAGGCAGCAAATGAATTATTGAGGGCTAAGGTTTACAAACAGTTTATAGATGCTACTCCAGCCCAGCAGGAAAGGTTGATGTCAGTCTACGACTTCAAAGAGGAAAAAATGATATTCAGCCATTTCAAACCCAAGGGGCCACACCCAATGACAACTGCAGATTTCATCAAAACAAGGGTGGAGGTCCTGGCCAAAGACATACATCCTATGGACCAAATTGAGCTCCACAAGCAGACTGGGGAGATGGTCTATGCCACCCTGGTAGAAAAGGCCACATTAGCTCATGAGCTGAAAGAATCTTTGAAGAATACAAACACTCAACTAGATTTTGAGAGATTGTCCTCTAAGGCCAAGGACAATAGGATAAAATCTCTGGAGGAGATTATTGTTGATCTAGGGCATGACCCTAGTGATCCAACCGGGGTAAAAGCCCTCATAAAGAAAAAGGATGATGATCTAAATGCCATGAAGAAGAGGTTGAGGCTGTTACCTACAGAACACCCTCAGACAACTGAATTGCAAAAGGAAAAGCAAGTTAATGAACAACTTGACCTCTTATTACAGCAAGATCAAAGGATTCAAGAACTAGAGAAAGAGTTGGAAGGAGCATTGCAAGACAAACAGGGAGGATCTACACTCCAAGTTCCTCCAACAGATTCCACAACAGCAACAACTTCTGGGGCAGCAGTGGCTCCCACAACAGAAGCAGCAGGTACAACAGCAGCTACAGATGCCCATCCCAGTGTAGAAGAATTAACCAAAGCTGTCAAGGCAATGGAGCTACAGGCGGATGAAATAAGGAAAGCAAAAGTAAAACTGGCGGAGATAGATGCCAAATATGACCAATCAAAGATAACGGTAGCAGAACAGGGCAGACAGATTAAGGCTC
The DNA here is from genome assembly GCA_031772625.1 of Pinus tabuliformis. NCBI lineage: Eukaryota > Viridiplantae > Streptophyta > Pinopsida > Pinales > Pinaceae > Pinus > Pinus tabuliformis. Next base: position 693,931,012 of record CM062812.1, on the reverse strand, counting down.
AAAAAGATAAAATAAAGGCCCTGGAGAAGGAGCTCAATCTGGAAAATACTATGGCAGAAATCAAAAGAATCTTGTGGAATAAAATTACCCAAGCTGTTATCAAACAGTGGAAATCCATTAAAACAATGCATGAGCATATGGATTTAATTGTACAAGCCCAGACAGATGTCCAGAGAGCCAAGACAGTGTTAGGAAACAGACCTGAGCAAGCTAGCCAATTGATAGAATTTTTGAACAGGCAAGACAAAGAGGAGTTGGCAGCCGTTGGAATCACCAACAGAACAGAGGCCATCCTCATGGCTAAAAAGGTGCTAACTCTCAGAGGTTATGTACAGACGGTAGAAAGAAAAAGTTATGAGATACAGACTGAAGTTGAAGATTATAAACTCAGAATGGGAATGCTACAAGCAAGAGGACTGCCTAGCCTGTTGAGCGGCACAGGAAAATTGATCAGCAGAGATCAATTTACAAACAGGGTGGCCGCTTACATTGAAAATCAAATCACTGCATCCAGCAGCACTTCTGAGGAAACAGTTCCTCCAACAGGACAAAGCTTGTACACTAAGCTCGAAGGCTCATTTTTTGTTGAAAATGAGGTAAATCATTTATTTGAAACTCCTCCTAGTTTTTTCAGATATACAGAGCTTGATGAGACTCTAATTAAAATTCGGAGGCACCAAATGCCTAAGGAGGACTGGTGGCAGGCCATGCTCCAAATTCTGCCACGGTAGTTTTAAAGACATTCGGCCACTGCCAGCTCAGATCACCAGAAGACAAGTGCAAAAGAGTTAATGTTTGAAAAGCATCCAAAAAGTGATTCATCACTAATGATGACAGCTCACCACATTTTGAACAGCACGTCCCCAACCGACTCAGCAGCTCCCAAAGGCCAAAAGTATCTTCTGACAGAACATCAAGGCGCCTTTATTTGGTATTCAATGCTGTAATAAATTTATGATAATAATATCTCAAAAGTTGGTGAGAATATTAACTCTGAGATAACTTAGAACTCAGATATTTTTGTAAAAATCGAAGTATATATTCACCCCGCACAGAAGCTTAAGGGGTTGTTGTTATTTTCATTTTGGGCATCTCATTTGCTGTAAAATCCTCAGAGAAATAATACAAAGGGTGAATGGAATTTCCGAAGCTTGGCGTACCTTGATGCCTTGTGATGAATGGTGAATGTTGCAGGATTCCAGAGTGTTTCATAAAACAATAAGTCTTTCTTAAATCTCTGTGTTACATGTTTTCGAGTCTTTTGTTCTCTTTTATTGTTTAAATGTTTTACACTTAATAGCAAAGTAGAAGAATAGTTCCAGGATTTAATCACTGATTACCCTGAACTCAATCCGAGCTATTATCCATGTTTTCTTCAGATACAGTGAATGAAGTGTAATTCTTAATTGCTGCACTTTAAAACTATATCTCTTACAGTGATAGACATTCCCAGGGATTCAAGTTTTGCCCCTGAGACATCTATCTGTTTCTCATACCTAGTTTGGTGGAAATACTTAAATGCTTTAGTGAAAATTCTTAAATGCTTTCACTGTTTGTTTCACCTGTTCATGTTATAAATCAAAATTTTGTTGTATGAAGTATCCAAATGGCCCTGTAAGTTTCACCAGTTCACCTCAAGGTTTCTAGACACCTACAGCCATAGACTCCATTGCCCAATGATATTTGACTCTTTGAATATTATATCACAAGACCTGAAAGAAATTCTTCAACCAAAACATAAACAAAACCTGTGCATAATACCTAGCCTAAAACCCTATCATAAACAGATACAAATCATAAAGAGAGAGCCCTCTCTGGTCACACTTTGGCTAGAAGCAGTGATCCAAAGATTGGTTAGTGGTTACCCCGGCCGTATTCCCTTGGGAGTCATAGGGAACAACCTGGGTGTTAACATAATTGGCGACTCCACTGGGGACCGAACTAAGATTTTTCAATTACTATCTATCTTCCAAAGCTACCATCAAGCCTGAAACTAGCCAAGAGGCCTTAGAACTGTTTCTGTGATACAGGGACAGCTTTAGGGAAGAGCTAATTAGGGAATCTTCCTCCTAGCTTTGGAACATATATAGCATTCCAAAATTTTCATCCAGTCCTTGCATATATAAACTTCTTGTACAAATTCGAAAGAAATTAGAAGCTGGCTCCCAAAAGAAACCCAAGGCACACTAGGGCAAACCCTGACCCTAATCAACCTATCATTGTTGATAATCCAAATATCATTCCAAAGAACATTAGGAGACAGCAAAAGCAGGAGAAGCCTGCTGAGTCAGATATAATTTCAGATCAGCCTATCTGCATTCCCACACCCTGCAAAGTTCTTTTCCGGTCCTCACCTAGTTCCCCTAGTTCATCATCAACACCTCAAAGTCCTCCTCTCCCATCTTCACCATCTGCACATACTCTTTCAACCAGTTCCCCGCTTGTTACCCATACCATTAACCCTGTCACACCTGTAATCCCTGTTGTTCCATTTGTTCCTGTTAACCCTCTAAACCTCATAAACATGGCTAACAGGTATGCACCTCTGCAGATACCAGCTAATGCTCCAGCCCTACCCCAAGACTACCAAACCAAAATCTCATTTTTTGACTCCCATGGCCCTTTGACAGCTGTCCAGCATGCTAAGAAGATGCAAGACCACTTTGAGACCTATGAAATAGATGATAACAGTGTCAGGATGAGAATTTTTGTTCAAAGCTTAACTGGGGATGTTAGAACTTGGTTCAGATCCCTCAATGCAAACTCCATTGCAACACCTGATCAGCTTTACGAAGCTTTTACTGAGAGATGGGAAAAGAAGAAAGATCCTCTCCACATACTTGGTGAATATAACACTATTAAAAGAGGTCCCCAAGAAACAGTTTTGGAATATTGTGCTAGGTTTAACAATGTATATAATGCTATCCCACAGAACTTAAGGCCCCCTCCTGATTTGGCCCTGTATAACTTCCCTGACGGTTTTGATTCTGATATGGCCTATCAATTGAAAGAAAGAGATCCTCCAACCCTTGCAGAAGCTCAAAGGGTTGCAGTCACTGTAGAGGCTAACCTAATTGCCAAAAGAAACAGAGCAAAGTTGGAAAAGAAGACTGGCTTCAGAGAAGAACCCTCAGGTTTTGATCAAAAGCTGGATGCAATACTAAACAGCATGAAAAGATTGGGTGAAAGAGTGGAATCAGTTGAAAGAAAATCATCATGGGAGGCATCACAAAGCAACCCTCCTAGAAACCCGAATTTTAGGAGAACTCAGAACCCAAATATAGGAAAGACAAGTGCTGACCAAGACATTAGACCCCCTTTCCAAGAAAACTATGCAGAAACTTCTACAGCCAATCAGCTCAATGAAGATCCTGAAATTAACTTAATGGGTTTGGATGGTAAAAGCCATGTTTTTTTAACACAAGAGGACCATGAGGATGATGAAATCAAAACATTCCAAACCAAGTCAGGAGAATCTTTTGACTTCAAACAAGGATATGATACTGCTGTCTATGAAGTCCATAAACAGTATAAACTGAGGAGTAGGACTGTGAATGTAAACCAGCCCGACAAGATAAATGATAAACAGAGGTCTAAAGAAACCATGGTCACAGAAACTAATGACAAAATAAACTTGCCTACAGAAGAAATTGTAGTTGAGGAGGTTACTGAACTACTGTCCCCACTACAACAGCCCATGGCAACTTCGTCCTCTCACCCTAATCCAAACATTACCCCTCAAGACATGAGTACAAGGGGCAGGTTTCAAAGTCAAGATGAAATCCAACAAGAAGAGTTAATAAACAGAGAAAGGACTGTTATCCGTGACTCCAAAACCCAAGTTGACAAACCTTTTGACCTAAGTACAGAGATTGGCAAGCTAAAGATAGCAATTCCCCTCTCAGAGCTAGCCAGGCATGACATATACAAGCAACAGATCAAGAAATCCCTTCAACTCACCAATAGCAAAGATGATGTAAATGTGCTAGATGACACTCCAGAATTACTGTTTGGCCCAGAGGTAGATGGAAAAACAGTAGTCACAGGGGTTTTACCTTTTTATGTCAGCTTGCATATACATGATAAAATACTGCATAATGCTATGTTTGACTCAGGTGCCTCTCACAACCTTATGCCAAAAGCAGTCATGGAAAGATTGAACTTGGATATAACAAGACCATACAAAGACCTGTTTTCCTTTGATTCTAGCCAAGTCAAATGTTTGGGCCTAATAAAGGATTTATGTGTGTCCCTGGTTCAATATCCCAACAAGACCATTCTAATGGATGTTGTAGTCGCTGATATCCCACCCAAATATGGGATGCTGTTATCAAGATCATGGGGAGCCAAGCTCCAAGGCTCCCTGCAATTAGATATGTCATACGCAACTATCTCTGTCTTTGGGCAACCAAAAAGACTTTACAGGGAAACACTCATGAAGTATATGGTCAGCAGTGAAGAAAAGCCTCAAAATTTTCCAATATATGCTGTCCATTCGGACATAGACTCCTTCATCCTCCTCAATGACAGCACAAGCCTCTCAAACAGTGACATTAGCACCGAAACACTCATACAAGAACAGAACATTGATCAGACAAGTATCACCTGCCAAACATCAATCAGCCCAACAATACACAGTATCCCTCCTCTAGTTGTCAAAGACTGCCAAACAAGTTATCAAACTGTCCTAGAAAACAAAATGAAAAAAAAAACCCCAACTCCTGCTTACATTGCCGTCCCATGAACACATTGCTAAACCTCCTGTCCAGCAAGATATCCTGTGGGTCCTAGAATTTGATGGCTCAGTTAACAAGTTAGGGGCAGGAGCTGGAATTTGGATACATAACAAAGAGAAAGGCTATGCAGAAGGCATGGCTTATAGGTTAAATTTTAGATGCACTAATAACATGGCAGAATATGAGGCTCTGTTACTAGGCCTAAAGCTAGCAAGGTTATTACAAGCTCCTAAACTCTCCATCATGGGAGACTCTGATCTAGTAATTCAACAAGTAAAAGGAAATTTTGTCACCAATGACAAAAGATTGAGGTCCTACAGATCTGCTGTAATTGAAATATTAGAGACCTTCTCTGAGTTTGTTATCACAAAATTTCAAGGGGCCACAATCTCCATGCACACAGCTTGGCAACGTTTGCCAGCACCTTCAAATTCCCATTAGAACCCAATAACTGTTTCATAGCCGAGGTCAAATACAGACCCTCTATTCCAAACAATGTCAAAGAATGGCAAGTATTTGAGGATGACATGCAAATAAAAAATTTTTTAACCTTGCAACAAGAGTTCACAGGATTAAATATTGATATTGATGGAGCAAGTCAATCACAAATACTTGAATCAGCAAGTCAATCACAAATACTTGAATCAGCAAGTCAATCACAAATACTTGATGGAGCAAGTCTATCACAAATACAGTTTCAACAGTCTGCTCACCCAATGTCACCTAGAACAGCAAAACAATTACTGAGTCCAACTATTTTCAACAATGAAAACATTCAGCAAATTCACCAAATTGGCTGTGAAGAGATGAGCAGCGCTGAAGCTGAAATCATACAACTCAAAGACAATTTCCTTCCAGTAGGCCTTACCCCATTAGAAGACATTTTTGATTCAAATGATGTCCCCAGGAAACCGAAGATGCAGCCATTAGATGCAGCAGTTGAAGAATGCAACATTGGTACTATTGACAAGCCTAGAATAATAAAACTATCTGCTTCTTTGCCCCCTGATCAAAAACCCAAATATATTGACCTCTTTAAAGAGTTTCAAGATGTTTTTGCTTGGGGTTATGAGGATCTAAAATCCTATGACACTTCTGTCATCCAGCATACCATTCCCTTCAAGCCTAATCAAAAACCATTCAAACAGAAATTGAGAAGAATCAATCCTGTGCTCCTTCCTTCCATTGAAAAAGAATTACAGAAAATGTTTAAGGCTGGCATCATAGCACCAATCAGATTCTCTGAATGGATATCCAATTTAGTCCCCACAAGAAAGAAGACCGGTGAAATTAGGCTGTGTGTGGACTTAAGAAATCTGAACCAAGTATCCCTCAAAGACAACTATCCCTTACCTAAGATGGATCATATTCTCCAAAGAGTGGTAGGGGCCTCAAGGATCTCATTACTTGATGGATTCTCGGGTTTTAATCAAATCCTAGTACACCCTGAGGATCAAGACAAAACTGCATTCACAACCCCATGGGGGACTTTCAAGTATGTTAAAATGCCTTTTGGGTTGAAGAATGCCGGGGCAACATTTCAAAGAGCAATGGACATTGCTTTTGCAAAAGAGATTCATGACTTCTTGGTCATTTACTTAGATGATCTTACACCCTTTTCAAAATCTGACCAAGAACACTTGAAACATTTGAGACAGATTTTCATAACATGCAGGAAATATGGTATTTCCTTAAACCCCAAGAAGTCATTATTTGGCTTGGAAGAAGGGAAACTCTTAGGACACATTATTTCAAAAGATGGCATAAGAATTGATCCAGATAGGATACAAGCTATCCTACAAATGCCTCACCCAAGGAATGTCAAGGAGTTGCAGGGATTCTTAGGAAAAATCAACTTTTTAAGAAGGTTTATCCCAAACTTAGCAGAACTAATCAGACTACTAAACAATATGCTAAAGAAAGATTCAAAGGTCAAATGGACTGTTGAAGCAAAACAAGCCTTTGAAAGTATAAAATTGGCCTTGACTCAAACCCCAGTGTTAACCAATCCTCAGTTTGACAGAGAATTCATTATCTTCTCTTTTGCCTCCCAACATACTATTGCTGCTGTTTTATTACAGAAAGATGACCAAGGGAATGAGAAACCTATTGCCTTCTTCAGCAGAGCTCTTAGAGATGCCCCTCTAAAGTACCAAATTATGGAGAAACAAGCCTATGCTTTGATCAAAGCTATTAAAGACTTTAGGATTTACATCCTTTACTCCCATGTTGTGGCTTATGTACCAAGTCCTATTGTCAAAGACATTCTCACCCAAGAAAACTTAGAGGGCAGAAGAGGAAAATGGATTGCCAATATACTAGAATTTGACATTGAAATAAAACCTACAAAGCTGATAAAAGGGCAAGGTTTGGCCAAATTAATGACAGAAGCAAATTTCCAAGCCTTAGATATCAATCAACTGGACAGTGAAACAGAGCTGGCGACTCCAAAGATCAATGTAGCCTTTGAGCAATCTCCTTGGTACTCTGATATCTGCTATGTGTTACAAAACCTGTGTGCTCCCCCAGGACTGTCCAGAACTAAGTGTAGGTTCCTAAAAATGAAAACATCTAGATTTTGTGTGATAGATGGAAATTTACTTTGGAAAAACCATGAAGGTATATTACTGCACTGTCTAATGGAGAATGAAACTAACAATATCATGCAAGATTTCCATGTTGGAGACTGTGGTGGACATTTGTACTGGAAGTCCACTGTGGACAAGATATTGAGGGCTGGTTATTACTGGCCCACCATGTTCACCGATGTTAAGAAATTCACAGCCTCATGCCACAAATGCCAACTGTTTGAAGGCAAAAGACAGCTGCTGCCACTTCCTTTGAAGCCCATTGCAACGGAGAGACCTTTCCAACAATGGGGCTTGGATTTCATTGGGGAAATTCATCCCTCATCTTCAGGGCAACACAGATGGATTTTAACAGCAACAGACTACTTCACCAAGTGGATTGAAGCTGCCCCATGCAGACAAGCAAATGATTCAGTAATTATTCAGTTTTTGGAAAACAATATACTGGCTAGATTTGGCTGCCCGGACAAGATAATAACAGACAACGCTGTTGCCTTCAGATCCAAGAAAATGGTGAACTTCTGCCATAAGTTTCACATAACTTTGGGCCATTCTACTGCTTACTATCCTCAAGGAAATGGTCTTGCTGAATCATCAAACAAAAGTTTAATAAATATCATAAAGAAAGTGCTGGAAGAGAACAAGAAGAACTGGCATAAGAAACTAGTAAACGCTTTATGGGCAGATAGACTAACAACAAAAAGATCAATTGGGACCAGCCCATATGAGTTAGTCTATGGATTAGAAGCCAGATTTCCTTCATCACTAGGAGTACCGGTTATGAAGCTTCTGCAAGAAAGTCAAGCAGAGCCAAATGATATGCAAAGGAGGATCAATCAGATAATCTGTTTACAGCAAACTAGAGAACAAGTTTTCAGCAGAGTGCAGATATTACAAGAAAAATTGAAAAAGGCCTTTGATAGGAGAACCAAAGCAGAAGATTTCAATGTGGGGGACAAAGTCTTAAAGTGGGATGCAAGAAGAGAAGAGAAAGGAAAACATGGAAAGTTTGACTCTTTATGGAGAGGACCATTTGCTGTCCAAGCAGTACAAGGTAACAACACCTACTTCCTCAAAAGTCTGACTGAAACTGACTTGGATGAGGGTCCTGTCAATGGCAGGATGCTGAAGCATTATTTTGACTATTTCCCATGACTGCAACATCAGGTTCCCTTGTATATATGCAAATGTACATATTATTTCTATTTTAGATTGTAAAAATGCAGTTTCCTAAGTGATTCACCAAACAGCAAGAAGCAAATAGAATCAGAGGTCTTCCAAAAAGGAAGCACACAGTTTTGACACACCAATTGCAGCAAATTTCAAAGATTGGTACGGGCACTCAAAGAAGAAGGCAATCTGACCTGCTGTTCTTGGTCTTTCAAAAGAAAAACCATCCCCATGTGGAGCCACTGTTGGATACCTATACCAATAGGTTTCATATTTCATGATTGGCAAGAGAAAGTCCAAATATGCTCTGCTTTGAGTTCACAAAGATCCCATATTTCCTAAAGATAAAGAAGGTGTGTAAAGTGTTTCAAATGTTGATGACCTTATTTCAAATTTTGATGGATGATCCAACAGTCTAATCTGGATCATGCCATGTGTTCAATTTTGTGTTGTAGACTAGAGAAAGAAGTCTGTCCAAACTATTTAATCTTGGCAGACAACTAGTTTAGGTAGAGAAGAAAAGGATCCCAACAGCTTAATCTGGGACCTTGGAAGAGATAAGGGTAGAAGTAGATAGAAAAAGCAAAAGAAAAAGCCAAAGAAAAGAAAAGGCAAGTAAGGGTTTGCAAGTCCAAATGCACCCTCCAAGAAGAAATAAAATGCTAGGCAAGTAGCTGGGTAGGTAGCTGGGGTTGCAGAAAGGTTATCCCTATCATTGCAAGGTTGGTGATAGTGGGAAGCAAGGCAAAAGATTACAGCTGGAAGCATGACTAATTTCCCTCACTCCCCTCCAATTTCATTTCTAACATTCCCTCACTGGCCTGAGATTCATGGAAAAGACTAAGTTTTCATGGTGGTTCTTAATCTTTAAAAGCCACATTTCTTGTCTAAAAATCTTTTCATTTTGATCTACCCTTTAAACCAAGCTTGTTTCACATAAACTCAATGGTTTCCACATCCACTTACCCCCTCCTCCATAACTAACACTAACCCTACTATATAAATCCCTTATATCATCCTTTACCCTAATATTACTAACACCAAGGTGTATAAATCCCAGCATTATCTACATATTCTCCTTTTGGCATTATAGCCAAGTAAATGGTCTAAGGGGACTTCAGTCCACCTGGGACTGTGGTCAACCTTGTCTTGGATGTGCTCTGACCTCTGGTTATGAGCAGAAATCCTCTCCCTCAACCCTCACCGTCTCTCTGCTGAAAACGCACAAAAACCCCGTTTTCCCATATAAACCCTTGAAAAAGCTCAAAAAACCCACTTTCCTATAGTCCTCCGCCCAATTATTAAATTGAATATTTTATTACGCTGGCGGGACCCCTCCCCAACATGCTCGACCAGTCGGAAGGCCCGCCAGTCGTCAGATCTCCGTCGCCCAGATCTAAAGGTGGGCGGTCATTTTCACTCCCCGACCTGCCGACCTTTAGCGTCCGGGGAAAGTGGTTTCGCCCATCCCGTACAGGGGACGCGTGGCAGGCGGTGGGGTTGTTCGGAGCCCCCCTCCCCATTACCGCCTTTGCCCAAAGGTGGTGCGGGGAACCCGCTTACCGCCACCCCTATTACCACTCTCCTCCCACGTCATTTGCACGTCACCCCGCCGGTACCCGCCCCAGCGTCCCATGGCCCTCCACGCGGACCCGCCACTGTACCCGCCCGCCACCGTGTCCTGCCACCCTGGCGAACACCTCAACCGCCATGTCACCTCCGTACCTGGGCCCCGCCATGACGTCATGCTGACGTCATCGGCGGAAAAGCGCCAAATGCACACTTTTGCCAAATTTAACGATTTAAACGACTAAATGAGTCGTTTTCGCTCATTTTCATGCGAAAGAGAAACTAGCCGTTGTCAACAGCTGCTGCGAAACCTCTCACTCAGCCATCAAATTCAACAATCCGACCACTCAAAGTTCAGAATTCGACGGCACCAAGTCGCCACAACCCGGCGCGCGAGCTTCCAAGTCGATTTTCCAGGTACCTTTCAGATTGCCTCAATCAGTGGGAGGAGGGACCTCAGTTACCAGGATAGCGCCGCAGACACTCTCTACAGCAGCACCAGGCTTAGATAAAGGAAAAGGAAAAATGGATGCAGAGGATGAAGCAAAAGAGGAACAGTCAGAGCAACAGTCACAGCAAAAAGATCAGCAAACAGAACAACAAACAGAGCAGCAACAAGGACAAACTGTTCTGCCACAAACTGGGCTGCCAGAACCCCCCCTAATGCAAACACCGCCACCTCAAATTGAGCCACTAACTACCTCAGTTTTGCAGACCCCAGCACATGAAGAGAGGGGTACTAAAAGGCAAAGATAAGAGTCCACTCCCCTCAGTGGATCCTCCCACCAGCCAGAAGCCAAAAGGCAAAGGGCAGATTCCCCAGAGGTGGAAGACATCACTGAAGATGTCTTGAACGATACAGCAAAGGACAGGGAAGGCAGCCAACATACAGGGACAAGCTCCTATCAGCAGGAGCAGAATTTACAGCTTGGTTTGGAGGTGTCATCCTCCTCTCAGCAAAGCCAGAAGCTTAAAGGTGCTAAGGCTACCTTCAAAGAAATCAAGGCAGCAAATGAATTATTGAGGGCTGAGGTTTACAAACAGTTTATAGATGCTACTCCAGCCCAGCAGGAAAGGTTGATGTCAATCTACGACTTCAAAGAGGAAAAAATGATATTCAGCCATTTCAAACCCAAGGGGCCACACCCAATGACAACTGCAGATTTCATCAAAACAAGGGTGGAGGTCCTGGCCAAAGACATACATCCTATGGACCAAATTGAGCTCCACAAGCAGACTGGGGAGATGGTCTATGCCACCCTGGTAGAAAAGGCCACATTAGCTCATGAGCTGAAAGAATCTTTGAAGAATACAAACACTCAACTAGATTTTGAGAGATTGTCCTCTAAGGCCAAGGACAATAGGATAAAATCTCTGGAGGAGATTATTGTTGATCTAGGGCATGACCCTAGTGATCCAACCGGGTAAAAGCCCTCATAAAGAAAAAGGATGATGATCTAAATGCCATGAAGAAGAGGTTGAGGCTGTTACCTACAGAACACCCTCAGACAGCTGAATTGCAAAAGGAAAAGCAAGTTAATGAACAACTTGACCTCTTATTACAGCAAGATCAAAGGATTCAAGAACTAGAGAAAGAGCTGGAAGGAGCATTGCAAGACAAACAGGGAGGATCTACACTCCAAGTTCCTCCAACAGATTCCACAACAGCAACAACTTCTGGGGCAGCAGTGGCTCCCACAACAGAAGCAGCAGGTACAACAGCAGCTACAGATGCCCATCCCAGTGTAGAAGAATTAACCAAAGCTGTCAAGGCAATGGAGCTACAGGCGGATGAAATAAGGAAAGCAAAAGTAAAACTGGCGGAGATAGATGCCAAATATGACCAATCAAAGATAACGGTAGCAGAACAGGGCAGACAGATTAAGGCTCAAAAAGATAAAATAAAGGCCCTGGAGAAGGAGCTCAATCTGGAAAATACTATGGCAGAAATCAAAAGAATCTTGTGGAATAAAATTACCCAAGCTGTTATCAAACAGTGGAAATCCATTAAAACAATGCATGAGCATATGGATTTAATTGTACAAGCCCAGACAGATGTCCAGAGAGCCAAGACAGTGTTAGGAAACAGACCTGAGCAAGCTAGCCAATTGATAGAATTTTTGAACAGGCAAGACAAAGAGGAGTTGGCAGCCGTTGGAATCACCAACAGAACAGAGGCCATCCTCATGGCTAAAAAGGTGCTAACTCTCAGAGGTTATATACAGACGGCAGAAAGAAAAAGTTATGAGATACAGACTGAAGTTGAAGATTATAAACTCAGAATGGGAATGCTACAAGCAAGAGGACTGCCTAGCCTGTTGAGCGGCACAGGAAAATTGATCAGCAGAGATCAATTTACAAACAGGGTGGCCGCTTACATTGAAAATCAAATCACTGCATCCAGCAGCACTTCTGAGGAAACAGTTCCTCCAACAGGACAAAGCTTGTACACTAAGCTCGAAGGCTCATTTTTTGTTGAAAATGAGGTAAATCATTTATTTGAAACTCCTCCTAGTTTTTTCAGATATACAGAGCTTGATGAGACTCTAATTAAAATTCGGAGGCACCAAATGCCTAAGGAGGACTGGTGGCAGGCCATGCTCCAAATTCTGCCACGGTAGTTTTAAAGACATTCGGCCACTGCCAGCTCAGATCACCAGAAGACAAGTGCAAAAGAGTTAATGTTTGAAAAGCATCCAAAAAGTGATTCATCACTAATGATGACAGCTCACCACATTTTGAACAGCACGTCCCCAACCGACTCAGCAGCTCCCAAAGGCCAAAAGTATCTTCTGACAGAACATCAAGGCGCCTTTATTTGGTATTCAATGCTGTAATAAATTTCTGATAATAATATCTCAAAAGTTGGTGAGAATATTAACTCTGAGATAACTTAGAACTCAGATATTTTTGTAAAAATCGAAGTATATATTCACCCCGCACAGAAGCTTAAGGGGTTGTTGTTATTTTCATTTTGGGCATCTCATTTGCTGTAAAATCCTCAGAGAAATAATACAAAGGGTGAATGGAATTTCCAAAGCTTGGCGTACCTTGATGCCTTGTGATGAATGGTGAATGTTGCAGGATTCCAGAGTGTTTCATAAAACAATAAGTCTTTCTTAAATCTCTGTGTTACATGTTTTCGAGTCTTTTGTTCTCTTTTATTGTTTAAATGTTTTACACTTAATAGCAAAGTAGAAGAATAGTTCCAGGATTTAATCACTGATTACCCTGAACTCAATCCGAGCTATTATCCATGTTTTCTTCAGATACAGTGAATGAAGTGTAATTCTTAATTGCTGCACTTTAAAACTATATCTCTTACAGTGATAGACATTCCCAGGGATTCAAGTTTTGCCCCTGAGACATCTATCTGTTTCTCATACCGAGTTTGGTGGAAATATTTAAATGCTTTAGTGAAAATTCTTAAATGCTTTCACTGTTTGTTTCACCTGTTCATGTTATAAATCAAAATTTTGTTGTATGAAGTATCCAAATGGCCCTGTAAGTTTCACCAGTTCACCTCAAGGTTTCTAGACACCTACAGCCATAGACTCCATTGCCCAATGATATTTGACTCTTTGAATATTATATCACAAGACCTGAAAGAAATTCTTCAACCAAAACATAAACAAAACCTGTGCATAATACCTAGCCTAAAACCCTATCATAAACAGATACAAATCATAAAGAGAGAGCCCTCTCTGGTCACACTTTGGCTAGAAACAGTGATCAAAAGATTGGTTAGTGGTTACCCCGGCCGTATTCCCTTGGGAGTCATAGGGAACAACCTGGGTGTTAACAGTACCAGAGATAGTTCTTCATCTATGCATGATGAGGAGAACTGTCCCTTAGCGAGTAAGGCGAAGAATGGGAAGGGGAAGGTTTCTCTTTCCGAATCGAGTTCTTCCAATGATGGGAAGAAGGTTGACAAGTCGAAGGTGAGATGCTTTCGTTGTCATGAGTTGGGCCATTATGCTACTAATTTCCCAAAGAAGAAGTCCAAGAAGGGATCCGGGGAAGGATCTGAAGGTGAGGCAGCCTCACTTGCTTCACAGTTTGAGTTGGATTTCACACTCTTCGCATGTATGGTTTCATCCATGATGGGAAGTACTTGGTTTCTTGACAGTGGAGCTTCTTTCCACATGATCGGTGACAAGAGTTTGTTCAGTACTTTGGAGGAGAATGATATCCAGATACTCATAGCGATGGGTAATGATGAGAAGTATAGTGTCTCAGGTGTAGGCACGGTTATTTTTCAGAGGGAGCATGGAGCTCGCCTTACCTTGACCGATGTCAAGTATGTACCAGGACTGAAGAGAAACTTGGTGTTGATTGCGATGCTGGAAGATAGAGGCTATGATGTAGTCTTCAATAAGGGAAAGGTTTTCCTTAGACACATAATCACTAGACAAGTGAAGCAGATTGGTTCACGGGTCAAGAACCTCTATGCTCTTGAGGTTTAAGATGCATGCAAAGCCTTGAGCAGCGAGGCAACTGATGGAGACTTGGTGTTTGAGAGGGAGCATATATTACCTCTTAACATGCAGAACCAAAAGAAGTCTCAGACGATTGTGGAGGAGCCACGATTGGTGCAGCAACTTCAGGAGGTTGTGGAGCAGCCACAACAAGGCAAGCTAAAAGGAGATCGAGTAGAGAAATCTACTCATGCAGAGACCTCCAGTAGGGGGAAACTTCGAGCCAGGTGGGCTAAGGGATCGCATGCAGCCATACCTCCAGGTAGGAGGTGGGGTGATTTGGATTGATCGTCCCAAGGAGTAGGGGCAGGATCCTTGAGGTACCCAACCTCTTGGATGAGACCTTGCTACGGGAGCCTCGATGTGGAGTAGCAGGAACTGACTGATTGGGTAGAGACAGATGCGGATGGAGTGGAAGAGAGAGCGACAGTGCAAGGAATCCCAGGACAGTGCATAACATGCAGGCTACAGCAATGCGAGAGGCACAAGTGTTTTGCACAGTGCTAGGTGGCACAGAGAGGTGTGCAATGGTGCCAGATGCATGGAGATGTTGCAGTAGCGCAGATGTCAGAGAGGGAGCACTTGTCAGTAGCAGGTAGAGATTTAGCATCAGAGTATGTTCCTAGCCCAACGGAGTGGTCAGTTGGGAGTGTTTTTTTTCCAAGTGTTGTTGGAGCAAAGTGGAGCAGGCAGATGTGTTGCATGCAGAACATTCCAAAGTTACAGGATCGGGTTTGAGAGGAAGCCTTTCTTGTTGAGAGGGAGTGTTGAAAAGTGTGAAACAAGAAATGCTTGTTGAGAATGCAACAAGGTGATGGAGCTTAGTGGAAAGGATTCGCCTTCACTAAGTGGGCCCACAGGCAAATTATGGTGCAAAGTCTATTTTTGGATCACAGCAGGAGTGATTAGAGTCTATTTTGTTGCTAGTCAAAAATAGAAAAGTCAAATATTATTGTCTCATAATAATATTTAGATTATAAACTTTATCCTATCCTCTTGGAGCACTTCAGTTTGAGCTACAGATGTGGCACATGCAGCTGTCAGAAGGAAATATGCTTTCTTTGTGAGTCAGTTGAGCTATTGCATGCAGGACATCAGTTAGAACTCATGTGGTTGAGTTCTGTGGAGTTTGATGAACAGTTAATGGAGTTGTGTTCAGTTTGACTTAGTTGAACTAGTTGTATTTAGTCTAACTGATCAATAGACTAAGTGATGAGTTGTGTGAATTAGTTATTAATTAATTCACTAATTATTAACTCATAATGCAACTGAAGAATATATCAGTTAACTCAATGCATGTACAATTCAGTGGAGACAGGTGTTAGAGGTTGAGATTGCTATCAGTTGTGCATGAGATTATGCACATGCATGGGATTGAGTTATGCCAATGATCTCTGCGTAGTGTGGGCCAATACCAAGTGAAATATAGCTTGTGCTTACGTGATTTACAGTGTGGGTGATTTTCACAAGGTAAATAGGAGTTTGGATCAACCATTCTTATTCATTCTCTTGCAGGATTATGCAGTGGAGGCAGGCAAAGCAGCGGAGGAGATTTGGAGATCAGATCTGAGCTGTATTATGTGTAACAGGTGGAGATAGTGCTGGATACTTGTGAGGAGCATTGTACTATGTTTGTTACATGTTCTCAATCAATATAATATACAGATAGTTGGGGTTTTTAGCGAGATGCTTTCCCAGGGAAAATACCGTGTTGATATGTGTTATTGATGCTTCTATGTGTGCATGTTATTGTTTCTGCTTCTGCAAATTGATGATCAACGTAGAGGAGGTTATGTATTATGCATGTATTCTGCAATAGTGTATAATTGGGATAATCTCTGTTGAATATGTGTTTATTATTCAAAATTTCTACACCAGGTTGTGAGCTTCATTAAGAAAGGTTTGTAAAGGAGTAGCTGGTGAGATCTCTCATCTTACTTGAGTTAATCATGAGTTTTCCACATTCAGTCAGCAACTCATTTTGTCTTTTTCTTCCTCTTTTCCTACTTGAATTTTTGGAAGAGTGCCCCGGTGTTTCCTCCTTTGTTTTCATCCCTCTATTCTCTTAGCTATCATGGTTTCTCTTGACTCTAGAGCCCTTCGATTGGGATCTCCAGAGGAAGATTTGTTGAACCCTGTCAAACTCCTCCTTGGGCAGGGAGTCAACCCCTTTGGCAATACCCTACTCTAGAAATTTTTCTAGATCTAAGTTCTCCCTCTCAAGAATCTCCTACAGTTCATGGTCCTCCATTCCCGCCTCACTTGGGGTCATCTCATGGTCCCTACTAAGCTCCATAATGCTTGGTAGATCATCCTTTTGTTGGTTGTTCTCTGGTATATCCTCCATGCTAGCATCCCTATCCTTCTCATTGGTATTAGTCTCTACTTCCTGGTTTGCCTCATTGTTTCCATCTTCTTCTTCTAAGATTTTGAAACTATTGTGTCTCAGTTTCCCTTCCTCGTTGATTTTATTTTGGTACCATTTTCCTCCTTTCCCTTTACCCCCCACTTTAGTGAAACCCTCGGGATCTTTGCTTGTGGTGGTTTTTGTGTTGCTCTCCAGTTTGTTTGATGGGAAATCCCTATATAGGTGCCCGTGTTCATGGCACTTGCGGCATCTGAATGGGACATGTTCATAGTCTACTGCTTGCACCCATTCTTCATCATACACTTCTAAAATGGTCTCGTCTGGAAGTGCCCTAGATAATTCCATTTCCACACAGATCTGGGCGAAAGAAGTGTATTTACCTCTTAGAGTCGCATCCGATATTTTTATAAAATGCCCTAGTTTATTACCGATAGCCTTTAAAGACTCCGACAGCCAATAATCTAAAGGAAGGGAGTATAGTCTTATCCATACTGGTACTGAAGTGAACGTTTCTCGTTCTGGGACAAAATTCATCACCCATGGTCACATGTAAAGGCCTGCAACAACGTAAAAATAGGGTCCTCCCTCGAACACTTTGTCTTTATCTTCTAAGCTCATGAACACCACCGTAAAGAAGCCCTTGGATCCAAGGTGAAGGTTTATTTCCCCCTTCGGTTTCCAGTGGTTCCTTATCCATCCGTGTAAGGCCTTTTCCATCAACCAAATTCCCATAAATTTGCATATAACCGCGTGTTCCGCCATGTGTTCTCTGTGCACCTATGGCGCTGGGTCACTTAAAACAACTCGAGGAATAATGGTTGACTTGGGTTTATAGACCCCTGTCGCACTCATAGGTGCAGCTTTCTGACTGCTTCCCTCTTTCCTTTTCTCCCTGCTATCTTCTACATGATTTTCTTTCTGTTCGTGAGGTTTGATATTTCCTGTGTTAATATCCTCAGTTATCACCTCTGGTGGTTTCTTGAAGCGATGCAGACCATTTCCCTTACTTCTATTCGCAGCTATTTGACTACAGGAGGGAGCAGAACTCCCTCCTCCATGACCCACCATGGTTACCAACAGCCAAACCCTAACCCAAACCCTAGTTCAGATTGTAGAGCCTGTTCCCTCCCTCTCGTTCTCGACACCAAAATGGAGAGGGGTTTATAATAATAATCGCTAAGGTTTAATATTATTCCCTTGGGTTAATAATTCCTTGGATTTTTAGTATTAATCTCTTGGGTTTATTATCTTTTGGGCTAATATTATTTCCTTTCGTTCATAATCCCTTGGGGTTTTAGTACTAAACCCTAGGTGTATGAACCCTTACATTATTAAAGTGAAGGGATTGATATTATAAACCCAAGGGATTAATACTATAAACCCAAGGGAATATAAATTCTATGGTTTTTAGTAATAATCCCTTGGGTTAATATTATTCCCTTGGGTTTATAATCCTTTGGGGTTTTAGTATTAACCCCTTGGGTTTATTATTCTCTTGGGTTTATAATATCAATCCATAGAGTTTATTAGTCTAAGGGTGTATATTCCTAGGGTTCATATTTATATTACATAATTTCAAATTAAATAATAATAAATAACATTTAATATTAAATAATTATTATTATAAAGAAATAATTATTATTAATTATAATGATAATAATAATATTTTTAATGCAATAGTGTTTTTTGGGTAGATAGAAATGGTAGTGTTTTTTTGGTATATAGAAATGGTAGATTTATCAATGGTAGATACAAATGAAGCCTCCGGCTTATATCAACCACATTAATACTTTTAATTTGGTTGTGCTAGTTGTTTAGAATTGGGTATAAGGTAGGAAAATCCAAGCATTGGGGAAAGCAATCGGTTTTGGAACATCTTAGAAGATTTTATGGTTGTTTTGGTTCTCGCTAATATTGCTCTCCATTGTTTAGTTTTAGAAGGGTTGAGTATTGCTCTTGTTAAGGGGCCTATGGAACTTTGTCATAATCGTAGCCTTTTTGAAAGTAATTCTAGCTAATGCCCCTTTGACCTGTCATGTGAAGAAAGCAACTATTGGGCTGTGGTCATTTCGTAATCATAGGGGTTAAGTGGGGAATCTTGATAAAGCACTCGAGAAATGGAAGGTTGTAGACATGTTGTGTCATGGCGCCACACTAGTGGTGACTTTCAACCACACGTGAGCACGATGCGAGTCTACCTAACATTTGTCACTACTCAAGTTTATGGACTATGCCTAACCTCCAACACTTAGTTAATTTTCTTCAAGTGTTAATAATGCAGTGGAATTACAATTATACTTCATTCATTTATCTTCAATGTGGAGCGGAAATAAACATGTACAAAGCATACATAAAGGGAGGAGAAACTCCGAACAGTTCGCCCAAAGCACTTATAAAATCCTCTCAACAACATTTTACAAGTTACAATTATTTTTACAGTAGTGTAGCGATATCTCCACTGGTTCACTGGTTCGTACAGCCTGCCATGCAGGCCTACCTGATCCTTGTTTGTCTGTGCAACCTTCTACCCTATTTATGAACTCCTATGCCCCCTTTTGTGCAGCTCGTAGTGACCTCTCATGCAGTACCCACACTGTAGTGGCCTCCGCCCACATTGTAGTAGCCTTTTCCTGCCTGTAGCAGCCTGTCGTGCAACACCCTCATTGCAGTGCCTGCTTGCAATGGCCTCTCATGCAATGCCTGCACTATAGCGCCCTTTGCCCGCTTGTAGCGGTCTTTCATGCGGCGCTCGCACTGTAGCACCTGCCTGTAGCGGCCTCTTATGAAACACTAGCACTATAGCACCTGCCTGTAGAGGTTTGTGCCCATCCACACTGCAGAAACCCTGGAATATTCCCAACGATATCTTATAGCATGTCGACTTGCCTGACCAAGCCTCACTCTACCCAATACACCTTTGGTTCAGTTACCTTGTGAATCTCCTTATTCACCCTTGTTTTGAACTGCTTGGTCAACTTGGATGATGGGTTAAACAAATGTCACCTATGTTTTATTTATACGACCTTCTTGACAACTGAATTTCCAAGAGTCGCATCCCTTCATTCATGGTTGGGTTGGCCTAAACGTATGTTATCCAACCGACATGTCCACACGCTCTCGAGTGTACCCCTTCACCTTGCCTTAAGTCAAACCTTGTGTTTCCGGGTGGACGCCCTCACTTGTCTACATGCACCCACTCGTCCATACACATGTCGGTCGTTTTCCCAAGTCGCATGCTCGTGTCGCCTCCATAAAACGTAAAAAAAAATTATCATAAAAAATATTTATAATAAACATACTACCATTGCAGATAACTTATATAATAAAATTAAAAAATAATAATTAAAACTTAAATTATAGATTTTTTGGTGTTTTTCAAGGGTTTTCTTGGTGGTTTTCTAGGTTATTTTTTGTGGTTTTCAAGGATTTTCTTAGTGGTTTTTTGTGGTTTTCATGGTGGTTTTTGTGATTGCTTTTTGTAGTTTTTGTATGTTAGTTTTTTTTGTAAATTTTATTTATTTTATTTTGCAAAAAAAAATTATATAAAAGAGACAAAAATGACAAATAACATACCTCGGCTTGAACCTCTGGGTCGTTGGCGGGGTTTATGGGTAGTTGGATTGAGTTCCACCATCTTGTTCGAGCTTAGAAATCTTTTATCGAACTCCTTTTCCTCTCGTAGTCTAAGCAAAATGACTTGCATAGGCCACGGCTGGAGTTTTTGTATCAGAAATAATGCTTGATCGAGATATATTTTTCGATCGAGCCGTTAACTTTGGTTAGAAAATGGCTCCATTGAGGGTTTCTTTAAATGCTCGATCGAGCTATTTTTAAGTGCCTCAACAACTTGATCGAGCTATTTTTAAGTGCCTCAACAACTCAATCAAACACATAAAATTACTTGATCAAGCGCTTTAAATTGCTCGATCGAGCATCCTTTTTCACCAAAATGCGCCCTTATTTCTTCAAAAATGTTAACCCAAATCCATGCTTTGACCCACATGCTTATTCCATTAAATAACATTTTCCTTTAACATTTCAAAATACTTATAATATCCTTTGATGATGAGATCCTTAAAAGTATAACTACTCTTATTCATTGTGAATCTTTAAAATATTATCAAACTTTACTTTTTATAATATTTTTATTCAAACAATGAGAAAACCATATCATAACTCAATTGTCAAACTCGTGGTAAAGACAACCATCTCTAGTTGCTATCCATGAATGCAGGTTGACTCATCGCTCATCATTGTTATTCAAGGAAATCCACACCACCTAGAGTGACCTATTAATGATCTGTAAAAGGGCATGTTTTTGATCATTTAGAATAACCTACTAATAATCTGTAGAAAGACATTCTTTTGATCATTTGAAATGTCTCTGAATATTAAACCATTAAAAAAAATCTTAACCAAATAAAGCAATTTTAAAATAATTTTCTTAATATTTATTTATTTTTTTCAAATAATTACAAATTTACTACATCAATAATTAAATTTAAAAAAAAAAATCTTTTATTATTCGCAACAACTTGCACCCCTCTTCTTAACAAGTTAAAGCCATGTAAAAAGTAATGTCCACACATCAAACATCTTCATAGCAAGTTAGAGCCGTGTAAAAAATAAATTTCACACAATATGTTTTTCGGACTTTTATTATATTCATTCATACTTTTTCAAATTTAATACAATTTAATAAGGCCGATAAATTTTCCCAATTCAATATATCCCATCACCTCTTGCGTGGCAACCTAATCTATTTTCTTTAAAATGAATTCAAGAACATTCATACGTTCATGTTGTTTCAAATGTCAAATTCGATCCATGGTGATAAACTAGGCTTGATTAGAGCATTCACTAGGCTTGATTAGAGCATTCACAAGGAAATACAGAAGAAATAAAATGTTGTTTTTACATTGTTATAATTGTAATGGTTTTTTACATTATTATAATTATAAAAATCATTACGTCAAAATTTATTTTTTAATATTTTAATATTATAATTATAATATTTATATTTAAATATAATAATAATTTAATTTTAAAATAAAAAAATTCAAACTAAATATTAAATAACATATAAAATGAAATAATTAAAAGTTTTCTATACACATTAAATAGGATTAAAACATAATTATTTTTTTAGAAAATTATTGGACAAGGATCATGATATAAAAAGAATAAAATAAATCGGCTCTTTGCAACAATTGTTTCAAATTCAATGTGATATATTTTTTAAAATGGAACAAATGTGAGTGTTTTATTAAAAAAGAGGCTGAGATTTGGCCTTCAACTATTACAATGCTTTAGAATCACCAATATCTCTTATAGGTTTGTAATTGAGCATGGTGATTAATCGAAATCTTCAAGCGAGAACTTTGTCATACAAAAAAATTGTTCCCTTTCGAGCTAAATTTTTCCCAAAAAACTCACAAAGATCCAAATGCATTTTCTTTTCATTACTACTTACTGAAAACTTTTTTAACTTCTCGTTTTCCCTGGCGAGACGTTTTTGCCTTTATTTCCAACTTGGATTCAATCCGTGTCTATTAGTGGATTTGTGGCGTTGCTTTTTAAGAGTGTTTTTTTTGTCTTTATCACTTTGTCCATAGACCAGATTAGCCCAAGCGATTGTGTTTTCATTCCTATTTCTTGTAAATTCGACGGGGGATCTAGAGTTCATGGGCGTTTTTTGAACTTGTTCCTCCTTTGTTTCTGAATTTAGGGGATCCTTTTTTACTTGTGTTTCTTTTTTGTTGTCCTTTTCTTCCTCTGACAAATATTCTTTGTCTTCTTCGTGATTTTCTTTTCTTCCATATCCTAGATATCTTCTTCCTTTTGTATAGTATAATGTTTTCTCTGAGCACCTTCCCACCACTTGGCCTCTGGTTGCTTTTCCCACCTCTATTATTCTTTAGTCTCTTTGGATAATTCTTTTTTACATGCCTTGTTTCATAACATGCGCAACATCAAAATGAAACATTTTCATAATCAAGCTTTTGAAACCATACATACTATGTTGTTGTTAGGTTGATCTCTGTAAAAATACCCCACCTTATTCTCGGTGAAGTGTTACTTACAAACCCAACTTCCCAATGGTAGTTAAGAAATGGGGTAATATATATAGATATATGTATATATATTACCTTTCTCCAAGTTTTCAAAACTCAAAACGGATGTCACCATTGTACTCATCTTGGTGATACACTTTCAACAAATAAGGTTTTTCCCAATTTAAACTCCTTGGTCACAAATTTTACTCCTTCAAAGTTTTATTTGTTTAAAAGTGTCACCTTTCCATGATGCCCACATGGCACATTACTATCCTACCTTGTCATCTGATCATGAGGTGCACTTTGGTGCCACATACCTCATAATTCCTCCTATGTGAAGTTCCTCGACTCAATTCCAATTATATTACATATATATACAAACGACCTTAACTATGAGTCATCCAACACCCCAATTATGCATTACGAATGATGGTGGACATATGTTAGTGTTATTCCCGTGATGTTATCGCTATAAGCATTGTTAGGACCTTGAGTCGACATCACCCTCCTTGGGTGAGTCAGGCACCCAACACAGGCGTATTTAACTAAAGTGCGACAGGCGCGCCCATGTGCAACGATGGAGCGATGGGCAGGCGCACCCCAAAACGTGTGATAGGCAGTCGTAATGGGCAGGAGCATCGGCAACCCGTGTAGCGGGAAACTGAGTGGGTGCATGCCTAGGTGAGTCAAAACGATGAGCGAGGAAGACTTGGCAGGTGCATTTGGCAAGTGCGAGGAGGAGTGCACACTTAGACGCACAAAACTGAGCGACAAGACAAGTGGAAAATTTGGCTAAGTGTTGAGGTCGATCGTGAAGAGTTTATAGCGGGTGGTGGGCAACACGATGTTTGTGGGCCAACGTGATGATGGGGTGTCATGGTCGAGTTGGATGGGTCAGCTTGATAGGCCGAAGCCCCTCAAGCAACAAGATGAGCACCATATATATTATGGACGCGAGATGGAGGAAGGACATCAACCAATGAGCAACCATCTAGTCACAGGTTGAGAGATGGAAGTTTTGGTGAGCAGATTATAGCATAGTATAGAAATCGATGGAGGAGTGGATGAGCCCACAGGGCGGGTGGGTCTAGTGAACGAGTAGAGTTCGGGTCAAGTAGTGGTGACTGCAGGGCGAGCATACCGCAGACCTTTAGCAACGTGTAGCATGGAGGTCGGGTTCAGTCGAGTTGGTGTAGTGGCGAGCACTAGGCGTTGCGAGTGTGTAGCGACACGAATGGGCGTAGAATGTTATGAACATGCAACAAGGTTAGGTGTGACATGTGAGTAGAACCAGTCGAGTGACTATAGTCAGGTCGTGCAACAGGTTGAACGTGTGGACCCAATGGACATGCTGACCCATGCAGAAAACTGTAAAAATAGGTCGAGGTAGTTTTCCTCCCTATGATGTAGCATTTGTAAACAGAAATTTATAAATGATTTTATAAATAATTAAAGTGTTGAAATGATGTCTCTTTCATATTGTTGTAGTTGTTTAAAGTTATTAATTATGCACATAACTATTGTAAAGAAATTATTGAAGTTGAATGTAGGTATAGTCTAGAAAACATAATGGAAAAAGATAAGTGTAAGTGTTTAAGTAGTGCCACATGTTAATGCAATCGGGAAAAATGAATTGGGACCATGACAGATGGTATCAGAGCTAGTACAACAGAAGGATGTAGAGACCGAAGATGTATGCAAACCAAAGTTTTGGAGAAAAAAAAAATTGGCTGCATAGTTTGGGGTTTCTTGACTTGGAGACTCATGGAAGGACCGTCCAAGCCTTGGTGGACACGAGTGCCACACATAATTTTATGACGACAAGGTTAGTGAAGGAAGTTGGGTTGTAGATTCTTCCAACCAGTGTGGAGGTCAAGGCAGTGAACTCGAAGGCTAAAGTGTTGGGATTGGCAGACGAAGTGCCAGTTGGAATTACAGATTGACTAGGTTGTTTGGACTTTGTGGTGATGGAGATGAATGACTTTTACATGATATTGGGGAAGGATTTTCTAAAGGGAAACAAGCCAATTGTTGTCCCCTTTTGCAATGAGATCATGTTTATTGGAGACACATGGACGTAGGATTTACTTACTCACCAGTAGAGAAGGGAAGTGAAGGTGTAGCATGTTTCTACACTAACTATGAGTAGGGCGATGCGAGATTCAGATGTTGAGACATATACGACAATCATCAGGGAGGTTGAGGATGATGATGGAGTGGGGATGCCTATTCCAGCCGAGATTTCTGATGTATTGGACAAATATGCAGATTTGATGCCCGATGAGTTGCCAAAAGTACTTCCACCGAGACGTGCAGTGGACCATAACATTGAGCTAGAGCTAGGGAAGCAACCTCTGGAAAAAGCTCCTTATTGTTTGTCAAGACCGGAGTTGGAGGAGTTGAAACAACAATTGAAGGATTTGGCTGATGCAAGTTTCATATGACCTTCAAGGTCCCCATATGGTGCTCCAGTATTGTTCCAGAGGAAGAAAGATATGAATGAGTTGCGGATGTGATGTGATTATCATGCTCTTAAAAAGTAGATGATAAAGAACATATACCCTTTGCCACTTGCTGTGGATTTCTTCGACAAGCTTGTGAAAACCCGAGTGTTTTCTAAGCTAGACTTGAGGCATGGGTATTATCAGGTGCAGATAAAAGAGGGGGATGAGAAGAAGACCACGATTGTGACGAGGTATGGGAGTTTTGAGTTCCTTGTCATGCCTTTCGGGTTGTGAAATGCTCCTACTACTTTTTGCACTTTGATGAATGATGTTTTGCATCCATATTTGGATTCGTTCATAGTAGTATACTTGGATGACATCGTGATATTTAGTGATAAGATGGAGAATCATAAGAAGCACATGGCTTTGGTATTTGAGGCACTGAAGAAGAATCATTTGTACTTGAAGAAGTCGAAGTTTATGATTTCCTAGACCGATATTTCATTCCTTGGACACATCATGGGTCAAGGTCACATACAGATGGAGCCCAACAGGATAAAGGCGATTAAGGATTGGGCCGAACCGAAGAATGTCCATGATATGAGGGTGTTCTTTGGGATGACCAATTACTAGTGGAAGTTTGTATAGGGGTACTCCAAGGTGACAACACCACTGACAAACCTTTTGAAGAAGGATAAGCGATGGAATTACACAGAGAAGTGTCGAGCAACATTTGAAGATTTGAAAAAGAGGATGGTTACAACACAAATACTGAGGATACTTGAGTTCGAGAAACTGTTTAAGGTGCACATTAATGCTTCATTTTTTGCGATAGGGGGAGTACTCTTATAGGATGGGCATCCGGTGGCATATGAGAGTTAGAAGTTGGAAGATAGAGAGTGACATTATTCGGTTCATGAGAAGGAGATGACTATGATCATCCATTTTTTATAGGCATGGAGGCATTAATTGATTGGGAAGCCTTTTGTTGTCAAGACTAACAATGTTGCAGCGAGTTATTTTTCATCCCAACCGAAGTTTTCAGCAAAGCCGACTCGTTGGCAGGACTTCTTGGCAAAGTTTGACATGACTATTGAGTATAGACTAGAGAGACTCAATGCATTTGCAGATGCCCTCAGCAGGAAGGGAAAGTTAGTTGCACTTGAGGAGGGAGAGGACCGGGCTAAGCACAGTAGGAGTCGAGTACAGATGATCGATAAGATGAAGAGTAGAATTCGAGCTAGTTTGGAGATCAATATTCAAGCGAAGAGAATTCTGAAGCAGGTGAAGGAGGGGAAGACTCAAAAGTTTTTCCTATGAGATGGAATCTTTTTCTATGGGAACCGACTTTACATTCTGAAGTCATTTGGACTTAGGGGTCAACTCTTGAAGGAACGCCATGATTCTTGTTGGGATGGGGTACCCTGGGTCAATTTTGGGGTTAAAATAACCCAAGTTTTGATATATTTTTGTAACTAATGTAAAGTCTCATCGATTTGTGGATGCAGAGCATGTAGATGATTAGGAGTCAAAGGGGTTTTAGCCCCTTGTTCATGTAATGTGTGAGTTGATTTTGAGATCCAACCATGGTCCGCGGACCATGGAATTATATGAAAAAGGTTATAAATAGGTGTGTCTTAGAGAGTCTAAGGCATGTCTATAGAGATCATGTTAGTAATGGGTCAGTAGAAGAGCAATGTTAGCACGGAGAAGTGGGTTAGATAGGAGAGGAAGGCTCTGCAACTGAGTGCGCAGAGGCCTATGTAGAGTCTGCAGCTGAGTGCATGGACCCCTGCAGTTGAGTGCGCAGGTAGTTTTAAGTCTGTAAATCTTAATTGAAGATAAACAAAGAAAGTTACGGAAGAAATCATGTGTATATCTGTTTATCTATCTTTACTTCTGTTTAGGATATATGTTGTGGATGAATAACGTGTTTATGAAATATTGATCTAATGATGCGCGATTCTCTTGAATAAGTCTTAATAAATCTACGCAATGCTTATTAAGTACTTTCGCGAAGACTGTGATGAATTTTGTTAGGTTTACTAAATAAATTAAGTAGATCTGCGTTAACACTAATTTAGGATTTTTCTCTAATGCACGTAAGTGGATAACTCAACTGTTAAGGGTTGCAAAGGTTGATCGTAGACCTTTATGAAGGTCTGAAGGTTGTTTCATTAGATTTGTAGTACCAAGCCCTAAGGACTTATCAATCTGCGCGAAGGAAGATTTGAGGTGCTAAAATACATCACACTCACCTCTCGATGCAGAAACTTGGTTCTTGCATCCTAGCATACTGCTTCGGGTGAGACTAGAGCCTGCGCTACGCGGGTTTTTGCTGAAAGGGCCAACAGTGTAGGGATTTTTTCGTTGGTGCAACTAACTCTGAACCTAGGTCGAGACCCCTAAGCCAACAAATGGTTTCATTGTCGGGACCTGGATCTGCTTGAAGGAGATGTGTGATGTCACATCACTGGAACCTCACGAAGAAAGAAATTGAAAAGTGGTTGGATAGAAAGATTCACGAATTCGTGGTGCAATAAAACAAGAATCCATGCCTGTCAAAAGAAAAGTGGTTGAACATGTATCTATATACAAAGATACACAAAATCTTATTTTTCACTTTTCCCATTGAACAGTACGAGTGGTTAGCTAAATTGATAGCCAGCCAAGGATGGTGGAGCTTGATAAACCTATAGTTTGGACTCCTGAATTAGTGCGATGATTAGAAGCCTCTGAAAGTGAGATCGCACGGGTTGTTGATCATTGGCTTGATCGGATTCTAGGAGGATTTGTTACAAAATTCGCAGTCGACACTTTAGTAAGTTATAGTGAAGCAGAGCGACGAGTTTTCAAGGGACCGCGAGGTAATTATTTAAGGTATTTAAATACTAGGATTAAAATGTTGTTATGTGAAAAAAAGGTTATGCCATTTCCTTGATATTCAGAGTTACGCGAAGTGGAAGACCCTTTAGAGACTGAGAGAGATCAGGTCCTGAATATAGCCTGTTGATTGGACCTCCTTCGAGCAACATTGAGGGAGCAGTATAGGCCTCACCACAGAGTTTTGTCTAGATGATAACGCCGAGTTTTCTGCGGACACATCATCCATCCACTCCACCTCCACCTCCACCGCATAAACCTTCGCCCACACCTCCACCACCACCACCCATAGAATCAAGAAAGAGCTTTGCGTTGGTTGCTAAGGATGCACCTGATTATCGTGCATCTTAGTTATTAGCACCTGGCATTCTTCTATAGTGTGGTCAATATGGTTATAGTATTGAAATGATGGGCGTGTCTAATTTTTGCACTCCCCTGCATAGTGCCCTAGTGTTCTGCAGTTGTAACAGGTAACCTGTCCCTGACCTCTACTAGGCCCTCCTCCTGCTCGGCCTCGTCGTCGCCCCTGATATCCTCCACGCGCTCCTCCAGTGCCCTGCTCTGGAGGCTGATCTTCTGCTTGCATCCAGTATGTAGGTGTTCTTTCCATCATCATCTCATAGCTACAACAGTGGCGCTCATCGTGTCCCAATGATTTGCAGAAGTTAGAGAACAACCGCTGCGATGTCTGGACGAACTTTTGAAGCAAATGGCAATTATCCGTCGCAAGTTGTCCAGCAACCTGAAAAATAGTGCACCATAGTGCAGCCCCCATGCTCAGTCCTGCTGGAGCTTCTGGCCTCAGGGGAATTGGTCCCCCTCTTGTAATATAATTCGCGAATACGGGAAAATGGTCTTTATCGTGCCCCTGGCTTTTGCACTTCAAACACCAGACTTCCATATGCACCTCTACTTTAGTCTCCTTGTCTTTCTTCAAGCTCTGCAATTCCAAGCAAAGGCTCTGTAACTAGGAGTGAATCTGCTGTACCCCCAAGATCACATCCTAAATGGGTGTTGCATGCAACCTCATTGCAATTTCCAGGGCTTCTACCTGAGTTCCTATCTTTTGTTGCGACAGAGAAATCCTCAGGTGGGGCAAAAGCGAAGCTATAAACCACTCACGATGCTGACCATCAGTGAGGTGCATGTTAGCTTCTCGAATCACACATTTAAACCTTTGATCTAATTCCTAGGGCGTCTCATCAACCCTCATCATCCTTAAATCCAACTACTCACTGTGAGTCAGACTTAGGCTTACTAAACTCTTTGTTTAAAGCAACCTTAGTTTCTGCTAGAGTTGCAAGAGGATTATCAGAACAATACTTAATATATCAAGTCAGCGCGTGATCCTGTAGAGCGGTGACCAATTGTGCCTTCTTCATATTTTCATCAATAATCTATTGCGTTGTTGACACATCATTCACAACAAACCAGAACTGTTATGTATCTTCGCTCCCTATGCCCTTGAAAATCGGGAGCTTCATTGTATTCGACATGTTGAATGGTGGTGGTGGTGGTGGAGGTGAGGATGGGAAGTGCATGCCTTGATTCTGAAAAGGTGTGAACTAGAGAAACAAGCTGGATCGAGGAAAAAGCAGAAAGCCCAGAAAACATAGGTTGATCCCATGGTGCTCACAGAAAGTGATCTTGATGATATCGGTGATAAAGTTAAGGACACCGAAATAGAAGTACTGTAACATTACATGCAGACTTTGGGAGGAGTACATAAGGATCTCCGATTTGCAGCTCCAAGCAACCAAGATCCAAGAAGATGTTGGGAAGGCGAGTGGCGCACAAGGAAGTTTGGCATGGGGTAAAAGTATAACCACGGAGATGGTTCCGTGGTCGTAGGATGTGCGAGTCTTCCCCTTGCTTGTAGGTTCAGTCTGTGCCAACACTAAGGAACAATGCGCCCTCCTTGACAAGGTCACAAATATGGGCCTGAACCTTGTCGCGATATCACTAGAGTCATTGCATGCATTACTACAGGGATTCATGGAAGAGATTTGCATCAGGGAACAACAAGCACTCAGTGTTGTTAGCGAAATCAAAGCCAATAATCAGCAGATGTTCGTTGAAAAGATGTAGGTTCTGCAGGGGAAGGAGGCACTCTAGGCGTACAGTTCATGACTAGAGTCAGTGGTCGTAGAGGCATGCAAGACAATGTCTGAGCTTCATATCCTCGAGGACGCACAGCCAGAAGCAAAGATCTGAAAACTAGTTGTTGGTGTGTCCGAAGCCAAATATGAGGTTAACTGAGTTCAG
The DNA here is from genome assembly GCA_031772625.1 of Pinus tabuliformis. Classification (NCBI taxonomy): domain Eukaryota; kingdom Viridiplantae; phylum Streptophyta; class Pinopsida; order Pinales; family Pinaceae; genus Pinus; species Pinus tabuliformis. Next base: position 693,900,455 of record CM062812.1, on the reverse strand, counting down.
TTTGAACTAAACATGAATATCACTGAGCTGCAATTAAAGTTGCAGCTGATGACTCCACCGGACGTCCAGGAGCAACGCGGAGCTGCGATCAAGGAAGGACTAGCCACTCTAGATGCCACAATTGCAGATTATACAATATTATTTGAGCAATCCTTGGAGTTGGTAACAAATGTGCAGGAGGATTTGAACCTGCTGACACTGAATACAAAGACTAGGGAGCTGCAGTGGCAGTATGATGAAGTTAGGGCAATGACACGATCCATCGCACCAGTGCAACACCTTGCAAAATTACATGAGGGTAAGCAGCTCCTAGCGCAGGTAGAGGAAGCACAAAAGAAGTAGGCCTTGCTTAAGGCTGGGCTACAACCTTGGTTAGAGGAGGCTTATCAGGTGAGGACCACTATTCAAGATAAGCTAAAGGGCTTGCAACAGACATAGAAGACAATGAGGTTGGTCGCAAAAGGACCAACTACAAAAACGTTAATCGAGGAGGTCAAGCAGGAAGCTACGCATAGCACTATCAAGGTTGCAGTAATTCAAGTGGAGCTAGGGGATCTTCGCAACAAGATCGCAACGCCAACCGAGTGGCTCGAGGGTGAGTCACGATATTTGCGTTGGGGACTTGTTGGGATGGGGTCCCCTGGGTCAATTTTGGGGTTAAAATAACCCAAGTTTTGATATATTTTGTAACTAATGTAAAGTCTCTATGATTTATGGATGCGGATCACGTAGATGATTAGGATTCAAAGGGGTTTTATCCCCTTGTTTATGTAAAGTGTGAGTCAGTTTTGAGATCCACCCATGGTCCGCAAACCATGGGATTGTATGAAAAATGCTATAAATAGGTGTGTCTTAGAGAGTCTAAGGCATGTCTATAGAGATCATGTTAGTAATGGATCAGTAGAAGAGCAGTGTTAGTGCGGAGAAGTGGGTTAGATAGGAGAGGAAGGCTCTGTATCTGAGTGTGCAGAGGCCTATGTAGAGTCCACAACTGAGTGCGTGGACCCTGCAACTAAGTGCACAGGGTAGTTTTGAGTCTATAAAGCTTAATTGAAAATAAATAAAGAAAGTTACTGAAGAATCCTGTGTATATATGTTTATATTTGTTTACTAATGTTTATGATATATGTTGTGGATGAATAATGTGTTTTTGAAATATTGATGTAATGATGCACAATTCTCTTGAATAAGTCTTAATAAATCTATGCAATGCATGTTAAGTAGTTTCATGAAGACTGTGATGAATTCTGTTAGGTTTACTAAATAACTTAAGTAGATCTGCGCAAACACTAATTTAGGATTGTTCTCTAATGCGTGTAAGTGGATAACTCAACTGTTAAGGGTTTGCAAAGGCTGACCGTAGACCTTCGCAAAGGTCTGAAGGCTGTTTCAATAGATTTTCAATATCGAGCCCTAAGGACTTATCAATCTGCACAAAGGCAGATCTGAGGTGTTAAAAGACATCACAATCATCTGTGGAGGTAAAAACTTTGTTCTTGCATCCCCCCATACTTCTTCGGATGAGACTGCAGCCTACGCTATGCAGGTTTTTGCTGAAAGGGACAATAGTGGAGGGATTTGTAGGTTGGCACAACTAACTCTGAACTTGGGTCAGGACCCCCTAAGCCAACAATTCTCCATGGGCTGGCCACCAAGGATAACATTGTTCTTTGGCATTGTTGGAGAGAGGGTACTTTTGGGAGAAGATGAGGGAGGATGTAGAGGAGTATGTGCATGCGTGCATCATTTATCAGTAGTAAAAATCAGATAACCAGAGACAAGGAGGATTGTTGCAACATTTATTCATTCCAAAGAGATCATGGATGAGTGTTTCGATGGAATTCATCACTAAGTTACCACAAGTGTAGGGGTATAATGAAGTTATGGTCATTGTTGATCGTTTCTCTAAGTATGTCGTCTTCATTTCAACGAAGATACCATGTGGGGCCGAGAAGACTGTTGGGATATTCTTCAAAAATGTTGTGAAGTATTGGGGGAATTCCATTGAGTATTCTGTCTGATCGAGATCCATGATTTACAGGTAGATTTTGGACCACTTTCCTCAAGTTGCTCGAGACAGAGTTGCTATAGAATTCGAGTTACTATCCATAGACAGATGGGCAGACTGAACAGATTAATGCACTACTGGAGGACTACTTGAGAATATGTGACGACTGATCAGAAGAATTGGCTTGAGCTCTTAGATGTTGCCAAGTTAGCTACAATATGGAGAAGAGTTTCACAACTGGGTATAGTCCATTTGAGTTAGTCAATGGATAGGTGTCAGTTGCTCCACACAATATGCTACTGAGAGGATTTATGAGGAGTCCACATGCGAAGAGATTATTGACAGCATGGGAAGAGACCCTGAGATTATTGAGTTCACTTGCATGAGTTGTCGGCCTAGCCTTCAGGGCTATGACCTTCCATCTGGTGCCTGACATGCGGTGATTTATGGTATCCCGTACCATTGCAATACATTATACGATAGTGATCTGGTGTTCTCTGCTCACAGATATGTTATGAGGTTGCATGGGTTTACAACCTGACGCTTGGGGCTTTACCAAATGATTCAACACATAAAAATTTAACACAACTAGTGGATCGACCAACCTGCCATAATACATTTGTATTACATGATATATTTACTCACACACACATTACGAGTTATATCGGTTTATATGTCCAGAAAGATATGAATAAGTGAGTTTCTGCTTGTGCGTAGGTCAGACCTCTCAGCATAGGCTCACAACTAGTGAACCCTTATGGAACCACTCCGGCATTATAGGTCGCACCCAAACACGCAACTTTTCCTATACACATGAGAACAGATCCAATGCGCCCAACACAAGCTTGGGGATAATATAATATTTTTGTACTATTATTATTACACATATTATTGTGTATTTTCCTTCCACCATTTATGCAAAAGGTTCAACTACGTATTGGACCACATCCATGCTTATTATCAATTAAGCCAGGACTATAACCATTTTAGTACTTAGTTTGGCTACATTTTCACGTGTGTGTGTGTGTGTGTATATATATATATATATATATATATATATATATATATATGAGGTATTCACCATTTGCATTTTGCTGACTGCATTAAACTTTCAGGCATTATCACAGTCATGACGATGAGGACTATACACAGAGTGTATGTTAGTTATTCCCGCTAAATTACTAGTTTCACAAGGATGCCACATAACTCTTGTACATGCCTATTATGATTTCAGATTATCAAGGATTCAATGCATTATTCAGGAACAAAGATCAATGAGGTTAATACTATTTTATATACATCAATGCCTAACATTTTATTGCATCAACAACTTAATGACATATTAACCAGAGCGCACAACACTCACATAGATGTTCATATGTATGTGATTCCTGCATAAAGGACATTAATGTAAAAACCACTCAAGAGTAAGTATGAGACCTTAATTTTTTTATTTTTTTATTTTTTTTATTTTTTACAGGAGAACTATGATCCATTCATGCAATGGATACAACATTAATCTAATAGTCCAACTAAAACTTAATGATAAGGAGTACATATAAAACATTTATTTGGGAAAGAATTTGGGAAACTGATTTAGTGACAGCATTATCAGAATCTGGATTAGGGGAAAAAATTATCTTAAAAATGATCAGACATAATCGTGTTTGTCTCAGAAAAACGATCCCAATGCAACTCGTTTCATTGAAAACATAGTTCGTATGAGGAAGATAGAACCTACTAACCGCTTTTCCAAAAAAAAATACAGTCACTTCCTAGTCAGCAGTCCATACTGCTGACGTGGTAGGCGACTGGGCAGGGTCAACAGGTTGGTCAATGTCCAATCCGGGTTCAACAAGTGTCAAGTTGTGGTTGGTTTATGGTGTTGTGACATGGCATGTTATTACTAGTTTGCAGTGGACCAATGAGGAGGGGACAAGTGGCAAGCCTAGAGGCCACCACGTGTCCCTCCCCAAAAGACCGGTTATGCCACTTTATCAAAATTTTATGGCAGGCTGGGGGTTCGAATTGGGGACCTGCTCCAAACAAACTTCGTGACATACCATTGCACCATGCTATGTTTCTTAACATATAATGGTTTCAAATTAATGTTATCATTTAACCGTTGCGGAGTTGGCGGTAAAACTGTCGGCAATTACCACTAACATCTGACCACAATAACCAATCAACGGCTAACAAAAAAAGTGACTGTTGCACTAACTGTTAGGTAATCCCATGTGAACACCACACCATAACATGTAATGGTTACAGTTAACCAAACGACGGCCAGCATAACTACCATCTTAACCGTCGGCTAATAGTGACATGTGTCCACTCAAAACATCAGCTCAAACAGTTAGAAGAAACTGTGTCGACAAACCATAACCGCCCATGTAACCTCTTATGTGAGACCACCAGGGTTAACAGTCAGTAAAACCGTAGATTAGCGCTAATCATGTTTAGTGGTTAATTGAATCGTGCTATCCATAATTAATCCACCATTTAAGTGAAGTTTAATTTGGTGGTATATTTAGCAGACCACCCAAATTCGGCAGAAACTCCAAGTGTGGTGGAGTTAATTGGAGTTTCTCCAGTTTTAGTGGAGGTTTTCTAGGAGAAAGTAGTTTTGGTCATAACTGGAGCAAAATTCAACCAAATTGAGCTAAAAAAGAGGTGTTCCTAGCTAATTTGAATGCTATGAGTCCATTTAAGCAAGTTTTAGGAGCAATAGAGCATTGTAAACAACAAGTTTTTCCATTTTGAGAAAATACAAAGGCCCAAGACATGGAAGCTGGACTAAGTAGATGTAGCCTAGGAGGGGTGATCTCCTTTATCAAAACATTGTGTTAAGTGTTCTTCTGGATGGTTTGTTGTACATTTATTTACCATTGTTCAACACTTGTCTTTCATGATATTTTTCTCATGATTCTAACATAAAACTTGACAACCTGTTTTGATTCACAAACACCATAAGGGAACCTATGCACATGAAGCAATTGACAAGCATCTGTTTATAAATCTGAAGTTGAAATTAGCACAACAAAACTAACATTCAGTAGCAGATCAAGTTGGTATCAGAGCAAATGTTATTTGCTTAATTGCTTGAGTTTTGTGTAGGTAGGTGTTTAATGGTTGCAGATTTGTGAAGCTTTTTGATGCATTACAAGTGTGATGGCATCTTCAACAAGTGATGTTTCTAATCCATCTTCCTTAGCAAGATTCTGTGATGAAGATATGTTGCAAGAGCTAATCATCATGAGAGATATGGTGCAAGAGCTGCATGAAGATAGGAAGGAGAACACTATACTTCAAGAGAATTTGATGGCCATGAAGGAGGAGAAATAGGAGCTTCTTGAAAAGATGCATGAGATGGATATTCAACTCCATGATGCCAATGAAACCCTAGCCAAGTATGTGCATGAAAATGAGGTATGAAATTCAAGTTTATCTTCAATTTCCTCTCAAAATTAATGTTTTGGTGCTTTTGAAAGACACACTAGAGGAATAGGGTCCAAATTCTTGATGAATATGGGCTATGAAGGTAAAGGGTTAGGCAAACATGCATAAGGCATAGTTGAGCCAATTGTTGTTGAGGAAAGGCCTAGGTATTTGGGTCTTGGTTATGGACAACATGATGGAGAATAATCCAAAACCAAGGAGGCATATCAAGGTGTTCCAAGAAGAACTTTCATTACATGTTCATTACCTCAAGCTTGTGAAGTTTGTGTTCATGAGGAATGCAAAAGTTTTATACCCACTTTGCAAGAAGATGTTCATAAGCATGCAACTAGTGGAAATGGAAAACAAGGGGATGTTGAAAGCTCTAAGGTCATTGAAACCATTGTTGGTATTCTGAAGAGAGCCATTACCTCATCAAATTCACCTCCTGAAGAAGGCAACAAAGGTGAATGTGCAAGGTATAAATCTGCCTTTAGTCAAGTTTCTTTTGATTATGATAAACATGGTAACTCATCACATAAGATTTGGAGAAATTTTACATGCCATTTTTGTGGTTTGAATAACATACTTTTTTGAGGTATTGGAAGAGGATAGTTATACGTTGCAAACTTTCAAAACAAAAGGGACAGAAAGCCAAAGGTCCATTGGATAATAGAGACTATGTTGAAAAGAAGATGCAATTATTTTGCACTCATTGCCATAAGCAAGGTCATCGTGTAGACAAGTGTTGGACTTTGCACCCAACAAGTCATCCACGACATTTGAAGAAGGTGGAGAAATATTTTGGCAAAGATGGAAAAGATAATTCCATAATTGATGTGGGTCATGATGATACACATGATGAAGTGTAGTTGAAAGAAGCGCCATTGAAATGGTTTGGAAGGAGATGGTTAGATTTCTTAACCAAATGATGCTTTGCATTTATTTTGATAATTGATGCAAATAAGGCAAAATTTTCATTTCCTTATTGATGCATTTCCTTGTATTTGGATGCATTTCTTTTCTCCTGAAAGTATGTTACATATTTCATCAAGAAAGATGTTCAAAAGTGGAGTATGTTGACTCACCTTGTTGCAACAAATTTGGTTATTTCAACTCTTTAAGTACTCATACATACCAATGGGATTCTTGTACTTATGATTGTACTTGTGAGAGAGTTGAGAATTGTCATACATGCATGAGAGTTTGTGTGTGTGAATAGTGGAATTGTTTATAGTTTCATTGTGCTTGAACATGCATGAGTGATTGACTTGTGTTGGTTGATTGCTTTGTTAACATGTATGTTGTCAACTTCTGAATGTTGATTATTTGCACATGCATGAGTGTCGGCTTGTGTGGTAGAATGATTGTACATGTATGTTATATTGACTTGGAAGAGTTGATTTTGTCTCCAAAGATGAAATGGAGATGTGACGAATTGTTTCATGAAAATGTGGAATTCTTGTTGTAAATCGTTAAGTTGTTGTATATGCTTTTGCTTGACTTGAAAGTCAGTTGTTTGAAGAAGCATATATTGGTGACTTGTGTTTAGTCGATGTTTTATAACATCTTGGTGTATAAAAAGATGTGAGAGTACATGATGATGTTCACATGATGTGACATTTGTTTCTTTGAAGAAAAAAAAGGAAGAGGTCGTCAAGCTATATTCTTGCATGAATGTTTTTCAAACACCATTAGCTTTGAAAAACAAGATGAGTGTGTTTCTTGTGACAAGATGTCGAAGGATTTTGGAAGGTCCAAGATTGAGAAAGAGGCTCATGATTAGCCTTCATTCTCAAATCATGACATGAGCAACATGTTAATACTGGAGGATGATTGAATCAAGAAGCGAAAGTGGACAAAAGTGCCATATGATGTGTTGACACCAAGAAGAAAAAGAGATGGTGAATGCATTCTTCCAGATGTGGAATTTAGAACCGTGGAGGTAAAAGAATGATCATTTATTTTCTTTTTATTATTGATATTGGAACTCATTGTTGTAGTTCACTTAGATGAGATTAACTTGGAAAAGTGTTTTCCAAGGAGAAGCTTGCATCGAATGCATGTTTTGCAAAGGAGGAACATGATTCTCATAGGGAAGGCCATTAGTCAGCTTTCCAAGCACCGAGGAATTGTTTTGGTACACCAGGGTGTTTAATCAGCAAGCATCGAGCAAGTGTTGGATTGGGTCAACAACAAAAGAAGAACATTGGTTGAAGTGCCAATCCATTTGCAAGGCAAGGCATGTCAGCGAACCCAAGAGGTTATTATGGAGATTTCTCCAAGTAGAATCAATTGAAAGAACTTGGGAAGGAGAAGAGTATTCAACTCTCATGAGATAACCAACTTTTGTGGGTCCAAAAGCCTGTAAGTGGGAAGGAGTGATCAGAATCTGGATTAGGGGCAAAAATTAGCTTAAAAATAAAAGTCCTTGAAATCGTTTGAAACTTGAATGACCATGTCCATCTCATAAAAACAATCCCAATGCAACTTGTTTCGTTCAAAACGGAGTTTGTATGAGTAAGATAGATCCCGCTGACCGCTTTGCCAAACAGAAGAAATTAAAAAAAATAAAATTACAGTCACTGCCTATTCAGCAGTTCGTACTACTGACGTGGTAGGTGACTGGGTAGGTTCAACAAGTTGGTCAATGTCCAATCCGTGTTTGACAAGGGTCAAGTTGTGGTTGGTTTATGGTGTCATGACTTGGCATGTTATTACTGGTTTGCAGTGGACCACTGTGGAGGGTACAAGTGACAAGCCCAGAGGACGCCACCTGTCCCTCCCCAAAGGACTGGTTATGGCGCTTTACCAAAATTTTATGGCAGGCCCGAGGGTTGAACCCAGGACGTATTCTGAACAAATTCCATGACATACTGTTGCGCTATGCTATGTTTCTTAACATATAATGGTTTCAAATAAATGTTATCGTTTAACTATTGCAAAGTTGGTGGTAAAACCATCAGTAGTTACAGTCAACATGTGACCACAGTAACCAACCAGTGGATAACACAAAATGTGACTGTTGCACTAACCATTGGGTAATCCTATGTGAACACCACGCCATAACATGTAACAGTTACGGTTAACCAACTGGCGGCCAGCATAACTGACAACTTAACCGTCGACTAATTACGACATGTGTCCTCTCAAACTGTTAGCTCAAATGGTTGGTAGAAACTGCACCAACAAACCATAACCACCCATGCAACCTCTTCCGCCAAGATTGCCAGGGTTAACGGTTAGTAAAACTACAGATTTGCGCCAATCACGTTTAGTGGTTAATTAAATTGCGTTTATCCATAATTAATCCACCAGTTAAGCGTTTTTTAATTCAGCGGAATAATTAGCAGACCCCCCAAATTCAGCGGAAACTCCAAGTTTAGTGGAGTTAACTGGAGTTCCTCCAATTTTAGTGGAGTTTTTCTAGGAGAAAGCAGTTTTGGTCATAACTGGAGCAAAATTCGACCAAATTGAGCTCAAAAAGAGGTGTTCCTAGATAATTTGGATGCTCTGAGTCCATTGAAGCAGGTTTAAGGAGAAGTAGAGCATTGCAAACAACACTTTTTTCCATTTTGATAAAATATAGAGGCCCAAGCCATGGAAGCTGGACCACGGAGATTTAGCCTAGGACGGGTGAACTACTTTATCAAAACATTGTGTTAACTGTTTTTCTTGATGGTTTTCTATACATTTACTTACTGATGTTCAACACTTGTCTTTCATGCTATTTTTCTCATGATTTAACATAAAACTTGACATAAATTTACCTGATTTGATTCACCCTATGCACATGAAGCAATTGACAAGCATTTGTTTATAAATATGAAGTTGAAATTAGCACAACAAAACTAACATTCAATAACAGATCACAACAACTCTCCACCTAACCATAAATGACTTATAACAAGTCTTCACTTGCAGTTGTCACCTTCGAGCCATATTCCAGAGACTGAGTGGGTTTTCTCAAGGGATTGAATACCAACTGTTGGTTTAATTTGGGATTCTAGAGGTTCTCCCACCTCCACCCTCCAACTAATCAACAATCAATGTGATGCACAGGGAGACTAGAAGCTTGCTTCCTCCACCCTATAGTTGTTCCACAACCACCCTTAAAACATATAACACAATGATTCCACCCACTGAAGGGAGCCTAGAACCCACTACCAAAATTAGACGAAACAAGTAAAGGAAGATTCTAGAATTTCCCTTACTAGAAATACAATGGTTAAATTTCTACCCTAGGCTATCAAGAGACTCTAGAAAAGACCATCTCCACCCTCCAGCCCCCAAGGCATCCTGAAATTTACCCTCGCCTAGATAAAATTCCTCTCGTACTCATGTTGCTCAACCAAAATATTAGTAACTTCTCTCAGAGTTGTAACATGCCTAGAACCTCTCTATGTTGTTGTAGATGTCTTCAAATGTTTCCATACCTAACTAGGTACATGCTTCTCTTCTTATTTTTTTTCGATGTTGTTCCCTCTATTGCTAAAAAAAATGTGTTGTTTCATTTAAGCTTTGTCATGGGGGTGCTATTTTGCTTCTTTTCCCAGTTGTGTTGTTCTCTCTAAACCCCAGTATGTTGTATGTGGTTTCATGCATTCATAGTGATCTCCTAAGCACGCTCTCTTAATTTTTTTTCTCCTCTTTGTAATATGTGTGCTTGTTGTCCTTAGTATCATTTTTTGTTCTCCACTTCCTCCTCGAGACAACGTTCTCCTATAGTCGTTGACCTCCTCATTTTTCCACCTGTTTGCGCAACCCACAACTCCATTATTTTTTTTCCTTTCTCTGCTTGTCAATTACTCCAATGTAAGCATGGTATGCACACTTCTGTTTTAGCCTCATAAATTTAGAGAAGCTCAAGGCCATTGAAGCTCACCAACCAACCTTCAATGGTTGTCAACATAATTCTTATTTTTCCTGTAGCAAGTAAACCTAAACATCCCAAGCAAGTAACCATCCTCGTTCCTTAGAATTTGTGTCTCTTACTTAGCTCATTTTTTTTTTTTAATTTAAAAAAATCAAAATACATGAAATGTTTACATGGAATTCATAAAAAAAATATAACCAGGGCAGTCACAATCTCGACAGGAAAACAATAGTTAAAATCGATCTCCACACATATTTAAGCATAAGCAGTTTTAGAGAAATGGTCAAGTTGTGGGATGCAACCATAATATTCGTTGATTGCATTTCCAATAGTAGTGAACATAGAGAAATTCCAAAGATGCATGGGAAGGTTTGGAAGCCTTACCCATACTAGAGCCACAGAGATTACCATTGTAACTAGGTCAAAGGAAGGGGATGAGGGCTCCATGAAAAGACCAACACTACCCTAGAACTAGGGCTTGGAATCCTAGATGATCTTCTTATCCTCATGGTTAGCAAAGAGAACATAAAAAAAAACCCAAGCTAGAGGGAAAATATTCAGATCTTGAGACAAGAAGGGTTCCCTTGTATAAAAAATCCACTTATGAAGATTAGTCAACCATGGAAAAAATCCATTAAATCTATAGAAAAAACCAAGTTTTGAAAAATATTTCGCACTGCTGACGAATTCATCCCCCACAGGGACATTAAAAGTAGGAGCTTCATGGACAATTAAAAGAGAAATTTTGGATTTTAGCATGGTACTATAAGAAACCTAGATTTGATCTGCCTGAGAAGAAAGACTTGCAAAACAAGTTGTCATTTATTTAACATACACTAACTTCACCATTGGACATGGCTATGCACCATTATAGACCACAAAATCTTGCTACAAGGTGGGGAAGGCCACAGACAATGGTCAACGTGGTCAAAACCCTAGTAGTCACGGGTCTCTTGCGGAGAGATTTGCTTTCTTAACTCAATGTTATGCATTATTACATTAAATTTATCATTTCAAAATGTATTTTGTAAACATGCCCATTTTTCATACGATCAACTTCAATTTTATACATTCTTATATAAAAATTATTTTTAAAGATATGTTTATACATTATTAAATTATAATATTATATAATTATTGTGGTATTAAATCCACAAAATCTTGATATTAGGAAAAACTCTTAATTCAAATATATAAACTATATCGAACAAAATTAACTTAAAATTTTGAAATAAGATGCATAGACATTATCACAATGAATTCCAACCATTAAAAATGTTGAGGACGTCAAATTGTAGAATTATAAATCATTAATGCTGTGTGTGTGGAGATGGAGAGTATTGGATCTAACAGCGCTATAAAATGACTTCAAATTCAATAAGGCACATCCCCGCAATCAGAACACTATTTGCTATGTTACGAAGTATTTGTTTATCCGTGGTATGGGCCTGCAGGGCAGTAACGGGCCTGCTATTTCTTGATACCGCAATAAACACCATGAACACATGAGCCGTCCTAATAAGATGAAATTTCCATGCACATTCCACTGGTTGGTGCTTTGGCCCCGCATGGCAATTAGGTCCACTGTCCAGGGTTCCACCTCCAAGCGTCCGGACTTTCGTCTGCAACTCTTCGGTTAAAAAGCTGGCCACGACGTATATGTCGGACAATAGACAGGGATTTCTCACAACAAACGTGAGGAACATTCTACGGTTTCAATAAATACAATTTAATCCCACGTACCAAAACTTAAAATAACTGAACGACACTTTTCTTTAAAGCGCAATAAACAGCTTCAGTAACCAACGCTCCCACGGGCCATTCCGTCCTAATGAACTGCAATTTCCATGCAAGCCGTCTCAATGGTTCATCATCAACGGTAAAACAATACTCTGTTTCCAGATTGATTCACTACACATTCATTTTCTATGAAAAACCAATACCAATCAATCGAAAAGAAATTCTGATTTCACAATTTCTGTAACAGCTAATAACAACACTATGGTAATTAATATATACTATGTACACACTCCAATCACGCATTTCTTGTGCATTCCTTTCAACTGACAAGATGCATTACTATATGTAAAATTATTGGCAAAGATTTCAACGTCTTTAGGTGGTAGTCACAATTCATACCCGTACAACAATGATACAACGCATTGATGTAAGTGTTATTGCTCACTGTGCATCAGCATCATTTTAGAAAGGGTGACGGCATTTTAAAAATGGTGATGGCATGTGCACTCCATTATCATAACAAATTCCTACAAATTCCTGATTCCTGATAAATGTATATATTAAGTTTTTTTGAAAACTTATCATAATTTAGTTGTCAAAATCATAATTTAGTTGTCAAATTAATAGTGAAGATAATTATGTCTGAATGCATGTTGATTCATCATTTTTATTCAACGAAAATTAGGTCACTGATCACCTGGAATAACTTGCTGGTGGTCGGTAAAAGGGCTGGCTTCCACTCCTACAGATGCCTTTGGGTCTTGAGTTGTTAACGTGTATCTTTATGTTCACTGAAAACTAGTTCTTAGCCAAACAAAAATAATTTTGGAGTATGTTTGAAACATAATTTATTTATGAAATTCAACCCCGAAGAAAACCAAATTAGAATGGATTTTCATTGAAAAAAAATTAATTATAAAAAGGTAAGTTTTATATAGATTTAGTGTATTTTTTATTTACTTGTAAGGAATTTGTAAGTAATTATTGGTAAATAACAATTTTTATAATAATGAGTAAATAACAATTTTCCTAGGTTTCATTTTAAATAGATCTTGAAATGTGCAACATTAAAAGGTTTTATTTCAACTTCCCAAAAAAGGTTTGAAATTTTTTCAACTTCGTAAAAAATAATTAAATATTTATTACAAAATTTACAAAAAAATATTTTAAATAAAAATGATAAGAAAAAATATATATTTTAGGTTTATAAGAAAAATTAATTATAAAAAGGTAAGTTTTATATAGATTTGGTGTATTTCTTATTTACTTGTAAGGAATTTGCAAGTAATTATTGGTAAAGAACAATTTTTATAATAATGGGTACATAAAAATTTCCTTGGGTTTCATTTTAAATAGATTTTGAAATATACACCATTAAAAGATTTTATTTCGATTTTTTTAGAAATTGAAATTTTTTCATCTCAGTAAAAAACAATTAAATATTTAGTGCAAAATTTGCAAAAGAATCTTTTAAATAGGAATGACAAGGAAAAATATATATATATATATATTCGGTTTTCAAATATAAATTAACAGTTCTCTAGAATTTAAATTTAATATATCATATAATTTTGTTTTTGAAGTTTTATTTTTAAAGTAATTTAAATATTAAAAAAAATGGTTTTAGATTAGTCAAAATTCTAATTTAGATTGTTACATGAATATGGAAGTAATGTGAAAATTAAGTAACTTTTAAATTTAGGGGGAGCAATGTTGGAATTTGAAAAAAAATTCTCAGCCTAGAGCATTTTGTCTGGTTTAAAAATTTATTATAGGATAATTAATTATTTGATTTTGATTTAAAAAATAAAAAGAAACAAAAATAATGATTTTCTTTTTATTCAAATATTTATTAATTTAAAAATAAATAAATAAATTAAATTTATATTTATATTTTTTTGAAAATATATATATTTTTAATTATTAAATATATTTAAATAATAAAAATCTTAATTTTAAATATCTATATATAATAAACTAAATAATCATATTTAAAAAAATATTAAGAAGTTCTATAGATTTTATATATATATGTGTGTGTAAGGTTTTAAATTGATGTATCATATTCTTTATTTGTGGAACAAGGGATCCATCTTCACGCAGCTATTTGACTCCTAAATTTATTAAGGAGTATATACTCTACTCTCTTTGGATTTGAACTCGTGACTTCTTAAGAAAAATCATATGCTCTTAATCATTACGCTCACTCAAACTATATATATATACCATTGTTACCAAAATTCACTACAATCTAATTATACAATTTTAAAAATTTTTATTGTTTAAAATATATTTTTAAATACATAATAAATTTATGAGTACTTGAAATTATGTAGATTAAACAATTTAAACCCCAGTTTTTTAAATTAAAATGAACCGCTGCAGGAAAAAATATTTAATTTATAAATTAAATTATACCTATATATACCCATACAAATTCACTGTTACCTGTTTCAATATACAAATTGTTTTAGAGAATCTAAGCAAATAAAACAGAAAATCAACTTACAATTGCAGAAACTCTCAGAGATGGGCTCAACAAGCGAAGCCGGTTTCCTGGATAGTATCTAGGCGAGGTCTCCGTGATCTGCTTTTGGAAATCAAGTACTCCCTAAATGCCATCTTCAACCCCGGATCATCGCAGCTCCGCAAAAACTTTTCCTCCATCGAACTACACCCCTCGCCGGGGAGGTCGCAAGTCGAATTTGCGCCTCTCTGCCGCTGCGCCGCCTTGGACACCTTCTTTCTGGCGGCGGCGCGCAACCTCGCCGCCAAGGCCACTAAATTCTCGGTCGACAGGTCGGATTCGAGGACTGAGAGCGGCAGGAGAGAGTAGAGCTCGCCCAGCCGGAGATCCTCCTCGGGTTGCAGAGGGCGGCAATGGACGGCACAGAAATCACGTGAGCAGCATATGAAATGGCGGGGATCGTTTCGCAGAGCTCGCTTGACGCTAAGCGGCGCCGGAAACTCATCCAACTGACCGTTGAGGTGGACGATCCCCGATAGCGTCGGGACTCACCGCGTCCGTCCGCCGGAAGCATGAGGCCATGGATCCCATAATTGTTGTATGCAAAAACCAGCTACAAATTAAATGAGCAGCTAATACAGAATTGTGATAATCGAACTCTGGAGAAACGAAGTGTTAGACAAGTGCCTGATAATGAATAAAGAGCGTAGATTGTGGGCGAAATTGGAGATTTATTTAGCCGCTGGATTGATTGAGAGAATGAAGGCCAACTGAACTAAAGATTGGCCGACCGCAGAGAGAATGAAGGCCGACTGGACTAAAGCCTGGCCGACCGCAGAATTTGTAATGGGAGATTTTGTCGCGACTCCGGGTTGGGCATAAACAATAAGGACAAAAGGATCCTGAGTCAGCGGGATGGTGTTAATGACACGTCATACCACAGATCAGCGAGCGATAAATATTACGTATCTTCCCAGAGAATATTTGA
Organism: Pinus tabuliformis; assembly: GCA_031772625.1. Taxonomy (NCBI): domain Eukaryota; kingdom Viridiplantae; phylum Streptophyta; class Pinopsida; order Pinales; family Pinaceae; genus Pinus; species Pinus tabuliformis. The sequence continues at coordinate 693,884,938 of CM062812.1, read as the reverse complement.
AATCCCGACCATACGTCGAAACCACAACGAATACTACCAACGTGTCAAACGTCGCACATATATATGTATAATATTTTAAAGACATTTTATATGTTTTTTTTGTTTAAACTAAGTGAGTTTTGAGATGATGGCATGATTAAGTGTGGTTTGAGTAGCTATAACATAATTGTGATAATATGAATAATAAATATGAACAAAGTGTTAAATACTAGCAATTGCCCTAAAAAGTGCAAAAAGAGGCCGATAGATTTTTTAAATTAGGAAAATAGTATGAAAATTGGAAAAATGATAAAAAATGCATTTATAGATATGTATTCAGCTCATAAAAATGAAGGACGCCATAACAGAAATGAAGGCCAAGATGAGTTTTGCTAGTAATTGAAGGGTGAAATAATCACAAATATTCAAACTAAGAGTATTAAATAATCACAAATTCTCAATTGCATAAATAGTATGAAAATTGGAAAAATGATAAAAAAATGCATTTATAGATATGTATTCAGCTCATAAAAAGGTAAATGAAATAAAGGCCAAGTTTCATTTAGGAGATATCATTTAACTCTCGCATATTGCTAAATGTTGAAGTAGAGGTCTTCAGATTTTACTCCGAGTTACCTTGCCTTCAAAGGTTTAGTCTCACTGGCTCTCACATGCCTGAGAACACTGTTGTGTTATGGAACATTACCTTAACTCCTGGAGTTAAGATCTATAATAGCTTCCGTAATCACAAGGCTGTTTTGTTCATAGACTATAAGCCTCAGAACAAACAATAACAATGGCTAACATAACCAAGCGCTGTACATGTATAAATGAGAAGGGATAGAATTGATGACAGGACAGGAGCAGTTTCTGATCCAACTGGAGAAGCCAAGCCAGACACGGCAACATAGCAGAAGTATTTTGTACACAAACCCTTTTTTTATGTATCAGTTTCTCCTTAGACGATCAGGTTTGCAAAAGAACGATTTGATTGATTCCTTCAACGGCCGCCACAGTTGAGAACGCCCAACAACTTCCTGAAAAAATCGAACAGAAAAAGTACAAGACAGGGCATTTTTATGGTCTAGGGTATAAAATTCAGGGGATAAAACTTCTCAAATAAAAAGTACTGTACAGGGCACTGTTATGGCCTAGGGTATGAAAATTCATCAGATATAAATTCTCATAAAACTGAAAATTAGGGTATGAAAATTCATAAGATAGAACTTACCACATTGACCCTGGTCCTTCACGGGAGCCACGGCTCCCTTTTCTCTCCAGTCAATGGACTTTGGCAAATCCTCGCCGTCGGAATACTGGTATCGAGGGCTGGGAGACCTCAGCAAGCGTTTCTTGGTGTCCAGCTTGGCACCCAGATATGTGGCCTTGAATTCCTCGTGGCTCAGATCTGCAAACTGGTTCAGACCCAGTTTGTAGGACCGATTCCCCTGGTTGTGCTCGTGAATATACAGAAAATTGTCTTTCAATACAGTATAAGTATTGAAAGCAATCTTTTTCTGTTGGCACCATATATCATTAAGGTCATTAATCTACATGCACGTGGAATGTCTTCGGCCACAACCACCCTGTCACGATTTATCGCCTCACCTGTTACGAGAGGGGTGAAGGGATTCACATTTTACACTAACCTCAATTTTACATTAGTTTAGCACATAGCTCGTTCCTTCAAATTGAAGGGATTCACATTTTACACTAACCTCTATTTTCCATTAGTTTAGCACATAGCTCATTCCTATTCAAATTCATGTCCCTCCCTCGGATGAACTTTCCTGAAATGGCTCTACAAATTCATAGTCATTATAGGTTAGTGCTCAGTACAATCAAACATGAGCAATCCACAGATAAGGTCCCTCACCACACCAACACACTCACTCGTGCGTATATATACATAAATATGAGAGAGGGAGTGGGAGAGAACGCCCACACAAGGTTATTAATAAACAAATCAGGGAGATCAATCATCTCCTGGTGATTATACTAATGCAAGCGCAAATAAACTTTGAATTGAGTTTTAACACAGACAAGTCCCCAACACGCCCACTTATATATGTGTGTGTATCACCACCCACAAACTTATTACTACCCAAATTAGCAAGATCAATCATCTCCTGGTGACTATACAAATGCGAGAGCAGATTAATTTTGGATGAGTTTTAACATAAAACCGTCGCACATCCAAAAGATATAGAGAAATTGTAAAGAAGCTCCATATAAAACATACTACTATCAATGAATATACAGAGTACGCACTGCATGTTCTAAAGCTTCAATCTTAATACAGATACTTTTTCTGGATATCACCATAAACATCTTCAAGCAAGAAGTAAATTGTAGTCATAAGAATTAATCAAACAATCACAATTACCTCATAAGTTAGGCATTAACAAAAATGCCAATTAACTTCAGGTACATAATATCCATTAAACTCCAATTAATTCCGTTAATAAGACAAAAATCCAGCAGTCAACATTGCGTTTCTGCGTAGGGTGTCCAATATCAAATATATATACAAATTAGAAACATTCAAACAAATCTCTATCTGATCCTAAGCATCAAAATCAATCCTAAGCCCTTTCCCCACGGATACGCCTTGCAAGCTGAATATCCTTAGGCATGATCGTCACCCTCTTGGCATGGATGGCACACAAGTTGGTATCCTCAAACAGTCCCACAAGATAGGCCTCTGCAGCCTCCTGGAGAGATAGCACTGCATGACTTTGGAAACGCAGATCCGTGTACAAAAGAATAAATAACAATTTTTAGAAAGGTCGGCCTTTGGTGTACTACGTGCACTACAAAAGAATAAATAACAAATTTTAGAAAGGTCAGCCTTTGGTGTACTAGGTGCACTCTGCCAGTTGATTCAAAATTGAGCTGTGGATGCCCTTGCAGAGCTTTTTTGACTACTAATGTGAAAAGGAAAGTGTTACCTTGAAGTCCTGGGCAATTTCCCTAACAAGCCTCTGAAAGGGCAGCTTGCGAATAAGCAGCTCGGTACTCTTCTGATACTTTCGAATTTCTCTGTATGATTTGATAAGTTGCAATTAGATATCTAGTAGACAGAATAGGGCAATAAAACCAGAAAAATTATCATAAGGCATTCATAACAATTTCAAATCAAGAGAACATACCGAAGAGCAACTGTACCAGGGCGGTATCTATGAGGCTTTCTTAACACCACCTGTGGTAGGAGCAGATTTACGTGCGGCCTAGACCAGAACAGTATTTCAGCATACATACGAGGTAATACACATCGAAAGCCACATAGCCGACAAGAAAGGAAAAAGAAATAAATAAATAAAAATTACCTTTGTTGCCAGCTGCTTCCTTGGAGCCTTTCCTCCAGTCGATTTACAAGCTGTCTGCTTCGTACGAGCCATTGTTAGGTGTAATTAACGACCAGCAAGGTAGAGAGTTATCTGTTTCAGTGACAACAAGAACGAAGATATCAGCCAAGCCATAAACGTCGTCTCAGCTGAAACCCCAAACGCCATTTCAGCCGAAACCCCAAAATACCAAAAACCAGCTATAAATACAGAAATATTACGAGTCTCCTCAAACAATCATTCTACTGTAAAGCAGAACCCTCACATCTGTAAACCCTAAATAATAAAAGAGAAAAAACAGAACCTAAGAAACAGGAAGAACGTGAACCCTCACATTCCAAGTCATATGTGAATCACAAAAAGGACAACAGAAAGCATCCACAGAAAACCCTAGATATTAAAGGAGAATAAACAGGGTACAGGAAACATGGAACACATTCTAAAATGGGAACGGCCCAGGATTTCAAGGAGAATTCAAGTTGCTAAAACTGCGACAACAAACTCTAGGGCACCAAAATATTTTACTAATTCAAAACATTATCAAATAAATGGAACACCCCACGGGTTCACGGGAACTCTAGCTGTTATAATAAAGATCACAAACGCTAGGGCACAAAAATAATTGAAGAATCAACCAGTTACTACGACCTCAAGGAGAATTCCAGTAACTAAAACTGGAATTTTAGCAGACTTTTCCCTGCAATGTGATAAACACCTGCATTGATTTCTATTATTGCTTGTGCCTGAATTGTTCAGTGTTTGGTGAATAAGGGTCAGCCATTTGGCAGCAGGACCATTGTTCTCTGCCACTAAAATGTTTCCTGCATTTAAAGGCACAATTTCTTGAAACCTGGGAAAATCCACATAGAGACAGTATACTGTTAGACTTTTGACACAACTGTGGAAATCTCAATAAAAACTATCAACACACCATTTCATTCTGAAACTAAAAGAGTTTTAACTGATATCCTCTTGTTCGTAGAAACACAAAATGCAAATGTATAAAACATTTTCAGGGCTTTGTTCATCTTGCTGGATTGGATGTAATGAGGGGAGTTTGTTAATACCCCAAAATGTAGACGTCTGCTGGAGGTGAAGTATGCAACCATTCATCCAAATTCAGGCCATTGCAGGGTGCTTTACCTCCCACATTCCATGTTCCCACAAATACCCTGCTTCGCAAACATTCAGTTGCCTACTTAGTTCATTAAAAAAGCTGCTTACTGATATGAACAACGATTGTTGAAATCAAAATTCCAATACATTTTCAAACAACATTATTCTGTCTTCAATAATTCCAAGAGAAGCAACCCATCGCAGAAGTGGGTTCTCGTATTTGAATATCTAGATGAGACGGGCTTTCTTATAGTCGAAATTCTGGACAAATGGTAACAAATTACTATTGGAGAATGTTACATTGCAGATCATTTAAAAACACGATTTTTTATAACCTTATTTCTGTCAGCATTGGTTATCTGTATTATGGTTATTTGATAAAAGCACATAGCAGAAAGATAGGGGAGAGAAAGATTTTGCCCTGAAGAAAACTGCGTCTATTTTTTTATTACTCGAATACATGCTCATGGTATTATGTTTGGGAGCAAATGAAGAATAAGTTCTAAATTATGTTCAACTCATTATAAACTATCCCAGAATAACTTCGCACAAGCAGGGGAACAGATTATGTTTCAAATGGATAGTAAACTCAATCCGTATGTTCCACCATTATCAAATTTCAGCTAAAGTTAAATTCAATTAAATTCAACCAAAATACCATACCTAAAGTCACGAGCATCTGCGATCTGGGACAACTCTGATTCCATTGTTACAGGCTTGGAATTAGCTGCATTTCAATTCAACAAGATTTCTGTCATGATTGTAAACACCGAGACCAAAAGCAAAGTAACACATCCCTAGTAAATCAAATCAAAGGCTGGGAGAAAACTCGTGCATTTTTCAAGTATTCTGAAACACCTGTAAAATAAAATTGGGCATATTATCTTGTTGAAGGATTTTGTTCAGTACCAGTAAAGCTTTTTCGTGAAAACGAGGATTCGTTATCTGGGCAGCTCTTTCGTCTCCCAGAGAAGGATTCGCAGTTATCTGCAGATTTTATATTTAGTCTCAGTGAAAATTAAGCTAAATGCACAATAAGCAACTCGGTACTCTTCTGATACTTTCGAATTTCTCTGTATGATTTGATAAGTTGCAATTAGATATCTAGTAGACAGAATAGGGCAATAAAGCCAGAAAAATTATCATAAGGCATTCATAACAATTTCAAATCAAGAGAACATACCGAAGAGCAACTGTACCAGGGCGGTATCTATGAGGCTTTCTTAACACCACCTGTGGTAGGAGCAGATTTACGTGCGGCCTAGACCAGAACAGTATTTCAGCATACATACGAGGTAATACACATCGAAAGCCACATAGCCGACAAGAAAGGAAAAAGAAATAAATAAATAAAAATTACCTTTGTTGCCAGCTGCTTCCTTGGAGCCTTTCCTCCAGTCGATTTACGAGCTGTCTGCTTCGTACGAGCCATTGTTAGGTGCAATTAACGACCAGCAAGGTAGAGAGTTATCTGTTTCAGTGACAACAAGAACGAAGATATCAGCCAAGCCATAAACGTCGTCTCAGCTGAAACCCCAAACGCCATTTCAGCCGAAACCCCAAAATACCAAAAACCAGCTATAAATACAGAAATATTACGAGTCTCCTCAAACAATCATTCTACTGTAAAGCAGAACCCTCACATCCGTAAACCCTAAATAATAAAAGAGAAAAAACAGAACCTAAGAAACAGGGAGAACGTGAACCCTCACATTCCAAGTCATATGTGAATCACAAAAAGGACAACAGAAAGCATCCACAGAAAACCCTAGATATTAAAGGAGAATAAACAGGGTACAGGAAACATGGAACACATTCTAAAATGGGAACGACCCAGGATTTCAAGGAGAATTCAAGTTGAACTGCGACAACAAACTCTAGGGCACCAAAATATTTTACTAATTCAAAACATTATCAAATAAATGGAACACCCCACGGGTTCACGGGAACTCTAGCTGTTATAATAAAGATCACAAACGCTAGGGCACAAAAATAATTGAAGAAATCAACCAGTTACTACGACCTCAAGGAGAATTCCAGTAACTAAAACTGGAACAACAAACCCTAGGGCACCAAAATATTTCACTAATCCAAAACATTATCAAATGAATGGAACACCCCACGGGTCAAGGGGAACTCTAGCTCACTGCTCGAATGCATCGAATAAGGTGGAAGATAACTGCACTTAACACGACCCGCCATTCCCTCGCAGAACCACTCCCTCCAGAACTGTCCCGCGACCCGCCATTCCCTCGCAGAACCACTCCCTCCAGAACTGTCCCGCTCCAGAATCCGATGCCAGAATCCGATGCCACGTGTCAGTATAAGGAACAAACGAGCCATTCAAAATCCGATACCACGTGTCAGCACGAGAGCCAAAGGAACGACGAAAGAGTCTGTTCCAAAGGAAGGCCTATCCTAATTATATTTTTAATTTTTTTTAATTTTAATAATGAATTTATTATTTAGTTTTATTATTTAATTAATTAATTTATTCGTTTTAGTAAATATTAGTATAGATTTACTTTAAGTACAGATTTACCCTGAGTCGAGAGAGATCAAATTCTTTTACGAGAAAATTTTTGTAGATTGTAAAATATAATGTGTAATTTTGTACAATTTAAATCGTATTTTTGAATGTTCTATAAAATAATCATAAAAACTTATTGACATTCAAACATTTTACATTACATGTATATAAAGGCTTTTACAAAGCAAATAAAAATAATTTTACAAAGCAAATAAAAATGATTATTTTACTATTAATATATTTTAAAGTATATATCAATTTTAATTTGTATTAAAATTTTTTAGTGATGATTAACATTAAATCATTTTTTTATATACAACATTAAAATATTTTTAAAAAATATTAAATTTAAACATATTCATTTTTTTACTTCTAATTATTTTACAACATATTATTTTTTTATAACATAATTTTTATTTATTTTTAAATCATAAACAAATATACTTACACATTCCCGGGCACTAAAACATATAATAAACCTTTCCGCTCAATAAAATCAAAAAATAAATCTACCAAATCATATTCAGCATCTTGGCATTGGATTTTCTCATTGGCTCGTATCATATACGAATCATGGTCTTTCTTATCCGTAAGTAACTCCAGCATCTTTTCAAATTTTGGATTTTCTCATTGACCCCGCATCAAATAAAAACCTTCTTTATTCGGTTTTCTTATCCGTAAGTTACTCCAGCATCTTTGCAATTTTTGGATTTTCTCATTGACCCGCATCAAATAAAAACCACCTTATTCTTAATATTACTAAGTTGTCATATTTTCAAATTTTGGATTTTGGATTTTTTTTTAACTTTACATTAAATAACTATTTATCAAGTTTGGTGGCATTTATTTTTGTTTTAATAAATTTCATCAAAACATATGTTATTAGGCTTTATTTTTCCATATAAAATCAAGTTTCAGACTTTGCTTTGTTTACTAGTGGGGAAAGCAGGTTAGAGCCATTTCCCTATAGAGGAAGGAGAACTAGATACTTACGGGTATCTCCTCAACGAAGACCTATGCGGAGAAGCAGAGGCAACGAATGGTAAGTGAAAGGCAGAAGCATAGTTACTAGTGACAGTTCTATTAGAAAATTTTTCCTCAGTCAATTTATGTTATAGATGGGCCTGCAACACTTTTTTATTCATAAAAAAATTATTTTTTCGTTTTAAGTCGGGGAGACGAGATATGCTTGTACACTTGCATAAGATCTCTAGATGATTTTTATAAATTTTTTTTACCAAAATTTTGCGAAATAGAGCCACTGTTTTCTCCAATGCAAAGTTAAAACTTTTTACATGTTCGATGTTGTCTATAACAAAAGAATTGGCAATGTTATCACATGTGAAGTTGCACATAATCTGTGGCAAAGACATGTCAATGTCCCTCTCATTTGCAATATTTTTTGATCCCTAAAGGTAGTGACTTGCGAAGAGGGATTATGCTTTGTCCTGTGAAAATCGTTGGATTATTTTGTTCCATTTTAATAACAAGAATGAAGTATAGGACCAATAGAATATTGTACTTTATATATTATCAAGCAATGAAGATTTTCTATGGAGTATTCAGTACAAAAAATCATATTGATGCACATGTGCATCAGACATATAGCTTCATAGAGTTAGAATACACTATTATGTGCACGAAGCTAGGAAGGATTTAGATGGCTTTCTCACCAAAATCAGATTTACGACTTTTAGATTATTTTTACATCACCTTCATTATAATATCCTCGGGTGCTATGGGATATGTTTTTTTCCAACTTCTTCCTTATAAGACAACCATTCAGGATCACCATGTTTTACAAGTTTTTCTTTTGGGAATTATTGAGAAGTGTAGCAAGAAAGTCTCAATTTGTCTTTAGTTTGGTCAAATTGAAAAAATTTGAATTTCCATATCAGAAGACAAATTAGAGGTAGTTAACTTGTGTGACATGGCTCTTGTCACTCAGTTAGTTCAGTAAATTCCATTTAAAGGGCTTGGAGTTCAGTTAAGCGTGTGTGATTGCTAAATTTTAGTAATCTAGGTAATTTATTTCTAGTTGTCAGTTGTGCAATGCGACAACAATCTAACTCAGTGATCATCCAGTTAACTGATCAATCAACTCAAAATAGCTAGTGCATTTAAGGAATTCAAGTTCCTCAAATGAGGTGGAGATTCCAAGGCAGTATAACAAGTAGTTGTAAACTAGTTTGAGTGTACAGGGGTTTCATGTAGTAAAATGATTAATCCTTGGGAAATTGCACAATCAATTGAAGGAAAATTCCTAAAAATAGGGGCTAATTCTTCAGGATTTGCGCAAGGAAATAGGGTCTCAAGCAGAGGAAGGAATTGACTAAGTCTAAGTCATAACTTATCATTGAGCAGAGAGAAAGGTTATTCACTTGCAGGTTGTGCTCAAAGTGGGCAAGCAATTATAATACATTCTCTATTCATTTGATTAATGCAAAGAGGCTAGAGGGGTTTTCCTAGTTGGGTTCCCATATAAAAATATTGTGCATGTGTGGTTTTTATTATTTTATGTTTGTGAACGTTGTTCTAAATTGTGAATTAAATTCCGCAGATTAGTAGAGTGTTGAAAAATGTAGCAAGAAATTCTCAATTTGATTTTGCCTTGATTAAATTGAGAAAAAAATGAATTTCCACCTCAATAGATAACTTGGATGATGTTAACTTATGTGACACGGCTTGTGTCACCTAGTTTACTCAGTAAATTCGAGTTGGAGGAGTTAGAGTTTAGTTCTCCATGCATGATTGCTAATTTGTAGCAATCAAGGTCAGTTATCTCAGGTTGTTTTCAGTTAAACTAGTTCCAACTTTTAGAGGAACTAGTGGAAGGTCAGGTAAGCAGTGGAACTTCAGTGAAACTTAGTGATCATCCAGTTAACTGGGCCTAAAATAGCTAGTGCATGTAGAGAATTCAAGTTACCCAGTTGAGGTGGAGATTCCAACGCAGTGTAACATCAGTTGTAGACTAGTATTTAGTGTACAGGTGTTGAATGCAGTCAAACGATCAACCTAAGGAATTGGACAATTCAATTAGAGAAATTTCCTAAATAATAGGGGCTACTTCCTCAAGAAACAACACAAGGAAATAGGAGCTCAATCCGTGAAAAAATTTGACTAAGTCTGGGTAAGAGGCCTTCAGTGAGCAGAGAGACAGGTTGCGCACTTGCAGGGTGACTCAGTTGAACAAAGAAATTGTAATACATCTCTATTCATTTTATTAATGCAAGCATACATTGGGGTTTTTAGTAGATTTTTTTCCCCATATAAAAATACTTGTTGCATGTGTGTTATTTCTTCTTGCATGTCTGAGATTTTTGTTCTAAATTGTGAATTAATGTCCGCAAAGCAATAGTGTAGGTTTGTGTCTTGTGATTTTGATTAAAACTTCATGAGAAGTTTCAAATCTACAACCTAATTTCTACATGGTATCAGAGTTGGATTCACATTAGAGTAGGAAATTCGAAATTGTTTCTCAAAGGTTCGAATTTGAAGTTCAATGTAGCAAGTTTTCTTCAGATTTGAGAAGATGGCCTTCAATGGACTAAGGCTAGAGTATGCCTTGGAAGGCATCTCTAATTTTGTTACATGGAAGGAACGAATGGAGGTAGCATTGGATGTCAATGGTTTGGTAGAATACATCAAGTCAAATGTTGCAAAACCACACACATCTAATGCCCATAACCTTGCTAAGTGGAAGAAAGATCTAGCCAAGGCAAGGAGAATAATCTTGGAGGGAGTACGAGATCATATTGTCTCGAATATCCACACAAAAAAAATGTTTGCAATGTGGAAAGCACTGACATAATTGTTCAAGAATAGTAGTGACCACAAGAAGCTACCGCTCAAGGATAAACTTCGAAGTATCAAGATGCAGAAGAATGAGATAATTCCACAGTATTTGAGCAAGTTTACACAATGTTGTGATGAACTTGGCGAGGTCATTGTTTATGTCCCTAAAGAAGACTTTGTAACCCTAGCCCTTCTGGGCCTTCCCAAGAGCTGGCATAGTTTTCAAGATTCAGTGAATGGGAGGGAGAAACTACCGAGTTGGGAGCGCTTATGGTCCGATTTGGTACAAGAGGAAATAAGAAGGAACACCAGAGATGAGACTTCATCCAAGGGCGACGATGAAGAAAGTTTTACATTGCATGGAAATGGAAAGAAGGGAAAAGGGAAGAAATCCCAATCCAAATCAAAAGTCACTTAAGTGGGCAAGAAGAAAGATCTGTCAAAAACTAAATGCTTACATTGTCATGAATTCAGGCACTATGCCACAAAGTGTCCACACAAGAAGGCAAGCAAGAAGACCTTAAGAGGAGTAGTAGGTAAAACTTTGGATTCAAATTTCGAGCTTGACTTTACCCTCATTGCATGCATGGCTAGCACAGTGATGGGGAGCACGTGATACTTGGACTCAGGTGCATCGTTCCACATAACAAGCAATAGATATTTTTTCACTGACATGGAGGAGAAATATTTGTAGATGCACATCGAGATGGGCAAATACAAAAGGTATAACACAATTGATATTGGCACACTCATCTTTTAGAGAGAGTCGAGCACCCCCCTCAGGCTCAAGGATTTCATGGTCATTCCGGGCCTAAAGAAAAATATCTTCTTTGTTGTAGTTTTGGAAGACCGTGGTTATCATGTGATATTCAACAAAGGTAATGCATTCCTGAGACACATGGCCATGGTACAGGTGAAGAAAATCGGGTTCGTGTGGAGAACCTGTACAAGCTAGACATGGAGGATTGTGTTGCATTGAGCACAAAGGTGGAGAAGGTGCAAAGTTGTGATGTTGGTGAACTTTGGCATAGAAGACTTGGCCATTTGCATCATTTCACTTTGAAGATCATGCAGAAAATAACCACAAGCCTCCCCAAAGGAGCACTTGAGCAGTAAGATGTATGCAAAGGATGTACCTTTGGGAAGTACACAAAAAAGACATTCCATGATCTGGACAACAAAGCACATGCAGTCCTTGAAAGGATCCACTCTGATTTCCATGAACCTTTCTCGACAACCTTCACTATCAAGCACAAATATTTTGTAATTTTTATTGATGACTTCTCATGGAAGTGTTATATCTTCTTCATGCAAACCAAGGATGAAACATTCTCCAAGTTATTAGAATTCAAGGCACTAGTTGAGAAAGAAACGGGCAAGAACGTGAAGTCTATCAGGAGCGATAATGAAGGTGAGTATGTGTCGAATGAATTTAAAAATATATGTGCAAAAGAAGGCATTTGACGAGAGTTTACAACACCCCAAAACCCATAGTAGAATGAGGTGGTCGAGAGAAATAACCATAGCATTGTGGGATAAGTGAAGGAAATGTTGCATGATCAAGGCCTACCTCTGCATTTGTGGGCTGAGGCATGTGACACAACAATCTATTTGTAGAACTGGATTCCTTATCGGATTTTGGGAATGATTACACTGTAGGAGGATTTCTCGAGGAGAAATTCAGATGTGTCACACTTCAGGATTTTTGGAGCCTCTATTTATAGCCATGTCTCCAAAGAATCAAGGGAGAATCTAGAGTTGACAGTAGAATTGGGGGTATTTGTAGGTTACATAGAAACACCCCACAACTACCATGTGTACTTGCCATCCCTTAGAGCAACAATTATGCAAAGGGATGTAAAATTTGATGAAGATAAATCCATGTGATGCTCTCTTGAAAGGGAGCTTTAGATTCCATCAAAGGAGGAGATTTTAGCACCAAAGGAGAAAACTCAAGAAGTTTTGGAGTAGCCAAAAGTTGAGGAGAAGAGAGTGGAGACAACCACTCAAGAAGAACCATCCAAAGAAAGCAGGAAAAGGACCAGGGAAGATGAGATACTTGTGTGAGATGCGAGGGAGAATGTGGGTGCTCCTTCAAATTAGCACAGGCAGAGAAGGTCACTAGATCACTAGCTACATGGATCTAATGACTGAGCTTGTAGAGGCTGAACCATATTCTTTTGAGGAATTAGTAGAGAAACATGTATGGGTTGATGCAATGGTGGAGGAATACAAATTCATTGTAAAGAACAGTGTTTGGGAAGTCGTCCCAAGCCCAATAAATAAATTAATTATGGGTTTGAGATGGATCTTTAAGGTAAAGCATGAATAAAAGAGAAGAATATAAAAGTATAATGCCAGATTTGTGGCCAAGGGGTACTCTCAAGTCAAGGGGATTAACTATGAGGAGACCTTTTCTCCTGTAGCAAGGTATTCATCAATTAGATCAATTCTTTCTATGGCTGCAAAGATGGGGTGGAAGATCTACCATATGGATGTGAAAACAACCTTCCTCAATGGAGTTATTGAGGAGGAGGTGTAAATCAAGCAACCAGAAGGATTCAAAACTTTTGATTGGGAGTCTCATGCGTCCAGACTCAAGCGAGCATTATGCGGTCTCAAGCAAGCACCTTGTGCTTGATACACCATGATCGATATCTATCTCACCGGTTTCGGCTTCTCTAAAAGTGAAGTGGATGAAAACCTCTATCATATATTAGTAGAAGGAAAATTGTTGATTATTTTCTTATATGTTGATGACTTGATTTTAACTAGTTATGAGCAACTGATCAAATCTTGCAAGGAGGACCTTGCAAGAGAGTTTGAAATGAAGGACATGGGTCTCATGCCATACTTCCTCAGATTGGAAGTATGATAAGGTGATGGGGAATTGTTTTTCTCTCATAGAAAGTATGCCAACGAGATACTTCAAAGGTTCCACATGGACAGTTTCAAACCCATGGAGATACCTCTAGCGACCAACTAGAGGAAAGGGGATGCCACTTCAGGTGAGGAAGTGGATGCTATTGTTTACTGGCAATTAGTGGGTTCACTAACGTATCGTGTGAACACATGACAAGATATGTGCTTGCAGTCAACCAGCTGAGCCAAGCTATGGTTAAGCCAACCAAATTATTTTGGAGGGAAGCTAAGCATGTTCTATGGTACCTCAAAGGCACTACCTAGTTTGGACTATGGTACAGACAAACAATGGGAGTGAAGCTATGTCGCTTCACAGATGCAGATTAGGCGGGGAGCTCATCAGGCTGAAAGAGTACATCAGGTGGAATTTTCAGTGTTGGGCCTGTAGCTTTTCTTGGTACATCATGAAGCAAATATTTGTGGCACTCAACTAGGTAGAAGAAGAATATATGGCTTCCAGTCAAACAACATGTGAGGTGATCTAGATGAGGAAGATAATTGTTGGATTGTTTAGTCAGATGATGGATCCAACTGTGATCTACTGTGATAATCATAGTTGCATCCAGTGCTCTAAAAGTCTTGTTTTTCACGATCAATCCAAGCATATAGATATATGGCATCGCTATTTATGAGACCATGTGCAGAGGAAGATAATGTTGTTCCAATACATTTCGAGAGAGGACCAAGAAGTCGAAATTTTGACAAAGGCATTGTCAAGAGGGAAGTTTGAGTTCCACAGGTGCAGGATAGGGGTGCTTGATAATCCCTTTCTTACTGAGAGGGAGTGTTGAAAAATGTAGCAACAAATTCTCAATTTGATTTTGCCTTGATTACATTGAGAAAAATTTAATTTCCACATCAACTGACAACTTGGATGATATTAACTTGTGTGACATGGCTTGTGCCACTCAGTTAACTCAGTAAATTTGAGTTGGAGGAGTTAGAGTTCAATTCTGCATGTGTGATTACTAATTTGTAGCAATCAATGTCAGTTATCTGAGGTTGTTTTCAGTTAAACTAGTTCCAACTTTTGGAGGAACCAGTGGAAGGTCAATTAAGTAGTGGGACTTCATTCAAACTTAGTGATCATTAAGTTAACTAATAAATCAACCCAAAATAACTAGTGCATGCAGATAATTTGAGTTACCCAGTTAAGGTGGAGATTCCAAGGAAGTGTAACATCAATTGTAGACTAGTATTGAGTGTACAGGTGTTGTATGCATTCAGATGATCAACCTAAGGAATTGAATTCAATTAGAGGAATTTCCTAAATAATATGGGCTAATTCCTCAAGGAAAAAAGCAAGGAAATAGGAGCTCAAGCCGAGGCTAAATTTGACTAAGTCTAGGTCAGAGGCCTTCAGTTAAAAGAGAGATAAAACAAGAAGTGGTTGCCTTCAGGGCTACAAAAGTACCACAATTTGGTGGCAAACAAGAGAAGTGGTGAACACATTTCCATATTTCTGCGTGAAAATGTGAAAGATTTCACATTTCAGGAAAAGTTATGGAAATAAAAAATTAGCATTTATATATATATTTTCCAGAAGAAAAAGCAGTATGGGGTATATATATTATGTTCAAATAAGATATCAGAATATACATAAAATCATGGCAGACTTCATCTATCCATCTATCATTTTTACATATACAAAAATTTTGAGCTGAATATAATTCATCATCATAGAAGATTAAAAGACTTTCAAAACTATGTATATACCTGTAGATCAGAGTTATTATCTATGCCAAAAATTAGAGTCTGAAGCATACCAGAATATTGTCGATCTTAAATGTCGGGCAGAGAGAAAGGCTGTATGTCAAATGAGCAGGATTCCATAGTGATGTTGAGGTGCCACTTACCATATGGAGCTTGCATTCCTTCCTTTGAAAGTTTATCCGCCAGATCATTATGTTTGCGCTTTATGTGGAAAATAGGGAATATATCAGGCTTCCATAGTGCAACTATCCTGTCCAGCCATCCTGAAAGGTTATCATTTTTTATATGATGATTGCCTTTTACATGTTCAATGATAAACTTAGAGTCTCCATAAACATTGATAGGGCTGATGTCCATGAAAGTACAGAAAAGTAGCAGTCCATGCAGTGCCATTGTTTCTGCTTTGTTATTTGTCCCACTGCCACCATTCCAATACATATAGTATTGGAGATCATTTGAGATACCAATGTAAACACCACAAGCACAAACGCCGTCTTTTGCCGCACCGTCAAAGTGTGCCCTTGGGAAGTTGAGCTATAGAGAGTCAGAGGCAGCCACCTTTTGATATTTATATTTTAATTTACTTATATGTTATATAAGATAGTTCTAGCCACCAACAAGTACAAAAAAAGTGCACGATTACAAATAAGATAGTTCTAGCCACCAACAAGTAGAAAAAAAGTGCACGATTACAAATAACTTGTAAATTAAAAAACGTTACAAGAAAATGGTGGTCACTACCATAAGCGTCACTTCTACCACGCACAAGTTCCAATGAAATAGTGTCATTCCACACACAAGTTCCAATGAAATGGTGCCATTCCATTTCTTTGCTAATACTCCATTTTGGTTTTCATTTCAGAATTTCATTTCTAACCACAAATTTATTTAAACAACCACATTAAAAATTGTTTTAATTTTCTTGAATTTCAAGATAGAATGTACTCTAAAGTCTAGACAATTCATTCCACAGTTAAATACAAAAGACTAATATCAAAAGGTGCTACTTATGTATATAGTTGCACATATATTAACATATATAACTCATAACAAGACCGGTTAGAACTTCCTGAAAGGTTTCAATGAGGCACTGGCTTCTATCAAATTTGACTTAATTTATTAAAACTTTTATCATTTAAATAATCAAAAAAATTAGTGTTGCATCTCGGTCATGCTTCACTTTTGCTTTCCGCATAATCACTTTTATATAAGTATAAATAATTATATAAGTATAAATATATTTAATTTATTGGGATGAAATTGGGGCTTGTAATGATTCATCCAAAATATGGTTAAAACATGTGCAGCTTTTATCACCAAGCATGTCTCAAAGACTAACGATTCTTGTGGAAGTAATATAATAATAATCTCCAAAAGTGGAATTTAAGTTTTATTTTATAACTTATTTTATGACGCGACAAATCTTATTAAGTAACACTCCAAAAGAAATTATTGAAGCATTGTATTTCTTATTGACCAACATGTTTATTCGGTTAAATAAAAATCTTACTTTCATATTTCAAAATACTTATAATATCTTTTGAAGATGAGAACCTTAAAAGTACAATTACTACTTTTATTCATGGTAAATTTTTAAAATATTATTAAATTTTACTTGTTTATAGAAAAACTTAACATAACGTAATTATCAAATCAGTGATTAAGACAATTTTTTCTGGTTGCTAGCTATGAATGCAGGTTGACTTGACACTCATTATTATTCAAAGAAATCTATACTACCTAGAACGAATTACTAAAAGGTATTCTTTTGACTATTTAGAATGACCTATTAAGTAAAGAGACATGCTTTTAATCATTTCAAATCTCCGTTAATCTTAAACCTTTAAAAAAAAAAATTTCTTATCTAAATATTTTTTTTTAAATACTTTTCATAATATTTTTTTCCACATAATTGCAAATTTACTACATCTTAAATAATTAAATTAAAAAAAATATTTTATTAATTTCACACCTAATATATTTTTTTTGGACTTTTATTATATTCATGGATATTCAATTTTTTTTTTGGACTTTTATTATATTCATGGATACTTTTTCAAATTTAATACAATTTAATAAGGCTCATAAATTTTCCCAATTCAATATATCCCCTCACCTCTTGCGTGGCAACATAATCTATTTGCTTTAATATGAATTCAAGAACATTCATACGTTCACGTTGTTTCAAATGTCAAAATTCAACACCCTCTATAAGCTTGATGCAAAATAATTGACAATTCGATCCACGGTGATAAACTAGTGTCTATTAGAGCATTCAAAAGGAAATACAGAAGAAATAAAATTTATCTTATCTGAAATTAAAATATTTTGTTTTTACATTATTATAATTGTAATGATTTTTTACATTATTATAATTATAAAAATCATTAATAATGATTTATTTTTTAATATTTTAAAATTATAATTTATATGTTATAATTATAAAAATTATATTTAAATATATAATTATAATAATAATAATAATAATAATAAAAATAATTTTAAATTAAAAATTCAAACTAAATAATATATAAAAGATAATAAGTAAAATCTCTCTATACACATTAAATAGGATTAAGACATAATTATCTTTTAAAAAATCATTGGACAAGGATCATCCATATAAAAAGAATAATACATGACTTTTTTAAACAATTGTTTCCAACTCAATGTGATGTATTTTTTAAAATGGAATGAATGTGAGTGTTTTATTAAAAAAGAGAGTTGAAATTAGGTTTTCAACTATTATAATGTTTCAGAATCACCAATATTCTTTATGGGTTTGTAATTGAGAATGGTGACTCAATTGAAACCTTCAAGCGAGATCTTTGTCATACAAAAAGTTTATTCTTTTTCGAGCTAATTTTTTTCCAAAATGTTTCCAAAATCCAAATGCATTTTATTTCCATTACTGCTTACTGTAAACTTGTTTAACTTCTCGTTTTCCTTGGCAAGACGTTTTTTCTTTAATTCCCAACTTGGATTCAAACCATGTCTTTTGGTGGATTTGTGGCATTTGTCTTCTAAGAGTGTTGTTTGTTGTCTTTATCACTTTGTCCATATACCCAATTAGTCGAGGAGATTGTGTTTTCATTCTTATTTCCTGTAAACTCAGCGTGGGATCTAAAGTTCATGGGGGATTTTTGAACTTGTTCCTCCTCTATTTCTAAATTTATTGGATCCCTTTTTACTTATGTTTCTTCTTGGTTGTCTTTTTCGTCCTCTAACAAATCTTCCTTGTCTTCTTCTTAATTTTCTTTTTCTTCTATATCCTAGATCTCTTCTTCCTTGTGTATAGTATAATGTTTGCTCTGAGCAACTTCCCACCATCTGGCCTCTGCCTGCTTTTCCAACCTCTATTATTCTTTAGTCTCTTGGTATAATTCTTGTTTACATACCTTGTTTCATAACATGCGAAACATTAGAATGAAACATTTTCATAATCAAGTTTTTGAACCCATACATAATATGTTGTTGTTAGGTTGATCTCTGTAAAAACACCCCACATTACCCTTGGTGAAATGTTACTTACAAACCCCACATCCCAGTGGTAGTTAGAGAAATGGGGTAATATATATATATACCTTTCTCCAAGTTTTCAAAACTCAAAACGGACTCATCTCGACGAGACACTTCCGACAAATAAGGTTTTTCCCAATTTAATCTCCTAAGTCACAAATTATACTCCTTCAATTTTTTATTTGTTTAAAAGTGCCACCTTTCCATGATGCCCACATGGCACATTACTATCCTACCTCATCATCTAACCATGAGGTGCACTTTGGTGCCACATACCTCACAATGCCTCCTATGTGAAGTTCCTCGACTCAATTCCAATTACATTACATATATATACAAACGACCTTAACGGTGAGTCATCCAATGCCCCCATTATGCATTACAAACGACGGTCAACATATATTAGTGCTATCCCCGTGATGTTACTGCTATAGGCATTGTCAGGACCCCGAGTCGGTGTCACTGGCTCCGGGTGAGTCGGGCACCCAACACGAGTGCACTTAACCAAAGTGCAACGACGTGCCCATGTGCGATGGTGGAGCAATGGGAGGGGGCATGCCCGGGCGAGTCAACATGAAGAGCAAGGAATACTTGGCAGCTGTGTTTGGCAAGTGCGATGAGGAGTGCACACTTGGCGTCAAGGCATGTGGAAACTTTGGCTAAATAGGGTGACTGTGAAGAGTTTATTGTGGGCGATGGACAACATGATGTTGGCAGGCCGATGTGATGATGGGGTGTCATGGTCGAGTTGGATGGGTCGGCTTGATAGGATGAAGCCACTCAAGCGACATGATGAGCACCATATATATTATGGACGTGATATGGAGGATGGACATCAACCAATGAGAAACCATCTAGTCGCCAGGCGAGAGATGTAAGTTTGGGTGAGCAGATTATAGCGTAGTGCAGAACTCATCAGAGGAGCGAACGAGCCCGAAGAGCGGGCGTGTCTGGTGAATGAGCATAGTTTGGGTCAGGTAGTGGTGACTGTAGGGCGGGCAGACCAAAGACCTGTGACAACGTGTAGCAAAAAGGTTTGGTTCAATAGAGTTGGTGCAACGACGAGTGTCGGGTGATGTAAGTGTGAAGTGACATGGTGAGCACAGAACGTTGTGGATGTGCAGCAAGGTTAGGTGCAACGTGCGAGCAAAAATGGCCGGGAAACTGCGGTCAGGTCATGCAGCGGGTTGAGCGTGCGGACCTGAATGGTAGGCCGACCCGTGCATAAAACTGTTAAAACGGGTTGAGGCAGTTTGCCTCCCTATGATGTAACATTTGAAAACATAAATTTATATATGATTTTATAAAGCATTAAAATTTTGAAATGATGTCTCTTGCATATTGTTGTAGCTGTTTAAATTTATGAAGTCCACACTTAACCGTTGTAAAGAAATTAATGAAGTTGAATGTAGGCGTAGTCCGGAAAACATAATGGAAAAAAGATAAGTGTAAGTGTTTAACCAGTGTCACAAGTTACTCCAATCAAGAAAAATGAAATAGGGCCGTGACAGATGGTATCAAAGCCAGTACAACAGAAGGTTGTAGGGACTAGAGATGTATGCAAGCCAAAATTTTGGAGCAAAAGAAAAATTGGTTGCATAGTTTGGGGTTTCTTGACTTGGAGATTCATGGAAGAACCGTACAAGCCTTGGTGGGCACGGGTGCCACACATAATTTTATGACGATAAGGTTAGTGAAGGAAGTTGGGTTGCAGATTGTTTCGACTAGTGTGGAGGTCAAGGAAGTGAACTCAAAGGCTAAAGTGTCGGGATTGGCAGACGAAGTGCCAATTTGACTTGCATATTGGCAGGGTTGTTTGGACTTCACGGTGATGGAGATGAGAAACTTTGACATGATATTGGGGCAATATTTTCTAAAGGGAAACAAGGAAATTATTGTCTCCTTTTTCGATGAGATCATGTTGATTGGAGACACACAGACGTGGGATTTACCTACTCACCAACAGAGAAGGGAAGTGAAGGTGAAGCATGTTTCTTCACTAAGTATGAGTAGGGTGATGCGGGATTCAGATGTTGAGACATATGCAATAGTCATCAGGGAGGTTGAGGACGTTGATGGAGAGGGGACACCTATTCTAGCTGGGATTTCTGATGTATTGAAAAAATATGCAGATTTGATGCTCGATGAGTTGTTGAAAGTACTTCCACCGAAACATGCAGTGGACCATAACATTGAGCTAGAGCCAGGGAAGCAACCTCTGGCAAAAGATCCTTATCATTTGTTAGGACCAGAATTGGAGGATTTGAAATGAAAACTGAAGGATTTGGCTGATGCAGGCTTCATACAACCTTCAAGGTCCCCATATGGTGCTCCAGTATTGTTCCAGAGGAAGAAAGATACGAATGAGTTTTGGATGTGTTGTGATTATCGTGCTCATAACAAGCGGACGATAAAGAACAGATATAATTTTCCACTTGTTGTAGATTTCTTGACAAGATTGTGAAAGCCCAAGTGTTTTCCAAGCTAGATTTGAGGCATGGGTATTATCAGGTGCGGATAGCAAAGTGGGGTTAGAAGAAGACTGCAATTATGATGAGGTATTGGAGTTTTGATTTCCTTGTCATGACTTTCGGGTTGTGAAATTCTCTTGCTACGTTTTGCACTTTGATGAATGAATTTTTGTGTCATATTTGGATTCGTTCGTAGCAGTATACTTGGATGACATCGTGATATTCAGTGATAAGATGGAGGATCATAAGAAGCACTTGGATTTGGTATTTGAGGCATTGAATAAGAATCAATTTTACTTGAAGAAGTCAAAGTGTATGTTTGTTGAGTCCAAGATTTCGTTCCTTTGAAAAATTGTGGGTCAAGGTCACATACGGATGGAGCTGCGCAGGATAAAGGTGATCGAGGATTGGGAAAAACTGAAGAATGTCCATGATATGAGGGTGTTCTTAGGGATGACCAACTACCAGCGGAAGTTTGTAGAGGGGTACTACAAGGTGACTGCACCACTAATAGACCTTTTGCAGAAGGATAAGTGATTTGATTAGACAGAGAAGTGTCGAACAACAATTGAAGATTTGAAGAAGATGATGGTCATAGCACTGATACTGAGGCTACTTGACTTTGAGAGACTGTTTGAGGTGCACATTGATGCTTTAGATTTTGGGATAAGGGGATTACTCTTGCAGGATGGGCATCCGATGGCATACAAGAATCGGATGTTGCAAGATAGAGAGTGATAGTATCCGTTTCATGAGAAGGAGATGACTGTGATCATCCATTATTTACAGGTATGGAGGCATTACTTGATTGGGAATCCTTTTTTTGTCAAGACTAACAATGTTGCAGCGAGTTATTTTCATCCCAACCGAAGTTGTCAGTGAAGCAGGCTCGTTGGCAAGACTTCTTGGCAGAGTTCGACATGATTATTGAGTATAGACCAGGGAGACTCAATGTAGTTGTAGATTCCCTTAGCAAGAAGGGACATTTAGATGAACTTGAGGAGGGAGTGGACCGGAATAAGTGCAGTAGGAGTCGAGTACAGGTGACATGAGAAGCAGAGTAGACTTCGAGCTATGGAGACTGATATTTAAGCGAAGAGCATTTTGAAGCAGGTGAAGGAGGGGAAGACTAAAAAGTTTTTCCTACGAGATGGAATCTTGTTCTATGGGAACCAGATTTACATTTAGAAGTCATCTGGACTTAGGAGGCACCTCTTGAAGGAGTGACACGATTCTCCATGGGCTAGCCACCAAGGGAAACATCGTTCTTTGGAATTGTTGGGGAGAGGGTAATTTTGGGAGATGATGAGGGAGGATGTAGAGGATTATGTGCATATGTGCATAATTTGTCAGTAGGACAAATCAGATAATTAGAGACAAGGAGGATTGTGGTAGCCTTTATCAATTCCAGAGAGACCATGGATGAGTATTTCGATGGACTTCATCACTCAGTTACCATAGGTGTAGGGGTATAATGGAGTTATGCTCATTGCTGATCGTTTCTCTAAGTATGTCATCTTCATTCCAACAAAGATACCATGTGGGGCCAAGAAGACTGTTGAGATATTCTTCAAACATATTGTGAAGTATTGGGGGATGCCATTGAGTATTGTGTCTGACTGAGATCCATGATTTACAAGAAGATTTTAGACCACTTTGGTCAATTTGGTCAGGACAGAGTTGCTGCAGAGTTCAAGTTACTATCCACAAATAGATGGGAAGAATCGGCGGATTAATGCACTACTAGAGGACTACTTGAGACATTATGTGACAGCTGATCAAAGAATTGGCCTAAAACCTTAGATGTGGCTTAGTTTAGCTACAATATACAGAATGGATTCTTGATAGCATGGGAGGAGACTTTTGAGTTAGCATGGGTGCACTTGCATGATGCTACAAGGAGGATGAAGAAGTGGGTAGCCAAGGATAGACAAGATGCACACTTTGAAGTTGGGGATATGGTTTTTCTAAGGATCACTGGAGATCAATTTCAGCCACCAAAAGGGACTACGAGATCTTTGACAAGGAAGTATGAATGGCCATTCTGAGTGAAGAAGCAAGATGGGGAAGTTTCTTATGAGTTGGAGATTTCGAACCACGTGTTCAAAACATCCTCTATTCCATATGAGTCAACACAAGAGATATAGACTTGATTCACATCATCCTGAGATGACAACATCACCAAGAGGACCAACCATGATTTTGGATGGGCCACACCTAATTTTGGACAAGATCTTAGATCTTCAGATAATAGGTGTTGGGGGTACTACATGACGGGAGCTTTTTGTTCAATGGAAGAACGCACCGAAGGAGAGTAGCTGGGAAACAGAGGATTTGCTGTGGAGGTGGAAGAAGGAGATTACTGAGTATAATGATGAGCTGATGTGGTCAATAGGATTATCGAGGACGAAAATGAATCATAGTGGGGGAGGATGTCAGGACCTCGAGTCAGCATCATCTCCCTCGAGTGAGTCGGGCACCTAACATGGGTGCACTTAACCGAAGTGCGACAGTGGAGCGATGGGAAGGCATGCCCCAAAACATGTGACGGGCGATCGTAACGAGTGGGTGTGCCAAGGTTTCCTGTGTAGCAAGTGACCGGGTGGGCGTGCACCCATGCAAGTCAACACAATGAGTGAGGAAGACTCGGCGGGCGTGTTTGGAAAGTGTCGACGAGGAGTGCACACTTTGTTGAAATTATGATACAAGTGTTGTCCTTGATGGCAACTCACTCAGATGACAGTTCATAGTGCAGCAAGTTAACAACAAAGGATTACCGATCAGACTCCAGAGATTGAAGAAAGAGAGTGGCTTAAGAAGTATATGCTGGTTCACTTTTTCCAAGTGGCGTATACATGTGGGTTAACAAAACAAAAGAAGCATATACGTATACACACACTTTCATAGAAGGAAAAGCGCGTATGGGATGGAAAATCAAGGTTTTGATTCAAGGTATTGGTCAGAGGTATTTGGTCCGAGGTATTGGTCAGAGGTATTTGGTCTGAGGTGTTGGTCCGAGGTAGAGGTATTTTTCCTAAGTGGTTTTGGTACGAGGTATTGAGAAAGGTCTAAAACTATATAAGGAGGAGAAGATCATTAGGCCAATGTGTGAAAGTATTGAATATCTTATGAAGTGTTAGATCAAATATGCATGTTATGGGTTTCTGATGCTTTTCTTGATTTGAACTAAGGATGCACCTATGTGGTTGATGATGGATCGGGATCATAAGACCTAAAGTGAATTATCATTATGTGGTTTGATCATGGATAGTCTAGATCTGAATACTGACACATGTTTTATTTTGTAAATGTTATGATCTGGGTATGACTAAAGTTTGGAATAGCTATGAAGTTTTTAAGTTAGTATTTGCAGATCTGTACGCTGGTTTGCTTTGATAAACGTGCATATATAGGTAGGTTCATCACATCGAAGTAGCGTATACAGTATGAAAAATGATGTTTGAAGTTGCAGTTGGTTCTGATGATTGATGCAGAGTTCTGGGTTTTGTATTGTTTTCTCGTGACTGTGTTCTGGTGATAGTGTTCTAAATGTTTAGATTGATTCATTGTGATTTACTTCAGTGATGATGGGTTTTCAGTGATTGATTGAGTTGTGGTTGATTCAAAGATTGATTATTGAGTTTAAGTGATTGGTTGATGCAAATGTATTTGATGGTTATTGTAGTAGTGATTTATTTTGAGCTTCAAGATTTATTTGCTGATGGGTCCAGTATGAAAATTTGATGAAACATGGCCTTCAGATTGTGGTGTTGTATTCCAGGAGTATCCATTCTGAAAATTTATGAAACATGGTCCCTAGAGGAAGAGTGAAGGTTGGAGCCTTCTGTAGGTTGGCGCATACGTACTAGTAAATGGATTGTCTAGTACAAGGGCCAAGGGTTGGAGCTCCCTTCTAGTAGCGGCTAGAAAATGAGTGAAGGTTGGAGCCTTTTGTAGGCCAGCACCTACATACTAGTAAACGGATCAGCTAGTACACGAGCTAGGGGGTTGTAGCTCCCTTCTAGTAGAAGTTGGAGAACGAGAGGAGGTTGTAGCCTTATGCAGGTGGGTACCTGCGTACTGGTATGAGTCTGCACCAATAAAAGATTGTAAACAATATTTTCTTATGTTAAAAGAAGACATCAACAGGTGGCTTTTGTCCCTCATTGGGTTTCCACCTTAAATCTTGGTGTTCATGTGTGTTGCTTATGTGTGATGGTTTATTATGTTATTACTGCACATGGTTACTATTTATATGGTTAATAAAGTACTGATACATTGATTAAAGATCATCATATGATGAATTAACTAAATCATAAGTTTGTTGGATATATGTTGGTTGCTTTAAAGACAATTGTGTGTACACGCGAGTTACCTTCATTGAAGTAGTGTATATAAATCTGAATACGAAATGAAAAAGTTATTGATTTGATAATACTGATTCATCCCCCCTCTTAGGATTATTTCCAACAATTGGAATCAGAGCGGGTCCTTTGGTAGAAGCTTGATCGCTTGAAGGAGATCCATAGAAATAATGGGAAAGAAGCTAAAGAAGAAGTTGCCTCGGAAGAAGAAGACATCTCAAAGAAATAGTGACAACAAGAGAGACAATGGGCCATCAGGTGGAAGCAAGTATTTAGATTTAGAATCACATCAGATTGAAGATGAACAAGCAAAAGAAGTATCAGGTACAAATTTTTGGTCTTCTAGTGATACTTTTCTTTGTTCATGCAATGTTGAAGATATTGAAAGTGATAATGAAAGAAATATAGAGGCAGAAGCTAAAATACTCACAGATAAAATTAGAGATCAAGAAGATCTATTTAACAAAAGGGAGTGTGCCTTCAAAGAAGAAGCTACCAAGTTAAGAGCTCAGCTAGAGGAAGGAAACAAAGTAAGGAAGCAGTACAAGGAAAAGGAAGATCAATGTCAAAAGCTGCAGGATGAAGTGACATCATTAAGAAATGAAGTATATGAAAAGAGTACAACAATCAAGAGACTTAAAGATAGATCTAGTTACTATGAAAGTCTTGAAGCTAAGATCCTCTCTCTAAAAGGAGATCTTGAAAATTCAAATAAGCAGAATGGAGAACTACCTCAAGCAGATGAAGAACAAGAAAAGGAGATTCTCAAATTAAGGCAACAAGTGGAAGAAGGACAAAAGGTTGAAGAAACCATGAAGAAGAAATATCTAGAAAAGGAAGAGCAATATCAGGTTGAGGTAAATATATTAAAAGGTAAATTAGAAGAAAAGGATAAACTATTACGATTTCAAGACAATATTAAGATTTTGGATAATATTCTTAGTAGTCAAAGGTCTCCTACCATCAAAACTGGTCTTGGTTTTCATGAAACTGTTGAAGGTGGATCTAGCTCACAAGATGAGGCAAGGAACTCTAATGCAAAATTTGAACTTCTCAACAAGGAGATAAGAGGTCAAGCCTATCAACAACCAAGGAAAGAAAGTCTTCAAAGAAAATAATTTACTCTTAACTATGGAAGTGATAGTCGGTTATTTCCTCTAATGAATAATGTTGAATGTTTTATATGTCATAATTTTGGACATGTTGCAGCGAGATGCAGAAGTAGAATGGTTCAAAGCCATCACACAGAAAGATCATCAACTTCTAGGTACTTTAAGGGCTATTACTTTTCTTGCAATATGTTTAGTCACAAAGCCATTGAATTCTATAGAAGGAATATGAAACATATAAGATGTTATGCATGTAACAAGTTTGGGCACATAGCAAAAGAATGCAGGAGAAAATTTCGGCCAACATACCAAAAGGAGAAATCATCATCACACTCCAAGGTATGGAAGAAGAAGGAAGTACAACCAGAAAGATGTGGCATAGCACAGTATACAGACATAACAGACTCAGGGGGAGCTCAAAGTATGAAACTTCAGTGTTCTAAATCTCATACGCAGTTATCATGAAGACAAGTCACGTATATACGCGAGTTCAAAGCTGCACAGTCACGTATATGTTGGTTTGAGGAAAAAGCAGTGGGAAAGACTCATAAAAGTGATCTAATATGGTTCAGTCAATTATCAATTATCTGTTCTGTTCTGATTGATGATGGTTACAGTCTGTTGATGATATGTGGAAGTATTTTTGGCCCTCATAAGTTGTTAATAAGTTGATGAATAACTAGTTGATGGTGATGCCTTGATGATTCTTACTAATATTTGCAATGATCAGATCTGACAATGAACAGTTGGCATAGGTTCAGGGGGAGCATATGCTTCTAATAATGCATTGTTGGCATTATGTTAGAAGATCTTGGTACATGAAGATACTTATATTGCTTGATCCACATAGTTGTTTTGATTCAGGTGACTCTTTTGATGATGGAAATATACAGGCTATTGATCCTGATGTTGCTAACAGATGTTGATGGTGCAGATCATATATGGTGTATGATAGTTGTTGATGACTATCATGGTCTTATTTAGATCAGTTGTCCTTGTTATAAATGTCATGTATATCATTTGATGTAAAGGTCATGAAAAGACCTAATTTGTAACCCCACTATGCATGGGAAGGATGATGTAATAATTTCTATTTCAATCATGTATAAACATTTGGTATATCCCCACTTGGTTGGGTGGATGAGTCAAAATTGGTGTATCCCCACTTGATTGGGAGATTGATGTATGTATGAGTCATTGGTGATAGGAAGGTCATACTTAGTTGAGTTATAGAGTCATGTTATTCTTTTGGAAAATATTTTTGCAGACTCTGCATGTGCTCAGGGGGAGCATGGATAGTTTAGTGCATCTCAGCATGTACAAAGGGGGAGCTTAATCAAAGATTTTAGCATGTACTCATGGGGAGCATGGACAACATAATGCATATCAAAGGGGGAGAATATCTTGGTTCACCCTTTTCCCTTGATGTCAAAGGGGGAGAGTGTCTTGGTGTTGTGGTTGCCATCAAGTCAAAAGGGGGAGATTGTTGGCATTATGATACAGGTGTTGTCCTTGATGGAAAATCACTCAGATGACAGTTCACAGTGCAACAGGTTAACAACAAAGTATTATAGATCAAACTCCAGAGATTGAAGAAAGAGTTTGGTTTAAGAAGTATATGCTGGTTCACTTTTTCCAAGCAGCGTATACACGCGGGTTAATAGAACAAAAGAAGCGTATACGTATACATGCACTTTCATAGAAGGAAAAGTATGTATGGGATGGAAAATCAAGGTTTTGATCCAAGGTATTGGTCCGAGGTATTTGGTCCGAGGTATTGGTCCGAGCTATATGGTCCAAGCTATTGGTCCTAAGTGGTTTTGGTCTGAGGTATTGAGAAAGGCCTAAAACTATATAAGGAGGAGAAGGTCATTAGGCCAATGCGTGCAAGTATTGAATATCTTATAAAGTGTTAGATCAAATAGAAGGTTATGGGTTTGTGATGCTTTGCTTGATCTGAACTAAGGATGCACCTATGTGGTTGATGATGGATGATGGATCAGGATAATAAGACCTAAAATGAATTATCATTATGCGGTTTGATCATGGATAGTCTAGATCTGAATGCTGACACATCTTTTATTCTGTAAATGTTATGATCTGGGTATGGCTGAAGTCTGGAATAGCTATGAAGTTTTTAAGTTAGTATTTGCAGATATGTACGTTGGTTCACTTTGATAAAAGCACGTATACACACAGGTTTGACACATCGAAGTAGCGTATACAGTATGAAAAATGATATTTGAAGTTGTAGTTGGTTCTGGTGATTGATGCAAAGTTTTGGGTTCTACATTGTGTTCTGGTGACAGTGTTCTGAATGTTCAGATTGATTGATTGTGATTTTCTTAAGTGATGATGGGTTTACAGTGATTCATTGAGTTGTGGTTGATTCATAGATAGATGATTGAGTTTAAGTGATTGGTTGATGCACATGTATTTGATGGTTGTATTGCAGTAGTGATTTATTTTGAGCTTCAATGTTGTTGATGGGTCCAGTATGAAAATTTGATGAAACGTGGACTTCAGATTGTGGTGTTGTATTCCAGGAGTATCTAGTCTGAAAATTTATGAAACGTTGTCCCTGGAGGAAGAGTGAAGGTTGGAGCCTTCTGTAGGCTGGCGCCTACGTACTAATAAATGGATCGGCTAGTACAAGAGCCAGGGGGTTGGAGCTCCCTTCCAGTAGAAACTGGAAAACGAGTGAAGGATGGAGCCTTTTATAGGCCAGTGCATATGTACTAGTAAACAAATTAGCTAGTACAAGAGCTAGGGGGTTGTAGTTCCCTTCCAGTAGAAGCTAGAGAGCGAGAGAAGGTTGTAGCCTTCTGCAGGTGGGTGCTTGCATACTGATATGAGTTTGCACCAGTACAAGATTGTAAACATGATTTTCTTATATTAAAAGAAGACAACAACAGGTGGTTTTTGTCCCGCATTGGGTTTCCACATTAAATCTTGGTGTTCATGTGTGTTTCTTATGTGTGATGGTTTATTTTGTTATTACTACACATGGTTACTGTTTATATGGTTAATGAAGTACTGATACATTGATTAAAGATCAACATATGATGAATTAATTGAATCATAAGTTTGCTAGATATATGCTGGTTTCTTTAAAGACAGTTGCGAGTACACGTGAAGCGTATATAAATCTGAATATGAAATGAAAAAGTTATTTATTTGATAACACTAATTCACCCCCCCTCTTAGTATTATTTCCAACACACTTGCATGCACAAAACTGAACAACAAGGCAAGTGGAAAATTTGGCTAAGTGTTGAGGGCGACCGTGAAGAGTTTATAGTGGGTAGTGGGCAACATAATGTTGGTGATCCAATGTGATGATGGGGTTTCATGGTCGAGTTGGATGGGTTAGTTTGATAGGCTGAAGCCCCTCTAGCGACACGATGAGCACCATATATATTATGGACACGAGATGGAGGAAGGACGTCAACCAACGAGCAACCATGTAGTTGCAGGGTGAGAGATGGAAGTTCGGGTGAGCAGATTATAACGAAGTGTAAAACTCGGCAGAGGAGCAGATGAGCCCGCAAGGTAGGTGGGTCTGTTGAACTACCAGATTTCTAGTCGGGTAGTGGTGACTGCAAGACGAGGGGATTGCAGACCCACGACAACGTGTAGCACGAAGGTCAGGTTCAGTGGAGTTGGTGCAACAACGAGTGTTGGGCGTTGTAGGTGTACAATGACACGACGGGGGCAAAACGTTGTGGACGTGCAAAAAGGTCGGGTGTGACATGTGAGTAGAACCAATCGGCGAATGTGGTCGGGTCGTGCAACAGGTTGATCTTGCGGACCTGAAGGGTAGGTCGACCTGTGTAGAAAACTGTAAAAATGGGTTCAGGAAATTTTCCTCCTTATGATGTAACGTTTGTAAACAAAAATTTATATATGATTTCATAAAGAATTAAAGAGTTGAAATGATGTATATTACATATTGTTGTAGCTATTTAAAGTTATGAATTCCACACATAAATTTTGTAAAGAAACTAATGAAGTTGAATGTAGGCATAGTCTGGAAAACATAATGGAAAAATATAAGTTTAAGTGCTTAGCTGGTGCTGCACGTTACTCCAATCAGGAAAAATTAATTGGGGCTATGACATGAATGGTCCCATATGCAATGGTGACCACACTATCCAATGGGTCTACAACCATTTTAAACCCTTGTTACTCGAGGGATCACATTAATCCACCAAACAATAGGACTTGTTCCCGGCACGATGTTCGTTCATACAACACAGAAGTTTTAATTAAATATCAGCCTTTGTCATTGATGACCCACAATGTGCTATGGAGATCGATGATCATAAACGATATTGCTACCCCCCTTCCTTAGTTACATCAACCAGGGGGAGCAGGGTTGGAATTTGGATTTCTCTTTACTCGTCTTACAATTTTTTTTGACGTTTTGGGTCTTTGTGTTTCCTGTCAAGAAATGTTATGTTCAAAACTTTTCCCCTCAAAAATTATGTTCTCATAATAAATTAGCCATTCACCAATAAAAGTTTGATTAAAAAATTACTCTTCAAAAATGATGTTCTTCTTGGCTCGAAAGAGTCATGAGGGGGGAGACCCTAGGTTCGGGTGCAGGAGGCCAACAGTGGTCCGTTGTAGTCTAGGACAATGCCGACATTTTCAACTTACCCCAAAGGGCAAGGAGTCTCACCCGAGGCACACTGCAACCAAAAGGGAGAAGGGTTCAGCATGGGGTCGAAGGAGTATCAATCAGGTGCATTCGATCACATACACATATCCATTATATGGAAAACAAAGATAACAACATCCTTGAATCATACACATATATCCATCATACGGAAAATAGAGATAACATCATCCTTGAATAATTCTATGAATTAACGTCTACATGCAACTGATAGGCTATTCAAAATTTTAATAGACACACTAAGCACGAGGCCCAAATACATCAGAAGTCGCAACCAACATCGACTATGTCTTATATTAACTTTACATGAAATATTACATTAGGATCCGACATTTTCCATAAACATTACATAAAGTACCCAGCTCAGTCCCTCGGGTCTAGATTGGTTCTGCGACCAAGTCCCTTAGATCCCAGCGCTCCGTCATTCAGCCTCTGCAACTATGTGTCCCTTTTCCTGCTCTCGGCCTCAACCGACTCCTTCCTCCATTATTTGGTCCAACAACAACCTTTTTCCTCTCTAGTCTTCCCATTTTATGTCCTTCTCAACTACCTGGACTGCCAGTTCTTGCTTGGCTATTTTCTCCCTTAGCTGCTTATGCGCCTTCCCGTCTCCTCGGATGCCTTTACTTTCCCCTGCCACCTTGCCACCACTCCTCCGCAACTGTTCGTTCCGCCATCCAATCGTTGTTGCCATTTATTTCTTTCCCGCCCTTTGGTCAGTCAAAATTGGTCAAGACCTTTCAAAATTAAACGAAGGCCCCAACAGGCCTCGACCACAATTTCTTGACTCATCCCCGAGTCAAGTCATTTCAACGTTTGGTGGTCCTGCTATTACTTCCACGTGCTCTTCAGGTGGTGGCTGCGTTACCACCGATGCTACCTTTTCTATTTGTACCAACACTTCTGCTGCTTCGATTATTTCTTGCGGAGTGGGTGCATCTTCTGCCTCGATCATGGTTTGCGGCATGGCATCCATTCCTGTGGCCCCTTCTTGCCCCTGTGGTTCCCCATTCCAAACGAAGGCTCAAAGTCTAGGACTAAGGTTGTTGTCCATTGCCTGAACTCAATGTATCTTTGAAGGGCCAGGTCCCAGTTGTTGAGAATTGCATCAGTTCCTTGAGTGAACGCCTCGGCTAATTGGGATGTTAGGTTTGATGGCCATTGGCTCTATAGGTCATTCCATTGCTGGCCGCTGGAGTCACATGCCTCCTTCAAGAGTAGAACTTGCATTCGAACCGGGGGCCGCAAATCTCTGATTATCCATTTCGTCTTTGCTGACTCCTCCTCAATGTTGTCAACTTGGGCCTGGAGGATGTCGATTTTCTCATTGATCTGCTGCAGCTGGGTATGGTCTGTACAATCCCTTGTGCTGGCAAATAGTGACTGAATTTGTTCTCTTAGTGGGTAAACCAGGTGGTTCTTTAGTGCTAAACTTCCTGACCAGTCGTGGACCTTGTCCATTAGGGCATATCCGTCGGTGAGGGCCTCGACCAAGGCTTGCTTCTTCACTTCCAATTCTTTGACCTTTCCCTCAATCGTCCATGCGTAAATTTCCACTGGATCTGGTAGTGTGGACCTTACTGTCTCTAACTTCCACCTCATCTCAACATTGGTGGCTTTTAGGTGCATGCACCTCGTCTGTATGTGATCGCAGCAGCTGACCAACATACAAGCAGTCATGTCCGCCGATGCTTTAGTGTTGGCCTCAGTGACGTTCGGCCATATTGATCTAAACTGTTGTGTAATCTGATCGAACTGGGCTTGCAATTCTGTGTTTGCTTGTCGTAGGCAATCTTGCTCTTCCGTCACCCTGTGCAACTACTTCATCTGCTGTTTGTGTTCTTTGGCCAGGTCCTCTTGGAGGCTCTCAGCCTTGTGGGCTGCTTACTGAATGAATGAAAATAATTGGGCCGATGACAAGTGATGGAGTGAATCGGCCTGCATTGTGCATTGTTCAAGGAACTACTGCGGTAGGGGTAGGCCGTTGGTGATGGATTTGTCGGAATGGGAGGCAGGTGAGTGGACCTGTTGTGATGGTGGAGTGAACTATGGGGTGGTTGGAATAATTCTAGGGTTTGGCAGCACTGCGAGCTTTATAGGGAGAGTTGGAAAGTATGGTTCAGTCCTTTCCCCCTTCCAAATGGTATCCAGGCGTCTATCTTCTGGTGGTTCCAACCCAAGAATTGGTGATGTACTCTCCGTTGGTGGCGTTCCCATGGTCGAGGTGGTGCCCTTTGTCTGGCCGACTGACTGAACTTTTGCTTCTATAATAGTCCTTCGGTGGCCGAATGGGAGGATATCAGACAGGGTCACGAAAGTCGAAGTGGTTTGTGGGGACGACTCCCATGATTGATGTAATGTGGTGGATGTAGTGGCATGGATCTCTTTGACTATGGTGGTTGCGGGGATTGACTGCTCGACCTCAACAGTAAGGTCGATGATTGGAGTTGATAGGTTAATTTTCAGCTTTTTAGTAGCCGATTTTTGGCAAGTGGGGTTTGGATGACTCGCCTTTTCTGAGGTTTGGGGACCGTGATCTAGGAGGGAGCCTGAGCTGCTCCCAAGGGAAGCGCCATAACAAGTGGTGGCATTACAATGGGGGAAAGCATGGTGGAACCTTGAAAGTGCTCAAGATAGTTACTCTCACCTAGGTCGAAGCTGGCGACTGTCCATCTTAGTTCAAACATCTTTTCCTCCATCTGGAGCAGCATCGGCTGGAGTACTTCGTCGGCTGCCCACTTTTCACTGCTTCCTGCTCCATCTCCCTCTCGGACCTATGGCATCAAGGCTCCAAAAAGGTACCTGGGTTTCCTTTCTCTTACCCCACAAGTCACTCCTGGCCAAGACTCCACCTCTCTGCACAACACTTCCTCCGTCAGGCTAAACCTCTACGGCCTTAACTTAAATGTGCTTGGGTTGACACACCGTGGTCTCAGGTAAGTGTGCGCGTGGGGGGCGCCAAACTAGAGCTCACCTAAGAATTCATCCAATAGAGCCTTGGCTATCCTCTCGATGGGCCAAATGGTATCCAACATCTGCTTGTACCATTCCTTGAAAGCTCTCCTGTTGATTTCCTTTGTGTTGGGATCTCCCAATGCCTTCCATGGTTCATACTAGAGCGCAATTGGTTGGTCTTCGGAAATGGTTGCCAGTTGCCTCTCTTGCATCCTCCTGTGATTCAAGTAGCCAACTCTGACATGACGTCCCCTGACTGACGAGGCTCTAAAAACTAATTACTCTGATGACCTTTCCATGTATTCTAGCTATATCTTGCTGTCGTCGACTGACTTGGGCCTGGCTGGTCGTACGGGTTGGAGATCCCTCAGCTTCTCGGTTAAGTTTACGATCTTGCTCTATAGGCTTGTGATCGCCGGATCTTGTAGACTTATGCCTCCCTAGTATTCATGGGGGTATCCCAGCATAGTTTCTATCCGGGATGCTTGCTCTAATGCATCTTGCTCGACTGTTTTCTCCCTTGGTTGCTTCTGCGCCTTCCCGCCTCCTCGGCTGCCTTTGATTTCCATTGCCACCTTGCCACCACTCCTTTGCAACGGTTCGTTCCACCATCCAACCATTGCTACCATATGTTTCTTTCCCGCCCTTCGGTCAGTAAAAATTGGTCAAAGCCTTTCAAAATTAAACGAAGGCCCCAACAGGTCCCGACCATAATTTCTTGGCTCGTCCCCGAGTTAAGTCATTTCGACCTCTGGCAATCCTGCTATTACTTCCACGTGCTCTACAGGTGGTGGCTGTGTTACTATTAGCACTATCTTTGCTGTTTGTACCGGCACTTCTGCTACTTTGATCGTTGCTTGCGGAGTGAGTGCCTCTTCTTCCTTGATCCTGGCTTGTGGCGTGGCATCCGTTCCTACGGCCCCTTCTTGCCCTTGTGGTTCCCCCATTCCAAACAAAGGCTCCGACTTTGGGACTAAGGTTGTTGTTCGGTCCCTGAAATCAATGTATCTTTGAAGGGCCAGGTCCGAGTTAGTAAGAATTGCATCAGCTTCTTGAGTAAATGCCTCTACCAATTGCGATGTTAGGTTTGTTGGTTGTTGGCTCTGTAGGTCATTCCATTGCTGGCCGCTAGAATCGCATGCCTCCTTCAAGAGTAGAACTTGCATTTGAACCGGGGGCCATAGATCTCTGATTATCCGTTTCGTCTTTGCTGACTCCTCCTTAATGTTGTCAACCTGGTCTTGGAGGATGTCGATTTGCTCATTGATCTGTTGCAGTTGGGTATGGTCTGTACAATACCTTATGCTGGCGAACAGTGACTGAATTTTCTCTCTTAACAGGTAAACTAGGTGGTTCTTTAGTGCTAAACTGCTTGACTAGTTGTGGACCTTGTCCATTAGGGCGTATTCGTCGGCGAGGGCCTCGACCAAGGCTTGCTTCTTCACTTCCAGTTCTTTGATCTTTCCCTCAACCATCCACGCGTAAATTTCCACTGGATCTAGTAGTGTGGACCTCACTGCCTCTAGCTTCTACCACATCTCAGCATTGGTGGCTGCTAGACACATGCACCCCGTCTATATGTGATTGAGTAGTCGACCAATGTACAGGCAGTCATGTCCGTCGGTGCTTCAGTGTTGGCATTGGTGACGGTGGGCCATATTGATCTAAACTATTGTGTAATCTAATCGACCTGGGCTTGCAATTCCGTGTTTGCTTGTTGTAGGTGATATTGCTCCTCCATCACCCTGTGCAACTGCTTCATCTATTGTTCATGTTCTTTGGCCAGGTCCTCATGGAGGCTCTCGGCCTTGTGGGCTGCTTGCTGAATGAATGAAAATAATTGGGCCGATGACTAGTGATGGAGTGTCTCGTCCTACATTGTGCTTGGTTTAGGGAACTGCTACTGTAGGGATAGGTCGTTGGTGATGGATTTTTCGGAATGGAAGGTAGGTGAGTGGACCTGCTATGATGGTGGACCGAACTATGGGGTGGTTGGAATAATGCTAGGGCTTGGCAGCACTGCGAGCTTTATAGGAAGAGTTGGCAAGTACGGTTCAGTCCTTTCCCCTTGCCAAATGGTATCCAGGCGTCTACCTTCTGGTGGTTCCAACCCAAGAATTGGTGATGTACTCTTTGTTAGTGGCGTTCCCATGGTCGGGGTGGTGCCCTCTGTCTGGCCGGCTGACTGAACTTTTGCTTCTACAATAGTCCTTTGGTGGCCGAATGGGAGGATCTCAGATAGGGTCATGGAAGTGGAAGCGGTTTGTGGGGACGAGTCCTGCAATTGATGTAATGCGGTGGATGTAGTGGCATGGATATCTTCGACTATGGTGGTTGCGGGGATTAACTACTTGACCTCAACAGTGAGGTCGATGATTGGAGCTGGCAGGTTAATTTTCAAATTTTTAGTAGTCAACCTTTTGGCAGGTGGGGTTCGGATGACTCACTTCTTTTGAGGTTTGGGGACCGTGATCTGGGAGGGAGCCTGAGCTGCTCCCGAGGGAAGCGCCATAGCGAGTGGTGGCATTATAATGGGGGAAAGCATGGTGGAACCTTGAAAGTGCTCAGGATAGTTACTCTCACCTGGGTCGAAGCTAGCGATTGTCCATCTTAGTTCGAACATCTTTTCTTCCATCTGGAGCAACATTGGCTGGAGTACTTCATCAACTGCCCTCTTTCGACTACTTTCTGCCCCATCTCCCTCTCGGCCCTGTGGCATCAAGGCTCCGAAAAGGTACTTGGGTTTCCCTTCTCTTACCTCGCATGCCACTTCTGGCCAAGACTCCACCTCTCTGTGCAACGCTTCCTTCGTCAGGCTAAACCTCCGTGGCCTCAACTTAAGCATGCTCGGATTGACACACCGTGGTCTCAGGTAAGTGTGCGAGTGGGAGGCACCAAATCAGAGCTCGTCTAAGAATTCATGCAATAGAGCCTTGGATATCCTCTGAGTGGACCGAATGGTGTCCAACATCTACTTGTACCAGCCCTTGAAAGCTCTCTCATTGATTTCCTTTGTGTTGGGATCCCTCGATGCCTTCCACGGTTCATACTGGAGTGCAATTGGTTGGTCTTCGATAATGGTTTCCAATTGCCTCTCTTGCATCCTCCTACGATTTAAGTAGCCAATTCTAACACGACGTCCCCTGACTGACGAGGCTTTAACGACTAATTAATCCGACGACCTTTCCATGTATTCTAGCTATATCCTACTGTCGTCAGCTGACTTGGATGTGACAACTATGACGTGGTCTGGAAAGTACAGAGTGGGTTGCATGGCATATTTATTTTGTCATGATGGGTTTATTTATTAACTAATTTTATGCTTAACATGAAAGATTTTGTGACCCTATCTTGACAGTTGCCTTATTAATTACTTAATCGAGAAATAACTACTGGTATGGTGGATGGGACGGGTACTTGTGCGATCATCAATTCTGGAAAAGGTTCGGACCTACGTGTATTCTGCTAATTAGGATGACATGTGTGGCCACTATCTTTGATGATTAGGCTTACCAACGTGACCACTAACGCTACCCCCCCGGACCAAAAATGGGTTGCGACATACTAAGTTTTGTCGCAACCTTATTATCTTGAACTTTTTTTTTTACTTGCAGTAGGGCTTCAGGCGCGCGCCATTCACCCATCCCTACAGTAGGACTCCATCCAGTTGCATGAGCCTTACCGCGCCTGATTCTCTTATTTCTGTGACTATGAATGGGCCTAACCAGTGCATCTGCAATTTTCCTGGGAACTTCTGGAACTTGCTGTCATAAAGGAGCACCTAGTCTCCAACTTGAAACAACTTCTTCCTGATGTGCCTATCGTGCGAAGCCTTTTGTCTTCGTTTCTCAATTGATTGATGGAACTCTACTAGGAACTAGGTTTCATCGAGTTCCATCAGCTGGCTTAGCCTGTCCTGCAAGGTAATGCTATACGTCATTCTCGTAGCTTCTAAGATGAGCATGTTGGGCAGTATAAATTCTGTTGGTACCATCGCTTCTCTACCATAAACAAGCTGAAATAGAGTTTTCATGTGCAGTCTTTTTATTCTTGTCCTATATTCCCATAGAGTTGCTGGAATTCTTTCATCCTAGTCATCCCTGTTGGCAGATACAACTTTTGTTAGCCCTTTCTCTAGTATTTTGTTAAATGCTTCTACTGCACCGTTGGCTTGCAGATGATAAGGACTACTCTTATTATGTTGAACCATAAAATTCGTTAGCAGAGTCTCAATGGTTTCATTCAAAAAGTGGGTTCCCTGGTCACTTGTGAGGCTCCTTGGGCATCTGAACCTTGAAATAATATTTTCAAAAATGAACCTTGATGTTGTTTTTGCTGTGCAATATTTCACTGGCGCGGCCTCTGCCCATATTGTGAGGTATTATGTCGCTGTAATTATGTATCGGGCTCGCAAGTGTCTTGCTAGTGGAGAGATTGGTCCAATGAAGTCTACTGCCCACTTATCAAAGATCTACACTGTATGGCTCAAGTGTAGTGGTAGCTCATCGCGCTACAAAGGCTTACCCACCCTTTGATAGACATCACACTCCTTAGCAAATGATTTAGAATCCTTATGGATAGTGGGCCACCATAATCCTATGTGTAGTATCTTTCTTGCAGTGGCCTTGCCTCCTACATGGCCTCCCGCGACTCCTACATGGCACTCCCATAGGATGTCCTTTCTTTCGTGCTGCAAGACACAGCGTCTGAGTATTTGGTCCAAGCCCATTTTGTAGAGGTGTCCTGCAATGAGCTGGTAATTTGCTGCTCTGACCACCAAGTGTCGTCTTTGTGCTGCTGTGTATCCCTCTGGGCAACAACCTGTTGTTAGCAATGCAGCAATCTCTTCTAGGTGGTCGGGAATCACCTCTATCCTGAATAAGTCGGCATCGGGAAACTAATCGTCTATTGCTCCTTCATTCTCCCTTGTATCTAGGCACGATAGGTGATCTGGTCCTACATTCAATCTATCGAGCTTAACAACCACTTCAAACGTGAATTCCTGGAATAGTAAAAGCCACCTGCATATTCTTCCTTCTAGTACTGGCTTGTTTACTAAGTATTTCAGCATGGAATGGTCTGTAAAGAATTTGAACGACGCACCCAGTAAGTAGTGCCTAAAATTTTGGAGAGAGTAGACCATTTCCAAAGCTTCTCGTTCGGTTGTTGTGTAGTTTATTTCCGTCGTAGAGAGATTTCTGCTAGCGTAGTATACTGGATGGTCCATCCTTTCTCTTGGTTGCACTAAGACTGCTCCTAGCACTATTCCAGATGTGTCAATATGTATGTGGAACATTTTGTTCCAGTCTAGGTACACTAATATGGGGGTGCTTACTAATATTTCCTTCAGCTTATTCAGAGCTGCTTGATAGTCCACAGTCCAGATGAATTATTCATTCTTCTTTAGCAATTTTTCCATCGAGGCTGTTATGGATGTGTAGTTCCTGATGAACTGTCTGTAGTACCCTGTGTGACCTAGAGTTGCCCTTAGTTGTTTCACGTTGCGCGGTGGTTCTATGTAGATTATTCCTACAACCTTGGCCAGGTATATGCATAATCCATCTTTGCGAACGATATGCCTCAGTAGAGTTCCAAAGGGAACTGCGAAAATGCATTTTTTTAGATTTAAGGAAATCTACAACTACCTGCACCTCTCGAACATCACTCTTAATAAGCTAGTATGCTTCTTCAATAAGCGGTATACTGTACAATCGTCCATGTAAACTTCTAGGAACTTATGAATAGAATCCTAGAATGCAGCTATGACAATCCTTGAGAAGATTACCGGTGCATTCTTTAATCCGAATGGAATTACATTGTATGGGTAAGACCCCCACTCAGTCGTGAAAGTTGTTTTCCTTTTGTCCTCTTCAGTTATTTGGACTTGGTGGTAACCTGAGAACCCATCTGTGAATGAGTATGCTTTCTTCCCCACAACATTGTCTAGGACTTCATCGTTGAATGGCGTAGGAAACAGGTCATGCATGCATGCATTATTCAGGCTTCTGCAATTGACGCATACCCTAATTTTGGTTGCATCCTTCTTGTTCTAAATAACTATGGGGATTATCCAGTCAGCTTCATCTACTAGAAATATGATTCATGCATCCAACATTTTGTCAACTTCCATTTTAGCTTTCTCTTTTACCCTTGGGTTTAGTTGGTATGGTCTGCGCTTTACTGGCTGAGTGTCTGGTTTCAGAACAATTTTCACTTCTCCTAGGTTACCTTTTATCCCCTTGAGTTTTGCCACTGAAGCTGGGAACAGGTCCTGGTATTCTTGTAATAAATCAAAAAATTTCTGTGGTGGTTTTTTCATCCTAGTAATCTCCCACCGATGTTATTTTGGTCTTATCTTTCGTCCCCACATTTTGTTTTCCTAGCTTCAATAGTAGGAGATGGGTACCTTCTGTCAATGGGCTCTCCTAAATACCTCTTTCCCCTTCCGTTTCTCCAAAGGCCAGGTGTTTAAGCCCCTCCAATCTGTCCTCCTATGGTTCTACATCTATTTTGTCACAGGTCACAAATCCTAACGGTTCCATATCGTACAAGAACTATAGAAAGTTTCCCTCATGCCCCCCTTCAACTAACGTCTCTGGGGTGAACAGAACCCCCTTTATTACCTGGAGTACCCTTTTCATTTGTACCTCATTACCCCTGAATGAAAAATTGCTGACAAACTATCCCTCCAAGGTACCCCTACTAGTTGTCTGTCGTCGTAGCTCCTCATCGATATACCAAGCTCAAGGGACGGTGCCGAGGGTATGGATAAATGCGTGTACCCACCGATTCCTTGGCAGTCCCTGGCTCTCCCAGTTGGTCGTGCAGTCTTTGATGTGCTTCTCAGGACTTGAATCCCCCGTGTATTTCCCTTCATCTTGTGGTCGATCTACCTCTTTTCCAAACCTCTCCTTCATTGCTTGCTTAGCGTTCCTCCAGTCTTTTAATACTTTGCAGTGCGCCTTCCACCATCTTGCTGGCGTTGCCATAAGCCCAATGTCTAGAAAGGGAATCCTTTGGTCTTCTGGTAAGTCTTGGTCCACCTTGTCGAAAAAATGATCCACCGACTCAAGGCCATAGTACTTTGGGTAGTCTTCCATTCCTATGTATACCCAGTTTACTCGGCTTATCATTGCACATCGTTGAGTTGGAAGTTCATATCCACCCTGCTGCGATGCATCCCATGCAACTTCTGAACCAGCTTCCAAGCTTTGAATGCTTCTCCAGCTAACTGATCCTCCGGCTGTAGGATTTATGTAGTCCTCCCTTTTTCCCGCTGTGAGTGTATATAGCTGGTCAAACACCCTTGGTTCATCCCTGTCATCTGCTGGCTCTGTAAACCTAGGTCCTTGGTAGGGATCTAATGGCTGGATCACTCTTATCCCATCTGCTTCAAAAATCATTAACTCCTTCTTCAAATCTCTGACAACGTAGTTTTCATATTCCCATTCAATCCCCAAGAGTGCTGGATATGGGTCATTATCCCCCATAATGTCAATTACTTCAAACTCGGTGTGCATTTTCACCCCTGCTACATCAACCTCTACATTTTCCAGTCTTCCAATGGGTAGTATGTAGTACTGATTCACCATTATTAATTTAATTGGTGAGTACTTCAGCTGTGGCTTCCCCATTTCCTCCCAAGTCTTCCTAAGTAGGATGTTTACATCCGACCCTAAATCTAGCATGGTGTCCCTTATCTGGAACCCTGCCACTTGCGCATTGATTCAGAACTCCTTTCCGCTCCTTTTCTTATTCCGCTTCACTCTCCTGGAGGCTTTCTCTGGCAAGGTTGCACACGGTTGTCCCACTCCCCCTTCCTCCATGGATACTGCAACCTTTAAGCTTTTCCGCAATTCCTTCAACATGGCCTCATCCTCAACAATTTTCAAGAACAATTTAAACCACTCCCCAATTGGCTAGGTGTGATTGGGCACGTGGACTTGTGGTCTTTGGGTGTCCCTATCTTCGGTCATTCTCTCGAACAATTTGGCTGCTTCTTGATAGTATTGTCTTTGGCGCTCAGGTTGATATGCCCTCTGTGGTGATGTCGCTTTAACGATTAAGGGGGGGTCCTATGCATAGCGGTCCTCCCCTATCTTCTTCCCTCCTTAGGTGACTATATTGATATTGGTCACAGGGAGGCCATCGTCAGTCCGAGGCTCAACATTCACCAAGTTGGCCCCCTGCTACCAGGTTCTCTCTTCCCACTTCGCAATGAGCTCTGGGCAGTCCTCCGTCGCATGGGTGTTAACTCTACACTGTGAACACCAGGGTCTCCTCGGGAGTGGGCATTCTCTGGCAACATGTCCTTCCTAGTCGTAGTTGTAACACCTTAAGGGCCCTCTTCCTCCATGTCCATTTCCCCCTCACCCTCCTTGACTTGCTTCATTGACCCTGAATGTG
This sequence comes from Pinus tabuliformis, assembly GCA_031772625.1. Taxonomy (NCBI): domain Eukaryota; kingdom Viridiplantae; phylum Streptophyta; class Pinopsida; order Pinales; family Pinaceae; genus Pinus; species Pinus tabuliformis. The sequence continues at coordinate 693,842,031 of CM062812.1, read as the reverse complement.
GATTTGTCCAGTCTTTCTGCTAGAGCGTCCAGCGCTCGACACTAATCGGTGTGATGAGTTGTCGATGCACAGAACTCATAGTAGTTGTTATTGGGGACATTAGAGTATTTTTGCAGAATTGGGCACATCCACGACAGGTGTCCATATGCCCTATAGATCTTGCAGAAGTCCTGGTTATTCCTTCCTGGGAAGGGTCCTTGCCCTCCGACTGCCATAACCCCTAAAGTAGGAGGGGCCCCTAACAACCCTGCCACCCCCCCTGGTGATTAACTCCCCACAACCGTGGGCATTCTGTCGCAACATGCCCCTCCACCAGGCAGTGGGTGCACTAAACATTGGCTGTGATTGGTCGTACGGGCTAGAGATCCCTCAGCTTCTCATTCAAGTTCACGATCTGGCTTTGCAGGTCTGTGATCGCGGATCTTGTAGACTTGTGCCTCCCTGGTATTCATGGGGGTATCCCGCCATAGCTTCTATCTGGGATGCTTGCTCTAATGCATCCTGTAGGGTTCCTATCTTCTGTTGTGTCAGCAGTGTTCTGGTCAAAGGCAAGAGTGCTTTGATAAACCAATCTGCTGGTGATTTGGGTCCAGGGTGTAACTCAACTTTGTGATGGCATCCTTAAACCTTTACATGAGCTCCCAAGCTGTCTCACCCTCCCTCTGCTTAATTTCCCACAGCTCTAATAGCCCCTCCTGGTTTGTTTGCGGCACCTTGAATTCCTACATGAATCCCCTCTTAATATCATCTATTGTGGGATTTTGGTTCTGCTCTTCCCACTTTATGAACCAGCGTAGAGCCCTTTCTCTTAGCATGGTCTGGAATTCCACCGCTCGAACGTTATTCAGAGTCTGACGGGCCCTCCATATTGCTTCGCAGAGGTACCAATGCTGCTCCACATCCTCATTTCCCCTTTCTGCAAATTCCGAGTATATAGTAAACAACCCCGCCATACTGCTCTGAGTATGGGCTAACAACACAAAGCCTTTGCTTCTCGGCTATTGGGATCCCTGTAGTCCTAAGTCACTGCTATAGCTGGTTCTTGCAATACTTCCAATGTTGAAACCGACCCTGTATCTTTCCCATGCACTATATACTTGCATTGCCTTGGCTAAGCTAATGACAAATTCCTCTGGTTTGTGATAAGGTACCAAGGGAAGGTTGGGGAAAATGCCACTTATGTCTTGGGTTGGTGCTGTTGAATTTTGACGGATGCTTCTTCCTCATTGAACAACCTCCTCATCCCATTGCTCACATTATCTTCATCTCTTTCCTCATGCTAATATGGTTTATGATCTTACGATTCTCCTTCCGCAACCTGCAGGGAAGGTCCTCCATCAGTTCCATGTTGCAATCCTCATTCCACAACCTGCAGGGAACATCTTTCTTCATTTCCCTGGCCTCGACATCCCTCTTTCCCGCACTCAGGTTTCCTAACACCATCTTCTCCTTCCTCTTCAACTTGGGATTTTCCCATCACCACTCCTACTTGGTGGGGCCCCCTCCTTCTCTTCCCTAGAGCTTGAGCCGCTCTTGCGTGCCACTTGTCTGCTAGCAGTGCCCTCCTCTGTGCTCTAACATCCCCGACTCTTCTCAGTCCTTCCACATCCATCCCCTTAGTAGCATATCTATCCCTCAGTAGACAACATCTCCCTCTCTAATTCCTTCCCTAGTACTAGGGCTTTACGTTTCCATCCTGGCAGGGGGTAAAGATAACAATCTTTCCTCTACCATAAACATCTTAATCCATGTCGAGACTTCTCTTATCAACTCCCCTCTCAGCCCAGAGCCGAACACAACTTCTGCCTTTGAGAAAGACTGGTAGCTCTCCGCAGCAAACTCAACCACGTACCCTTCCACCGTAGTCTTCACCCAAAAATTGACTACTCTCGTTCGATCATTATCCAACTGTTGTAGCAATTGAATATCAGACGGAGTGCAACTATGTCGAACTGTTGCCGATCCACTTGACTGACTCTGCCTCTTCACCTCCCTCAACCAATTATATAGGTCCTTGGGGAACTTGCATCAGAAAATTTCATACTGGTCCATTCACTTACCTTGCCGATCAGTTGATTCCTGCAGGCAGCTTTTCTGCCACAAATTGATCTACCTTATGATCCCACCAATCTTTGATTTCTCTTTTAAATACGCTTGACACCATATTCTGAACCAGTTCTCGCAACTTCGGGTCCCAGCAACGGAACCATTTGTTGGCTCGAAATAGTCATCAGGGGGGAGACCCTGGGTTCAGGTGCAAGAGGCCAACAATGGTCCTATAGTCTAGGACAGCGCCGACATTTTCACCTTACCCCAAAGGGCAAGGAGTCTCACCCGAGGCGCGCCACGACCAAAAGGGAGAATGGTTCAGCATGGGGTCGAAGGAGTATCAATCAGGTGCATTTGATCACATACACATATATTCATTATACGGAAAACAGAGATAACAACATCCTTGAATCATATACATATATCCATTATACGAAAAACAAAGATAACAACATCCTTGAATCAATCTATGAATTAATGTCTACATGCAACTGATAGGCTATTCAAAATTTTAATAGACACACTAAGCACGAGGCCCAAATACATTAGAAGTCGCAACCAACATCAGCTATGTCTTATATTAAACTTAACATGAAAGATTACATTATGATCCGGCATTTGCCATAAACATTACATAAAGTACCCGGCTCAGTCCCTCAGGTCCAGATTGGTTCTGCGACCAAGTCCCTCAGATCCCAGCACTCTGTCATTCATCCTCTGCAACTGTGTGTCCCTTCACCTGCTCTCAGCCTCAACTGACTCCTTCCTCCACTAGTTAGTCCAACAACAACCTTTTTCCTCTCTAGTCTTCCCCTTTTATGTCCTTCTCGGCTTCCTGGACTGCTAGTTCTTGCTCAACTGTTTTCTCCCTTGGTTGCTTTTGCGCCTTCCCGCCTCCTTGGCTGCCTTTTCTTTCCGCTGCCACCTTGCCACCACTCCTCCATAATTATTCGTTCCGCCACCCAACCGTTGCTGCCATCTCTTTCTTTCCCACCCTTCGGTCAGTCAAAACTGGTCAAAAGCTTTCAAAATTAAACGAAGGCCCCAACAATTCTCATAATAAATTAACCTTTCACCAGTAAAATTTTGATTAAAAAATTACCCTTCAATAACATAATTATGTTGAAATTGTCACACATTTATCATAAACATTGCCATATCTTAGATTTAATAAAAATGATCTAAATGTTATATGTTATATGTTATGGCATTTTTCTAGATATGTTTTCTAATTAATTTTTTGATATATATATATATATATTACTACAATTACAAAAATAATTGATAAATTTATAAAATTCTAATACTCCAAAAAAAATAATAACATTAAATTCATTTTAAATTATAATTAAAAGTTAACAATCTTATTTAAAAAAAAAAAAACAAAACTCACAAAACACAATATCAAACCTTTAAAATATACAAATTTAAATTTAATATATTATATCAATTTTTCATAGCTATACCATCAGTAATATCCCTCACTGAAATAAATAACTTCTTAAAATAAATTAAGTTTATGCATTAAATCATCATAAATTAAATTAAATAATATATTTTCCCTATCCAAAAAATCACTTAGCACTCCTAATTAGTACTTGTCAACTACCGAGCATATTAATGTTATATACTCTCATTCTCAATGAAAGTCCTAACTCTAAATACGATCGAGCTAAAATTGCATACAGAATTTAAACTTGGATTTTTTTAAACTTCTGAAGGACGGAGTTATACTCATTTCCTTTCTCAATTTGAAATTTATGGCTGACCTAAATATCTCTCAAGCTTCGTTTTTACTAGCTACTAAGCTAACAAGGGGAGCTGCGACGCAGCGAGTCCCTGCTTGAAGTAAAACAATGAACTGAGTTTTTAAGAAGCAAAATGCAGCTTCTGTATACAGCGTTTATTGCCAGCAGCTTCTGTATACAGCGTTTATTGCCAATGGCTTGAGCCAATAGTTTTAAACTAGCCCACTCGAATTCTTATTTCTGGTAGGAAACCGAGCATTAGAAGAGGGTTTTGTAGAAGGTGAGCTGTATAGATAGCCTCCATGCCACTGTCATTGAATGAATAAACAAGGTCAAAAACTAAAATCTTGAATAAACAAGGTGAATAAAGAAGGCCAAGAATTCCAATTCAGAGCAATTCAGAGCAATCACCTTCAAGATAGGTGATGCAGAGAAAATGTATGTATTAACAAGATAAATATCCATCATAGAAAATTAATAAACACTAAAAAATTAGATCTTCACATATTTCAGCCTAAATTCCTTTCAGAAACTCAGAAATGCAGAGTTCTGAGACGCTTGGATCTGTGAAATGTATTAATAGTAGAGAGGATCTATTTAATTGATAAAAGGCAATGTTTTTGAGCCCTACGTAGACTTTGGATAAGATAGAAAAACTAATGAAGCACACACCTTGTGATACGAAATAAGTATGTAACAGTTAGAGAACCAAACAAACAAACAATCAATTCGAAAAACTATACTTGTATGGGGAAAAAGTACAAGAAATCCCTATACTGCAAAGAGTCAAGTTGGAACAGCAATGGATCCAAACAGTACAAAATTAGAATAGTACAGGGTCCATAATACAAGAAATCCCTATACTGTAAAGGAGTCAACTTGGATACAACGAGTACACAATTAGAATAGTACAGGGTCCATAATAGTTTTCCCAAAGCGAAGCAACGCCCAACTGATAAGGGTATGACAAACTAACAGGTTATAACTTAAGAATATTTAGTTAATATCAATCGCATAATTCTGACCAATCTACTGGATATCTAATTAATGTTTTGTACCATAATTCAGGCCCAGGAACAGAAACACCTATACGTGATAGTGTAAGTGCAACAAAGATAAACATACAAATATGGCACTGAACAACAAATTGAAAGATCTTTAAAGATAAGATACAATATATCTTTAATAGTAAACAACATATACTAAAATAAACAACATATACTAAAATTCATCATGTCCGTCAATTCAAGACAGAGGCCTAGATAACATGTTAAAGACGCATACTGCTGAAATTGAAGGTGAATCTGCATGCCCTGGAGAACCATGTGAAACATCCATCCCAATAATAATTATTGATTTCGTTGAAATCTTAGGTATCCTATGCGCAAATTCCATAGATAAAACAGAGTTGAGGCCACCAACTTGAAGAACAAAACAACAGTTCCAACAATATCAACATACAAGAGATTTGCAATCCCTAGAACTCTCTGCCAACAAAAGATTTTCCGGTAAACTCCAGCCTCAGCCATTCTTGTAACTACATAGCTACTAACAAAGACCAAAAGCAAAATGCCTGGAAATAAGACACTACACGAGATTTGCAATCAATAGAACTCTCCTACAAAGAAGAAGGCTATTGGACAGAGGGGCAGGTGCATGCATGTTCATATAGAAAGATATAACTACTTCAGTTTTGCTACAGAAAAACTAGAGTTCCACAGCAATGGCATATGCATTTTCTTTATAATTTGTCTAGCACATGAAGTTAAAAAGTCGAAATAACATAGAATTTGAAAAACAATAATGGGAATATTCTAAATGAAACTCCCTGACTCTCTATATGAGAAACAGAGCCAAATTCATCATTGTACAGAATAAAAAAAGGAAGTTAAACAACAAGCATCATACTCAGGAAACGAGAGAGATGCTAGAGCTTGATGACCAGAAGAACTATATTAAACAAATTATTGAACTAATAATCCGATAGCATAGCATTATATAACAAGTCAAACCAGTTAGGAGAAAATTACAGAATGCATTCATTACGGTTGGATAAAGTTCCAAGACAAATAAGACAACCAAAAGCGTTGTCTAGTAAGACTTGGGACCTTCCAGTCTAACCCTAAGGGTTTGTTGGACAAACCCAAAATCCGGAATAGCCACCTACACGGTTTTTATAGGCATTCCTAATAACCAAAATGAAAATATATAACTTAAATACAACCACAACAACGAATTTCAAGGGCATAGCCGCTTTCGTCCAGACAAAAATATAAATACATATACATCCTGTGTATCAAATGAATATCACAGCTGAAATAAAAAACCTTCCAAGGGATTCACCTAACAACAAGACTGTCTGTCTCTCTACCCAGTCATCAGAAGACCACGACCAAAATTTAAACATACCCATAAATTCATTGAAGACTTGAGCATGTAGGTGTCAGAAAATGATGGAAACTACCTCGGAGATTCCTTGGAACGCCGCGACCTCACTAGGAGAACCTGCAAATCAATTATAGATAAAAAAACAAGTCACGAGATATCTTTAAAATGCAACCATGGAAACTCAAGGGAAGTGCAAGATCATTTATGAGATTACCTGATAAGGGCAACGTATGGGTGGTGGAACCACCTGCTCAGAAACCTTCACGGTTGCCAGACCATACTCATCACTGCACAAATCACCCGGCAATAAAACCCTGGTGTCATAACCCAAGAGCTAGAGAGCCGAGAACTAAGAAACGACAATGCAACATCAAATTTCAAATTTAAATAAAAATAAGAAAATCAACCGATGTCAATAAAAATAAAAATGAAAGTCGAAACTTTTATCCACCTTGTGGGCCCTACATGACGGCCATGTGCCTAACACCTATCTCCCTAGCATAACACATGCAAGCTATACAGCAGGCCACCTAAGGTCGCATCAGATTAACACGTTCATCCTTCATTTCCTTTTGTCTTACCAGAGTCACAGAGTTCCATCAGATTTGAATGGAAAGAACAGTCCCCTCCTCCTTGCAAGCGAGACACCTGGCTATATTAGAGACTTGAAGGTTCCCATTTTCCTTTTAAGGGGTCGTTGGCAATCTTCATTAATCAGGCATAATCAGGCAGCAGGCGGTAGAGTTCAAAAGGGAAGATTTAAGGAGGAAAACCTATGCTTCGTACTCTGATTCTTAGGCACCATGGTGTCCTCATTATCATGGTAATATTGATACCAATCAAAGTAATCAGATACAACCACCAACCAAATCAGTGATGTTTGCGGAAACCGGACTTTGTATAGATGATGATGCCGCCCGCTGGTGTAATATTTTGTGACCTCTCCACCAAAAGGCCACATGCTTACGGTCTGCTCGGAACAGCTTCTTTAGGGCCGGCCGTGCAGATTGACCAGATTGCTAAGGAGGATTTATCAAGAGCGGTTACGCAATGTTGGAAGAAATTGGTAGCCAACAATCGCAATCCAGCTCAACCAGTATATTCGGATGTCATGATCACGAGGCCGGCGAGGAATGTATTGGGAATGCTCGTCTACACAATCTGGTGGAGTGACAGAGGCGGATTAACATGAAAGCTGTTTCCTTACTCTGTTATCGCTTTTAATATGGTAAGGTGAGGCTTTCTATATCTCAGGCATTTCAATTCGAATGTGAAGAAGACCATAGAGAAGGAGCCCTTCATTTATCGCATCAGAACTCTAGTTTATTGTAATAATGGCTTGTATCCCTTTAGCAAATCGTTGTCTTAAGGAGGGCTAGGTTACCGGAAGGTCGGATGCTCGGACCAGAGAACTCTCTTTCTATCTTGTATTCTTCTATGTCTTTTTCGTCATATCTGTGGAAGGGCTTTCAAGGCCATTTCAGAGGCAGTTACGAAGCATGGAGTACCATAGTTCCTCTATGGCAGAATTGGGGCATTAGTTTGAGGAAGAGCATGTTAAAATGAATAGGCTATTGGAAAAAACAAGGAGCTTCGCAGAGGAGGAGCGAAAGGCATATAAATTGCTCAGAGAACTCTCTTTCTATCTTGTATTCTTCTATGTCTTTTTCGTCATATCTGTGGAAGGGCTTTCAAGGCCATTTCAGAGGCAGACCACGAACCTCGCACTCTTACTTTGAATCAGTAAGTTGCATCGGTCCACTGCCAAACATTTAAGTTCACCAAAAATACAAGAATGGCAAAGCCCATTTTAGGGCAAAACGTTACCTATTCGAGCATAAGTGCCTTCGGGTATGGCAATGGACAAATCTGTGGGCACCAGGGCCTTCCCTCGGGCGGGCACCACACAAGAAGTCGCACTGCAAGAACAAGACAGAAGTGACCAGCAAGTTTAGAGGGTAAAAATAAACAAACGCAAGAGACAATGTGAAGATAAGATGGCACTGAAAACGCACCTAGAGATATCATATCCGGCTGCCAAAGCCGAACCTCTAGAAGGCAAGATAGCATTAGACGAAAGCTTCTTTACGCGCAATAATGGCTCAAAGGCACCTTCCACGCCATTATTCTTCAAATACGCGGCGTTCCCATTCAACTCTAGCCAGTGCAAGAAAATGCAGGAAGAACTGTCGAACTTTAAGACTGCTGGTAGCCCGTTCTCTGAAGATTTCTTTAAGCATTTCGATTCTGTTTACAGAAGGCACACACACATGCTAGAGAAGCTTCAGCTGCAGAGGAAAAAGCTCGACAAGAAACTGAGGAACGTTAGGGCTTGGAGAAAGGTTTCTAATATCATATTTGTGGCGACCTTTGCTACGGTTCTGATATGCTCTGTGGTTGCAGCGGCCGTTATTTCCCCTCATGTTGTAGCTGCCATAGCTGCCGCGGTTCCAGCTGTTAATACCCTGCAACAACATGACAACACCTGTTAATACCATGCAACCATAGCATATACTTTATGAAATAACCAAACCTGTTTACCAACAACATTTAATGTTTCAAAACTAATGTTAACATTAAAACAAGCCCTTTTACGGTTAGCCAAAATGCAGCAGCCTTAAAACCAATATAACCCATGGTCAGGCCTCTTCCGCCTCGGGAAGAGGCCAAATAAGATGAGAAAGGTTAACCCGGAATGCGACTTTGGTTATGTGCACATAAAACCTCACACGACTTTAGGATAACCGGCGTATAACAGATGCAGAAAGCATTGAACTAATGCTAAGTCGCCATTGAACGATTACAATAGTCCCTGCCGGATGCCAGATGGCAGGGACTAATAAGATACTTCGTGATAAACGACCAAAGAACCAACCATTCCGGCGGGCTGCGGGCGAAATCGCTCTTCTATTCCTTATATAACGCATCAACGTAGTTGGGAATGGTATGTTGAATTACAAACACTAAGCTTAGTGGGTTAGAACTTCAATGAAAAAATATACACTACCTAACTCTTAAACAAAGATTTGGCTTGATCTAAAAAAATATTATTAATTAACTCCATGCTTATTAGGTTGATAGGCCTTTCTTTTGAATCAATTCATCTCATAATTTTGTCTACCTTCTTCATGTGCAAATAACATGTGTACACATTTATGCAAATGACACGTGTACACATTTATGACCACATATATGGCTGACATCTGTACGTTCACATTTATATTCGTTAGTTTGCTACGCTATCCTCGCCAGTTTGTTTCTTCATTTCCCAATTATCATCACAGTGACAGTTCTACAACTCACCAAAAATGTGTAAACAACACATACTGGGTAATGTTCCGTGCCCTGGAATCGAGCAAAGGTGGTCAAGCATAACGGTTCCCTGAATCCCCAAAACCCTACTTAACATCGAAACCCAATGATCAAGAAAGAAACCTAACTGTTATCATGTGATCGGTTTTGCTAACGCCCTCCCTGCTTTCATTTCACGCAAATCCCTAATTAAAATTCATCCAACCCCATCCATAATTGCAGACAGAGGTATTGGTCAAGAAATATCTCATCAATGAATACAGTTGTAAACAACATCATCAGATGGAATTCCATAGATTTGACCAAAAAAATCCACATTGTCTTCTGGGTTTTGTTTTCACATGAAGAAAACTAAGTTTTGATGTGGTTATTTGGGTCAAATCTATGGGGTTTCCATCAATTGTTCTTGTTAATGTCCAATTCTTCTTGTTAATGTCCAGTTCTGTAAACAAGGTTTTGGTTCGCACGTTAAACAACTGTGGTGATAATCTCAAGGATTCAAACTTCTGGAGACATGGTTTCTTTGCAAGGTATTTGTTAGGCTAGACGCAAATCTTGAATGAATTTGACAGAATAAACAGATTACCCAGACCTGTGGCTTTTTAACTGAAGAAATAATTTTTCAGGGTTGTAACCGACTACACTTTCTTGTAATACTCTCATATTGGGAAAGGCATCTTCGCTTCATTCTGATAAGACAAGCACCCTTCCAAACTATCGGCAGTGGAGATGAGTGGTTCAACTTACAACAGTTCTCTGGCTCCTTCAGCATTAAAAGAGTCTAAAAGGGGTATTTGTAATATCAAAGTCATACTGTTATAACATTTTCGAGGAGCATAATCAGAGATGGAAGCAATTTTTCCAGATGCTTCTATTGTAAGCCCGAGTCCGAAGGCATAGAAAAGGAAACAAAAAACCCTGAGATAACCCCTGCCAAACCAAGAGCCTTGCCCTCAACCCTCCTCCTGTGTGGACAATTTCACAGAGAGACCTCAAGCAGAAGACGAAGAATCGTAGAGAAAAGCCTAACAGTTTTTCTTTTTTCAAGCTCTCCACCCATAATTGAAATGCCCACCATTCCTCCTGCTTGTAACTCTGAACTCTGCATATTCTCTGGCTTGAGATTCCCACCATTCCTCCTGCCTGTAACTCTGAACTCTGCATATTCTCTGGCTTGCCTTTCTTCACTCTCTACACTAAAAAATTCCTCGGTATAGTCAGAAATTGAAGCTAACCGCTTTTATCCATCTAATTCGCTTTTATCCATCTAATTATTATTAGGAGTTGGAGGTGAACTATTTTCCCCTTTTCTGTCTTTCATGTGAATATTGATTTTGTTCTTCCTGTAGGGTCCCCCTTTATGACAAAGACTGACTTAATTAATTTTTTATGTTTTACAATGTCTATGTTCAGGCTAGCATTCTGGGTAAAAGAATCTTCTCATAGATATTTTCTGGAAGGGTCCACGCCAACGTTAAATACTAGGTACATATTTAAAGACCTCTTAACTATTGCGAGGATGTGATAATTAAAACATTTGGCAAATGTACAAATGATTCTGTGAGAGGGTGGAGAAACGAGAGAGAGGAGACTGGCAGAGGAATGTTTGCTGGCAATAGGAGAATATGGCATGGAATTAGTAGTTGATTGGTTGTGGACTTAGACTCCATATCGTCGATTTTTCTCCACCCAAAGAATGATATTTTCATTTTCGGCTCTTCTACGGCAACTATTTTTTTGGCTTCCCTCAGACTTTCATAGGTCTGTTGAGATTTTCTGTTTGGAGCAAAATAGGAAAAATCTCAGCTGATGACAACAATAGAATTCAGGTCCTAGATTAACTCCAGGTTGTTGGGAGGGAGTTAATGCCTCCTATATTTGATGTGAGGGAGTTAATGGGGCTGTTAGATTCTCTATGCTATATAACAGGCAACCATTCGGATGGTTTGCTAAGAGTGTGAGAGTTTTGTGAGGATTTCTTGATGTAATCTCCAATTTGATTAATAAATTCCTGATGCCTATGTTTGGTGGACGTAGCCCAGATTGGTTGGGTGAACCACGTTAAAAACTGTGTTTATGTGCTTGATATTTTGCTGTGTGTTTAATTGATTTGATGTGCCTCTGAATTCCAACAATTGGTATCAGAGCACTGTTGGACGTCTGGCGCAGCGGAGGAGGTCGTGTTGTATCAAGTCCCGGAGTGCTGGTGCGAGTTAATGGTTTGATTGTTTTTTAAACCGCTGGTGCGTTCAGAAGGTGCTGCGCTAACGAGAGGAGGGGCTGCGCTGAACGCGGTAATACCTGGTGCGTGGAGCATTTTTTCTGGTTGCTGGAGCTGTTGGTGCGTGACTGCTGTGTATCCGTGTGAATGCGTTCAGAAGGTGCGGACTGTGCTGGTGCGGGCATGAACCTGCCTGCGGTGCTGCGCTGATCAAAGGTGCCATCCGAAATTGCAAAGGTTCCATTTTTTTTTAAATCCTTGGCATTATGTAATGGTGAGACTATTTTTTTCGAAAGAGTTTAATCGTTACAATATCAGAGAGGCTACAGTGATTACTATGTCAGATTTATGATTCTAATTGGCTCGGTATCCTTGCAAGATATATCTTTAATACAATAGGTGAAACTATTGAAGAGTCCCTGTCGTTGGGAATGGCAGCGTAAAACAAGTTGAGTCATTTTTTAAAATGCAGTGCCAGTTAGTCAATTTTTTAAAACGCAGTGACAGCATTCAAAAACACTTCCAGGTTCAATAATTCTCATGGTGGTTCCAACAATTGGTTTCAACATAAATTCGAACTCTGAGTACTTTAGTGGGCGGCCCTTGCAATTCTCTGCGAAACAGTAAATATCAAAACCGTAAATAAAAGATTGGTTTATTGGTGCAAATAAAAAACAAGAAGTGTATGTATTTTGTTTTTTTATAGGGTGGAATTTGCACAAGTACAAGGAAAGTTTTTTTTTTAAGAAAAATAAGTGCAAAGGGCAGTTTTTTTTTGTAAAGGCATAGGCAGTTTTTTCTTTGTTATGACAAAGGCATAGGCAATTTTTTTTTAAATTGCTGGTTGGATATTGGAGATTATTGTGTTTTTTTGTTGATACAAGATGGCCAAAACTCAAAGTGCCCGTTTTGAAATTGAGAAATTTAATGGCAAGAATAATTTTGAGATCTGGAAGGTGAAGATGCACGATTTGCTGGTTCAACAAGGTGTGGCGAAAGCACTGTTGGGGAAAAACAAAAGACCTCCTTCCATGACGGAGGATGAATGGGATGAGATGGACGATAGAGCTCTGAGCGCAATTCGGTTATGTCTGGCGGATGATGTTCTGTTCAACATTGTGTCAGAGAAAACCGCCGCAGGCTTGTGGTCAAAGCTTGAGAAGCTCTATATGACGAAATCTTTGACAAATCGGATTCTCCTGAAACGGCAGCTTTACGGTTTGCGGATGAAAGAAGGTACCTCAATTGCTGATCACCTGAATGTTTTTAATACCTTATTGGTGCAATTAGACAGTCTAGATGTGAAATTTGATTCAGAGGATAAGGCAATAACTCTATTATGTTCATTGCCCGAATCCTGGGATCACTTTGTTACTTCCATAAGCTTTAGTACATCAGATATCCTTGAGTTTGACGATGTTGTTGGAGCCTTGTTGGCTAAGGAGACGAGGAAGAGGTCGAATGCAGACACCTCTACATCAGAGGTAATGATGGCCAAAGGTCGCTCACGAGAGAGACACTCCGGGGGAAAGCATAGCGACTCTCGCTCAAAGTCCAAAGGAAAGAAGCCAAAGGTGAAGTGCTGGCATTGTGGCAAGGCTGGACATCTGAAAAAGGATTGCTGGAAGCGAAAGCAGGCTGCTAAAGAAGGCTCTTCGACAGAAAAGAAGGAAGCCAACACCACAGATACAGGTTCAGTATCAGGTTCAGGTATGAGTGATGAGGTATTGTCTGTTAATGTTTCAAAACATGATCAACATTGGTTGTTAGATTCCGGGGCATCTAACCACATGTGTATTCATAAAGATTGGTTTAAAACATATAAATCAATTGATGATGGTGTTGTGTACATGGGTAATGATGTAACATGTAATATTGTGGGAATTGGAAGCATACAACTGCAAATGTTTGATGGCACAACCAAAATGTTAACTGATGTGAGACATGTACTAGATCTAAGAAAAAATCTAATTTCATTAGGAGCACTGGATACGAATGGATATAAAACTGTAATTCAAGGTGGAGTAATGAAAATTTACAAAGGCATCTTACTAGTTATGAAAGCTAAGAAAGTAGGAAATCTATTTCAGTTAGAAGGTAGAACTGGGTCAGATCATGTGTCTGTGTCTGAACATGACAGTAGTTCCATTCACTTATGGCATCAAAGATTGGGGCATATGAGTGAAAGAGGATTGAAAATTTTGGCTGACCGAAAGTTACTTCCTAATCTAAGATCTGGAAAATTGGATTTCTGTAAACATTGTCTGTTTGGTAAACAAAGTAAACAAAAGTTTAAAACAGGCAAACATACTAGTAAAGGGATACTTGATTATATTCATTCAGATGTTTGGGGTCCAGCCCCTATAGCGTCGTATGGTGGCTCGTCGTATTTTGTGTCGTTTATTGATGATTTTTCTCGGAAATTATGGGTCTACATGTTGAAAAAGAAGTCTGATGTTTTTACAGTTTTCAAGCAGTTTAGAGCATTGGTAGAAAACAGCACTGGTAGAACTATAAAATTTTTAAGAACTGACAATGGTGGTGAGTTTTCCTCCAAGGAGTTTGACAGCTATTGCAAGGATGCAGGGATCGAGAGACATAAGACCACGGTTTATACTCCTCAGCAGAATGGAGTTGCTGAACGCATGAACAGGACTCTTCTAGAGAGAGCAAGGTGTATGCTGAGTAACGCCGGGTTGCCAAAGGAGTTGTGGACGGAAGCGGTGGCAACAGCTTGTTATGTGATAAACCGATCTCTATCAACGGCGATAGGCTGCAAGGTTCCGCAAGAGGTATGGAAAGGACACCCTTGTGACTATTCTAAACTCAGAGTGTTTGGTTGTGATGCATATGCTCTAGTGCCTAAACATCAGCGAACTAAATTAGATCCGAAACCGAAAAGGGATGTCTTTGTTGGGTATGGTGATGGAACAAAGGGGTATAGATTGTGGGATCCTACTACCCGCAAAATCATCATCAACAGAGATGTAAAGTTTAATGAATCCTCTCTTGTACAGTTAGATGTAGATAGAAGATTGAAACAGGATGATGTATCTGATTTCCAGCATATTCAGTTTGACAGCATTTCTAATGATAGTCATAACGACCATAGTTTAGATTCTAGTCATGAACAGGTTTCAGAATCAGATTATGAACAGGGTTCAGATGGAGGACATGAATAGGTCTCAGATGGCGATCATGAAGAAATTCCTACAGTTGATAGACAGCCAATTGTGGAAGCACCAGAAACATTCTTAAGGAGGTCTACAAGGATCAAACGCCCTCCGAGAAGGTATGATGATCATGTTACTTCAGTTGCTTTGATCGCTAATGATGATGAACCTTTGTGTTATCAGGAAGCTGTAGAAGGTTCAAATAGTGACAAATGGAAAGCAGCCATGAAGGAAGAAATGATGGCCATAGGTAAGAATGGCACGTGGGATCTGGTTGAACTTCCCAAAGGCAGGAAAACTATGGGATGCAAGTGGGTGTTCAAGGTGAAATGAGGTGTGAATGATACGAAAGACAGGTACAAAGCAAGACTGGTTGCAAAAGGGTTTTCTCAGAAAGCTGGCATAGACTTTCATGAGATATTTTCACCGGTGGTTAAAATTGTTTCAATTAGAATTGTGTTAGCATTAGTGGCTTTGTTTGATTTAGAGTTGCAGCAATTAGATGTTAAGACTGCATTTCTACATGGTGATTTAGATGAGGAAATATATATGGAACAACCGGAAGGGTTTGTTCAGCATCGCAATGAGAAATTTGTCTGCAGGCTCAAGAAGTCATTATATGGCCTGAAGCAGTCGCCTCGGCAGTGGTATAAGAAGTTTGATTCTTTCATGTTGAGTCAGAAATATGTAAGAAGTGAATATGATCATTGTGTTTACTTTAAGCAGTTAAATAATGGCATGTTCATTATCTTAGTGTTGTATGTTGATGATATGCTTTTAGCAAGCAAAAGCATTGAAGAAATCAACAGGTTGAAGACTCAGATGGCAAGGACGTTTGATATGAAAGATCTAGGAGCCGCAAGACAGATTTTGGGCATGGAGATTTTCAGAGACAGGAGCAATGGTAAGCTATGGCTATCACAACAAAAGTATATTGAGAAAATACTTTTGAGGTTTGGTATGGATAATGTGAAGCCTGTTTCAGTCCCTTTAGCTTCCCATTTTAAGCTTTCTTCGAGTTTATGTCCTAATATAGATGAAGAAAAGGATTATATGTCTCGAATTCCATATGCCAATGTAGTAGGGTGTTTAATGTATGTGATGGTTTGTACTCGACCAGATATTTCACATGCAGTTGGGGTTGTCAGCAGGTACATGGCAAATCCGGGTAAAGAACACTGGTCAACAGTGAAATGGGTGCTTCGGTACTTGAGAGGCACAAGTAGTTATTGTATTTCTTACAATAAGAGTAGTGAATTTGTTTGCGGATATGTTGATTCCGATTTTGCAGGTGATTCGGATAAGAGAAGGTCAACTTCAGGGTACGTCTTTACTCTTGCAGGTGGAGCTATCAGCTGGATGTCAAAGCTACAGAACATTGTTGCTTTGTCCACTACTGAAGTAGAATACATTGCTGCTTCTCATGCTTGCAAAGAGGCGGTTTGGTTGAAAGGTTTGCTTGGTGAGTTTGGTAGGTTACAGGACAACATCAGGTTACTTTGTGATAGTCAAAGTGCAATACATTTGGCTAAGAATCCGGCCTATCATAGTAAATCAAAGCATATTCCAATCAAATATCATTTTGTAAGACAGGTTATCACTGAAAGGGGAGTTTCTCTTGAAAAGGTGCATACAAAGGAAAACTGTGCAGACATGTTCACGAAACCAGTTTT
This sequence comes from Pinus tabuliformis, assembly GCA_031772625.1. Taxonomy (NCBI): domain Eukaryota; kingdom Viridiplantae; phylum Streptophyta; class Pinopsida; order Pinales; family Pinaceae; genus Pinus; species Pinus tabuliformis. The sequence continues at coordinate 693,825,467 of CM062812.1, read as the reverse complement.
GTTGGAGAAGCTACGCTGGTGTTTGGCTTCTCTTGGCTTGCAGAAAAGATAAAATAATAATAACAGGGCATCAGGGGAATTGTTGTCAAGGTGGAGATTGTTGAGATTTTCTGTTTGGAGCAAAATAGGAAAAATCTCAGCTGATGACAACAATAGAATTCAGGTCCTAGATTAACTCCAGGTTGTTGGGAGGGAGTTAATGCCTCCTATATTTGATGTGAGGGAGTTAATGAGGCTGTTAGATTCTCTATGCTATATAACAGGCAACCATTCGGATGGTTTGCTAAGAGTGTGAGAGTTTTGTGAGGATTTCTTGATGTAATCTCCAATTTGATTAATAAATTCCTGATGCCTATGTTTGGTGGACGTAGCCCAGATTGGTTGGGTGAACCACGTTAAAAACTGTGTTTATGTGCTTGATATTTTGCTGTGTGTTTAATTGATTTGCTGTGCCTCTGAATTCCAACAAGGTCAAGGGCATTTACATTATTTATTTGGTACATCATTTCAGGATTGACACGATAATTTAGAACTATTTTCTTTTTCCTGAAATATAATCTTATTGTGTAGATGGTACTTTTAATCCTGAAGTCGAACATTCATCTATGTAGATATTTCTCTCGTGTTTGTAGTTGCCCATGCTCCTATGTTGTCATTATTTTGATAAATAGAATATGGAGAATATGTTGTGTTTGTTGTCATTATTTTCATAAATACCCTTTCAAGTTTTTCTTAGCATGCTAATTAATTTAATATATAAATATTGATCCTATATTTGTAAAGAATGATTTTAGGGATTCAACCTGTTCTGAAAGTGAGATCGGTGATGTCATTTATGTAAAAAAATGAATCTAGATAGATTTTTTAGAGCAATAAACAAGAGTAAATTTCATGACGAGTCAAATTCCTCATATTATAAAACTAAAATTTGAAATTATAATCACACGAGAATTAAGTTGAATTGATTAACTAACATATAACCTATAAACATTTGTTTTATAAATTCAACGTGTTAAATTACTAAAAACTTTATCTAATTCAAAACTCAAATATGTAGTTCTCTAACTCTGATCATAGTCTTGGTTGTAATAGAAAACTATATATTTAAAAACTGGTGACCTGTATATTTAACCCATCAAATCCATAGAAGCTCATATGGTGCAAATCAAAACAATATTAATCTAAACTTAGAAACTTCAGATTGGATCAACATTAATGATAAAACCCTTTGAAAAATAGAATTGAATTAAGGCTATACCAAAACTCTCATAAATTTGAGAACACACGGATTTTTTAACTTTGGAAAATATTAAGATGTTTACTTTACATAACAAGGGCAACTGCGTTAAGATGTTTACTTTACATAACAAGGGCAACTGCGTAGCGGTAGTCCCTGCCGTATTGCGAATAAACACTAAACAATTATAAAATGAGTATTTAGGAGTTTTGACAATTGCTCATTCCTGTATTGGTTTTTCTTTCAAACAATGGATTTGATTGGGCACATATTTGAACTCTTCAATAGTGTTTTCAGCTTCCCAATCTTTCTTCCAGCTAGGCTCTACCTTCTGAATTATTGGATTTCCCTTTCAAAAGTGTGAACATACTTAGCTTCCTTTATCTTTTCACATCTCTTCACATTAGTACTTATTGAATTCTCAACGATAGTAATGGTTGTTAAGTCAACCTATAATTAAACATTGTAAGAATCATAAAAGTGGATATACGCCATCTGTAAGGACACTTGGTCTCACCATAGAGCACCAATTACTCATCATGAAAACTCAACAAATAAAGAAATAAATCTGAATTGGAATTGAAATGTTTAAATGTGATGATCTATTTAGGGTTAATATAAATGAAAAACTCGTACCAATAAATACCAAACCTTAAAAAAATGTTAAAACAAAAGGAATTTACGCTTCATCGTTTTTCACCAACAAAATTACCAAAAAAATATGGGTTAAAAAATAGATCTCATGTTTAGTATATAGATTAAATTCCATAAGACAAACCTCTTGTTACTACTTGATGTCAATCTTATTTGACTATATAATGTCATTTATTTAATCAACAGAGCTAGTAAATTGAATTCTTGCTTCAAATGCTATCACTATTGAAAGGCCTATAATTTGCATTTAGTAAACGCATAGAGATACAATCATCCTTAGTACATAAAACTAAGTCCTGGGAGCTCTGATTCCAGAATTCAAAGACCAACCAACAGAACCAAAAAGACATAACAAAAAAGCGACAACCACCTTGATATCTAGAATTGAATCGAAATCTAAGGCAAGGAAAACTATGCTCCCAGGAAATCCATGCAAGTTTTCAAAAGCTTCAACACTAAGCATAACCTCCGCCACCACCAATGCATCTATCTGAGGAAATCCATTAACTATATCCACCAAGCTTTTGTTGTCTGCCATGACGAATGGAGAATCCCTAGGCATAGGTATGCACCTTTATGAGGAAATTCATTAACTCTCTCTGCCAAGTTTTTGTTTTCTGCCACAACAAATGCGGGAATCTCTCGGATTAATTTCAACAGAATTTCAATTGAATTGAACTAAGCAGGCCTAACTACCATGCATTATCTTCAACAAGAATTTCAATTGGATTCAACTAGGGGAGCCACGGGCCTAACTATCTAATTGCATTAACTTCAACTTACACCCATTTTCCCCAGGAACCTCCGTGAGTTGGGTATCAGAGAGCTCACCTGAAATCAAAATTGTAAATAAATATCAACTAGAATTTCAATAAAATTGCGAATGATAATCAAGTATAGCTTGCATTAATTTCAAGAATTTCAATTGAATTCAACTAAGCCAGCTACATGGCCCTAAGTATCTTGCATAATTTCAACTATCCATAGCTTTTTAAACGATCCATAGTTTCTAGTGCTACAAGTTAATATAATGATAATGATAATATACCTGTTGGTTGGACTGCCATCAGAGGGTGGGTACCGAGAGGGAGAAGCAGAAGCAAAGAAAAGATAGCAAGTCGCGCTTGATATTTCATCTCGTTACACGCAAATCCGATGGCTTCTCCTTACTTGGGATGGATCAGAACCGTCTTTCAGGAATGATACGTTAGAGAGGGTTTAACATTTAATAAATATATTTTCTCAACCTGAAAGTAAAATCTGTTACGATATTACATATGTAGAATCTCTTACGATATGACAGATCTCTGTATTCTGGTATATTGTTAGAATTCATATCTTTTAATATTCTGGTATATGGCACATCTCTATATTCTGGTATGTTCTTTCAGACCTCTTACAACAAGTGGAACAGAGCGTTCTCTTACACCTTTTGCAGAAAACACCTGTACTACATGCAGAAATTGTCACGTACAAAAAAAAATTGACAATTGAATTAATTACAAAAAACTTGTGGGCCTATGATTTTACCACTTGTCTACCCCTGTGGACTCACAACCTTACTATTTGTCCCTCCTTGTGACAACCCAACGCCCAACATGCACTATGACAACTCAACGCCCAAGGTGCTCTATGCTATTTCTCCGTAACTATTCAGGTAAATAGGTAACAGGTAGCATGCATGGAAATTGGAATGAAATAAATAGAGCACCGGTTCAACCACTGAAATTTCCTAACCAGATATCCTCTGAACGCTGTCTATATCTTGGTCGCCGCCCAAAGTTCTCTTGGATTTACTTCCCAAAGTTCTCTTGCATTTAATTCCCGCTGGTTCGAAGGTCGGGTCAGACAAATGCAATGGTTGCGGTCGCTACAGCCATAGCAATGGCATGTTTCTCAACATTTCCAGTTACAGGTGCGACCTCATCTTGGCTACTGGTAGTCTTTTCCTTTGGATGAAAATCATCAAAATCTGAAGCTGCCTTTTCATGGCAGTCATGGTGTGAAGATTTCCCAAAAGCCCATTTACGCTTCTATTTTGGGGCTTTTTTTTCCTGGACACAAAAAGATCATTAGAATTTGATAACGTATTTTCTTCAAAACATGAGAGCCCTCAAATGAAACCAGGTCTCAAGGCAGAAGCAAAAGCTATCAGTGCCTACCTTTTCTTCTTTGCCTGCATCAAGTTCTTCACCTTTAACTTTGGAGGAAAAATTAGATTTCTTTGAATCGTTGGATTCAGAATCCTTGGCATGTGATCTAAAAGCCCTTTTCACGGCTATGAACCATGACCCCCCTTTCTTCCCCATACTAGTGCATTAATATTTCTTTCCTACAACATCCGCCTAAAAAATATATTTCTGTAGATCTCTGTAGGAAAAGAATACGAACTTCATAAATAAACACAAGAAAACAATCATAAAGAGTTAAAGCTTTTTCAACCGTTAAATTTCAATAGTGTTCAAAATACAGACCCAACTGGTACTTCTTGTGGCAGAAAATCTCACAATGTTTGCTGCATAGCCATAATAGCTCACAAGGTTGCTAAACTCTCTTTGAACTTCCAAGTCAAACTTTGGTTAGCTAGGAGGTTGACACATTGGACATGCAAAAGAGAAAGAGGTAGGTGATAAAATTGTGGGCCCACGGGATTTTATGTTTGTCCAAAAGAGAAAGAGGTAGGTGATAAAATTGTGGGCGCACGGGATTTTATGTGTTTGAAATATATGTTTGTCTTATACTTTTTTTTTGCATGTGTTATAGGTGTCTTTTTAAAAGCTCTGTCTTTCCCAGAAATGAACCTTGATGGGTGACTTGAACCTTGATGGGTGACTCAACCTGCCTCCATCTTCACTGCTGAATCAGGACATCTGAGTTCTTCACTTATGTATATACCCTATCTGAGTATTAGCAGCTTCCATGGCTTCTGCAAGTAGGTGGTTTGTCCTATATTTTGCGATCATTGTATTTGTTCTTCAGATAACAAATGCGATGTTTACTGATATGTCTTCTATGTTTCATGAATTCTATTCTTCTTGTTTTTCCAATCTTTGGAAGTACTATATAGCTTATCTTTGTTTCATGACACAGATGTTTGTGGAGGCTACTGAATTCGAAACTTCAACAATATCTGGGGTGAGTATATATGTATCACTATTTGTTTTATAGAAGTCGCTCGAGCTAGTTATTCAAGATATCAAGGGATCACGTGAAGCCACTGGCTGTTTGTGAATATTCTTGAATCTGCGATCAAAACAACTTCCCATACTCAGTGTGAGTAATCTGCATGCAGATGAAGAATTAGTAGCAGGAGTCAAAGACAATTTTAACGAAATAATTGAGAAGGAATTTACCGAGCATCTTGCAAAGAAAATGGGGAATATTGCCGCCATTGATAAAGTTTCAGAAGAAATAAAGGAAGCTGAGGAAAGAATGGAAAAGGTGATTTCTGATAATTTAAAATTTCAACAGCGATTCTGTATGCGGAAAACTCAAAGAATCGTTAAAACTTAATGCCCAGAAATATAAATTACCTCCAGCCATTGGTGATGTTCTTGATGCAAACCACAGTCCACTTGCTTCTTTACTTCAGCACTCCAGCTTCAATCCAAGCAAAAAGAAAAGAATACAGAAAGTCTGAAGGCACTTCCAAGCTCTGCTCTCTCAACTTGATGGTGTAAAAACTGAAGGAATTGAGATGCAAGCTTGGGGACCAAACAGATAAATTTATAGCCAAGCTTCCATCAAGCTTCTGATGGCTATGTGTCAGGTGTTCCACAGATCAAGGTAGAGAACTCCAGATGGAGTAATGGACCACTTCAGTAGCTCCCAACAATAAATTTATTAACTGCAGTTGATTTCCTTAATTTAAGGAAATTACTGCAGTTGGTTTCTAGAAATTAAGGAAAGACTGCAGTTGGATTCCAGAATTGTAGGCAGCAGTTGTCAAAAAAATTAATGGAGCTTAACATTCTCCCACTTGGTCCATACTTCCAAACTTAATGTCTCAACTTAAAACCCATTGATAATCTGTATTAAGTAATAGATACATGAATCATGGCGATAAGTCCTCTAATGACGAGTATTATCTTCCATGTATTACTATGTATTTATTCTTATTATAATTTATGTGGCAACAATTTCTTAATGAATAAACCTTATGTTTATTCTTGGTCCTTCTTAAATGAATTTTCTCAAATCAACTTAAGGTGCACATAAATATGAGAAAAAACATCACAATAATTAAGAATTTCATTAAAATAACATTGTCCATACAATGAGAAACTACATAATGGAACCAAGTCCCATATTCATAACATGATCCTTGAATTTAAATGGTGGCATGCCCTTAGTTAAAGGATCAACAATCATCAACTCAGTGCTGACGTGCTCAATGACCACTTTCTTTTCTTTAACACATTCCCTTATAGCTAAATACTTAATGTCGATGTGTTTATTTCAATTCCCACTCTTGTTGTTTTTAGCCATAAAAACAACAGCTGAATTATCACAATATATTCTCAATGGCTTAGAGATAGAATCCATAATTCTAAGCCCAGAAATGAAACTCTTAAGCCATACACCATGTAAAGTAGCCTCAAAACAGGAGACGAACTCGGCTTCCATAGTGGAAGTGGCAATCAAGGTCTTCTTGGCACTCCTCCATGATACAGCTTCACCGGCCATCATAAAAATGTAACCTGATGTTGATTTGCGTGAATCAACACATCCAGCAAAGTCAGAATCTGAGTAGCCAATTACTTCCAAGTTGTCCGTCCATCTATACATAAGCATGTAGCCTTTGGTTCCTTGAAGGTACCTCATTACTTTCTTTGCAGCTCTCCAGTGGTCTAAACCTGGATAACTCTGATATCGTCCCAACATTCCCACAACAAATGCAATGTCAGGTCTTGTGCAGACTGAGCATACATTAGGCTTCCGACAACAGAAGCATATGGAATGTTCTTCATTTGTTCCCTTTCAAAGTCGTTCTTCGGGCATTGGTTCAAATTGAACCTATCACCCTTCACAATGGGAGCTACACTTGGTGAACAATCCTTCATCCGAAATCTCTCTAAAATTTTATTAATATAGGTTTCCTGTGACAGACCCAAGATGCCTCGAAATCTGTCTCTATGGATCTTAATGCCAATGACATAAGATGCCTCACCCATATCCTTCATATCAAAATTTTTAGAGAGGAATTGTTTCACCTCATGTAGCAAACCCTTATCATTGGTTGCTAGCAAAATTTCATCCACATATAAAACAAGAAAACAAATTTTACTCCCACTAACTTTCAGGTATATACATTGATCCATAATGTTTTCTACAAAACCAAAAGAAGAAATTACATTATGGAATTTCAAATACCATTGGCGGGATGCTTGTTTTAAACCATATAATGACTTCTTGAGCTTGCAAACCAATTGCTCACCATCACTAGAGGGGAATCCTTCAGGTTGTTTCATGTAAACCTCCTCTTCTAGATCTCCATTAAGAAAAGCCGTTTTCACATCCATTTGTTGCAACTCCAAGTCAAAATGGGCTACTAATTCCATAATAACGCGCAAGGAATCTTTCTTAGATACAGGAGAAAAAGTCTCCGTGTAGTCGATTCCTTCTTTCTGAGTGAATCCCTTAGCAACAAGTCTTGCCTTGTATCTCTCAATGTTGCCCAATGAGTCTTTCTTTGTCTTAAAGACCCATTTACATCTAATGGCTTTTGCACCATTAGGCAACTCAACAAGATCCCAGACTTCGTTACTCTTTATGGAATTCATCTCTTCCTTCATGGCATTGTACCATAGTTCTGATTCTTTGCAACTCATGGCTTGTGAAAATGACTCGGGATCATTTTCGGCTCCAATGTTGTAGTCAGATTCTTGTAGATACACAACATAATCATTAGGAATTGCTGATCTCTTAGGTCTAGTAGATTTTCTTAATGTTGTACCATCATCTTCCTGAGAAGTATGTGGTTCAACTTGTTCAAAAATTCTTGGCAACTCTTGAACTCCTTGATCTACTGGAATATCGTCAGCAGCTTGTGGAACTTCAACAGTTGGTTGTTCAACACCAGTTTGTACTTGAGGGGTGCTATGAATAATAACCAATCTATCACTTGAAGTGGAAGGTTGAGATTCTGAATGATTCTTCTCAGAAACCATGTTTCTGGTTTGATCGCTCCCACTGATCAAGTCATTTTCAAGAAACTTTGCATTTCTTGATTCCACAATCCTAGTGTTGTGAGATGGACAATAAAATCTGTAACCTTTAGACCTTTCAGCATATCCAATGAAATACCCACTAATGGTCCTTGGGTCCAGCTTCTTCTCTTGTGGATTATAAATTCTCACTTCAGACGGGCATCCCCAAATGCACATATGTCGCAAACTCAGTTTCCAACATTTCCATAATTCAAATGGCTTTTTAGGAACCGCCTTGGTTGGAACTCGGTTTAATATATACACTGTTGTCTTAAGTGCTTCAGTCCACAAGGATTTAAGAAGATTGGAGCTGCTAAGCATACTCCGCACCATGTCCAATAATGTTCGATTTCTTCTTTCTGCTACACCATTCTAGTCGGGTGAACCAGGCATGATGTATTGGGCAACGATCCCATGCTTTTGAAGAAATTTAGCAAATGGCCCAGGTGCTTGTCCATCTTCTGTGTATCTACCATAATATTCTCCACCTCTATCTGATCTCACGATCTTAATTTGCTTGCTGCATTGTTTCTCTACTTCAGCCTTAAAGATCTTAAAGGCATCTAATGCTTCGCTCTTTTTATGAAGCATGTAGAGATACATATATCGTGAGTAATCATCTATAAAGGAGATGAAGTATCTCTGACCATGTGAGTCCATGTCTGGACTACATATATCAGTATGTATGATTTCTAATATATCTGAACTCCTATTGGCACCTTTCTTTGACTTGTTGGTCTGCTTTCCCTTTATGCAGTCCACACAAGTCTCAAAATCAGTAAAATCTAGAGTATTAAGTGTTCCTTCATTTACCAATCTTTTAATTCTATCTATGGAGATATGACCTAGTCTCCGGTGTCATAATTTAGAGGAATCTTCATTAATAACACATCTTTTAGTGCCAGTGTGAACATGCATTGAATCATAAGTGACATTGTTTTGTAAATTAATGCAGTAAAGACCATTAGACAAAATACCATTCCCAACATAATTAGATTTATAGAATAGACTAAAAGATTTTTCTAAAAAGTTTAAGGAATATCCAAAAGGTACAAGCCTTGAAACTGAAATCAAGTTTCTAGAAAAACTTGGAACATAAAAGGTCTTTTCTAATTCCAAAACAAAGCCACTACTTAAAGTTAAATAACATGTTCCTATAGCTTCCACATGCGAGCCCATCTTGTTTCCTGATAAGATGATTTGCTCACTTCCCACTGGCTTCCTTAGGTTTTGCAAACCCTGCAAGGAATTCGAAATGTGAATTGTTGATCTAGAATCAATCCACCATGTGTTAATATTAATGTTAACCATATTAGATTCATAACAAACAAATGAGATTAAATTACCTTTGTCCGCAAGCCATTTCTGAAATTTGGCGCATTCCTTCTTCATGTGCCCCTTCTTTTTACAGAAGAAACACTTGGAATCCTTCTTGATATCGGCTTGGGGAGGTACTTTACCTTTCCCTTTCCGATTGGCTTGAGATTTTCCCTTTCCACGCGTTGTCAGCATTGCACTCTCTCCCAGTTCCATCACCAGTCTCTCTTCTTCTTGAACACACATGGTCATAAGTTCATTAATTGACCATTTATCTTTATGTGTGTTGTATGAGATTTTGAAAGGTCCATATTGGTGCGGAAGGGTGTTCAGGATGTAGTGCACTAGGAAGAACTCCGATATATCAACCTCGAGTTTCTTCAATTGAGCCACAGTGTCCCTCATCTGCATGATGTGCTCGCGCACATCTTTCACACTGGTGAGCCTTAGGGATGAGAACTTTATGATTAGGGTGCTTGCTAGTGCCTTGTCTGAAGTGACGAGTTGATCATCAATGGCTTTCAACAAGTCTCGGACCTTTTCATGCTGATCAACGGAACCACGAATACCAGCTGAAATTTTAGTCTTAATGAACATCATGCTTAGACGATTGGATCGCTCCCATCGTTCATAAAGCGTGATGTCCGCTGTAGTGCTGGTATTAGTGAGTGCCGATGGTTCATCTTTTCTAATAGCATAATCTATGTCCATCCACCCTAAATGAAGGAGAATCCTCTCCTTCCAAATCTTATAGTTATCTCCCTTAAGTTCGGGAATGTCACAACGAATTTTAGAGAAATTTGCAGGTTGTACTACTGCATCAAAATTAAAAATCACATGCTTATGTTAAAATTGAGGCTTAATAAACTTTCATGTTTTACCAATGTAAATCATGCTCAAAAATTGAATCTAATGACATAAAAATTGCCTGTGGGCTAAATTTTCAATTCAAACAGATTCAACAAAACTTTATGATAAAACTTATTAATTCATAACTCCTGTGGGTAGGTTATGAAATTTTATCCTAATTAATTACATAAATATAATAAAAATTCCTGTGGGATAAAATTTATTATATTTAGTCTAATTAATTAAAATTTAATGTCTAAATAATCTTTATGTGATCTAACCAATCAAAATATATAATTTTAATTAATTAAAGATGCTGTGGCTATTCTCTAATTAATTAAAATTATATGGATCACTAGACATTATTTTTGTTGCATAAACAAAACTTAACCAGAGAGAAAAATAATGTTTACTGAAAGGAGTAAGTCAAAATGACATTTTAAATAAACTCCATATAACTGTAATAATTCTTCACAAAATCAAAATTAAGATTAAAGCAGTCAGCATTACCGTAAATGACTGCAAATTGATTGTTCAATTTATAAACAAAACAAAAATAGACCATCAAACAAGCTATTTTGCTCACAAGATAAATAAAATAAAATTTAAATTTAAATTAAATTTCAATAACGCTAAATCTGAACTTCATGCGAAATAAACATAGAATCAAAAACTGAATGCCTAAATGAGAAATAAACCATTTCTTATTTCTTCTTTAATTACAAATGTTCATTATTATAAATGTACTCTTGCAATACAGTCCCAAAGAGTAGAAAACTGAGATACAGAAGATAAAATTGAGCGTTAAACAAGCAAATGTAAATTACGTAATTCCCCATCTTAACATTTAGTGCTCTCAGTCTCTCGATTAGTAAAAACATCAAAGTCTTAAATTGAAATCGACTGAATTTAGATGCTCCCAAGTATCTATGATGCAAGCGGAATGTAAATTTTACAATAAATATGCAATAAAAATTATAAAAATAAATGGCTACTATACCCTGACCCAATATCATATGATACAACATAGAATATTTAAAGTGCTGAAGTGGCCCATTATGGTAAACCATATGATATCATTGCAATACGTATTAAATGTGGCGCATTATGGTAAACCATATGATATCACTGCAATACGTATTAAATGTGGCGCATTATGGTAAACCATATGATATCACTCCAATACGTATTAAATTTTCCTCCAATTTTATACTATATGTACGTATTTGACAGCAGGTTTTACTCTCAAATGAAAGAAAGGATTTACCCCACATTTTACGATAGTTGGTTTCTGAAAAGGACTATTTCAATTATACGTCTACCATCCAGAGTCGCTAACAAAATTCCTTTAATTAACTTTTAGTTTTAATATGAAAGTACCTTAGTTGTGACAGTTTTTATTCCATGGAAATATTTTCCTCTAGAAAGGATGTCTCTTAACTTCTATATATGGGCATTAATCTACAAAGAGAGCGAGGAAATTGGCTAAACCCTTGTCGTGAAACAGATCAATCGAATGCACAACCCGCCTCATTCGAATTCAAATCTCGGGTATAAAGCATAATTTCGGTCTCACACAGCCACTAAAATCGCATGAATAATCAATCGGTCTTCCAAAAACATTTCGCCCTATAGCCAAATGCGAGATATGTTTGTGTTGCGGGACGACTGTTTTCTTAATAAATTCAGTTACAGTGCTCAGACATTCAGTCGAATAAATGAAAATAATTTTCTGTATACGGTTCAAATCAAATGACTTCAAAGTATTTGAATCCAACCAAGGCAGAGATAAATAAACATAAGCTCTGATACCAAATGATAATTTAAAATTTCAACAGCGATTCTGTATGCGGAAAACTCAAAGAATCGTTAAAACTTAATGCCCAGAAATATAAATTACCTCCAGCCATTGGTGATGTTCTTGATGCAAACCACAGTCCACTTGCTTCTTTACTTCAGCACTCCAGCTTCAATCCAAGCAAAAAGAAAAGAATACAGAAAATCTGAAGGCACTTCCAAGCTCTGCTCTCTCAACTTGATGGTGTAAAAACTGAAGGAATTGAGATGCAAGCTTGGGGACCAAACAGATAAATTTATAGCCAAGCTTCCATCAAGCTTTTAATGGCTATGTGTCAGGTGTTCCACAGATCAAGGTAGAGAACTCCAGATGGAGTAATGGACCACTTCAGTAGCTCCCAACAATAAATTTATTAACTGCAGTTGATTTCCTTAATTTAAGGAAATTACTGCAGTTGGTTTCCAGAAATTAAGGAAAGACTGCAGTTGGATTCCAGAATTGTAGGCAGCAGTTGTCAAAAAAATTAATGGAGCTTAACATTTTCTATGAAAGAAGATTGCCGCAGAGCGCTGGTTTCCAATAAAAATAATCTTGAAGCTAGTGTTTCCAAATTGACTCTAGAACTTCAGGCGATATCCGCAGAAATTTAGGTAGCGAGAAATAATTGGGACTTGGAAAAGGAGAAGCTTCAATCACGAATTGTAGCAGAAAGAAGAGAGAGAGAGGAGATGTTTGCTTAGAACGAAAGGGTTCTACTTCAATGGCGAGCAGAAAATGAAAAACTGGAAGATCAAATTTCATCACTTGCAACTGCGAAAATGCTCCTTGACGAAGAAAACAACTCTTTACAGAGTGAAATGGACAAGAGAATGTTTGTTTCAGAAGAACAACAGCTAAGACTGGGGAGAAAAATAAGTGAATTGGAAACAACCTTGGATTCTGTGAAAAAGGATCTTGATTCCTACAGGGCATCAACAAGGAAGAATGAGAGAACTATTGTTGAGTTACAAAATAAGATCTCAGAGACTGAGGAGAAAAATCGCTTAATATTGAGTGATTTAAATGAACAAAAAAAGGTTTCAGAAGAATATGCTCGTAGAATAAGGGAGTTGATCTGTAGTGTGCAATTTGTCAACATGGATCTAAAATCAAATTTTTTCTTAAAAGAAGATTGTGGGCAAGGAAGGGAAAATGTAAAAGGAAAAGGTTTGCGCGAAATGAAAAAAACGAATGCTGTTTTTGGAAGAGAAACACTAAAACAGGCGATTTATAATCGAAGACCATCAAATCCTGTTGCTGAAACTACTACAATACCATAAACGCGTGCCCTACAACAAAAACCAGGTACATGAAAAATCTGAACCAAAATTATGAATCTGGATGAATCTTTAAACATTCTTGAAATTAACCAATATGTTAATTAAGAGATTGGCGATATTCTTGTAAAACTCCTTGAAGGATTTTACAGAGGAAATAATCTTGCACTCCAGAAATGGGAGTATCCTCTAAACGTTGTCTGTATCTTGGTAGCCGCCCAAAGTTCTCTTGCATTTAATTCCCGCTGGTTCGAAGGTCGGGTCAGACGAACAACTTGAGCAGCAGCTTGAGCAGATGAAACTGCAGCTTCTGCGACAACTGCCGTCGCTACAGCCACAACAATGGAAAGTTTCTCAACATTTCCAGTTACAAGCGCGACCTCATCTTGGCACAGAACTCGTTCCAGAATATAATGAAGTTGGCAGTTGTAAACAATCCTGGCAGCTAGCAGTGACAAGTGTAAGCTTGTAAGCTTGTAACAAGAACAGGTGCCATCCAAGGAAAATGGTAGTAGCAGCATATAGGAAGAAAACGTTACTTTGGATATAACAAAATAGACAAAGAAGGCTCTGCATTTAGGAAATGAACTTTGGATAAAAACGCTTTGTATATCTAAAGTTGCCTCGGGAAACATGAAGTTTCCAATAAGAGGTCGATTTGAAAACTTTGCTTAAAATTTTGGTGCAGCCAAATTGCCAGCAAAAACTTTGGTTAAAATACAAGAAACCCAAAAATAAAAAGGGTCAGCTGGTGAATTAATAGGCGGTCAATGTCCTATCGAACGCTATAGTCCCTGCCATGCCAGAGGCAAGGACTAATAAGACATGTCATGAAGTCAATTTGTGTATTTTTTAGTGACACATGGAGATTATATTTGGATCACTTGAGTAAGTAAAGGTCTACTCCATGCTTTGGAAACAAAGATTGAGGGAAATTGTAAGCATGGTTAGCATGATGCTCAAGGTCCATTATATATATATATATATAAATTCACATTATTTATGTTCTTGTTTGGGAGAGATTCACAGATGGGGAAAGAGACCAAGAGTTTGAGTGATGTGGGGATAGGAAGTGGCTAGAGAGAGGAGTAAATGCAAGAAAGAAAGTTGTGGGAGGGAGGGAAAGATAGAAACGGGGTGAGAGAGAAGGGGAGAGAGAGGGGTTAGAGAAATGGGAAGTGGGAGGTAAAGAGGGAAAGAAGGGGAAGAAGGGGGAAGAGAGAGATGGAAGAAGGCAGAGAGAAAGAGAGGAACAGGGAGGGGATAGGTGAGAGAGGGAGTTGGTGTTGGAATTCTAATGTAAAGGGAATTCTTTAATATGATAATTACTTGTGAACATTATTTTTTGTTTCTTCTTATTTTATTAATCTTCTTGATTAGGCAATTATCATTAGAATGAAAGAAAGTAAATAAAGAAATGAGAGACACCAAAGATAGCCTAGAGGCTACAAAAAACCCCACCAAGGGGGAAAGCCCAACAATCATTTCCTTGTAAAGCCATAGAAAAATCCAAGTCAAACAATCATTATCTCAACTGCCAACTCAACCTTCCACCAACTAACATCTACCTTCATAACATCCTTCATAGATCTGTCCAACTTCCTAATAAATGTCATAAATGTGATGGAATTTTGGTTATAAAATAAATATTTAAGAGAAAAAGTAAATAATGTTTTCTAATGTGTTAATGATTTGAAATATTTAAGAGGACGATTTTGTAGAGAAAATTATTTGAAATGTTTAAGAGGCCAAGTTTGTAGAGAAAAGTGCCATTTAATTATTTATTTATTTGTGTTTTTTTGGGTATAAGTTTGTTTTTGTTTTTTTTCCAATTTTGTTTAAAATTTGATTTATTGGAATGGTAAGTTAAGTTTGTTTTATCTATATAATTCAATTTTTATTTTTTAATAGATATTTAATATATTTATACATTTGAAAGTATTTTTTAAATAACTAACTAAAAATTGTAATTTAAATATAAATTGTAAAATATTTAGAATTTTGTATCATTAAATTATAATAGAAAGAGTATAACCAACATCTAGCCAAATATACCAATAACTTATGACTTAATAAAAGTTTCCACTAGAATAGTCAATTTTCGTCATTTTAATATTTCAATTATTATTTAAATGTGTATTACCAACTTAACACAAACACTCTAAACAACTTAAATCTAATACAACAATTATCATTTCAAATCAAATTACAACATTTCCAATTCAACAATTTCAATAATTTAATAATCCCATAGGCTTCTCTGTATACCTTTTCGAACCATTACAAGTTTTATTATGTATACCTTTTCGAACCATTACAAGTTTTATTTAGTTTAGAGATCGGTAAAACACTACCATTGTTGCTTAAAAACATATAGAATAATAGCAATGGAGAGGTGTATATATGAATCCCCACTTATCTTATATTTTAAATAAATATGTGCGCTGGAGAGGTATATTGTTTATCCGTAGTATGGGCTTGGTATTTCTTAACACCGCAGTAAACACCATGAACACGTTACATTTGAAGGGGCTGTGTCGTCCTAAGAAGATGAAATTTCCATGCACATTCCACTGGTTGGTGCTTTGGCCCCGCATGGCAATTAGGTCCACCGTCCAGGCTTCCACCTCCAAACTTCTATTAGGTCAACAAGCTAACCATGACTGACACTCCATCAAGGTAGACTCGCTCGGAACCAAGCTAACCATGGCTAACCAGCCATATATTGAGTCATAAATGCCCTTGCCAGCTATGTATGTGGTGCAAACTTGGGATGGCATACATATCCATAGGCATCGGACTCCGGCGGCCACCTCGCGTTTCCGATGACCCACGCGGGACCCACCCCGTCTCGTTCAATAACATAATTCTGAGAACTATTTTCGCGCGCCAATTTAACTCTGCAACCAGAACCCGTTTGCTCTGCAACCCAGTGCCCGCAGGACTGAAGCGCTGCGCGCCACCGAAACTCTGCAACCCAGTGCCCGCCGGACTGAGCTCTGTTACCTCCTGGTAAATTCCTGCACCGTCTCTGCAAATGACAAATCGTGGTTTTAAACATTCATTTTGTTTTAAATCTGTTTTAAAGACTGCTAAAACCCTCGCATTCTCTCAACATTCTGTAATTATAAATCTCTGTGTTCGCTTAAGGAGTTCGATTCGCATTTTCATATTAACCAAGGGTATTGCATTTCATATTAACCAACGGTTTGGCTGGATTGATCGACTGTGTAGAAACCCATACACAATTATTGCTCTATTAATCTACAGGAAAATCTTCACATCGTGAATAGAAAATTGTTGAAACAAAAGGGTAATGAAAGCTCCGCTGCTATCGAGTAGTTTATGTGAATGATCCGCATTAAAATGGGTCACAAAACCATAGATTATAATCATGCAGAGCCAAACTTGTAGCTGAAGGAGATAAAGAATAAGAAGAATGGCCAAATCCTTCTAGTCTCAGATAAACTTGTAGTGTAAGATAACATATGCATTACATAGTAGCAGCAGCTGATTGTTACCTTTCATCAATTATGCATGCTTGGTTGCATAGGGTATCCCATCTGAGGCACACCTAAAGAAGAAATGGGAATTATATGCCCAGGCGAATGACCACCAATACCTTTCTGAGAATATGGACCTAGTGAATGGGGAGATAGCATCATATGGTTGCCCCCTGTTGGAGATCCCATAGAATTTACCATGGTTGCTCCTCCCAGTGATGACGGATACATCATATTTGAAGAGCGACTAACAGCAGAAGGATTATGAGAATTTGTAATAGTAGAAGATTGCTGCAGATGAGGCTGCTTCATTTCTGCCCCATTTACACTTGTTATATCATGTATGCTAGACCTTTTCTTCTCCTTGTTCCCAGAACTAAGCCTGAGGAAATACTTTTGGGCGTGGCTTGCAACTTGAGTAGGTGTCCGTGAGACCACAAAGTTTCTTGATATGCTTCTCCAATCACCTTTGCCATATTTATTCAATCCCATCAAGAAGAGTCTGCACCATACAAAGATGCAACAAATTAACTTCAATCCTTTTCTGCAGTACAAATCAAGATGTAACAATTCTTTTTTTTTTTTGTATATAATCGTATAATTGCACCAAGAGAAGCAAGACACTCTACAGCCCAGGGTGGAGGAGATCTATGTCATGTCTAACACTAATAAAACAAAAAACAGAGATACCTATTTTTTTAATTACAATAATTTAAAAAAATTAGAAGTTTAAATTACAAAATAAATAAACAAAAAAAATCTGGCAAATATTTAATTTGCAATATTTAGACAACTACTAGAAACTAGCATAGACCCATCTGAACCTTGGGTCTATTAAGCATCAAGAGAGATAAAAAATGGAGAGGTGCAAACCCCAATATTTATTAAATAGTACATGGTGGTGCAAGAAGATTGAGATTTGTACGTCTGGTTTTTTAAATCCCTGCTGGGATTTCATAGGTTTGGGTTTAAGATGGATCTATTCTAGTTGTAGTTGGGGTTTAGTACAAGGAGGATGGAAATCAAAGGGATTAAAATTACTAGATAGCAAATGCTTTTTACAGCTGACTATACATTTCAGTTGAATATGAAACTGTTTCTTTTCCGGTCCAAATGAGAGACACTAAAGAGTTTTTCCTGCACACTAAACCTATTTATATATTCAATAGCTCATCTGATCTGTCATGACGATAGAGGGAAGCATCAATATATATTCAATAACCCATCTGATCCGGTTATGATATTATAGGAAAGCTTCAACCTCAATCTGTAAACGATGAGTCAGGTTTGGTTTCCCAGTCTCCATACAGCAGTCAAGAGTTTGGGCTTTGTGGAGAATAAGGCTTTTCAGACACAAAATAAGAATTATTAACAAAGGCAAATATAGTCAAAATAGAACGGATGGGATGCATCACAATTTGACGACACTGTTTTCTCCTCAAAATGATGCTATCATCCATTCTCATCTAGGATAATCCAAAACTCTCATGTAATGATTTAGCCATTCTTCTTATTTGGATAATCCATGTAATCCTTCTAGTCTCAGATCTGTGGATCAAGTTGGCCAATCAAAATTGCATGCAGTGAATATGATTTTGCAAACTTAGTAGAAAATCCATGACTCCTAATTCTTGTTGTGGCTGCCCTGGTTGAAGCTGTTGGTTCCAGCATGTGATAGTTGATGTTAATTTCAAGTATAAATGATAAATCAAACAGTAGTAAATGACATTTAATCAGGATTGTTCATGATGAGTGCAATCCTATGAGCAGGAGAAATTATTACAATCTTTATAGTTTAATCATTATTAAATAACTAACTAGCTGAACAAAGGACAGGAACTCTGTGAAGGGATTGGTTGATTTGCAGACATTGTAGAAATGCATAATTGTAATGTGTACAATTGTTAGTAATGGTTCTAACTAATAGGCCACAACACTGAAAGTAATAATATTAGCCATTCATGCCACCAAAGGCTGAGAATGACAAAGAATGAAATAATGGGGTTTGGGTTCTTTTTGAGGCTGAGCTGCTTTAGCTGGGCTTTAATTTTTAGCTTCCTCACTTCTTTTGCATCATCAATGAGAAGCTCTTGCAATAATATTATTGATGTGCTGGATGGCATTGCCCAAGTAGCTAGAAGTTTTCTCCTTAATTCTGTTGGTATTAATCTTGTTTAGTTACATGCTTTGATAGGTAAGTGATACGAACAAAACAGTAATGCTAAGCCAGGAAAATGCATATCATCTGGGCAATGGTATAAATAAAGATTTAGAAATAAATGGCTATTGACTTACAGAGGCTTCTTCTGCATCTAGCAGTTAACAACACCTGTAACACACAAGAAAAACCAATTTTCTGGATGAAAACCAGGTAAGCTATGCAGAACCTAGGCTTGGCATATGGACAAAAATTGCCAAAATGTTGCCAAGTACTACACTTCTTCAGGACATGTAAACCTGGATGCTGGCACTCTTCAGCGAGCGACCCTAGTTGCTTCTGTTTCTCTCATCCTCTTCTTGGGATTTTGGTAAAGGCTGGGTGCAGGGTCATTGGAAGTAACAAGAACTGCATAGACAAAATCATAACAAACATCACCAACTTCAATTCAAAAACAAGGGTTCTGCATTAAGCCCAAGAATTCAAGAACCCATTCACTGAATCCCAACTCACATGGACTAAAAAGCTGGAGCTGGCCCGAAGCTCCATTAGAAGCTGCAGCATATTGAAGCTGCAAGTCTTCCAGCACATTGACCGGTGCAAACAGAACAGGAAAGTTGGGTGTCCCATTCTCACCTCCAAATACATTTCTCATCCTACCATCAGTCACCAAACAACCCAAAAGGCCATTGATTAACATATATCAAATCAACAGAGTGTACCAAATTCAATCAAGACCAGATTTGAAATATCAATCAAAATAACAAAAAACCATACTTGTTCCTCATGTCTTGCACAAGAATGTTTGGGTGCTCATTGACATGTTGGCAGCTAATGCAGGAGCCCTTATTCCATCGGGCTTCTCATTCCTCCTCCCAGAATGGAAAGGTCAAAGAGATCTGAAATCCTTTCTTCAAGCACTGCATTCTTCACAACTGTTGGTAGATCAATAATTTGATTGGATGAGTCCCTTTCAATTGGTCTTCTGCCAGTGAGAATTTCAAGTAATATAATACCAAAACTATAAATATCTGTTTTTGTGTTTGCCTTGTTCATCTTGAGCAGTTCAGGTGCTTTATAACCTTGAGACGCAGAAGCTTCTGGCATTGCCAGTTTTGTACGCGGATTCATAAGTAAGTGAAGACCAAAGTCAGAAAGATGGGCCTCATAATTATCATCTATGAGTATGTTCTTGGACTTGAGATTGCCATGTATGATAGGCGTTTCCAGGCAAGTGTGAAGGTACGCTAGACCCCTTGCAGCACCTAGTGCAATTCTATGCAGTTTAGCCCAACCAGGTGCTGGTCTGTTTGCATCTACATTCGAAAAGAAAGATCAGATTTTTATAGATGTGTATGCTGCATGATAAAATACCGTAGCACAGTGGATAAGAAAATTGCATAAAAAATGGTTTCCAGATCTTTGAGTCACTGAACTCTTTTGCCAGCATCTACAATATAGTAAAACTAGATTTCTGTAGGTATTCAAGGTGCACTCGAATCTTACAAAATCAAAGCATCTTACTTTCATAATAAAATAAAACCCTTCCTTTTTCATTTTTCTAGCCTTTATCACTCGCATTTTGGGTTTGTGTGGGTTTGGCATACAGACCAGAACTACTGGAAGAGCCTTCTTCAGTAGTCTTTGAATTAAAGATCAAACTGTTTTCATGCACTGAACACATCACCGGAATTCATCTGAGCATAACAAAGTGGAATAAACTGATTAAAGTTGTATAACAGTTTTTTCTTTGCAACAGATTTTGCATGTTATTATGTTTCTTTCAGCAATGTATTGATTATACCAAGATGAAGCATTTGAAAGTCTATAATACTGTTTTGTGCATGGGTAGGAAATATTGAAGGGGAGATAGGGAATTATGCTGTAAATGTGTTTATATCTGGTGGGGTCTTCAGTGTAAATTCTACACACTACAAAAAATTGCATTTCAAGTGGTGTTCAATATTCATAGTATGAACTGTTGCTCATATGTGTTCCCTCATTTGTATAGGGATTTGAAGAATGAGGAAGTGGGAATTGATCAATGAGTTGGAGGTTGAGGACCCAGAAGGGATGATAGAGTTTTCAGCAGAAGATTTGACATGGACAGAAGTAGCAGGAGACCAAGTCGCAATTATTCCATATTGTCGACTTGAGGATTTTATAAGGGGAGAGCAAATGAGGGAACCCGCACCTACTCAATTTGTTGCTAAAATTCGAAAAATTAAAGATGTGAAGGATATCAAGAGGACAAATTATTCAACATATCTAGAATATGTTGTGTGAGTCTCTCTCTTTCTCTCTCTCTATCTATCTATATATATATATATATATATAATTTTGATTTTAAGTTCACTATGTCAAACATGCATAAATATTTTATTTAATTTTTGGTGAATTGCTGATCGCAGATATAGGTGTGCCTATGGTCCAAATCGTGTACAATCCAGCAATGTGGCTGAACCTGGATCCACAACTAAGAAACGTCTTCCACGTCACAGCATCAAAGTTGGTTGTCAGTGTCACTTTATTATGCGACGACTTGCTATTAGACCAAATGATGCCGTTCTAATATATACAACATGCAGACATATTGATGACAAAAATGTGGTTTGTCATGGAAATGAGGCAAATGACATGCCCAAGAAATTCAATTTTGCGCCGCATTTAACACAGCATATACGAACTATTGTTGAAGATTTGGTTCGTGATGGTTTTATTGCTACGATGATCTGGGAAAAATTTATCTTTGATTTAAGGTATGGATCTGGTGAGCTTTTCACAGGGGCACCTCGAGATTCTTTCATGACAAGAAAGGATGTGTCAAACATGTACAATAATATCAAGAGGCTAGAGCATGTGAAGCATGAAAATGATCCAATGAGTGTGGATTGTTGGGTTAGTGAGTGCCCAGATAGATTTCTCTTCTACCAACAACAAGATGTTGTTAAAAACATTCCTTTCATTATAGGCATACAAACTAAGTGGATGCTTTCAATGATGGTGAGATACTCACACAACAACATGTTATCAATGGACTCCACTTTTAGCACTAACAAATTTGGGGTAAACATATTTACCAAAACTTCATTTATTCTACTTCATTTCAATGTCGTCCTCTTATATGCTTATAATCTTGTTTTCTTATTGTAATGCAGTATCAACTGTACACCATAATGGCTTTTGATGATCATCACAATGGGATTCCAGTGGCATGGGTAATATCATCACGGAATGGTACTCCTGATATTTGTAAATGGATGTCGCAATTATTTGCAAATGGGAAAAATGAAAACCCAGATTGGCATGTCCGAGCTGTCATCACAGATGATGCTGCAGCGGAAATCGAGGCATTAAGTTGAACTAGTTTTTTCTTTTTAGAATAGTTAAAAAGCAATAATGTTCAAGGATATTCTCTTATAATGTTATATTATTTCAGGACTTGCACAAACTGTACACTATTGTTGTGTGTATGGCATGTCCGTAGAGCTTGGTTGAAAAATGTTGGAACGAAAGTCAGGGGAAAGGAAAATAAAGTCCGTATCTTCCGTGCTCTGGGATTAATCATGCATTCGTGTGAAGATGATGCATCTGTGCAACATGAAATTCAAAGTTTCTTTGATGAATTCAAAGAAGAAACAGTGTTTTTGGATTATTTTGCAACCAACTGGTTAAACAACAACAAGCTATGTAAGTTTCCTAAGGTTGCATTTTATCAATTTATTTTGTAATTCACCATTTTCTATTGTTTTTTCGCATCTAATATATGTTTTTTTTCCAGATATGTGGGCAAAAGCACATAGGGACTTCCCACATTCCAACCAGGATACTAATAATGCTATCAAATCTTATCACCGGTATCTAAAGCAAAGGTACCTCTGTGAGAAGAATAATGCGTCCCATAGAAGGGTGGATTGGCTGTTGCACCTTTTATTAAAAAAGGTTGAGTTGTATTACATTCACATGCAACGTCTAAAAAATGCTGGTTTTGTCCGAGCTTCAAAAATTGAGCAACAAATAAATTTAAGTAAGTGCAAAGCAAAGAATATCCCAGATGAAGATTGTATGGCTGATGGAAACAGGGAAAGTGAGTATTTGGTTCGTAGCCAAACTACAACAACTCGTGATACATGGTATCATGTCATCTATAAAGGGCAGAACCTACACTTTTGTAATTGCAAATGGGCCCTAAATGGCAATATTTGCAAGCATATTCTAAAAGTTGAGATGGTAGTGACTAGCAAGGTTTCAAGTGGCAATGAATTGCCTAATGTCTATAGGTCTATTACAGAAAGACCTGGATATTTACTTGATTTAAATGAATCGTTTGCAATGAGCCCAGAAATTGAAATGAGCCTTCCGGCTTCTCCTTCCACTGATCCAACCATGGTAAGGCAAGATAGCGCCCTAACAATCGATGAGGAAAACTTGTGATGTCATCAACTCATCAGATATTGAGGGGTTTATTACAAATAACACCCAAATCTTTGGAACAGGCATATGCACTAAATGAATTGGTAAAAAATGTCAGCGAAGAGTACAATAATAAGAAATTTGATGTTCTAACTCCATCCAAGGTCACTACCAAGAGGCGACATAGTTTCTTGAGCCCAACAAAAAAAGGGGGGCAAAGTGTTCCTGCGTTGAAATCAAGAAAATGTGGACCACAGTTTCTAAAGGTTGGACGGTGTCGTGGAAGGAAAAGAAGCCTGAATGAACAATTGGAGATTTCTTCTACAAAAGAAATCAATCTGGACCACACATCTAGAAGGGTACAAGGTTCTATTTTGCAAAATACTGGTATGGAAATATTAATTGATCTACCATTTAATGTGAAATTCAAAACTTTAAGATAAGGCTAAACTTATACTCTAGATGAAATTCTGGATTGAAAACTTTAAGGTAAGGCTAAACTTGTACTCTATGGATGAAATTCTGGATTGTCAACTTGAAAGTGAAGATAAGCATCTACTTAATCGATAAAATTTTGGTTTCACATAAACTTATGTGAATGATCAGTAGCCCCTTGTGCAGATTCTGGAACCGGCATACCAGATAAGAATGTTACCCTTGAAACTGCCATAAGGGATTTCTCAGGCAAATTGGAAGGATCTATTTGTGAGGAAAACAGGGAGGCAGAGATTTTCCAAAGCTTCACTTCCCATACCTGCCATTGTAAATTTAGAATTCAGTTCTTTGACAGTAATAGCTCAGTTCTTTGACAATACTACTATTAGCCCTTAATGATACTTGCATCCGCAATGGAGGAGGAAAAAGATATTGGTTATTGAATTAACCATAAACAACAAATCATGACAGATAAAAAGAGATCATCTAAACTATAGATGATTTAAAATGGTTAGTTTAGTTGAGGATACTGGACTTTCCAACAGAGAATAAGCTTTACAAATATTTATATAGGACAAGGCTGTGTAAGCATTCTTGAATTATGAGACTAGTAACAGAAAAAGGAAAAATGGTTACTTCAAGTTAAACTGATATATGGATAACCACAATTACATACACAATATTAGCAAGTGGATGTGCAACACCAGCTTGTAGACACATGAAGCTACTCCCCCAGGGACTTGTATAAATGATTATTTTTGGCCTCGACTGCTATATGATTTTTTTGGCCTGGACTGTTAGGAGTGAACATTCACCCTTGATTGTTTGTCCGAATCTACTAGAACTTAACATTTAGGCCCGCAAGTCACCAAACTACTGCTCTGAGCATTGATCCCTACGATTGTTTACTCTTATTTCATAAGATCACACTATTTACAATTGCTCAGATCCCTGAAATTGTTTACTCTGATTTCATAAGATCTACAGTACACTTTTTCCTTTTGGATAATGCTTGTATTTTGATTATTTATTTTTGGTTATAAATTTTGAGCTGACAAAGAGTATATATATATAATTGGCTCGTTTTGTTTTGTATTACACAAAATTGATTCTAATTGTTGCTACTATAACTTAGGCACGTACATATGCTTTTTCAGCAGACAAGATTTAAATCTCAAACCTCCTTATATATAACACTTATTTTTATAACCATAATTAATTGAGTTACCCCTAAAACTATCAATTCCTTCACGATCCAAATTTTCACAATAGTTTGGAAACTCTGAACTGGACTATCATCTAGTCACTTTTGATTTAACTTATAGCGATTTTGGTTATGAGCACTTTTTGGATCACTATCTTTGAAATGATTTGAAAGACAGTTTGAAGGAGAGATGAAGTTGAACAGTAAAAGTGCATCAATATCCTTATAAATTTCTATATACAAACTGTATGCTCTTTTCTATTTCAGTGCAATAAATTAGAGGTTTCCATTAACTCTGAACTGGACTTTCATCTAGTCACTTTTGATTTAACTTATAGGTTTCCATTAACTCTGAACTGGACTTTCATCTAGTCACTTTTGATTTAACTTATAGCGATTTTGGTTATGAGCACTTTTTGGATCACTATCCTTGAAATGATTTGAAAGAAAGTTTGAAGGAGAGATGAAGCTGAACAGTAAAAGTGCATCAATATCCTTATAAATTTCTATATACAAACTGTATGCTCTTTTCTATTACACTGCAATAAATTAGAGGTTTCCATTAACATTTTTTAATAATAATAAGTTCTGGCTACTTAATGCGGATCATTCACAAGGCTGTGTAAGCATTCTTGAATTATGAGACTAGTAACAGAAAAAGGAAAAATGGTTACTTCAAGTTAAAGAGTATATATATATAATTGGCTCGTTTTGTTATATAAGGCCATGGCGGGTATGCGATTGCATAACAACGTGTTTTTTTCTTTTTTGTTACAGCTGAAGCTCCTCCTGGTGCTTTGTTA
This sequence comes from Pinus tabuliformis, assembly GCA_031772625.1. NCBI lineage: Eukaryota > Viridiplantae > Streptophyta > Pinopsida > Pinales > Pinaceae > Pinus > Pinus tabuliformis. Next base: position 693,799,571 of record CM062812.1, on the reverse strand, counting down.
TTGCGTGAGGAGATCAAGGATCAACAGACCTTGGCTCAATCTACAGTTGCAACAGTTGCTCAATCTACAGGACTAGTATCTTTGTCTCAATCTACTGGGTTACCTGTTCCTCTATCTATGAGTTCACAGTCAGCCAACAATATAAATTTTCAAACGCTTTTGCAAGGAGTCAAACAGAGTGAGTTGAAATCAGCTTCATCAATTGCTAAATCCAGTGAGGTCAATCTGGCAGGTGCAAAATTTACCTCAGATGTATCCCAGTCAAAATTGCTTGAGATTGTCTCCAGAAGTAACCGACTTATGCAATGGGCATCTGCCAAACCAGCTGAACATGTGCAACCTGTTTCAAGTGTCCATACAACAACTTCTGGCAGCACTGGTTTTGATAGAAGGTTGGATGGTAATTCCAATTGTGTGGCCAGGGAACCATATGGTGATACAAAACTATCAGGCATTTCTAGTAGTGTTCCTCAATTTATTCAACAGCAGGCACCCATGGACATGCCTCTGTATATGCGTTCACAGCTGAGCTGGATGCATCCTCAGAATCTGTCATCTCATGCCACTTCTCAGGGAGGTGTAAACTCGATGTTAGAATTGCCAAATTCAACCACACAGAGTCCTTTTAATTGCAGGCAGATACCAATGGGAGCTGATACATCCCAATCTCAAAAACAACTATGGAATTCTTTACCTTCAAAACAGCCTTCTCAACAGACATCTGAATTTTCAAATTCGATTCCACCAGATTTGAATGTAGAAAAACAGTCTCCAAGGTCTCCAGTTAGGCAGTCTTCTGGAATGCTGGTTGATTCACAGCCTGATTTGGCCCTCCAGCTTTGATTTATTGAGCATTTAAAAGGTTGACAGGGAACATAATTATGTTTGAATCTCTTGGGACAGTTTTGAATAACTTGAACTTCTTAGTGGTTGGTGAAATTTGTTGGCTAGTTAGGGCATTGAAACTGGTTTCCTTCTATTTGTATGTTTAACTATGCTTGTGGTTCCTTCGCAGGCAAACCAACTTGGTCTTTGTAATATCAAAAGCTCTGCATTTTTGCGACCATTGAAACAGTTCTGTTAATATTATTGGTTTTCAAAATTTACTTTGAAAAGTGGCATTGATTATTGTTCTTTTGTTGAGCCTGAGATTTAAAAACAGAGGTCATGGTTTTTGATTACTCAGTTGTTAGGACTGCAATCTTAAGTTGGGAAGTTGTGTTATCTTAACAGACTTGCATTTAGTAAATAGAGTAGCATTGATCATCTTCTAGAAACTGAATTAAGACCATCTCATTCTGATTAAATGGTTACTGGTTTGCTTGTGCTCATTTCTCATTACTGTGTATGCTCGGATTAGTTTTCAAAATTTACTTTGGAAAGTGGCATTGATTATTGTTCTTTTGTTGAGCCTGAGATTAAATAACCAAGGGCATGGTTTTTGATTTTTTACTGCTAAGAATTGTTATATGTAACCCTTCATTTTCATATTATGGATTACTTTATCTTGTTTTATGTAGATTTATTTTTTTGATATCAGTGTACTTTGCAATTAAAATACAGCTATTAGCCTATTGCTGGGCAAATGACTTTACATGTTAGCCAGTTCAGACTTTCATTTCATGGGTGTATCTCTGTTTCTGATTTTGCTTAGTGTTTGCATTCTAATCTGGCATATACAACTTTGTACAAATCAAGTTTGCATTCTTAATCATCATGTTATTATGAGTACTGGATACAGAGAGTTCAAGAAATATCTCCCTCTGCAATATTAATGTCTCTGTTATTTATTTGTTCATGCTTATTATAGCAATTTGCTTTTGTATTCATGGTGATAGGAATGCATATACTTCAACTAAATTACCAATTGTGATATGTGTAGAAGATCGTTTATATAGAGATAATTACATATATTAGCTAAAGTTGTTCAGTGCACATAACATATGCTTTTATTGTCGTTATTGGATTTACACATGTTCCACTACAACAGGCCGTGTACATTTGTATGTTTTTAAACAAAAGTTTGCTTTAGCTTGAAATACAGAAGAAAAATAGTTTTGTTCGTATCACTTACCTATCAAAGCATGTAACTAAACAAGATTAATACCAACAGAATTAAGGAGAAAACTTCTAGCTACTTGGGCAATGCCATCCAACACATCAATAATATTATTGCAAGAGCTTCTAATTGATGATGCAAAAGAAGTGAGGAAGCTAAAAATTAAAGCCCAGCTAAAGCAGCTCAGCCTCAAAAAGAACCCAAACCCCATTATGTCATTCTTTGTCATTCTCAGCCTTTGGTGGCATGAATGGCTAATATTATTACTTTCAGTGTTGTGGCCTATTAGTTAGAACCATTACTAACAATTGTACAGATTACAATTATGCATTTCTACAATGTCTGCAAATCAACCAATCCCTTCACAGAGTTCCTGTCCTTTGTTCAGCTAGTTAGTTATTTAATAATGATTAAACTATAAAGATTGTAATAATTTCTCCTGCTCATAGGATTGCACTCATCATGAACAATCCTGATTAAATGTCATTTACTACTGTTTGATCTATCATTTATACTTGAAATTAACATCGACTATCACATGCTGGAACCAACAGCTTCAACCAGGGCAGCCACAACAAGAATTAGGAGTCATGGATTTTCTACTAAGTTTGCAAAATCATATTGACTAGTCTTTAAATGATACAAATTGAATTATAACATAATCATCAAAATGGTTGAATAGTGTATTACGTTACACTAGTTTTTTTATGTTGCACGATAAAAGGTTCATTACTCTCAATCAGAGAACATATCTATGAATATGTCAATTGGGGCCTAGCATGGAAATCTACTTAGGAGCTTGGATTATATGGGGACGATGCCCTGGAATGAGAGAAATATATTGCATCCCTGTGATGTTCATGTAAGGATTAAAGGTTAGCCAGACGAGATTATTTGGTCAAAGAGACCAGTTGGTTAGCATTATATTCCCAATATTGGGTCTCGATTTTTATTTTTTTTTGGGTGAAAGTAGGGTTTTTGGGGCTTTAAATGGTACTTCAAGGTGATATGGAAAATGAAATGTTCATTACAATTAAGGGTTTTCCACTGGCTAGAACTTGGACAATAATGTTTTCACCTGGAACAAGGTTGAAGAAGAGAGTGTGCATCATTTGCTTATATTCTGTCCTTTTCTCACTATTCAAGTTTTATATTCTGTCCTTTTCTCGCTATTCAAGTTTTGGAAAGAGATAGAGGGGCTTGCAAGATATGTTTGTAGGAGTCCTCTTGCAGAAGACTGATTGTAGGAGTCCTCTTGCAGAAGACTGATTAAATCATTGGTGTGAAAATCATACTGTGAAGAGGTTTGAAGCTTTACTTACTATCATTGCCTGGGGAGTTTAATTAGCTTATTTGAGAATAAATTAACCCTAATAATCCAATCTACATAGCAAGGACTGAACAATCTTAGTTTTTTCAAACAGTTGAAAGATAACAAACCCCCCAGATATTTTACCCAAGATAGATTGTTGTGCAACTAATTGATAAATCAATGGCTTAGGAATTTTTTTTGATGATGCTGCTCAGGGACAACCTCAATTCAGTGGAGCTGGTGGAATAATTTTCTTTAAGAGGTGCTTATTTTTTCAGTCTAAAGCCGGTCTAGAGAAAGAACTAACCATTAACAAATTTCAGAGTTCAATTAACAAATTTTCAAAGCTCGTGACCTTAAAGTTGACTCTCTTTCTTGCTGATGGAAAAATGTGTAAACAACATCCAAATTTATGTGATTCATAAATGGTAATAAACTAGATGAAGAGTGCATGCACTATGGAAAGACAAATGTTAAGATCGATTTTGAGGAAGTCTAGTTCATCACAAAACAATTTTACCATCTTTTTTCAACATGTGTAACAGGAAAAGGATTGAGATGACAGATGGTCTTTCCAAAACTGTTAAAGATCCATTTTAAGTCGAGTTCATCACAACCAATCTCTTTTCAACATGAGTACAGGGAAAGGATTGAGATGGCAGATGGTCTTTCCATAACTACTTTCTGGTTGATTCCTGGTCGTTGGCACATTATTCAAGAGGAACGTGGTCTCTCAGTTGACTATTTTCATCCTTTTTTTCCTTTAAGTCGTCTGCTCTGCTCTATGTATGAAATGTATTCTTGCAGAAATTTATTCTAACGAAGTTGTGGATCATTAATGCTATTCCATGATAATGTGAGCATCCATGCACTGAGAGTGTAGCGTAATTATGCATGGAGGTTGATTAACCTACAAGAAATAAGAGGTCTAACATGAATGTTACTAAAGTTCAGTTGTGACGGTTGTCTCACCCAAATGTCGAAGAATGGTTATCATCAGACGACCAGAGGTTTGCAAACATGCTTGAACCTAGCTATAAAACAGTTGTCCTTAAAGAAACAAAAAGAGAATTAATACTTACATGTTCCAAGTGATCAGCATTCTAAGTTTATATGTAGGTGTTAAGGATTCCAACTTCGTGTCAAGCAACAAGTTGAAGGAAATAAATATGTGGTGAGTGCATATAGTATGGAAAGCAAGGAAAAGAAAGGATACATTACCTAGAATTGCTTGTGTGTTGCAAACCCTACTCAACAAAAATGCTTCAAATGAAGGAAATCAGATTGCTTGTGCAAATAGTTGTGTTGTTTTATGGAGCAGCTGCAAGTATGTGGATGGAATTAACAAGTGTAGATAACAAGGTAACTATGAGCCTTTGGTACCCTCCAAGTATTAATAGGCAATCATGAATGATGCTTGAAGAAGATTGTGCATACATATTATTAAGCTGAGGAGTTATAATTCCATGTCCAATAGTAGTCTAGTCAAGTTTGAAAAATATTAAATGGACATAATTAAAACCAATCAAACATTCACATATTCATATGCACTGAAAGCAATGATCCACACATTTGCCAACTTGTGGATGGCCTTCAGAATCACCAGTAGGTTAAGAATAATTAGTTCACCTCAAATATAATGTACATAATTGGACACATGAATTCAGTTATAACATGATTGGACATCCAAGGTGAATGATATTACAAAACCAAGAAAAAGTACATTAACGAGTACTTTGCTGAAAGAACCACGGTATGAGAATCCCAATAAAAATGACAACCATGGTGTATACACATAGTCGAGACCTATATTGATGCTGATCAATGTTTGCCAGTGGAATGAACGATGATCCTGAATCATCTCTGGCACCTGCATCTACACTTGAGATTGCTCCAACCATTAGATCAGTAGAGATTTTATGGATCTCCGCAACGTGCTTTATCGAAAAAGAATTAAATCGAGCACTCCAGATTTTTGCCTCTCTGTAGAGGGGCCTCAAATTGTCTGCGCGAACATTGTAGATGCCTTCCATGTGATTACAGATTAATTCTGAGTTTGTCAGCACTGTTATGTTATTCACCCCATTGTGTTTTGCCTCTTTTAAACCTGCAACAAGTGTAATGTAGTATGCTTCGTTATTGGTTGTCTTTCCCTGCACTTCCCATATTCTATAAATCACATGATTTTTTGCCCCATTGTGAAGGACAATTTTTAAAGATGCTGGACCCGGATTGGGGCGGCATGATACTTCAATGCATAGTGTCCACTTTTCCACCATTCCGTGGGCTTAGAAGCACTGCATAGTGACAACAACAAAATAGATTCATGTTAGAATACTTTAACATGACAAAATATCCTACTTGAAATTGATTATTTTTATGCTACCTCAAGTCTAAATGCACATCCTTGAAAAATAACAGAAAATACCATATCAGTGATAAGACTTAGAGGATGCACATCCTCAGCATCAGCAAGTGTCAGAGGATGAGTCCTCTACCACAATTTGGCTTGACAGCTCTTCAGGTTAATTTTGTTTGGTTTATCCTTCGGTAGATTAACTAAAAATTAGTTAATGGTTTGTTTGTGTTGTTGTAAAACTTTGAGAAAACCCATACGAAACAGAGAAGTAGAGCAACAGATCTCCCGCCCGAGAAAAACAAAGATCAAACAAAGATCTCACCCTTCAAAACTTCTAACAGAGATATCACCATTCAAGACTTCTGCAGTGGAGAGCCCTACTCATACCCACCTTTCAGACACCCTACTGGTTTGAAGTTTGAGGAGGTAGGAAGATGAGCAGCAGCAGCATTAGCAATGAGCAATGTGAAGGCATAGTAATTGTGGGTGGTGGAATTGCAGGGCTTTCCACTGCAGTTGCCCTTCAGAGGTACTTAATTTCTTCTTCTGTTCATTTCCCTGCAACTTTGTATCCGTTTAGCTGGAATAGGTCAATGGCTTCATGAAAATAATCAGTAATGATTTTTCCTTTAAAATCTCCGATGTTACTATAGAGTTCCTAAATCCTTAATATAATTGATGTGAAATAACTATTCCACTTTCCATTCATAATTTAGTGTTCATTTCCCTGCAACTTTGTATCCGTTTAGCTGGTATAGGTCAATGGCTTCATGAAAATAATCAGCGTTTAAAATCTCTGATATTACTATCAGAGTTCCTAAATCCTTGATATAATTGATGTGAAATACCTATTCCACTTTCCATTCATAATTTAGTTTTTGAGATGGCAAAGCTCATTATCTAAACTTAATACCAAGCTATCTTTATTGATTGTGATAATTCCATATACATGAATGAATAGGGAATAAGGTGGGTTTCTGCAGGATACCCTGTTCTGATATTTTTGTTAACAATTTATATCTACAGATAAAAGGTTATGGGTTCCAAGCACTCCGGTGTTCTCCAGCTTGGTGTTTTGGTTAAAATCCATGCCTATGAATTTTATCTCCTTCAACAGTCTTTCTTGATTGCAACAGCTCCTGATATCGAGAAAATCTTAAATTACTACTGATATCGATTTAAAACCTGGAGAAATCTTTAATCACGCCTGCTAAACTAGAGTAATGAATTTTCGGATCACCGAGAACCTTTAGATATTCAACTTCGAAATTTTAAGCGCGCTCAGAGGGAGAAAACGAGGTTGCAGAGGCAAGAAAATGTTTAGATGCAAAACTTAAATGTTGTTTCTAATGCATTCTCGTATCTAAAATTATCTGTGCTGAGCATGTCAGATGGTAAAACAATTTTCATATAACAGTGAACTAATCAGGGGGCGCCCGAAAATGAAGGCACGGCGTTGATGAAGCCATGGCGTTTGTTTATGGGTTTCAGCCCATCTCATTCTGCCCACTTCACTCCCAAATCCTAAGAAGAACCCACCGTTGAATAAGTGTAGAAATGATTGAATAGAAGATGAAAGGCGGAATAAGTGCCAGATTTCGCAGCAGACAAATAGCAGACTTGTCAAATGTCCAAAGTCTTATGGAATTTTAGATTGCAGAGAAATACCTGTGATCGGATGCAGCGGATGGTTGCAGCGGATGCGCAGAGCAGTCGTAGAGCACGTTGCAGAGGACATGCGAAGCAGGATGCAGCGGTTGTTAGCAACGGATGCGCAGAGCAGGTTGCAGAGCCATCCACGTTCGAAAATCAATTTTAATGAAATGGGCGCGAGGGAAGAGTTTCATTTGAAAATGGATCCCGTGCGCTGACGTGGATAGCGGGAACGGAGGGACGGGGCAGGCGGGCCCTCGTTGGTGGGTCCCGGATATGTCACCGGAAACGCGAGGTCGCCCGCCGGAGTGTTTATGTATGCCATCCCAAATTTGCACCACATACATAGCTGGCAAGGGCATTTATGACTCAATATATCGCTGGTTAGCCCTTGCCCGCTCGGAATAAGCTGACCATGACTGACACTCCATCAAGGTAGACTCGGAGTAAAGCGACGTGAATTAAATCCGTCTGTCGGACAGACGGATTTCTCACGACAAACGTGAGTAACATTGTACGGTTTCAATAAATACAATTTAATTCAACGCTACTTTTCTTTAGAGCGCAATAAACAGCTTCAGCTACCAACGCTCCCACGGCCGTCCAATCCTAATAAACTGCAATTTCCATGCAAGCCGTCTCAACGGTTCATCATCAACACTAAAACAATACTCTGTTTCCACATTGATTCACTACACATTCATTCTCAATGAAAACACAAGACCAATCCATAGAAAACAAATTCTGATTTCACAATTTCTGTAACAGCAGATAACAATACTAGTAATTAATATGTACTATTTACACACTCCTATCACGCATTTCTTCTGCATTCCTTTCAACTGACATGATGCATTACTATATGTAAAATTATTGGCAGAGATTTCAATGTTTTTAGGTAGTAGTCACAATTCATACCCGGCCAACAATGATACAACGGATTGCTGTAAGTGTCATTGCTCACTGTGCATCAGCATCATTTTAAGAAGGGTGACGGCATGTGCAGTCCATTACCGTAACAAATTTATGAAAAATGTACCTAGTTTTTATTTATATTATTTTTTTACAAGGTAGGTAAATCTATTATAAATTTATTATAATTCAGTTGTCAAACTAGCGGTGAGAACAATTATTTTTGGTTGCTATCCATTAAGGTAGGTTGACTAATCACGGTTATTCAAGGAAAAATGCCTCTGGAATAACCAACCACTCATCATCCTTATTCAAGGAAAACCGTCCCACCTGAAATAACACGCTAATAATCCTTAAGGTGGCAGACTTTCCCTCCTGCCAGATATCTTTTGGTCTTGGGCCATTAACCTGTTTCCTTAGCTAAACTAACAAAAACAGTTTTAAGGTATAGTGGAGGCCCAATCCATATTAATACAAAACCATTATCTTTTTCTTTTAAAAAGAAAAACATAAATTTAATGGAAGTCATTCATAAATTATATTAATTTTAAATGACCATAAAACCTACAATTCTGCAGAGATTTTAAATGTATCATAAACATAATTTATTTATGAAACTCAACTGGGAAGATGCAGAAGAAAGTTAATTATAAAAAGGTAAGTTTTATATAGATTTGGTGTATTCTTATTTATTTATAAGGAATTTGCAATGGTAAGTTTTATATAGATTTAGTGCATTCTTATTTATTTATAAGGAATTTGCAAGTAATTTTATAATAATGTTTTTAGGTTTCATTTTAAATAGATTTTGAAATGTGCACCATAGTAAAAACAATTTAATATTTATTACAAAATTTGCAAAAAGAATCTTTTAAATAAGAGTGATAAGCAAGAAAATATATATTTTCATTTTTTAAGTATAAATTAATAATTCAATCAAAACTCTAATTTAGATTGCTATATGAACATGGAAGTAATGTGAAAAATAAGTAATTTTTAAATTTAGGGGGAGCCATGTTGGAATTTGAAAAGAAAAATTCTCATTATAGGGCATTTTGTCTATTAATATGCTTTAAAATTTTATTATAAGATGATTAATTTCTTGATTCTCGTTCAAAAAATAAAAAGAAAAAAAATTAACGATTTTACTTTTATTTAAGTCTAGTTTAATGTTTGAATTCTAAATGTTTGTCAATTTTAGAAAGAAAAAATAAATAAATTTATAAATTCTATTTTTTCTAAATTTTAATTTATATTTTTTTTTGTGAAAAACATATATTTTTTATTATTAAATATATTTAAATATTAAAAATCTTAATATTAAATATCTATATATAATAAATTGTCTAGTCATATTTAATTTTTTTTATAAACTTCATATATTTTTTAAAAAGATATATTTTTTTATTATTAAATATATTTAAATAGTAAAATCTTTATATATATAGAGATAGATAGATTTGTTATTTCTCGATTTAGCTATTTGACTCCTAAAGCTACTAAGGCATTCATATTCTACATTCTTTTGGATTTGAACTTTTGACTTCTTGGGAGGAAGCCCACTCAATATATATATATATATATATATATATATATAGATATATAGATCCAGCGGAGACCTATTTTAAGTACATATTTAACGTGAGTGGGGAGGGATCAAATTTCTTGACGAAAACTTCTTTAGATTGCAAAATACAATGTGTAATTTTGTACTATTTAAATCGTATTTTTGAATGCTATATAGAGTAACCATAAAAACTTATTGACATTAAATGTACATGGAAACTTTTACACAGCAAATTAAAATGGTTTTTTTACTATTAATATATTTTTAAGTATATGTCAATATTAATTTGTATTAAAATATTTTATTGATAACCAATATTGAATCATTATTTTATATACAACATTAAAATATTTTTGAAAAGTATTAAGTTTAAACATATTCATTTTTTTTATTTCTAATTACTTTACAACATATTCATCTTTTTTATAACATAATTTATTTTTATTTTAACGATAGACAAATATATTTACACATTTCCTCATACTAAACTGTAGAATAAACCTCTAAACTCAATAAACCTCTCCGCTCATAAAATAAAATAAAATAAAATGAAATGAATCTACCCAATCATATTCAACATCACATCTTCACATGAGAAAAGGCTCGTATCAAATACGAATCATGTTCTTTCTTATCCGTAAGTAACTCCAGCGTCTTTTCAATTTTTGGATTTTCTCATTGACCACGCATCAAATAAGGAATCGTTTTTATTATAAAAACCTTCTTATTCTTAATATTACTAAGTTATCATATTTTCAAATTTTGGAATTTTTTTTTTTAACTTCACATTAAATAACTATTTATTAAGTTTGGTGGCGATTTATTTTTGTTTTTAATAAATTTCAAAACAATATATGTTGTTAGGATCTATTTTTTCCTATAAAACAAAGTTTGAGACTTTGTTTACTAGTGGGAAGAGCAGGTTAGAGCCATTTCCCTATAGTGGAAGGAGAACTAGATACTTACTGGAATTCATCGTGTAAGGTTGGATCTACCTCCTCAACGAAGACATATGCGGAGAAGCAGAGGCAACGAATGGTAAGTGAAAGGCAGAAGCATAGTTACTAGTTACAGTTCTATATTTAGAAAATTTTCCTCACTCAATTTATGTTATAGATGGGCCAGCGACAATTTTTTATTCATAAATTTTATATTTGAAAATGTGATGGCTCATATATTTACCTAATAGTCATATATTCCCATGCCAGCCATAAACTATTGACTTTAACGGATTTACTTTAAAAGGAATTATTTTTTCTTTTTAATTCGGGGAGACGAGATGTACTTGTACACTTTCAGAAGAGCTTTAGATGAATTTTACTTCTTTTTTGTGAGATAGAACCACTGTTTTTTCGGATGCAAGTTAAAACTTTTACATGTTCGATGCCGTCTCCGAAAAAGGCACTGGCAATGTGATCACATGCGAAGTTGCACATAATCTATGGCAAAGACATTGTCAATGTCCCTCTCATTTACGTGAGTTTTTGATCCCTAAAGGCAGTGAGTTGCGAGGAGGGATTATGCTTTGTCTTCCAATATTGACTGTGCAAATCGCTGGATTATAGGAGCGGTAGAATATTGTACTTTGTATATGATCAAGAAATGAATATTTTCTATGGAGTATTCAATGCAAAAAAATCATATTAATGTGCATCAACGACTGACATATAGCTTCGCAGCATTAGAATACTCTATTCTGTGAAGGAAGCCGGGAAGGATTTTGATGGCTTGCTCACCAAAATTAGATTTACGCCTTTTAGATTTTTTTGCATCTGCTTCATTATAATATCCTTAGGTGACATGGGATATGTATTTGTTTAACTTCTTTCTTATATAAGGGAATGGGATCACCATGTTTTATAAGTTTTCTTTTTTGGGCACTGTTGAGAAGTGTAGCAAGAAAGTTTCAATTTGCCTTTAGCTCGGTCAAATTGAGAAAATTTGAATTTCCATATAAAAACTCAACTTTGAGACAGTTAGCTTGTGTGACATAGCTTTTGTCACTCAATTAGTTCAGTAAATTCGATTTAATGGGCTTGGACTTTAGTTAAGCATGTGTGATTGTTAAACTTTAGTAATCCAGGTCATTTATTTCCAGTGGCGTTAAGTTAAACTAGTTCTAACAATTAATGAGACTAGTGGAAGGTCAGTGGTGCAATGGGACAACAATCTAACTCAGTGATTATTCAATTAACTGATCAATCAGCTCAAAATAGCTAGTGCATTCAAGGAATTTGAGTTTCTCAACTGAGGTGGAGATTCAAAGGCAGTGTAACAAGTAGTTGTAAACTAGTTTGAGTGTACAGGGGTTGAATGTAGTTGTTGAAAATGCAACAAGATGATGGAGCTTAGTGGAAAGGAGTCGCCTTCACTAAGTTGGTCCGCAGGCTATTTTTGGCGCAAAATCTATTTTTAGACTATGTCTATTTTTAGACATATGGATCATGGTCTATGAGTTGCAGAATGTTGTTTATGGATGATTGGTCATGTTGAGAAAAATAGATGGACTTCTATTTTTGGTTCACAGCGAAGTGATCAGAGTCTATTTTAGACGGCCAGGCTAAAAATAGAAACAATCAAATATTATTAGCCCTTAGTAATATTTGGACTCTAAACATTATCTTATTCTCTTGGAGCACTTCAGTTCGAGCTACAGATGTGGCACATGCAGCTGACAAAAGGAATCACGTGGTTTCTTATGTTTTAGTTGAGTTATTGCATGGAGGACTTCAATTAGAACTCATGCATGTGAGTTCTGTGGAGTTGGATGTGGAGTTGATGGAGTTGTGTTCAGTTTGGCTTAGTTGAGCTAGTTGTATTTAGTCTAACTAAAGAATACACTAGTGATGAGTTGTGTGAATTGATTGTTAATTAATTCACTAATTATTAACTCATAAAGAAACTAAAGAATACATTAGTTAACTCAGTGCATGGATAGTTCAACAGAGACGGTGTTAGAGGTAAGTGAAAGGGTGAGTTGTGACTATCAGTTGTGCATGAGATTTGCACATGCATGGATTGAGTAACGCCAATGAGGATTGCGCAGTGTGGGCCAATACCAAGGCAATTGTAGCTTGTGCTCATGTGATTTTCACTTTGGATTGCGCAGTGGAGGCAGGCAAAGTAGCAGAGAAAATTTGAACCTGTGACTTGTTCAGATCTGAGCTAATTTTGTGTGTAACAGGTGGAGATAGTACTGAGTACTTGTGAGGAGTATTGTACTATGTATTGTTACATGTTCTCAATTATTATAATATTAGATAGTGTGGGGTTTTCAGTTGTATGCTTTCCCCGGGTTACATACTGTGTTAATGTGTGCATGTGATTGATGTTTCATTGTTTTTAATGCTACTAAGTTGATGATCAACGTAGAGAAGGTTATGTATTATGCATGTATTCCACAATAGTGTATAATCAGGATAATCTCTGTGAATAAGTGTTTATTATTCAAAATTTCTACATGGTATCAGAGGTGTTGATCATCAAATCTATTATACAGAAAGTGTTTACATCTTATTTCTTCAGGCAGAGTCTTTAATCGGGCCAGGTAGCCTCTGGATTCATCCTTCCTTTGGAAGGTGAGATATCCGGTAAAAGCCCATATAGTCAATCTCTGTACGAGAAATACTTTGTTCTCACGAATTTTAGATCAGAAGTGGTTGAGTTTTGAGCTGGTGGAATTCGAATTTGCAGCAGTGTTTTCTTGGTGTCAAATTTGAAATGTCTTTCAACAGATTACGATTGGAGTATGCTCTTGAAGGTAGATCAAACTATATTTCATGGAAGGAAAGGATGGAGGCGGTGTTAGATGACAATGGGTTGAAGGATTTCATAGATGCTGAAGTCCCAAAACCTAGTGATGCTGCTGAAGCTGTGGCTTGGCAAAAGAGGATAGCAAAGTGTCAAAGGATTCTGTTGGAGGGCATGAAGGATCACATTGTGTCCAGCCTGCATGGAAAGGCTTCTCCATACTTGATGTGGAAAGCGTTGACAGATCTATTCCAAAGCAAGAGCGATCAGAGGAAGCTGGCGCTCAAGGATAAACTCAGAAACATTAAGTGTGAGAATGGAGTAAGTATGCCCAGGTATCTCACGAAGTTCACCCAATGCTGGAATGAGCTGGGAAGTGTGGGGGTGACTATCGATGATGAAGACTTTGTGAGCTTGGCTCTCCTTGGTTTTCCGAAGAGTTGGCATTCCTATCAGGACTCTATCAATGGTCGGGAGAAATTGCCAGGATGGGAAAGACTTTGGTCAGATCATGTGCAAGAGGAGATCAGACGGAGCACCAGAGACAATTCTTCATCCATGCATGATGAGGAGAATTATGCCTTAGTGAGTAAGGTGAAGAAGGGGAAGGAGAAGGGTTCTATTTCCGAATCCAGTTCTTCCAATGATGGGAAGAAGGTTGAAAAATTGAAAGTGAGATGCTTTCGTTGTCATGAGTTGGGCCATTATGCTACTAATTGCCCAAAGAAGAAGTCCAAGAAGGGATCAGGGAAAGGATCCGAAGGTGAGGCACTTGCTTCACAGTTCGAGTTGGATTTCACACTCTTCGCATGCATGGTTTCATCCATGGTGGGAAGTGGTTGGTTTCTTGACAGTGGAGCTTCTTTCCACATGACCGGTGACAAGGGTTTGTTCAGTACTTTGGAGGAGAAAGATCTCCAGATACTCATAGCAATGGGTAATGATGAGAAGTATAGTGTTTTCAGAGAGAGCATGGAGCTCGCCTTACCTTGACCGATGTCACGTATGTACCAGGACTGGAGAGAAACTTCGTGTCGATCGCGATGCTGGAAGGCGGAGGCTATGATGTAGTCTTCAGTAAGGGAAAGGTTTTCCTTAGACACATCATCACTAGACAAGTGAAGCAGATTGGTTCATGGGTTAAGAACCTGTATGCTCTTGAGGTTCAAGATGCATGCAAAGCCTTGAGCAGCAAGGCAAAGGTTAAAGACTTGGTGGTTGAGAGGGAACGTATATTACCTCTCAATGTGCAGAGCCAGAAGAAGTCTCAGACGATTGTGGAGGCGCCACGATTGGTGCAGCATCTTAAGAAGGTTGTGGAGTAGCCACAACAAGGGAAGCTGAGAGGAGATCGAGTAGAGACATCTACTCATGCAGAGACCTCTAGTATGGGGAAACTTCGAGCCAGGTGGGCAGAGGGACCGCATGCATCCATACCTCCAGGTAGGAGGTGGGGTGATGTGGATTGATTGTCCCAAGGAGGAGGGGTAGGATCCTTGAGGTACCCAACCTCTTGGATGAGACCTTGCTTCGGGAGCCCCGATGTGGAGTAGCAAGAACTCACTGATTGGGTAGAGACAGATGCAGATGGAGTGGCAGAGAGAGCAACAGTGTAGGGAATCCTAGGACAACGCATAGCTAGCAAGCTGCAGCAATGCGAGAGGCACAAGTGTTTTGCACAGTGCTAGGTGGCACAGAGAAGTGTGCAATGGTGCGAGATGCATGGAGATGTTGCAGTAGCGTAGATGTCAGAGATGGAGCACTTGTCAGCAGCAGGTAGAGCTTCAACATCAGAGTATGTTCCTAGCCCAACAGAGTGGTCAGTTGGGAGTGTTTTTGTTCCAAATGTTGTTGGAGCAAGTGGACCGGCCAAATGTGTTGCATGCAGAAAATTCGAGTTGCGGGATAGGGTTGCTGATAATCCATATCTTATTGAGAGGGAGTGTTGAAAATGCAACAAGATGATGGAGCTTAGTGGAAAGGATTCGCCTTCACTAAGTTGGTCCGCATGCTATTTTTGGCGCAAAGTCTATTTTTAGACATATGGATCATGGTCTATGAGTTACAGGATGTTGTTTATAGATGATTGGTCATGTTGGGAAAAATAGATGGACTTCTATTTTTGGTTCACAGCGGAGTGATCAGAGTCTATTTTTACACTGCCAGGCTAAAAATAGAAACAGTCTAATATTATTAGCCCTTAGTAATATTTGGACTCAAAACATTATATTATTCTCTTGGAGCACTTCAGTTCGAGCTACAAATGTGGCACATGTAGCTGACAAAAGGAATGACGTGGTTTCTTACGTGTTACTTGAGCTATTTCATGGAGGACTTCAGTTAGAACTCATGCATGTGAGTCCTGTGGAGTTGGATGTGGAGTTGATGGAGTTGTGTTCAGTTTGACTTACTTGAACTAGTTGTATTTAGTCTAACTAAAGAATACACTAGTGATGAGTTGTGTGAATTGATTGTTAATTAATTCACTAATTATTAACTCATAAAGAAACTAAATAATACATCAGTTAACTCAGTGCATGGACAGTTCAACGGAGACAGGTGTTAGAGGTAAGTGAAAGGGTGAGTTGTGACTATCAGTTGTGCATGAGATTTGCACATGCATGTATTGAGTAATGCCAATGAGGATTGCGCAGTGTGGGCCAATACCAAGGCAATTATAGCTTGTGCTCATGTGATTTTCACTTTGGATTGCGCAGTGGAGGCAAGCAAAGCAACGGAGAAGATTTGAACCTGTGACTTGTTCGGATCTGAGCTAGTTTTGTGTGTAACAGGTGGAGATAGTACTGAGTACTTGTGAGGAGTATTGTACCTTGTATTGGTACATGTTCTCAATCATTATAGTATACAAATAGTGTGGGTTTTTTAGCTGTATGCTTTCCCTGGATTACATACTGTGTTAATGTGTGCATGTGATTGATGTTTCATTGTTTTTAATGCTGCTAAATTGATGATCAACGTAGAGGAGGTTATGTATTATGCATGTATTCCGCAATAGTGTATAATCGGGATAATCTCTGTGAATAAGTGTTTATTATTCAAAATTTCTATAGTAGTGAGATGATAAATCCTTAGGAAATTGTGCAATCAATTGAAGGCAACTTCCTAAAAAATAGGGGCTAATTCCTCAGGATTTGCGCAATGAAATATGGGCTCAAGAAAATGTAGGAATTGACTAAGTCTCAGTCGTAACTTCTCATTGAGAAGAGAGATAGGTTATTCACTTGCAAGTTGTGCTCAGAGTGGGCAAGCAATTATAATACATTCTACATTCCTCTGATTAATGCAAAGAGGCTTGAGGGGATTTTCCCAGTTGGGTTCCCCTAGAGAAATATTGTGCATGTGTGGTTTTTATTATTTCATGTTTGTGAATGTTGTTCTAAATCGTGAATTAAATTCCGCAAATCAATAAAGTGTTGAAAAATGTTGCATAGGATCAGTAAATTTGAGTTGGAGGAGTTAGATTTCAGTTTTGCATGTGTGATTGCTAATTTGTAGCAATCAAGGTTAGTTATCTTAGGTTGTTTTCAGTTAAACTAGTTCCAAATTTTGGAGGAACTAATGGAAGGTCAAGTAAGCAGTGGGACTTCAGTCAAACTCAATGATCATCCAGTTCACTGATCATCAGCCCAATATAGCTAGTGCATGTAGAGAATTTGAGCTACCCAGTTGAGGTGGAGATTCCAATGCAGTGTAAAATCAGTTGTAGACTAGTCTTGAGTGTACAAGTTTTGCATGCAGTCAGATGATCAACTTAAGGAATTGCAAAATTCAATTAGAAGAATTTCCTAAATAATAGGGGCTAATTCCTCAAGGAACAACGCAAGGAAATGGGATCTCAAGCCGTGGAAAAAATTGACTAAGTTTGGGTCAGAGGCTTTCAATGAGCAAAGAGATAGGTTATGCACTTGCAGGGTGAGCTTAGTTGAGCAAAGCAATTGTAATACATATTTATTCATTTTATTAATCCAAGAAGACATTATGGTTTTTAGCAGATTTTTTTCCCCAGATAAAAATACTTGTTGCATGTGCGTTATTTCTTCTTGAATGTCTGAGATTTTTGTTCAAAATTGTGAATTAATGTCCTCAGAGTAGTAGTGTAGGTTTGTGTCTTATGATTTTAATTGAAACTTCATGAGAATTTTCAAATCTACAACCTGATTTTTAGATGGTATCAAAGTTGGATTCACATTAGAGCAGGCAATTCGAAGTTGTTTCTCAGAAGTTCGAATTTGAAGTTCAGTGTAGCAAGTTTTCTTCAGAGTTGAGAAGATTGCCTTCAATGGACTAAGACTAGAGTATGCCTTGGAAGGGACCTTTAATTTTGTTACATGGAAGGAACACATGGAGCTATCATTGGATGAAAATGGGTTGCTAGAATAAATCAAGTCAGATGTTGCAAAACCACAAGCATCTGATGCCCAAAACATTGCTCAATGGAATAAAGATGTAGCCAAGGCAAGGAGAATAATCTTGGAGGGACTAAGGGAGTACGGGATCATATTGTCTCGAATATCCACAAAAAAGAAACTTTGTTCACAATGTGGAAAGCACTGACATAATTGTTCAAGAATAGTAGTGACCATAGGAAGCTACCACTTAGGAAACCCATCGTTTCACTAGTTCGTGCAGGCTTGCCTGACCCTTATCTATCCATGCAACCTTCTACTTGAATTATGAACTCCTATGCGCCCTTCATGTAGCCTGTAGCGACCTGTCGTGTAGTACCCACACTGTAGTGGCCTCCACCTACCTATAGCAGCCTTTGTTCGCACTATAGCGTCCTCTGCCTACCTGTAGTGTGCTTTCGTGTTGAACCTGCACTTTAGCGCCCGTCTATAGTGGCCTCTCATGTAGCGCCATCACTATAGCACCCTCTACCTGCCTATAGTGGCATGTCATGTAGTATGTGCATTGTAGCGCCGACTTGTAGAGACCTCTCGTGCAGCGCATGCACTTTAATGCCCACCTGTAGAGGTATGTGCCCGTCTACACTATGGAAACATTGAAATCCACCTAGCGATATCTTACAGCTCTACGACTCGCCTAAACGAGCCTCACTCTGCCCAATTCGCCTTCGGTTCAGTTTCCTTATGAATCTCCTCGTTCACCATTTCTTTGAACTGCTTGGCCAACTTGGATGATGCGTTGAACGAATGTCACCAATGTTTTATTTATATGACCTTCTTGACCACCAAATTTCCAAGAGTCGCATCTCTTCATTCACGGTTGAGTTGGCCTGAATGTATGTTATCCAGCTGACATGTCCACACGCTCTTGAGTGTGCCCCTTCACCTTGCCTTGAGCCGACACTTATGTGTTCGGGTGGATGCCCTCACTCGTCTGCACGTGCCCACCTGTTCGTATGCCTGTCGGTGGTTTTCCTAAGTTGCATTCTCATGTTGCCTCCATAAAACCGCAGCTGGAGTTTTTTAATTAGAAATAAATCTTGATCAAGATATAATTTTCAATCGAGCCATTAACTTGGGTTAGAAAACAGCTCCATCGAGGGTTTGTTTAAATGCTTGATCGAGCTATTTTCAAGAGCCTCAACAACTCGATCGAGCATCCATTTTTCCCCAATACACACCCTTATTTATTCAAAAAGTGTAACCCAAATCCATTCTTTGACCCACATGCTTATTCCGATAAATAAATATTTTCCTTTTATATTTCAAAATACTTATAATATCCTTTGATGACGAGATCCTTAAAAATACAACTACTCTTATTCATTGTAAATCTTTAAAATATTATCAAACTTTATTTGTTTATAATATTTTTATTCAAACAATGGGAAAAACCTAACATAACTCAATTGTCAAACCAGTGGTAAGGACAACCCTCTTTAGTTGCTATCCATGAATGCCGGTTGACTCATCACTCATCATTGTTATTCAAGGAAATCCACACCACTTGGAATAACTTACTAATGATCTGTAAAAGGACATGCTTTTGATCATTTAGAATAACCTATTGATGGTCTGTAAAGGGACAAACTTTTCATCATTTCAAATATCTCATAATCTTAAACCACTAAAAAAATCTTAACCAAACATTTTTTTAAAATACTTTTTAATATATATATATATATTTCACGTAATTGCAAATTTACTACATCAGCCATTTAATTTTAAAAAATATATTTTATTATTCAGAACAACTCTACACCCCTCTTCTTAACAAGTTAAAGGCATGTAAAATGTAATGTTCACGCATAAAACATCTTCTTAGCAAGTTAGAGCCGTGTAAAAAATAAATTTCACACATAATATGTTTTTTGGACTTTTATTATATTCATGGATGCTTTTTCAAATTTAATACAATTTAATAAGGCTGTTAAATTTTCCCAATTGAATATATCTCACCTCTTGCGTGGCAACATAATCTATTTGCTTTAAGATGAATTCAAGAACATTCATATGTTCATGCTGTTTAAAATGTCAAAATTCAACACACTCTATAAGCTTGATGCAAATTTAATTGACAATTCGATCCATGGTGATAAACTAGGCTTGATTAGAGCATTCAAAAAGAAATACAAAAGAAATAAAATGTATCTTATCTGAAATTAAAATATTTTGTTTTTACATTACTATAATTGTAATGATTTTTTACATTATTATAATTATAAAAATCATTATGTCAAATTTATTTTTTAATATTTTAAAATTATAATTTATATATTATAATTATAAAAATTATTTAAATATATTATAATAATAATAATAATAATAAATTAATTTTGTTAAGTAAAAACTCCCTATACACATAGGATTAAGACATTTTTTTTAAATTATTGGACAAAGATCATCAATATAAAAATGAATAATACATCGATTCTTTCAAACCACTGTTTCCAACTCAATGTGATGTATTTTTTAAAATGGAACGAATGTGTGTGTTTTATTAAAAAAGAGAGCTGAGATTTGGTTTTCAACTATTACAATGCTTCAGAATCACCAATATCCCTTATGGGTTTGTAATTGAGCATGGTGACTCAATCGAAACCCTCAAGCGAGATCTTTGTCATACAAAAAATTTATTCTTTTTCGAGCTAATTTTTTTCCAAAAAGCTCCCAAGATCCAAATGCATTTGATTTCCATTACTGCTTACTATAAACTTGTTTAACTTCTCGTTTTCCTTGGCAAGACGTTTTTTCCTTTATTCCCAACTTGGATTAAATCCGTGCCTTTTGGTGGATTTGTGGCATTGCTCTTCTAAGAGTGTTGTTTGTTGTCTTTATCACTTTGTCCATATACTTGATTAGCCCAGGAGATTGTGTTTTCATTCTTATTTCCTGTAAACTTAGTGTGGGATCTAGAGTTCATGAGCGATTTTTGAACTTGTTCCCCCTCTGTTTCTAAATTTGGTGGATCCTTTTTTTACTTGTGTTTCTTCTTGGTTGTCCTTTTCTTCCTCTGACAAATCTTCCTTGTCTTCTTCTAAATTTTCTTTTTCTTACATATCCTAGATCTCTTCTTCCTTATGTATAGTATAATGTTTTCTCTGAGCACCTCCCCACCATCTGGCATCTGGCTGCTTTTCTGACCTCTATTATTCTTTAATATCTTGGGACAATTCTTGTTTACATGCCTTGTTTCATAACACGTGCAACATCAGAATGAAACATTTTCATAATCAAGCTTTTGAACCCATACATAATATGTTGTTGTTAGGTTGATCTCTATAAAAACACCCCACCTTACCGTCGGTGAAGTGTTACTTACAAACCCCACCTCCCTGTGGTAGTTAGAGAAATGGGGTTATATATATATATACTTTTCTCCAAGTTTTCGAAACTCAAAACGGATGTCACCATTGTACTTATCTTGATGAGACACTTCCAAAAAATAAGGTTTTTCCCAATTTAAACTCCTAAGTCACAAATTATACTCCTTCAAATTTTTATTTGTTTAAACGTGCCCCCCTTCCGTGATGCCCACATGGCACATTACTATCCTACCTCGTCATCTAACCATGAGGTGCACTTTGGTGCCATATACCTCATAATGCCTCCTATGTGAAGTTCCTCGACTCAATTACAATTATATTACATATATATACAAACAAACTTGACGGTGAGTCATCCAACACCCCCATTATGCATTACAAATGACTATCGACATATGTTAGTGCTATCCTCGTGATGTTATTGCTATAGGCATTGTCAGGAACCCGAGTCGGTGTCACCGCCCTTGGGTGAGTCAGGCGCCCAACATGGGCACACTTAACCAAAGTGCAATAGGCGCGCCCATGTGCGACGGTGGAGCGATGGGAGGGGGCACTCCAAAATGTGTGACGGACGGTTGTAACGGGCGGGTGCACCCAGGTGAGTCAACACGATGAGCGAGGAATACTTGGCAGGTGTGTTTGGCAAGTGCGACGAGGAGTGCACACTTTGATGCACAAAACCGAGTGTCAAGGAATGCAGAAAATTTGGCAAAGTGTTGAGGGCGATTGTGAAAATTTTATAGCGGGCGGTGGGAAACACGATGTTGGCGGGCCGATGTGATGATGGGGTGTCATGGTTGAGTTGGATGGGTCAGCTTGATAGGGTGAAGCCACTCAAGCGATACGATGAGCACCATATATATTATGGATGTGAGATGGAGGATGGACATCAACCAACGAGCAACCATCTAGTCATAAGGAGAGAGATGTAAGTTTGGGTGAGCAGATTATAGTGCAGTGCAGAACTCGGTGGAGGAGTGAACGAGCCTGCAGAGTGGGCGGGTCCGGTGAACAAGCAGAGTTTGGGTCAGGTAGTGGTGACTGTAGGGCGGGTGGACCGCAGACCCGCAACAATGTGTAGCACGGAGGTCAGGTTCGATAGAGTTGGTGCAACGAAGAGCGTTGGGCGCTGCGAGTGCCAACGACACGATGAGCATAAAACATTGTGGATGTGCAGCAAGGTCGAGTGCAACGTGTAAGCAGAACCGGCTGGGCAACCGCAGTCAGGTCATGTAGCAGGTTGAGCGTGTGGACATGAAGGGCAGGCTGACCCATGCAGAAAACTATAAAAATGAGTTGAGGCAGTTTTCCTCCCTATGATGTAACATTTGAAAACATACATTTATATATGATTTTATAAAGCATTAAATTGTTGAAATGATGTCTCTTGCATATTGTTGTAGCTATTTAAATTTATGAATTCCACACATAACCGTTGTAAAGAAATTAATGAATTTGAATGTAGGCGTAGTCCGGAAAACATAATGGACAAAAGATAAGTGTAAGTGTTTAACTGGTGCCGTAAGTTTTTTTCTCGGTGAAAAAACTAATCTATTAAAATATATACAAAGTTCGTAAATACATCATGGCAATACCAGTATGAGACAGGCTCTGGGCATTACACCCAAGAGCCGATAATGCATCAGACACCAAAGCATACTCTCGCCCTCGCAGGGGCACCAGACTGAGACCGAGACTGAGACTGACTGTCGCTGACCATAGACGTAGGCCCTCGCAGGGGCAACGGACACAAAAAAGGGGGTGCCAACCATTACCTCCCACGCAGGGGAGTCTGCTCTTGCCCACATCATTAACAAAAATTACATGACATAGATAACAAAACAGAAAACGCCAAAGACTATAACTGAAACTTGAGCGACCAGGCAAACCTTGAGCGCGGGCGCCATCATTCGTCCGGTTGCTCTTCCACAATTGGGCACCACCCATAGTATTCCGGCTCAGCGTCAGTTGGAGAGGTCGTTACCTCTTCCCCAATGCCCGCCTTTGGAACATTCTGAGTATGCTTGGCAATTTCCGGGTCGGTAGCCGGTACCTTTGCTTCCTGCTCCATATCAGCTTCCGGAGCCTGCTCTGCTTCCTCTGGGTTGACTTGCATCCTTTGCCCCTGAACATTCATGGGGTCGTCATCATCTGGAGCATTCTCAATAAACAGAATAGAAACATGCGCGCTAATCCTTGGGTTGTTTGTCGAGCTGGTAAAATTGAAGATGGTGGAACCAAAGGCTGGCAGGGTGGTCGAGCCTGATGCCCCTGCATCCATGAATTGACTGGAATGTAAGGGGGTGGCTCCAATAGAGCTGGCAAGATTGCAGTGGCAACAATGACCAGCACGGTCCCCTTCAGGCCTGCGTGAGACCCCTCCTCTGGAAGAGCCTCGACGGCTAAGCATACGCTGTCGAGGTCTCACCATTGAGGGATGAGAATTCCAGCAAACCACAAGTTGAACCAGGCTTTCTGAAACCAGAGCCGACCGTGTGATGAACCCGTCCACCTGAGAAGGGATCTCAACAACGACAGAAAGGCCAGCCAACTGCATAACTGCCAACATTCCCTACTCATACCCTGTTTTATTCTCAGCTTCCTCACCTACCCTGCTCGGGATCCTATCCGCCATTACTGCTGCCTTACGCTGGGTCGAATACGCTCTTCAGGCATTAACTGTTCCAGGTCCTCTCGCCTTAAACCTCCCTCATCCTTTCCAGTTATTCGCAGTGGGTTCCACGTGATGGCCGAGGGGCGGCATGTGTCCAGCCACCCACTCTTGTCCCGTCTCACATATCACCCGCATCCGGGGGACTGGTGCTGCAAGTTACTCCAATAAAGAAAAACGAATTGGGGCTGCGACATAAGGTATCAGAGCTAGTACAATAGAAGGTTAAAGAGACTGGAGATGTATGCAGGCCAAAGTTTTGGAGAAAAATAAAAATTGGTTGCATAGTTTGGGGTTTCTTTACTTGGATATTCATGGAAGAACCGTACGAACCTTGGTGGACACGAGTACCATACATAATTTTATGACAATACTGTTAGTGAATGAAGTTGGGTTGCAGATTGTTCCAACTAGTGTGGTGGTCAAGGCAGTGAACTCGAAGGCTAAAGTGTCGGGATTGGAAGACGAAGTGCCAGTTTGAATTGTAGATTGGCAGGCTTTTCTGGACTTCACGGTGATGGAGATGAATGACTTTGACATGATATTGGAGCAGGATTTTCTAAAGGGAAAAAAGGAAATTAAAATCTCCTTTTTCGATGAGATCATGTTGATTGGAGACACACGAATGTGGGCTTTACCTACTCACCAACAGATAAGGGAAGTGAAGGTGAAGCATGTTTCTACACTAAGTATGAGTAAGGTGATGCGGGATTCAGATGTTGAGACATATGTGACAGTTATCAGGGAGTTTGAGGACGCTGATGGAGTGGGGACACCTATTCCAACTGATATTTTCGATGTATTAAAAAATATGCAGATTTGATGCCTGATGAGTTGTTGAAAGTAATTACACCAAAAAGTGCAGTGGACCATAACATTGAGCTAGAGCTAGGGAAGCAACCTCTGGCAAAAGATCCTTATCATTTGTTAGGACCAGAGTTGGAGGGGATGAAACGACAACATAAGGATTTGGCTGATGCAGGCTTCATATGACCTTCAAGGTCCCCATATGGTGCTCCAATATTGTTTCAGAGGAAGAAAGATACGAATGAGTTTCACATGTGCTATGATTATCGTGCTCATAACAAGCAGAAGATAAAGAACATATATCCTTTGTCACTTGTTGCATATTGCTTCAACAAGCTTGCAAAAGGCTGATTGTTTTCCAAGATAGATTTGAGGCATGGGTATTATTAGGTACAGATAGCAAAGGGGGATGAGAAGAAGACCATGATTGTGACGAGGTATCAGAGTTTTGATTTCCTTGTCATCACTTTTGGGTTGTGCAATGCTCTTGCTACATTTTGCACTTTGATGAATGAAGTTTTGCATCCATATTTGGATTCGTTCGTAGTAGTTTACTGGGATGACATCGTGGTATTCAGTGATAAGATGGAGGATCATAAGAAGCACTTGGATTTGGTATTTGAGGCATTGAAGAAGAATCAGTTGTACTTGAAGAATTCTAAGTGTATGTTTGTTGAGACCGAGATTCTATTCCTTGGACAAACTGTGGGTGAAGGTCACATACGGATGGAGCCAAGCAGGATAAAGGTGATTGAGGATTGGGCAAAACTGAAGAATTTCCATGATATGAGGGTGTTCTTGGGGATGACCAACTACCAGCGGAAGTTTGTAGAAGGGTACTCCAAGGTGACTGCACCAATGACAAACCTTTTGAAGAAGGATAAGTAATGGAATTAGACAGAGAAGTGTCGAGCATCAATTGAATATTTGAAGAAGAGAATGGTCATAGCACCAATACTAAGGCTACATGAATTTGAGAGACCATTTGAGGTCCACATTGACGCTTCAGATTTTGCGATAAGGGGAGTACTCTTGCACAATGAGCATCCGATGGCATATGAGAATCGAAAGTTGCAGGATAAAGAGCGGCGTTATTTGGTTCATCAGAATGAGATGATTGTGATCATCCATTGTTTACATGTATGGAGGCATTACTTGATTGGGAAGCCTTTTGTTGTCAATACTAACATTGTTGTAGCAACAGGCTCATTTGCAGGACTTCTTGGCAAGGTTCGACATGACTATTGAGTAAAGACCGGGGAGACTCAATGTAGTTGTAGATGCCCTCAGCAAGAAGGGACAACTAGATGCACTTGAGGAGGGAGAGGATCAGATTGAGTGCAGTAGGAGTCGAGTACTGATGACCGATGAGATGTAGAGAAAACTTCGAGCTAGTATGGAAACCGATATTCAAGCAAAGAGAATTCTAAAGAAGGTGAAGGAGGGGAAGACTCAAAAGTTTTTCATATGAGACATACTCTTGTTCTATGTGAATCAGATTTACATTTTGAAGTCATCTGGACTTAGGAGGCACCTCTTGAAGGAGTGCCACGATTCTCCATGGGCTAGCCACTAAGGGCAGTGTCGTTCTTTGGCATTGTTGGAAATTTTGGGAGAAGATGGGGGAGGATGTGGAGTAGTATGTGCATATGTGCATCATTTATCAACAGGACAAATCAGATAATGAGAAACAAGGAGGATTGTTGCAGCCTTTACTGATTCTAGAGAGACCATGGATGACCTAGGTCCTAGTGTGACAAAGGACCCTTCCAAGAGATTTTACTTTGGTGATGTGTTAAATTGAATTTTTAAAAGCACATAAAGGAATACATATGCACACTATAAAGAACATGAACATGACAATCATCAACACATAAACTCAAGACGTTGATAATGGTGTTCGTCCAGGAGGGACTACGTCTCCAGGCCCCAGTGTCAAGACGGTGTAGGCCGCTGCATTAAGTGTTGTCAATAGTGATGATGTACATAAGAGGTGAAGTCGCTATCATACAAGCAAAATTCCCTCATGCAGGAGTGGCTCCAAGAGATGTTCTGCTACAGGAACTCTCAGTTAAAAGGACTCTTATCAGTATGACATAAACTCATCGATGATGATCAAGGAGTATCCTGCCAACATGGCATAAAAGGGATCTCAATGCAAACATGCATGATGACAACATGAGTATCCCATCAACATACAACAAAGGGATCTCAAAACATAACATGACGAATCATGACAACAAGTACATCACATAGACAATCCTGCATCACATAAAGCAGGAATCATGAAAACAAGTAATAAACAAGATCCCACATCTAGCATCAACAGGGATCTGTGCAGCGCAATGCATAGAAAAAGAAGTACATGAATGCACTACATATGCCTTATAACAAGGGGCCATCTGAAGAAGCGGATGTCAAATTGCTGAAGCTGCTCGGACCATCGATCTCATGGCATCAATCGCATGGAAATGGCTGCTCACACATGAATGCTGACACCTGCATTCTACTTAGAAAAGTGGTTGAAGAATAGAATGAGAAAATGAGAAATCTGAATGCACCATCAGATTTGTGGCGTCGAAAAGTGCAAAATCGATTATCCAATTTGTGAATTTTGAGAAATTGAGACTCTGGGGCTCAAGGAATCTTTTAGATTCCTCAAAGATTCTGCTCCATGGGTGGACTGGAAATATGCAACTTAAAAGGTGAATTTGCTCTTGCAATTGTGATCCCTATGGAAAACCATGAAAAATGACAATAAACTTGACTATATTCCGACATGGAGAAAAATTACCTCCTTGGGAAAATTTCAAGGATCATGGTTCTGCTCCATGTTTTTGCAACGATCATGGTTCCACCTACATATTGAAAAATGGCCAAAAAATGCAGAACTCTAATGGAGAAACAGACAATGCCATTGCCTTCGTGGCATCGAGAAGTGCTAAAACCATATAAAATTTGTCAAAATCTGACAAAGTGAAATTTCACCCCTCTTGCAAAATGCCGCCTTAAACTGTGTGCATTGCCTTCCTCTGCCTCAAAATTCACGCCTGCTCCTGGTTCCTCCCTTTGTCCCATGCACTGTGAAAATGAAGGTTTATATTAAATCTCGGGCAGATATTCAAATGAATTCGTTGTGGCATAATGGCAAAGTTATGAATTGGTTGAGGAGGGGTCAGGTGGTCAAACCCCACCCCTCCTATTTTTTGCACGATTATTTTGTATTAAACAAAATACAATTTTAAGTGGGGGTTGGGTCCACACTGGGCGGCCCTCCCCATGAACCGTTTCCATCAATGCACATGCGTTAACATTGACTTGTGGGTTGCGTGGTTCGTTGTAATATTAATGGGGGGTGTTTGTTTATATGGTTTCAATGTGGGGCCACTGCGTGGGTGGGGCCGGCCCTCTTGCCGGCCGTGGGTTCAACTCCCACCAGCCCCTTTAATGTGTCATAAGTTATGTGAGGTGTGGGTGGTGGGGGTGGTGGCCCACCCCCCCCCCCACCCTATATATATATATATATATTAAAAATATCAAATCACATTTTTTTTGGAAATTCATAGTTTTGACCATAGGAGTCATTCTAACGAGGCCAAAATTTCGCCCAGAATCTGACCGTAGTTGGCCAGATTCCATTTCCTAGACAATTCTAAATTATGTCTCCATTAACCTACCTAGTCATCAAAAAATCAACCCAACTTTGATTGCTTATAACCTTCGCATCCAAACTCAGATTGACGAACCGTTCACACCTCTGCGATAAGGACGACGAGATCTATGCTCTGATCCCAAGTCAAATTCATTCTAAGCACTTTGATTTTTGAGCGTTCATAAGCCCTCTTTGTCCTATGTGTCTCTGGAGCCACCTGGATCAATCCTCCCCACTGAGGAGCTTTTGGTCCTCCAAAAGCATGAAAAATAATCTACAACTTCTTTGTACCTTGTCTACATCACAAGCGTCCTAAAAAGGTCTCGCTTCCATCTCCTTCACCTTTGTTCTTCGAAGCCTTGAGCGATGAGCAGACAACTACAACCTTTGTAACATGTAGTACATTGTTTTTCAAATTACATGCTTTACTTTCATGACCAACTAATGACCCAAACGTCCCACACTTGCCACGAGTTTATAACACATACTCGGTGGTCAAGTTTACAACAAGATGGATGCAATACCCTAGCTATGAAAACAAGGCCAACATATCATTGTTGCTTCAACAAGTGATGGAAAACACATCATCACTGCAGCACATGATTTAAAACAATAAGGCCAAACATTGTTCTGCTTTGACGAGTGATGGGAACACGACATCACTTTCACAGTTCAACATGCAACACAAAATAAGACTGGACATCATTGTTGTTGAACAAGTGATGGAAAACACATCATCACTTTTACATTTTAAAATGCAACAAATGATTTACAAAAGCATGACCATGAAACGGCAACATGTCTAAAAATCATTTTTCACTTATCAATGTGAATGGGTCACCTCCTTGTGGTGATTTTGCTTGTCGAACAATTGTTTCACCTGGTTCATACACTGACGCTTTGTCTTTAAGGCACTGCTTTGGATGGAGCCTCCAACAAGTGGCTCTTTGATGGCCACTTCTATCACAATAACTGCAATAGATTTTCTTCCTCCATATCTGCTTAACATGTTTCTTTACCTATTGTTGAGAGGGTATTTCACGCCTCATCCTTTTGTGTGCTGCCATTCTTTTCCAACACTTAGAAAATGTATGGTTATGTAATCCACAAAAGGTACATGTTTTTGATGCCATGTTTTACATTCATCATTAACAACATGATCATAATTGAAATGAACATTCGCATGTTGAAAGTAGTTATACCTTTCCTTACTGTCTCTGTTGTAAGTATGGCGATGAGAGCTTGCCTTAACTCTCTCCCTGCAATGGGCACTGTCGTGGGATGATGGGGATGTGTTCCCATCATTCTCTTTCCTCGACGATTTCGACGATGTCTCGGACGAATTTGACACCTTCGAGCATTCTCCCTTGGTGTATCTTGAGCTTGCAAATTGAAGTCTCTGCATAACCTCCAATGGTTTAGTTATGCATTGGTTGTTAACACCAAGTTCTTCTTCCTTCTCGTGCTTTGTCCTGGTAAGGAGCCTCATGTTTTTCCTTGTAATTGGGATCTCCACATCTCCAACAGAAATCCTACTATGTGAAGACTAAACCGAAAGGAAATCAACATATTTTACCTCCTCTGTCGATTTTGAAAGAACTGATGAGGGCTTCTCATCATCTGTTGTTGGTGGTTCCCTAGTTGTCTCGACGCATTCCCCAATTTCCTTTTTGACATACCCAAGTCCTACTTGATGGGGTAATTCTTCTCCTTTGATGGGGTTGACAATGCCTTGGCCATTAATGCCCAAGCCTTTTTCTTCATACCACATTTTCTTCAACAGTTTGGAGCCAATTCATGTGGTATAATTTTCAAAGATAGCGAAATCATCATTAGGACACATACATGAATTTAGAGAATTATTTCTTACCTCGCATGGGTCACGCCATAGTTTTTCCAAGGCCTCGTCCTTTGCTTACAACTGTCGTAGCAAACTTTGTTTTTCCTCTTTCTCTTCATGTAGGCGCATCTTCAATTCAGCTTTATCTGTTTGAAGACTTTGGTTGTCGTGCTTCAGTTCTTCCAAGGCCTCTTCTGTGGCTTGCAACTGAAGCTGCAATCGCTCCTTTTCCTCTGTCTCTTTCTATAGAGTTTCATACATTATTTCCACCCTTTTGGAAATTTTTAGCATGGTCTCGTACATCGCTTTTTCGTCCTCTATCACTATACGTTCCATTGTTCACACTGCAATTCACATCCACGCAAAGACCACTCCGATACCACTTGATCCAGGTCTAGGTGTGACAAAGGACCCTTCCAAGACCTTTTACTTTGGTGATGTGTTAAATTGAATTTTTAAAAGACCATAAATGAATACATCTGCATACTGTAAAGAACAGGAACATGACAATCGTCAGCACATAAAACTCAAGACGTTGATAACGAGGTTCGTCTAGGAGGGACTACGTCTCCAGGCGCCAGTGTCAAGATGGTGTAGGCCGCTGCATTAAGTGTTGTCAATAGTGATGATGTACATAAGAGGTGACATCGCTATCATAAAAGGAAAATTCCCTCATGCAGGAGTGGCTCCAATAGATGTTCCGCTACAGGAACTCTTAGTCAAAAGGACTCCTATCAGTGTGACACAAAATCATGCATGATGATCAAGAGCATCCCGCCAACATGGCATAAAAGGCATCTCAATGCAAACATTCATGACGACAACATGAGTATCCCATCAACATACAACAAAGGGATCTCAAAACATAACATGACACATCATGACAACAAGTACATCACATAGACAGTTCCGCATCACATCAAGCAGGAATCATGAAAACAAGTAATAAACAAGATCCCACATCAAGCATCAATAGGGATTTGTGCATCACAATGCATAGAAAAAAAAGTACATGAACGCACTACATATACCTCATAACCAGGGGCCATCTGAAGAAGCGGATGTCAAACTGCTGAAGCTGCTTGGACCATTGATCTCACGACATCAATCACATGGAAATGGTTGCTCGCACTTGAATGCTGACACCTGCATTCCATTTAGAAAAGTGGTTGAAGAATAGAATGAGAAAATGAGAAATCTGAGTCCACCATCAGATTTGTGGCCTCGATTAGTGCAAAATCGACTGTCCAATTTTTTAATTATGAGAAATTGAGAATCTAGGGCTCAAGGAATCTTTTAGATTTCCCCTAGATTCCTCAAAGATTCTGCTCCATGGGTGGACTGGAAATCTGCAACTCAAAAGGTGAATTTGCCCTTGCCATTGTGATCCCTGTGGAAAACCATGAAAAACGAATGTAAACTTGACTATATTTCGACATGGAGAAAAATTACCTCCTCGGGAAAATTTCAAGGATCATGGTTCCGCTCCCTATTTTTGCAGTAATCATGGTTCCACCTGCATATTGAAAAATGGCCAAAATATTAAAAATATCAAACCACATTTTTTTTAAAATTCGTATTTTTTACAGTAGGAGTCATTCTAACGAGGCCACAATTTTGCCCGGAATACGGCCGGAGTTGGCCGGATTCCGTCCACTGGAAAATTCTAAATTATGTCTCCACTAACGTACCTAGTCATCAAAAAGTCAACCCAACTTGGACTACTTCTAACTTTTGCATCCGAACTCAGATTGACGAACTGTTCGCAGCTCCACGATTAGGAGGACGAGATATACGCTCTGGTCCTGGGTCAAAGACATTTTGAGCACTTTAATTTTCAATCGTTCATAAGCCCTCTTTGTCCTGTGTGTCTCTGGAGCCACCTGGATCAATGGATGAGTATTTCGATGGACTTCATCACTTAGTTACCACAGGTGTAGGGGTATAATGGAGTTATGCTCATTGTTGATCGTTTCTCTAAGTATGTCATCTTCATTCCAACGAAGATACCATGTGAGGCCGAGAAGACTGCTGAGCTATTCTTCAAACATATTGTGAAGTATTGGGGGATGCCATTGAGTATTGTGTCTGACTGAGATCTGCGATTTACAGGAAGACTTTAGACCACTTTGTTCAAGTTGGTCAGGATAGACTTGCTGCAGAGTTTGAGTTACTATCCACAGATAGATGGGTAGACTTGACGGATTAATGCACTGCTAGAGGACTACTTGAGACACTATGTGACAACTGATCAAAAGAATTGCCCTGAACTCTTAAATGTGGCTCAGTTTAGCTACAATATACAGAAGAGTTCGGCAACCGAGTGTAGTCCATTTGAGTTGGTCAATGGATAGGTGGCAGTTGCTTCATGCACTATCAGAACGAGAGGATTTATGAGGAGTTCATATGCGAAGAGATTCTTGATAGCATGGGAGGAGACCTTTGAGTTAGCATGGGTGCACTTGCATGATGCTGCAAGGATGATCGATAAGTGGGCAGACAAGGATAGACAAGATGCACACTTTGAAGATGAGGATATGGTTTTTCTAAGGATCACGGGAGATCAGTTTCATCTAGCGAAAGGGACTACAAGGAAGTATGAATGACCATTCCAGGTGAAGAAGCAAGATGGGAAAGTTGCTTATGAGTTGGATCTTTCGAACCACATATGTTCGAAACATCCTGTGTTCCATATGAGTTAGCACAAGAAATGTAGACTTGATGCACGTCATCTTGAGATGACAACATCACCGAGAGGACCAGCCATGATTGTGGATAGGCCACACCTAATTTTGGACAAGATCTTGGATCTTCGGACTGTAGGTGTGGGGGTACTGCAATGGGATTTATTTGTTCAATGGAAGAACACACCCAAGGAGAGCAGCTGGGAAATAGTGGATTCACTATGGAGGTGGAAGAAGGAGATTACTGAGTATAATGATGGGCTGATGTGGTCGATAGGATTGTCGAGGATGACAGTGAATCGTAGTGGGGGAGGATGTCAGGACCCTGAGTCAGCATCATCACCCTCGAGTGAGTCGGGCGCTTGACACGGGTGCACTTAATTGAAGTGCGACAGTGGATTGATGGGAAGGTGTGCCCCAAAAGATGTGATGGGTGGTCGTAACGAGCGGGTGTGTCGGGGCGATTTGTGTAGTGGGTGATCGGGTGGGCATGCACCGGGCGAGTCAACACAATGAGGGAGTAAGACTTCGCGGGCATGTTTAGTAAGTGCGACGAGGAGTGCACACTTGGATGCACAAAATCGAGCGACAAGGCAAGTGGAAAATTTGGCTAAGTGTTCAGGGCGACTGTGAAGAGTTTATAGCGGGCAGTGGGCAACATAATGTTGGCAGGCCAACATGAATACAAGGTGTCATGGTCGAGTTGGATGGGTCGTTTTGATAGGCTGAAGCCCCTCTAGCGACGCGATGAGCACCATATATACTATGGATGTGAGATGGAGGAAGGACATCAACCAACGAGCAACTATCTAGTCGCCAGGTCAAAGATGGAAGTTCAGGTGAGCATATTATAGTGTAGTGCAGAACTCGACAGAGGAGCGAATGAGCCTGCAAGGCAGGCAAGTTTGTTGAACGAGCAAAGTTCAGGTCGGGTAGCGGTAACCGCAAGGCAGGTAGACCGCAGACCCGCGACAACGTGTAGTAGGAAGGTCGGGTCTGGTGGAGTTGGTGCAGCAACGAGCGTTGTGCGTTGTGGGTGTACAATGACACGATGGGGGGAAAACATTATGGACGTGAATCAAGGTCAGGTGTGACATGTGGGCAGAACTAGTCAGGTGAATGTGGTTGGGTCGTGCGGTGCGTTGATATTGCAGACTTGACGGGTAGGCTGACCCGTGCAGAAAACTGTAAAAATGGATTGAGGAAATTTTCCTCCCTATGATGTAACATCTGTAAATAAAAATTTATATACGATTTCATAAAGAATTAAAGTGTAGAAATGATGTCTCTTGCATATTTTTGTAGCTGTTTAAAGTTACGAATTATGCACATATCTTTTGTAAAGAAATTATTGAAGTTGAATGTAGGTGTAGTCCAGAAAACATAATGGAAAAAGATAAGTGTAAGTGTTTAGCCGGTGCCGCAAATTACTCCAATCAGGAAAAACGAATTGGGGCTATGACAGGAATGGTCCCATATGCAATGGTGACCCCACTATCCAACGGGTCTACAACCATTTTGAACCCTTGTTACTTAAGGGATCACATTAATCCACCAACCGATACACTTTGATCCTGGTGCGATGTTCGTTCATACAAAATAGAACTTTTAATTAAATATCAGCCTCTACCATCAATGGCCCACAATGTGCCATGGAGATCGATGGTCATAAACGATAGCTCTACCCCCCTCCTCAGTGACATCAACCGGGGAGAGCAGGGTTGGAATTTGGATTTCTCTTTACTCGTCTTAAATTTTTTTTACGTTTTGGGTCTTTGTTCTTCACGTCAATAAAAGTTATGTTCAAAATTTTGCCCTTCAAAAATGATGTTTTCATAATAAATTAGCCCTTCACCAATAAAATTTTGGTTAAAAAATTACCCTTAAAAAATGATGTTCTCATAATAAATTAACCTTTCACTAATAACAGTTTCATTAAAAAGTTACCCTTCAATAACATGATTATGTTAAGATTGTCACATGTTTATCATAAAGATTGCCATATCTTAAATTTAATAAACATAGTCTAAATGTTATGTATTATTATGACATTTTTCTAGATATATTTTCTAATTAATTTTTTCATATCTATATATATATATATATAATTTACTGCAATTACAAAAATAATTGATAAATTTATAAAATTCAAACACTCCAAAAAAAATTAATAACATTAAATTCATTTTAAATTATAATTAAAAATAAAAAATCTTACTTAAAAAATTATAATATTAAATTTCAATGAAAAAAAGACAAAACTCACAAAACACAATATAAAACCTTTAAAATAAACCAATTTAAATTTAATATATTATATCAATTTTTCATAAACATACCATAGTAATATCCCTCACTCAAATAAATAATTTCTTAAAATAAATTAAGTTTATGCATTAAATCATCATAAATTAAATTAAATAATACATTTTTCCTATGCAAAAATCACTTAGCACTCCTAATTACTACTTGTCAACTACCGAGCATATTAATGTTGTATACTCTCATTCTCAATGAAAGTCCTAAATCTAAATACCATCGAGCTAAAAATGCATGCATAATTTAAACTTGGATTTTTTCAATCTTCTCAAAGACGGAGTTATACTCGTTTCCTTTCTCTATTTGAAATTTATGGCTGACCTAAATATATCTTAAGGTTCGTTTTTACTAGCCATTCCCCATTAGCTAGCTGTCTGTTTTATCACCAGATTGTTTTTGGCACCTGGCTCGCATTATTGATGCCACTAAAACTCTAAATAGAATGTTCGAAGCTAGCTAGCTCGCTGTCTTTTTTATGGCCAGATTGTTTTTGGCACCTGGCTCGCATTGTTGATGCCATTAAAACTCTAATCCTTTCTTCTTGTAAAATGGTCTCAAGCTTCCCATTTAGACAAGGCTTTGCAAACTGAAGGTATGCCGCTTTGCAAACTTAAGGTATACCGCTGTTGCAGACTAAAGATATGAAGTTAGGTCAGCGCTCCCCCAACCGCCCCGTAAATGCGATTTCCCGGTCATCTGGTGCATTCCCGGGTTCAGGGTTAAGCCTTGTAGTATCCAGTGGTGAACCCGGAACTCCTGCTTTCGCGTTGGTTAGCTAGGAGGTAGACACGTTGGACATTCAAACGAGACAGAGGTAAAGTTGTGGGCCCCACGGTATTTTAAGTGTTTGAAATATGTTTTTGTATTATACATTGCATGTGTGACAAGTGTCTATTTAAAAGCTTTGTCTTTAACTTGTTTAAAAGCTCTGTCTTTACCTTGTACATACTTTGTGACTGTATATCATGATAGTCTGTTATAAACTTTACTAGCCAATTTGGTACAAATGATTGATTTTATTTCATTTTGTTTGTTATCTGAAAGGCAATTGAGAAGCGCATTTCAGTTTATTCTCAAGTACCAATAGAAAATGGAGAACTTATGCAGGTTCTACGGTATGCAGTTAAATTTTAATGTAACCATTTTTGTCTCATTGCAGATTGTATTTCTGTTAGTTATGTACAACTCATCTTTGCAATCTATTTTATTATTATATAGTTCCATAACCGGATATCTAAGTGATAGTACATGAACACAGGTATGAGGAAGGTGAATTTTATAAATCTCATCATGATTATTTCTCGGATGAGGTATGACCTTATGAGTTAGACAATGTCCCGGTAACCTTTGTTTTGAAGTTTTGGATTACTTATAGATGTTCAAACTAATATTTCTTTCCAACTGTACTCTAGAATTTTTTTTTTACGCTGAGAACACATATTTGGTTGTGCAGTTCAACTTGAAATGAAGCCAAAGAGTTGCAACAATGCTAATGTATCTAAGTAATGATGTAGAAGGGGGAGAAACACATTTTCCCTTTGTAAGTGTGATCTTCGTCCAGAAATCGTGAATTCAAATTTACGTTGACAAGGCTAATTCCTAGTCTTTTTTAATTTCTTATAATTGTGAGATTCAATTTTAGGGTTCATATTCTTAGGCTTGAATTTGAAATGTCTATATCCCATTTTCAGATTGAGGCAGTTTCTCGTGCTTGTGATATAGCTTGATTCCTGTTTGTGTTTTTCCAAATTCGGTCATTTTCAAAGATTGAGGCAGTTTCTTATGTTTTTGCTGTAGCATGGTCTGTGCTTGTGTTTTTTCCAGTTGGGCTGTGCATTATCGTAATTTATTATATGCTTCCCCCAATTATTCCTATGTTCTATCTAGATCAATATTGATAGGAATGAAATGAGCAAAGGCTGTAAATTGCCCCATAAAGTTCACTTATGCAACTTTTTTAATTGCCTCTACATCAGGTAAATTTGGTTAATTCTTCTTCATCAATTTCTCTGTGGGGTATTGTCATTGATACAATGACAATACCAAATCTAAAAAACGTTTTCCTGTACGTTCATCACATAATATGTCCAGATCCCAATATACCCAATCCCAGATAGCTACCTTTGGCCATTTCAGTTGCTTGGCCAATTACTCAAAACCCTCGATTGTTGCATTTACTGATGTTAGGAACATGAATATACTCCTTTGAAATAGATCAAATTCTTATATTTTTACGTCAACTTCATATTCTTCAATCATAAAAAGAAAATTTGATGAACAATACTCAACACAATTTCCACGAAAGATGCAAATTCTAGAATAAATACTATAAATTACCAATCGTTTGTTTTTCCCTGACAATATTTAAGATGCTTGGAGAGTCCATCCTTAGTATTGTGTAATTCTGGCCATGAATGTGGATAACTGGAATCGACTTCTGCGCACAGTTGATCTGAAATCGAGGGTGACCGCACCCACGATTCCCTACACCAAAAGGATACGTTAGATTCATGGTCCCACATTTACTAGCATTAAGGCAATACTCATATTGCGCGTCGAAGCATAACGAGCAGCGGATTAAAGAGGCACAGCAGGCAGCGAGGATAAGAAATAAGACGTGTGGAGGCGGCGAAGGAAGAAAGCGAGGAACATATAATTCCATAATGACAGGCAGAGATAGGGTTCGATCTTGGCAAAACAAAAATGATTAGAATCACAAAATGGAGGCGAGGGTAACATTGTAATGATTTTCAGAAATGATCATTCTGAGAGAAAAATGATGATGTGTAGAATAATTTCAAAAAGCAAGTTTATGGTAAATCGAGGCGAAATTTCTTATTATTGTTATGTCGTCTTTAGGTCGATTTTTTTAAAGTAAACGTATTCAAGTAATGGCTAAAGGTGCGCTATATAGCTTTATGTTTTTGTTTTGTTTTTTAATTCAAGTGATATAATTTTTTAACATGATTGTAAATAAAAGTTTGAAAACTTTGTCAGTCCAGTACCATACATGCCCAAAGAAAAACCAAAACATTAAAAAGGTTAAAATACAGCCTACTGAATTCCACTGTCGCAGATCCGCTTATTTATTAATTAAGTGAAGAGCTTTTCGTGGAATCTAAGACTCAGACTCAACTTATCTATAATTTACTAATCCAGTGAACAACCATCCCTCACATCGTTGACTCAGACATGACTTCTCTGTAATTTATTAATCAAACGAACTATGTCTCTCACTGGACTCAGATTCCACTGATTTTTGTCCCACCAATTAATGAGTCAGGAGAATTAAGTACTACAAAGGCTCTCATACCTTGGGAACTAATAATTAGATGGATCCTAAAATTAAATATACCGAAGTGCTCATAACATTTGAAGTAATAATTAGGTTGATACTAAAACCACATCAGCCAACTACTAATTTATTACTTGTAACTGACTCTAACTCAGCTTTACATGCTCACAAAATTTGAGTTAATAATTAACTAAAGATTCAATAAGCGGTGGTAGTCCCTGCCGGGGTTTACCAGAGGTAACCAGATGTCGCTTGTTCATATTACCTCATGGCGCGGGCAACTTAATGTTTTATCGGGGTGTAACAATGGCTTCGGAATCCCACGCCATGCTCTCCACCTTCAAAAATAACCATGCGTCGTCGCCGTCAATACCAGTGAACTTAGCACTTCAATAAATAATCTGGGAATGGATGAAAAAGTTTGACACGTGTTTCTTACCACAGACACGTTATCAACTGCATGAACCAAGTTGGTCAAATGGGGCCCGTTCATTTGGGTTGTTCCTTCGGAGAGGGTTTTGCTCTGCAAATTTTTCCGGCGATGGTGGCCCTGTAACTCTTCCAACACTCATGAATTCCTTTCTCCCCTTGCTACTCTATTTTCCAGTTTCTATGGCTGAGTATCTAAATTTACCTTTGTTGTGGTTGTTTTCAGGTGGTGGACTGTTGGTCAACCTCATTACCTTCCTTACAGACTCGGTGCAATAGGGATCCATCACGGTGGGTAAATTCTTGTGCAATTACAGTTTATTTATTTTTCAGTTGATTTTGGTTGCCAACTATTTAATTTTGCATGTTCTGGCCACCCTAGCAGGTTATCCTGCGACTAAGCATGGAGTTCAATGGACTCCGACCACTTGTTCCTCCGTCAAATCTACAGGGACGGCATCACAGGTGCAGTTCTGGGTATTAGGGTGTAGTTTTAATTCCCAAGATTCAAGGATTCTTGTTGCTGCTCCGAGTTCTCAAATTATAGTGTTGTGGCTTAGGATTTTTCGTTGGTTGAAAGACATATTTTTTTATTTTTTTTAAGGAATGCGACAACTTCCAACTGTAATTTTGTTCTTCCATAAAGCTTTTAATAAAATTTCCTCATTTGTTGTTCGTTTACTAGGAAGGATCTGCCCTAATGGGCTCTTAGCACATTGAGGTTATGATTTTTTGTGAACAAATTGTTCCTTCAGTTCTTGAATTCGTGTTTATGGTAACATTATGGTGATTGAGTTTGGAACTGCGTTATTTTAGTTAACAGCCATACGGCCCTGTTACAGTCTTATATCATGAAAACTCTGGCACTGGTTTTGATTTGAAACAGATTTGATGTTGCAGTTGTTTAAATTTTCATTTGAACCTGGGCTCTAAACAATAGATAAATCATGCCATAAATTATCTTAATGCACTGGATGAATAACTATTTTTGCATTGTTATGAGTATGCTTGCAAATTTATGTTCTCAAGCCTTTACAAATTCCATGATTTCAACCCTTTGTCTGAACCTTTCAGACTTCTCTTTAAATCCTGAACCTTGCCGAGCTTTGCTAATTTAATGGTGAGTTTTATCGTGTTCTTTTGCACTGGCTAATTTATTCAGAATTTCATTTTGCCAATATCTAACATAAACACAAATCAGGGGACTTGGAATTTACTAATTACAGGAGGCGGCCCGAAATCGATTAGAATTATATATAAAATAATTGTATTTAGGACAAAGGCTTTAAGATCTTATCTTCGTCCCCATAGAATTCCCTGACCAGCAATCTGGAATCTTAAACAAGGGCTTCGCTTCACTCTTTCTCCTTATGACATCAAATAGTTTATGCCTCGCAGCTGGCTCGAAGTCTTTTGGCAGGCTGTACGTGTTGAAACCAAAAGTGGCTCAATGCGGGTATTATAATCTCCCAATAGTGTGCATCCCTCTGCACCCTGAACAGGCTGCTGCCCTTAGGGGTCCAGACTTAGAAATCAATCCAACTTCTAAGCCTGCTGATACAACCTGCTGCTTGCCAAAAAAGGTAGGTCAGAGCTGCCAGCAACCTGAAGGTAGAGTTGTGGCCCTCGGCCTCCACATTCCATGATAATGATGTTTATTGAACTCTCTAACTGTATTTTTTTTGTTCCTCCCGAATTTATTACAGAGAGTATCAACTAATCTGCAAAAATGGGGCTGCCTCATACTGGCATAGATCTCTCTTCTTTCTTTAGGTACAGACAAGGCATCATTTATGACCTGCTCAATAGCGAGTGCTCTCTTTGCAGAACCAACGTCTTTGTAGTGGAAGTTAGAGGTTGTAGGTGGCGGGAACCAATTTTCTACGCTATGGAGCTGCAAGTTTAGATAAGAAGGATATTGCATGGAATGAAGAGAGGATAGGAGATAGAATAGATGACAAGTGGCAAGAAGAAGCTGCAGGTGGCGGGTTGCGTTTTAATTTAAAAACTTTGCATAAAACAGTTTACTTGCTCGCTCACACATTTGTTTTGAAAAACCTTATGATAAAATAACTTGCCCCCGATGAAATAACATCGGGGCACGTGAGGCCGGCAATAAGACGTCCAAACAAAAACATTGGATAAAAATTTGTTGAGCCAAACATTTTATTTACAACATTGGTTTAAACCTGTAATGTACCGAATGTATTAATCGGTCAAAGCGATTTAATAGCTGGTCAACGCCGTATCGAACGCTATAGTCCCTGCTATGCCGGAGGCAGGGACTAATAAGATACTTTGTGATAAACCACCAAAGAACCAACCATTTAGGCGGGCCGCGGGCTAAATCGCTCTTCTATTCCTTATATAACGCATTAGCATAGTTGGGAATGGTTTGTTAAATTACCAACCCTAAGCTTAGTGGGTCAGAACTTCAATGAAAAAAATATACACCATCTAACTCTTAAACAATATTTGGCTTGATCTAAAAAATTATTATTAATTAACTCTAGGCTTATTAGGTCGATAAGCCTTTCTTTTGAATTAGTTCACCTCAAAATTTTGTCTACCTTTTTCATGTACAAATGACATGTGTACACATTTATGACCACATACATGGCTGGCATCTGTATGTTCACATTTATATTCGTTAGTTTGATATGCTATCCTCGCTAGTTTGTTTCTTCATTTCCTAATTATCATCACAGTCACAGTTCTACAACTCACCAAAAATGTGTAAATAACACATACTGGGTAATTTTACCTGCCCTAGAGTCGAGCGAAGGTGGTCAAGCATAGTGGTTCCCTGAATCCCCAAAACCATACTTCACATCGAAACCTAATGATCAAGAAAGAAACCTAACTGTTATCCTATGATTGGTTTCGCTAATGCCCTCCCTGCTTTCATTTCTCGTAGATCCCTAATTAAAATTCATCCAACCCCATCCATAATTGCAGACGGAGGTATTGGTCAGGAAATATCTCATCAACAAATATGGTTGGAAACAACATCATCAAATGGAATTCCACAGATTTGACCATAAAA
The DNA here is from genome assembly GCA_031772625.1 of Pinus tabuliformis. Lineage (NCBI taxonomy): Eukaryota > Viridiplantae > Streptophyta > Pinopsida > Pinales > Pinaceae > Pinus > Pinus tabuliformis. Next base: position 693,757,463 of record CM062812.1, on the reverse strand, counting down.
TCCACATTGTCTTCTGGGCTTTGTTTTCACTTGAAGAAAAATGAGTTTTGATGTTGTTATTTGGGTCAAATCTATGGGGTTTCCATTAACTGTTCTTGTTAATGTCCAATTTTATAAATAAGGTTTTGGTTCGCATGTTAAACAACTATGGTGATAATCTCAAGAATTAAAACTTTTGGAGACATGGTTTATTTGCAAGGTATTTGTTAGGCTATACGCAAATCTCGAATGAATTTGATAAAATAAAATAGATTACCCAATCATGTGGCTTTTTAACTGAAGAAATAAATTTTTAGGGTTGTAACCGACTACACTTGCTTGTAATACTCTCATATTGGGAAAGGCATAATCACTTCATTGTGATAAGACAAGCACCCTTCCAAACTATCAGTAGTGGAGATGAGTGGTTCAACTTACAAAAGTTCTCTAGCTCCTTCAACATTAAAACAGTCTAAAAGGGGTATTTGTGATATCAAAGTCACACTGTTATAACATTTTCGAGGAGCATAATTAGAGATGGAAGCAATTTTTTGAGATGCTACTACTGTAAGACCAAGTTCAAAGGTGCAGAAAAGGAAACGAAAAACCCTAAGATAACTCCTTCCAAACCGATAACCCTACCTCTGCCCTCAGCCCTCCTCCTGTGTGGAAAATTTCACCAGAGATACCTCGAGTAGAAGAAGAAGAATTGCAGAGAAAAGCCTAGCATATTTTGTTTTTCAAGCTCTCTGTCCATAATTGAAATGCCCACCATTTCGCCCGCCTGTAACTTTGAACTCTGCGTATTCTCTGGCTCACCTTTCTTCACTCTCTACACTACAAAATTCCTCAGTACAGCCAGAAATTCAAGCTAACCACTCTTATCCAAATAATTATTATTAGGAGTTGGAGGTGAACTATTTTCCCCTTTTCTGTCTTTCGGGTGAATACTGATTTTGTTCTTCCTGTAGGGTCCCCCTTTATGATGAAGACCGACTGACTTAATTTTTTATGTTTTACAGTCTCTCTGTTCAGGCTAGCGTTCTGTGTAAGAGGATTTTCTCATAGATATTTTCTGGAAAGGTCCAAGCCAACGTTTAATACTAGGTACATATTTATAGACCTCTTAACTATTCGGAGGATGCGATAATTACAACATTTGGAAAATGTACAAATGATTCTGTGAGAGGGTGGAGAAATGAGAGAGAGGAGACTGACAGAGGAATGTTTTGATGGCAATAGGAGAATATGTCATGGACTTGGTAATTGGTTGGCTGTGGGCTTAGACTCCATATCGTTGATTTTTCTCCACCCAAGTAATGATATTTTCATTTTCAGATCTTTTGCGGTAACTATTTCTTTGGCTTCCCTCATACTTGCATAGGTACAAGGCACTTACATTATTTATTTGGTACATCATTTCAGGATTGACACGAGAATTTAGAACTATTTTATTTTTCCTGAAATATAATGTTATTGTGTAGATGGTACTTTTAATCCTGAGGCTACAGATTCATCTATGTAGATATTTCTCTTGTCTATAGCAACCCATGCTCCTATGTTGTCATTATTTTCATAAATACCCTTTCAAGTTCTGCTTAGCATGCTAATTAATTCAATATATAAATATCAATACTTTATTTTTAAGGAATGATTTTAGGGATTCAACCTATTTTGAAATTAAGATAGGTGTTGTCATTTATGTAAAAAAATGAATCTAGATAGATTTTTGAGAGTAGTAAACGAGAGTGAATTTCATGACGAGTCAAATTCCTCATATTATAAAACTAAAGTTTAAAATTATAATCACACGAAAATTAAGTTGAATTGATTAACTAACATATAACCTATAAACATCTATTTTATAAATTCAACGTGCTAAATTACTAAAAACTTTCTCTAATTCATAACTCAAATATGTATTTCTCTAACTCTAGTCATAGTCTTGATTGTAATAGGAAACTATATATTTAGAAATTGGTGACCTGAATATTTAACCCATAAAATCCATAGAAGCTCATATGGTCCAAATCAAAACAATATTAACCTAAACGTAGAAACTTCATATTGGATCAACATTAATGATAAAACCCTTTGAAAAATAGAAATGAATTAAGGCTAGACCAAAACACTCATGAATTTGAGAACACGTGGATTTTTTAACTTTGGAAAAGATTAAGATGTTTACTTTACATAATAAGACATGTCATGAAGTCAATTTGTGCATTCTTTAGTGACACATGGAGATTATATTTGTGCATTCTTTAGTGACACATGGAGATTATATTTGAATCACTTGAGTAAGTACAAGGCCTACTCCATTATTTGGAAACAAATATTGAGGAATATTGTAAGCATGGTTAGCATGATGTTCAAGTTCCATTATATATATATATATAGATATAGATAGATAGAAATTATGACTGTAGATTAACCTGATAATGAAATATAACTAAAGAAAAATGCTTTAAGCTACTTCTACAATCAATTTTGCAGAAACTTAAAAGATTTGAGCAAGATCAAGTTTAACACATATAACTAGAAGAAGAATCAATGCACATGAAACACAGAAGAATACTCAGGGGAAAGCCTCAGCTAAAAACCTCACTATATATATTATCATACAAGTGGAAATATATCAGGATTACACAAAGCCTTAGCTCTCACAGCTAGCCATCTCTCAGTACAATCCCTTACATATGCTCACAGACAAAATAGACTGCTCATCAGCCTTCTTCTCTGCCCTCCAAGCTCCTATTTCTTTGCGCTGTTTCTCCTAGTTGATCCTACTATTACCAAGTGTAACACTGATCTCACACCCTGTAAAACTACGCAATACTCAAGGAATGAATTCCTTCTTCATGCATGAGTTTTCCTTATAAGAATATTCATGCAACTGATAGTACACTGTCCCTGTCTTTAATATCAATTGGGTCTTTCTCAGAATAGACATGCATGAGTCAATGATGAGAGAATCTTCAGTTATCTGGAGTACACTAGTTGGATGCATGCATGCATTAACTGACTGAACTCACAATTAGTTCCTCAACCATTTTGGATCTAATTTAACCAGACTTAACTCAGTAAACTGAGCTAACTAATTACAACTCAAATATAACTCAACCTTGTCTCCTTAATTAAAGGATAATCTCCTTAATTTAAGGGATAACTGTTGCATGACTTCAGAAAGACTTCTAGCTTGAATTTCTCCAACTAATTAACTCAACATGAATTAATTAATTATTTTTCAAGTAGCTGGTGAGATTAAATTTGAATTTTAATTCTAAATTTTAATTCAAGGACAAATTAGAATTTGAATATTCTTGTTGCCACATTTCAACACTCCCTCTCAATAAGAAAGGGATTATCTTCCACCCCGATCTTATCTCTATGGAACTCAAATTTACACTTTGACAATGACTTTGTCAAAATGTCAGCATCTTGCTCTTCTGTTGAAATATACTACAAAAACATGATCCTCTTCACTACATAGTCTCTGAGATGATGATACCAGATGTCGATGTGCTTGGACCTATCATGAAATACATTATTCTTAGAGAGTTTGATACAACTCTGATTATCATAATAGATCACAGTTGGATCCATCCTCTGATCAAACAAACCAACTAGGGTTTTCTGCATCTAGATGGCCTCACATGCTGCCTGACTTGCATCCATGTATTCAACCTCTGCCGAGCTGAGTGCAACCGACCTCTGTTTCCTATTGTACCAAGAAAATGCAGCTGACCCAAGGTTGAAAATCCCTCCTGATGTGCTCTTCTAATCTGATGGACTCCCTGCCCAATCTGCATCAGTGAAGCCCTGTAGCTTCACTCCCTCTATCCATCTGTACCATAATCCATATTGAGATGTGCCTTTGAGGTATCTCAATACACGCTTTTTCTCCTTCCAAAACATCTTGGTAGGCTAAACCATAGCTTGACTCAGCTGGTTCACAGCATAGCAAAAATCTAGTCATGTGTTCACAAAGTACATTAGTGAACCCACAAGCTACCTATACACAGTAGCCTTTACTACTTCTCCTGAAGTAGCATCCTCCTTCCTCTAGTTATCTGCTAAAGGAGTCTACATGGGCTTGCACTTATCCATGTGGAATCTCCTGAGTATCTCGTTGGCATACTTGCCCTGAGATACAATCAACTCCCCATCCTTCTACCACACTTCCATGCCAAGGAAGTAATGCATGAGACCCATGTCTTTCATCTCGAATTCTCTTGCAAGGTCCTCCTTGCAAGACATGATCAACTGATCATCACCTGTCAATATGAGATCATCAACATAAAGTACAATGATCAACTGCTTACCTTTCACCATGATGTGGTACAGGTTCACATCTGCTTCACTCTTTGTGAAGCCCAACCCGGTGAAGTAGTTGTCTATCTTGGTGTACCAAGCATGAGGTGCTTGTTTCAGCCCATACAAAGCTCTCTTGAGTCAACACACATGCAACTCATGATCGAACATCTAAAATCCTTTCGGCTACTCTATGTACACCTCTTCCTCAATCTTTCCATTAAGGAATGTAGTCTTCACATCAATCTGATGGATCTTCCAACCCATCTATGCTGATAGTTCCAACATCGATCTGATAGATGAGTACCTTGCTATAGGAGCAAAAGTCTCATAATAGTCAATCCTCTCGACCTGTGAAAAACCACGAGCAACAAATCTTTCCTTGTGCTTCTCCACACTACCATCAACAGCTTGCTTTACCTTGTAAATCCAATGGGAACTCACAACTGACTTGTTCTTCGGTCTTGCAACCACATCCCAAACACGGTTACGAACTATGGAGTCATACTCCTCCACCATAGCAGCAACCCAAATCGGTTGTTGCACTACTTCCTCAAAGGAAGATGGCTCGGTCTCAACACATTCCCTAACAAGGGCCATGTATCCAGTGTACCTCTCAGGTGACCTCCTCTAACTACGCTGAGAAGATGGTTCTCCCACATTATCTCTCGCATCCGACAACAATCTGTCAACTTCTCTTGTGCGCTTATGTCCATCTCTCGAAGACTCTGCTTGAGTGGATGTCTCCACTCCTGGAATCTCTGCATGCGGATGCTCCACATTAGTCTGAGGCTCCTCCTCCTTAGGAACCAATAGCTCCTCCACAGCCTGTAGTTGGAGCTCCCTCTCAAGGGAAACTCACATGGTGTTCTGCTCATCAAACTTGACATCTCTGCAAACCACTGTCCTCCGACTAGTAGGCAAGTACACCTGATAGTTGTGGGGTGTATCAGTGTACCCCACAAGTATCCCCAACTCGGATGTTGGCTCAAGATTCTTCCATGTATCCTTTGTCAAATGGCAATATACTGATGAGCCAAAGATCTTGAAGTGACCCACATCTGGTCTCTTACTCGAGAAAGCTTCATTTGGTGTCTTCGTCCCAAGTATGCAATGCGGGCTTCTATTATGCAAATAGACCACTGTGTTGCATTCCTCAGCCCACAAATGAAGTCGTAGGCCTTGGTCATGCAGCATCGCCTGTGCTTCCCCTACAATAGTTCTGTTCTTCCTCTCAGCCACCCCATTTTGTTGTGGGTTATGAGGTGTCGTCAACTCTCATTTAATTGTTTCCACTACACAGAAGTCCTTAAACTCTTGAGAGACATATTCTCCACCATTGTCACTTCTCAAGGCCTTGATCTTCTTCCTTGATTCTTTCTCGGCCAAAGCTTTGAACTCACAAAACTTTGAGAAGGTTTGGTCCTTCTTCTACATGAAATAAATCCAACATTTACGAGAATAATCATCAATGAAACTCACATAATACCTTTTCTTCGTTGTGGATGTTGTCGAGAATGGTCCACACAAATCAGTATGAACTCGCTCTAAGATTGCTTCTGCATGATTGTCTCGGTCATGAAAGGAAGACTTGGTGTACTTTCCCAAGGTACAACCTTTGCATGTGTCAACTTGCTCAAGTTTACCTTTGGGAAGTCCTGTAGATATTTGTTGCATTATCTTTAAGGCCCCATGATGAAAATGGCCCAACTGCCTGTGCCATAACTCGCCAATGTCTTGGCTTTGCACCAATTCTGCTTTCGAACTCAATGCTGCACAATCATCTACCTCTAGTTTATAGAGATTCTACACTCGAATCCCAATCCTCTTGGTCTGACCCGTGGCCATGTGTCTTAGTAACACCTTTCCTTTACTGAAGACAACATCATAGCCTTTGTCCTCCAACATTGCGACAGATACCAAGTTCTTCTTCAATCCAATAACATACTTCACATCTGTCAAGGTGAGAGGAGCTCCATGCTCCCTCTGAAAAGCAATCGTGCCCACTCTTGAAACATTGTACTTTCCATTGTCACCCATCTCTATGTGCATCTTGAGGTCTTTCTCCTCCAAGGTATTGAATAAAATTTTATCACCGGTCATGTGGAATGAGGCTCCACTATCAAGATACCAAACATAACCCACCATTGATGACACCATGCATGTGATGAGGGTAAATTCCATTTCAAACTGGGAGGCTCATGCCTCACCTTATGATCCTTTTGAGGATTCCTTCTTGGACTTCTTCGATGGGAAATTAGTTGCATAATGTCCCATCTCGTGACAATTAAAGCATCTCACTTTAGACTTGTCAACCTTCTTCCCTTCATGAGAAGAATTCGATTTAGGCTTCCCATTCCCTTTCCTTGCCTTACTTGCTAAGGCCAGATTTTCTTCATCATCATTCTTTGATGAAGAACCATCTCGTGTGCTCCTCTTGATCTCCTCCTGCATCAGATCTGACCACATTCGTTCCCAATCTAACAACTTCTCCCTTCCATTCATAGAGTCCTGGTAGCTATTGCAGCTTTTTGGAAGGCCAAGGAGAGTGAGGCTCACCATATCATCATTAGCAGTAGTTATTCCCACACTACCAAGCTCATCTCTGTAGGTGGTGAGCTTGTTCATATATGTGGAAATAGTATCGCCCTTCTCCATCTTGATTTTCCGAAGCTTATTCTTGAGCGCCAATTTCCTCTGGTCGCTATTGTTCTAGTAGAGGTCCTTCAATGTCTTTCACATTGAAAACGGAGTATCCTTCACATGGAGACTCGAGACAATATGGTCCCGAACTCCCTCCCAGATGATCTGTCTTGCCTTCACTACACACTTCTTCCACTCAGCCAACTCTTGTGCATTAGCTGTAGCTAGCTTTGGGATTTCTTGATCAATGAAATCCTTCAATCCATTGTCTTCTAATACAACTTCCATTCTATCTTTCCATGCTATGTAATTCGAGCTACCTTCCAAGGCATACTCGAGTCTCAAGCCATAGAATGCCATTGACCAACCTGAAGTATGATATGAATTCGATTTGTACCTGCAACCCTGAACTTCAAACTTCAAATTCTCTTCTCAGTATACTGTTCACAGCGCTAATATCCTTTTCTCCGATACCATGTAGAAATTCTTATTGTAGATTAACCTTATAATGCAATATAACTAAAGAAAAATACTTTAATCTACTTCTACAATCAATTTTGCGGAAGATTAAAAGATTTGAGCAAGATCAAGTTGAACATATATAACCAGAAGAAGAATTAATGCACATGAAACACAAAATAATACTTAGGGGAAAGCCTCAGCTAAAAACCCCACTATCTGTATTATCATAAAAATGGAAATATATCGGGATTACACAAAGCCTTAGCTCTCACAGCTAGCTAGCTCTCAGTACAATCCTTTACAGATGCTCACAGACAAAATAGACTGCTCATCAACCTTCTCCTCTGCCGTCCAAGCTCCTATTTCCTTACGCTGTTTCTCCCGGGTGATCCTACTATTACCAAGTATAACACTGATCACTCACACTGATCTCACACCCTGTAAAACTGCACAATACTCAAGGAATGAATTCCTTCTGCATGCATGAGTTTTCCTTATAGCAAAATTCATGCAATTGATAGTACACTATCCCTGTCTTTAATCTCAACTGGGTCTTTATTAGAATAAACATGCATGAGTTAATGATGAGAGAATCTTTAGTTATCTGGAGTACACTAGTTGGATGCATGCATGCATTAACTGACTGAACTCACAATTAGTTCCTCAACTAGTTTGGAACTAATTTAACTGGACTTAACACAGTAAACTGAGTTAACTAATTACAACTCAAATATAACTCAACCTTATCTCCTTAATTAAGGGATAATCTCCTTAATTTAAGGGATAACTGTTGCATGGCTTCAAAAAGACTTCTAGCTTGAATTTCTCCAACTAATTAACTCAAGATGAATTATTTAATTATTTTTCAAGCAGCTCGTGAGACTAAATTCGAATTTTAATTCTCAATTTTAATTCAAGGACAAATTAAAATTGGAATATTCTTATTGCCACATTTCAACAATATAATACTTAAATTCACATTATTTAAGTTCTTGTTTGGGAGAGATTCACAGATGGGCAGTGAGACAAAGAGTGTGAGTGATGTGGTGATAGGAAGTGGCAAGAGAGAGGAGTAGATGCAAGAGAGAAAGTTGTGGGGGAAGGGAAGGATAGAAAGGAGTAGAGACAAGAGAGAAAATTGTGGGAGGGATGGAAGGATAGAGAGGGGGGGGGGGGGGGGGGGGGGGGGGGGGGGGGGGGGGGGGGGGGGGGGGGGGGGGGGGGGTTGGTAGAAAGAGGGGGTTAGAGAAATAGGGATTTGGAGGTAGAGAGTTAAAGAGGGAAAAAAGGGGGAAGAGAGAGATGGAAGAAGGGACAGAGAAAGAGAGGAACAGGAAGGGGATAGGTGAGAGAGAGAGTTGGGGTTGGAATTCTAATGTAAAAGGGAATTCTTTAACATGATAATTACTTGTGAATGATATTTTTTGTTTCTTCTTATTTTATTAATCTTCTTCATCATGAAATTATCATTAGAATGCAAGAAAGTAAATACAAGAGATGAGAGACACCGAAGATAGCCTAGAGGCTAAGGGAAAACCCCACCAAGGGGGAAACCCAACAATCATTTCCTTGTAGAGCCATAGAAAAATCCAAGTCAAACAATCATTTTCTCAAATGCCAACTTAGCCCTCAACCAACTAACATCTACCTTCATAACATCCTTCATAGATATGTCCAACATCCTAATAAATGTCATAAATGTGATGGAATTTTGGTTATAAAATAACTATTTAAGAGAAAAAGTAAATAATGTTTGCTAATGTGCTAATGATTTGAAATGTTTAGGAGGACGAGTTTCAGAGAAAATGATTTGAAATGTTTCGGAGGCCAAGTTTGTAGAGAAAAGTGCCATTTAATTATTTATTTATTTTTGTTTTCTTGGGTATAAGTTTGTTTTTGTTTTTTTTTTTCCAATTTTGTTTAAAATTTGATTTATTGGAATGGAAGGTTGAGTTTTTTTATCTATATAATTCAATTTTTGTTTTTTTTAATAAATATTTAATATATTTATACATTTGAAAGAACTTTTTAAATAACTAATTAAAAATTGTAATTTAAATATAAATTGTGAAATATTTAGAATTATGTATAATTAAATTATAATAGCAAGAGTATAACCAACATCCCACAAGCCAAATATACCAATAACTTATGACTTAACAAGAGTTTCCACTAGAATAGTCAACATTCATCATTTCAATATTTCAATTATTATTTAAAATGTGTATTAGCAACTTAACACAAACACCCTAAACAACCTAAATCTAATACAACAATTATCATTTCAAATCATATTACAAATTTTCCAATTTTCCAATTTCAATTTAATAATCCTATTGACCTCTATTTGTACTTTTGGGACAATTGCAAGTTTTATTTAGTTTGGAAATTGGTAGAGCACTATCATTGTTGCTTAAAAATATATATATAATAATAGCATTGGAAAGGTGTATATATTAATCCCCACTTATCCCTCATATATGAATCCCCACTTATCTTATATTTAAATATATATGTGCGTTAGAGAGTTATATATATATAATATTTTTTCTCCTCCGAAAAAGGATGTAATTTATTTAATCAAAATAAATTTATATATTTAAAAAATGCATTTTAAAATCACTAAAATTGATCAAAGCTAAAATGGATTTTCGTGAACCATGACACGCTTCACTGGTATACATTTATTGATTGCATCCCTTTATATCATTAAATGCACTTCCTTGATGTTTCAGTGACTTTCAGTAAAGTCTATTGAAATGTATACATACATATTAATAATGATTGATCGGTGATTTAAGATATGGATCCTTAATATATGGACACTACACGAGAACAAGACTGCTGAATTGACTCACTCCAAGCTCGACCCATCTACAGGTTAGGAAAAATCTATGCCAAGACTGCTAACTTGATTCGCTTTGAGCTCGACCCATCTATAAATTAGGAGAAATATAGGCCATATAGTGAATTTGTAGGAAATTATTGTGAAAGGAGAACTGCTTTACTAGTCTACACCCAACAAGAAATAGTACATTGTCGAGAGTCCCGAGCCGCCCGAAGCTTATCTTGTACAATTATAGCTGTCAAATCTTGATTGTCCTTACATTTGCAACTTGCGCAACTCACTAAGGATTCAGGGACTTGATTTATGCTAGCTCTGACTTCCAAGCAGATGCCAACATGCTAACAACACCGAGGCCTTGGAGCATCTTCTATTGGTAGCTAGAAAATAAAGTGAAAATAAATGGGCATAATGACACTTTGAGAAATTTATGAATCGTAAAAAATACGTTTTATAGCTTCTTACCCATCAAATTCCATCCCTTGGGAGTGCTTATGCTATTGGAATTCCAACTCAAGGTTCCTGGCTTCCATTGAATAGTCCTCTCCCCATTTCACCATCCTTCGGTTCATATCTAATAACGCTACCCCCTCCTCTCATGTTGACATCACAGGGGGGGTTGCGCTTTTGACCCACGACCGTTGATTTATTCAACATATCATTGTCGTCCATTGGTGTATGGCCTCTGCCTTTAGTTATGGTGGTGTGGTTATATGGGTTGTCGAACTAGCCTTTAGGGCTACAACCTTCCATCTTGTGCCTAACCTGTGGTGGTTTATGGTATCACATACCATTGCAATACATTATATGATATTGATTCGGTGTTCCCGCTCACATATATGTTATGAGGTTGCACGAGTTTACAACCTGGCCCTTGGGGTTTGACCAACCGATTCAACACATACAAATTAATCACAACTAGTGGATCGACTGACCTCTATCCATAATACATTTGTATTACATGATATATTTACATAGACACATTATGAGTTATATTGGTTTATATATCTAGAAACATATGAATAAGTGAGCTTTCGCCTGTGCATAGGTCATACCTCTCAGCATAGGCTCACAACTAGTGAACCCTTATGGGACCACTCTGAAATTATAGGTCGCACACAAACACACAACTTTTGCTATACACCCGAGAATAGATCCAATGTGCCCAGCACAAGCTTGGGGCTAATATAACATTGTTGGACTATTTTTATTACACATATTATTGTCTATATGGCTTCCACCATTTACGCAAAAGGTTCGACTGTATATTGGACCACACCCATGCGTATTAGCCATTAAGCCCAGACTATAACCGTTTTAGTACTCAATTTGACTACATTTTCATGTGTATATATATATTTATATATGTATGTATGAGGTATTCACCATTTTCATTTTACTGACTGCATTAAACTTTCAGGCATTCTCACAGTCGTGAGAATGATGACTATACACCTTTGTATGTCAATTATGATAACCAAGAAGGCATTGGGTGAAGCAGGGTGTATTCCCCCTCTGGTGAAGATGTTGGAAGCCAAGCCAAGCACATCTCAGGAGGCGGCTGCTCAAGCACTTTCTGCATTGCTCGTTGTGCAGACCAACAGGAAGGAATTCATCAAGGATGACAAGAGCATGGCCCGTCTGGTGCAATTGCTGGATCCCAGAAACCAAACTGTGGCTAAAAAGTTACCCCTTTCTGCATTGTTGGCTCTCTCAACCAGCAAAACTTGCAGGAAGAAGATTATCAATGAGGTTAATATTATTTTATATACATCAGTGTTTAACGTTTTATTGCATCAACAACTTAATGACATATTAACCAGAGCACACAACACTCACATAGATGTTCATATGTATGTGATTCATGCATAAAGGACATTAATGTCAAAACCACTTACGAGTAAGTATTAGAACTTATTTTCTTTTGATTACAGGAGAATTATGAGCCATTCACACAAATGGATACACCGTTAATATAATAGTCCGATATGAACTCAACGATAAGGAGTACATATAAAACAATTATCCTGGAAAGAATTTGGGCAACTGAGCTAGTGACAACAACTCTCTACCTAACCATAAACAACTTGTAACTAGTCTTCACTTGTAGTTGTCACCTTCGAGCCATATTCCAGAGACTTAGAAGGTTTTCTCAAGGGATTGAATAACGATTGTTGGTAGAATTTGGGATTCTAGAGGCTCTCCTACTTCCACCCTCCAACTAATCAACAATCAGTGTGATGCACAGGGAGATCAGAGGTCTGCTGCCTCCACCCTAAAACTGTTCCACAACCAATAAACTCTAAGGGATTCAAAGGCTTCACCTCCACCCTTAAAACATATAACACAATGATTCCACCCACTAAAGGGAGTCTAGAACCCACTGCCAAAATGAGATGAAACAAGTAAAGGAGGACTCCAGAATTTCCCTTACTAGGAATCCAATGGTTAAATTTCTACGCTAGGCTGTCAAGAGACTCTAGAAAAGGCCATCTCCACCCTCCCGCCCCCAAGGCATCCTGAGATTTACCCTCACCCGAAGAAAGTTCCTCTCATACTCATGTTGCTCAACCAAAATATTAGTAAATTCTCTGAGAGTTGTAACATGCCTAAAACCTCTCTATGTTGTTATAGATGCGTCAAATGTTTCCACACTGAACTAGGCACATGCTTCCCTTCTTTTTTTTTGGTTTTGTTTCCTCTATTGCTCAAAAAAATGTGTTGTTTCCTGTCAAGCTTGCTCATGGGGGTGCTATTTTTTTTCTTTTCCCAGTCGTGTTGTTCTCTCTGAACCCTGCTATGTTTTCCATGGTTCCATGCCTTCATATTGATCTCCTAAATGTGCTCTCTTCCTTAATTTTTTTCTCCTCTTTGTAATTTGTGTGCTTTTTGTTCTTAGAATCATTTTTTGTTCTCCACTTCCTCCTTGTGACAACGTTCTCCTACAGTCATTGACCTCCTCATTTTTCCCCCTGTTTGTGCAACCAACAACTCCATTATTTTTTGTCCTTTCTCTGCTTGTCAATTCCTCCAAGGTAAGCATGGTATGCATACTTCTGTTTCAACCTCATAAATTTAGAGAAGCACTAGACCATTAAATCTAACCAACCAACCTTCAATGGCTGTCAACACAATTCAGTTTTTTCCTATAGCAAGTAAACCTAAACATCCCAAGAAAGTAACTATCCTCAGTCCCTAGAATTTGTGTCCCTTACTTAGCCCATTTCTTTTTTTAATTTAAAAAATAAAAATACATGTAATGTTTACATTGAATTCATAAGAAAAATATAACCGGGGGTGTCACAATCTCGATAGGAAAACCCTAGTTAAAATCCATCTCCACACATATTTAGACATAAGTTGTTTTAGAGAAATTATCAGGTCCTAGGATGCAACCATAATATTTGGTCATTGCATCTTCAATAGTAGCAAACATAGAGAAATTCCAAAGATGCATGAGAAGGTTTGGAACCCTTACCCATACTAGAGCCAAGGAGATTGCCATCATAACTATGTCAAAAGAAGGGGATTAGGGCTCCATGAATCGACCAACACTACCTTAGAACAAGGTCTTGGAATCCTATATAATCTTCTTATCCTCATGGTTAGCAAAGAGAACATCAAAAAGACCCCAAGCTAGAGGGAAAATATTCACATCTTGGGACAAGAAGGGTTTCCATGTATAAAAAATCCACTTATGAAGATTAGTCAACCGTGGACAAAATCCATTAAATCTATAGAAAAAACCAAGTTTTGAAAAATATTTTGCAGTGCTGACGACTTCATCCCCCATAGGGATATTAAAAGAAGGAGCTTCATGGACACTCAAGACAACAATTCTGGATTTTAGCATGGCATTATAAGAAACCTAGACTTAATCTGCCTGAGAAGAAAGACTTGTAGAACAAGCTGCCATTTCTTCCAGATACACTAACTTCTCCACTAAAAATGGATATGCGCCATTATGGACTGCAAAATCTTGTTACAAGGTGGGAGGGCCACAGTAAAAGGTCAACTAGGTTAAAACCTTAGTTGTGGTCAAAACCCTAATAGTAGTCACGAGGGCTCTTGCTCGGAGATTTATTTTCTTAACTCAATGTTATGCATTATTACATGAATTTTATCTTTTTAAAATGTATTTTGTAAACAAGCCCATTTTTCATACAATCAACTTCAATTCAATACATTCTTATATAAAATTTCTTTTTAAAAATGTGTTTATACATTATTGAATTGTGATTTTTTTTAAAATAATTATTATATAATTATTGCGGTATTAAACCCACAAAATCTTGATATCAGGAAAAACCCTTAATTCAAATATATAAATTATATCGAACAATATTAACTTAAAATTTTGAAATGACATGCACACACATTATCACAATGAATTCCAACCATTAAAAATGTTGACGACATCAAATTATAGAATTATACACTTCAGAGCTAAACAATTAATGCTGTGTGTGTGGAGATAGAGAGTATTGGATCTAACAGTGCTATAAAATGACTTCAAATTCAATAAGGCACATCCCCGCAATCATAACACTGTTTGCTATGTTATTTGTTTATGCATAGTATGGGCCTGCTATTTCTTGAGACCGCTATAAACACCATGAACACGTTACATTTGAAGGGGCTGTGTCGTCCTAATAAGATGAAATTTCCATGCACATTCCACTGGTTGGTGCTTTGGCCCCGCATGGCAATTAGGTCCACCGTCCAGGGTTCCACCACCAAGCTTCTAGACTTTCGTCTGCAACTCTTAGGTCAACAAGCTGACCATGACTGACACTCCATGAAGGTAGACTCGGAATAATCAGACGCAGGACAGTATTGATCACGTGCTGTAAAGCGACGTGAGTAACGTTCTACGGTTTCAATAAATACAATTTAATCCCACATACCAAAACTTAAAATAATTGAATGACACTTTTCTTTAAAGCGCAATAAACATCTTCAGCAACCAACGCTCCCACGGGCCGTTCAGTCCTAATAAACTGCAATTTCCATGCTACCCGTCTCAACGGTTCATCATCAACACTAAAACAGTACTCTGTTTCCAGATTGATTAAAAGCAAGATCAATCAAAAGAATACAAACTCTGATTTCACAATTTCTGTAACAGCGAATAAGAACAATATGGTAATTAATATGTACTATGTACACAGTCCAATCACGCATTCTTGCGCATTCCTTTCAACTGACAAGAGGCATTACTATATATAAAATTATTGGCAGAGATTTCAATGCTTTTAGGTGGTAGTCACAATTCATACCCGTCCAACAATGATACAACGGATTGCTGTAAGTGTTATTGCTCACTGTGCATCAGCATCATTTTAAGAAGGGTGACAGCATTTTAAAAATGTTGACGACATGTGCAGTCCATTACCATAACAAATTTTTGACAAATGTATTAGTCTTTATTTATATTAATTTTTTTTTTTTTTTTTATAGGGTAGGTAAATTTATTATAATTCAGTTGTCAAATTAACAGTGAAAATAATTATCTTTAGCTGGGATCCACTAACCTAAACTGATTCATGACCTCTATTCAAGGAAAATACGCCACCTGGATTCATCACCCTTATTCACCCTTATTCAAGGAAAACTGAGTCACCTGGAATAACTCTGATAGTCCCTAAAATGATAGACTTTCACTCCGGCCAGATACCTTTTGGTCTTGGTCCATTAACCTGTTTCCTTAGCCAAACAGAAACAGTTTTAAGGTACACTAGATGCCCAATCGATATTAATATAAAACCATTGTCTTTTTCTTCCGAAAAAAACATAAATTTAATGGAAATCATTCATAAATTATATTAATTTTAAATGGACCATAGAACCTAAAATTCTGCAGAGATTTTAAATGTATCACAAACTTAAATTATTTATGAAATTCAACTAAGAAGATGGAGAAGAAAGTTAACTATAAAGGGGTAAGTTTTATATAGATTTAGTGTATTGCTATTTATTTATAAGGAATTTGCAAGTAATTATTGGTAAATAGCAATTTTTATAATAATGAGCAAATAACAATGTTGTTGTTGTTGTTTTTTGTATTCAAGTTTCTGTGATCAATAATGAATTAAGCAAAGTCTTTTGGTAGAAATCACATAAGAGAAATTTTTGGCAAAGGCGTTTCAAACCAACAAGTGTGGTTCATCATCAGGACCAGATGAAGAGGCAGAGCATGGAAAAGGCTTAAACAGAGAGTAATGTAGAGACATAATTTTTTCAACTTCCAAAAGAAATTTGAAATTTTTTCAACTTAGTAAATAGATATATATATATATATATATAAAATTTGCAAAAACAATCTTTTAAATAAGAGTGATAAGGGAAAAAATATATATATTCCGTTTTTAAGTATAAATTAATAATTCACCAGAATTTAAATTTAATATATAATTTTTAAATTTAGGGGAAGCCATGTTGGAATTTGAAAGGAAAATTTATTATTATAGGGCATTTGGTTGATTAATATGGTTTAAAATTTTATTATAATATGATTAATTACTTGATTCTCGTTCAAAAAATAAAGGAGAAAAAAAATTAATGATTTTCTTTTTATTTAAGCCTAGTTTAATGTTTGAATTTTAAATATTTGTCAATTTAAAAAAAAAAAAATTATTAATTCTGGTTTTTTCTAAATTTTAATTTATCTTTTTTTTGAAAAACATATATTTTTTATTATTAAATATATTTAAATATTAAAAGTATTAATATTAAATATTTATATATACTAAACTCCTTAATCATATTAAAAAAAAAAATTACGAAACTCGATAGATTTTTTAAAATGATATATTTTTTTATTATTAAATATATTTAAATAGTAAAAATTTTAATTATAAATATTATTGTTATTTTTAGACGTAGCGATTTGACTCTTAAGCTTACTAAGGCATTTATACTATACATATTTTGGGTTTGAACTTTTGACTGTTCAAGAGGAAAAACATGCTCTTAACCATTACAACTACTCCATATATACAATTTTAAAAATTCTTATTGTTTAAAATATATTTTTGAATGCATAATAAAATTAATATCATAAAAATTTTATGAGGCACTAGAAATTATACAGATTAAACAATTTAAACTAAATTTTTAAAAAATAACTATCCAATTTTAATTAAAAATAATTAAAATAAACAAATTATTTCGTTTATAAATTAAAATATATTTAAAAATAACGTGTAAAACTACTGGAAGTAATAGGGGGAAATTAACAACTTGTGATAGTGGGAAATTAACAACTTTTGAGAAGCCGGCAAAATTTAGGGCATATGTAAAATAGAATTACATTAGATAAGGAGGAAGGTAGTCTGTATTTTTTTTCATCTTTTCCATTTTACAAGTTTTTAAATCGAATAGGTGTGAGCATCAAATTCAAATGGCCAAAAGCAAAGGACAGGTAGTTGTTTCGACAAAGGAAAGTTTCATTCTTTCCGTTCATCGTTTTTATTAAAAACAATTCTCTTTCACTCAAGTTCTAAGTTTATTTTACTCATTCTCATATTTTTCCTCATCATTTGTAAAATTCTATATGTTTCCAAGCACAAATAAAAATAAAATTTTAAATTTTTATTATTTTATGTTTTGTTTTTAAAATCCATGACTATTCTTAAACCAAAAATAGCAACGGAAGAATAATTTCCTAAAACAGCCCAGAAATATTCACGGGTTTCAAGCAAAGAGCTTTCAAAGTAATTGTTTCTCTTTCAAAGTAACGGCCCTTTTTGGTAAAGACATGTATTTTGTACTGTTTAAATAGTATTTTTGAATATTATATATAATAACTATAAAAATTTATTGACATTAAAACATTTTCAATAACATGTACGTTGAAACATTTTATAGAACGAATTAAAGTAATTTTTTTACTATTAATATATTTTTAAGTATATATCAATATTAATTTGTATTAAAATACTTTATTAATAACCAACATTAAATAATTTTTTATATACACCATTAAAATATTTTTTAAAAATATTAAATTTAAACATATTCATCTTTTTATAACATAATTTATTTTTATTTTAACCCTAAACAAACATATTTATACATTTCCTCACACTAAACCGTAAAATAAACTTCTAAATTCAATAAACCTAAATCTACCCAATCATATTCAGCGTCTTCGCATTAAATTTTCTCATTGTCTCGTATCAAATACAAATCTTGGTCTTTCTTATCCGTTAGTGACTCCGGCATCTTTTCAGTTTTTGGATTTTCTCATTAACTACGCATCAAATAAGGAATCGTTTTTATTAAAAAACCTTCTTATTCTTAATATTACTAAGTTATCATATTTTCCAATTTTGGATTTTTTTTTTTCAAACTTCACATTAAATAACTATTTATTAAGTTTGGTGGCGATTTATTTTTGTTTTTAATAAATTTCAAAACAATATATGTTATTAGGATCTATTTTTTCATATAAAACAAAGTTTGAGACTTTGCTTTGTTTACTAGTGGGGAGAGCAGGTTAGAGCCATTTCCCTATAGAGGAAGGAGAACTAGATACTTAGTGGTATCTCCTCAACGAAGACCTATGCGGAGAAGCAGAGGCCACGAATGGTAAGCGAAAAGCAGAAGCATAGTTACTAGTGACAGTTCTATTAGAAAATTTTTCTTACTCAATTTATGTTGTAGAGGGGCCGGCAACAATTTTCTGTTCATAAATTTTATATTTGAAAATGTGATGGCTCATATATTTCTATGCCAGCCATAAACGATTGACTTTAACGCATTTACTTTAAAAGAAATTATTTTTTCTTTTTAATTCGGGGAGTCGAGATATGCTTGTTCACTTTTGTAAGAGCTTTAGATGATTTTTACTTCTTTTTTAACCAAAATTTTGCGTGATAGAACCACTGTTTTTTCCGATGCAAGTTAAAACTTTTTACATGTTCGATGCCGTCTCCGAAAAAGGAACTGGCAATGTGATCACATGTGAAGTTGCACATAATCTATGGCAAAGACATGTCAATGTCCCTCTCATTTACAGTGGTTTTAGATCCCTAAAGGCAGTGACTTGGGAGGAGGGATATGCTTTGTCTTCCAATATTGACTGTGAAAATCGCTGGATTATTTTGTTCCATTTTAATAACAAGAATGAAGTAGAGGAGTGGTAGAATTCTAAATAGTGAATTAAATTCTGCAAATCAGTAAAGTGTTAAAAAATAGCAATGTCTCAAAGAGATAGATTGTGCACTTGCAAGGTGAGCTCAGTTGAGCAAAGTAATTGTAATACATCTCTATTCATTTTATTAATCCAAAGCAGACATTAGCGTTTTTAGTAGATTTTTTTCCCCAGATAAAAATACTTGTTGCATGTGTGTTATTTCTTCTTGCATGTCTGAGATTTTTGTTCTAAATTGTGAATTAATGTCCTCATAGCAGTAGTGTAGGTTTGTGTATTGTGATTTTGATTAAAATTTCATGAGAAATCTACAACCTAATTTTTACATGGTATGATCCAGGTGGATCTTGGTGGCCACCTGCCAAGCCACCTGGACCCCCACCATTGTTCTTCTCAGCATTTTCAGTGTCCTTAATTATAGCACAACTTACTATTTTTAGCAGTTTTTTGGGTCCTGAACTTCCGGAGCCGTTTTGAGGCCCTAAACGACGTTTTTTGGGGAATCCGAGGGCAACCTGGACCGATGTTGCCCGTTCCAACAATGGTAGTGTTCGGATAGATCTTTCTAACGAGCTATTGTATGCGTCAAACGAAGATCGTATGCCAAAGTTACGACCCCGGGAAGTTGATGTACCAACTTACCCCAAACGGGGCCCATAGTTTGGCGTTTCATCTTCTAGGGTTAGGTTTTGGAATGTTAAGGGTTTTTCCACTGTTTCTCAACAATAAATAGGCCTTCGAGCCTCATTGTAAGACAGTTCAGAGGCATGTAGCCACTACATCTCTTCTCAGAGATAAGCTACCATCGCCCTAGCTGGGTTATTTCCATTACTGTTTGTAAGCATATTTCAGTATTCTACATTAATGAAGTAAAGTATTATTCCCGCTGCATATCTATGTTTATGGTTATCGCATCTCTGTGTTTATGGTTATCTCTGTAATCTGTTGCGTTCCTGCTTTAATTCGGATCAGTGGTATCAGAGCGGTCTGCTTTTTCTCTGTTTTTCTTTGCATGTCCCCAACGAGGTCGGGATATAAGGAGTTAGGGCTTGAACTGGTCGAACCTTTACAAGACCAGCCTCGCAAATCCCGACGGCCTCCCATGGTAGATGAGAAGAAAGACGAGGGGGCAGGAGATCCTATCAAAATCTTGCTCGAAGAAGCCCTCGAGTGACAACGGAACGCGATGATGGACAGTTTCACCCAGATCCTTCAGCGGCTACCCAGAAGCGACGCTTCAGCTTCTAGCAGCTACTCTGGAAATGCCACGCCCTTTAAGGTACAAGTTAATTTTGAAATCCCCATCTTCGAGGGTAAAATAGACGCAGATGCGGTAGATAAATGGTTAAATCTGCTAGAAGGGTATTTTTCTATTCATGAATTTTCAAGTCGAGAAAAGATTGTTTTCGCTCTTCTCAAAGCAGCCCCCCACGTCAAGGACTGGTGGGAAACCTACTGCGAGCAGAAGGATGAAACTACCGGCTCGCTATTTTCAGCCGCACCCACTTGGGATTCATTCCGCGATGCCATCAAGGAGCAGTACTACCCTGTCGGAAGCTATGAGGATGAATACATAAAATGGACCACGCTGCGGCAGGGAAGGGACCAAGACGTGCCGGAGTTCACCAATCTCTTCCATAACCTTCGCACAAAGTTGGGTATCAAGGATATGGAGCAGCATTTGATACTCAAATACCGCGGCTACCTGCACAAGTACATTCAGGAAGAAATATAATTCCTGAACATCCCCTCGCTCGGCACAGCATACCGATATGCCGTCAAGGTCGAGCAGAAGTTTAAACAAAAGAAGCGAGACTTTGGATCTGTGATTCCGAAGCAAGGGAAAGGTGCCCCTAAAACACAGAACAAAGGGCAAAGCCAAGGCGGGACAGCCCAAGACAACCCGCCAAAGCTGCAGACAAAGAACGGCACCGCGAAGACGAAAAATGACACGGGAAAATGGTGTGAGTTCCATAAGAGCTCCACTCACAACACCAGTGAGTGTCGGGCCAAGCAGTCACTGGTGGCCGAGCTAAAGGGTCCAGAATCAGATACCTATTCCGACTCTGAGTCAGAACTCGACAAGGGGAATGAAAAAGGGAAGAAGATCATTGATGCGGATCCCAATGCCACTGTTGCTACCGCCAAGATCCAGAAAAGTGAACCCGAAGATCCAGAGGAGGAGGAGCGTCTCTTCCACTCCCAGATGTGGGTAAAGGGCTCCCCGCTACAGTTCATTGTCGATAGCAGGAGCCAAAAGAACCTCATTTCGGCGGAGGTCGTGAAGCGGTTGGGCTTACCGACCACAGCACATCCACAACCATACACCATCGGGTGGCTTCACCAAGGACGGGATCTTCGCGTGAGCCAACAATGTCGCCTTCCGTACAACATCAAGCCCTTCACGGATGAGGTATTGTGTGACATCGCTCCCCTTGAAGTTTGTGATGTATTATTAGGACAACCATACTTGTGGAAGCGACATGCTGTGTATGAATCAAGGCCCCGGGCTGTTATTGTTACATTGGGGAATAAGTTGTACAGGATACCAGAGGTAGCACCGCCTACCGCCATCTCCTTGATTACTGCAAAACAATGTAGTAAGCTCATTTCCAAGACTGGGAAGTTTGTTTTCCTGATGATACGCCCTCAAGGAAAGAAGAAGCTAGTGGCCACGACCTCCAGACAGGACCCCTCCGCACGGCAACTACAGATGGATAAGGTCGTGAAGGAGTACGAGGACATCTTCACCTCCCCCGCAGGGGTTCCTCTGCACTGTCAGGTCAAGCACTCCATCGATCTAACCCCAGGTGCGCCGCTACCCAATGGACCAATTTATCGGCGTTCGGTTCTAGAGAATGATGAAATCAAGAGGCAGATTCAGGAGTTGCTACAGAAAGGTCACATCCGTCCGAGCTCATCGCCTTGTGGGAGCCCGATCGTGTTGGTACAGAAGAAGGATGGGACTTGGAGACTCTGTATTGACTATTGGGCGTTGAACAAGATCACTGTTCGTAATAGGTACCCGATCCCACGGATTGATGACCTCTTGGACCAACTAAAGGGGGCAAAGTACTTCAGCAAGATCGATCTGAAGTCAGGATATCACCAGGTACCGATCGAACCCTCTAATGTGTGGAAGACTGCCTTCAAAGCCAAGGAGGGCCTCTTCGAATGGTTGGTCATGCCTTTCGGATTGACGAATGCTCCGGCAACCTTCATGAGGCTAATGGATGACATCTTGCAGCCATTCACCAACTCATTTGTAGTGGTATACTTGGATGACATTCTGATCTTCAGCCAGAGTTGGGAAGAGCACCTCCACCACATCTGACAGGTTCTTCAAACACTGCGACAACACAACCTGTGTGCCAATTTGGAGAAATGCACTTTTGGCATGACCCAGGTTCAGTATTTGGGATACATTATTGATGAACAGGGGGTGTATGTGGATCCGGCCAAGATTCAAGTCATTCGGGATTGGCCAGCCCCGACCACTCTGACAGAGCTCCGCAGCTTTCTAGGCCTTGCCAACTTCTATCGCAGGTTCGTGTTGGGGTTTTCTCATATCGCTTGGCCCTTGAGTCAAGTCACCAAGGGAGGAGCGAAAGCGAAATTATTTTGGTTTGAATCTCAACAGAAGGCATTCATAGAATTGAAAGATTGCCTTTGCACGGCACCAGTGCTCACGTTACCAGATTTACAACAACCATTTGAGGTCGAGACGGATGCCTCTGACTATGCTATTGGGGCAGTCCTTACTCAACACGGGCATCCAGTGGCATATCACAGTGAAACACTTTCAGACACAGTCCGGAAGTATCCAACCTATGATAAAGAGATGTACTCCATTGTGCAGGCCTGCCGACAATGGAAGCATTACATTTTGGGGAAGGAAACAGTCATCCACACAGACCACCGACCCCTACAATTCATACAGACCCAAGGGAAATTGCAGAATGATCGCCATCAGAAGTGGTCTACATATCTGCAACAGTTCCATCTGAACATCAAGTACAAGAAGGGAAGCACCAATCATGTTGCAGATTGCCTCAGTCGACCACCAATCATGTCGTTAACCACTGTGCTCAACTCTTGTGGGCACAAGATTTCTGATTGGCCACTTCTCTACAAAAGTGACCGAGAATTTGGCCACACATACCAGACACTCTTGGGGGGTCAGCATGTTCCAGATTTTCACCTCCAAGGTGCACTATTATGCCACCTGGGTCATCTTTGTGTTCCTTCAAGCGAGCGTGCTAGATGATTTGGGAAGCACACTACAGTCGGGCTGCTGGACATTTCGGGGTTGAAAAAACAGTGGCAGTACTACAAAAGTATTTCTATTGGCCAAATCTTCGACAGGATGTCGGGAAGTACACCAGATCATGTACTGCCTGTGCCATTGCCAAACCAACCATCAAGACGCAAGGCCTCTATACCCCGTTGCCTACCCCTAGTCGACCGTGGGAATCCATTTCCATGGATTACATGTCAGGGCTTCCTTCCACCAAGCATGGAAATGATTGTGTTTTTGTGGTCGTCGATAGGTTCTCGAAGATGGCCATTATGGTGGCCTGCAAGAAGAATATCACAGCAGAAGCCACTGCTAAACTCTTCTTTGAACGAGTGTGGGTGCACTTTGGGATCCCACAGTCTATCATCTCAGATCGGGACAGTCGGTTCCTCAGTACATTTTGGTCCAGTCTCTGGTCAATGCCGGACACCAAACTCACTAAGTCCACAGCCTTCCATCCTCAAACTGATGGCCAAACCGAGGTTGTCAATCGAATGATTGTACACATTCTGCGCATGTACAACTCAAAGCATCCACGCACATGGGATGAGAGCCTCCCCTATGTTCAGCACAGCTACAACCGAGCTCTTCACAGCTCGACTGGCCACATCCCTTTTCAGGCGGGCTTGGGATTCCAACCACTATGCCCCATTGATGTGGCCCTGCCACTTGCAGCTACTCACACAGCTTCAGCTCATGTCCAGTCTGAAACAGATAAGGCAACCAGCTTCATTGAGCACATCCAACATATTCGCCAGCAGGTCCATGACATTCTGGAGAAATCAAATGCCAAGTACAAGCAGCGACATGATCAACACCGGGTGCCACACAAGTTTCAGGTGGGCGACAAAGTCTGGTTGCATCTGCAAAAGGAACGCCTTACTGGAGCCTATCGGAAACTGAGACCACTCAGATATGGTCCTTACACCATTATTAAGGCTGTGGGGGACAATTCATTTGAGCTCGGCATTCCCCCATTCCTTGGCCTACACCCAGTGTTCAATGTGGATCGCCTTCGGCCATACTTTCCACCATTGCTAGACACATCCGACATTGCAGAGCAGCTCACACCCACAGAATTAAACCCAGATTGCATGGAACAGGCTGCAACTGATCGGATCATGGACACACAAATCAAGAACACTCGCCAACAGAATATCCAACTATATCGAGTTGTCAAAGCAGGCCAATTCCTTCACCAGGGCAAGTGGTTCACCAGGGACCAAGTTCAGCAAAAGTTTCCTCATCTCATGGAGGAATTCAACGCAATGGGGACCATTGCTTCCTAAGGGGGGAGGAATGATCCAGGTGGATCTTGGTGGCCACCTGCCAAGCCACCTGGACCCCCACCATTGTTCTTCTCAGCATTTTCAGTTTCCTTAATTATAGCACAACTTACTATTTTTAGCAGTTTTTTGGGTCCTGAACTTCCGAAGCCGTTTTGAGGCCCTAAACGACGTTTTTTGGGGAATCCGGGGGCAACATGGGTCCATGAATGGACCGATGTTGCTTGTTCCAACAATGGTAGTGCTCGGATAGATCTTTCTAATGAGCTATTGTATGCGTCAAACGGAGATCATATGCCAAAGTTACGACCCCAGGAAGTTGATGTACCAACTTACCCCAAACGGGGCCCATAGTTTGGCGTTTCATCTTCTAGGGTTAGGTTTTGGAATGTTAAAGGTTTTTCTACTGTTTCTCAACAATAAATAGGCCTTCGAGCCTCATTGTAAGACAGTTCAGAGGCATGTAGCCACCACATCTCTTCTCAGAGATAAGCTACCATCGCCCTAGCTGGGTTATTTCCATTACTGTTTGTAAGCATATTTCAGTATTCTACATTAATGAAGTAAAGTATTATTCCCGCTGCATATCTATGTTTATGGTTATCTCTATTTTTATGGTTATCGCATCTCTGTATTTATGGTTATCTCTGTAATCTGTTGCGTTCCTGCTTAAATTCGGATCATGGTATCAAAGTTGCATTCACATTAGAGCAGGCAATTCGAAGTTGTTTCTCAGAAGTTCGAATTTGAAGTTCAGTGTAGCAAGATTTCTTCAGAGTTAAGAAGATTGCCTTCAATGGAATAAGATTAGAGTATGCCTTGGAAGGCACCTCTAATTTTGTTACATGGAAGGAACACATAGAGGTATCATTGGATGAAAATGGGTTGCTATAATACATTAAGTCAAATGTTGCAAAACCACAAGTATTTGATGCCCAAAACATTGCTCAATGGAATAAACATGTAGCCAAGACAAGGAGAATAATCTTGGAGGGAGTATGGGATCATATTGTCTCGAATATCCAAAAGAAAGAAACTTTGTTCGCAATGTGGAAAGCATTGACATAATTGTTCAAGAATAGTAGTGACCACAGGAAGCTACCACTCAAGAAACCCATCGTTTCACTAGTTCGTGCAGGCCTGCCCGAACCTTGTCCATCCGTGCAACCTTCTACCTGAATTCTGAACTCCTATGCGCCCTTCGTGTAGCCTGTAGCGACCTGTCATGTAGTACCCTCATTGTAGTGGCCTCCACCTACCTTTAGCAGCCTTTGTCCGCACTACAACGTCCTCTACCTGCCTGTAGTGTCCTTTCGTGTTGCACCCTCACTTTACTGCCTGCCTATAGTATCCTCTCATGGAGCGTCGTCACTATAGCACCCTCTGCCCGCCTATAGCGGCCTATCATGCAATACCTACACTATAGCACCCTCCTGTAGAGACCTCTCATGCAGCGCCCGCACTTTAGTGCCCGCCTATAGAGGTATGTGCTCGTCTACCCTACGACAACATTGAAATCCACCCAACGATATCTTACAACTCTACGACTCGCCTAAATGAGCCTCACTCTGCTCAATTTGCCTTCGGTTCAGTTGCCTTATGAATCTCCTTGTTCACCCTTTTTTTGAACTGCTTGGCCAACTTGGATGATGGGTTGAACGAATGTCACCAATGATTTATTTATACGACCTTCTTGACCACCAAATTTCCAAGAGTCGCGTCCCTTCATTCATGGTTGAGTTGGTCTAAATGTATGTTATCGAGCTGACATGTCCACACGCTCTCAAGTGTACCCCTTCACCTTGCCTTGAGCCGACACTTGTGTGTTCGGGTGGATGCCCTCACTCGTCTGCACGTGCCCACTTGTTCGTACGCTCGTCGGTCATTTGCCTAAGTCGCATGCCCATGTTGCCTCCATAAAACCATAGCTGGAGTTTTTTAATCAGAAATAAATCTTGATCAAAATATATTTTTCGATCAAGCCATTAACTTGGGTTAGAAAATGGCTCCATCGAGGGTTTGTTTAAATGCTTGATCGAGCTATTTTTAAGAGCCTCAACAATTCGATCAAGCACTTAAAAATTGCTCAATTGAGCATCCATTTTTCACCAATACACACCCTTATTTATTCAAAAAGTGTAACCCAAATCCATGCTTAGAACCACATTCTTATCCTGTTAAATAAATTTTTTCCTTTCATATTTCAAAATACTTATAATATCCTTTGATGATAAGATCCTTAAAAGTACAATTACTCTTATTCATTGTAAATCTTTAAAATATTATCAAACTTTACTTGTTTATAATATTCTGGTTGTGTCCCTTTGCAAGCTGACACACTTTGCATCTAATCACGAACCTCTGTACATCTCTACGCATCTTCAGCCAGTAGTAAAAGTGGCTCAACTGATCCAAGGTCTTGTCTATGCCAAAATGCCCAGCTAAACCTCCATTATGATTTTCTTGGATTAAGTTCTCTCTCATAAAACATTCCGAGATACACAACTACCCTCCTTTGAATAGCAACCCTTCCTACATATTACAGTCCAACCATGAATTGTTATCTCTCAACAATGGATTTTGGTAAGCTTCATAGGCTTCCTTAAAATTTGCATCTGTTTCATATAAGTCCTTAAGATGTTCGAATCCTAATACTTGTATTGTACTTTCCTGTAGGATCAAATTCCTCCTGCTTAATGCATTTGCCACTTTGTTGGCTTAACCGCTGACGTGTTTCAACACAAATGTAAAACTTTGCAAATACTCCACCCACTTCGCATGTTTATGGTTCAGCTTATGCTGTTGCATAAAATACAGTACTGCAGAATTGTCTGAAAATAAAAAAAATTCATTAGCCAGTAGATAATGTCTCCAATGCTTTAGCGCTTGAACCACTGCATAAAATTCTTTGTCATAAGACATGTACTTTTGCCTACTTTCATTAAATTTCTCACTGAAATAGGCTATTGACTTGTCTTCTTGGTTGAGTACTACACCGATGGCTATTCCACTGGCATCACAATGAACTTGAAAAAGTTTGTTAAAGTCTAGTAATCTTAAAATTGGTTTTTAAGTGATCTTCCTTTTGAGCAGCTGAAAACTCTTTTTAGCCGTTTCTTTCCAATGAAAAATTTGATTTGCCTTCTTAATGGTGTCCACCATGGGTGCACATATCCCACTAAATTTTTTAATAAATTTTCGATAAAAACTAGCCAAACCATGAAAACTCCGTACCTCAAACAAACTTTTGGGAGATGGCCAGCTAACTATGGTTGCAACCTTTTCTAGATCCATTTTTAGTTCATTCTCGGAAATCACAAATCCAAAATAAATTAATTCTTTCTTGAAAAAAGAACATTTCTTCAAATTTATCAGTGATCTATTTTGCTACAATTTTTCCAAAACATACCTCACATGCCGAAAATGCTCTTCCTTCATCTTGCTAAATATAAGTATATCATCTAGATATATAATCACAAATTGACCAATGAATTCTTTCAACATATCGTTCATCAAACACATGAATGTGCTAGGGGCATTTCTCAATCCAAATGGCATAACCAGCCATTCATATAAGCCTTCATTAGTCTTGAAAGTTGCCTTCCACTCGTCACATTCTCGAATCCTAGTTTGGTGGTAGCCGCTTTTCAAGTCTATCTTTGAAAAGTATGCTGCTCCACTCAAACAATCCATCATATCATCCATCTGAGGTAAATGAAACCTGTATCTAATAGTGATCTTGTTAATTGCCCGAGAATTAGTGCACTTCTGCCACTCACCTCCTTTCTTGGGAGCTAAAACAGTCGAAACCGCACAAGGGCTTAGACTTTCCCGAATCAGTCCTTTATCCAACAACTCTAGCACCTACTTCCGGATTTCTTCATTGTCCTTTAGACTCATCCGATAAGTAGCTTTGTTTGGCAAATTGGCTCTTGGAATGAAACCAATATGGTGACTAATGCTTCACTTTGGTGGTAATTTGTCTGGTAGATTATCTACCACAATATCACTAAATTCCTGCAGCATTTCTTGTATCTCTTTAGGTAAGTCAGTGATTTTAGTATGGATCAATACTGGTTGTGGCCTTCGCACAGCCACATATTTTACCTCATCATCCTCCATCTGTCACAGAAACTCTTTTCCGCCTAACAGTAATGCTTTTGTTCCACTAGTTTCTGCAACATCCTCTTCCTTTATGGGCACTAGCGTATGCTTTATCCCATCTTTAACAAACTTGTAACAATTTGTTTCCCCATCATGGACGACTTTCCTATCATATTGCCATGGTCTGCACAGCAGAATATGGCACACGTCCATTGGCATGATATTGCAAGTCACCTTTTCTTTGTACTTGCGAATATGAAACTCTACTTCGCATTGCTCATCGACCAGTAGTTGGTGACCTTTCTGCAACCAAGACACCCTATATGGAGTTGGGTGCTTCAACTTCTTCAAACCCAATTTCCCCACCATTTCAGTAGCTACTAGATTATCAGTACTTCCACTGTCTATGTTGGGTCCCTATAATACTAGTGATTACCCCATTACTATTGTAGTTATACCCCTTATTTATATTGTTGTGCCCCTATTACCCCCATATTGTTATTTCTGTGCCCCATAGAATCCCTCTATTGTTATTTTTGTGGCTTTATATTATTATTGTTAGGTCAGCTGGATTATATTGTGACTCCTTAGACTCCTATATATAGAAAGGAGGTTTTGTCATTTGTATCATCCAAGAATTGTTCATTTATGTAATGTAAAGGAGGTTGCCCCCTCGAAGAGGCTGAATTCTAAGGCGTTGATCTTTCTTTTCTATCTTTTCTTGAGCTGGTTTCATAACATTTGGTATCAGAGCTTTGGATTCTAGGGTTTCGCTGCTCCAAACAGGTCATCGTGGCATTTTCGCTATAACTTTTTTTCTGTGACGTTTCAGAAGTCGCAAAAAAAACCCATTTGAGAAGAAATTGCGCTGAACCTTGGGTCCGAATTTCAGAGCTTTTTGCACGATATTTACGGAGATATGATCTGAGGAAGTTGGTCTTTTTGCAGACTCCTGAATTACATTCAAAACAGGTGACCTGGGGAAAATCGTCATAACTTTCTCTCTGGGGATCGGATTGAAATTTCGTAAGAAGGTAAAGAAAGAGGACAGACTGTAGTTTCTTGTGGGTGATTTTCAGATCCAAAGGTCGAAACAGTGACTCGTGGCACGTTGTACAAGTTCGCTCTACTGAACTAGTCTATAATCAAGTCACTGTGGGAGATTTCGCATAACTCTTCCTTGGAAATCCAATTTGGGTCAGACTTGTGGCATTGGAAAGAGGACACAGAGAGCTACTACAGGTCACAATTTCAGAACTAGATGATTGGAAAGTACAGAGATACATCAGAGGCAATATCGAGCTCCTACAAAGTGAAAAAAGGTGTGTAGATTTTTTTTAAATTTTTGCTTAAGCTTGGTTTGAAAATTGATTTTGAAGGAATTCAAAGGGCATAGTAGAGCATTATTATCGGTAACTGATGCCCCGAGGAAAGAAAATGCAAACACCTAGTAAGGAACCTGAAAGCTCTAGCATGACTCATGAAGAAGAGGAAGAAATGCTACATGATATATCAAAATTACAAGAACAAGTGCAACAAATGTCACGCTCACAAAAGCTAACAGATGCTAAGATAAATGGCGTGGAAGCTAAGATGAATTGCATGGAAGCTAAGATGGACAATTTGAAGATAGATTTGAACACAAATTTGAAGACAGGCATGGCAGATTTGAAGACAAATTTGACTAATTTTCTACAAGAAATACTTACTAATGGTGAAAAGGTAGTAAAGGAAACTCATGATGAGAACAAAAGAAATGTTAATCATGATTCCATAGATGCTAATGTTGGATCGAAGAATCACCATATTCCAAAAATCGATATGAGGAAGTTTGATGGCAAGGATCCCGCCACATGGATATTACAGATGGAGCAATTCTTCGATCTCAATAATGTGCAAAACACACAAAAGGTACGTATGGCAACTTTATATTTGGAACCAAATCAGTTTGTATGGTATCAATGGCTTTGTTCTCGTAAACAATTTATCACTTGGGCAATTTTTACGGAAGAATTGATAGCACATTATGAGGATACAAAAAGCAACACTTTTTTTAGCCAATTGATAAGTCTCAAACAAAAGGGTTCAATAATGGAGCACATTGAGGAGTTCCAAAAATTGAACATAAGGGTAAAAGATATTCCAGAGGAGCATAGGATTGATGTGTTCATAGGGTCTTTAAAGGATAATATCCAACATGATGTGCGCCTTTGGGAACCTGATTCATTAGAGAAGGCATTCAGGTTAGCAAGAAAAATGGAAAGCAAAATTATGGCAACTAGGAAGCATACCATTCACAACTATAAAGACGGAAGTGTTGTTGCCCATAGTCTTCCACAACCTACAAGGTTGACACCACAACAATTGGAAGAAAAAAGAGCAAAAGGGCTTTGTTACAATTGTGATAGCAAATACACAAAAGGTCATAAGTGTGCTGAGAAGAAATTATTCTACATAGATTGTGAAGAGGAAGAAGAAAAGGAGCAAGAAAGGTCAAAAGAAGAGGATATATTCCAGGAACAAAGCCTAGATGAAGAACAAATAAATCCGACCATATCTTGTAATGCATTGGCGGGAATTACCACTCCTCAAACCATCAAGATAGAAGGACAAATCAAGAAGAAAAAGGTAATAGTGTTGATTGATTCAGGAAGCACCCACAATTTTATTCATTGTAGGGTAGCAAAAGAATTGAATTGCTTCCTATATCCAGCACCAGAGTGTCAAGTGATGATTGCAAATGGAGGAACAATAAATTGTTCTGGAAAGTGCCATAATATCAAGCTATCCATGGGAGAATATGTATTGACTAGCCCAATGCTTTCCATTCCAATGGGAGGTGCTGATGTTGTACTAGGAGTCCAATGGCTACAATCCTTGGGTACAATAGCTTTTAATTTTCAAGAACTTTTCATGAAATTTTCTGTGGAAGGAAAGGAAGTTGAATTAAGGGGTATTGCAGGGAAACCAGGAAAGATAATCAGCTCTAATGGCATGACAAAGCTTCTAAAAAAGGAGCAAAGAGGTGTAATTGCACAATTATGTTCGCTAGATGTTTCCACATTGGAATCATCTATTTCTCCAGATCTCCAAAAAGTCTTGGACAATCATTCCAAGGTATTTGAGACTCCCAAAGGTCTCCCACCTATGCGTGATCATGATCATGCTATTCATCTGATTCCAGGAAGTGTTCCTCCAAACATCAGGCCGTACAGATATCCCTATGTCCAAAAAAGTGAAATTGAACGTATGGTTGCAGAAATGCTAGAGGCTGGTATAATTCAACCGAGTCAAAGTTCTTTCTCAGCTCCAGTAGTATTGGTGCACAAGAAGGATGGATCATGGCGCATGTGTCCAGATTATAGGGAGCTCAACAAGCTCACTATTAAAGATAAGTTCCCCATTCCTGTCATTGATGAATTAATGGATGAATTGCATGGATCAATTTACTTCACCAAGTTGGATCTTCGTTCGGGATATCATCAAATCAGAATGAAGATTGAAGACATTCCGAAAACTAGAACTCATGAGGGTCATTATGAATTTTTGGTCATGCCTTTTGGCCTTACCAATGCAACTTCAACTTTTCAAGGTTTGATGAATTCAATTTTCAAACCATTCCTTAGAAAATTTGTGTTAGTATTTTTTGATGATATACTAATCTACAGCAAGTCTTGGAAGGATCATGTTGAACATGTTGACAGGGTACTACAACTAGTGGAGGAGAAACAATTATATGCAAAAAGATCCAAATGTTTCTTTGGAGTCCAGGAGGTGGAATATTTGGGTCATATTGTATCTCATGAAGGAGTTAAGGTAGACCCTAGCAAAATTAAAGCCATTAAGGAATGGAAAATCCCCACATCCATAAAGCATCTGCGAGGATTTCTTGGGTTGACAGGGTATTATCGCAAGTTTGTTAAGAATTATGGGAGAATAGCAGCACCTCTAACAACATTATTGAAGAAAGATTCATTTTCATGGACTCCGGAAGCAACAAAGGCCTTTGAACATCTTAAAGAGGCAATGTGCCAAGCACCGGTCTTAGCTACACCGGACTTCACAAAAACCTTTATTGTGGAATGTGATGCTTCAGGAAATGGAATTGGTGCTGTTCTAATGCAAGATGAAAGACCCATTGCTTTTGAAAGTCGTCCAATCAAGGGAAAGTTTTTAAGCAAAGCTATTTATGAGAAGGAAATGTTGGCAATACTCCATGCACTTAAGAAATGGCGACCCTACCTAATGGGAAGACACTTCAAGGTAAAAACGGATCATGATAGCCTTAAATACTTTTTAGAACAAAGATTATCCTCTGAAGAGCAACAAAAGTGGGTCACAAAGATGTTGGGTTATGACTTTGAAATCATCTACAAAAAAGGGAAGCAAAATGTGGTGGCAGATGCACTCTCAAGAAAGGATGAGGATGTGGAAGCATTGTTGTGTGCCATTTCTATTATCCAACCAGATTGGATAAACGAAGCAAGGGAGGAATGGAAGAATGACGAAGAAGTGTGGGCACTTATTCGAAAGCTACAACAAGATTCCAGTACTTCTGATACATTTAGCTGGAAAAATGATTCGTTATGGTACAAAGATCGCTTATACCTCTGTAAGAATTCCCAGCTAAAACAAAAGATTCTTATGGAATTGCACACTTCTCCCTTAGGAGGGCACTCAGGATTTTTAAAAACTTACCACAGGGTTAAGAAGGAATTTTTTTGGGATGGCCTTAAATCAGATATTCAAAAGTTTGTGGCGGAATGTTTGGTTTGCCAACAAAATAAAGTTGAAACAATTAAGACACCGGGTCTATTACAACCTTTATCCATTCCAAGCCAACGTTGGGAGGAGGTTTCAATGGATTTTATCACAGGTTTACCCAAGTCTGAGGGAAAGAGTGTCATCATGGTGGTAGTTGACAGACTTACCAAGTATGCACACTTTTGTGCATTATCACATCCATTTAAAGCCAGTACAGTTTCTACTGCATTTATGGAAACAGTTCAAAAGCTACATGGAAACCCAAAGATTATTGTAAGTGACAGAGATCCCATTTTCACTGGAAATTTTTGGACAGAATTATTTTCTTGTCTTGGTACTCAGTTAGCTCATAGCTCATCTTATCATCCTCAATCTGATGGGCAAACTGAGATAGTAAACAAATGTTTGGAAGGATATCTTCGTTGCTTTGTATCTGATAAACAGACACAATGGGTCAAATGGTTGCCTCTGGCTGAATGGTGGTATAACACTTCCTTCCATACAGCAACAAAAATGACCCCATTTATGGCACTTTATGGGTATCAACCACCATCCATCACATCATATTTAAGAGAAAATTCTAAGGTTCAGGCAGTGGAACATCACATCGAACATCAACAACAAGTCCTCCAACTCTTAAAGGATAACCTCGTGTTGGCACAAAATAGAATGAAACAACAGGCAGATCAACATCGCAGTGAAAGAAGTTTTGATGTAGGTGATTGGGTATTCCTACGGCTACAACCATATAAGCAAATGTCCCTAAAGCAAGCTAAGAAGGATAATAAATTATCACCAAAGTATTATGGTCCGTACAAGGTGTTGCAAAAGATTGGTACTATGGCATACAAATTGGAGCTTCCTGCAGCTTCTCGATTGCACCCAGTTTTCCATGTTTCATGTTTAAAGAAGGTTATAGGCGACAAGCTCCCAGTTCAAACAATATTGCCAGAACTTGACGAGGAAGGAAAAATTATATTGGAACCGGAAGCAGTCACAGAAACAAGAACTCGACAGCTACGAAATCGATCAATTTCAGAGTATCTTATCAAGTGGAAGAACTTATCCGCTGAAGATTCCACATGGGAGGATGAGAATTTTATGCAGAAGTATCCAGAACTACTCAAGCGTTGAGGACAACACTTTTTTGAAGGAGAGGGGCATGTTGGGTCCCTATAATACTAGTGATTACCCCATTATTATTGTAGTTATACCCCTTATTTATATTGTTGTGCCCCTATTACCCCCATATTGTTATTTCTGTGCCCCATAGAATCCCTCTATTGTTATTTTTGTGGCTTTATATTATTATTGTTAGGTCGGCTGGATTATATTGTGACTCCTTAGACTCCTATATATAGAAAGGAGGTTTTGTCATTTGTATCATCCAAGATTTGTTCATTTATGTAATGTAAAGGAGGTTGCCCCCTCGAAGAGGCTGAATTCTAAGGCGTTGATCTTTCTTTTCTATCTTTTCTTGAGCTGGTTTCATAACAGTCTATGATTAATTTGCAGCATTTCCCATGCGACTTGCACACAGTCCAGAACAATGCTTTCCTCTGTGTCTGATCAACTACTTCCTTAGCTACTTTCAATAATACCTTGTTCAACACCAAGGCTTCCCCGGTTTCAAGCATATTTTCCACCTCTTGTGAGAGTGCCTCTACTTCATTGGGCTAAGAAACATATGCTCCCCTCTGTCCAATTTGTTCATTTTCAAGACATTCAAAGGACCTGTGTCCCCACTTGTGACACTTGTAACACTGATAAGCATTTCCTCTGCCTCTATCATTACCTCTTCCTCGCTCGTATGACCTTCCTCTTCTGGTGTTACCTTCCCTTTTAGTCTGTCCCAAAGTCTTCGAACTGCTACCCTCTTCATTGCTCTTAGCAGTTCTACCTCTGCTAAAGGGTTGTCCCCTACCTCTGCAGAACCACATCCTCTTCTGGAATTTTGTTTCCTGGCAACCTTTTCCTCCGCCTTCAAAGCACTCTCATAGGCTTCCTCCATGGTCTTAGGGGAAAGAATATTAATTTCGTCTAGGATCTCCATCCATAGACCATTTACAAACTTCGATGTTTTTTCAGGGGTATCTTCAACATAACCAGCTCTCAGGTTTACTTTATAAAATTCTTCAGTATATTCCTTTACAGTCATCATTCTTTGTCTCAGGTTCTGTACTTGTCTATAAAGGGAAATTTGGTAATCTTTAGGCAGAAATTTTCTCTTCATCCTAGCAATTATCCTATCCCATTTTTTAATCAATGGTTTGTTCAATCTTCTCCTTTTTGCCTGCACACTGTCCCACCACAGTGTTGTATGTCCCTTCAACTTGGTGACAACAAACCTAATCTTCTTATCTTCACTAATTTCTTCATATTCAAAATATTTATCTAGCTCACTTATCTAGTCTAACAATGCTTCTGTGGACAAAATTCCATCATAATTAGAAAGCTTCGGTCTTGGCTTGCTACTAGCCAACAAAACTGACCTCAATAGTTTAATCTCTGGTCCCTCTTCATCTGACCCATCCATCGTGGCTGCATTTTCCTCCTCACTGTCATCCCCACCTTCTGGATCTCTACACCTTCTTGCTTCCACTACTGCCAAACGTGCAGTTAAAGTCCTAATATCTTCTCATAGCCCTTCATCTGCTACTCTTCTGATGGCTCTACCTCGACCCCGTCTTCCTACCTCCATCTTTACTGAGAGAAAGGAACAAACTGCTCTGATACCAAAAATTGGTGGCAATCCCAAGGAGGGACATGTAGCAACGACCATTTAACTCTTGTCGATTTTTCGAATAAACAATAGCAGGGTTTGGTGTGAGGTTTTAATGCACTTTATGTTTTCGGCCTGCCCTTTGTACTGGCCTTGGTTTCGCAAATGTGGTCATTTCACACCTGCTGAGGGAAATTTGGAGTTCATTCTTGTATTTGCCGTGGTCTAGTTCGGCTCTGTGGGTGCATTGTGCCTTCGCTTGTTTCTTGTGGTGGTTTGTTAGTGTTGTGCCTTCGCTTGTTCCGTGTGGTGGTTTGTTAGCGTTGTGCCTTCGCTTGTTCCTTGTGGTGGTTTATTTTGCTAGTTCTTGGAGGTTTCAAGTCGACTTTCAACCTGTAAGTTGTTTCATCTCTGTTACCCGGCTCATGCT
Source organism: Pinus tabuliformis (assembly GCA_031772625.1). Taxonomy (NCBI): domain Eukaryota; kingdom Viridiplantae; phylum Streptophyta; class Pinopsida; order Pinales; family Pinaceae; genus Pinus; species Pinus tabuliformis. Next base: position 693,720,460 of record CM062812.1, on the reverse strand, counting down.
TTGTCTCTACTCTGCTCGTGATGATTTTTTTTCTTGGTGTTGGTTCTGGTGATGATCTGGCTCTGTGTAATCACAGGTTCTTTCCTTGCTACTGCGGCGGACGGCTCAGCAAACTCTACTTCAGGTAATTTCTTGTTCCAATTTCATTTCCGCATTTTGTTTTTATGTCTCTAACCCTCTGGCTCCTTGGTGAGCAGGTAAATTTCTCCTATGGTGTTCCTGTTGGGAGAAACCCTCTGGCGAGAGACTCAGTTCTTGTCCTCTGGCACGGAGTCAGGCCTTTTCCAGGTAAATTCCTGCTCCTTTCTTCATTTGTCTGCTCACTGTCCTTTTGTTTTGTTGGCCCTACTGTTTTCTTGACTGCCACCTTGTTTTGTGGTGGTGTGCAGGTCGTTCCTGGGGAACGCTGCTCCACGGCCTCGTCCTTGGGAGTCTTTGCAAGTTTGGGGAAAAACTGGGTAGGATCTCTCCGTGGTTGTATCTTTTCTTTACTTGCACTGTCCTTAGTTGGGTATAACCCTTGGGGTTTCGCTTTCTTCGTGTGTTTGTATGGTTTTGTGAGTTTTCATACCTTCGCTGTTTGACTAGTCTGGGCTTGCAAATTGTTGTTTCAGTGTTCGTGGGTTTCAGAACTCTCTACTATCTTTGGGTTATATAAATGTATAATGAACTGCTAAGTTTGGAAATGTAACGAATGCACAGGTGTTCTTGAATATTGAATGTAAATGTACCTGGTTTTTTTGTTGAGAAAAGTTGTATTATCTTTGTTGGCTTTGCCTGGTCTGGTTCCTGGTCTGAGATGCTTTTAATCACAAGATTTTGTCGATGTCATTCGAATTCTTAATCACTTATTTCACTATTTTGCTTTTAACACAATGTCCGAAACATTAATGCACAGGAAAAGAAAAATTGTCTTACTTCCTTAATGATAGGTATTAGGTTCATTTGCTTTCATAGATATTTCAAGAAAAAATGTAATTTCAAACTCTATGTCATTTTCTTCTCTCTAGATGGCAGCCTCCTCAATGAGGATCTCATTTTCCTCTTTTAATGCCTTACTAGCAGTTTCTTACAGTTGAGGAAGTGTTCCTCCTCAGTTATCTTAACAGTTTCTTTAAACATACTCTTAACTAATCCTATTTTACTTAATTTAAATAAAACAAAAATAAAACAGAATTCGAAATGTTTTTCTTTCTTTCCAGCAAAAATAAAAACCGTTTCCCAGCTATAACATTTTCAGTTAAATGCTCTTGCATCAATTATTACATGAATTTTATCTTTTTGCTTTCTTAACTCAATGCTATGCATTATTACATGAATTTTATCCTTTTAAAATATGTTTTTGTAAACACTCCCATTTTTCATACAACCAACTTTGATTCAATACATTCTTATATAAAATTTATTTTTAAAAATATTTTTATACCATTATTAAATTATAATTTTTTTAAAATAATTATTATATAATTAGTGTGGTATTAAACCCACAAAATCTTGATATTAGGGAAAACCCTTAATTTAAATATATAAATTATATCGAACAAAATTAACTTAAAAATTTTGAAATGACATGCACACACATTATCACAATGAATTTCAACCATTAAAAATGTTGACGACATCAAATTATAGAATTATACACTTCAGAGCTAAACCATTAATGCTGTGTGTGTGGAGATGGAGAGTATTGGATCTAACAGTGCTATAAAATGACTTCAAATTCAATAATGCGCATCCCCGCAATCAGAACACTATTTGCTATGTTATTTGTTTATGCGTAGTATGGGCCTGCATGGCAGTAATGGGCCTGCTATTTCTTGACACCGCAATAAACACCATGAACACGTGACATTTTGAAGGGGCTGTGCCGTCCTAATAAGATGAAATTTCCATGCACATTCCACTGGTTGGTGCTTTGGCCCCGCATGGTAATTAGGTCCACCGTCCAGGGTTCCACCTCCAAGCATCCGCACTTTCGTCTGCAACTCTTAGGTCAAGAAGCTGACCATGGTCTTTTCTTCTAAAAAAAACCTATAAAATTTAAAACCATGATCTTTTTCTTATGACAAAAACATAAATTTAATGAAAATTTTTCATAAATTATATTAATTTTAAATGGACCATAGAACCTACAATTCTGGAAATATGTTAAATATATCATAAACATAATTTATTTATGAAATTCAACATATCATAAACATAATTTATTTATGAAATTCAACTGGGAAGATGGAGAAGAAAGTTAATCATAAAAGCGTAAGTTTTATATACATTTGGTGTATCCTAATTTATTTATAAGGAATTTGCAAGTAATTATGGGTAAATAGCAATTTACCCATAACAATAAGTAAATAACAATGTTTTTAAGTTTTATTTTAAATATTTCTTGAAATGTCCACTGCTAAAAGATTTTATTTCAACTTCCAAAACAAATTGAAATTTTTTTCAACTTAGTAAAAAACACTTAAATATTTATTACAAAATTTGTAAAAGGATATTTTAAATAAGGGTAATAAGGAAAAAAATGGTATGTTTTGAGTTTTAAGTATAAATTAAGAATTCACCAGAATTTAAATTTAATATATAATATAATTTTTTTTTGAAACTTTTATGTTTAAAATGACTTAAATATAAAAAAAATTGGTTTTAGATCCATCAAAATTCTAATTTAGATTGCTAAATGAACATGGAAGTAATGTGATAAATAAGCAATTTATAAATTTAGGGGAGCCATGTTGGAATTTGAAAGGAAAAATTGAGCATGTTGTCTATTAATATGGTTTAAAATATTATTATAGGATGATTAATTATTTGATTTTCTTTAATGATTTCTTTTTATTCAAGTCCAGTGTAATGTTTGAATTTTAAATATTTGTCAATTTTAGAAAGAAAAATAAATAAATTTATAAATTCTGTTTTTTTCTAAATTTTAATTTATATATTTTTTTTAAAATATATACTTTTTATTATTAAATATCTTTAAATATTAAAAATATTAATATTAAATATTTATATATAATAAACTGCTTAATCATATTTAAAAAAAAATTATGATAACTTCATATATTTTTTAAAAAGAAATATATTTTTATTATTAAATATATTTAAATAGTAAAAATTTAAATTATATATATTGTCGTTATTTTTTGACCTAGTTATTTGACTCCCAAGTTTACTAAGGTATTCATACTCTATACTTTTTTGGATTTGAACTTTTGACTTTTTAGGAAGAAAGATATGCTCTTAACCAAAACCATTATATATATAAAAAACCATAGACCCACTCTATATATATATATATATATATATAAAACCATTTGTATCAAAATTCACTAGAATCTAGCTATACAATTTTAAAAAATTTTATTGTTTAAATTATATTTTTGAATGCATAATAAATTTAATGTCATGAAAATTTTATAAGACAGTAAAAATTATGCCGATTAAATAATTTAAATTAAAAATTTTAAAAATAACTATCCAATTTTGATTTTGATTAAGATTAACGAAACTAAAAAATTATTTTATTTATAAATTAAAATAGATTTAAAAATAGAGTATAAAACTACTGGAAGTAATAGTGGGAAATTACAACTTGTGATAGTGGAAAATTAACAACTAGTGAGGAGCCGTCAAAATTTAGAGCATATGTAAAATAGAATTACATTGGATAAGGAGGAAGGTAGTCTGTACTTTCTTCATCTTTTCCATTTTACAAAGTTTTTAAATCGAATAGGTGCGAGAATCAAATTCGAATTGCCAAAAGCAAAGGACAGGTAGTTGTTTCGAAAAAAGGAAAGTTTCATTCTTTCCGTTCATCGTTTTTATTAAAAACAATTTTCTTTCACTTAAGTTCTAAGTTTATTTTACTCATTCTCATATTTTTCCTCATCATTTGTAAAATTCTATTTGTCTCAAGGCACAAATAAAAATAAAGTTCTAAATTTTTATTAATTTATGTTTCGTTTTTAAAATCCATTTTTATTATTTGATATTTCGTTTTTAAAATCCATGACTAAATTTTTAATAATAAAATTCTTAAACTAAAAATAGCAAACGGAAGAATAAACGTCACAGTGGATTTCCTAAAGCAGTCCAGAAATATTCACTGATTTCGAGCAAAGAGCTTTCAAATTAACTGCTCCTGTTTGAAAGGAAAAAGGTACGATGGGCATAACAATTAAACAGTCCAGAAATATTCACTCATTTCGAGCAAAGAGCTTTCAAATTAACTGCCCCTCTTTGAAAGAAAAAAGGTACGATGGGCATAACAATTAAATCGACCTCATGGAAGAGTGTTACAGTTATTAAATACTCAAAAATGACCGCCGCTTGAACAAGGAAAACCAGAATAGATTAAGTACTAAATTTGGATAATTGTCGAATTCATTGTTACTTGTTTCAATATACAAATTGTTTTTGAGAATCGAAGCAAATAAATGTCGAACAGAAAAATCAATTTACGATTGCAGAAACTCTCAGAGATGGGCTCAACAGAAGCCGGTTTCCTGGATAGTATCTAGGCGAGGACTCCATGATCTGCTTTTGGAAATCAAGTACTCCCTAAATGCCATCTTCATCTCCGGATCATCGCAGCACCGCATAAACTTTTCATCCATCGAACTACACCCCTCGCCGGGGAGGTCGCAAGTCGAATCTGCGCCTCTCTTCCGCTGCGCCGCCCTGGACACCTTCTTTCTGGCGGCGGCGCGCAACCTGGCCGCCAAGGCCACTAAATTCTCGGTCGACAGGTCGGAGTCGAGGAGTGAGAGTGGCAGGAGAAAGTAGAGCTCGCCCACCTGGAGATCCTCGTCGGGCTGCAGCGGGCGGCAATTGACGGCGAAGAGATCACGCGAAGAGCACATGAAATGGCAGGGGTAGTTTTGCAGCACTCGCTTGACGCTAACCGGCGCCGGAAACTCGTCCAACTGGCCGTTGAGGTGGACGACCCTGATAGCGTCGGGACTCACCGCGTCCGTCCGCCCGTGCCGGAAGCATGAGGCCATGGATCCCATAATTGTTGTATGCAAAAACCAGTTGCAAATTAGATGAGCGGCGAATACAGGATTGTGATAATCGAACTCTGGACAAACGTAGGGTACACCAACTGCCTGATAATGAATAAATGGCGTAGATTGTGGGGGTAATTGGAGATTTATTTAGCGGCTGGATTGATGGAGAGAATGAATGCCGACCGAACTAAAGCTTGGGCGACCGCAGAATTTGTAATGGGGGGATTTTGTCGCGACTCCGGGTTGGGCATAAAGAATATGGACAAAAGAATGCTGAGTCAGCGGGATGGTGTTAAGACACGTCATACCATAGATCAGCGACGGATAAATATTACGTATTTTCCCAGAGAGTAATCCGGTCGAATACTACCAACGTGTCAAACGTCGCACATATAATATTTTAAAGACATTTATATGTTTTTTTTGTTTAAAGTAAGCGAGTTTTGAGATGAGTGGGATGATTAAGTGTGCTTATGAGATGAGTGGTATGATTAAGTTTGGCTGGACTAGTTGTAACATAATTTTGCTAATATGAATAATAAATATTAACAAAGTGTTAAATATTATATTGTTAATTAATTTAAGTTTAATAATGAATTTATTTATTTAGTTTTAATTAATTAATTAATTTATTTATTTGTGTTAGTAAATATTAATATAGATTTATTTTAAGTACAGGTTTAACATAGGTGGAGAGGGATTAAATTTTTTTATGGGAAAATTTCTTTAGATTGTAAAATACAATGTATTTTGTATTGTTTAAATTGTATTTTTGAATGCTATATAGAATAACCAGAAAAATTTATTGATATTAAAACATTTTACATAATTTATACATTGAAATTTTTTACAAAACAAATTAAAATAGTTTTTTTACTATTAATATATTTTTAAGTATATGTCAATATTAATTTGTATTAAAATATTTTATTGATAACCAACATTGAATAATTTTTTTATATAGAACATTAAAATATTTTAAAAAAATATTAAATTTAAACATATTCATTTTTGTACTTCTGATTATTTTACAACATATTCATCCTTTGTATAACATAATTTATTTTTGTTTTAACTATAAACAAACATATTTATACATTTCTTCATATTAAATTGTAAAATAAACATATTTATACATTTTTCACACTAAATTATAAAATAAACCTCCAAATTCCATAAACCTCTCCACTCAAAAAATAAATAAATCAATCAACCCAATCATATTATTCAGCATCTTCGCATTAAATTTTCTCGTTGTCTCGTATCAAATACAAATCTTGTTCTTTCTTACCCGTAAGTAACTCCAGCATCTTTTCAATTTTTGGATTTTCTCATTGACCACTCATCAAATAAGGAATCGTTTTTATTATAAATACCTTCTTATTCTTAAGATTACTAAGTTATCATATTTTCAAATTCTGGAATTTTTTTAAACTTCACATTAAATAACTATTTATTAAGTTTGGTGGCGATTTATTTTTTCTTTTAATAAATTTCAGAACAATATCTGTTATTAGGATCTCTTTTTCCATGTAAAACAAAGTTTGAGACATTGCTTTGTTCACTAATGCGGAGAGCAGGTTAGAGCCATTTCCCTATAAAGGAGAATTAGATACTTACTGGAATTCATCTTGTAAGGTTAGATCTACTTACTCAACGACGACATATGCGAGAAGCAGAGGCAACGATGGGAAGTCAAAAACAGAAGTATAGGTTTTTGGGTAAGTAAGCATCCATGAAGGATTTGAACCAGTGATTTATCGCAAGGAGTATCTTGGCAATGCACTCATTCGCCGTCAATCGAAAGTCCCATAGGCTAAAAAATCAGAAACATAGTACCATCAATCCAAAAACCAGTGAGATAAAAAAAGCAGAAACATAGTTACTAGTGACAGTTCTGTTAGGAACTTTTCCTAACTCAATTTATGAAAATGTGATGGCTCATATATCCACCTAATAGTCATATATTTCTATGCCAGCCATAAACGATTGACTTTAACGGATTTACATTAAAAGAAATTATTTTTTCGTTTTAAGTCGGGGAGACGAGATATGCTTGTACACTTGCATAAGATCTCTAGATGATTTTTACAATTTTTTTTACCAGAATTTTGCGAAATAGAACCACTGTTTTCTCCAATGCAAAGTTAAAACTTTTTACATGTTCAATGTTGTCTATAACAAAAGAATTGGCAATGTTATCACATGTGAAGTTGCAAATAATCTGTGGCAAAGACATGTCAATGTCCCTCCCTCTCATTTACAATAGTTTTTGATTCCTAAAGGCAATGACTTGCGAGGAGGGATTGTGCTTTGTCTTACAATATTGACTATGAAAATCGCTGGATTATTTTGTTCCATTTTAATAACAGGAATGTAGTATAGGAGCAGTAGAATATTGTACTTTGTATATTATCAAACAATGAAGATTTTCTATGGAGTATTCAGTATAAAATATCTTATTGATGTGCATCAACCACTGAGATATAGCTTCGCAGAGTTAGAATACACTATTTTGTGCAGGAAGCTAAGAAGGATTTTGACCTTTTTTAAATTATTTTTGCATCAACTTTATTATAATATCTTTGGATGATATGAGATATGTCTTTTTTAACTTTTTCCTTACTTGGGAACCATTTAGGATCACTATGATTTACAAGTTTTTTCTTTTGGGAACTATTGAGAAGTATAGCAAGAAAGTTTCAACTTTCTTTTAACTTGGTCAAATTGAGAAAATTTGAATTTCTATATTAGAAGATAACATAGAAGTAGTTAATTTGTGTGGCATGGCTCTTATCAATGAGTTAGTTCAGTAAATTCTATTTAAAGGGCTTGGAGTTCAGTTAAGCGTGTGTGATTGCTAAATTTAAAGGACTTGGAGTTCAGTTGCTAAATTTTAGTAATCCAGGTCATTTATTTCCAGTCGTGAGTTGTGCAATGCAACAACAATCTAACTCAATGATCATGGAGTTAACTGATCAATCAACTCAAAATAGCTAGTGCATTCAAGGAATTCGAGTTCCTCCATTGAGGTGGAGATTCCAAGGCAGTGTAACAAGAAGTTGTAAACTAGTTTGAGTGTACAGGTGTTGCATGTAGTCAGATGATTAATCCTTGGGAAATTGCACAATCAATTGAAGGAAAATTCCTAAAAAATAGGGGCTAATTCAGGAAGGAATTGACTAAGTTTGAGTCATAACTTATCATTAAGTAGAGAGAGGTTATTCACTTGCAGGTTGTGTCAAAGTCTGCAAGCAATTATAATACATTCTCTATTCATCTGATTAATGCAAAGAGGCTTGAGGGGTTTTTCCCAGTTGGGTTCCCCTATAAAAATATTGTGCATTAAATATTGTTCTAAATTGTGAATTAAATTCTGCATATTAGTAGAGTGTTGAAAAATGTAGCAAGAAATTTTCAATTTGATTTTGCCTTGATTAAATTGAGAAAAATTGAATTTCCACCTCAACAGAGAACTTGGATGATGTTAACTTATGTGACATGGCTTGTGTCACCTAGTTTACTTAGTGAATTCGAGGTGGAAAAGTTAGAGTTCAGTTTTGCATGTGTGATTGCTAATTTGTAGCAATTAAGATTAGTTATTTCAGGTTGTTTTCAGTTAAACTAGTTCCAACTTTTGGAGGAACTAGTGGAAGGTCAAGCAGTGGAACTTCAGTGAAACTCAGCGATCATCCAGTTAACTGATCAATAGCCTAAAATAGCTAGTGCATGCAGAGAATTCTAGTTACCTAGTTGAGGTGGAGATTCCAAGGCAATGTAACATCAGTTGTAGACTAATCTTGAGTGTACAGGTGTTGCATGTAGTCAAATGATCAACCTAAGGAATTGCACAATTCAATTAGAAGAATTTCCCAAATAATAGGGGCTACTTCCTCAAGGAACAACACAAGGAAATAGGAGGTCAAGCCGTGGAAAAATTTCACTAAGTCTAGGTCAGAGGCCTTTAGTGAGCAGAGAGATAGGTTTTCCACTTGCAGGGTGAGCTCAGTTGAACAAAGAAATTGTAATACATCTCTATTCATTTTATTAATGCAAGCAGGCATTAGGGTTTTTAGTAGATTTTGTTCCCCCGATAAAAATACTTGTTGCATGTGTGTTATTCCTTCTTGCATGTCTGAGATTTTTGTTCTAAATTGTGAATTAATGTCCGCAAAGAAATAGTGTAGGTTTGTGTCTTGTGATTTTGATTAAAACTTCATGAGAAGTTTCAAATCTACAACCTAATTTCTACGTGGTATCAGAGTTGGATTCACATTAGAGAAGGAAATTTGAAGTTGTTTCTCAGAGATTCAAATTTGAAGTTCAGTGTAGCAAGATTTCTTCAGAGTTGAGAAGATGGCCTTCAATGGACTAAGGCTAGAGTATGCCTTGGAAGGCACCTCTAATTTTGTTACATGGAAGGAATGAATGTCGGTAGCATTGGATGAAAATAGGTTGGTAGAATACATCAAGTCAGATGTTGCAAAACCACACACATCTGATGCCCATAACCTTGCTAAGTGGAAGAAAGATGTAGCAAAGGTACGGAGAATAATCTTGGAGGGAGTACGAGATCATATTGTCTCGAATATCCATTAAAAAATAATAATAATAATAATAATTGTTCGCAATGTGGAAAGCACTGACATAATTGTTCAAGAATAGTAGTGACCACAGGAAGCTACCGCTCAAGGCTAAACTTTGAAGTATCAAGATGCAAAAGAATGAGACAATTCTTCAGTATCTGAGCAAGTTTACACAATGTGGAGATGAACTTGGTGGGGTCATTGTTTATGTCCCTAAAGAAGACTTTGTAACCTTAGCCCTTTGGGCCTTCCCAAGAGTTGGCATAGCTATCAAGATTCAGTGAATGGGAGGGAGAAACTACTGAGTTGGGAGCGCTTATGGTCTAATTTGGTACAAGAGGAAATAAGAAGGAACACTAGAGATAAGACTTCATCCAAGGGCAACAATGAAGAAAATTTTACATTGCATGGAAATGAAAAGAAGGGAAAAGGGAAGAAATAACAATCCAAACCAAAAGTACCTCAAGTGGGCAAGAAGAAAGATCTGTCAAAAACTAAATGCTTACATTGTCATGAATTCAAGCACTATGCCACGAAGTGTCCACACAAGAAGGCAAGCAAGAAGACCTCAAGAGGAGCAACAGGTAAAACTTTGGATTCGCATTTCGAGTTTGACTTTACCCTCATTGCATGCATGGATAGCACAGTGATGGGGAGCACGTGGTACTTGGACTCAGGTGCATCGTTCCACATAACACGCAATAGATATTTTTTCACTGACATGGAGGAGAAATATTTGCAGATGCACATCGAGATGGGGGAATACAAAAGGTATAGTGTGATTGATATTGGTACACTCACCTTTCAGAGAGAGTTGGGCACCCCCTCAGGCTCAAGGATTTCATGGTCATTCCGGGCCTAAAGAAAAAATTGTCTTTGTTGCAGTTTTGGAAGACCATGTTATCATGTGGTATTCAACAAAGGTAAAGCATTCCTGAGACACATGGCCATGGGACAGGTGAAGCAAATCGGGTTCGTGTGAAGAACCTGTAAAAAGCTAGACATGGAGGATTGTGTTGCATTGAGCACAAAGGTGGAGAAGGTGCAAAGTCGTGATGTTGGTGAACTTTGGCATAAAAGACTTGGCCATTTGCATCATTGCAGAAAATAACCATAAGCCTCCCCAAAGGAGCACTTCAGCAGCAAGATGTATGCAAAGGATGTACCTTGGGGAAATACACAAAATCGACATTTCATGATCTAGACAAGAAAGCACATGTAGTCCTTGAAAGGATCCACTCTGATTTCCATGGACCTTTCTCGACAACCTCCACTACCAGGCACAAATATTTTGTAATTTTTATTGATGACTTCTCATGGAAGTGTGGGATCTTCTTCATGCAGATGAAGGATGAAACATTCTTCAAGTTATTAGAATTCAAGGCACTAGTTGAGAAAGAAATGGGCAAGAAGGCGAAGTCTCTCTGGACCGATAATGGAGGTGAGTATGTGTCGAATGAATTTAAAAATATATGTGCAAAAGAAGGCATATGAAGAGAGTTTACAACACCCCGCAACCCATAGCAGAATGAGGTGGTCGAGAGAAATACCTATAGCATTGTGGGAGCAGCGAGGGAAATGTTGCATGATCAAAGCCTACCTCTGCATTTGTTGGCCTAGGCATGTGACACAACAATCTATTCGGAGAACTAGAGTCCTCATCGAATTTTGGGAATGATTACACTATAGGAGGATTTCTTAAGGAGAAATTCAGATGTGTCACACTGCAGGATTTTTGGAGCCTCTATTCACTGCCATGTCTCTAAAGAATCTAGGGAGAATCTAGAGTCGATAGTAGAATTAGGGGTATTTGTGGGTTACATAGAAACACCCCACAACTACCATGTGTACTTTCCATCCCTTAGAGTGATAATTATGCAAAGGGATGTAAAATTTGGCAAAGATAAAGCCATGTGATGCTCTCTTGAAAGGGAGCTTCGGATTCCACAAGAAGAAGAGATTTTAGCTCCAAAGGAGGAAACTCAAGAAGTTTTGGAGTAGCCAAAAGTTGAGGAGTAGAGAGTGGAGACAACCACTCAAAAAGAACCATCCAGAGAAAGCAGGAAAAGGACCAGGGAAGATGAGATACTTGTGCAAGATGCAAGGGAGAATGTGGGTGCTCCTTCAAATGAGCACAGGCAGAGAAGGTCACTAGATCGGTACACTAGCTACATGGATCTAATGACTGAGCTTGTAGAAACTGAGCCATATTATTTTGAGGAAGTAGTAGAGAAACCTGTATGGATTGATGCAATGGTGGAAGAATACAAATTCATTGTAAAGAACAGTGTTTAGGAAGTCATCCCAAGTCCAGCAGATAAATTAATTGTGGGTTTGAGATGGGTCTTCAAGGTAAAGCATGAATAAAATAGAAGAATATAAAAGTACAAGGCCAGATTTATGGCCAAGGGGTATTCTCAAGTTGAGGGGATTGACTATGAGGAGACCTTTTCTCCTGTAGCAAGGTATTCATGAGTTAGATCAATTCTTTCTCTGGCTGCAAAGATGGGGTGGAAGATCCACCATATGGATGTGAAAACAACCTTCCTCAATGGAGTTATTGAAGAGGAGGTGTAGATAAAACAACCAGAAGGATTCAAAACTTTTGATCGAGAGTCTCATGTGTGTAGACTCAAGCGAGAATTGTGTGGTCTCAAGTAAGCACCTTGTGCTTGATACACCATGATCGATATCTATCTCACCGGTTTTGGTTTCACCAAAAGTGAAGCGGATGCAAACCTCTATCATATATTAGTAGAAGGAAAATTGTTGACTATTTTCTTATATGTTGATGACTTGATTTTAACTGGTTATGAGCAGATGATCAAATCTTGCAAGGAGGACCTTGCACGAGAGTTTGAAATGAAGGACATGGGTCTCATGCACTACTTCCTCAGATTGGAAGTATGATAAGGTGATGGGGAATTGTTTTTCTCTTAGGGAAAGTATGCCAACGAGATACTTCAAAGGTTCCACATGGACAATTGCAAATCCATGGAGATACCTCTAGTGACCAACTGGAGGAAGGAAGCTGCCACTTCAAGTGAGGAAGTGGATGCTATTGTTTACTGGCAATTAGCGGGTTCACTAATGTATCGTGTGAACACACGACAAGATATGTGCTTGCAGTCAACCAGCGGAGCCAAGCTATGGTTAGGCCAACCAAATTATTTTGGAGGGAAGCTAAGCATGTTCTATGGTACCTCAGAGGCACTACCTAGTTTGGAATATGGTACAGACGAACAATAGGAGTGAAGCTATGTGGCTTCATAGATGCAGATTGGGCGGGGAGCTCATCACACTGAAAGAGTACATCAGGTAGAATTTTCAGTGTTGGCCCTGTAGTGGTTTCTTGGTACGTCATGAAGCAAATATTTGTGGCAATCAACTTGGTAGAAGAAGAATATTTGGCTTCCAGTCAAACAACATGTGAGGTGATCTAGACGAAGAGGATAATTGTTGGATTGTTTAGTCAGATGATAGATCCAACTGTGATCTACTGTTATAATCAAGAGTTTCATCGAGCTCTTTGAAAATATTGTTTTTGACGATCAATCCAAGCATATAAATATATGGCATCACTATTTACGAGACCGTGTGCAGATGAAGATAGTGTTGTTGCAATACATTCCGAGAGAGGACCAAGATGCTGAAATTTTAACAAAGGCATTGTTAAGAGGGAAGTTTGAGTTCCACAGGTGCAGGGTAGGGGTGGTTGATAATCCCTTTCTCGCCGAGAGGGAGTGTTGAAAAATGTAACAAAAAATTCTCAATTTGATTTTTCCTTAATTAAATTGAGAAAATTTTAATTTCCACATCAAGATAACTTGGATGATGTTAACTTGTGTGACATGGCTTGTGCCACTCAGTTGACTCAGTAAATTTGAGTTGGAAGAGTTAGAGTTCAATTCTGCATATGTGATTACTAATTTGTAGCAATCAAGGTCAGTTATCTGAGGTTGTTTTAATGTAAACTAGTTCCAATTTTTGGAGGAACTAGTGGAAGGTCAATTAAGCAGTGGGACTTCTGTCAATTTTAGTGATCATCAAGTTAACTAATAAATCAACTCAAAATAGCTAGTGCATGCAGATAATTTGACTTACCCAGTTAAGGTGGAGATTCCAAGGAAGTGTAACATTAATTGTAGAATATCTTGAGTGTACAAGTGTTGTATGCATTCAGATGATAAACCTAAGGAATTGAATTCAATTAGATGAATTTCCTAAATAATAGGGGCTAATTCCTCAAGGAACAATTCAAGGAAATAGGAACTCAAGCCAAAACTAAATTTGACTAAGTCTAAGTCAAAAACCTTCAGTTAAAAGAGAGATAAAACAAAAAGTGGCTGCTTTCAAGGCTGCAAAAATACCCCAGTTAAATGGCGAACAAGAAAAGTGTTGAACACATTTCCATATTTCTGCATGGAAACAAAAAAAACGAGCATATTTTAATTTACTTATATGTTATATAAGATAGTTGCAGCGACCTACAAGTTGAAAAAAGGCGCACGATTGCAAATAACTTGTGAATCAAAGAACGTTACAAGAAAATGGTGGTCACTACTAGAAGCATCACTTCTGCAACACACAAGTTCCAATGGAATGGTGCCATTCCCATTTCTTTGCTAATGCTCCATTCTGGTTTTCATTTCAGAATTTCATTTCTAAGTTAGATATATTTAGACAACCAGATTAAAAATTGTTTTAATTTTCTTGAATTTCAGGATAGAATGTACTCTAAAGTGTAGACAATTCATTCCACAGTTACATACAAAAGACTAATATCAAAAGGCGCTACTTATGTATATAGTTGCACATATATTAACATATATAACTCATAACAAGACCGGTTAGAACTTCCTGAAAGGTTTCAATGATGCACTCGCTTCTATCAAATTTGACTTAATTTGTTAAAACTTATATCATTTAAATAATTAAAAAATTAGTGTTGCATCTCGGTCATGCTTCACTTTTGCTTCCCGCATAATCACTTTTATATAAGTATAAATATATTTAATTTATTGAGATGAAATTGGGGCTTGTAAGGATTCATCCAAAATATGGTTAAAACAAGTGCAGCATTTATCACCAAGCATGTCTCAAAAGACTTTAAGGATTCTTGTGGAAGTAATATAATAATAATCTCCAAAAGTGGAATTTAAGTTTTATTTTGTAACTTATTTTATGGGGCGACAAATCTTGTTAAGCAACCATCCAAAAGAAATTAGTGAAGCATTGTATTTCTTATTGACATACATGTTTACTCCATTAAATAAAAATTTTACTTTTGCATTTCAAAATACTTATAATATCTTTTGATGATAAGAGCCTTAAAAGTATAACTATTTTTATTCATGGTAAATGTTTAAAATATTATCAAATTTTACTGGTTTATAATACTTTTATTCAAATAATGAGAAAAACTTAATATAACTCAATTATAAAATCAAGGGTAAAGACAATTTTTTCTAGTTGCTAATCATGAATGCAGATTGATTCATTACTCTTTATCCTTATTCAAAGAAATCCACACCACTTAGAATGAATTATTAGTGATCTGTAAAGAGAATTACTAATAATTTGTAAAGAAATATGATTTTGATCATTTGGAATGGCCTATTAAAACTTTGTAAAAAGACATGCTTTTGATTATTTCAAATATCTCTTAATCTTAAACCGTTTAAAAAAAATCTTATTCAAACAATCTTTTTCTTAAAATGCTTTTCATAATAACTTTTTTCACATAATTAATAATTAAATTAAAAAATATATATTTTATTAATTTCACACATAATATGTTTTTCTGGACTTTTATTATATTCAATGATACTTTTTCAAATTTAATCCAATTTAATAGGGCTGATAAATTTTCCCCATTGAATATATCCTCTCACTCCCTCACGTCTTGCGTGGCAACATAATCTATTTGCTTTGAGATGAATTCAAGAACATTCATACGTTCATGTTGTTTAAAATGTCAAAATTCAACACTCTATAAGCTTGATGCAAATTTAATTGACAATTCGATCCATGGTGATAAACTAGTGTTGATTAAAGCATTCAAAAGGAAATACAAAAGAAATAAAATGTATCTTATCTGAAATTGAAATATTTTGTTTTTACGTTATTATAATTGTAATGATTTTTTACATTATTATAATTATAACGTCAAATTTATTTTTTAATATTTTAAAATTATAATTTATATACTATAATTATAAAAATTATATTTAAATATAATAATAATAATAATAAATTAATTTTAAAATTAAAAATTCAAACTAAATAACCTATAAAAGGTAATAAGTAAAATCTCTCTATGCAGATTAAATAGGATTAAGACATAATTATCTTTTTAAAAAATCATTGAACAAGGATCATCGATGTAAAAAGAATAATATATCGACTCTTTGAAACAATTGTTTCCAACTCAATGTGATGTATTTTTTAAAATGGAATGAATGTGAGTGTTTTATTAAAATAGAACGCTGAATTTGGTTTTCAACTATTATAATGTTTGAGAATCATCAATGTCCCTTATGGGTTTGTAATTGAGCATGGTGACTCAATCGAAACCTTCAAGCGAGAACTTTGTCATACAAAAAATTTATTCCTTTTCGAGCTAAATTTTTCCCAAAAAGCTTCCAAGATCCAAATGCATTTTATTTCCATTACTAACTATTGTGAACTTGTTTAACTTCTCCTTTTCCTTGGCAAGACGTTTTTTCTTTTATTCCCAACTTGGATTCAATCCATGTCTTTTGGTGGATTTGTGGCATTTCCCTTCTAATAGTGTTGTTTGTTGTCTTTATCACTTTGTCCATATACCCAATTAGCTCAGGAGATTGTGTTTTCATTCTTATTTCCTGTAAACTCAACGTGGGATCTAGAGTTCATGGGGGATTTTTGAACTTGTTCCTCCTCTGTTTCTAAATTTAGTGGATCCTTTTTTACTTGTGTTTCTTCTTGGTTGTCATTTTCTTCCTCTCACTATTCTTCCTTGTCTTCTTCTAAATTTTCATTTTCTTCCATATCCTAGATCTTTTCTTCCTTGTGTATAGTATAATGTTTTCTTTGAGCACCTTCCCACCATCTGGCCTCTGGCTGCTTTTCTGACCTCTATTATTCTTTAGCCTCTTGGGATAATTCTTGTTTACATGCCTTGTTTCATAACACGCGCAACATTAGAATGAAACATTTTCATAATCAAGCTTTTGAACCCATACATAATATGTTCCTGTTAGGTTGATCTCTGTAAAAACACCCCACATTACCCTCGGTGAAGTGTTACTTACAAACCCCACATCCCAGTGGTAGTTAGATAAATGGTTATATATATATATATATATATATATATATATATATACCTTTCTCCAAGTTTTCAAAACTCAAAACAGATGTCAACATTGTACTCATCTCGGCGAGACACTTCTGACAAATAAGGTTTTTCCCAATTTACACTCCTAAGTCACAAATTATAGTCCTTCAAATTTTTATTTGTTTAAAAGTGCCACCTTTCTGTGATGCCCACATGGCACATTACTATCCTACCTTGTCATCTAACCATGAGGTGCACTTTGGTGCCACATACCTCGCAATGCCTCCTATGTGAAGTTCCTCGACCAATTCCAATTACATTACATATATATAGAAATGACCTTAACGATGAGTCACCCAATGCCCCAATTATGCATTACAAACGACAGTCGACATATATTAGTGCTATCCCGGTGATGTTACTACTATAGGCATTGTCAGGACTCCAAGTCAGTGTCATCGCCTTCGGGTGAGCCAGGTGCCCAACACGGGCGCACTTAACCAAAGTGTAACGGCATGCCCATGTGCGACGGTGGAGCGATGGGAGGGGGCACTCCAAAACGTGTGATGAGCGGTTGTAATGGGCGGGCATGCCCGGGCGAGTCAACACGAAGAATAAGGAAGACTTGGTAGGCATGTTTGGCAAGTGACACGAGGAGTGCACACTTGGAGGCACAAAAGCAAGCGTCAAGGCATGTGGAAAATTTGGCTAAGTAGGGCGACTACGAAGAGTTTATAGCAGGCGGTGGGAAACAAAATGTTGGCGGGCTGATGTGATGATGGGGTGTCATGGTTGAGTTGGATGGGTCGGCTTGATAGGCTGAAGCCACTCAAGTGACATGATGAGCACCATATATATTATGGATGTGAGATGGAGGATGGACATCAACCAACAAGAAACCATCTAGTCGCTAGGTGCGAGATGTAAGTTCGGGTGAGCATATTATTATAGCATAGTGAAGAACTCGGCGGAGGAGCGAACGAGCCCGAAGAGTAGGCGAGTCTGGTGAACAAGCATAGTTTAGGTCGAGTAGTGGTGACTGTAGGGCGGGCGAACTGCAAACCTACGACAATGTGTAGCACGAAGGTCAGGTTCAATAGAGTTGGTGTAGTGAAGAGCATTGGGCACTGCGAGTGTGAATCAAAATGACGGGCATAGAACGTTGTGGATGTGCAACAAGGTCGGGTGCAACGTGTGAGTAGAACCAGTCGGGCAACTACGGTCGGTTCATGCAGCGGGTTGAGCATGCAGACCTGAAGGGCAGGCCAACCCGTGCATAAAACTGTAAAAACGGGTTGAGGCAATTTACCTCCCTATGATGTAACATTTGAAAAAATAAATTTATATATGATTTTATAAAGCATTAAATTTCTGAAATGATGTCTCTTGCATATTGTTGTGGCTGTTTAAATTTATGAAGTCCACACATAACCATTGTAAATAAATTAATCAAGTTGAATGTAGGTGTAGTCTGGAAAACATAATGGACAAAATATAAGTGTAAGTGTTTAATTAGTGCCACAAGTTACTCCAATCAAGAAAAACGTATTGGGGTCGTGATAGATGGTATCAAAGCCAGTACAATAGAAGGTTGTAGACATTGGAGATGTATGCGGGCCAAAGTTTTGGAGAAAAAGAAAAATTATTTGCATAGGGGTTTCTTGACTTGGAGATTCATGGAAGAACCGTACAAGCCTTGGTGGACACGAGTGCCACACATAATTTTATGACGATAAGGTTAGTGAAGGAAGTTGGGTTGCATATTGTTCCAACTAGTGTGGAGGTGAAGGCAGTGAAATCGAAGGCTAAAGTGTCGGGATTGGCAAACGAAGTGCCAGTATGAATTACATATTGGTAGGGTTGTTTGGACTTCACGGTGATGGAGATGAACGACTTTGACATGATATTGGGGCAGGATTTTCTAAAGGGAAACAAGGAAATTATTGTCTCCTTTTTCAATGAGATCATGTTGATTGGAGGCACACGGACATGGGATTTACCTACTCACCAATAGAGAAGGGAAGTGAAGGTGAAGCATGTTTCTGCACTAAGTATGAGCAGGGTGATGTGGGATTTAGATGTTGAGACATATGCAGCAGTCATCAGGGAGGTTGAGGATGCTGATGGAGTGGGGACACCTATTCCAACTGAGATTTCTGATGTATTGAAAAAATATGCAGATTTGATGCTCGATGAATTGTTTAAAGTACTTCCACCGAAACGTGCAGTGGACCATAACATTGAGTTAGACCCAGGGAAGGAACCTCTGACAAAAGATCCTTATAATTTATCAGGACCAGAGTTGGAGGAGTTGAAATGACAACTGAAGGATTTGGTTGATGCAAGCTTCATACGACCTTCAAGGTCCCCATATGGTGTGCCAGTATTGTTCCAGAGGAAGAAAGATGCGAATGAATTTTGGATGTGTTGTGATTACCATGCTCATAATAGGTAGACGATAAAGAACATATATCATTTTCCACTTGTTGTAGATTGCTTGACAAGATTGCGAAAGCCCGAGTGTTTTCCAAGCTAGATTTGAGGCATGGGTATTATCAAGTGCGGATAGCAAAGGGGGGTGAGAAGAAGACCACGATTATGACGAGGTATCGTAGTTTTGATTTCCTTGTCATGACTTTCGGGTTGTGCAATTCTCTTGCTATGTTTTGCACTTTGATGAATGAAGTTTCGCATCCATATTTGGATTCATTCGTAGTAGTATACTTGGATGACATCGTGATATTTAGTGATAATATGGAGGATCATAAGAAACACTTGGATTTGGTATTTGAGGCATTGAATAAGAATCAGTTTTACTTGAAGAAGTCGAAGTGTATGTTTTTTGAGACCAAGATTTCGTTCCTTTGACAAATTGTGGGTCAAGGTCACATACAGATGGAGCTGAGTAGGATAAAGGTGATTGAGGATTTGGAAAAACGGAAGAATGTCCATGATATGAGGGTGTTCTTGGGGATGACCAACTACCAGTGGAAGTTTGTAGAGGGGTACTGCAAGGTGACTGCACCATTGACAAACCTTTTGAAGAAGGATAAGTGATGGAATTAGACAGAGAAGTGTCAAGGAACAATTGAATATTTGAAGAAGATGATGGTAATAGCACCGATACTGAGGTTACTTAACTTTGAGAGACCATTTGAGGTGCACATTAATGCTTTAGATTTTGCGATAAGGGGATTACTCTTACAGGATGGGCATCGAGTGGCATATGAGAATGGGAAGTTGTAGGATAGAGAGAGACAATATCTGGTTCATGAGAAGGAGATGACTGTGATCATCCATTGTTTATAGGTATGGAGGCATTACTTGATTGGGAAGACTTTTGTTGTCAATACTAACAATGTTGCAACGAGTTACTTTTCATCCCAACCGAAGTTGTCAGTGAAGCAGGCTCGTTGGCAGGACTTCTTGGCAGAGTTGGGAGACTCAATGCAATTGTAGATGCCCTCAGCAGGAAGGGACATTTAGATGCACTTGAGGAGGGAGAGGACTGGACTAAGTGCAGTAGGAGTTGAGTACAGATGACCAATGAGATGCAGAGTAGACTTCGAGCTAGTATGGAGATCGATATTCAAGCGAAGAGCATTCTAAAGAAGGTGAAGGAGGAGAAGACTCACAAGTTTTTCCTACGAGATGGAATCTTGTTCTATGGGAACCATATTTACATATCGAAGTCATTTTGACTTAGGAGGCACCTCTTGAAGGAGTGACTCGATTCTCCATGGGCTAGCCACCTAGGGCAATGTCGTTCTTTGGCATTGTTGGAGAGAGGATAATTTTGGGAGACGATGAGGGAGGATGTAGAGGAGTATGTGCATATGTGCATCATTTGTCAGCAGGACAAATTAGATAACCAGAGACAAGGAGGGTTGTGGAGCCTTTATCGATTCTAGAGAGACCATGGATGAGTGTTTCGATGGACTTCATCACTCATTTACCACATGTGTAGGGGTATAATGGAGTTATGGTCATTGCTAATCGTTTCTCTAAGTAGGTCATCTTCATTCCAACAAAGATACCATGTAGGGCTGAGAAGACTGTTGAGATATTCTTTAAACATATTTTGAAGTATTGGGGGATGCCATTGAGTATTGTGTCTAACCGAGATCTACGATTTACAAGAATATTTTAGACCACTTTGTTCAAGTTGGTCAGGATAGAGTTGCTACAGAGTTCGAGTTACTATCCAAAAACAGATGGGCAGACTCGACGGATTAATGCACTAATAGAGGACTACTTGAGACATTATGTGATGGTTGATCAAAATAATTGGCCTAGACTCGTAGATGTGGCTCATTTTAGCTACAATATACAGAAGAGTTTCACAACCGTATATAGTCCATTTGAGTTGGTCAATGGATATGTGCCAGTTGCTTCACACATTATGCGACCGAGAGGATTTATAAGGAGTCCACATGCGAAGAGATTCTTGTCAGCATGGGAGGAGACCTTTGAGTTAGCATGGGTGCACTTGCATGATGTGACAAGGAGGATGAAGAAGTGGGAAGACAAGGATAGAAAAAATGCACACTTTGAAGTTGGGGATATGGTTTTTCTGAGGATCACCAGAGATCAGTTTCAACCACTGAAAGGGATTGCGAGATCTTTGATGAGGAAGTATGAATGGCCATTTTGGGTGAAGAAGCGAGATGGGGAAGTTTCTTATGAGTTGGAGATTTTGAACCACATGCATTTGAAACATCCTCTATTCCATATGAGTCAGCACAAGAGATGTAGACTTGATTCACATCATCCTGACATGACAACATCACCAAGAGGACTAGCCATGATTGTGGACAGGCCACAACTAATTTTGGACAAGATCTTGGATCTTTGGGCTGTAGGTGTTGAGGGTACTACGCGATGGGAATTGTTGTTCAATGGAAGAACACACTAAAGGAGAGTAGCTGGGAAACAAAGGATTCTCTGTGGAGGTGGAAGAAGGAGATTACTGAGTATAATGATGAGCTAATTTGGTCAATAGGATATCCGAGGAGAAAAATGAATCATAATGGGGGAGGATGTCAGGACCCCAAGTAGGAATCATTGCCCTCCAGTGAGTCGGGCACCTAACATGGGTGCACTTAACCGAAGTGCGGCAGTGGAGCAATGGGAAGGTGTGCCCCAAAACATGCAACGGGTGATCGTAATGAGTGGGTGTGCCATGGTTTCCTGTGTAGTGAGTGACCGGGCGGGCGTGCACCTGGGCGAGTCAACACGACGAGTGAGGAAGACTTGGCGAGCGTGTTTGGAAAGTGTGACGAGGAGTGCACACTTTGTTGGCATTATGATACAGGTGTTTTCCTTGACGACAACTCACTCAGATGGCAGTTCACAATGCAACAGGTAACAACAAAGGATTACAGATCAGACTCCAGAGATTGAACAAAGAGAGTGGTTTAAGAAGTACACATTGGTTCACTTTGTCCAAGCGGCATATACACATGGGTTAACAAAACAAAAGAAGCGTATACATATACACACACTTTCACAGAAGGAAAAGCGCATATGGGATGGAAAATCAAGGTTTTGATCCAAGGTATTGGTCCGAAGTATTTGGTCCAAGGTATTTGGTCTAAGGTATTGGTCTGAGGTATTTGGTCAGAGGTATTGGTATGAAGTATTTGGTCCAAGGTATTGTTCTTAAGTGGTTTTCATATGAGGTATTGAGAAAGGCCTAAAACTATATAAGGAGGAGAAGATCATTAGGCCAATGTGTGCAAGTATTAAATATCTTATGAAGTCTTAGATCAAATATGTAGGTTATGGACTTATGATTCTTTTCTTGATCTGAACTAAGGATGCACTTATGCGTTTGATGATGGATAATGGATCGAGATCATAAGACCTAAAATGAATTATCATTATGTGGTTTGATCATGGATAGTCTAGATTTGAATACTGACACGTGTTTCATTCTGTTAATGTTATGATCTGGGTATGACTGAAGTCTGGAATAGCTGTGAAGTTTTTTTAAGTTAGTATTTGCAGACCTGTACGTTGGTTAGCTTTGATAAAAGCATGTATACAGGCAGGTTCACCACATCGAAGTAGCATATACAGTATGAAGAATGATGTTTGAAGTTGCAGTTGGTTCTTGTGATTGATGCAGTGTTCTGGGTTTTGCATTGTTTTCTGGTGACTATGTTCTGGTGACAGTGTTTTGAATGTTCAGATTGATTTATTGTGATTTTCTTCAGTGATGATGCATTTTTAGTGATTGATTGATTTGTGGTTGATTTAGAGAGTGATGATTGAGTTTAAGTGATTGGTTGATGCAGATGTATTTGATGGTTGTATTGCAGTAGTGATTTATTTTGAGCTTCAATGTTGTGGATGGGTCCAGTATGAAAATTTGATGAAACGTGGCCTTCAGATTGTGGTGTTGTATTCCAGGAGAATCCATTCTGAAAATTTATGAAACATGGTCCTTGGAGGAAGAGTGAAGATTGGAGCCTTCTGTAGGATGGCACCTACGTACTAGTAAATGGATCGGCTAGTACAAGAGACAGGGGGTTGGAGATCCCTTCCAATAGCAGCTGGAAAATGAGTGAAGGTTGCAGCCTTTTGTAGGCTAGCACCTACGTACTAGTAAATGGATCGACTAGTACAAAAGCTAGGGGGTTGTAGCTCCCTTCCAGTAGAAGCTGGAGAATGAGAGGAGGTTATAGCCTTCTGCAGGTGTGTGCCTCTGTAATGGTATGAGTCTACATCAGTACAATATTGTAAACACAATTTTGTTATATTAAAAGAAGACAATAGTAGGTGGTTTTTGTCCTGCATTGGGTTTCCACCTTAAATCTTGGTGTTTATGTGTGATGGTTTATTCTGTTATTATTACACATGGTTACTGTTTATATGGTTAATGAAGTATTGATACATTGATTAAAGATCAACATATGATTAATTAATTGAATCATAAGTTTGCTAGATATACGTTGGTTGCTTTAAATACAATTGCGTGTACACGCGAGTTACCTTCATTGAAGTAGCGTATATAAATCTGAATATGAAATGAAAAAGTTATTGATTTGATAATATTGATTTGCCCCCCCCCCCCCCTCCCAGTATTATTTCCAACACACTTGGATGCACAAAACTGAGCGACAAGGCAAGTGGAAAATTTGGCAAAGTGTTGAGGGCGACCGTGAAGAGTTTTTAGCGTGTAGTGAGCAACATAATGTTGGCGGGCCAATGTGGTAATGGGGTGTCATGGTCGAGTTAGATGGGTTGGTTTTGTTAGGGCCTAAATATACCTTAGGCTGAGAAAGGTAGGATCTAGGGTAACATCAAACCACGCTTAACCTGGTAGCTAGCCCTACTAGGTTGAGAGAGGGCTCTCTCCTTGTTAATCTCAAAAAAGATGGCCAATGAAAGCTTGAGATGACTGATGCAATGACTGATTTTAGGCTAGGTATGTGTACAGAGGTGTTTGATTGAATTTGATGATGTTTTTTTGGCTCAAATGTGAAAGGCAGATTTGGACCCGGGAATGAGGCTCAATTTTGCATAGATCTCTATGGGGCAAGGTAGGCAAGTGATTTGGTACTTCAAATTGAGTGAGATGGAGAGGTTTTAGACAGATGAGGAGTTGAAAAGGGCATGAAAAACTTAGGGATCCTTTTCAAATAGCTGAAAACATAGATAACTAAGCAAACCCTAGGTAGAGCACTGCACTTTCAATGTATTCTACCTTTATCCTTGTTTGATTTAGTTAAGATGAAATAAAGAGAGATATGGCATACATAAAACACATGTAGACTTACAATTACAGAAGAAAACAAAATACCAAAGCAAGATGCCACATGAATCCCATAAAGTGTTGCAAACCATTGGTCTATGCCTTAGCTAAACTACTGAAATGAGTATACAATGAAGCTCCAAGCTTTCCCAAAAGTCCAACCATGCTAATGACTAAAAAATTACAAGATATAGGAAACCAACAACTCATCCTAGCCTCTAGGGGTCGAGCTCATAAGATTAGGAGCTGTTCCAACAAAATCTAAATTGAGAACTAAAAAGTAGGCAGTGGAACAGCTTGCCTATAAAAACTAGGAAACTGATTCATTCAATTGCAAATTACCTTTTGATGGATGAATCTACCTCTACGAGTGAAAATTTAGCATAATTACATCAAAATCCATCATGTCACATTAAATTACATCATGAGTTTGAAAATTAAAAGGAAAAAATTCAAACTGTTAAAAAACTAGGTGAAAAACAGAGTTTTTGACCAAAAATGAGCAAAATTCATATAATGTGTCACGCTGATTTCCCTATGCGGAGCACCTTTTTGTAGCTAATTTTGGAGGCCTTCCCGGTGTCCAAATTTTCTCCAAGTGGGCTTGTTGGAAAGGTCTACCTGTCTACTTTCCAACACAAGTGGAATTTTTGAATTTGCCTCCATTTGCCCCTCCAAAACTAAGTTCTCCAAAGACTGCTTCCTGTGTGTCAAAAAAGGGGCAGAAAGGTCATTTTTAAGGTGTTTTTGACCTTTTTGGAAGCCCAAAACCTGTCAAAATTTCTTGGCCATTTGTGAGCATGCATATTTTTTCATGAAAAATCCAAATATGTTGAGTTTTCCTCAAAAGGAGGTCTCCATCAAAAGCGAGCGCCAGGTGGCGCGGCGCATTGGGCAGAAAAGCCTGTTTTTTAAGGCAAAAATTCCAAAATTACAAAAAGTGTCCCAAATTTTTTGAAATTTGGGCTGAGTGTCCTCCATTAAGTGCTATGTTGGGCCAAGGAAGCCTCAGCCAATATCTGAAGTCTATCTTGCTCTTTTTGCCTCCTTGATGCCTTCTTCAACTTAGCCTTCAAGTTCCTGATTCTTGCTTGGCACACCATATTTCTTGACAAGTAGTGGTATGCCATGTTTCTCAACATATTTTTCTCGTTGATGGCCTTCTCCAACATCCTCTCCAAGTGGATATTTGTCCTCTCCAACCAAGATTCACGATCAACATTGATTTCTTGTTCAAGTGTCGTGAATTTGAATTTCCTCCTTTTCGCACCTTGTCGATTTTCTCGTATGTTTCGTAGCTCCATTATGGTTTGTTGATCCTCTAGCTATTTGTTTCTTTGCTCCAGATATTTGACTATCCACTTGGCTCTTTCTAGGTTGAGAGACAAATGCTGAATGTCAGCTTGTTGCTCCTGGATGATCTCTCTAAGCTTTGAGCTTTGTGAGCCCAAATCAGTGTCATCATCCTGAATAAGAATAAAATCTGTCTCCTGCCCTCCTGAAGGCCCCTCATCCTGTAATGGCCACTTGCCCTTGTCCTGTACCTACTCTGCTGATGGAGGAAGCGAGACCCCTTCCACCCCGGGTGGAGATAATACTCGCTTTGCTGCTGCAAACAACCTTCTAGTGCCCTTTTGGTAGGTGACAAACATTGGCACACTAGCAGTTTGTGTCTCATGAAGCTCCTACTGATGTGAAGGTCCACCTGTCTCATGAAAAGCTGCTGGAGGTACTTGAGGAGCGGTGAAGACCTCATGTGAAATGAAATCCTCCCATGAGATGTTCTGTAAACCAAGTTGATGCATGACCACAATCTTGATTAGTGCAAAATGATATATGTTGTTATACTGCTGCTGAGGAGTCTTCTTGTGCACTAAGGTGGTCATCTTCTCAATGTTTCGGCAAATAAAGTAGGGGAGATTCATCATTCTCACCCTAGTGAAGTGCATCAACAATCTGATATGGTAGGCATACAGGCGAGAAAACCGGCCCTCACAGCTGAAATACTTAATTATGAGTTTCATCAAGGGAGCATATGAGTCTTTCAGATATCGGAAGGGAAAAACTCTGCTGAGATGTCTCAAATAACCAGCCTTGATGTAAGGCTCATAATGTTCTCTGTCAATCTGTTGCCTCTTATTCCACTGCTCACCAACATTGGGAATGCCAGTTGCTAGAGAAATAGACTCCGGTGTCAAGTTGAATGTCTCACCTGCTAGAGTGACTTGGCCATTTTGAATATGGAGCATAAACAACCTAGTCAACTCATGATGGTACTGGACTCTATCTACCATCTCACAGAACTGATAACAGGATTGGTGTTGAAAACATGTGATAGCAAGAGGACAGACCTGCAGCTTGGCAAGTGAAGTAGGCTCCTCTCGTATATGTTTGCCACCCTTGTGAGGTCTTCTTGGTGCATGCATTTCTCTAGGAGAATCACTGTGTGTCTCCTCATCTCGGTCATAGGAAGGATCAAACTCCATGTTTGCTAATGTGTGAGTTTTCTTGATGAGTATGAAGAGATTTATGGTGTTTTTAGTTTTTTGCTACCAAGGATGAGAATGTATGAGGGACTGTGGAGGGAGAGGGTATGAGGGGTTTTGGGAATGTTATTGACAAGTTTTTTGGGAAATAGGGGGTTTAGGGAATAGTATGTAGGCTTAGGGATAGCAATTAGGGTTTAGGAATTTGTAACTAGGGTTTGGGATAGTGGGAGTTAGGGATATGGGTTTAGTGAATTTTAGGAATATGGGAATTAGGGAATGAGTGGATGAAACTGGAAAATAAATGGAGGAGTCAAAGAGTGAGGGAGTGATGGAGTGGACTTGGCAGCAAAAACACAAATGCAAACCCTAGGCAATTGTTTTTGAGCAAAAATTGCAAGGAGGTAGGGTTTGAGTTTTATCTCACTAAATCACCATAAAATTTAAGAAAAACTCATTCACTAGCAAGGGAAGAAGGCTTGACTTACTTGAACAAGTGGAAATTGAGCAAATTTGGCAGTTTGAATGAGTTTATGGGTGAAATCGGGCTTGCAGCTCTATGCGCCGCGCCACAAACCCAACGCATCGCGCCTGCTCTATGCGTCACGCCAGTGTATTTTTTGCACTGTGGAGGGTGGCCCAATGCGTCGCGCCAGCGACCCAATGTGTCGTGCCCCTGAACTTGCACAGTTTTGCTGCAATCTTGCTCTCTTTCTCCAACACGGCCTTCTCTTGCTCAATCTTTCTTCTTTGAATGCAAATGAGCTCTTTGAACATGAAAAATGATTTATATACAAGAGATTTTAATTTTTCACTCATAAAACCCACTTTTATAATGTTTGCATTGTGACTTACTTTTTAAACTCTGTTTTTGGGCAGTTTACTTCATTTTTGCCTTTGATGAACTGAATGATTTGACTTTTTGTTTGCCTTGCAGGGGATGGAGTTGCTGAAGCTTGGCAAGGTGACCAGGGTTGCCACTGAAGTTATTTACATATGAAAGAACTGAAATTACATCAAATTTATACATAAAAACATAAAATACTCTGTTTTTCCTCAAAACAGGGTTTTGAGGAAAAATCAATCACTAAGTGAGTGGTTATGGAAATTATTGTTGCTGGAACTTTATTTGACCTCCTCATGTG
Organism: Pinus tabuliformis; assembly: GCA_031772625.1. NCBI lineage: Eukaryota > Viridiplantae > Streptophyta > Pinopsida > Pinales > Pinaceae > Pinus > Pinus tabuliformis. The sequence goes on along the minus strand of CM062812.1, from coordinate 693,692,154 downwards.
CCTGTTGACTGTCACTGAGCATTTTGAGACCTTATTGACGAAAACCCTAGACCTAATAAGACCTAAAACCCTAAAAATGACTTTTACAGATTTAAAGACAAAAATTGACTGCAAATGATCTAGATGAATGAAAACAGGCCAACACATGAGGGAAAATATATAATAAGCCACTACCGTTAGATGATCCATGACCCTAATGGAATGTAGTTGATTGGGTGAGACACCTAACATGCAATGCAATAAGAGAATTTGATCACTGATCGAGGGATGAAGATACCAACACTAATAGGTTTTATAGGATGAAGCCCCTCTAGCTACGCGACTAGCACCAGATATATTATGGACATGAGATGGAGTTGGCGCAACAACGATCATTGGGTGTTGTAGGCGTACAACGACACGATGGGGGCAAAATATTGTGGACATGCAGCAAGGTCAGGTGTGACATGTGAGCAGAACCAGTCAGGTGAATGTGGTCGGGTTGCGCAGTGGGTTGATCTTGCAGACCCGATGGGTAGGCCAACCCGTGTAGAAAACTGTAAAAAGGGGTTGATGTAATTTTCCTCCATATGATGCAACGTTTGTAAACAAAAATTTACATATGACTTCATAAAGAATTAAAGTGTTGAAATGATGTCTCTTGCATATTGTTGTGGCTATTTAAAGTTATGAATTCCACACATAACTTTTGTAAAGAAATTAATGAAGTTGAATGTAGGCATAGTCTGGAAAACATAATGGAAAAATATAAATGTAAGTGTTTAGCTGGTGCCGCACGTTACTCCAATTGGGAAAAATGAATTGGGGCTATGACATGAATGGTCCCATATGCAATGGTGACCCCACTATCCAACGAGTCCACAACCATTTTGAACCCTTGTCACTCGAGGGATCACATTAATCCACCAACCAATAGGCTTTGATCCTGGCATGATGTTCGTTCATACAACACAAAACTTTTAATTAAATATCAACATCTATGATCGATGGCCCACAATGTGCTATGGAGATCGATGGTCATAAACGATAGCACTACCCCCACCCCCTCCCACCACCCCCCCCCCCCCCCAGTGACATCAACCGGGGGGAGCAAGGTTGGAATTTGGATTTCTCTTTACTCGTCTTACAATTTTTTTTGATGTTTTGGGTCTTTGTGCTTCCCATCAAGAAACGTTATAAATTAGGCATTCACTAATAAAAATTTGATTAAAAAATTACCCTTCAATAACATTATTATGTTGAACTTATCACATGTTATCATAAACATTGCCATATCTTAGATTTAATAAATACGGTTTAAATGTTATATGTTATGGCATTTTTCTAGATATATTTTCTAATTAATTTTTTCATATATATATATATATATATATATATATATATATATATATATATAGTTACAAAAATAATTGATAAATTTATAAAATTCAAATACTTCAAAAAAATTCATAACATTAAATTCATTTTAAATTATAATTAAAAATTAACAATCTTATTTAAAAAATTATATTATTAAATTTCAATGAAAGAGGACAAAACTCACAAAACACAATATAAAACCTTTAAAATATACAAATTTAAATTTAATATAATATATCAATTTTTCATAACTATACCATTAGTAATATCCCTCACTCCATTAAATAACTTCTTAAAATAAATTAAGTTCATACATTAAATCATCATAAATTAAATTAAATAACACATTTTTCCTATCCAAAAAATCACTTAGCACTCCTACTTACTACTTGTCAACTACCGAGCATATTAATGTTATACACTCTCATTCTCAATGAAAGTCCTAACTCTAAATACCATCGAGCTAAAAAATGCATGCAGAATTTAAATTTGGATTTTTTTTAATCTTCTCAAGGACGGAGTTATACTCGTTTCCTTTCTCTATTTGAAATTTATGGCTAACTTAAATATCTCTCAAGCTTCGTTTTTACTAGCTATTAAGCTAACAAGGAAGGCTGCATCGCAGCTAGTCCCTGCCTTGATTGGAAGGGGGCTTGAGCATTGAATAAGCCATACGCATATAAGCATAGACAGTAGCATAGCCAAGGGCAGCTTCAAGACTAGGTGGTGGTGAATAACTAAAAGCATAGCTAGCTGGAGCAAAGCAAGCATCAAAGTAACGAAGTAGTGGACTCAGTGAAACCAACAGTAGCAGATCCAGATGCATAAGCAAGACCAGGAGAAGTAGTAGCAAAATAAGCATAGGTAGATTGGGTTGATCAGTAGTTTAGACGGTTGATCTAGTTGTTTACCCATAAGCAAGGACAGGTGCAAATCTAGTTCCAGGACCAATTTCCGAGAGAGCTCTATAGCCTGTTTCAGAACCTCCAGTAGCAGAGTAAGATATCTATACGAGGTAGTCAATCAATCAAAAGCATGACGCCCCTATACACTAGGTTGAAAGGCTCGACGAGCGCCATCTGTCTAATGGATTGGAAAACGCGTTGGATGGCTTCAATGGGTACTTGCGTACAAAGAAAAACATGGGTCGGTCAATAGATAAGGTTGTTTACCTTAATCGAGTAAAAGAACCATTACCAGCATGGAGTCAGCATCCCTGCAAGTACAACTAATTTATAGTCAAAAGATAAAATAGAAATCGGAATGAACCCAAAATTCAGATTAATTTGTATGACCAACTCAGTTTTCTAAGTGAATGGCGTGCATACTTATGTGCAGACTTAGGCCATGCTAGGGGACTGCTTTAGGAATCCCCTTATATGATTGATGTCACGCACCATTACAGATCTAAATTTTTTTTTTTACCGCCGTATAAACATGCATATATGTTTCATTGGACCTTCGCATTGCAAACAAGTTATAAACATCATTATTGTCGAACAATATAACAAGGAATACTTTAATTTTAAAACATTCTTATGTTTAATATATACTCCTACCCACTCATACAAAAGTCGATAATGATTCACTATTCCAACATCTATCCATGCCCATGATTCGTTAACGATTATACAATGGTTGACTCATGATATGTCTCGAGTTTAACAAGCGGTTTACAATCAAGGGTATGTACATAAGTGATATGAGCGGTACTTCAATCATAAATGTTTTTATGGCAATTTCTATATATACGTGCTGGTTTATATCACTGAGGTTAGCTGAAGCCGCGAGTCCTGTCCGGCTCTGACGCTCACCCAGCTGGCCTGCTTTGCATCGTCCATTTGGCACGATGAACGGCCGGCCACCAGATTGCCATGTGCCTCCGCGTGCTCGGTGCTCCAGGAGCCATACGGTCTGACATCTCTCGAACTTACCATTTCACAGTTGTTTCCCGGTTCAACTTCTGGTGATCGAACGATGGAAACGAGCCCGCCCAAATCAAGGGCTGTCGTTGAGCCACGAGGCGGTGGGTGCTTTAAAGGTTTTTATTGTGTGGTTAACTCTTTTAGCTTGTTTCTCTTTTCATTGTTGAGCGACCTCCTGTCACTCACAGCATCGTGGCGCTCCGCCTTACTCTGAACCCCTTACCTCCACGCGGTCTGGTGCACAGCAGAATGCCTCTGCCTTCCATCACCGGGTCAGGTATTGACTTTTCTTTATTCAAGTTTCCGCTCTTCTCGTTTTCATGCTCATGTTCTACACAGGTTTTTGAGCTTCACAGCTCCGGTTATGGTTACGATTTCTTCTAGTTTTGTATACATCTTTCTTCGGCATTTTTTTTTTAAAAGATCTCTCAGTTTCTGGTTATGTTGATATTCTCAGGAGGAAGGCTCGATTGTTAAACCAGCGGCGTTGGAAAGCCTTCTCCGCTTCTCTGCCATCCCATGTCCGGGTAAGAATTTTATGTATATAATCATAGGCTCGTATGGCTTTTTCTGTGGTAATGGCTGAGCCGCTGTCCGTCTGAACAGGATGTCGGGGCCTGCTCTTGTTTCGGAGTCCCTCCGCCATATACAGGGGTTTCCTCCCTTGGGAAAATTTTACGTTTCTCTCTCATATTTTGTTGTTTGTAAATTGTCTGGTTTCCCCGCCAGCATTCAGGCGGAAACCTCCGTTAAGAGGCGCTGTATGCCCAACTTGTATTGTATAACTTGTTTTTCTTACAATGGACTGATGATCTTGAACGCGGACGAATGCTTCCGGTTGAAATAATGTTTTGTTTATATGATACTGTTTTCGGTTTAATCTTGGTTAAGGAATTGTTACTGGTTTACACGGAAATCTTTATTTGGCTCTAGTACTGTATTTCGATGTATTCTGGGCGTACTTGCCTTCTCTGTAGCTTTTACTGTGAATATAAGCTTGAATACTTATCTCTGTTCGTTTTTCCAGTGTAAATTCGCTTCTATGGTTAAATCTTTTTGTATCAACGGTTCTGGCAATAGAAGCCCCTGCTGGCTATATATATATTTAAGCACAGCTTCGGCGATTCTTTTCAGAGCCGGGGCATCTGTTAATATGTGTTACGCATGCATGGTGGTTACGGCTCTTCCTCCGTTCCTCGGTGACAGGGGTATTTCCGTCAGTTTGTTTTTCTTTCTGCATGCTTATATATATTTTGTTAAATGTTAAAGCTATATATTTGATAATGAATTATTACTTCGAAGTACATGCTCTGTTCCGCAGATGATTCGAATGGCCTGCGATTTTTCCTTGGTAAAAGGTCTGGGTAATTTCGGGTATTTATTGTTGTTCTTGGTTCGAAATATAAACCCAACACTTATGCACAGTGTTGAATTCTTTTTGTTCCATACCCATCTGGGTTACAGAGAATGGCTTACACAGTAATCTTTTCCTGTTTAATATTCTTTCTATCGCTTATGCTACAGAGATTTTGATTCGATATGTTTTCGCTTTTGTTCTTTGATTGAAAAATCCAGTCCCATCTCTGCCAGTTGCGCAGAGGCTAGATTTAAAAAAAAAATGATTAAATCGTTTCCCATTACCTTTACTTGCCTATCAAAGACCTTAAAAGAATTCCACAGGTTTAAATGAACTCTTAAATGCTTTAGCAAGCCATACCTGAACAGCAGCAAACCTTTTCGTAGCGCTTGTCAACCACCCGACCGTAGGAAGATCCTCCTCGATCTTCCACCCCCAAGCACTTCTGCAGATCTTCACTGTCTGCAAACCCTCTGGTTATGCCAGAGTCACGCTATCTGATCCTAACCAGACGTAGCGGATTCAGGAAGCCTCTCACTTCCAACACATGCTATCTGGTCACTACCAGACATAGCACATAACCACTCCACTGCCATCTGATCTTTACCAGACTTGGCATTCCCCCTTTTCCTCCTGGGGTCTCAACCGTCACATGAAGGTAGTTAGGTTTTTCTCTTGTTTCAACTACCTCAACAGCTACTAACAACAATTAATCACATACTTAAATTAAACAGTGGTAGCACAATTAATTATCATAATAATTAACAGCAATAACAACAGAGTTATTATAATTTACCAAACAGAGTTTTAGTTCACAGTTAAATTTACTGTCTTACTTAACATTATCACTTCACTAGGAGCATTACATCTCCCCCTCCTGAAGTTCAACATCGTCCCGATGTTGCTGTTCACCCAGAAACAATCCGGGATAAGCTTCTTTCATACTCTGCTCATCCTCCCAGGTGGCCTCATCTGGCCCAAAGTGCTGCCATTGCACTTTAACCTGGTTGATGACCTTTTTCCGCAGCTCGACTCTTCTCCGATCTAGTATGTTCACTGGCTCGACCAGGAACTCTCCTTCCGGTTCCACCTGAAACACATAATATTCAGATTAGTTGTTTTCTAACATTCCATTTTGGTTTATGTTTATCTTACAACATCTTCTTACCTGAATGTCCTGCCAACTTATTATGTGTCTAGGGTCATAAACATATTTCTTTAAAACGGATACATGGAAAACATTATGGACCCAGATATGGCTGGGTAGGGCTAGCTGATAAGCTACCGGCCCCACTCGTGCTAAAATCTGGAAGGGCCCACAAAAGCGAGGTGCCAATTTGGCACAAGCATTCCATTGGAGAGTACTTCTCCTTGCTCGGATTCTGACATATACATGTTCACCCACCTGATATTCTTTAAAGGTTCTTTTCCGATCTGCAAAATTTTTTTGTCTGTCCTGAGCTATTTTTAAATTAGCCCGGACTCTCTTGACCATGGCTTCCATCTCTTCCAACATTTCAGGACCCAGCATGAGTTTGTCTTCCGGTCCACCCCAACTGGATGGTGTACGGCATTTTCGGCCGTAAAGTACTTCGAATGGACTCATCCGCAAGGATGCATGATATCCATTGTTATAAGCAAACTCTACAAGGTGTAAGTACTCCTCCCATCGGGTAGGTTGTTGCATCACATATGACCTCAGCATGTCTTCCACCACCTGATTCACCCGCTCAGTCTGCCCGTCAGTTTGCGGATGATAAGCGGTGCTGAAATTCAATTGAGTCCCCAGACCTTCAAACAAGGTCTTCCAAAAAGCTGATGTGAATTTAACATCGCGATCGGATATTATAGTTTTTGGCAGCCCATGGAGTTTAAATATGTTCTGCATGAAAACATTTGCGATTTGAGCCGCACGATATGTAGATTGAACCGGTATGAAGTGAGCTGACTTACTGAGCTTGTCTACTACAACCATTATAGAGTCATTGTTCTTTTTGGACTTTGGCAACCCCGTAATAAAGTCCATGGTAATAGTCTCCCACTTCCATTCTGGTATGGGTAATGGCTGTAGTAAACCCGCAGGGTGTTGATGTTCAGCCTTAACCTGTTGACATTCTAAGCATCGCGCCAGATATTCTACCACATCCCTTTTCATGCCTGGCCAATGATACTCCTTCCGAAGCGAGGTGATTAATTTTTGATAGCCCGGATGTCCCGCATAAGGGCTTTTATGATATTCATCCAGAATCTTTTCTTTAATACCGCTCTGATTGGGTACATAAATTCTTTTCTGGTAACACAGAATTCCGGCTGCATTCAAATCGTACCCTTGTTGTATTATGTGGGTATTTAAATTCTGCACCAGCTGCTTCTTTTGTAGGTAAATTCGATCTTGTGCAGCGGCCTCTTCAATTTCTTTGTCAAGGGTGGACTGTCCTTCACTAATACCAATTTCATAAATGCAATGCACTTTTCGACTCAGTGCATCAGCTACCCTGTTCTCTTTTCCTTTCAGGTGCTTAATTTCAAAATCGAAATTTCCCAAAAAGTCCACCCACCTAGCTTGCCTAGCGTTTAAGGTTGGTTGACTAAAGTAGCTAGTCAAACTATGGTGATCGGTCATCAGCAAGAATTTTCTTCCCACCAAATAATGGCGCCACATTTTCAGCGCATGAACTACCGCGGTTAATTCCAGATCATAGGCAGAATACTTCTGCTCATGTTCCTTCAATTTTCTGGATTCGTACGCGATCACTTTCCCTTCTTGCATTAGCACCCCTCCTACGCCCTCTTTGCTTGCATCTGTGCAAACTACATACTCCTTTTCTGGGTCTGCAACACTCAGCACAGGTGCAGTGGTGAGCAGGTTTTTGAGCTGTTCAAAGCTCCGTTGACAATCTGCTGTCCACTTGAATATCTTTCCCTTCTTTTGCAAAGAGGTGATAGGGTATGCAACCCTGGAGAAGCCTTCCACAAACTGCCGGTAATATCCAGCCAGCCCCATGAAAGATCTGATATCTGTCACATCCTTGGGTATTGGCCATTCCATTATAGTTTTGATCTTTTTGGGGTCCACAGCTATACCTTCTTTTGTAATGATATGTCCCAAATACTGGATCTGTTCTTTATAAAAATCACATTTGCTAAATTTACCATATAGCTGATGCTCCCGTAGTGTCTGTAACACTATTCTGAGATGCTCCTCATGCTCTTTAATATTCCGAGAGTATATAAGTATATCATCAATAAAGATTAACACGAATTTGTCTAGGTACTGATGAAATACACTGTTCATCAAGCACATAAATGTCGCAGGTGCATTGGTCAACCCGAAAGGCAGTACCACAAACTCGTAGTGCCCATAACGAGTTCGAAAAGCTGTTTTGGCTATGTCCTCATCCTTAATTCTGATTTGATGATAGCCCGACCTCAAGTCGATCTTTGAAAAGATTGTCGCCCCCTTCACCTGATCAAATAGTTCATCAATGCGGGGTAGTGGATATTTGTTTTTGACTGTTAATTTGTTCAGCTGTCTATAATCTATGCACATACGGAGAGTTCCATCCTTTTTCCTAACAAACAACACAGGGGCTCCCCAAGGGGATACGCTGGGACGAATATACTTCTTGTCCAACAACTCTTGCAGCTGCATCTTTAACTCAGTTAATTCCGGCACACTCATCCGGTATGGTGCTCGGGATACTGGGGCTGCACCGGGTACCAATTCGATGGTGAAATCCAAATCTCTTTTGGGCGGCAGCCCTGGTATTTCTTCCGGAAATACATCTGTAAAATCTCGCACTACTGGTATACTCTCCACAGTCGCAATTTTATCTTCAGATCTAGCATACCCTACTTGTACTGCATATATTTGACATTTCTTCCGGACACTTTTAGCTAGCTGTGAGGCCGTAATTGGCCGGATCTGCACCGGTTTTTGGATACCTTGAATTTCCTTTTCTTTTCCCAGTTCATCTCGATAAGAGATTGTTTTTGTCTTGCAGTTTATTACAGACCACCGCTTTTCCAACCAATCCATTCCTATCAGCACATCATATGAACCAAGAGGGAGTACATTCAATTCTGTTATTACTGTCTGACCGGCTAACCTTAGTGGACAGTTGCTGACCTTAGCCAGCACTCGTCTTTTGGCCCCGGTGGCAAGCTGTACTAACCAGGGATTTTTAAACTTAATAGTTTGCAAACTACAGCTTTCCACGACTTTGGGACTTACATAGCTTAAAGTAGCTCCTGGGTCTACTAAAATGGAAACAGTTCGATCAAGGATCTTACCTTCAAATTCTATCATTGTTGGCTGGTAATCAGCTTGTCGATCCTCAAGTGCGGCATTTATTCTGGGTATGGACCGAGCCACGTCTCCCACTGTGGAGGCTTCGTAAATTTGGGACACCTGATCGCTTTCCTTCTAGTGAGGGCAATTTTTAATATAATGGGGTCCGCCACAACCCCAGCACTGAACCGATGGCCTAACTGAGCCCTCATTATCAACTCTAACCGGCTGTTCACTGTATTTAGATTCAGCAGGTGGCTTAAATCTGATCTGATTTCTTGATGGGTTTCTATTGCTGGCCCCTTTCGAGAATCCCTTGTGAAAATTGCTGCGAGTTCCCTTAACTCCTACAGTCATTCTGCTGCCCTTTTTATCCGCCCAACGCTTCCCAGAATTTTCTCCTTTTTGTTTGTTCTGCTGATAACATATTCTAGCCTTCCGAATTGCTTCGTCCATCGTTTTCGGATTATCAAATTCGATTCTTTCCCACATTGCCTGGGGTAGGCTGCTAACAAACCGCTGCACCTTAGCCTTTTCCTCCCGAATGTACGGTACATAGCGAAGCAGGGATGTAAATTTAGTTATGAACTCATCTATGGTCTGCTGTCCAAGCCGCAGATCATGAAATTATCGTGCTTTTTCATCATAGAAGCGTTCTGTCAGGTACTTTTCCTTGAAATATCTTTGAAAAGTCTCCCAAGTCACATCTTGCTCACTCACCCCCCACACCATCTTGACTTCTTCCCACCATAATGTAGCCTTGGCCTACAGCTGGAAGATGGCCAACTGTGCCTTAAGATGGTGATCATACTCGTACACTTGGAAATACTTGTTCATATTGATTAGCCAAGCCTCTGCAGCTTCTTCTGATTCCCCATCGAAATGGGGTGGTTTAATCTTCCGAAACTCCCCTTGTAGTTCTATCCGCGGTCTCTTTAGAGTTTGATATTCAGAAGCGTTAACAGACTTCTCTCCCCGTGCCTCTGCCCTTTCCTCTGCTTCCTCCTGTTCAGTGTGATAGCTTTGTTCATCTGATACTCGTGTCTGCTCAGGCCTAGGATGAGACCGCTGTTGATGTTGTTTATCAGATAAACTTTTCAGAATCCTCTCTTGTTCCATGTTTAGTCTTGCGTTGTCCTCACGCAAACGGGCCATTTCGTCCTTCAGCTCCTGGACTGTCCTCAATATAGTCAAATCAGTGTTGCGGCCTTCCTCTCCCAGTTGTACCCATATCTCAGGATTCCCCTGAGGGTGAGCAACGTTATCTGGTCGATCCAAATTTCCATGAGGAGCGCTACTTGTTCTCCTCATTCTGCTGTCACCTGAACAAAATTAGCTCATTCAACAGATGTAATTTTATATTTCAATATACTCCTTACTTGCTTGTTAGGATGCTACTTATGCATTGCTGTCTCTATTAAAATTAACCCGAGGTCACAGAGTTGTAACCTGGGCTCTGATACCAATTTGTCACGCACCATTACAGATCTAAATTTTTTTTTTTACCGCCGTATAAACATGCATATATGTTTCATTGGATCTTCGCATCGCAAACAAGTTATAAACATCATTATTGTCGAACAATATAACAAGGAATACTTTAATATTAAAACATTCTTATGTTTAATGTATACTCCTACCCACTCATACAAAAGTCGATAATGATTCACTATTCCAACATCTATCCATGCCCATGATTCGTTAACGATTATACAATGGTTGACTCATGATATGTCTCGAGTTTAACAAGCGGTTTACAATCAAAGGTATGTACATAAGTGATATGAGCGGTACTTCAATCATAAATGTTTTTATGGCAATTTCTATATATACGTGCTGGTTTATATCACCGAGGTTAGCTGAAGCCGCGAGTCCTGTCCGGCTCTGACGCTCACCCAGCTGGCCTGCTTTGCATCGTCCATTTGGCACGATGAACGGCCAGCCACCAGATTGCCATGTGCCTCCGCGTGCTCGGTGCTCCAGGAGCCATACGGTTTGACATCTCTCGAACTTACCATTTCACAGTTGTTTCCCGGTTCAACTTCTGGTGATCGAACGATGGAAACGAGCCTGCCCAAATCAAGGGTTGTTGTTGAGCCACGAGGCGGTGGGTGCTTTAAAGGTTTTTATTGTGTGGTTAACTCTTTTAGCTTGTTTCTCTTTTCATTGTGACCTCCTGTCACTCACAGCATCGTGGCGCTCCGCCTTACTCTGAACCCCTTACCTCCACGCGGTCTGGTGCACAGCAGAATGCCTCTGCCTTCCATCACCGGGTCAGGTATTGACTTTTCTTTATTCAAGTTTCCGCTCTTCTCGTTTTCATGCTCATGTTCTACACAGGTTTTTGAGCTTCACAGCTCCGGTTATGGTTACGATTTCTTCTAGTTTTGTATACATCTTTCTTCGACGTTTTTTTTAAAAAGATCTCTCAGTTTCTAGTTATGTTGATATTCTCAGGAGGAAGGCTCGATTGTTAAACCAGCGGCGTTGGAAAGCCTTCTCCGCTTCTCTGCCATCCCATGTCCGGGTAAGAATTTTATGTATATAATCATAGGCTCGTATGGCTTTTTCTGTGGTAATGGCTGAGCCGCTGTCCGTCTGAACAGGATGTCGGGGCCTGCTCTTGTTTCGGAGTCCCTCCGCCATATACAGGGGTTTCCTCCCTTGGGAAAATTTTACGTTTCTCTCTCATATTTTGTTGTTTGTAAATTGTCTGGTTTCCCCGCCAGCATTCAGGCGGAAACCTCCGTTAAGAGGCGTTGTATGCCCAACTTGTATTGTATAACTTGTTTTTCTTACAATGGACTGATGATCTTGAACGCGGACGAATGCTTCAGGTTGAATAATGTTTTGTTTATATGATACTGTTTTCGGTTTAATCTTGGTTAAGGAATTGTTACTGGTTTACACGGAAATCTTTATTTGGCTCTAGTACTGTATTTCGATGTATTCTGGGCGTACTTGCCTTCTCTGTAGCTTTTACTGTGAATATAAGCTTGAATACTTATCTCTGTTCGTTTTTCCAGTGTAAATTCGCTTCTATGGTTAAATCTTTTTGTATCAACGGTTCTGGCAATAGAAGCCCCTGCTGGCTATATATATATTTAAGCACAGCTTCGGCGATTCTTTTCAGAGCCGGGGCATCTGTTAATATGTGTTACGCATGCATGGTGGTTACGGCTCTTCCTCCGTTCCTCGGTGACAGGGGTATTTCCGTCAGTTTGTTTTTCTTTCTGCATGCTTATATATATTCTGTTAAATGTTAAAGCTATATATTTGATAATGAATTATTACTTCGAAGTACATGCTCTGTTCCGCAGACGATTCGAATGGCCTGCGATTTTTCCTTGGTAAAAGGTCTGGGTAATTCCGGGTATTTATTGTTGTTCTCGGTTCGAAATATAAACCCAACGCTTATGCACAGTGTTGAATTCTTTTTGTTCCATACCCATCTGGGTTACAGAGAATGGCTTACACAGTAATCTTTTCCTGTTTAATATTCTTTCTATTGCTTATGCTACAGAGATTTTGATTCGATATGTTTTCGCTTTTGTTCTTTGATTGAAAAATCCAGTCCCATCTCTGCCAGTTGCGCAGAGGCTAGATTTAAAAAAAAATGATTAAATCGTTTCCCATTACCTTTACTTGCCTATCAAAGACCTTAAAAGAATTCCACAGGTTTAAATGAACTCTTAAATGCTTTAGCAAGCCGTACCTGAACAGCAGCAAACCTTTTCGTAGCGCTTGTCAACCACCCGACCGTAGGAAGATCCTCCTCGATCTTCCACCCCCAAGCACTTCTGCAGATCTTCACTGTCTGCAAACCCTCTGGTTATGCCAGAGTCACGCTATCTGATCCTAACCAGACGTAGCGGATTCAGGAAGCCTCTCACTTCCAACACATGCTATCTGATCACTACCAGACATAGCACAAAACCCCTCCACTGCCATCTGATCTTTACCAGACTTGGCATTCCCCCTTTTCCTCCTGGGGTCTCAACTGTCACATGAAGGTAGTTAGTTTTTTCTCTTGTTTCAACTACCTCAACAGCTACTAGCAACAATTAATCACATACTTAAATTAAACAGTGGTAGCACAATTAATTATCATAATAATTAACAACAATAACAACAGAGTTATTATAATTTACCAAACAGAGTTTTAGTTCACAGTTAAATTTACTGTCTTACTTAACATTATCACTTCACTAGGAGCATTACAATTGACTATCCATTTGGGAGCCTGTATTGGAATTTCAAACAATTCCTAACACAGAACTACAATGATACTTACAACCTCAAGCTTTGGGAATCCTTTTTCGTTTGACTTTATCAACAAAACCGGGGATCTACTTCGGTCGGTTGCTTGTTTGCCATTAAGCTACCTTAGGTATCGATTTAGTTAATCATGTTCTCTTTATGGGATCAAGATTAGTGAGTTTAACAAAATGGGCAGACCTGTGCTTTCAAGAATCTGGTATAGAAATATGCTATCGCATGAAAAGCAAATGGAGGATCGAGCTCACATAATGTTTAAGAACCCGCTGCTTTAAAGAATCTGGGGCTATTCGGTATCGATAAAAACCTTCGTTTGAGCTGTCGACGTGCAGAACTCCTCAGCTTCACCCTCGTAACAATCCAGTAAATAGAGAAGTCCTATATGGCGGTGATAGTAACCAATACTAGGTTCTTCGGTACCAATACAATGTTCCAAATCATTATGCAATTGGCTCAATACAAAAACGTTGGCTCAATAAAGCATTCATTACGTTGCATTTAGTCGTTCTTTATCGTATAGCATTTTTATGGAGAGCGTAGAACAAATTTTATGGCATAACGTTTTTTAAAGGAGAGCTATCTCTGTGCTTACATATTAGAACATTGTTGGTACGTATTAGAACAATATGCAATATGGTTGACAAGTGCTGCAATCAATATGTTATATGGAACAATGTGAAACTAACACTATGGAACGACATCAAGAATGAGGACGATAGTCAATGCAAGAATGTTTCATAACCCAATAATGTTGCTTTGGAACAAATATGTCGAGAATGCATAACGCAAGAAGGAAAGAAAGTTGCATAACGCATATATCGATTTACTGATATGGAACACATATATCAATTTGCTGCCTTGGAATGCATATATCAATTTACTGTTAATGTATGGAAAACATTTATCAATTTACTAATACTATATGGAATGCTGCTTTGTCAGTATTGGATATAGTTTATATGGCACAACATTTATTATTTCAACATGTGTCATTGCTGGAAGACAAATTTCTTAACGTATGTATGCCCGTTGGTATATCAGGGCATAATTGCGATAGTATATTGTGGCTCAACTGTTGGTATATTATGGCTTAATGGGTTGATTAACATATGAATCTGGCTTAGGCTCCTCAAAACCCTAAATCAACACCAACACTATTTCAGTGAAGAGCAGTTGCATATTTGATCTTTGTGACCAATAGTTGCATATCTTCATTATTCGTGAAGTAAACAATGATAGCTGTTTTCAGTGGTACGCTGGTGGATACATGGAATTTGTCGTGCGTTAATAAAGAGCATAGCGTTAATAGAGAGTAGTGGATACATGGCATTTGTCCTGCGTTGATATTATTTGCAAGGTGTTAATAGAGAGCAGCGTATGGGGAGCATCAACTGCAATATTAACTACAATATTGGAGAGAAATGGAAAAAGATGTTAAAGAGAGTACTTCACTTTTACTCTATGCAGACAGTAAAAATCCAGGTATAAGTGATGCTTGTTGCAACATAAAAATCAAACTTAAATTAATTATTAAAATCAACTAAGAGGGTAGGCCTGTTTAAAGACAATAAACTAACACGAAAGAGGTTTTCTTAAAAACCCCAAGTTTATCGAATTATCTTCCCCGTGATTATGCACTGTGAACAAGATTAGTGGCTCTTGCATAATAGATCTGTCACGTGTGGCGTTCGTGAAAACTGAAATCAATGCCAAGATATATTAATAAAATATTATAAGACTCTTTTAAAATTATAATTTAAAAATACGGGTGTCCTAATGGAACAAAAGGACCGTGGCCATCATTCCTAAGACCCTCCCTGCATGTGTTACACCTGTTTTGCATAATCTTGGATAGTTCGACTGATGGAACAAAAAGACCAACCGTGGCCACCTTTCTAAGACCCCCCAGCCTGCATGCATTACAGCATAATCTTCGATAGTTTGAATAGCATAATAAAATAAAATAAACCGCCCCCCAAAAATTATGCCTCTTGCTCAAGAGAGAAGGATAAGCTGAGTTCTGTCCATGAAATTCTTTGTTTCACCTCCTTTAGAAAACTGTCAAAGAAACTCTATTATTTTTTTCAAAGAGAAATGTTTTTGAGTGTGTGTTGTTTCATTCTCAGTCGGTCCATGTGCATGCAAGAGACACGTGCCTGAACATTGAGAAGGCTGCTGTCCATCACCTGTTATAGAGAGGCAGGCTACCATGACTGATCACATGTTACAAAGAGGCAGGCTGCCATAACTGGTAGAGAAAAATAATAACAGCATGCAGCATTCTGCTCAGACAATTAAGAAAACAGCAGAAATTGGACAAGTTTCGCAGTCGCAGTCATCAGGGGGAACATCAATTCAATGTTGCAGTCATCCGCAGGAAGCGCAAGCCCCTTGCTTGGTGCTTTCTTGCCTACCTTACTCTATGGCTTCTTTCATCCCGGATCAGAACCACTCGTAATTCTGTGCTTGCTTTCTTGCCTACTTCACTACTTGCTGAATGCAGCATCAACACATCGAACTGCTGTTCAACTCAGCAGGTCAATGCTGCACTCAATGATGAGCATTTACCTCAACACGGAATTTTTGAATAAATAATACAAACAATGCGCTGCAAGATATGGGTAGCTGCCGAGAGGCACACCTATAATAGAAGATATTTCTAAGCCTCGAATTCATGAATGCAATAGTAGCTTAGCTTGGTTTAGAAATCGATTAGTTGGAATGGAGTTGTCTAATGAGGTCACTTTATGGCTTCCTGAAATTCGTCAAGAATGGGAAAATGGATTCAGCAGATCAAAAACTCCGGAGTAAGTAAAATCTCGAGATTCGATAATGATATAACTTACCTTTAAAATTTTTTTTACTAAATTTTCTCAATTTCTATTATTTTGCTAACGAAATTGTAACCGGTTTAGTTCAAGGTCGATTAAGTAGATTTCTGGGCAGCTAAAATGAAATAAGTCACAGTTATTACAAGCTATGGAAGAAGGCAAAGTAATAAGCACCGACGACGCGTGGGTGAATCTTTCTTTCCGTATGGACTACTGACAACTATAAGTGCTTAGCTTTCAGTCTGATAGTAGTATGCCTTATTCCTCCTTCTGCATTCGCTCATAAGAGTCCTTGCTAGCTGCAAGAAGTTACCCTCATACGATATAAGAATAAGGTTATTAGATGAAGGATGGAAGACCAATCTGGCAACTGGGATGAGAGAAAGAATACGAATAAGTGACTCGCTTGAGTAAGACAAGCATACCTCGTATGGGCTCGAGTACGAGCTGACGTCTTTGCAGAGTAGGGCGCAACTACGGAATAGGAATCCCATTTCCATAAAGAAGGAGCGGTGACTCAAACTTCTTGGTCGTGAAAGAGAAGGGAAAACCTTTCACTGATCTACTTGGCCGGAGTTCCCATAGCAGCCATTCTTTCGGCAAGCCCTCGTCAAGCTCTTGTTAAGCTTCTTCAAGCCGAGCACGGCGCGCAAGAGAAGGGGCACTAGTTGAAGAAAACCGCCATGGAACGGATTCTTTCTAACCTGCTGAACTTTCTCAATTGACCTAGATGAAGCCTTGAATTCAGTCAGTTCAGGTGAAAAGAACTTCCCCCTGTGCCAAAGATATCCCAGAAGTTCGAGCATCATCAGATTGGACAGCGCAGATTGCACACTGTAAGTTTGTGTAATTTCACCCATCCATATATATTTTTTTTGGAAATAGATTTTCCCCTTACTGCTTACCAATCTATACCTATCATCGTAGAAAATATGCACGTTAAAGGGACTGAACCATGGAAGAAATAAGTTTGCTGCAAGTTAAGGCTGTAGAAAAATAATGGGAAAATGTAAATATACAGGTTTAAAAAACTATTTATCTCACCTTGTTCATTGTATCTCACCACAGAAACATAGCTGTTGCAGAGAGCATTAGAGGTTCTGGGAACGGTCTGCCTTGGAGCAATCCAAAACCAGTAGCGAAGAGGCTTTCCTGACCAAATGGAACAGGGAGTATGATAACATGGATTCTTAAGGCAGCTAAGATAGCACCAGTGGAAGCATATGTAATTTGGCTTAATGCAACAGCTGCAGTGCATGCAGCCTGCATGCTGAACACGTGCCGCCTGCGAATATGCCAAACAAACCTGAACAGTTCCTGCGAATATGCCAAACCTTTTCTGCAGTTGCACATAATCCATCCAAACTCCATCCAAACTAATGTTAAGTAATCTTAACATTAATATATGAAATCATATGAAATCGCTCTGACGGTCACGAGTAATAAACCCGGCAAATGAAGATAACCTATGCTCCGGCCTCTCCCGCCTCGGGAAGAGGCCAAATAAGATGACAATCCAGAGTACCTTGGTCATCCTGGGACGGAGGGCACACAACGTTCTAAAACTTTGATCTAACCAAGGCATTCGGCGAAACAATACTTCGAATTAATGTTAAATCAAACCAAACTGATTCCTATAGTCCCTGGCCATTGCCAGATGGCAGGGACTAATAAGATACTTTGTGATAAACCACCAAAGAACCAACCATTCCGGCGGGCTGCGGGCGAAATCGCTCTTCTATTCCTTATATAACGCATCAACGTAGTTGGGAATGGTTTGTTGAATTACCAACCCTAAGCTTAGTGGGTCAGAACTTCAATGAAAAAATATACACCACCTAACTCTTAAAAAATATTTGGCTTGATCTAAAAAATTATTATTAATTAACTCCAGGTTTATTAGGCCGATAGGCCTTTCTTTTGAATCAGTTCTACTCGTAATTTTGTCTACCTTTTTCATGTGCAAATGACATGTGTAAACATTTATGCAACTGACATGTGTACACATTTATGACCACATATATGGCTCACATCTGTATGTTCACATTTATATTTGTTAGTTCGTTATGCTATCATCGCCAGTATGTTTCTTCGTTTCGTAATTATTGTCATAGTCATAGTTCTATAACTCAGCAAAAATGTGTAAACAACACATACTGGGTAATGTTCCATGCCCTGGAGTCGAGCGAAGGAGGTCAAGCATAATGGTTCCCTGAATCCTCAAAACCCTACTTAACATCGAAACCCAATGATCAAGAAAGAAACCTGACTGTTATCTTGTGATTGGTTTCGTTAATGCCCTCCCTACTTTCATTTCACGCAGATCCCGAATTAAATTTAATCCAATCCATCCATAATTGCAGACGAAGGTATTGGTCAAGAAATATCTCATTAACAAATACGGTTGGAAACAACATCATCAGATGGAATTCCATAGATTTGACGAAAAAATCCACATCGTCTTCTGGGTTTTGTTTTCACATGAAGAAAACTGAGTTTTGATGTGGTTATTTGGGTCAAATCTATGGGGTTTCCATCAACTGATCCTGTTAATGTCCAATTCTATAAACAAGGTTTTGGTTCGCATGTTAAACAACTATGGTGATAATCTCAAGGATTCAATCTTCTGGAGACATGGTTTATTTGCAAGGTATTTGTGAGGCTAGATGCAAATCTTGAATGAATTTGATAGAATAAACAGATTACCCAATCATGTGGCTTTTTAACTGAAGAAATAATTTTTCAAGGTTGTAACCTACTACACTTTCTTGTAATACTCTCATTTTGGGAAAGGCATATTCGCTTCATTCAGATAAGGCAAGCACCATTCCAAACTATCAGCAGTGGAGATGAGTGGTTCAGCTTACAACAGTTCTCTAGATCCTTCAACATTAAAAGAGTCTAAAAGGGGTATTTGTAATATCAAAGTCACACTGTTATAACATTTTCAAGGAGCATAAGTAGAGATGGAAGCAATTCTTCAAGATGCTACTACTGTAAGCCTGAGTCTGAAGGCACAGAAAAGGAAACAAAAAACCCTGAGATAACTCCTGCCAAACTGAGAGGCCTACCTCTGCCCTCAACCCTCCTCTTGTGTGGACAATTTCACCAGAGAGACCTCAAGCAAAAGAAGAAGAATCACAAAGAAAAGCCTAGCATATTTTTTTTTCAAGCTCTCCACCCCTAACTGAAATGCCCACTATTCCGCCCGCCTGTAACTCTGAACTTTGTGTATCCTCTGGCTCTCCTTTCTTCACTCTCTGCACTACAAAATTCCTCCGTACAGTTAGAAATTGAAGCTAACTGCTTTTATTCATCTAATTATTATTAGGAGTTGGAGGTGAACTATTTTCCCCTTTTCTATCTTTAGGGTGAATACTGATTTTGTTCTTCATGTAGGGCCCCCCTTTATGATGAAGACTGATTAACTTAATTTTTTATGTTTTACAATGTCTCTGTTCATGCTAGCATTCTTGGTAAAAGGATTTGCTCATAGATATTTTCTGGAAGGGTCCACGCCAACGTTTAATACTAGGTACATATTTATAGACCTCTTAACTATTTTGAGGATGCGATAATTAAAACATTTGGCAAATGTACAAATGATTATGTGAAAGGGTGGAGAAATGAGAGAGAGGAGACTGGCAGAGGAACTTTTTGATGGAAATAGGAGAATATGGCATGGAATTGGTAGTTGGTTGGTTGTGGGCTTAGACTCCATATCATCGATTTTTCTCCACCCAAAGAATGATATTTTCATTTTCAGCTCTTTTGTGGCAACTATTTCTTTGGCTTCCCTCAGACTTGCATCGGTACAAGGCACTTACATTATTTATTTGGTACATCGTTTCACGATTGACACGATAATTTAGAGCTATTTTATTTTTCCTGAAATATAATGTTATTGTGTAGATGGTACTTTTAATCTTGAGGCTCCACATTCATCTATGTAGATATTTCTCGTGTCTATGGCTGCCCATGCTCCTATGTTGTCATTATTTTCATAAATAGAATATTCAAGTTCTGCTTAGCATGCTAATTAATTTAATATATAAATATTGATACTCTATTTGCAAAGAATGATTTTAGGAATTCAACCTGTTCTAAAAGTGAGTTAGGTGTTGTCATTTATGAAAAAAAAATCTAGATAGATTTTTTAGAGCAATAAATGAGAGTAAATTTCATGACAAGTCAAATTCTTCATATTATAAAACTAAAGTTTGAAATTATAATCACACGAAAATTAAGTTGAATTGATTAACTAACATATAACCTATAAACATTTGTTTTATAAGTTCAACGTGCTAAATTACTAAGAACTTTCTCTAATTCAAAACTCAAATATTTATTTCTGTAACTCTGGTCATAGTCTTGGTTGTAATAGGAAACTATATATTTAGAGATTGGTAACGTGAATATTTAACCCATCAAATCCATAGAAGCTCATATGGTGCAAATCAAAACAATATTAATCTAAACGTAGAAACTTCAGATTAGATCAACGTTAATGATAAAACCCTTTGAAAAATAGAAATGAATTAAGGCTATACCAAAACACTCATAAATTTGAGAACACATGCATTTTTTTTTTAACTTTGGAAAAGATTAAGGTGTTTACTTTACATAATAATACATGTCATGAAGTCAATTTGTGTATTCTTTAGTGGCACATGGAGATTATATTTGGATCACCTGAGTAAGTACAAGGTCTACTCCATGCTTTGGAAAGAAAGATTGAGGAAAATTGTAAACATGGTTAGCATGATGCTCAAGTTTCATTTTATATATATATATATATATACTTATACTTAAATTCACATTATTTATGTTCTTGTTTGGGAGAGATTCATATATGGGGAGAGAGACAAAGAGTGTGAGTGATGTGGAGATATGAAGTGGCAAGAGAGAGGAGTAGATGCAAGAGAGAAAGTTGTGGGGAAGGGAAGGATAGTGATGCAGGAGCATCCTGCTTCAGAAAATCGTTGTATATTGGGTTGATTAGGGGTGCGATGTTTTAATTTATTTGTATATTTTTTAATAAATTGAGTGGAAAATTTGTGTGTGAGGTTTTAATTGTAAATATTCTTAATTATGAGAGAATACCGAAACGTTGGGTTCACAAAACTCTATAACAGGTCATTCCTCCTCTATCTAAAACTATCCTCACCTATATGGATTCATTATTTAACAACTTGTAACTAGTCTTCACTTGTAGTTGTCACCTTCGAGCCATATTCCAGAGGCTGAGAAGGTTTTCTCATGGGATTGAATACCAATTTTTGGTTGAATTTGGGATTCTAGAGGCTCTCCCATCTCCACCCTCCAACTAGTTAACAATCGATGTGATGCATAGGGAGACCAAAGGCCTACTGCCTCCACCCTATAGTTGTTCCACAAACAATAAACTCCAAGGGATTCAAAGGCTTCACCTCCACCCTTAAAACATATAACATAATGATTCCACCCACTGAAGGGAGTCTAGAACCCACTGCCAAAATGAGATGAAACAAGTAAAGGAGGACTCTATAATTTCCCTTACTAGGAATCCAATGGTTAAATTTATACGCTAGGTTGTCAAGAGACTCTATAAAATACCATCTCCACCCTCCAGCCCCCAAGGCATCCTGAGATTTACCCTCACCTGGAGAAAATTCCTCTCCTACTCATGTTTCTCAACCAAAATATTAGTAAATTCTTTGAGAGTTGTAACATGAATAGAACCTCTCTATGTTGTTGTAGATGTCTTCAAATGTTTCCATACTGAACTAGGCACACGCTTCTCTTCTTTTTTTTCAGTGTTGTTTCCTCTATTGCTCAAAAAAATGTGTTGTTTCTTGTCAAGCTTGCTCATGGGGGTGCTATTTTTCTTCTTTTTCCAGTGGTGTTTTTCTCTCTGAACCCCAGTATGTTTTCTATGGTTTCATGCATTCATATTGATCTCCTAAGCGTGCTCTCTTCCATAATTTTTTTTTCTCCTCTTTGTAATCGGTGTGCTTTTTGTTCTTAGAATCATTTTTTTTTCTCCACTTCCTCCTTGAGACAACGTTCTCCTATAGTTGTTGACCTCGTCATTTTTCCACCTGTTTGTGCAACCGATAACTCCATTATTTTGTGTCCTTTCCCTGCTTGTTAATTCCTCCAAGGTAAGCATGGTATGCATACTTCTGTTTCAACCTCATAAATTTAGAGAAGCACCAGACCATTAAAGCTCACCAACCAATCTTCAATGGCTGTCAACACAATTCATTTTTTTCGTGTAGCAGGTAAACCTAAATATCCCAAGCAAGTAACTATCCTCAGTCCCTAGAATTCGTGTCCCTTACTTAGCCCATTTCTTTTTTTAATTTAAAAAATAAAAATACACGTAATGTTTACATTGAATTCATAAATAAAATATAACCGGGGGTGTCACAATCTCAACAAGAAAACCCTAGTTAAAATCTATCTCCACACATATTTAAGCATAAGAAGTTTTAGAGAAATGATCAGGTCCTCGAATGCAACCGTAATATTTGTTGATTGCATTTTCAATAGCATCAAACATAGAGAAATTCCAAAGATCCATGGGAAGGTTTTAAATCCTTACCCATACTAGAGCCAAGGAGATTGCCATCATAACTATGTCAAAAGAAGGGGATTAGTGCTCCATGAATCGACCAACACTACTTTAGACTAGGTATTGGAATCCTAGATGATCTTCTTATCCTCATGGTTAGCAAAGAGAACATGAAAAAAACCCCAAGCTAGAGGGAAAATATTCAGATCTTGAGACAAGAAGGGTTTCCATGTATAAAAAATCCACTTATGAAGATTAGTCAACCGTGGACAAAATCCATTAAATCTATAGAAAAAACCAAGTTTTGAAAAATATTTCGCAGTGCTGACAGTTTCATCCCCCATAGGGATATTGAAAGCAGGAGCTTCATGGACAGTCAAAACAACAATTCTTCAAGGACAGTCAAAACAACAATTCTGGATTTTAGCATGGCATTATAAGAAACCTAGACTTGATCTCCCTGAGAAGAAAGACTTGTAGAACAAGCTGCCATTTCTTCAAGATACACTAACTTCTCCACTGGACATGGGCATGCACCATTATGGACTGCAAAATCTTGTTACAAGGTGAGAGGGCCACACAAAAAGATCAACTAGATCAAAACCCTAATAGTAATCACGAGGTCTCTTGCTAAGAGATTTGCTTTCTTAACTCAATGCTATGCATTATTACATGAATTTTATCCTTTTAAAATGTATTTTGTAAACACTCCCATTTTTCATACAATCAACTTCAATTCAATACATTCTTATATAAAATTTATTTTTAAAAATATGTTTATACATTATTGAATTGTAATTTTTTTAAAAATAACTATTATTATATAATTAGTGTGATATTAAACACAGAAAATCTTGATATTAGGAAAACCCTTAATTCAAATATATAAACTATATCGAACAAAATTAACTTAAAAATTTGAAATGACATGCACACACATTATCGCAATGAATTCCAACCATTAAAAATGTTGACGACATCAAATTATAGAATTATACACTGCAGTTAAGGATGTGTGCGTGGAGATGGAGAGTATTGGATCTAACAGTGCTATAAGATGACTTCAAATTCAATCAGGCGCATCCCCGCAATCAGAACAGTATTTGCTATGTTATTTGTTTATGCGTAGTATGGGCCTGCAGGGCAGTAATGGGCCTGCTATTTCTTGACACCGCTATAAACACCATGAACACGTGACATTTGAAGGGGCTGTGCCTTCCTAATAAGATGAAATTTCCATGCACATTCCACTGGTTCGTGCTTTGGTCCCGCATGGTAATTAGGTCCACCGTCCAGGGTTCCACCTCCAAGCTTCCGGACTTTCGTCTGCAACTCTTAGGTCAACAAGCTGACCATGACTGACACTCCATCAAGGTAGACTCGGAATAATAAGACGCAGGACATGTAAGCACAGTATTGGTCACGTGCTGTAAAGCGACGTGTCTGTAACAGCAAATCACGCATTTCTTGTGCATTCCTTTCAACTGACAAGATGCATTACTTATATGTAAAATTATTGGCAGAGATTTCAATGCTTTTAGGTGGTACTCACAATTCATACCCGTCCAACAACGATACAACGGATTGCTGTAAATGTTATTGCTCACTGTGCATCAGCATCATTTTAAAAAGGGTGACAGCATTTTAAAAATGGTGACGGCAGGTGCTGTCCATTACCGTAACAAATTTTTGAAAAATGTACTAGTTTTTATATATATTATTTTTTTTTGCATGCTAGGTAATTTATTATAATTCAATTTTCAAACCAATAATGAGAACAAATATTTATGGTTGCTATTTGCCAGCCCAGGTTGACTCATCACCCTTATTCAAGGAAAAACGAATAACCCGCGACTCATTACTCAAGGAAAATCCCATCACCTGGAATAACCCGCTGATAGTCCGTAACGTGGCAGACTTTCACTCCTGCCAGATGCCTCTTGGTCTTGGGCCATTATCCTGTTTCCTATAGCCAAACAAAAACAGCTTAAAGCATACTTTAAGCCCAATCCATATTAACACAAAACCATTGTTTTTTCTTCGGAAAGAAAAACATAAAAATTTAATGGAAATCATTCATAAATTATATTAATTTTAAATGGACCATAGAACCTACAATTTTGCAGAGATTTTAAACGTATCATAAACATAATTTATTTATGAAATTCAATTGGGAAGATGGAGAAGAAAGTTAACTATAAAAGGGAAGCTTTATATAGATTTAGTATATTCTTATTTATTATAAGGAATTTGCAAGTAATTATTGATAAATAGTAATTTTTATAACAATGTTTTTAGGTTTCATTTCAAATATATCTTGAAATGTGTACTATTAAAAGATTTTATTTCTGCTTTTAAAAAAATTGAAATTTTTTCAACTTAGTAAAAAACAATTAAATATTTATTACAAAATTCAAAAAAAAAATTTAAATAAGAGTGATAAGGGAAAAAATATATATTTTCAGTTTTTAAGTATAAATTAATAATTGACCAGAATTGAAATTTAATATATTATATAATTTTGTTTTTGAAATTTTATTTTTAAAGTGACTTAAATATAAAAAATGGTTTTAGATCAATAGAAACTCTAATTTAGATTGCTACATGAACATGGAAGTAATGTGAAAAATAAGTAATTTTTAAATTTAGAGGGAGCAATGTTGGAATTGGAAAGGAAAAATCTTCATTATAGGGCATTTTGTTTATTAATATGGTTTAAAATTCTATTATAGGATGATTAATTACTTGATTCTCGTTCAAAAATAAAAAAGAAAAAAAATTAAATATTTTTTTTAATTATTTAAGTTTAGTTTAATGTTTGAATTTTAAATATTTGTCAATTTTAGAAAGAAAAAATAAATAAATTTATAAATTCGATTTTTTCTCAATTTTAATTTATATTTTTTTTGAAAACATTTATTTTTTATTATTAAATATATTTAAATATTAAAAATCTTAATATTAAATATCTATATATAATAAACTGACTAATCATATTTAAAAAAATTACGAAACTCTATAGATTTTTTAAAAAGATATATTTTTTATTATTAAATATATTTAAATAGTAAAATTTTTAATTTTATATATATATATTTTTGTTGTTATTCTACACTTTTTTAGATTTGAATTTTTGATTTCTGAGGAGACACATGTTCTTAACCATTAGGCCCACTCTATCTATATATATAACCTTCTGTACCAAGCATTCATACTCTACATTTGTTTGGATTTGAACTTTTGACTTTTTAGGAGGAAATACATGCTCTTAACCATTAGACCCACTCTCTCTCTCTATATATATAACCATTTGTACCAGAATTCAGTATAATCTACCTATACAATTTTAGTAAATTTTATTGTTTAAAATATATTGTTGAATGCATAGTAGATTTAATATCATGAAAAATTTATGGGATACTCAAAATGATGCAGATTAAACAATTTAAACTAAAATTTTTAAAATTAGTTATCCAATTTTAATTAAAATTAACAAGGCTAAAACAATCATTTCATTTATAAATTAAAATATATTTAATTTTTTTTATAAAACTGGGAAATTAACAACTTGTGATAGTGGGAAAAACTTTTGAGAAGCCGTCAAACATTAGAGCATATGTAGAATAGAATTACAATAATGAGGAAGGTAGTCTGTATTTTTTTTCATCTTTTCCATTTTACAAGTTTTTAAATCGCCAAAAGCAAAGGACAGGTAGTTGTTTCAACAAAGGAAAGTTTCATTTTTTCCATTCATCGTTTTTATTAAAAACAATTTTCGTTCACTTAAGTTCTAAGTTTATTTTACTCATTCTCATATTTTTTTTCAAAGTTTATTTTACTCATTCTCATATTTTTTTTCAAAGTTTATTTTACTCATTCTCATATTTTTCCTCATCATTTGTAAAATTCTATTGGTTTCAAAGCACAAATAAAAATAAACTTCTAAATTTTTATTATTTTATATTTCGTTTTTAAAATCAACGATTAAATTTTTAATAATAAAATTCTTAAGCCAAAAATAGCGAACGGAAGAATAAATCTCACAGTGGATTTCCTAGAACAGCCCAGAAATATTCACTGATTTCGAGCAAAGAGCTTTCAAAGTAACCGCCCCTCTTTCAAAGAAAAAAGGAACGATAGGCATAACAATTAAATCGACCTCATGGATGAGTGTTACAGTTATTAAAAACCCAAAATGATCGCCGCTTGAACAAGGAAAATCATAATAGATTAAGTACTAAATTTGGATAATTGTCGAATTCACTGTTACTTGTTTCAATATACAAATTGTTTTTGAGAATCGAAGCAAATAAATCTTGAACAGAAAAATCAATTTACAATTGCAGAAACTCTCAGAGATGGGCTCAACAAGCGAAGCCGGTTTCCTGGATAGTATCTAGGCGAGGTCTCCATGATCTGCTTTTGGAAATAGAGTACTCCCTAAATGCCATCTTCAACTCCGGATCATCGCAGAAAACTTTTCATCCATCGAACTACACCCCTCTTCGGGGAGGTCGTAAGTCGAATTTGTGCCTCTCTGCCGCTGCGCCGCCTTGGAGACCTTCTTTCTGGCGGCGGCGCGCAACCTCGCCGCCAAGACCACTAAATTCTCGGTCGACAGGTCGGAGTCGAGGAGTGAGAGTGGCAGGAGAAAGTAGAGCTCGCCCAGCTGGAGATCCTCGTCGGGCTGTAGCAGGCGGCAATTGACGGCGAAGAGATCACGCGAAGAGCACATGAAATGGCAGGGGTAGTTCTGCAGCACTCGCTTGACGCTAACCGGCGCCGGAAACTCGTCCAACTGGCCGTTGAGGTGGACGACCCTGATAGCCTCGAGACTCACCGCGTCCGTCCGCCGGAAGCATGAGGCCATGTGTCACGATCCCATCGAAAATATATATATATGATAACATAAAAAAATTTTTATATGGGTTATTTACTTTAACCCGTCCCTCTATTCAACCAAGGGCTTATGCATTCACGGCATCATTACAGGTTTATGCACTTTACACTATATCCAAACCTTAATAATACACATATACACTATATCCAAACTTTATTAATGCCCATATTACTCTTTACGCACATATGACTCACCTGACACAGTTCTATAAGGTTTATCGTAATACTTTGGATGTTAATGTTAAGTTCTGGGTTGGCACATCACCGGTTATACACTTAACCAGCTCCGGCCAGGTGGGGACGGAGACTTAACCCATCTCACCAACCTTTTCGCCAGGTGGCATAACCCATGTGAAGCCATGTGATCCTCGGTTGACCCGCTGGGGTTTCGCGCCAGACTCTCCCGCTTGAATGGACGATGGAGATACATTTCCTACATCGGAGGGTTCCGGTTCGCCCAAGGGTTTGGTGGACGATTCATATACTGTCGGGTCTTGTGGTTTGGTTCATTTTTGCAACACTGGTAAGGCCGAACCCTTACCCAGCTCGGCGGCCCTCCTCTGCAATGCCTGTCGGATTTACTTTGCTGCTACAGGTATTATTCAATCCTTACTGCCATGCCACTGGGTTTATTGTTCAGTTCTCGTATAGATAAATGCATTGCGTTCTAATTTCTTCGAATCATTCGATTGTTTTAACTGTCCATGATTAACTACAATGAAAATGGTAATGTGCAGGTGTCCTCCTCGATGGCCTCTTACCGCCTGCGGAAAGGTTATGCTGGCTCAACGCATACACAGGTGTGCTTCCTCCCTGAGGATAGATGATTTTCCCGTTATTACAAGGGTTTATACATAAGGATTGAATTCGTATCAGTCTCTTGACCAGAGGGTGTCTCATGGCTCTCTCTGTTTATGTCTCAGGTCCTGTATTCGTCCAAACCCTAGATTCGATTTGCAGTCGGCCACTTCATGCCTGAACCTGCATTTTGTTTAATTTACTTGGGTTTAGATAGAAAGTATTCTTGGCTTATAAGCCGCTTGTTCCATGTACATTTGGTCAAGATTTACGGTCCTCGGACCTGGACTAATTTTGGGTCGAAGTTTGTATATTTATCAGATTGTTTCCTGAGCTTTAAAGGTTAATAGAGATTCAGTATTTCGCTGTTTTGAAATACAGATATTTTATACCACTTGATGGTTCTATAGTCCTTCCATATGTGTTGTTTACTGTACTCGTCAGTATAAGCATGCAACTGGATGTTTAACATTTCTATTATTCCTTAATGAAGGCGCTATTCACAGTTTATTCTCTGTCGATCTGTTTCGAAGGCGGACATTGCCTTATGTGCTATCGATTCTGTCCTTGGAATAATATGCCTTCCAGTTAAATGCTCTTTCTCTGCCTAATATTGCGTTGCTACCCTATAGGGTTTACTATTCCGTCGGATACAGTAATCTGTTACAGGGTATACTATATGGATATATGTTCTTGAATCTTTATAGAGTTTATTGCACTCGTATGCAACTGGTTCATTAACAGTTCAATATGCGTTTCTCATGTTTGATTCATTACAGTTTTATAAGTAATCTTTGCATTGATACACTGTATAGCTTCAGGGTACATGGCCGTTACCACCACTGTGCTTGCCTGGACCGATACTTTACTCAGTCTCCGGCTATTCTGTGTATGGTTTTATGGTGCATCTAATTGTGGCGGGATAACCCCGGTAATTGTTTTTCCTTCAAGCCTTTACCTTATAAAGTTATATGTAAACGTCGTGACTGTTGCTCTTTTAGGTTTAAAGTTTTTGTAATATACATGCAACCCTCGACACAGGGGTCTATTATCTCTTTGTATTCACAGCACTGTTGTCTATGTTCACCGCTCTGGAACTTATTTATCATTCTCTACTGTTCTGGTAGTATGCTTTTATTACTGTTTAGCTGAGCTACATTCTGTAGCTGTAAAGTACTGTTTACTCATTTTATCCATATCCGTCTTGTACACTTCGGCTGTCTTCAGGCCGCCTAGGGTTTTGGTACTGTTATATATGAGTTAAATAACTAGAATTGTTTACCGTAGACGATTCTTTAGTTCACAGTCTTAACATCTAGTTTACAGATGTCTATTGAGCTGTATGTGCCATTCTATTTAAAGACAACTACAGTTCCGTTTGCATTTAGCTAATGAAGAAAAACACAGATTCAACTGTTCTCTGTATATACACTTTCAGTATTCTGTTTAACATTGTATAATTCTATAAAGGTTCATACCTGGTCAATCTGCTACAGGCGTTCTTTCTCCAGAGATTCACCTGCAATCAAACTTGCTCTTATCCTCCCAACCTTGAGATCCACGTCACGATGGATTCTCCCCCCGAGCCGTCTTGCAGGCCTGCAGCCCTCAACAAGACTCATGCACCTCTGTGCTTGGGTTATCTGGTCTTTACCAGACTTAACCCTGTCTTTCCTTTCTCTTTTCTTTCTTTGGAATCTTTTTCCTCCCCTGCCTGTCCCAACAGCCCAGGGGTTTTCCCTCCCAGGACTTTTCCTGTGTGAGGGGTAGTTCTTTCAGTTTCATAACTGATTCTTTTCTTTTAATAGAAAATCCTCTACCAAGAGGTTGCCAGCATTTCAAAATATATGTCATCCAATATATTAACTTTCATAATTAAATAATGTCATTCAGTAACAATAAGTAACCACTCCTAATAGTTTCTTACCACAGTAATTATTCTATATTTACAAGTTACCCGGGGTCATCACATCTCCCCCCCCTGGGATTGGACATCGTCCCGATGTCTATTCCCATTAAATAAATCTGGGTAAACTTTTCTGATGAGTTCCTCGTCTTCCCATGTAGCCTCCTCAGGCCCATAGTGCTGCCACAGCACTTTAACTTGGGTAATAACCCGTTTCCGCAGCCGCACTTCTCTCCGGTCGAGAATGCTCTGTGGTTCGACCAGAACCTCGCCTTCCGGTTCGACCTGCAGACAATCAATACCTTCAGTCAGTTTTTGTTGAGTATATCTGCATAATTTAAACAACCGGATTAATTCTTACCCGTACATCTTGCCACCGGATAACATGTTTAGGGTCATATACATATTTCTTTAGAACAGAAACGTGGAACACATTGTGAATCTTAATATGACTCGGCAAAGCGAGTTGGTAAGCCACCGGCCCCACTCTAGCTAAGATCTGAAAAGGTCCAAAGTACCGAGGAGCCAGCTTGGCGCATGCACTCCACTGCAATGTGCTTCTTCTGGCTTGAATCCTCACAAACACATGGTCACCAACCTGATATTCTGTGAATCTTCTTTTTCTGTCCGCAAAACTTTTCTGTCTGTCTTGTGCAGCCTTTAAGTTGGCACGCACCCTTTTCACCATGTCTTCCATTTCTTTAAGCATTTCCGGACCCAAACTCAGCTTGTCCTCAGGTCCACCCCAACTTGAGGGTGTGCGGCACTTCCGCCCATACAGGACCTCAAAGGGACTTAGTTGTGTTGACGTGTGATATCCATTATTATATGCGAATTCGACCAGATGCAAATACTCTTCCCATTGGTTTGGTTTCAGCATCACATACGCCCTCAACATATCTTCCAACACCTGATTTACTCGCTCAGTTTGACCATCGGTCTGCAGGTGATAGGCCGTGCTAAAGTTTCGCTGAGTACCCAACTCAGCGAACAACGTCCTCCAAAAGGTGAATGTGAACTTTACATCACGATCTGATATAATTACCTTCGGCAATCCATGCAATCGGAATACATTTTGCATAAAGAGGTGAGCAATTTGCACCGCCTTATAAGTGGACTGCACAGGTATAAATTGTGCTGCTTTACTCAGCTTATCAACCACTACCATGATAGAATCATTGCCTTTCTTCGTTCGTGGCAAACCAGTTATGAAATCCATGGAAATGGTTTCCCATTTCCACTCCGGAATAGGCAAAGGCTGTAACAGCCCCGCTGGATGCTGATGTTCCACCTTAATCTGCTGGCATTCCAAACACCGCGCCAAATACTCAACTACCTGCTTCTTCATTCCTGGCCAGTAATACTCCTTCCTAAGTGCAGTGACCATCTTTTGGTATCCTGGGTGGCCAGTGTAGTGGCTGATATGAAACTCGTCCAAAATCAGTCTCTTAAGGTCATTCGAGTCAGGTACATACAATTTTTTATTAAAATACAGCATTCCAGCACCATCTAGTGTATATCCTTGCTGTAATCTTCCATTAACGGATTGCTGTACCTGCTGTTTTAATTGTTGGTATTCAGCATCGCGACTTGCTGCTGTTTTTATCTGCTCAACCAGCGAGTTCCGCCACTTGCTGACTGAAAGTTCACATAAACATTGAACCTTCCGACTTAATGCATCAGCCACTCGATTTTCTTTGCCTTTTAAATGCTTTATTTCGAAATCAAATCCACTTAGGAAATCTGCCCAACGACCTTGTCTTGCATTCAGGGTAGGTTGGCTGAAGTAATTTGTCAAACTGTGGTGATCTGTTAACAACAGAAATTTCCTCCCTAGGAGGTAATGTCGCCACATTTTCAGCGCATGAATCACAGCTGTTAACTCTAGATCGTAAGCAGAGTATCTCTGCTCATGCTCTTTTAGTTTTCTTGATTCATACGCTATTACTTTTCCTTCCTGCATTAATACTCCTCCCACACCCTCCTTGCTTGCATCGGTGCACACCACGTAATCCTTATTAGGATCAGCTATACTCAGGATGGGTGCAGTGGTGAGTAAGTGCTTCAATCGTTCAAAGCTCTGCTGACATTCCGGTGTCCACTTAAATACCTTCCCTTTTTTCTGTAATGAGGTGATAGGGTAGGCTATCCTTGAGAAACCTTCCACAAATCTCCTGTAATAGCCGGCTAGTCCCATAAAGGATCTGATATCAGCTACATCCTTGGGTATGGGCCATTCCATAATAGTCTTTATCTTCTCCGGATCTACCGCAATTCCTTCCTTAGTAATCACATGGCCCAAATATTGGATTTCCTCTTTGAAGAAATCACATTTACTAAACTTAGCGTATAGCTGATGTTCTCGAAGAGTTTGCAACACCAACCTAAGGTGCTCTTCGTGTTCCTCTTGGGAACGAGAATATATCAGAATATCATCGATAAATATCAGCACGAACTTGTCCAAAAACCTGTGAAACACGTTGTTCATCAAACACATAAAGGTGGCAGGTGCATTGGTCAAACCAAAAGGTAACACTACAAATTCGTAGTGTCCGTAGCGTGTTCTGAAGGCGGTTTTGGCAATGTCCTCTTCTTTAATCCTGATCTGGTGATAGCCAGATCGCAAATCGATCTTGGAAAATACTTTGGCCCCCTTCACTTGATCAAAGAGTTCATCTATTCGAGGCAAGGGATATTTGTTTTTGATCGTGAGCTTATTTAGCTGACGATAGTCTATGCACATGCGGAGAGTTCCATCTTTCTTTTTAACAAATAAT
The DNA here is from genome assembly GCA_031772625.1 of Pinus tabuliformis. NCBI lineage: Eukaryota > Viridiplantae > Streptophyta > Pinopsida > Pinales > Pinaceae > Pinus > Pinus tabuliformis. The sequence continues at coordinate 693,659,177 of CM062812.1, read as the reverse complement.
ACTGGAGCTCCCCATGGTGATACGCTGGGGTGGATATAATTCTTATCCAACAGTTCTTGCAGCTGCATTTTTAATTCTGTTAGCTCTGGAACGCTCATTCGGTATGGTGCCCGTGACACCGGTGCTGCTCCTGGTGTTAGCTCTATAGTAAAATCTATGTCCCTTTTAGGGGGCAATCCTGGTACCTCCTCAGGAAAAACATCCGCAAATTCTCGTACTACCGGGATATTGTCCAGTGCAGATATTTTATCTTTCTGGTTTGCATAACCAACTTGAATAGCGTAAATCTGACATCTCTTTCTGAGACATTTAGCTAACTGGGAAGCAGTGATAGGTCGGATCTGTACAGGGTGTTTAATCCCCTGCAATTCTTGCTGCTGCCCCAAGTCATCCTTGTAATAGATGGTTTTGGTCTTGCAGTTTACCAATGACCAATGTTTTTCCAGCCAATCCATACCAATCAGGATGTCGTAGGATCCCAATGGAAGTACATTCAGGTCTGCTGTAATTGGCTGCCCTGCTATGCTGAAAGGACAGTTACTAATTTTGGCTAAGACTCGTCTCTTAGCTCCTGTGGCTAGCTGTACCAGCCATGGGTTCCTGAACTTTTCAGAAGATAATTTACACTGTTCTACTATTTTTGGGCTAACATAACTTAAAGTAGCTCTTGGGTCAATAAGAACAGCTATAGAAAGATTTGAAATTTTACCTTCAAACTCCACCATGGTCGGCTGGTATTCCGCTTGACGGTCATCCAAGGCTGCGTTAATTCTTGGCATTCTGCGCGCCACTTCTCCAACAGTTGATGCTTCTTGGATCTGAGATATTTGGTCCACTCCTTTACGCTGAGGGCAGTTCTTAACATAGTGCAGTCCTCCACAACCCCAACATTGGACTGGAGGTCTGGTCATCCCTTCAAGGTCTGACCTGGCAGGTGGTTCACTGATTCTGCTCTCACTTGGTTTAGTCCGAAAGGTATTCTTTGTTGCATTTCTGCTAAACTGTCCCTTACCAGCACCCTTGCTGCCATTACCACGACTCCCTTTATTATTACCAGCAATTCTGTTGCTCTTCCTTTCATTCCATTTTTTATTTGAAATGTCTCCTTTCTGTTTGTTTTGCTGATAACAGATTCTTGCCTTACGAATCGCCTCATCCATTGTTCTGGGATTATCAAACTCAATGCGTTCCCTTATATAGGCAGGTAGACTACTCACAAATCTCTGCACCTTGGCCTTTTCCTCCTTGATATAGGGTACGTAGCGAAGCAGGGAAGTGAAGCGATTAATAAATTCGTCCATAGACTGCTGTCCTAGCCTTAAATCATGGAACTCCCGTGCCTTCTCATCATAGAATCGCTCTGTTAGATATCTTTCTTTGAAGTACTTCTGAAATTTTTCCCATATTATGTTCTGCTCACTTACTCCTTTCACAATCTTGGTTTCTTCCCACCACAGGGTTGCCTTGCCTTGTAGCTGGAAGATGGCCAGCCGTGCTTTCAAATTCTGATCATACTCATACAACTGAAAATACTTATTCATGTTAATTAACCATGCTTCTACTGCCTCCTCTTGTTCCCCATCGAAATGTGGAGGTTTGATTTTTTGGAATTCCCCCTGTAATTCCATTTTCTGTCGTTTTGATGTTTGTTGTTCCAGCACGTTGTCAGAATGGTCCTCCTTTTCCTCTGAATTTTCAGGTGCAGTTGGGTAATTTCGTTCCTCAGTTGCCCTTTGCTGTTCTGCACTAGGATTGGCTAATGGTGGATTTTGTCTGTCCGACAGACTCTTCAATATTCTTTCCTGCTCCATTGTCAATCGCGCGTTGTCTGCTCGCAGACGCGCCATCTCGTTTTTCAGTTCTTGTACAGTTTCTAGTATCGCCAGATTGGTACTGCGTGTCTCTGCACCAAGCTGTACCCACAGCTCTGGATTTTCCCGAGGAATGCTGTCAGCTCCCTGCATTTCCTCCATCTCTATTGTTGACTGTTAGTGGATTGTTGTTTCTGTAATTATCTCCTAATTGATAAACAAGAAAATCAATTAGCTGAATTATTTCTTCCTCATATATGTACTATATGATAATCTTCCATGCAGCTGGATCTTACTGCTCCAGAGGCCACAGTTTTGAAACCTCTGCTCTGATACCACATTGTCACGATCCCATCGAAAATATATATATATGATAACATAAAAAAAAATTTATATGGGTTATTTACTTTAACCCGTCCCTCTATTCAACCAAGGGCTTATGCATTCACGGCATCATTACAGGTTTATGCACCTTTACACTATATCCAAGCCTTAATAATACACATATACGCTTTATCCAACCTTATTAATGCACATATCACTCTTTACGCACATATTACTCACTGACACTGTTCTATAAGGTTTGTCATAATACTTTGGATGTTAATGTTGAGTTCTGGGTTGACACATCACCGGTTATACACTTAACTAGCTCCGGCCAGGTGGGGACGGAGACTTAACCCATCTCACCAACCTTTTCGCCAGGTGGCATAACCCATGTGAAGCCATGTGATCCTTGGTTGACCTGCTGGGGTTTCGCGCCAGACTCTCCCGCTTGAATGGACGATCGAGATACATTTCCTACATCGGAGGGTTCCGGTTCGCCCAAGGGTTTGGTGGACGATTCATATACTGTCGGGTCTTGTGGTTTGGTTCATTTTTGCAACACTGGTAAGGCCGAACCCTTACCTAGCTCGGCGGCCCTCCTCTGCAATGCCTGTCGGATTTACTTTACTGCTACAGGTATTATTCAATCCTTACTGCCATGCCACTGGGTTTATTGTTCAGTTCTCGTATAGATAAATGCATTGCGTTCTAATTTCTTCGAATCATTCGATTGTTTTAACTGTCCATGATTAACTACAATGAAAATGGTAATGTGCAGGTGTCCTCCTCGATGGCCTCTTACCGCCTGCGGAAAGGTTATGCTGGCTCAACGCATACACAGGTGTGCTTCCTCCCTGAGGATAGATGATTTTCCCGTTATTACAAGGGTTTATATATAAGGATTGAATTCGTATCAGTCCAAACCCTAGATTCGATTTGCAGTCGGCTACTTCATGCCTGAACCTGCATTTTGTTTAATTTACTTGGGTTTAGATAGAAAGTATTCTTGGCTTATAAGCCGCTTGTTCCATGTACATTTGGTCAAGATTTACGGTCCTCGGACCTGGACTAATTTTGGGTCGAAGTTTGTATATTTATCAGATTGTTTCCTGAGCTTTAAAGGTTAATAGAGATTCAGTATTTCGCTGTTTTGAAATACAAATGTTTTATACCACTTGATGGTTCTATAGTCCTTCCATATGTGTTGTTTACTGTACTCGTCAGTATAAACATGCAACTGGATGTTTAACATTTCTATTATTCCTTAATGAAGGCGTTATTCACAGTTTATTCTCTATCGATCTGTTTCGAAGGCGGACATTGCCTTATGTGCTATCGATTCTGTCCTTGGAATAATATGCCTTCCAGTTAAATGCTCTTTCTCTGCCTAATATTGCATTGCTACCCTATAGGGTTTACTATTCCGTTGGATACAGTAATCTGTTACAGGGTATACTATATGGATATATGTTCTTGAATCTTTATAGAGTTTATTGCACTCGTATGTAACTGGTTCATTAATAGTTCAATATGCGTTTCTCATGTTTGATTCATTACAGTTTTATAAGTAATATTTGCATTGATACACTGTATAGCTTCAGGGTACATGGCCGTTACCACGACTGTGCTTGCCTGGACCGATACCTTACTCGGTCTCCGGCTATTCTGTGTATGGTTTTATGGTGCGTCTAAATTGTGGCGGGATAACCCCGGTAATTGTTTTTCCTTCAGGCTTTTAACTTATAAAGTTATATGTAAACGTCGTGACTGTTGCTCTTTCAGGTTTAAAGTTTTTGTAATATACATGCAACCCTCGACACAGGGGTCTATTATCTCTTTGTATTCACAGCACTGTTGTCTATGTTCACCGCTCTGGAACTTATTTATCATTCTCTACTGTTCTGGTAGTATGCTTTTATTACTGTTTAGCTGAGCTACATTCTGTAGCTGTAAAGTACTGTTTACTCATTTTATCCATATCCGTCTTGTACACTTCGGCTGTCTTCAGGCCGCCTAGGGTTTTGGTACTGTTATATATGAGTTAAATAACTAGAATTGTTTACCGCAGACGATTCTTTAGTTCACAGTCTTAACATCTAGTTTACAGATGTCTATTGAGCTGTATGTGCCATTCTATTTAAAGACAACTACAGTTCCGTTTGCATTTAGCTAATGAAGAAAAACACAGATTCAACTGTTCTCTGTATATACACTTTCAGTATTCTATTTAACATTGTATAATTCTATAAAGGTTCATACCTGGTCAATCTGCTACAGGCGTTCTTTCTCCAGAGATTCACCTGCAATCAAACTTGCTCTTAACCTCCCAACCTTGAGATCGACGTCACGATGGATTCTCCCCCCGAGCCGTCTTGCAGGCCTGCAGCCCTCAACAAGACTCATGCACCTCTGTGCTTGGGTTATCTGGTCTTTACCAGACTTAACCCTGTCTTTCCTTTTTCTTTTCTTTATTTGGAATCTTTTTCCTCCCCTGCCTGTCCCAACAGCCCAGGGGTTTTCCCTCCCAGGACTTTCCCAGTGTGAGGGGTAGTTCTTTCAGTTTCATAACTGATTCTTTTCTTTTAATAGAAAATCCTCTACCAAGAGGTTGCCAGCATTTCAAAATATATGTCATCCAATATATTAACTTTCATAATTAAATAATGTCATTCAGTAACAATAAGTAACCACTCCTAATAGTTTCTTACCACAGTAATTATTCTATATTTACAAGTTACCCGGGGTCATCACACCATGGATCCCATAAATGTTGTATGCAAAAGGCAGTTGCAAATTAGATGAGCGGCGAAAACAGGATTGTGATAATCGAACTGTGTGGACAAACGTAGGGTACGCCAACTGCCTGATAATGGATAAAGGGCGTAGATTGTGGGCGAAATTGGAGATTTATTTAGCCGCTGGGCTGATTGAGAGCCTGAAGGCCGACTGAACTAAACTTTGGGCGATCGCAGAATTTGTAAGGGGGGATTTTGTCGCGACTCCGGGTTGGCATAAAGAATAAGGAGAAAAGATGTTGAGTCAGCGGGATGGTGTTAAGGACACGTCATATCACAGATCAGCGACGGATAAATATTACGTATCCTCCGAGAGAGTATTTGAAATCCCGAAAATACGTGGAAACCACAACAAATATTAGCAACCTGTAATTTTTTATTACATACGTCCTCGTATTTTACATATCAGTATGGTTCAGAGGTATAAATATGTCATGTCCTAAAAAAATAATAAAAATATTTTTATTAATGTTAATCAGAACATTAGTTTAAATTTTAAATTATATATAATTTTTTAATTTTATTAATGGATTAAGATTAATTATTAAAATATAACTATATACTATTACACCTAGAGGTACTCTACAACCCAATATAAGGATAGATCTCAAGTAAATGTAAATGTAAATGTAATCATTTAACAGGTAATGGGAGTAAATCTCACTTAAATGTAAACATTTAACACATAATGGGAGTAGATCTAACGTAAAATAAACATTTAACATGTAATGTTTAATATTTAACATTTTTAATCTAATGTTCACCTTGTTTAAAAATTAGTCTAATCATTATTATGTATAAAGACAATATAAATTTAAAATATAAAGAGTTTTACTAACACTCAAAAAGAGGTATGATAAATAAATATAAATATAAATAAATCTTTTTTTTAAATATATTTATACTATAAACCTATTTATATTTAAGAAAACTCAAAAAAAGGTTTTATTTAGGTGAAGCTTATGGACCAAATACCATTTTAATACCATGGGCCAAATCCCATGGTAAATAAAAAAAGAGGTATGACAAATAAATAAAAACATAAATAAACCAATGGTTTGGTAAATAAATAAAACTTCTTTTTATATTTACGAACACTGAAAAAAAGGTTTCATTTAGGTGAAGTCTATGGCCCAAATACCATGGGCCAAATTATTATTAATATGATGCAAAAAAATATAACCCTAATATTAATATTATTATTAAATCTAATATTCATATTAATATATTATAAATTAATATTATTGAATTTAATAACTTTAAATAAAACAATTTTTTTTTATATTATAATATATATTAAAATATCATGATATATATTAACTCTAGATATATATGGGAGGGAAGAACAAAGACATAGGGTGATAGAGGTGGAGAGATAGGGTGTAATGACCCCAGACAATGTAAATGTGAGATTTTACTGTGGTAAAAGACAGTATGACGGTTATTGTTTTATGTTTTAAACAAAACTGTGACAAACTATTTTATTAAAGTAATTTTAAATATCTTCTTGAAATGCTGGCAGCCTCTAGGAGGTGGAATTTAAAAGAAAGAGATCAGTTATGATAATTGATGGAAAAATACCCTCCCAAAAACAGGAAAAATCCTGACTGTAGGGGGAGTTCTGTGCTGTTGGGACAGACAGAAGAAATCTTTCCTAAGAAAAGAGGAAGAGAAATGCAAGAGAAAAAAAAGGTTAAGTCTGGTAAAGACCAGATAACCAGGCACAAGGTGCACAGATCTTGTTGAGGGCTTGAGGCCTGCAAGACGGCTCGGGGGGAGAATACCATCTGAGAGATGGATCTCATGGCTGGGTGGTAGAGCAGAATCAAGATACAGAAGACTTGCTTAAGTATCTGTTCATAACTCTGGCGAACCAGGTATGGATTCCAACTGCAGAGTCTTCATTGAAACTAAAGTCAGGAATGAATAGTAGACTGTCAGAGATTAGATGACAACTGTGTTTCATTTCCAAGATTACTGTTATGTTAGTGATATAACTGCCTAGATGTAGTTAAGTATGGACGGGCTATTAACTGTTAGGCATGACCGAGAGCTTGCTAACTGTTAATGTAGCCACACAAGTGTGGTTCGATTAAACCACAGATTATTGAATGATTCTCATAATGCAAAGTAGCCACTGAAACCGAGTTAGTTTCAGACAGGAAAAACAATTAATGGAACCAGCAGTCTAGAATCCTGTATACAGACCAATAATCATCAAACTAATCTCTATCATGAACAAACTGAAAAACATTCGAGCCTGAGTATTAATACCCGGGGTAGGTCCGGAGGCGATATACATAAGAGACCGAAACGAATATATGCAAATGGTTACACTGTTGAATAGTGGAAAACTATTATACTATTCCATGTTCAGAAGTAGTAAACATATGCGGCAAATGCATGAAATAAAGAACCATATTCTGACAGTTACCACCTTGTTATTATATAGCAACATTTGCGACTACAGCCACCCAAGAATCAATTCCACATATAAATGATAATGAATCGAGCCGACAGATCAAGGGAAATCCTGTTGTGACTGTAGAAATACTTATACGTGCATATTAATCGACTTGCTAAATGAAAGAAATACAATATGTCGGTTACAGCAAAATGATTATATCTATAGCAAACCATATTGACAAAAACATATGATAACACTGGAACGTTTTCCTGGAAACTGTAACGAAAACGTAATGGAAATCTAGAGCTCTGCCGTCGCTGAGACGAGCAGATTATCACAGGTAGAGTTAGAAAGAGCAGTGAATAAGGAAACCCTAACCGGGATTTGTATTCAAATACACAAACCATTCACATAGCGCTGCCCAGAATACGGGCAACCCGAGAGGGTTTGAGCAAAGCCATACTCTGAAATACATATATACATATGAACCAAAAAGAAAACAAAGGCCTTAACAGTAAAACCTTGGATCGGTATTGTCATGCAATTTCATATACAGAGAATTTACAAAAAATTAGGACAATCTGTGCTTGTAACAGAACTGTGCACCAGGGCCAGACCCTGTACATTATCAATAGCGAATGTTGAAACTCCAATGTCGAAAATACTGAAAAGGGGCGAACACCCATAACAAACTAAACTATAAATGGAAGAGATGGAGTACACGGGTCGCTATGGACTGTGCGCCCGGTACTGAATATAGTTCCAATAATGAACGAACGTATGTAAACTGTGAGGGTCCGCATGGGAATACCTCAGCGAACCAAAGGAGGGATAACCTGTGCTCGATCGACGGACTACCATAGTTCAACCACACGGATATATCAAAAGCGAGGAACTATTGAGTTCTCATCTACAGGAGAAAGGAGTAAAGAGGGGTTTTCACTCACCTGAGACCGTCGAGAGATAGTGCTGTTGAGCCTAAGGGCTGTGATGCAGTTGGAGGAGAGCCATCGGACCCATCTGCACATTTTGCCAACAAGAGAATATATGAGATTGAACCGTGAGCAGTAACAGTTAAAAGCATGCCGAGAAGCAAACTGTAAATAAAATTGAGAACCATTACCTGTGCAGGTGTAAGCCGAGCGCTTCACTATCATCTGAGCATGGGTGAGGAGCAAATCCGAAGCTGGAGGTCTCGATCCGGCATCGGAGCACCGAGAGAAGCCGAAGAGAACGACGAAAATGAGTTCTGGGCTCGACCTTGTGGGATTTTGAGCGGCCCTAAAACCCTCGACCCCTTCCATCCGTTCGATCTGAGCCTTAGATCCTGGCCGTCGGTGTATAGCGGGAAACCATAGTGGGGTAACCGAGATACTCAATCCCGAGGCGTTGTATGGCGGGCTGGGCAAGTCACGCCACCTGTCAAGCGGTGGACTAAGCTCTGAAGATTGTCAATGACCTGGCGCCTGCAATGGCTGCGGTCGGACCACCTAACCCCGCGTGAATTAATATATATGTATTGGGCAGGGTCATAGGGGTAGGGGTTTAGGTGTGAATCAAATACGGTCAATCCATTTATAATACGAAGCATATAAAACATTGCAGCGAATAACCAATATCGTAAGATGTTAAAGCCGACAGCGTAAATTAACATTATTACATAGTATGAAAGTTGGTAAGTGCACCAGCGTAAGTTCACATTGTTACATGGTAGAAAGGTTGGTAGATGCATCATGGTTACCATTACTTATGTACAGTAACACTTGGTGATGAGATATTCCACGCAGTAAATTAATCTATATGGTAATCGTAATTTTTTTTTTATGTATGGTTTAGAGACGTGACAGTTTGGTATCAGAGCCCAGTTTCAACACTGTGGCCTCAAGGAAGACCTGTTTCTTTGTGCAGAAGATTATACCATGTATACATATAAAGATTAATAAATTAATTGACTGCTGTTTCTGTCTCTTTAGGGGTGAGATACAGGAATTTAACAACTGATAGTTAAGCCAGGAAAGGATAGCAAAATGCAAGGAACCGGCAGTAACCCTCGGGAGAACCCAGAGCTGTGGGTACAGTTGGGTGAGGAAACACGAAGTACCAATCTTGCAATACTAGAAACTGTTCAGGAGTTGAAAAACGAGATGGCAAGATTGCGAGAAGACAACGCACGTTTAACAGTGGAATAAGAAAGAATTCTGAAGAGTTTGTCAGACAGGCAAAATCCACCTCTATCTAACCCCAGGGCAGAATAGCAGAGGAGGACAGAAGAACAAGACTATCAGATTGAACCAGAAAATTCAGAAGGCAAAGAAAATCATTCTGACAATGTACCAGAGCAGCAAACCTCAAAAGGTCAGAAAATGGAGCTGCAGGGAGAATTTCGAAAGATTAAACCCCCACATTTTGATGGCGAACAGGAGGAAGCAGCTGAAGCATGGTTAATCAATATGAATAAATATTTTCAGTTGTATGAGTATGATCATAACTTGAAGGCGAGACTAGCTATCTTTCAGTTACAAGGTAAGGCAACCTTGTGGTGGGAGGAAATCAAGATTGTCAAGGGGGTAAGTGAACAGACCATTACATGGGAGAAGTTTCAGAAATACTTTAAGGAAAGGTACCTGACTGAGCGCTTCTACGATGAGAAGGCAAGGGAGTTCCATGATTTAAGACTGGGACAGCAGACTATGGACGAGTTCATTAACCGCTTTACCTCTCTGCTACGTTATGTACCTTATATCAAAGAGGAAAAGGCCAAGGTACAAAGGTTTGTGAGCAGCTTACCTTCATATATAAGAGAGAGGATTGAGTTTGACAATCCTAGGACCATGGATGAGGCTATTCGAAAAGCAAGAATCTGCTACCAGCAGAGTAAACAGAAGGGGGATGCTTCAAATAAAAGATGGAGCGAAAAAAGGAGTAGTCGGATGGTTGGAAACAGCAAGGGAGGTCGCAGCAGTGGAAGTAAGGGAGCTGGTAAAGGACTTAACAGTAGATCTGCAGCAAAGAGTGCGCCCCGGGCTAGGCCAATAAGTGAATCTAGAGTAAGTGAGCAGCCTGTTAGACCAGAAGGTGAAGGGATGACCAGACCACCAGTTCAATGTTGGGGTTGTGGAGGACCTCACTATGTTAAAAACTGCCCACAGCGAAAGGGGACAGACCAGATATCCCAAATCCATGAAGCTTCGACCGTTGGGGACGTGGCACGTAATGTACCCAGAATTAATGCAGCTTTGGAGGACCGCCAAGCGGAATACCAGCCGACTATGGTTGAATTTGAAGGTAAAATTTCAAACCTTTCTATAGCTGTTCTTATTGATCCAGGAGCTACTTTAAGTTATGTTAGCCCAAAGATAGTAGAACAGTGTAAGTTACAATCTGAAAAATTCAAGAATCCGTGGTTGGTCCAGTTAGCTACCGAAGCCAAGAGACGGGTCTTGGCCAAGATAAATAACTACTCTCTAACCATAGCAAGGCAGCCAATAGTGGCAGACTTAAACATACTTCCTTTGGGTTCATATGACATCCTGATCGGGATGGATTGGCTGGAGAAACACTGGTCATTAGTGAATTGCAAGACAAAAACCATATGCTATAAAGATGACCGTGGGGAGCAGCAGGAATTACAAGGAATCAAGCATCCTGTACAGATTCGACCCATTACAGCATCCCAGTTAGCTAAATGCATTAGAAAGAAATGTCAAATTTATGCTATTCAGGTGGGTTACGCAAATCAGAAAGGAAAAACTGCTACGCTGGGTAACATTCCGGTGGTACAAGAACTTGCAGATGTTTTTCCCGAGGAAGTACCGGGATTACCACCTAAAAGAGATGTGGACTTCACTATTGAGTTGATTCCGGGGGCAGCACCCGTGTCACGGGCACCATACCGGATGAGTGTACCAGAACTAACAGAATTAAAAATGCAACTGCAGGAGCTGCTGGATAAAAATTACATCCGTCCCAGTGTATCACCCTGGGGAGCCCCAGTGTTGTTTGTCAAAAAGAAAGATGGAACTTTTCGGATGTGCATTGATTATCGTCAGCTGAATAAGCTCACGATTAAAAATAAATATCCTTTGCCTAGGATAGACGAACTTTTTGATCAAGTGAAGGGGGCAACGGTATTCTCTAAAATCGATCTGCGATCTGGTTATCATCAGATCAGAATTAAAGAAGAGGATATCGCTAAGACAGCTTTCAGGACGCGTTATGGGCATTATGAGTTCGTGGTGCTACCTTTTGGTCTGACCAATGCACCTGCTACCTTCATGTGTTTGATGAACAGTGTGTTTCATCGGTTCTTAGATAAATTTGTATTGATATTCATAGACGACATTCTGATTTACTCTCGATCAAGGAAGGAGCATGAGGAACACCTTAGAGTGGTGCTGCAAACTTTGCGAGAACATCAATTATATGCAAAGTTTAGTAAATGTGATTTCTTTAAGGAGGAGATACAATACTTAGGCCATGTAATCACCAAGGAAGGGATTGCAGTAGACCCTGAAAAAATCAGAACTATAATGGAGTGGCCCATACCAAAGGACGTGGCAGATATTAGGTCCTTTATGGGGCTAGCAGGTTATTATAGAAGGTTTGTGGAAGGCTTTTCAAGGGTAGCATACCCTATCACCTCCTTACAAAAGAAGGGAAAGATATTTAAGTGGACCTCAGAATGTCAGCGGAGCTTTGAACAGCTTAAGCACTTACTCACCACCGCGCCCATTTTGAGTATAGCTGATCCTAATAAGGATTACGTGGTCTGTACTGACGCAAGTAAAGAAGGGGTAGGAGGAGTGCTGATGCAAGAAGGAAGAGTAATTGCTTACGAATCAAGGAAACTAAAGGAACATGACCAGAAATATTCTACTTACGATTTGGAACTGGCAGCTGTTATCCATGCACTGAAAATGTGGCGACATTACCTGTTGGGAAGAAAATTTCTGTTGCTGACAGACCACCACAGCTTAACAAACTATTTCAGCCAGCCCACCTTAAATACGAGACAAGCTCGTTGGGCAGATTTCTTAAGTGGGTTTGACTTTGAAATTAAGCATCTCAAGGGAAAGGAGAACCGAGTAGCTGATGCATTGAGTCGGAAGGTACAATGCGTGTGCAATATTTCGGTCAGTAAATGGCAGAGTACCCTACTTGAAAAGATAAAAATAGCAGCTGATTGAGATCCTGTTTACCAGCAGATTAAGCAGCAGGTACAGCAACTTTCTGGTAAGGAAACACAACAGGGATATGAGCTAGATGATGCAGGAATGCTGTATTTTAATAAAAGGCTGTATGTACCCAATGAAGATAGTCTTAGAAAACTAATTCTGGACAAATTTCATATCAGCCATTATATCGGGCATCCAGGGTACCAGAAAATGGTCACCGCACTTCGGAAGGAATACTACTGGCCAAAAATGAAGAAAGAGGTTGCCGAGTATCTAGCGCGATGTCTAGAATGTCAACAAATTAAGGCGGAGCATTTGCATCCAGCAGGGCTGCTACAACCTTTACCCATTCTGGAATGGAAATGGGAGACTATTTCCATGGACTTTATAACCGGACTGCCTTGAACGAAGAAAAATAATGATTCCATTATGGTAGTAGTGGACAAGTTAAGTAAGGAAGCACACTTTATACCCGTGCAATCCACATATAAAGCAGTGCAAATTGCTCATATTTTCATCCAAAATGTGTTCAAATTGCATGGACTTCCGAAGGTAATAATCTCTGATCGTGATGTTAAGTTCACATCAGCCTTTTGGAGGACATTGTTTGCTGAACTGGGAACACAGCTGTTATCACCTAGAACTGCAGTCACATGTATATAAGTTTTGTCCAAAGTTTCATTGTCAAAAATGGGTGTCAAATGGTTGTTATCCTATGTTTACCACTTAGGGGTCATGTTTTTCAATGATATTAATGAGAATCATTTTCAAAACCGTTAGTCATCCTTCATCGTGATTGAATAAGACATCTCTTATCTCGTATATGTCATGTGTCCTTTTCGCATTTTCGCAGCGCAGTTTGATTGGTTGATTTTGCAGCGCAATGATGTTTTAGCCTTTTCGTAGCGTCAGCCATTTCGCAGCACATGTCGCTAAATTATAACTGTCTGCGCTACGAAATCGCGGATTCGAGGATTTTCGCAGCGCATATTCGTAAAATGTCATGTCCAGGGATGAGTCATTGTGTCCGTTCGGTTGTTGTCAGTTGGTGTACCTTCCAAGCACTTACGAGCCATCATTCCACCAATAGGTTCATAAGTCATGCACATTAAGTTCGTTTAAACGGTTTTGTCATATATGGTTGTGTCATGATGTTTGTTAATATTGCATGGAGTGGCCAGCTTATATGTTAAGACATTTGAATTGAAAATGAACCCGAGTTTCTTCTTCAAGAGAGCCTGATTGCAAGCGAGCCTGCGTTCTAAAATTTGAATTTTCTTTTCGAGTTGAGGCTGGTGGTGTTTTGTTGTGCGAAAGATTTCAAAGCATAATGGAAAAGAAGGAGCATCGGTCTGGAAGGTGTCAAAGGGTAGAACCTGAAGGATTGGACCTTGCATTGAGGGATGAAGGTGTTAAAAGGGCCTTCAAGGACGCTGGTTGCTAGAGTTTCTGTGAAAAGCTGAAGGGAGGACACACTCAGGTAACAAAAGAGTTTGCCTTGAATTTTACAGGCTTAAATTCCAAGGTATCTATGTTAGAATTCCCAGTATCTCCAGAGGCTATTGCTAGTGTGACTGAGATTCCCAGAGGGGGGCAGGAGTGGTTTAAAAATGTCAAATTTGATATGAGCCCCTGTAAAGAATTCTTGAAGGAAGCCTATGCGAATGAAGATTTAACCAAGGCTGTGCCTAGAAGTTATGTTAAAGAACACTATGCTATGCTTCTTACCTGTATTCAAAAGTATTTAACTTGTGAAGGCAGATATAACAAAGTTTATTCCTATCATTTTAAGTTGTTGCTGCATTTTACGGGTAAAACATCTATAGACATCCCATTTTACCTGTTTCGAAGTTGCCCCAGCAGAGAATGTTACTAAGGAACGTACAGTTAGGTATGCCAACTATCGAAGAGCTGTGTTAAAGGGTAGCAAAAGCCTAGTGAACCAGGTAGATTCAGTGGCTGATGTATATACATGGACGGTTCCAGCCCTCAAACAAGCTAAACATGTCAGAAAGATGAACATGACCCTGAGAGCTAAAAACAAAGCTTTGAAGAAGGAGATTGCAAATTTGAAGACAAGGCTAGGTCAACTAGCTCACTGATTTGAGGAAAAGGTGATATTCTTAGTTTTGCTCAATTTTGTTTAAGCTCCCCTATTTTGAAAGTCACCTAAGTCTTTGACACCTGTAGAAGAAGTTTCAAGAGTCACAAGTTCAAGCACAAGATGCTTTAGTTCAAATATACTCTGTTTTAGCAAAAACAGCAGTTTCGTAGCGCGCTACGAAACTGCTGTAGGTGCTGTTTTATAAGAAAAACAAAGAGTTTAATGATGAGGTCAGCAAATTTTTGAAGGAAATGCCTCAAGAACATGAGGGAGACCATACAAGACTATCCTGGCTATTCAGAGAATGACAGGTGTGCATTTTGGAGAAAAGGTGAAATATTTTGTTTTTAGCCAAAGCTTTGTTAAAGGTACTTTATGACCGAATTGTTAGGGTTCTGGTAGGGTTACCGGAGTTTTTGGTTTGTACACCTGTTCAGACCGCGAGGCTTCCAGCTCATGGGGAATATGGTGATATGCGTTGTTTTTGAAGAATTAAAGAGCTGGGAACATGTTCTTTAAGTAGTGAAGAATGATGGGAGACAAGGACCGTGGAAATAAGACACTTATCTTAATTGATTAATGAGCCATCTACGCAGCCAGTATCCAAAGCCAGCTCGTTCAGTGTATTCTCCTCCAACATATCTCGGCCAAAACAGAAAATATACAGGTGTCAAGGATCAGAAAGTCATCATGCTACGAGGAGGACAGATTTGAGTTTTGAATTAATTAGGATCTTTTGTAATTACAGTTCAGCACTTATGTAATTAATGAATTAGTTAAACAGCAGATAGGAGTAGTTAATAGCAGCCTTCGAGCTCGCTCTAGGTGGTTAATAGTGTATTCCTATATATGGATCAGACTTGGATGTAATTGGGGTTGGATGTTTTGATAAAAGACAAGGCTATTTTGGTTTATGTATAGCATATTTCAGTAATGCAAATGACTGTTGTTTCTTCTCAGGATTCACAATAGATCTAATGGTTCAAATGTATGATGGTTTATTCTCTTTAGTGTTCTTTTACAGTTTTGTTACTGCATAATCACTCAGAACTCATGTGTCATGCTCTGACTTCCTGTATGCCGTGGCAAACTGTGTTTTATGTAAGTTATGTTTGAACATTAGATGTAAAGTACCCTGATTTCTATGAAAGGATAGTGTTTTTTGTTTGCTGAGATGTGTGAGACTCCATAAGCCCAATGGGAATCACTTTGATATTTGTCCAGCCAGCTTATTTTTCATGTGTTTTAAAGAGTTAGCCATCTTTCCTTGTCATTAGTCAATATTCATAGTCTGTGAGAGAGCCCTCTCTGACTAAGGAGGCTAAACCTTAGTCTAAGGCCTGGTTTGAAACAGTTACACAGAGTCTCGCTGATTGGCAGCCTTCAGTACTTGATTTTGTGATAACAACAGCTGAACTTTAGCATAGCTTATCATCCCCTGACCGATGGTCAAACGGAACGTGTGAATCAGGTAGTGGAGGACATGCTGAGAGCATGTGTTATGATGAAACCAACTCAATGGGAGGAATACCTCCACCTGGTCGAATTTGCATATAACAATGGGTATCATTCCTCAACACAGCTGAGTCCTTTTGAGATCCTGTATGGGCGGAAGTGTCGCACACCCTCAAGTTGGGGTGGACCTGAGGATAGGTTAAGAATTGGTCCTGAAATGCTAAAAGAAATGGAAGACATGGTGAAAAAGGTGCGTGCCAATTTAAAAGCTGCTCAGGACAGGCAGAAAAGTTTTGCTGATCGGAAGAGAAGGTTCAAAGAATTCCAAGTTGGGGACCATGTATTTGTAAGAATTCAACCCAGAAGGAGTACCTTGTAGTGGAGCAGGTGTGCCAAACTTGCGCCTCGCTATTTTGGACCTTTTCAAATCCTGGCAAGAGTGGGGCCAGTAGCTTATCAACTCGCCCTACCAAGCCATATTAAGATCCACAATGTTTTTCACGTTTCCGTATTAAAACAATACGTCTACGATCCTAAACATGTGATTCAATGGCAGAATGTTCGGGTAAGAATTAATCTGGTCATTCTAGATAAGCTTTGTTCTTTAACAAGAAAATAACTAAATCTGTTGCTGATTGCAGGTCGAGCCGGAAGGCGAGGTTCTAGTCGAACCACTGACCATTCTCGACCGGAGAGAAGTGCGGCTGCGGAAACGGGTTATTTTCCAAGCTAAGGTGCAGTGGCAGCACTATGGGCCTGAAGAGGCCACCTGGGAGGATGAGGACCTCCTTAAAGAAGCTTACCCGAATTTGTTTAAGGGTGACAGACATCGGGACGATGTCTAATCACAGGAGGGGGAGATGTAATGACCCCAGACAATGTAAATGTGAGATTTTACTGTGGTAAAAGACAGTATGACAGTTATTGTTTTATGTTTTAAACAAAACTGTGACAAACTATTTTATTAAAGTAATTTTAAATATCTTCTTGAAATGCTGGCAGCCTCTAGGAGGTGGAATTTAAAAGAAAGAGATCAGTTATGATAACTGATGGAAAACTACCCTCCCAAAAACAGGAAAAGTCCTGACTGTAGGGGGAGTTCTGTGCTGTTGGGACAGACAGAAGAAATCTTTCCTGAGAAAAGAGGAAGAGAAATGCAAGAGAAAAAAAAGGTTAAGTCTGGTAAAGACCAGATAACCAGGCACAAGGTGCACAGATCTTGTTGAGGGCTTGAGGCCTGCAAGACGGCTCGGGGGGAGAATACCATCTGAGAGATGGATCTCATGGCTGGGTGGTAGAGCAGAATCAAGGTACAGAAGACTTGCTTAAGTATCTGTTCATAACTCTGGCGAACCAGGTATGGATTCCAACTGCAGAGTCTTCATTGAAACTAAAGTCAGGAATGAATAGTAGACTGTCAGAGATTAGATGACAACTGTGTTTCATTTCCAAGATTACTGTTATGTTAGTGATATAACTGCCTAGATGTAGTTAAGTATGGACGGGCTATTAACTATTAGGCATGACCGAGAGCTTGCTAACTGTTAATGTAGCCACACAAGTGTGGTTCGATTAAACCACAGATTATTGAATGATTCTCATAATGCAAAGTAGCCACTGAAACCGAGTTAGTTTCAGACAGGAAAAACAATTAATGGAACCAGCAGTCTAGAATCCTGTATACAGACCAATAATCATCAAACTAATCTCTATCATGAACAAACTGAAAAACATTCGAGCCTGAGTATTAATACCCGGGATAGGTCCAGAGGCGATATACATAAGAGACCGAAACGAATATATGCAAATGGTTACACTGTTGAATAGTGGAAAACTATTATACTATTCCATGTTCAGAAGTAGTAAACATATGCGGCAAATGTTTACATAGTTGGACGTGATAAAGATATAGTCTTGTCAACCTTATAAAAAAATATATATATATTAATTATTTTGAATTTAAGATAAATAAATTCTAACCATTTAAAATTACAATTTTTTTAACTATTAACTATTTTAATTATTATAATGAATCTATTTATTTAATATTTTTATTTTATTTGTTCAAATAATCTATCCATTTATTTAATAAATATAAAATTGTAGAAATGAGTATGTGACATCATTTTCAACATCTTCCCATCGGATTTTCCTCGCATCAAATACGGAATTATTTGTCTAATATAACGGTTGAGTCTTTCTTATCCATAACTAGATATTGAAGCCGCTTTAAACTCCAGCATCTCTTTACCTTTAGGATTTTCTCATTGGCTCCGCATAGAATGAGTAATTGTTTTTATTATAGAAACCTTCCTAATCTGAATGTTACTTGATAGGTTATCATATTTTTAGAAGTTATCATATTTTGGAATTTTTTTTAAAGATAATTCGCGTTAAATAACTATCTATTAATTTAATAAGTTTGGTGGTAACCGGGACTCTTTTTTTTTAATAAATCCTTTTAACCTATATTGCATGTTTACCTTTGTATCTTTACCTTTGAAAGACACTTTCGTCGTCCTTTTCTTTCTAACGTTGACACCTGGCGTCCACATTCAGCGGGTATTCAGCGGGAAATTGTTCATATGTGTCGTCTGTGCGCATTTTCAAGATATTCGTCATGGTCTCAACCAAGAATCTTTGCAGTTGGCACGAGTTCTATTGCCCAGGTCTCACAAAACCTCAACGGAAAACTGCTATGCCAACGCCTTTCTCCATAATGATGGCGGTCTCGAATCTTCACCCACTACATGAAGCCGGCAGAAATATCCGCAAATTTGTTACAAATTCCTGTAATTCGTGAACAAAACGTTACAAATTACTGAGAAGGCAGTTTAAAGTTAGCAGCGATGGGGGTTTCGAGACACCACCTTCCTTTATTTCTCACAATATGACAGAGTAGGTGAAATTCCTGAACTCGAGTGATTTTTATAATAATTGGACGAGGAACAAGCGCTTTCTTTCAGTGCAAGAAGCTTCCGCCAGAGACGTCTTCCTCCCTTCACTTGCTTCGGGCTTCCACTTCAACAAATGGACAGCCCTGTTTGACAATCTCACAAAGTATAACAGTGTTCAAACTGACAGAGGAGCCTTGTTTGACAATATCACGAACGGAGCTGGAAATCGTGAGCCAAAGCTGTGTTTAGAATACATCTGCACAACATCATTTCTTCCAGGTCAGGTCCTTCTTCAACTACTTTGTTTCCCTTTCCTTGCCATATCATCTCTCTCAATCCTGTTTTGCTTCCTAGGGATTTGCTGGACTTCATTAATGATAGGCTTATGAATTTTTTCTACATGGTTGTCCTCTGCTTTCTCCTTTTCCTTCATTTGGCATGATTATCCTTCAAAACAAAATCCATTTTGATAAGAGGAGATCTCTGACTTATACTGCCAAATATGGTTGCCTCGTGATAGACGCCTCACAAAACCAAGTTATGAAATAGTTTGCGGGAAGCAGGTTGTTCCATTGCTGGCACACAATTCGATATACACAAATTGCACAGGAAGCCAATAGAATATATCCATATGAAGATCCTGCGGCAATTCGTTCCATCCTGTGGCAAATACAAGAGTCGTTGATTCAATTTCCATATTTCTTAACTCAACTGATTCAACAAGGAGACAATAACAATTCGTGACAGTATAATCTGAATCCCGTGACAGTGTAATCTGAATCCTTCCTGCTGTCATTTTCCATAGCTCCCCTTTTAGTGTTCATCACTGAACTGTATTCTCCTTCTCCAATTCCTATGCGGAAGTCCATTTTCTCTTTTTCTAACTTGTATAATATTCTCTTGCTGGCATCATTTCCACCCTTTATTCGAACTTCCTTTGATTTCCAGTTGGATCCTTTCTCAACCAAAGAATTTGGTTTGGATATTTTAATAAGACTCTAGGTGAACGCTTTCGGTACTGAGCATGGATAGTGTAATTTTGAAAAGGATGCATCCCCTCAAACAACTGCAATGTTTCTCTGAATTCTTTGACATGGCTCTGTATATCTTCAGGACTGTTGGCATTTTTACATGTCTGAAAATTTAGGCACAATTATGAAATTTTAGGCACAGGTTTGATCTAAGTCACAGGTCTGAGAATCTTTGCACAGATATAAACTATGTCTTCTAAAAAATAAGTAGGTCTAAACTGTTGTCCACGTACTGTTTTAAACTTGTCTTCTCACAAGCCCGAGATTGTTGTAGATCCTTTGCCATAGGTCAAAAATCTATGCAAAAGTACTTAATGTCACAAGGATATGTGACAATTCAAAAACTCTTGCTTCAGTTACAAGTCTTCATTGTACATAGGTCTGAGATACTGTTAGAAGTTCGAGCTACTAGGCATTTTTGCACACAAGACATATGCCTCATGTCCAAGAGTTTACAGGTCACAAATTCTCTTCCACAAGTCAGAGCACAACAAATGTTACATGTCTGAAAATTTAGGCACAATTCTGAAATTTTAGGCACAAGTTTGATTTAAGTCACAGTTCTGAGAATCTCTGCACAGATATGAACTATGTCTTCTAAACAATAAGTAGGTTTGAACTGTTGTGCACATACTGTTTTAAACTTGTATTCTCACAGGGTCGAGATTGTTGTAGATCCTTTGCCATATGTCAAAAATCTATGCAAAAGTACTTAATGTCACAAAGATATGTGACAGTTCAAAAAATTTTGCTTCAGTTATAAGTCTTCATTGTACACAGGTCTGAGATACTGTTAGAAGTTTTAGCTACTAGGCATTTTTGCACACAAGACATATGCCTCATTTCCAAGAGTTTATAGGTCACAAATCCTCTTCCACAAGTTCGAGCACAACAAATGTTACATGTCTGAAAATTTAGGCACGATTATGAAATTTTAGGCACAGGTTTGATCTAAGTTTAGTATTGTATACCTTCAGTTTTTCCATATTCTTGCAAATCCATCCCATAACAAAGGAAAGATGAATTATTGCATCTACTACATCAGTTGAATTATCCATGACAATAACAATAGTTGATCCAAGACCTTCTGTGGTCTTGTGTCAACCACTTGACTACTCCTCCTCTATAGAATGCAGAAAGCTGATAAAGAGGATAATGACCCAACTCTCTAAAAAATGTTTATACCCCTCGACAACTCTTAAGATCCAAAGCATTAGTAGCAGTATGCCACTCCAACAAATATTTAAAACAGTATTTGTCATAGTAATGTTTTCATAAAATGATTTGAGAATTCCATGACCTCAAGCCGAGTCGATTAACAATGCATACATGGAGTTGCTAAAATGCAATCGAAGCAGATGCTCGCTTAAATTTTCATGAGAGATGTGCTCCATGGAACTCTTGATTTTATCTTTAAGATGGAATGTGTATAGACTAGAGAGGTGCTTGTTATGATTAGTCTCTTAATTTCTTGATTAGAAAAGGCCTGGTTTTCTGTCAACCACTTAGCTACCCTTCCTTTAGAGTGTGCACTAAGCTGATTAAAAGGACAATAACTTAGCTTCCTCAAAATGTTTATACCCCTAAATAACCCTTTAAATCCAAAACATTAATGGGATTAGGTCACTCCAACATGACTTCAACCGTTCCTACGTCAATTTGCACCCCTCAAAATCAAAGCATATCCAAAATAGAAAATAAATTATTGCCTAAAACATAATTTGAGTTTGGATTTTTTATCACTTGAAATTGCCCTTTATCGCCTGGTTTGACCTTTGTGATTACTGGGATCCTTGACAGTTTTTTTTTCTCAAGTTATGATTGTTAATTTACTATTCTATTGTTTTTAAATCCTCATTTTCAAATTCCCAAAGTTTAGAAAGATTTTTAATATCTATCTTGAGATTATGAATTTTCATGTTAATGCACAGCTTAGAGAGGGAGGAGGCAAAAGATCTGATTAAGAGTCACGGAGGATGCATCATTGGATCTGTTAGCAAGAAAACGGTTGTTATATATTTCCTAACATTGCACACTTTTTTTTTCATTTTTGTATTTTCCCCCATTTATGTCATAAGTAATTAACAATTAATTTCTTTATAGTTCCCTATCATAATTGGTTATTTTTTTGAGCAACAATGTTTTGAAACCTTTCTATTTTCATATATGCCCTATCCAGAGCTATTTGTTGGTTGATGAAGATATTGGGGGTCACAAATCTCAGAAAGCAAAAGAACTGGGGTTTGTAATCAATTAGATTTTTTTACTATTCTTCTATGGATACCACTTGTGATGCATTTCCATTTAGGTATTTGGTTTCTCATTGGGCTGATCTGTTGCAGGATAACTATTCTTCCTGAAAATGCTTTGTTTGACATGATCCGTAAGTCAAGGATTGCTTGGCACTCTTTTTTAAGGATGTGCCTAAAGTAGGAAGCTCAACTGAGTCAGCTGTTGTTATTATTAAAGAGTCGGAATGCCCTGAATGCAGAAGGTCGTTTTGTGCTCAATGTGGTGTGCCATGGCATGTGGGTTTGGATTGCTCTGACTTGGAGAAACTGTATTTTTCTGAGAGGGACAAAGATGATTTGTTGCTATTATAGCTCGCCAAAAAAAAAAGCTTGGCGATTGTGTGGAAAATGTGGACAAATTGTTGAAAAAACCTTTGAATGCTGTAACATGATTTGTAGGTCAGTGAATCGGTAAAATGCATTTTTGTTGACTATTTTTTTTATTTTATAATACCCTATTTGTCTTTGATAAAGATAATTGGTTCCAATCTGAAAATTAGATTTTCTAATCCTAGCTATAGGTTATGATATCTTTACTGTGTGCACATGGATGCCTAAGTATTTCCAATTGAAAAGCAAAGCTACATACTAATTGTCAATGGCTTAACAAATATGTTTCTTCAAATGTATCTAGCTTAGGCAAACCTGGTATTTGAAAACTACTTATCTAATATCTTTCCCTCACCTCTGGTGAATCTGTCATTGAAATTTGTTGTTCAATACTGGAAAACTAAGAGGCATTGCTTGGTTATTTAAACCATAAGGAGAACTGAAACATATGGTGGTTGGTGTTGTTTCAGATGTGGTTGCGAGTTTTGTTATAAATGCGGATCAAAGTGGAAGAATGATACAATGCCTTGCAAATGCTCTGGGTGGGAAGAATGATAAAAGGAGCTGAGATTTTCTTGGATTTGGGACCTGGGAGACAACAAAGTTGTGAAAAATACATATGGCTATAAATATTGTTTACCAAATTCCATTGTGGTTTGTCTTTAAGTTGATCTTTGCAATGTAGTCCTCATTCTCTTACACAGGGGAATTATATCAGTTATTCTTCGTCATGAATAACTTAATTTGTTTCAAAGCGCACGCCATGAAGATTCCATTCAAGAGATACATGCTTGACCAAAAACAAACTTAAAATTTAGTAAGTTCAACCCCATACCTGTTGTGGATCTTTGGTAGTCTGGGTTCTTGCGAAGTTTCATGAGTCAAGAGGAAGCCTCAAAGGACCTTGTGAAGTCTCTTTACTGAAATCTTTTTGAAGACTTTCCTTCGCAGGTTTTGGATAATGTGATCAGGGGTGTTCTGAAGCACCTATCAGATTGCATTGTAGCCACATTTCTCAGTGATAACGTTAAGTGGTTAAATACAAATGTTGTTATGGGAATTGAGGTTGATTTGAAACTGCTAGAATCTTTTGCAGATACTCAATTTCATGACAATGGCTTGGATGAGCGTCAAGGTGCAACAGATCCAAAACAGTCTTTGTTAGAGGCAAGGCAGTTGGTTAGTCTTTTATTAAACAACCATCCAGAGCAATGGAATCTTAGTTAATGGACATTTATAATATATTCTTGTGAAGTGTTGAGGATAGAGAACATTGTACATCAAGATGGGACTCCATTCATGTATTATCACACTTGCAATGTAAGCCTTCCAGGCCAATGTATTCATGATTTTTCCTTTTTGTTGTAGAAAATATATCTAAAACAGCTAGGATAGCATTTGAAATTCTCAAGTTCTCTTCCTTTTTTGGTTCAAGCATGTCAGTGTTTTTAAATACATGTGAATGAATCTAGACCCCAAGAAATACATGTTGAATCAGAAATTCTTGTGGTTTTCTTTATGTTCTTATGCATTTACATGCTGCTCTTTTCTTTTTTTCTCTTCCAGTATAAAGGACTCACATTCCCAGTATGTTTTGTCTCCTATATCTTTTACTCTATTTCAGATTTAATAAGCTGTACAATATCAATAGCAGATCAGAAGGTGGGCCAGCAGAGGTTCTATCAACCTATATTGTGAGCTATCTTGTGCATTATACCTGTCTACTATCAGAAAACAGTAGTTGGATTCCTATTATGTAACATGGAGCTGGCATTATGTATATGTGATAGTTCTCATTTCAGAAACTTTGTATGCCTATTGTACCACCCATTTCATGATAGTGTTACATTCAGTGATATCTACTGTGTTATTCTAAATTTATTCAATGTGATTCACATCAAGTATATTCTCTTTTTACTCATCCAGAGGTGATGATTTTGATTGAAGGCTAAAGATCTAAAAATCATTGTTTATAATTATAGTTTTAATTTTGATAATTTTAAGATTTTGTCTCTACCTTTTTTAAATTGTTTTTTTAGTAGTTGTACGTTTGAAAGAAAACAACGTGTTTTCCAGTTCTATTTTGCATTACCCAAATTGAATTTGAAGTTTGCTTGGAAGTGGTTTATCAATGTAAGGAAAAATGTTGTGGCTGTGATCAACTATTCAGTACTTGTGGCCTGTGACTTCCCTGAACAGAAAGGCAAACAGTTATATGGAATGTGAAGAGATAGAAAACACAATAGAAAGAAACCCATGACACTGGCTACATTAGTTATTTAATTACTACATGTTCGAGATAACTATATATACAATATACAATTATTTTCACAGACAAAAATTTGTGTTGGTTTACATTTCTGGTAAGTTGATAAAAAACTGTGAACATGGCTGTCCATAACTTGCAGGGGGTTGTTTGGTTTGTGAAGAAGGTGAACAAGGTCATAATCAATAAATTTTCAGTGCAAGAATGTTTGTGAATTTATAGATATATAATTTTAGAGCAAAGTATTAAGCAAAATACACACTTTTAAGGCATACATGGTAGGTTTTGCAAAATGTGTAGATATCTTCTTCCCAATATAAATATATAAAAGGGGAAAACTTTTGTCCATCAAATGTGGATTTCGGCCTCTTTTTGCGCTATGGTTGCTGGAAGTGTTATTCCTACTTGTTTTTTCCTGTTGCTCTTGATTTTCTTTGCTTTTATTTTTTCACCAACTGAATATGCAACTACTCTTCAAGTAATCCTGCAGCTGGTTGCAACTTCATTATACTTGGTACTTGCATTTGACTGTCTCCTGCTATTGCCTTTGTCACTAACAAGCTTCGTAGATGCTTGGCCATCTATAGAGGTTTCTTGATTTTGGGTATTTAACTTACTCTAAAATGAAAGAAGACATTCAATGTGTTTCGTGTAATATAGATATAAACAAAACATCTAAAGAAAAGTAATTGCGCAATGACCCAGTCCAAGAAAACAAGGTTTTCCACAAGGCTTGAACCAACATCTCTTCTAGAGAAATTCAACAATTCCAATTTAATAATCCTATCGGCCTCTCTTTGTACCTTTTGGGACAATTGCTAGTTTAATAAATCCTTTTAACCTATATTGTATCTTTACCTTTGTAATGTTTATGGTAATTACAAAAATGTGTTTTTGTTAGACTACGATTATATTGGTTTAAAGTCAGATTGTCACGTCACTTTGTTAAACTTTGTTAAATTTGGAGATTAGATTCATGTGAAATTAATACATTAGATTCTTGAGAAATGTGTTGAGTAGATAAGTTAAGATTTGGGTTAGTTGGAGTAAGCATAGGGAAATATTTAGCAGGGTTGCTAATGATATTTAGCAGGGTTGCTAACATATCATTAGCTGAAGGCTTTCTCATTTCAACTTCACGTGGATGATTAGGTATCGACTTGTTTATTTTATTTTTAATAAACGGCTGAGATGGTATATATTTGTTTTCGAATGTTGTGAAATTTGTTTGGTAGCCATTGGTAGCGTGGAGCGCGTCGTGTGAAGTCGAAGAGCCACCGCTTCCACTGGTTTGTTCTCGTTGGACAACAAGAAGCGGCTGCCTTCGGGGCTGCAAAGTACGACAGTTGGGTGGCCAACAAGAGAAGTGGTGAACACGTTTCCATATTTCTGCGTCCGAATGTGAAAGAATTCACGTTTCTATATTTCTGTGTAATTCATGTTTCCATATTTCTGCGTCCGAATGTGAAAAAATTCACGAGGATTGCCCTTCCTTTGAGATCGTAGAAATTGTAATGTTTCGTCGATCAAAGGCCATCCAAAAGTGCCTGGTGGGATTCTCGCCAGACCATACTTCGGTGGGTGCTGATGAGATAAAAGAAGAAGCCAAATCTGATAAAAGATGCGAGAAATACAGTGAAGATCAACAGTGGCTTGTCAAGTTGTTGGGCCCTTTGCAACACTGAAACAACTTTCTTCCAAAACATGGTTTATATAATTTGAAGGGTTTCAAATCATGCACTGAAAAACGGTTATGTTCACACACGAACAATGACTCACCGTTGGGTTTGAACGATATCACTCAGGTAAGCAGGAGAATCGAACAACACTGTTGGTTTTGAAAAGGTTTCACACACTCAGAATGTAAATTAGGGTTTTAGAATGTGTTTGGAAGGCACCATTTTTTCTTCAAGGAGAAGTTATGGAAACAAAACAAATGGGCATATTTTAATTTACTTATATGTTACATATGTTATAAGATGGTTCCAGCCACCAACAAGTAGAAAAAAGGCGCACGATTGCAAATAACTTGTGAATCAAAGAAAGTTACAAGAAAAGTGTGGTCACTACTATAAGCGTCACTTCTGCAACACACAAGTTCCAATG
This sequence comes from Pinus tabuliformis, assembly GCA_031772625.1. Taxonomy (NCBI): domain Eukaryota; kingdom Viridiplantae; phylum Streptophyta; class Pinopsida; order Pinales; family Pinaceae; genus Pinus; species Pinus tabuliformis. Next base: position 693,632,183 of record CM062812.1, on the reverse strand, counting down.
GAATGACGCCATTAGCGTTTCTTTATAGATGCTCCATTCTGGTTTTCATTTCAGAATTTCATTTCTGATCACAGAATTTCATTACTCTTGAAGTGTATTTATATACATATTCATTTTCTTTATTTGAGTAATGAATTAATTATATATAGAAATATTGGAACTTTTTAAAAACATTTTAAATTCAACAATAATATTGTTTAAACTTTTCAACTCACATTTATTATTCTAAGCACTTGAATATTTAGCCTTTATTTTAAATACATTAGAGAGTTTGATTGTTATTCCCACAAAACTCTTAAAAGATATAACACAATATATATTGGGTTGTGTGTTGAAGATGACTTGCAAATGCTCTCTCTGAAGAAGCCAAATTCAAAATGATTAATTTAGTATGGGAGTAATAAATACAATATGATCTATTATGTTTTTTCATGGGAGTCAAATTTTTATTTGAAAAATTTGTTATGATTTTGTTATGGATACCAAAAACCTTACGTTGGGAAAAGAATTAAAAGAAAAATAACTATAAATACACTTGTTGCCAAGTTGTTAAGGGACATCACCATTTGGTGGAGATTTTGGACTTCACAAATGTTGTGGACATTCACAACAAAAAAAAGGTGGCTAACATCTATGAATTCATAGGGGAGGAAACTATTTCAAGTTATTAATATGAAAATCAACCATGATCAACCATGTTCAATGATGGTCAAACATGGTCCAATGTCACATTGTGACAAAGATTAGCTCAATATGGTCAACCATGGTCCATTTTCAACCATCCTCCACCATGGTCAGCCATGGTCTACCATGGTTAGCCATGGTCCAACATCGCATTGTGACAAAGATGTCTCAATATGAAAATCAACCATGGTCAACCATGTTTATTTTAGGGTTTATATTATTTATCTTAGGGTTTATATACCTTGATTTTATAATATCAATCCTTTAGGTTTAATATTATTCTCTTGGATTTATAATCCCTTGGGTTTTTAGTATTAATCCCTTGGGTTTATTAATCTAAGGGTTCATATTCCTAGGGTATAATATTATTCATAGGGTTTATAATATTAATCCTTGGGTTTGTAATCATGGTCAACCATGGTCCAACGTCACATTATGAAAAAGATTTTCTCAATATGAAAATCAACCATGGTCCAACTTCGCATTGTGACAAAGATTGTCTCGATATGAAAATCATTCATGGTCAACCATGGTCGAACATCGCATTGTGACAAAGATTGTCTCGATATGAAAATCAACAATGGTCACTAATGTTTATTTTAGGGTTTATAATATTTATCTTAGGGTTTATTATATCAATATCTTGTTTAATATTATTCCATTGGGTTTACAATCCCTTGAGATTTTAGAATTAATCCCTTGGGTTTATAACATCAATCCCTTAGGTTTATTAATCTAAGGGTTCATATTAGTAGGGTTTAATATTATTCATAGGGTTTAATCATGGTTAGCCATGGTCCAATGTCACATTGTGACAAATATTGTCTCAATATGAAAATCTACCACGGTCAACCATAGTCCAACATCACATTATGTCAAAGATTGTCTCAATATGAAAATCAATCATGGTCAACAATAGTCTAATGTCACATTGTGATAAAGATTGTATCAATATGAAAATCAAGCATGGTCATACATGGTCAACCATGTTTTTTTTACCATTTATAATAGTTACCATATGATTTATATACCTTGGTTTATAATATTTATCCTAAGGTTTATCATTGGATTTTCCGAATATGAAAATCATTCATGGTTGACCACAATCAACCATGATCCAATGTTGCGTTGTGAGAAAGATTGCCTCAATATGAAAATGAACCATTGTCAACCACGGTCGAACGTCACATTGTGACAAAGATTGTATCGACATTGTCAACCATGATAAACCATGGTCCAATGTCGCATTGTGACAAGGATTGTCTCAATATGAAAATCAACCATGGTCAACCATGTTCTAACTTCACATTGTGATAAATATTGTCTTAATATGAAAATCAACCATGGTCATATTGTGGCAAAGATTGTCTCTTGGTCCAACATCAAATTGTGACAAACATGGTCATACATGGTCAACCATGTTCCATTGTCGCATTGTGAAAAAGATTGTCTTGATATGAAAATCAACCATGGTAAACCATGGTCACATTGTGACAAAGATTGTCTCTTGGTCCAACATCAAATTGTGACAACCATGGTCATCAATGGTTAGCCATATTCCAACGTTGCATTGTGACAAATATTATCTCAATATGAAAATAAACCATGGTCAACCATAGTCAATCATGGTTAACCATGGTCAATAAGCATGGTCACATTATGAAAAGGCTTATATCTTGGTCCAACATCACATTGTGACAACATGGTCATCCATGGTCAACCATGGTCCAACATTGCATTGTGACAAAGATTGTCTCAATATGAAAATCAGTCATGGTCAACCATCATCAACCATTGTCCAACGTTGCATTGTGAGAAAGGTTGTCTCAATATGAACATCAGTCATGGTCAACTATAGTCCAACATCGCATTGTGAAAAAGGTTTTATCAATATGAAAATCAATTGTGGTCAACCATGTTTTTTTAGGGTTTTTAATATTTACCTTAGGGTTTATATATCTTGAGTTTATAATATTTATCCCTTGCATTTAATATTATTCCCTTAGGTTTATAATACCTTAGATTTTTAGTATTAATCCATTGGGTTTATTATTATTCCCTTCAGTTCATAATCACCTAGGATTTTAGTATTAATCCCTTGGATTTATAATATCGGTCCCTTGGTTTTATTATTCTCTCGGGTTTATAATATCAATCATGGTTAATCATGGTCAATCATAGCCAAACATAGTCAACTATGGTCAACCACGGTCTAATGTCGCATTGTGATAAAATGTGTCTCCATATGAAAATCATGGAAAATCATGGTCAACCATGGTCAAACGTCACATTGCGAAAAAGATTGTCTTGATGTGAAATTCAACCATGGTTAACTGTGGTCAACCATGGTCCAATGTCGCATTGTGACAATGATTATCTTGATATAGAAATCAACCATGGTCTAAATTCGCATTGTGACAAAGCTTTTATTGACATGAAATTCAATCATGGTCAACCATGGTCTTACATCGCATTCTGATAAAGATTGCCTTGATATGTAAATCAACCATGGTCTAACGTCACATTGTGATAAGAATTGTCTCAATATGAAAATAAACCATGTGTTTATAATATTTATCTTAGGGTTTATATACCTCGGATTTATAATATTGGTCCCTTGGGTTTAATATTATCCCCTTGGTTCATAATCCCTTGGGTTTTTAGTATTAATCCCTTGTGTTTATTATTCCCTTCAGTTTATAATATTAATCCCTTTGGTTTATTCTCCCCTTAGGTTTATAATATCAATCATGGTTAATCATAACTAGTAATGGTCAACCATGGTCGAATATCGCATTAAGACAAAAATTGGCTCCATATGAAAATCATGGAAAATCATGGTCAACCATGGTTGCTCATGGTCAACTATGTTTTATAAATGAAACAGGGTCAACCATGGTTGACTGTCGCATTGTGACAATGATTGTCTTGATATGAAAATCAATCATGGTCAACTATGGTCCAACATCGCATTATGACAAAGATTGTCTCGATATGTAAATCAACCATGGTCTCAAATGTCTCAATGTGACAAAAATTGTCTCGATATCGACTAGGGTGTCCATCGTCGAACATCGCATTGTGACAAATATTGTCTCGATATGAAAATAAACCATGGTGAACCATGGTCTAGCGTCACATTGTGACAAAGATTGTCTCGATATGTAAATCAACCATGGTCAACCATGCTCTAATGTCACATTGTGCCAAAGATTGTCTCAATATGAAGATCAACAATGGTCTAACGTCGTATTGTGACAAAGATTGTCTCAATATGTAAATCAACCATGGTCAACCATGGTTTAACGTCACATTGTGATAAGAATTGTCTCAATACGAAAATAAACCTTGTTCAACCATGTGTTTATAATATTTATCTTGGGATTTATATGCCTTTGGTTTTTATTATTTTTCCCTTGGGTTTAGTATTATTCCATTTGGTTCATAATCCCTTTGGGTTTTAGTATTAATCCATTGGGTTTATAATCGATCCCTTGTGTTTATTATTCCCTTGGGTTTATGATATCAATTATGGTTAATCATGGTCAATCATAGCCAACCATGGTCAACCATGGCTAGTAATGGTCAACCATGGTCAAATCTCTTATTGTGACAAAATTTTTCTCCATATGAAAACCATGGAAAATCATAGACAATCATGGTCGACCATGGTCAAATGTCGCATTGTGACAAAGATTGTCTCGATATGAAGATCAACCATGATCAACCATGGTCCAACATTGCATTGTGACAAAGATTGTCTCGATATGAAAATCAACCATGGTCAACCATGGTTAATCATGGTCCAATGTCGCATTGTGATAAGGATTGTCTCAATATGGAAATCAACCATGTTCAACAATGTTTATTTTAGAGTTTATAATATTTGTCCCTTGGGTTTAATATTATTCCCTTGGGTTCATAATCCCTTAGGGTTTTAGTATTAATCCCTTGGGTTTATAATATCAAGCCCTTGGGTTTATTATTCCCTTTGGTTTATTATATTAATCATGGTCAACCATGGTAAAATGTCACATTGTGACAAAGATTGTCTCAATATGGAAATGAGTCATGGTCAACTATAGTCCAACATCACATTGCGGAAAATATTGTCTCAATATGTAAATTAACCATGTTTATTTTAGTGTTTACAATATTTATCTTATGGTTTATATATCTTGGGTTTATAATTTGTATCCCCTGGGTTTATAATATCAATCCCTTGGGTTTATTGATCGAAGGGTTCAAATTCTTAGGGTTTAGTTTTATTCCATTAGGTTTATATTCCTTTGGGATTTTAGTATTGATCCCTATGGTTTATTATTCCCTTCGGTTTATAATATCAACCATGGTCAACTATGGTCAACCATGGTAAACCATTGTCTACCATGTTTTAATATTAATCCCATTGTCTCAAAATGAAAATCAACCATTGTAAACCATGGTCAACCATGTTTATTTTAGGGTTTATAATATTTTTCTTAGGGTTTATATATCTTGGGTTTAAATATTAATCCCTAAGGTTTAATATTGTTCCCTTGGGTTAATAATTCCTTGGGTTTTTAGTATTAATCCCTTGGGTTTATTATCTTTTGGGTTAATATTATTGTCTTTGGTTCCTAATCCCTTGGGGTATTAGTATTAAACCCTAGGAGTATGAACCCTTACATTAGTAAATTGAAGGGATTGATATTATAAACCCAAGGGATTAATACTATAACCCCGAGGGAATATAAACCCTATGGTTTTTAGTAATAATCCCTTGGGGTTTAGTATTAACCCCTTTAGTTTATTATTCTCTGGGGTTTATAATATCAATTCCTAGAGTTTATTAATATAAGGGTTCATATTCCTAGAGTTCATATTTATATTACATTATTTCAAATTAAATAATAATAAATAACATTTAATATTAAATAATTATTATTATAAATAAATAATTATTAATAATTATAACAATAATAATAATATTTTTGATGCAATAGCATTTTTTGGGTAGATATAAATGGTAGTTCTTTTTGGTAGATAGAAATGGTAGATACAAATGAAGCCTTTGGCTTATATCAATCACATTAATACTTTTAATGTGGTTGTGCGAGCTGTTTAGAATTGGGTATAAGGTGGGAAAATCCAAGCATTAGGGAAAGTAAACGGTTTTGGAACATCTTAGAAGATTTTATGGTTGTTTTGGTTCTCAATAATATTTCTCTCCGTTGTTTAGTTTTAGAAGGGTTGAGTAATGCTCTCGTTAAAGGGCCCATGGAACTCTATAATAACTATAACCTTTTTCAAAGTAATTCTAGCTAAAGCCCCTTCGATTAGTTATGTGAAGGAAACAACTATCGGGCTCTGGTCATTTCGTAATCATAGGGGTTAAGTGGGGAATCTTGATAAAGGAATTGAGAAATAGAAGGTTGCAAACATGTTGTGTCACGACGCCACATTAGTAGTGACTTCCAACCACACATGAGCATGATGTGTGATTGCCTAACTTTTTCATTTCTCACTACTCAAGTTTATGAATTATGCCTAACCTCCAACACTTAGTTAATTTTCTTCAAGTGTTAGCAATGCATCGAAATTAACAATTATACTTCATTAATTTATCTTCAATGTCAATGGAAATAAACATGGACAAATCATACATAAAGGGAGTGGAAATTCCCAACAGTTCACCCAAATAACTTATAAAATCCTTTCAACAATATTTTACAAGTTACAATTGTTTTTACAGTAGTGCAGTGATTTTCCCATTGGTTCACTAGTTTGTGTAGGTCTACCCAACCCTTGTCTATCCGTACAACCTTCTACCTAAATTCTGAACTCCTATGCACCCTTCGCGAGCCTGTAGCAACCTGTCGTGTAGTACTCGCACTGTAGTGGCCTCCACATGCATGTAGCAGCATTTGCCCACACTATAGTGTCCTCTTCCTACATGTAGCGCCCTTTCGTGTTGCACACGCACTTGAGTGCCCGCCTGTAGCAGCCTCTCATGTAGCACCAGCACTATAGCACCCTTTTCCCACCTGTAGCAGCCTATAATGTTGTACCTGCACTGTAGCACTCGCCTGTCATGACCTCTCGTGCAATGCCCGCACTTTAGTGCCTACCTGTAGAGGTATGTGTCCGTCTACACTACGAAAACACTGAAATCCACCCAGTGATATCTTACAGCTTTACAAACCGCCTAAACGAGCCTCACTTTACCCATTTCCCCTTCAATTCAATTGCCTTTTGAATCTCCTTGTTCACCCTTGCTTTGAACTGCTTGGCCAACTTGGATGATGGGTTGAACGAATGTTACCCATGTTTTATTTATACGACCTTCTTGACCACTAAATTTCCAAGAGTCATGTTGCTTCATTCATGGTGGAGTTGGCCTGAATGTATGTTATCCAGCTGACTTTTCCACACGCTCTCGAGTGTGCCCCTTCACCTTGCCTTGAGCTGACACTTGTGTGTTTGGGTGGATGCCCTCACTTGTCTGCACGCGCCCACCCGTTCATACGCCCATTGGTTGTTTGCCCAAGTTGCATGCTTGTGTTGCCTCCATAAAACCGTGGCTGGAGTTTTTTAATCTGAAATAACGCTTGATCGAGATATATTTTTCGATCGAGCCATTAACTTGGGTTAGAAAACGACTCCATTGAGGGTTTCTTTAAATTGTTGATCGAGCTATTTTTTAGAGCCTCAACAACTCGATCGAGCACTTAAAAATTGCTTGATCGAGCATCCATTTTTCACCAATACACACCCTTATTTATTCAAAGAGTGTAACCCAAAACCATGCTTTGACCCACATGCTTATTCCGTTATATAAAAATTTTCCTTTCATATTTCAAAATACTTATAATATCCTTTGATGATGAGATCCTTAAAAGTACAACTACTCTTATTCATTATAAATCTTTAAAATATTATCAAACTTTACTTGTTTATAATATTTTTATTCAAACAATGGGAAAGACCTAACGTAACTCAATTGTCAAACCAGTAGTAAGGACAACCCTCTCTAGTTGCTATCCATGAATGCAACTTGACTCATCACTCATCATTGTTATTCAAGGAAATCCACACCACTTGGAATAACTTACTAGTGATCTATAAAGGGACATGCTTTTGATCATTTGGATTGACCTATTGATAGTCTATAAAGGGGAATGCTTTTGATCATTTCAAATGTCTCTTAATCTTAAACCATTAAAAAAAAATCTTAACCAAACATTTTTTTTAAATACTTTTCATAATATATATATTTGCAAATTTACTACGTCATCAACCATTAAATTTTATTATTCGGAACAACCCTGCACCCCTCTTCTTAGCCAGTTAAAGGTATGTAAAATGTAATTTTCAACCCATAAAACGTCTTCATAACAAGTTAGAGCTTTGTAAAAAATAAAATTTCACACATAATATGTTTTTTTTGAGTTTTATTATATTCATGGATACTTTTTCAAATTTAATACAATTTAATAAGGCTAATAAATTTTCCCAATTGAATATATCCCACCTCTTGTGTGGCAACATGATCTATTTTCTTTAAGATGAATTCAAGAACATTCATACGTTCATGTTGTTTAAAATGTCAAAATTCAACACACTCTATAATTTTATGCAAATTTAATTGACAATTCGATCCATGGTGATAAACTAGGCTTTTTTAGAGCATTCAAAAGGAAACACTGAAGAAATAAAATGTATCTTATTTGAAATTAAAATATTTTGTTTTTACATTATTATAATTGTAATGATTTTTTACATTATTATAATTATAAAAATCATTATGCCAAATTATTTTTTAATATTTTATAATTATAATTTATATATTATAATTATAAAAATTATATAATAATAATAATAAAAAATTAATTTTAAAATTAAAAATTCAAACTAAATAACATATAAAATGTAATGAGAGCTCTCTATACATTTAAAAAATTATTGGACAAAGATCATCGATATAAAAAGAATAATACATCGATTCTTTCAAACATTTGTTTCCAACTCAATGTGATGTATTTTTTTAAATGGAACGAATGTGAGTGTTTTATTAAAAAGAGAGCTGAGATTTGGTTTTCAACTATTACAATGTTTCAAATCACCAATATCCCTTATGGGTTTGTAATTGAGCATGGTGACTCAATCGAAACCCTCAAGCGAGATCTTTGTCATACAAAAAATTTATTCTTTTTTGAGCTAAATCTTTTCCAAAAAGCTCCCATAATCCAAATGCATTTGATTTCCATTATTGCTTACTATAAACTCGTTTAACTTCTCGTTTTCCTTGGCAAGACGTCTTTTTCCTTTATTCCCAACTTGGATTCAATCCGTCTCTTTTGGTGGATTTGTGGCATTGCTCTTCTAAGAGTGTTGTTTGTTGTCTTTATCACTTTGTCCATATACCCAATTAACCCAGGAGATTGTGTTTTCATTCTTATTTCTTGTAAACTCGGTGTGGGATCTAGAGTTCATGGGGGCTTTTTGAACTTGTTCCTCCTCTGTTTCTAAATTTAGTGGATCCTTTTTTACTTTTGTTTCTTCTTGGTTGTCCTTTTCTTCCTCTGACAATTCTTCCTTGTCTTCTTCTGAATTTTCTTTTTCTTACATATCCTAGATCTCTTCTTCCTTGTGTATAGTATAATGTTTTCTTTGAGCACCTTCCCACCATCTGGCCTCTGGATGCTTTTCCGACCTCTATTATTCTTTAGTCTCTTGGGACAATTGTTTTTTACATGCCTTGTTTCATAACATGCGCAATATCAGAATGAAACATTTTCATAATCAAGCTTTTGAACCCATACATAATATGTTGTTGTTAGGTTGATCTCTGTAAAAACACCCCACCTTACCCTCGGTGAAGTGTTACTTACAAACCTCACATCCCAGTGGTAGTTAGAGAAATGGGGTAATATATATATATATATATATATATATATATATATATATATATATATATAACTTTCTCCAAGTTTTCGAAACTCAAAACGGATGTCACCATTGTACTCATATCGGTGAGACACTTCCAGCAAATAAGGTTTTTCACAACTTAAACTCGTCAGTCACAAATTATACTCCTTCAAATTTTTATTTGTTTAAAATTGCCACCTTTCTGTGATGCCCACATGGCACATTACTATCCTACTTCGTCATCTAACCATGAGGTGCACTTTGGTGCCACATGCCTGATAATGCCTCCTATGTGAAGTTCCTCGACTCAATTGCAATTATATTACATATATATAAAAACGAAATTGACAGTGAGTCATCCAATGCCCCCATTATGCATCACAAATGACGGTCTACATACGGTAATGCTATCCCCATGATGTTAGCGCTATAGGCATTGTTGGGAACCCAAGTCGGTGTCATCGCCCTTGAGTGAGTCGGGCACCCAACACGGGTGCACTTAACCAAAGTGCAACAGGCACACCCATGTGCGATGGTGGAGCGAGGGGAGGGGTTGCTCCAAAACGTGTGAAGGGCGGGGTAACGGGTGGGTGTGCCTGGGTGAGTCAACACGATGAGCAAGGAAGACTTGGCAGGCATCTTTGGCAAGTGTGATGAGGAGTGCACACTTTGACGCACAAAACCGAGCATCAAGGCATGTGGAAAATTTGGCTAAGTGTTGAGGGTGACTGTGAATAGTTTATAGTGGGCGGTGGGCAACACGATGTTGGCGGGCCGATGTGATGATGGGGTGTCATGGTTGAGTTGGATGGGTTGGCTTGATAGGGTGAAGCCACTCAAGCGACACGATGAACACCATATATATTATGGGTGTGAGATGGAGGATGGACATCAACCAATGAGCAACCATCTAGTCACAAGGAGAGAGATGTAAGTTCGGGTGAGCAGATTATAGCGCAGTACAGAACTCGGTGAAGGAGCGAACGAGCCCACAGAGCAGGAAAGTCTGGTGAACGAGCAGATTTTGGGTCAGGTAGTGGTGACTACAAGGCGGGTGGACCGCAGACCCGTGACAATGTGTAGCACAAAGGTCAAGTTCGATAGAGTTGGTGCAACGACGAGCGTTGGGCACTGCGAGTGTGCAGCGACACGATGGGCACAGAACATTGTGGATGTGCAGCAAGGTCGGGTGCAACGTGCGAGAAGAACTGGTCGTGCGACCGTGATTGGGTCATGCAGCAGGTTGAGCATGTGGACCTAAAGGGTAGGCTGACCCGTGCAAAAAACTGTAAAAACGGGTTGATTCAGTTTTCCTCCCTATGATGTAACATTTGAAAACATAAATTTACATATGATTATATAAAGCATTAAATTATTGAAATGATGTCTCCTGCATATTGTTGTAGCTATTTAAATTTATGAATTCCACACATAACTGTTGTAAAGAAATTAATGAATTTTAATGTAGGCGTAGTCCGGAAAATACAATGGACAAAATATAAGTGTAAGTGTTTAACGAGTGGGGTAAGATACTCCAATAAAGAAAAACGAATTGGGTCTGCGGAAGATGGTATCAGAGCTAGTACAGCAGAAGGTTGTAGAGACTGGAGACATATGCAGGTTGAAGTTTTGGAGAAAAATAAAAATTGGTTGCATAGTTTGGGGTTTCTTGACTTGGATATTCATGGAAGAACCGTACAAACCTTGGTGGACACAGGTGCCACACATAATTTTATGATGATAAGGTTAGTGAAGGAAGTTGGGCTGCAGATTGTTCCAACCAGTGTGGAGGTCAAGGTAGTGTACTCGAAGGCTAAAGTGTCAGGATTGGCAGACAAAGCGCCAGTTTGAGTTGCAGATTGGTAGGGTTGTTTGGAGTTCACGATGATGGAGATGAATGACTTTGACATGATATTGAGGAAGGATTTTCTAAAGGGAAACAAGGAAATTAAAATATCCTTTTTCGATGAGATCATGTTAATTGGAAACACACACACGTGGGCTTTACCTACTCACCAACAGAGAAGGGAAGTGAAGGTGAAGCATGTTTCTACACTAAGTATGAGTAGGGTGATGCGGGATTCATATGTTGAGACATATGTGACAGTTATCAGGGAGTTTGAGGACGTTGATGGATTGGGGACACCTATTCCAGCTGATATTTCTGATGTATTAAAAAATATGCAGATTTGATGCCCAATGAGTTGTTGAAAGTACTTCCATCGAAATGTGCAGTGGACCGTAACATTGAGCTAGAGGCAGGGAAGCAACCTCTGGCAAAAGATCCTTATCATTTGTCAGGACCGGAATTGGAGGGATTGAAACGACAATAGAAGGATTTGGCTGATGCAGGCTTCATATGACCTTCAAGGTCCCCATATGGTGCTCCAGTATTGTTCCAGAGGAAGAAAGATACGAATGAGTTTCGAATGTGTTGTGATTATTGTTCTCATAACAAGCAGACGATAAAGAACGGATATCCTTTGCCACTTGTTGCATATTTCTTCGACAACCTTGCGAAAGGCTGATTGTTTTCCAAGATAGATTTGAGGCATGGGTATTACTAGGTGCAGATAGCAAAGGGGGATGAGAAGAAGACTGTGATTGTGATGAGGTATCAGAGTTTTGATTTCCTTGTCATGACTTTCGGGTTGTGCAATGCTCTTGCTACATTTGCACTTTGATGAATGAAGTTTTGCGTCCATATTTGGATTCATTCGTAGTAGTATACTTGGATGACATCGTGATATTCAGTGATAAGATGGAGTATCATAAGAAGCACCTAGATTTGGCATTTGAGGCATTGAAGAAGAATCAGTTGTACTTGAAGAAGTCGACGTGTATGTTTGCCGAGATCGAGATTATGTTCCTTGGACAAATTATGGGTCAAGGTCACATACAGATGGAGACAAGCAGGATAAAGGCGATTTAGGGTTGGGCCAAACTAAAGAATGTCCATGATATGAGGGTGTTCTTGGGGATGACAAACTACAAGTGGAAGTTTGTAGAGGGGTACTTCAAGGTGACTGCACCACTGACAGACATTTTGAAGAAGGATAAGTGATGGAATTAGACAGAGAAGTGTCGAGCAACAACTGAATATTTGAAGAAGAGGATGGTCATAGCACCTATACTAAGGCTACATGATTTTGAGAGACCACTTGAGGTGCACATTGATGCTTCAGATTTTTCAATAAGGGGAGTAATCTTGCAGGACGAGCATCCAGTGGCATATAGAATCGAAAGTTGCAGGATAGAGAGCGGCGGTATCCGATTCATTAGAAGGAGATGAATGTGATCATCCATTGTTTACAGGTATGGAGGCATTACTTGATTGGGAAGCCTTTTGTTGTCAATACTAACATTGTTTTAGCAACAGGCTCATTGGCAGGACTTCTTGGCAGAGTTTGACATGACTATTGAGTATAGACTAGCGAGACTCAATGTAGTTGTAGATGCCCTCAGTAGGAAGGGAAAGTTAGATGAAATTGAGGAGGGAGAGGACCGTACTGAGTGTAGTAGGAGTCGAGTACTAATGATCGATGAGATGTAGAGTAGACTTTGAGCTAGTATGGAGACTGATATTCAAGCAAAGAGAATTCTGAAGAAGGTGAAGGAGGGGAAGACTCAAAAGTTTTTCCTATAAGACAGACTCTTGTTCTATGGGAACTTGATTTACATTTCAAAGTCATCTGGACTTAGGAGGCACCTCTTAAAGGAGTGCCACGATTCTCCATGGGATAGCCGCTGAGGACAACATCGTTCTTTGGCATTGTTGGAGAGAGGGTAATTTGGGGAGACGATGAGGGAAGATGTAGAGGAGTATGTGCATATGTGCATCATTTGTCAGTAGGACAAATCAAATAATGAGAGACAAGGAGGATTGTTGTAGCCTTTACTAATTCCAGAGAGACCATGGATGAGTGTTTCGATGGACTTCATCACTCAATTACCACAGTTGTAGGGGTATAATGGAGTTATGGTCATTGTTGATCGTTTCTCTAAGTATGTCATCTTCATTCCAACGAAGATACCATGTGGGGCCGAGAAGACTGCTAAGCTATTCTTCAAACATATTGTGAAGTATTGGGGGATGCCATTGAGTATTGTGTCTGACTGTGATCCGCGATTTATAGGAAGATTTTAGACCTCTTTGTTCAAGTTGGTTAGGACAGACTTGCTGTAGAGTTTGAGTTACTATCCAAAAACAGATGGGAAGACTTGATGGATTAATGCACTGCTAGAGGACTACTTGAGACATTATGTGATAGCTAATCAAAATAATTGGCCTAAACTCTTAGATGTGGCTCAGTTTAGCTACAATATACAAAAGAGTTCTGCAACCGAGTATAGCCCATTTGAGTTGGTCAATGGATAGGTGGCATTTGCTCCACACACTATCGGACCGAGAGGATTTATGAGGAGTCCATATGCGAAGAGATTCTTGATAGCATGGGAGGAGACCTTTGAGTTAGCATGGGTGCACTTGCATGCTGCAAGGAGGATCAAGAAGTGGGAAGACAAGGATATACAAGATGCACACTTCGAAGTTGAGGATATGGTTTTTCTAAGGATCACCGGAGATCAATTTCATCGAACGAAAGGGACTGCGAGATCTTTGACGAGGAAGTATGAATGATCATTCCATGTGAAGAAGCGAGATGGGGATATTGCTTATGAGTTGGAGCTTTCGAACCACATGTGTTCAAAACATCTTATGTTCCATATGAGTCAGCACAAGAGATGTAGACTTGATGCACGTCATCCTGAAATGACAACATCACCGAGAGGACCAGCCATGATTATGGACAGGCCACACCTAATTTTCGACAAGATATTGGATCATCGGATAGTAGGTGTTGGGAGTACTGCAAAATGTGAGTTATTTATTCAATGTAAGAACACACCGAAGGAGAGTAGCTAGGAAATAGAGGATTCGCTATGGAGGTGGAAGAAGGAGATTACTGAGTATAATGATGAGCTGACATGGTCGATAGGATTGTCGAGGACGACAATGAATCATAGTGGGGGAGGATGTCAGGACCCTGAGTCGACATCATCACCCTTGAGTGAGTCGTGTGCTTGACACAGGTTCACTTAATTGAAGTGCGACGGTGAAGTGATGGGAAGGTGTGGCCCAAAACATGCGATGGGGGGTCATAATGAGCGGGTGTGTCGAGGCAATTTGTGTAGTGGGTGTGTTGAGGCAATTTGTGTAGTGGGTGTGTCGGGGAAATCTCTATAGTGGGTGATCGGGTAGGCGTGCACCCGGGCGAGTCAACATGAAGAGAGAGGAAGACTTTGTGGGCTTGTTTAGCATGTGCGACGAGGAGTGCACACTTGGATGCACAAAATCGAGTGACAAGGAAAGTGGAAAATTTGGCTAAGTGTTGAGGGTGACCGTGAAGAGTTTATAGCGGGCGGTGGGCAACATAATTTTGGCAGGCCAACGTGATTATGGGGTGTCATGGTCGAGTTGGATGGGTCGGTTTGATAGGTTGAAGCCCCTCTAGTGATGCGATGAGCACCATATATAATATGGACATGAGATGGAGGAAGGACATCAACCAACGAGCAACCATCTAGTCGCCAGGTGAGAGATGGAAGTTCGAGTGAGTAGATTATAGCGTAGTGCAGAACTCAGCAGAGGAGCGGATGAGCCCGCAAGGCAGGCGGGTTTATTGAATGAGCAGAGTTCAAGTCGGGTAGCGGTGACCATAGACCTGTGACAACGTGTAGCAGGAAGGTCGAGTTTTGTGGAGTTGGTGCAGCAATGAGCATTGGGCGTTGCGGGTGTACAACGACACGACGGCGAGAAAACTTTGTGGATGTTAAGCAAGGTTAGGTGTGACATGTGAGTGAAACTAGTAGGGTGAATGTGGTCAGGTCATGCAGCGGGTTGATCTTGTGGACCCAACGGGCAGGCCGACCCGTGCAAAAAACTGTAAAAACGGGTTGAGGAAATTTTCCTCCCTATGATGTAACATTTGTAAACAAAAATTTATATATGACTTCATAAAGCATTAAAGTGTAGAAATGATGTCTCTTTCATATTTTTGTAGCTGTTTAAAGTTATGAATTTTGCACATATCTTTTGTAAAGAAATTAATGAAGTTAAATGTAGGCGTAGTCCGGAAAACATAATGGAAAAAGATAAGTGTAAGTGTTTAACCGGTGCCACACGTTACTCCAATCGGGAAAAATGAATTGGGGCTATGACGTGAATGGTCCCATATGCAATGGTGACCCCATTATCCAACGGGTCTACAACCATTTTGAGCCCTTGTCACTTGAGGGATCACATTAATCCACCAATCGATAGGCTTTGATCTTGGCGCGATGTTCGTTCATACAAAACAGAACCTTTAATTAAATATTAGCCTCTACCATTGATGGCCCACAATGTGCCATGGAGATCGATGGTCATAAACGATAGCTCTAGCCCCCCTCCTTAGTGACATCAATCGGGGGGAGCAGGGTTGGAATTTGGATTTCTCTTTACTCATCTTACAATTTTTTTTTGAAGTTTTGGGTCTTTGTTCTTCCCGTCAATAAACATTATGTTCAAAATTTTTCCCTTCAAAAATGATGTTCTCATAATAAATTAGCCCTTTACCAATAAAAATTTGATTAAAAAAATTACCCTTCAAAAATGATATTCTCATAATAAATTAACCTTTCACCAATAACAATTTCATTAAAAAATTACCCTTTAATAATATGAATATATTAAGATTGTCACATGTTTATCATAAAGATTTCCATATCTTAGATTTAATAAACATGATCTAAATGTTATATGTTTGGCATTTTTCTAGATATATTTTCTAATTAATTTTTTCATATATATATATATATATATATATATATAATTTACTGTAATTATAAAAATAATTGATAAATTTATAAAATTCAAATACTCCAAAAAAATTCGTAACATTAAATTATTTTAAATTATAATTAAAAATTAAAAATCTTACTTAAAAAATTATATTATTAAATTTCAATGAAAAAAACAAAACTCACAAAACACAATATAAAACCTTTAAAAATATACAAATTTAAATTTAATATATTATATCAATTTTTCATAGCTATACCATTAGTAATATCCCTCACCCCAATAAATAATTTCTTAAAATAAATTAAGTTTATTCATTAAATCATCATAATTTAAATTAAATAATACATTTTTCCTATTCAAAAAATCACTTGGGACTCCTAATTACTACTTGTCAACTACCGAGCATATTAATGTTATATACTCTCATTCTCAATGAAAGTCCTAACTCTAAATACCATCGAGCTAAAAATACATGCAGAATTTAAACTTGGCTTTTTTTTAATCTTCTCAAAGACGGAGTTATGCTCGTTTCCTCTCTATTTGAAATTTATGGCTGGCCTAAATATCTCTCAAGCTTCGTTTTGACTAGTTACTACGCTAATAAGATACTTTGTGATAACCACCAAAGAACCAACCATTTCAGCGGGCCGCAGGGAAAATCGCTCTTCTATTCCTTATATAACGCATAAGCGTAGTTGGGAATGGTTTGTTAAATTACCAACCCTAAGCTTAGTGGGTCAGAGCTTCAATGAAAAAATATGCACCACCTAACTCTTAAACAAATATTTGGCTTGATCTAAAAAATTATTATTATTTAACTCCAGGCTTATTAGGCTGATAATAAGCCTTTTTTTTGAATCAGTTCACTTCAAAAATTTGTCTACCTTTTTCATGTGCAAATGACATGTGTACACATTTATGACCACATATATGGCTGGCATTAGTATGTTCACATTTATATTAGTTAATTTGTTACGCTATCCTCACTAGTTTATTTTTTAGTTTCCTAATTATCGTCATAGACACTGTTCTACAACTCACCAAAAATTTGTAAACAACACACACTGGGTAATTTTCCTTGCCCTGGAGTCGAGCAAAGGTGGTCAAGCATAGTGGTTCCTTGAATCTCCAAAACCCTACTTAACATCGAAACTTGATGATCAAGAAAGAAACCTAACTGTTATCCTATGATCGGTTTCGCTAATGCCCTCCCTGCTTTCATTTCACGCAGATCCCTAATTAAAATTCATCCAACCCCATCCATAATTGCAGACGGAGGTATTGGTAAAGAAATATCTCATCAACGAATATGGTTGGAAACAACATCATCAGATGGAATTCCACAGATTTGACCAAAAAATCCACATTGTCTTCTGGGCTTTATTTTCACATGAAGAAAAATGAGTTTTGATGTGGTTATTTGGGTCAAATCTATGGGGTTTCCATCAACTGTTCTTGTTAATGTCCAATTCGCTAAACAAGGTTTTGGTTCACATGTTAAACAACTGTGGCAATAATCTGAAGGATTGGAGACATGGTTTATTTGCAAGGTATTTGTTAGGCTAGACAGAAATCTTGAATGAATTTGACAGAATAAATAGATTACCCAATCTTGTGGCTTTTTAACTGAAGAAATAATTTTTCAGGGTTGTAACTGACTAAACTTTCTTGTAATACTCTCATACTGGGAAAGGCATATTCGCTTCATTCTGATAAGACAAGCACCCTTCCAAACTATCGGCAGTGGAGATGAGTGGTTCAACTTACAACAATTCTCTAGCTCCTTCAACATTAAAAGAGTCTAAAAGGGGTATTTGTAATATCAAAGTCACACTATTATAATATTTTCAAGGAGCATAATTAGAGATAGAAGCAATTTTTCCAGATGCTACTATTGTAAGCCCATGTCCGAAGGCGCAGTAAAGGAAACGAAAAACCCTGAGATAACTCTTGCCGAACCAAGAGCCCTACCTTTGCCCTCAACCCTCCTCCTGCAAAGACAAGTTCACTAGAGAGACCTTGAGTAGAAGAAGAAGAATCACAAAGAAAAGCCTAACATATATTTTTTTTCAAGCTCTCTGCCCATAACTGAAATTCCCACCATTCCGCCCGCCTGCAACTCTGAACTTTGTGTATTCTCTGGCTCGCCTTTCTTCACTCTTTGTACTACAAAATTCCTCGATACAGATAGAAATTGAAGCTGATCCCTTTTATCCATCTAATTACTATTAGGAGTTGGAGGTGAACTATTTTCCCCTTTTCTATCTTTCGGGTGAACACTGATTTTTTTCTTCATGTAGGGTCCTCCTTTCTGATGAAGACCGACTGACTTAATTTTTTATGTTTTACAGTGTCCCTGTCTAGGCTAGCATTCTGGGTAAAAGGATTTTCTCATAGATATTTTTTGGAAGGGTCCATGCCAACGTTTAATACTAGGTACATATTTATAGACCTCAAGGGTCCATGCCAACGTTTAATACTAGGTACATATTTATAGACCTCTTAACTATTCCAAGGATGCGTTAATTACAACATTTGGCAAATGTACAAATAATTCTATGAGAGGGTGGAGAAATGAGAGAGAGGAGACTGGCAGAGGAACGTTTTGATGGCAATAGGAGAATATGGCATGGAATTGGTAGTTGGTTGGCTGTGGGCTTAGACTCCATATCATCGATTTTTCTCCACCCAAAGAATGATATTTTCATTTTCATCTCTTCTGCGGAAACTATTTCTTTGGCTTCCCTTAGACTTGCATAGGTACAGGGCACTTACATTATCTATTTGGTACATCATATCAGGATTGACACGATAATTTAGAACTATTTTCTTTTTCCTGAAATATAATGTTATTGTGTAGATGGTACTTTTAATCCTGAGGCTGCACATTCATCTATGTAGATATTTCTCTTGTGTCTGTAGCTGCACATGCTCCTATGTTGTCATTATTTTCATAAATAGAATATTCAAGTTCTGCTTAGCATGCTAATTAATTTAATATATAAATATTGATACTCTATTTGCAAGGAATGATTTTATGGATTCAACCTGTTCTGAAAGTGAGATAGGTGTTTTCATTTATGAAAAAAATGAATCTAGATAGATTTTTGAGAGCAATAAACGATAGTGAATTTCATGACAAGTCAAATTCTTCATATTATAAAACTAAAGTTTGAAATTATAATCACACGAAAATTAAGTTGAATTGATTAACTAACATATAACCCATAAACATTTGTTTTATAAATTCAACATGCTAAATTACTAAGAACTTTCTCTAATTCAAAACTCAAATATTTATTTCTCTAACTCTGGTCATAGTCTTGGTTGTAATAGGAAACTATATATTTAGAAATTGGTAACGTGAATATTTAACCCATCAAATCCATAGAAGCTCATATGGTGCAAATCAAAACAATATTAATCTAAACATAGAAACTTCAGATTGGATCAACGTTAATGATAAAACCCTTTGAAAAATAGAAATCAATTAAGGCTATAACAAAACACTCATGAATTTGAGAACACACGGATTTTTTTTAACTTTGGAAAAGATTAAGATGTTTACTTTACATAATAATACATTTCATGAAGTCAATTTGTGTATTCTTTAGTGACACATGGAGATTATATTTGGATCACTTGAGTAAGTACAAGATCTACTCCATGCTTTGGAAAGAAAGATTGAGGAAAATTGTAAGCATGGTTAGCATGATGCTCAAGTTCTGTTTTATATATATATATATACTTAAATTCACATTATTTATGTTCTTGTTTGGGAGAGATTTATAGATGGGGAGAGAGACAAAGAGTGTGAGTGATGTGGGGATATGAAGTGGCAAGAGAGAGGAGTAGATGCGAGAGAGAAAGTTGTGGGGAAGGAAAGGATAGTGATGAACGAGCATCCTGCTTCAGAGAATCATTGTATATTGGGTTGATTAGGGGTGTGATGTTTTAATTTATTTGTATATTTTTTAATAAATTGAGTGGAAAATTTGTGTGTGAGGTTTTAATTGTAAATATTCTCAATTATAAGAGAATATGAATGATGATAGACTTGTAAATATCTCATAGAGATCTTAGGGATTAGGGGATCCTAGAATAGAGGATTAGTTGAGTTAAAAGTGTAATTAGAGGATTTTTAGGATTTGGATGAGAGTTTTAGGGATCAAGAGAGATATAGTTGGAGCTTGTTAAGGGATTTAGAACCTACTTGGGTTCTAATCCATTTGTATAAATTAAGAGGAGCCCATGAGGCATGGGGGAGAGAGAAGTGTGAGAGTGAGGAATGAGAAGTTCTCTTGTAAATATTTTATGTCTTTAATAAATTATATTTGAGAGAAATAAATTCTTGTAGTGTGGATTTTAGAGTATTCTTGTGTGTTTTATTTAAGTGGCAGAACCTATGGTGGGAACACTACATCAGATAGAAAGGAGTAGATACAAGAGAGAAATTTGTGGGAGGGAGGGAAAGATAGAGAGGGGGGTGAGAGAGAAGGGGGGGAGAGAGAAGGGGGGGAGAGAGAGAGAGGGGGGTTATAGAAATAAGGAGTGGGAGGTAAAGAGGGAAAGAAGGGAAAGAAGGGGGAAGAGAGAGATGGAAGAAGGGAGAGAGAAAGAGAGGAACAGGGAGGGGATAGGTGAGAGAGGGAGTTGGTGTTGGCATTCTAATGTAAAGGGAATTCTTTAATATGATAATTACTTGTGAACATTATTTTTTGTTTCTTCTTATTTTATTAATCTTCTTCATCAAGCAATTATCATTAGAATGAAAGAAAGTGAATACAAGAGATGAGACACACCAAAGATAGCCTAGAGGCTAGGGAAAAACCCCACCAAGGGGGAAAACCCAAAAATCATTTCCTTGTAGAGCCATAGACAAATCCAAGTCAAACAATCATTATCTCAACTTCCAACTCAACCCTCCACCAACTAACATCTACCTTCATAACATCCTTCATAGATCTGCCCAACGTCCTAATAAATGTCATAAATGTGATGGAATTTTGGTTATAAAATAAATATTTAAGAGAAAAAGTAAATAATGTTCGCTAATGTGTTAATGATTTGAAATATTTAGGAGGACGAGTTTGCATAGAAAATGATTTGAAATGTTTAGAAGCTCGAGTTTGTAGAGAAAAGTTTCATTTAATTATTTATTATTTTTGTTTTCTTGGGTATAAGTTTGTTTTTGTTTTTGTTTTTTTTCCAATTTTGTTTAAAATTTGATTTATTGGAATGGTAAGTTAAGTTTTTTTTTTTTTTTGCTATATAATTCAATTTTTATTTTTTTAATAAATATTCAATATATTTATACATTTGAAGTACTTGTTAAAAAACTAACTAAAGAATGTAATTTAAATATAAATTGTGAAATATTTAGAAATTTGTATCATCAAATTACAATAGAAAGAGTATAACCAACATCCCACAAGCCAAATATACCAATAAATTATGACTTAACAAGAGTTTCCACTAGAATAGTCAACTTTCATCATTTCAATATTTCAGTTATTATTTAAAATGTGTATTACCAACTTAACACAAACACCTTAAACAACCTAAATCTAATACAACAGTGATCATTTCAAATCAAATTACAACTTTTCCAATTCAACAATTTCAATTTAATAATCCTATCAACCTCTATTCGTACCTTTTGGGACAATTGCATGTTTTATTTAGTTTGGAAATTGGTAGAGCACTACCATTGTTGCTTAAAAAATATAGAATAATAGCATTGGACAGGTGTATATATGAATCCCCACTTATCCCTCGTATATGAATCCCCACTTATCTTATATTTTAAATATATATGTGCATTGGAGAGGTATATATATAATATTTTTTCTCCTTTGGAAGGATGTAATTTATTTAATCAAAATTCATTTATATATTTAAAAAATGTGTTTTAAAATCACTAAAATTGATCAAAGCTACACTGGATGTTCATGAACCATGAGACGCTTCACTGGTATACACTTATTGAATGCATCCCTTTATATCATTAAATGCACTTCCTTGGTGTTTCAGTGATTTTCAATAAATTCTATTGAAATGGAGACATACATATTAATAATGGCCAATCAGTGATTTAAGGTATGGATCCTTAATATATAGACACTACACGAGAATGAGACTGCTAACTTGACTCGCTTCGAGCTCGACCCATCTCCAGGTTAGGAGAAATCTATTCCAAGATTGCTGACTTAACTTGCTCCGAGCTCGACCCATCTACAAATTAGGAGAAATATAGGCCATATAGTGCATTTGTAGGAAATTATTGTGAAAGGAGAACTGTTATACCAGTCTACACCCAAAGAGAAATAATACATTGTCAAGAGTCCCGCGCCACCCGAAGCCTATTTTGTATAGTTATAGCTGTCAAATCTCAATTGTCCTTGCAGTTGCAACTTGCATGGCTCACTAAGGATTCAGGGACTTGAAGATTTATGCGAGCTCCAACTTCCAAGTAGATGCCAACTTGCTAACAACACCAAGGCCTTGGAGAATCTTCTATTGGTAGCTAGAAAATAAAGTGAAAATAAATGGGCGTAATGATGTTTTGAGAAATTTATTAACCATCAAAAATACTTTTCTAGCATCTTACCCATCAAATTCCATCCCTGGAGAGTGCTTATGCTATTGGCATTCCAACTCAAGGTTCCTGGCTTCCACTGAATGGTCCTCTCCCCATTTTGCCATCCTTTGGTTCATATTGAATAACGCTACCCCCTCCTCTCATATTGACATCACAGGGGGGGTTGCGCTTTTGGGCCACGATCGTTGATTTATCCAACATATCGATATTGTCCATTGGTGTATGGCCTCTACCTTTAGTTATGGTGGTGTGTTTATATGGGTTGTCGGCCTAGCCTTTAGGGCTATGGCCTTCCATTTGGTGCTTGACCTGCGGGGGTTTATGGTATCACATACCATTGCAATACATTATACGATATTGATCTGGTGTTCCCGCTCACAAATATGTTACGAGGTTGCATGAGTTTACAACCTAACCCTTGGGGTTTGATTAACTGATTCAACACATACAAATTTAGCACAACCAGTGGATCGACTGACCTCTAGCCATAATACATTTGTATTACCTGATATATTTACACAGGCACATTAGGAGTTATATTGGTTTATATGTCTAGAAACATATGAATAAGTGAGCTTTCCCCTGTGCATAGGTCGGATCTCTTAGCACAGGCTCACAACTAGTGAATCCTTATGGGACCACTCCGACATGTATGTATGTATGAGGTATTCACCATTTTCATTTTCCTGACAAATTTAACTTTCAGGCATTCTCACAGTCGTGACAATGACAACTATACACCTCTGTATGTCAGTTATGCCCCCTAAATTACGAGTTTCACAAGGATGTCACATAACTCTTATACATGCCTATTATGTCTTCAGATTATCAAGGATTAAATGCATTATTCAGGAATGAAGATCAATGAGTTTAATATTATTTTATACACATCAATGCCTAACGATTTATTGCATCAACAACTTAATGACATATTAACCACAATGCACAACACTCACATAGTTGTTCATATGTATGTGATTCCTGCATAAAGGACATTAATGTCAAAACCACTCAGGAGTAAGTATCAAAACTTATTTTCTTTTGATTACCGGAGAACTATGAGCCATTCATGCAATGGATACAACATTAATCTAATAGTCTAATTTGAAATTAATGATAAGGAGTACATATAAAACACTTATCTTGGAAAGAATTTGGGCAACTGAGCTAGTGACAACAACTCTCTACCTAACAATAAACAACTTGTAACTAGTCTTCACTTGTAGTTGTCACCTTCGAGCCATATTCCAGAGACTGAGAAGGTTTTATCAAGGGATTGAATACCAATTGTTGGTTGAATTTGGGATGGTTGAATTTGGGATTCTAGAGGCTCTCCCATCTCCACCCTCCAACTAGTTAACAATCGATGTGATGCACATGGAGACCAAAGGCATGCTGCCTCCACCCTATAGTTGTTCCACAACCAATAAACTCCAAGGGATTCAAAGGCTTCACCTCCACCCTTAAAACATATAACACAATGATTCCACCCACTGAAGGGAGTCTAGAACCCACTACCAAAATGAGATGAAACAAGTAAAGGAGGACTCTAGAATTTCCCTTACCAGGAATCCAATGGTTAAATTCATACACTAAGCTATCAAGAGACTCTATAAAAGACCATCTCCACCCTCTAGCCCAAAGGCATCTTGAGATTTACCCTCGCCTGGAGAAAATTCCTCTCGTACTCATGTTTCTCAACCAAAATATTAGTAAATTCTTTGAGAGTTGTAACATGAATAGAACCTCTCTATGTTGTTGTAGATGTCTTCAAATGTTTCCATACTGAACTAGGCACATGCTTCTCTTCTCTTCTTTTTTTCGGTGTTGTTTCCTCTTTTACTCAAAAAAATGTGTTGTTTCCTGTCAAGCTTGCTCATGGGGGTGCTATTTTTCTTCTTTTCCTAGTTGTGTTTTTCTCTCTGAACCCCGGTGTGTTTTCCATGGTTTCATGCATTCATATTGATCTCCTAAGCGTGCTCTCTTCCTTAATTTTTTTTTTCTCCTCTTTGTAATCTATGTGCTTTTTGTTCTTAGAATCATTTTTTGTTCTCCACTTCCTCCTTGAGACAACGTTCTCCTGTAGTTGTTGACCTCGTCATTTTTCCACCTATTTGTGCAACCGACAACTCCATTATTTTTTGTCCTTTCCCTGCTTGTCAATTCCTCCAAGGTAAGCATGGTATGCATACTTCTGTTTCAACCTCATAAATTTAGAGAAGCACCAGACCATTGAAGCTCACCAACCAACCTTCAATGGCTGTCAACACAATTCATTTTTTTCGTGTAGCAAGTAAACCTAAATATCCCAAGCAAGTAACTATCCTCAGTCCCTAGAATTCGTGTCCCTTACTTAGCCCATTTCCTTTTTAATTTAAAAAATAAAAATACATGTAATATTTACATTGAATTCATAAGCAAAATATAACGGGTGGTGTCACGATCTTGACAAGAAAACCTTAGTTAAAATCCATCTCCACACATATTTAAGCATAAGTAGTTTTAGAGAAATGATCAGGTCCTAGGATGCAACCGTAATATCTATTAACTGCATTTTCAATAGTAGCAAACATAGAGAAATTCCAAAGATGCATGGGAAGGTTTGGAAGCCTTACCCATACTAGAGTCAAGGAGATTGCCATCGTAACTATGTCAAAAGAAAGGGATTAGGGCTCCATGAAGAGACCAACACTACCTTAGAACTAGGTCTTCGAATCCTAGATGATCTTCCTTTCCTCATGGTTAGCAAAGAGAACATCAAAAAAACCCCAAGCTAGAGGGAAAATATTCAGATCTTGAGACAAGAAGGGTTTCCATCTATAAAAATGCACTTATGAAGATTAGTCAACCGTGGATAAAATCCATTAAATCTATAGAAAAAACCAAGTTTTGAAAAATATTTCGCAGCGCTGACAACTTCATCCCCCATAGGGATATTGAAAGCAAGAGCTTCATGGACAATCAAAACAACAATTCTGGATTTTAGCATGGCCTTATAAGAAACCTAGACTTGATCTCCATGAGAAGAGAGACTTGTAGAACAAGCTGCCATTTCTTCAAGATACACTAACTTCTCCACTGGACATGGGCATGCACCATTATGGACTGCAAAATCTTGTTACAAGGTGGGAGGGCCACACAAAAAGGTCAACTAGGTCAAAACCCTAATAGTAATCACAAGGTCTCTTGCTAAGAGATTTGCTTTAGTAACTCAATCATATGCATTATTACATGAATTTTATCCTTTTAAAATGTATTTTGTAAACACGCCCATTTTTCATATAATCCACTTCAATTCAATACATTCTTATATAAAATTTATTTGCGTACCTCTCGCGTAAGAGAAGATGAGGAACGGAGTAAAGAAGAAGAAACAATGAAGGTGCGAAGCCGCTTGTCCCTCCGGGGGCAAGGACCCGACAGGGGGCTCGACTGATAAGGAGAGGAAGTTATCTCTCCTCTCCATAATATAATCAAAAGGTGGGGTATAAAGAGTATCGAAAAGAAGGTGCGCAGCAAGAAGATCCTTCCTATGTGATAAAAGAAGAGATCCTCCCCTCCCTAGGTGGGGTGCTTTCAAATCAAATCCCAAAGGTTCGGCTTCGTTAGAAGATCCCACCCAATCTAAGTAGATAAATATCTAAGTTGTCTAAAGAATGACCAAATGATGAATGAACATGCTGCTCATTAATCAAGATGCTTTCTTATCCACCCTTGAGAAGGCGCGAAAGCGTAATGACTACGAGAAATAATTACCAACGGATACGGTTCAAAGTCGAGCCAAAGGCAAGACATAGTATTATGAGTCAACCACTCCTGTCGGGCTTCTACTAAACGGTTTGGTACTAGTGAAGATAAAGAAAAGGTAGATCCAAACATGCCTCATATTTACTAGACAAGGTACTGCTTGCCCGGTTACGCTAAGGTCCTTAAAGGAAAGGGCCGGGAGACCATGTAAATGGTAAAGCAAGCTGGGGAGGCGCTTTTCAGTATGTATGGGTGAGCCATTCTTCTTTTGTCGAGCGGGTTCGTTGCTCTCCCTGTCGGTCGAAGGGTTCGTACCTAACCTCCTCCCCCCCCCCCTCTGTCACTCACTGACTGACTCACCTCGCTCACCTCACTCACTAACTGGGCACGTGTGTTATCAAGAACAGGTGACGTAGAACACTATCCTGGTCACGGGCTGCTATCGGAATACCCCTCTGGCACGAACACAACCTAACTCACGGACTCACTGGGCACATGGGAAAGAGAAGAGGTAACGCACATAGAATAACCTGCTTCCTGTTCCCGTCGAACTAGTACTGAGAATCAGCACCTTCCTGGGCATGGTGGATGAGAAACTATTCATGCACATATATAATAATTACAACGTCGAACTGGACACGGTGGATCTACTGGTAACGCATAACCTACCTCCTGGTCACGTAGAACTGTTCACTGAGTATAGGTTTTTTAGCACTGACCTACCACTTCTAGGCATGGTCAGTATTCATCCAACCCTATCCAATCCAATCCAATCCCATTCAATTCCAGTAGCTAAACTGATTAGCCCACTCGATTAGCCCCATTTGATTAGTCCATTCGAATAGCGCAGCGTAATCCCACCATTTGATTAGCCCTGCCGTTTGTTGCCTGGCGCAGCAGAACCATTGGATTCTCCAAGTTGAGTAGCGCACCATCCTCCCTGTATCCCAGCCCAGGTAGGCACTCCTGTTCAATATCGGGCTGGGGAGCTTTTCCTAATTCTCAAATAAGGGGATACTAATTCCCTTATAAGAGGCTGATCAAAAAAGCCAATACTAACTTCCAAAAGGTGTTGGCGGTTTGGGTCAAGGGCCTTCGATGGGTGATTCGATTTCGAAGGTCCCGGAGGGGCTTGCGCTTCCTAGTGCAAGGAAGCATGAAAGGTCTTGTCGGAGGGAAGGTTCAATCAGCAGTCAAGGGAGAGTCAGCCGTAAAGTGATTCGTCGGAGAGAAGCAGGAAGGCAGTCAATATAGAAGCATGAAAGTTCTAAGTGGGAAGGTGGTTCCTAAAATACCCTTATTCATCGCTGGAACGTTACTTTTAGCCAATGCAGTGACTAGGGCAAGCAAGCATTAAAGCAAGCAAGGTCAGTAATGCTATATTTTCTATATCGTAGCCGGTATTTCACTTCGTTCTGTTATGATTTCGGTAACTAGGGATAGCATAAGAGGCGAGTTGTAGAACCGTTCGACCAACCATAGGGGCGAGGTACGAGTTGTGAAGAACCCTAACTTTACGTTCGTGAAAGACTACTTCGTGTAAAGTAATAAGGCAAGCAGAATTCTCGCTAGAATGGGATATCTCTTTGTATACGATATTACGCAAAACTGACTGAAAGCTCTTGATCCTGGTCTCATCACTATGCAACTTAGGATTCGCTTAGGGACGCAGTCTCCGAAACTTCTTCGAAATTGAGTGAGGGATTGAGGGCTTTAGGGACTTGGCTCGCTAGCTTGGCTTGGCTGGTCGTACTTATTGCTTCTTGATCGGAAAGAAAGGGTCAATTTCCATACGGGGGACCGGGGGCAAGCCATTTGGACGAGGGAGGGTCAGGAGGGTCAATCGCTTCGAATTCATCATTTGGTCGTGGGGACCATATCCCTAGTGGATTTTTGTGGGTCGATTGCAAGGCAAGGAGCTGGGATTCTCGCTGAACGAACGTGTTGAAAGGATACAAGGTTATGCGCATCCATACCCATCCACATTGAGGGGAAAAGGGATAGGGATCTTCTTTACTAACCTTCTTATTTAGATTCTTTCTGAATAACCTTTCACTCCGTGCCTCTATTATTTATAACCAACTTTTTATGGCCTTTACACCCCACCTTTTTAGGGAAGGGAGGATATTTTCTTTATCACAATGACAGCTTGCTTTACGTGTTCGGATACATTCAGTGCTTACATCCTGAAGGTTTATTACATTCATACCCAGACGGGAGGACTCAGTTTTATGCATATCACCTCATTCAGGGGACAACTTTGAGAAATGAATCGAGTTGCCTCTCCCCCTGGTCGAGAGTTCGTTTACTCACCCTACTCAAAAATATGAGTTCTTGACCCCAGAGGCATATATACCAGCTTACCTTAACTTATATATTGGACAGGCTTGCTTAGTGGGTGCGTGCGTGGGCTGAACATTGATTGCTCTTTACTTTATTAATACTACTTGACTTTACTTACGTGCATGCTCTATCCACCTGTTTACCAAACTTTACTTACTGCTTCAACCAACCTTTGTTAATGCATGGAGTGCTACCACTTGCTTCAGCCAGGAAAAGGAGGATAGGCATGGCATGCTATGAACCCCCTACCTTACCTTGGTTTCCAAACTCTTTACCCACCTGAAGACCTATACCTGCCCTTACTAACCACTCGCTTAATGAATCGCTTAATGGGTACTGCTACAGACTTCTACGGGATGGGATGGGATTAAACAACCTTACCTTACCCTTTCTTACTCCCCACCACACACCACATAACACCTTCACTCCGTACCCCCTATACGCCTTAGATTAGCGATACAGCATTCACAGGCTTTTGAAAACACTTGCTTAATTAAGACTTTTGGGGTACAGCAAGCACTTAGAACAACCTTGACTATGAACCCTTTACCCTACATTGATATCATTCCCTTTACTTCAGTGTTTCCAATAACCCCCCCATATTTCTCTTTACTTACCCATAGATGAATTCAACCTAGGTCACAATAATCAAAGCAAAATCGAAGGTCCGGAGGGCTTGCGCTTCTGAGGGCAAGGAGTATCCAAGTATGCAGGTTTAGCTCAGTCTCAGTCTGATGAGGATATAAAGTGGCACAAAGTGATAGGGTAAGGAATCAAGGCAACTCAAAGGGATCAAATGTCAAAGGAGGAAAAATTCTCAAGGAGAAAAAGGAGTGTATATTACAGAATCTCCACTTAGACCTCTCCTACCGTAGCCTTTGCTTATTCTCCCCCTTTTTTCTCTTTACCACTTGATCGATCTGCCGCTGAACAATGACTGAACAGGTTAACACTGGACTGCTGGGCTTAGGAAGGACAAGCAGATGCTGTTCTGCTGCTTGCTATGTGAAAGCTGCCTACACCTCCGTTGCTGCTGGTTGTGCAGCTGCTTTCATCGTTGCCGCAGGGCGGGGAAACAGACTGGCACTGGGACTGGTGGGTTGATGGATTGATTCACTGATGGACGGGGAGCTGTACGGATGCATGTCTGGATACCGGCTGGGATTGATGTTGGAATTGATGCTGGCTGAGATGCGGGCTGGGCACAGGGAAGGAAGCTGGCACTGTTGGGACTGGCCGGAGATACGACACATACATTGGTTTAGATCCCACCTAACACTTATATATGTTCTATGTTCATTATTCATTTCGTTATCTTTCGTTATCCAGATGGCTGTGGCTGTACGCTTAGCTATGATACTGATACGCCACTAACCATGCTGCGGCTTCTTCCCGAAGGTATAGGTTGGACCCGCAGAAATAGAAAGACAGATACCCGCATCCAACTGTCCCCACGCAAGGTGAAACTGTGCGCGCAAGAGCTATGGATTCTTCGAGGAATAGGGGTGAGGCAGCATTACGGGCCATCAATGAATTATGGTTAAACCTTTGCTACTCGCTCTGTTGCTATAGGATATGAAACCATAGAATCTGCTTACTTCGCTGGTTCTGCATCTGGATTGGAAATGAAAAGGACCGAAACCTATGCTTCTAGGTAAACTCAGTCCACGCCTTACGCGGTCAATTATATACGTAGTAAATGTAAATGGTGCTTTTTCCACCTTGGCTATGCTTGCCTTTGCTGGTGGTGGATCAACTGCCTCTGCCCCTGCCCTTTTGATTGGTGTTGCTAATGATGCTCGGGCAACAGGATCTGGAGAACGATCTAGGGAACGAACTGAATCTGAAATTGATGGAACAGAATCTACGCCTGGAGTTGGAGAAATATTACAAGTTATTTGAACCAGATACCTACCTGACCACTTCTTGGGTAGATGACTTCAACAGGGATAAAGACAGCAGGAAAATACTAGTCAAATGGTGGGCTGAGGGTATAATATTTCAAGTTAGAGCCGATGGTTTTTCTCCTTCTATAAGGGCCGCCATCGATTTATCGCTCGACCATAAGGTCCGTCAGGGGCTCGACTGTTAAGGAGAGGCCCGGTAGGGGCTCACCATTCCGATGGTGAGGGATTTATCGCTCGACCATAAGGACCTTTAGGTGCTCGACCATAGGACCTTTAGGTACTCGACCATAAGGGCCGCCATCGAGAGGATGCGTAAGCAGGCTCGACTGTTAAGGCCGCCATCACCTTTAGGTGCTCGACCATAAGGTCCGTCAGGGGCTCGACTGTTAAGGAGAGGGAGAGGGAGAGGGCCGCCATCGAAATCGTCATTCAATCTATCAGGAATGACGTATATGAGAAAGCGTCATTCAATATCTCACATCGAATCTGGTATGACACATATCGATGCATTCATTCGTTATATACGTAATTACGTATATAATGAATGACTGGAATCACGGACAAGTTTCAGTGATTGATGGGTGCGTTAGCACACTCGACCAAAAGGCCGCCATCGGTGGTGTGAGGCAGGTGAAATGCCTGCTGTATCGGAAAGAATGCATTGGATGGACGCGTTATCAGGGTGAGGACCGACAGGGGCTCGACTAAAGGGAGAGGAAATAAGGAAGGTCCGGAGGGTCTTGCGCTTCCGAGTGCAAGGACCGCTACGAGTTGATAAGGTCAATCCTTTGACAATGCATATATTATATATGTCATTATGCATTCATTCATTTAAGGATCGCCTAATAAAAAGAAGGCCGAAATCTCCCTCTCCCTTAGGGTCGAGCGGCCTTACGGCACCTTAAAATGAGGCAAAAATGAACCATATTTCTCGGTCGTTCAAAGTCCTGTAGGGAAGGGGAAAGCGGTCCGGTGCTTCTTGCTTGATGAATGCTTCGGTAGGGGCGTCAAGCTGTATAAAACTAATGAAGTTAAGGTAGTCGAATTATAACATATAGATACGCTTTTTCATAAATCAAGGCTAAATACTTGGCTATTGTCTGCTTGGAAACTACTCGCTTGGCTTGGCTAATTAACTCGGATACTCAGACTTGGATACTAAACTTGGATGGTGCGCTACCCCACTGGGGCTACTCGGCTGGGCTGCTTTCGACACGACGTAATGGGCCAATCAATTGGGTAGGTGGAGTGGGGTATAGGTAGCGGGGTAAGACCAGCTAATCCGGGATGACCTTACCTTCCGGGATGACTTTACAGGTGACCTTACCTTCTGAACCTGACCTTTTGGGATGACCTTCTGAACCTTCCAATCCGGACCTTTATTGGGACCTTTCAATCTGGACCTTTCTCTATGCCTTTCGATGCGGGGTAAGACCTGCCAATCCGGGCCTGCCTTTAGTTCTGAATGAATGCGGGGGTGTTTGGTTCCGTGTCCACCCACCCACGCTTATTTCCCAGCCCAAGAGAGAAAATCCATTAAGAGAAGAAAGCCGGGTAAGGAAGAGAATAAGGAAGGGATTTAGGTTAATTGAGAAGTAGACACAAACGCAAAGAGACATTCCATTCCGATTCTATTTCTACTTATTGGGGATTTCTTTCTACTCAGATTTCTCGCATAACCGTGCAAAAAGCTAGCATCGATAAGGGGGCTGCTTTCCGAGCAATGTAAGGGTTATGTTATGGGACTTCTATGCGATTGGTAATTCCGAATCTATGCAATATCAACCCGGATCAAACTAGATTAAGACCCCCTCCTTCCTCCCGATGAGTAAGAGTAATGAAGGATAACTTCAGACAGGGCCAAGAAGAATAGGCCGGAATAGACCCGGCAAAGCCTTTCTTTAACGAAGGATAACAATATTTATTGCTTGTCCGCAGAGGGTAAGGATGAGCCCCAAAATAGAGGAACTCGAAGACCAAGGGGAGAGGTACCGATAGTTCTACTATTCTTGCCCAACGCGTTCCTCGCCCTATTAATTACTTATTGGTTAACACCTACTATACTAAGCCCGTCAGATCGAAAGGAAGAGTCTGATGCTCGTAGTAGAGATCCTTAGCTTCGTGTTACATATTGTTAGACACACTATGAGTTTGGTTATTTAGATTCAGATTATTATGCTCGTGGTAAAGAGCAAGATCCAGTTTATGCTTTTCCAGATCGAAAGCCAGTACTAGTACCAGCTGACAATGATCGACAATGACTGGCGTATGATCTTTGAATGGTGCAACGTATGTAATGCATTTTCATTTCTTCCTCTCCTTAACAGTCGAGCCTGCTTACGCATCCTTATCAGTCGAGCCCCCTAAAGGGTCCTTATCAGTCGAGCCCCTGTCGGTCCTCACCCTACCGGGCCCCGGGGATTGGGGTGGGTGGGTAAATAGTGGTCGAGCCTGCTTACGCATCCTTGGCGGAGGTTTTCACATATTTCCCTACTAATTTGGCCATTTTGGGAGGCGGAGGTTTTTCAAGGTTTCCCTCACCATATGAATAGTGAGTGACTCCGTCCCTCTTAGAACCTTGAGCCTTGAGCCTTGATCCTTGATGGGGCCCCACCTTCCCACCCAAATCTCTTATTTCATCTCTCGGTGCAGGAGATTCAATGCCTGCTGTAATTCAATGCCTGCTGTATCGGATTCTCTGCTCGCTGTTATCGCAGCATCCATCGATCGGGTTGGTTCAGCCTTCGAAAGAGAGAGTGAAGATCAACCCCCCCTAACGAACGATTGATCCTTCAAGGCCACGGAAAGAAAGAAGTATTGTAATTTTTTTAAAAATAACTACTATTATATTATATAATTAGTGTGATATTAAACTCACAAAATCTTGATCTTAGGAAAACCCTTAATTCAAATATATAAACTATATCGAACAAAATTACCTTAAAAATTTGAAATGACATGCACACACATTATCACAATGAATTCCAACCATTAAAAATGTTGACGACATCAAGTTATAGAATTATACACTGCAGTTAAGGATGTGTGCGTGGAGATGGAGAGTATTGGATCAAACAGTGCTACAAAATGACTTCAAATTCAATCAGGCGCATCCCCGCAATCAGAACACTATTTGCTATGTTATTAGTTTATGCGTAGTATGGGCCTGCAGGGCAGTAATGGGCCTGCTATTTCTTGACACCGCAATAAACACCATGAACACGTGACATTTGAAGGGGCTGTGCCTTCCTAATAAGATGAAATTTCCATGCACATTCCCAGGGGCTGTGCCTTCCTAATAAGATGAAATTTCCATGCACATTCCACTGGTTCATGCTTTGGCCCCGCATGGCAATTACGTCCACTGTCCAGGGTTCCACCTCCAAGCTTCCGGACTTTCGTCTGCAACTCTTAGGTCAACAAGCTGACCATGACTGACACTCCATCAAGGTAGACTCGGAATAATAAGACGCAGGACATGTAAGCACAGTATTGGTCACGTGCTGTAAAGCGACGTGTCTGTAACAGCAAATCACGCATTTCTTGTGCATTCCTTTCAACTGACAAGATGCATTACTATATGTAAAATTATTGGCAGAGATTTCAATGCTTTCAGGTGGTACTCACAATTCATACTCGTCCAACAACGATACAACGGATTGCTGTAAATGTTATTGTTCACTGTGCATCAGCATCATTTTAAAAAGGGTTATAGCATTTTAAAAAGGAGGAGTTGTCTTTAATGTGATTTTTGGAGATTTCGGTGTTGGAATTTGGCGGAAAAATTTGAGGTGAAATCTTGTTTTGTGTTATTCAAATTGGTTTTTTAATTAGATATTTGGATTCAGCAACCTCAAAAATCCCAGGACACTTTGATTGTGAAGGATCACCCATCAAACTTGTGATTTCAAAAAATTGTTGCGGGATTTTAGAGAAATTTGACCGGAAAAACCCACTGGAAAAGCCTCAAAAAAGTCGCACTAAAAACAATTCCTTTTAAAAATGGTGATAGCAGGTGCAGTCCATTACTGTAACAAATTTTTGAAAAATGTACTATTCTTTATTTATATTATTTTTTTTACAGGCTGGGTAAATTTATTGTAATTTAATTGTCAAACCAGCAGTGAGAATAACTATTTATGGTTGCTATCTGCCCGGGCAGGCTGACTCATCACCCTTATTCAAGGAAAAACGAATAACCCGCGACTCATCACCCAAGGAAAACCTCATCACCTGGAATAACCCCGTAACTTGGCAACTCATCACCCAAGGAAAACCTCATCACCTGGAATAACCCCGTAACTTGGCAGACTTTCACTCCTGCCAGATGTCTCTTGGTCTTGGGCCATTATCCTGTTTCCTATAGCCAAACAAAAACAGTTTTAAGGCATACTCTAGGTCCGATCCATATTAACATAAATCCATTTTCTTTTTCTTCTGAAAGAAAAACATAAATTTAATGGAAATCATTCATAAATTATATTAATTTTAAATGGACCATAGAACCTACAATTTTGCAGAGATTTTATATGTGTCATAAACATAATTTATTTATGAAATTCAATTGGGAAGACGGAGAAGAAAGTTAACTATAAAAGGGAATTTTTATATAGATTTAGTGTATTCTTATTTATTATAAGGAATTTGCAAGTAATTATTGGTAAATAGCAATTTTTATAACCATGTTTTTAGGTTTCATTTTAAATAGATGTTGAATGTGTACTATTAAAAGATTTTATTTCTGCTTCTAAAAAATTGAAATTTTTTCAACTTAGTAAAAGACAATTAAATATTTATTACAAAATTCCCCAAAAAAATCTTTTTAGATAAGAGTGATAACGGAAAAAATATATATTTTCAGTTTTTAAGTATAAATTAATAATTCACCAGAATTGAAATTTAATATATTATATAATTTTGTTTTTGAAATTTTATTTTTAAAATAACTTAAATATAGAAAAATGGTTTTAGATTAATCAAAACTCTAATTTAGATTGCTACATGAACATGGAAGTAATGTGAAAAATAAGTACTTTTTGAATTTAGAGGGAGCAATGTTGGAATTTGAAAGGAAAAATCTTCATTATAAGGCATTTTGTTTATTAATATGGTTTAAAATTTTATTATAGAATGATTAATTACTTGATTCTCGTTCCAAAAATAAAAAGAAAAAAAATTAAAGATTTTTTTTTTTAATTTATTTAAGTTTAGTTTAATGTTTGAATTTTAAATATTTGTCTGATTCTCGTTCCAAAAATAAAAAGAAAAAAAATTAAAGATTTTTTTTTTTAATTTATTTAAGTTTAGTTTAATGTTTGAATTTTAAATATTTGTCAATTTTAGAAAGAAAAACTAAATAAATTTATAAATTCAGTTTTTTCTAAATTTTAATTTATATATATTTTTAAAAACATTTATTTTTTATTATTAAATATATTTAAATATTAAAAATCTTAATATTAAATATCTATATATAATAAACTGAGTAATCATATTAAAAAGAAAATTATGAAACTCTATTAGATTTTTTAAAAAAAATATTTTTTATTATTAAATATATTTAAATAGTAAAATATATATATATATATATATATATATATATATATATATTTTGTGGTTATTTTACATTTTTTTAGATTTAAATTTTTTATTTCTTAAGAGGAAACACATGCTTTTAATCATTAGGCCCACTCTATCTATATATATAACCATCTATACCAGGGATTCATACTCTACATTTTTTTGGATTTGAACTTCTGACTTTTTAAGAGTAAACACATGCTCTTTATCATTAGGCCCACTCTATATATATATATATATATAACCATTTGTACCAGAATTCACTAGAATCTAGCTGTACAATTTTAGTAAATTTTATTGTTTAAAATATATTTTTGAATGCATAATAGATTTAATATCATGAAAAATTTATGAGATACTCAAAATAATGCAGATTAAACAATTTAAATTAAATGATGGGAAAAACTTTTGAGAAACCGTCAATCATTAAAGCATATGTAAAACAAAATTACAATAATGAGGAAGGTAGTCTGTATTTTTTTTCATCTTTTCCATTTTACGAGTTTTTAAATCGAATAGGTGTGGGAATCAAATTCAAATTGCCAAAAGCAAAGGACAGGGAGTTGTTTCGACAAAGGAAAGTTTCATTTTTTCCATTCGTTTTTATTAAAAACAATTTTCTTTCACTTAAGTTCTAAGTTTATTTTACTCATTCTCATATTTTTCCCTCTTATTTTACTCATTCTCATATTTTTTTCCTGAGTTTATTTTACTCATTCTCATATTTTTCCCTATTATTTTTACTCATTCTCATATTTTTCCTCGTCATTTGTAAAATTCTATTGATTTCAAAACACAAATAAAAATAAAGTTCTAAATTTTCATTATTTTATATTTCGTTTTGAAAATCAACGATTAAATTTTTAATAATAAAATTCTTAAACCAAAAATAGCGAACGGAAGAATAAATCTCACAGTGGATTTCCTATAACAGCCCAGAAATATTCACTGATTTCGAGCAAGGAGCTTTCAAAGTAACCGCCCCTCTTTCAAAGAAAAAATGAACCATAGGCATAACAACTAAATCGGCCTCATGGATGAGTGTTACAGTTATTAGAAACCCACAAATGACCGCCGCTTGAACAAGGAAAATCACAATAGATTAAGTACTAAATTTGGATAATTGTCGAATTCACTGTTACTTGTTTCAATATACAAATTGTTTTTGAGAATTGAAGCAAATAAATCTTGAAACAGAAAAATCAATTTACAATTGCAGAAACTCTCAGACATGGGCTCAACAAGCGAAGTCGGTTTCCTGGATAGTATCTAGGCTAGGTCTCCATGATCTGCTTTTGGAAATCGAGTACTCCCTAAATGCCATTTTCAACTCCGGATCATGGCAGCTCCGCAAAAACTTTTCATCCATCGAACTACACCCCTCGCCGGGGAGGTCGCAAGTCGAATTTGCGCCTCTCTGCCGCTGCGCCGCCTTGGACACCTTCTTTCTGGCGGCGGCGCGCAACCTCGCCGCCAAGACCACTAAATTCTCGGTCGACAGGTCGGAGTGGAGGAGTGAGAGTGGCAGGAGAAAGTAGAGCTCGCCCAGCTGGAGATCCTCCTCGGCCTGCAGCAGGCGGCAATTGACGGCGAAGAGATCACGCGAAGAGCACATGAAATGGCAAGAGTAGTTTTGCAACACTCGCTTGACGCTAACCGGCGCCAGAAACTCGTCCCACTGGCGGTTGAGGTGGACGGCCCTGATAGGCTCGGGACTCACCGCGTCCGTCCACCGGAAGCATGAGGCTATGTGTCACGCCCCCAAGCCGGCGGTAATCTTTCAACCGCTCTTAGTGAGGTGCGGCACCACCAAACACTTTCTTTTCACCAATACTTATGTTTGTGGACTACGCCTAACCACTTACTCCTACTTAGTTTGTGTTTCGCAACCAAGTATTATTATGTTTTCCTTTATACCAATGAACACCCATACACATTCATTATCATCAGCAATTATAAATGAAGAACACAATTGCACAGTATAAAGGGAGGGGAAACTCCCTAAACAATGAGTCTGCCCGATAATATATTATACAATCTTTTACAAGTTACAAACTTTACAAGTATACTTGGAAACTCCAAGTTTCATACTTAGCCAAATTTACAATCTTCGGCAAACTCGGTTGCCCAGCTCGTCGGCGCCTCCGCATGGTCGCTGCACAACTCACCAACACTTCGTTCACCTCGTTGCACGATCGTGTTGTTTTCCCAACTTGGGCGCGCCTCCAAGTCGCCACACACGGACACCTCTACCTGAAACACACCTCCGTTCACAATCTCAATACTTCAACAAGTCACCGTGCACACTTGCACGACGGGCGGGCGCTCACCCGAGCCACCCAAGAACCCGTGCCAAGTCGTCGCACAAATCAGGCGCCACACACCCGTGCATGCCTCACTCCAACCGGCGGGCGACCCTGCCCGCGCCCTTCACCCAAAACCGAGAAGCGATCTACCTCCGTGCGGCCTTGCCCAAGAATGGGCGCATCTCCTAAACTGTGCCTTCTAATTGTGCATCC
The DNA here is from genome assembly GCA_031772625.1 of Pinus tabuliformis. Taxonomy (NCBI): domain Eukaryota; kingdom Viridiplantae; phylum Streptophyta; class Pinopsida; order Pinales; family Pinaceae; genus Pinus; species Pinus tabuliformis. The sequence continues at coordinate 693,593,048 of CM062812.1, read as the reverse complement.
ACCCTCTTAGATCTGCGCACTTCTCTTTGAGCGAAGTTGTTGTACGATGGTTGAATATCTAAATGACTCCAACGCAATGTTAATATATACAAGTGGTAGGGCGAAGTCTTCGCTGCCCAGCGGACTTGCCCAACGCCCCTACTCCATCGCAATCTCGCCCAAACACATGTTGGCTTGCCCATGTTGTAGGTCGGCCATGGGTTGAGCGTTCATGCTCCTCACATCTCTATAAACCATCGTCGCTCTCTCCCTTGTGCGCATTATAACATATAACGCCATCGCACAAGAAGTCCAGTTCGTACTCCATCGTTTGTTCAAGTTTCCAACCGGTCGCTCATCGTTTGAACGCGGTCGCACTTCCATTGGAACTGCAGGTCCTCACATCCTCCTCCACCTGAAGTCGTTTTCGTCCTCGACAACATACCATCCTGGTAGCCATCCACCAAGATCATCATCAATATCTGTCTCATCCTTGGTCCATGATGTCAACTCCTCCACATACTGCAAACATCCCTGCAACATATGTAGAACTTCCATCTCCATCATGTGTCGTCCTCATCCTGTGAACTGTCATCCTTCCTACCTGCCTGATGTCAACATCTCTCTGTGCACTTCCGGACCCCATGTCTAAACTAGTTGGGTAGCTAATCCCATTGTCACGCTCAAGCCATGAGAGTGAACATCCTTATGCCTTCACCAGTCTATCCCGGATTCTGCCACATCCCAGACTCACCAAGAATCTCACCACCATGTTCAGGTCCATGGAAACTCCATCTCATCTGCAACATGTCATGATGCTTGATGCCAAGCCACCCCTGCACCATCTGCGATACCTTCTCAACCTGTTTTAAGGACTCACTGCCATGAGCAGCTAATAATGAGCCCCATCTTCTTGTCATCTAAGAAGATGTGGAGGGAGTAGAGCCTGAAGGCTCACCCTCACTAATCATCTCAATCCACCTGTCAGGATCTTCTATTTCCATCCTCTATAGATAAGTGACCCGATCCTCCTCCTGGACATTTGGCCTCACATATACCTCATCATCATCCTCAATCACTTCTAGCCTTCTTGACAAATCCAAGATACTATCTAAAAGTGTCCTGATGACCAATAACTGCTTGATAAGCTTTGTTTCAACTGTGGACAACCACTTACTCATGTCTTCCATCCGTTTCTCGTCCTCCATTTGCATCACTGCCAACTTACAATCAAGTCTTGTCACTCCAATGGTTGGTACACGAATGGGTACATCTTTCCTTCCATTGTAAATGTACAGCTTCCTCAAATGTGGAACAATCATAGCATCAAACTGTTTCATGAATTCCATTCCTAGCACAGCCTCATAGTCATCAATCCGCACTATAGTGAAGTTGACCTTCCCTGTCCACTCACCAAGTGTCGTGTCCACCTTTTCAACTACACCAAGAACATTATCAGGAGGAGAATTGACTGTCTTCATCTGTGCCTTCACCGGTACAAATTTCAGCCCAATTCTTCTCGCAGTATCTTCTCCCATGAAGTTGTGAGAGGCCCCACTATCCACCATAGTGAGTATATCAGCATCTCCAACCTTCATCCGAACATACTCCAGCTTATTCCTCTCAGGATCCCTCCGAGAGACCACCTCTGTAGCAGCAGCAGCACCAAGTATCTGCATCATCCCCACAGAAGCTTCTTCATTCTTCGCATTAGATTGTGCAATCGCAACCACTTTCGGTTTAGAAGGACAATTCTTCACTGTATGTGGTCCAGCACATATCCAACACTTCAAGGCCTTCTTCGTCTTCGAATTATCATCCGATTTCGAAGCATCATCCTTCTTCTTCTCTTTCGGCTTATCGGACTTCTTCTTCCTATCATTAGAAGTCTCATCATAATGCTCCACCAACCTGTCCACAGCAGCAAAATCTTCCTCAAGTGTTCTAATCCTTTGCCTTTTCACTTCATTGCATGCCCAAGGCTTCAACCCAATAATGAAATTGAACACCTTGTCCCTCTCCGCCATGTCAGGAAGTTCCAGAACCGCACTTGCAAACTCCCGCTGATATGTCTGAAGGTTCCTGGTCTGCTTTATGAACTTAATTTTCATCCTTGCTTCCCACGTTTCATCCTGAGGACTGAAATGGGTCTGCAAAGCTTTCTTCATCTCATCCCACGAAGTAATGTCACCAACACTGCCATTGGCAATCTGATCCATCCTCCTTCACCACCACATCTTCGCATCCTTCATCAAGAACTGAGCAACTATCTTAACCTTCGTCTGATCATCAGATAGACCCAAGCATTCCAAGTATTGCTCCATGTTCCATAGAAAGTTTCCAAGAGTCTCTGCACTCCTTGTACCATCGTAAGATTCCGGTTCCTTGACTTTCACATGAGGTACTCCTCCACCTGAGTTATGCCTCACGGTGTTCTTCAACAACGCGATCTCATCTCTGGCTTCGTCAAGAGATTTTCGCAAGCCCACGATCTCTGCTAGACCTTGGTCTCTTGCCTCTTCAACCTCCTTGACCCTTACTTCAAGTTGTGTACACATAAGATCAGTGTACTCGTGTTGAGTCCGGAGTTCATCGAGCTCTTCTTTCATCTTCGAATTGGCCTCTTGATCTCTCTCGATCAAATCCATCTTCTTATTCTAGGAAGCTTCCAAGTCCTCCATCTTCTCCAACACTTGTTCCATAAGTGCTATAGTAGCATCCTTCACACCGTGACTAGACCCAACCTGAGATTCAGCTGCCATTGCTAACAGCTTCCTTCTTCTTTGCGATCTAGTTTCGACCATTCAACAACTTCACCAAGATGCCTGCAACCTGAACCAGCCCTTGTTCCACTTGTATGTGAAACAACTTCCTTCACTTGCAAGTACCTGCTTCACTACCACCAATTGTCAAGCTTCTTCAACCCTAAATCAGCTTCAATATCTTAACTTCGTCACGAGCAACCCTGCTATGATACCACCTGTCACGCCCCCAAGCTGGTGGTAGTCTTTCAACCGCTCTTAGCGAGGAGCGACACCACTGAACACTTTATTTTCACCAATACTTATGTTCGTGGACTACGCCTAACCACTTACTCCTACTTAGTTTGTGTTTCGCAACCAAGTATTATTATGTTATCATTTATACCAATGAACACCCATACACACTCATTATCATTAGCAATTATAAATGAAAAACACAATTGCACAATATAAAGGGAGGGGCAACTCCCTAAACAATGAATCTGCCCGATAATATATTATACAGTCTTTTACAAGTTACAAGCTTTACAAGTATACTTGGAAACTCCAAGTTTCATACTTAGCCAAATTTACAATCTTCGGCAAACTCGGTTGCCCAGCTCGTCGGCACCTCTGCACGGTCGTCGCACAACTTACCAACCCTTCGTTCACTTTGTCGCACGATCGTGTTGTTTTCCCAACTTGGGCGCGCCTCCAAGTCGTCACACACGGGCGCCTCTACTCAAGAAACACCTCCGTTCACAATCTCAACACTTCACCAAGTCACCGTGCACACTTGTACGACGGACGGGTGCTCACCCAAGCCACCCAAGAACCCGTGCCAAGTCGGTGCACAAACCTGCACCACACACCCATGCACGCCTCACTCCAACCGGTGGGTGACCCTGCCCGTGCCCTTCACCCAAAACCGAGAAGCGATCTACCTCCGTGCGGCCTTTCCCAAGAACGGGGCATCTCCTAAACTGCGCCTTCTACTTGTGTGTCCACCCTCTTAGATCTACACACTTCTCTTTGAACGAAGTTGTTGTACGATGGTTGAATGTCCAAATGACTCCAACGCAATGTTAATATATACAAGTGGTAGGGCAAAGTCTTAGTTGCCCAGCCGACTTGCCCAACGCCCCTACTCCATCGCAATCTCGCCCAAACACGTCGGCTTGCCCATGTTGTAGGTCGGCTGTGGGTTGAGCGTTCATGCTCCCCATATATCTATAAACCATCATCGCTCTCTCCCTTGTGTGCACTATAACATATAACGCCATCGCACATGAAGTCCAGCGCGCACTCCATCATTTGTTCAAGTTTCCAACCGGTCGCTCATCGTTTGAACGCGGTCGCACTTCCATCAGAACTGCAGGTCCTCACACCATGGATCCCATAAATGTTGTATGCAAAAAGCAGTTGCAAATTAGTTGAGCGGCGAATACAGGATTGTGATAATCGAACTGTGGACAAACGTAGGGTACACCAACTCACTGATAATGGATAAAGGGCGTAGATCGCAGGCAAAATTGGAGATTTATTTAGCCGTTGGGTTGATTGAGAGCATGAAGGCCGATTGAACTAAACTTTGGGCGATCGCAGAATTTGTAAAGGGGGGATTTTGTCGCGACTCCAGGTTGGGCATAAAGAATAAGGAGAAAAGATGTTGAGTCAGTGGGATGGTGTTAATGACACGTCATACCACAGATCAGCGACTGATAAATATTACGTATCTTTCGAGAGAGTATTTAAAATCCCGAAATCCCGAAAATACGTGGAAACCACAACAAATATTACCAACCTGTCATTTTTTATAACATACACCGTTGTATTTTACATATCATTGTGGTTTGGATGTATAAGTATGTCATGTCCTCAAAAAATAATAAAAATATTTTTTTATTAATGTTAGCCAAAACATTAGGCTAAATCTTAAATTATATATAATTTTTTAATCTTATTAATGGACTAAGATTAATTATTAAAATATAACTATATATTATTGCACCTAGAGGTACTCTACAACCCAATATAAGGATGGATCTCACCTAAATGTAAATGTAAATGTAATCATTTAACATTTAACACATAATGGGAGTAAATCTCACATAAAATAAACATTTAACATGTAATGTTTAACATTTAACATTTTTAATCTAATGTTCACCTTGTTTAAAAATGAGTCTAATTATTATTATATATAATGACAATATAAATTTAAAATATAAAGAGTTTTACTAACAATAAAAAAGAAGTATGATAAATGAATAAAAATATAAATAAATCTTCTTTTTTTAATGTATTTATACCATAAACCTATTTATATTTAAAAAAATTCAAAAAATAGGTTTTATTTAGGTGAAACTTATGGACCAAATACCATTTTAATACCATGGGCAAAATCCCATGGTAAATAAAAATAGAGGTATGACAAATAAATAAAAACATAAATAAACCAATGGTTTGGTAAATAAATAAAACTTCTTTTTATATTTACTTCATAATCCTCTTTATATTTACGAACACTCAAAAGAGAGGTTTATTTTGGTGAAGTCTATGGCCCAAATAGCATGGCCGAGATTATTATTAATATCATGCAACAAAAAAAATATAACCCTAATATTAATATTATTATTATTATTAAATCTAATATTCATATTAATATATTATAATATTAATATTATTGAATTTAATAACTTTAAATAAAACAATATTAAATTTTTTATATTATAATATATATTAATATATCATGATATATATTAATTCTAGATATATATGGGAGGGAAGAACAAAGACATAGAGCGATAGACGTGGAGAGATAGGGAGACTGACAAGGTTGAGATGAAGATAAACTGAAGGAGATGGGAGAGAGGAGGAATGAAGAGAGAGTTAAGAAGAGGAGTGAGAGAGGTAGAGAAGGGTAACAGAGGTAAAGGGAGACATAAAGATGGAGGGGGGAAAGAAAGAAGCAGAGAGGGAGGGAGATAGTGAGAGGATTGGACGGCAGAGAGAGAGAAAGAGAGATGGGGAAAAGAGGGAGGTAAGAGAGAAAGGGAGAGAGGAAGGATGAGATAGATGACTTGAGAGAGAGGAGAAGAGAGGGATGGATAGAGAGATGACTTGATAGAGAGGAGAAGAGAGGGAGGGATATAGAGATGGAATTGGAAGGAGAGAGAGGGAGGGAAGAAAAAAAACATAGAGAGTGAAAAGTGGAGAGAGAGAGAGGGAGTGACAAGGGAGATATGGAGAGAGTGTGTGTGTGTTTAGGGGTGAGATAAAGAGATAAAGAAAGAGAGATGGAGAGAAGGAGAGAGAATGAGAGAGGGAGGGATATAGTAACATAGTTGGAGAGAGAGAGAGAGAGAGGATTGGAGGGAAAAGAGAGAGAGAGAGTGATGGGGGAAGAGAGAGGGAGGTAGGAGAGCAAGGGAGAGAGAAGAAAGATGAGAGAGAGGAGGAAAGTGATGGGGGAAGAGAGAGGATTAGAGAGAGGGGGAAAGAGAGAGAGAGATGGGCGAAGAGAGAGGGAGGTAAGAGAGGAAGGACGAGAGAGAGAGTACTTGAAAGAGAGGAGGAGAGAGGGAGAGGGGAGAGGGAGGAAAGAATAAAGACATAGAGAGTGAGAAGTGGAGAGAGAGAGTGTGTGACAAGGGAGATATGGAGAGAGACAAAGAAGGAGAGATGGAGAGAAAGTGGTTGAGAAGGAGAGAGAAGAAGAGAGGGAGGGATATAATAACATAGTTGGAGAGAGAGAGGGAGAGAGGTGGGAGAGAAATGGAGAGAGAGGAAGTAAGACACAGGGTGTGAGAGAGTGGAGATAGGTAGGGAAATAGGGAGGAAGTTGGAAGGGGAGAGAGAGGAAGGCAAGAAGAAAGTCATAGAGAGAGAAAAGTGGAGCGAGAGAGAGGTAGTGATAAGGAAGATGGAGAGACAGGGAGAGAGGAGAGCAAGAGGAAAGAGAGAGAGAGAAGTGAGGGAGAGGGAGAGAAGGGGAAGAGAGAGAGAGAGAGAGAGAGCGAGGGAGAGGATGATGGAGGGATAGATAGATACATTGGAGAAATAAAGTGTATGTTTTGGGGGTGATATAGAGAGACAAAGGGAGATAGAGATATTGGTGGAAGGTGAAGAGAGGGAAGAAGAGAGAGAGGGAGAGAGGGAGGGAGGGATAGAGATATTGATAGATATGGAGTGAGAGAGCGTGTATTTTTTGTGGGGTGAGATAGAGAGACAAATGAGAGATGGAGGGAGATCTAGATATGAATGGAGGGGGGAGTGGGAATAATATTTCTTGCACTATATGCATTGGTTTCAGTGTAGATGGTGATTTCTAATCCTATTTGATTGCTTGCACTAAATGAATTGATTTTAATGTAGATTATTTATAATGAAATTTGATTTCTTGCACTAGATGCATTGATTTCAATGTAGATGATTTCTAATCCTATTTGATTGCTTGCACTAAATGCATTGATTTCAGTGTAGATGGTTATTTCTGGGCCTATTTGATTGCTTTCACTAGATGCATTGATTCCAATGTAGATGTTGATATCTATTTATAATTGATTGGTTGCACTAGATGCATTGATTTCAATGTAGATGGCTTCTAATCCTATTTTATTGCTTGCACTAAATGCATTGATTTTAGTGTAGATGGTCATTTCTAATCCTATTTGATTGCTTGCACTAAGTGCATTGATTTCAGTGTAGATGTTGGTTTCTAATCCTATTTTCTTACTTGCGCTAGATGCATTGATTTGAGTGTAATTGTTGATTTCTAATCCTATTTGATTGTTTGCATTGATTTCAGTGTAGAAGTTGTTTTCTAATATTATTTTATTGTTTTCATTAGATACATTAATTTTAGTCTAGATGTTGATTTATGATTTGATGTAATTGGATGCATGATGGTACATTAATTTTAAAGTGATTGGATTAACAATGTGCATTGATTTCAGTGTAAAAGCACACAAAATTATTGGCAATGTACATTGATTTTTGTGTTATAGTAATTCAATCTATTAATATTGGAGAGAAAGAGAAACAAGGTATGATGTTTACTACAACAACTTGAGCTAAAGATTTAAATGGTTTATGATTTCAACTGTTCCTTTCATATAATCAATATGAAAAGTGAAAACTAAAAAGGGTGACAATAAGAGTAGTAGAAGAAAATAGTTTGGGATTGATCAGATTATGTGTAATTGACTACATTATTATTATTCACATTTTCTATCATTCAACACTATTACATTGTCACTTTGCATTCAAAATTTTTATTTCATCATTTTTCATCATTAAAGTTATTAACAATATTCATCATCTTAACAAAATGGGGTAACTAAGCAAATTTAAAATTAAAATGACCAGATTAATCTCAGACATATTTAGCATATTTAGAATGACTATATTAATATTAGATGTATTTATATATTATTGATAAAATTAATTATATCTTCGATAGATATTCCTTGGTCGCACATGACTAAAACCAACCTAGATCTATCTTAATTAGGGATATATCAAGTGCTGAGAGGGATCAAATCTCTCGAGGTGCAAATCTTTCCTCAAATTTGCACTAAAAAAAAAGGTTTGAACTTCGAGAGATTTGATCCCTCTCGGGGCTTCATAGATCCATAGTAAAGATGGATCTAAGCCGGCTATACCAATAAATAGACATACTTACACATTCCCTCACAATAAGCTGTAGAATGAACCTCTCGATTCAATGAACCTTTACACTCAATAAAATCAAAAAAATAAATCCACCGAATCATATTCAACATCTTCCCATTGGATTTTCTCATTAGCTCGTATCAAATAAGATATCTTAGTATTTCTTATTCGTAAGTAACTCCAACATCTTTTCAATTTTTGGATTTTCTCATTGACCCCACATCAAATAAGGAATCGTTTTTATTATAAAAACCTTCTTATTCTTAATATTACTAAGTTATCATATTTTGGATTTTTGGAATTTTTGAACTTCACATTAAATAACTATTTATGAAATTTGGTGGCGATTTGTTTATGTTTTTAATGAATTTCATAACAATATATGTTATTAGGATCTATTTTTCCATATAAAGCAAAGTTTCACGTTTCTAAGTGAACTTCGGGTTTTTTTAGAATGATATTGTGGCAAGACGACCCCGGGCCACGCTAGCATTACATAGCCCGAGAAACTGGAGGAGTAAATAAATGCCTGACATTACCAAGGTGGCGGTAATCAACTTATCAGTGGAGCAGACAAGAAGTGACCAGGCCTGGAATTTGATTCTGAAGGCACCTACCATAAATTGTAGTACATATGGAAATGACTGGAGATATGACTGACTCTGGTAGTTATGGCGCTTCATCCCTTGCCATATAAGGGGTAAGTGAATGCACATCGCTTCTACTCACGTCAGAAAACATAAAAAAGAGATATGACGGACTCTGGTAGCTATGGCTCTTCATCCCTTTCCATATAACTGGTAAGTGAATGCACATCACTTCTACTCACATGTCAGAAAACATAAAAAAGAACACAGGCAAAATACCAGATCACAATAAAGGACACTAGTGCACGCACAAAATCTACGAACATTTACTTATCCACACTACCTAAAGCTAATGGACCCACTCCATTTATTGGAATAAATCCTAATATTGTGCCATCACATGCAGCAGCAATAGTGAATATCAATATATCAAATGGGAATGACAAAACATTAATCCTCTTAGTCGGCTCGAGAGTTAAAAATATTATACCCCAAAAAATTTGCATCCTAATAGTCAATATGAATGAAAGACCGGGTAGTTGGGCTAGTGGAGTGATGCAATGTGGCAGTTGTTCTTATTCGTGGAAGGTGTCTCAGACAAGGTGAGCCATAAAAATATGTGCCATTAGCTGTGTGATAATTAGTAGAACTTCGAGATGTCATTGAGAGTCCTTCTACCAAGTTGTTCTTTATCCTTGTGTACTAGTGGGAGAGCAGGTTAGAGCCATTTCCCTCTAGAGGAAGAAGAACTAGATACTGACTGGATTCATACTGTAAGGTTAGATGAAGATCTACCTTCTCAACGAAGACACATGCGGAGAAGCAGAGGCAACGAATAGTAAGTGAAAGGCAGAAGCTAGTTACTAGTGACAGTTCTGTTAGAAAATTTTCCTCATTCAATTTACATTATATATGGGCCCACAACAATTTTTTATTCATAAATTTTGTTTTTGAAAATGTGATGGCTCATATATTTACATAATAGTCATATATTTCTACGCCAGCCATAAACGATTGACTTTAACGTATTTAATTTAAAAGAAATTATTTTTCTTTTAAATTCGAAGAGACGAGGTATACTTGTACACTTGCATAAGACATTTAGATGATTCTTACCTTTTTTACCAAAATTTTGCGAACTAGAACCACTGTTTTTTCCAATGCAAGTTAAAAGATTTTACATGTTTGATGCCCTCTCCGGAAGAAGAACTGGCAATTTTATCACATGTGAAGTTGCACATAATCTGTGGCAAAGACATGTCAATGTCCCTCTCATTTACAGTAGTTGTTTATACCTAAAGGCAGTGATTTGCGATGAGGGATTATGCTTTGTTTTCCAATATTGACTATGAAAATTGTTGGATTATTTTGTTCCATTTTAATAACAAGAATGAAGTATAAGAGCAATAGAATATTGTACTTTGTATATGATCAAGGAATGAATATTTTCTATGGAGTAGCCAGAACAAAAAAATCATATTAATGTGCATCAACCACTGACATATAGCTTCGCAGAATTAGAATACACTATTTTGTGCACAAAGCCAGGAAGGATTTTGATGGCTGGCTCACCAAAATCAGATTTACGCCTTTTAGATTTTTTTGCTTCAACTTCATTATAATATCCTAGGGTGATATGGGATATGTCTTTGTTTAACTTCTTCTTTATAGGGGAACCATTTGGGATCACCATGTTTTACAAGTTTTTTCTTTTGGGAACTGTTGAGAAGTATAAAGTCCCAATTTGCTTGTACCTTGGCCAAATTGAGAAAATTCGAATTTCCACATCACAAGACAACTTAGAGGCATTTAACTTGTATGACATGGCTCTTGTCACTCAGTTAGTTGTGTAGATTCAAGTTAAAGGGCTTGGAATTTAGCTATGCATGTGTGATTGCTAAATTTTATTAATCCAGGTCATTTAGTTTCAATTGTGTTCAATTAAACTACTTCTAACAGTTAATGGAACTAGTGGAAGTTTAGTTGTGTAGTGGGACAACAATCTAACTCAGTGATCATCCAGTTAACTGATCAATCAGCTTAAAATATCTAGTTCATGCAAGGAATTCAAGTTCCTCAACCGAGGTGGAGATTCCAAGGCAGTGTAACAAGAAGTTGTAAACTAGTTTGAGTGTACAGGTGTTGCATGTAGTCAGATGATCAATCCTTGGGAATTTGCGCAATTAATTGAAGGAAAATTCCTAAAAAATAGGGTCTAATTCCTTAGAATTTACACAAGGAAATAGGGGCTAAAACAAAGGCATGAATTGACTAAGTCTGAGTCATAGCTTCTCATTGAGCAGAGAGATAGGTTATTCACTTGCAGGTTGTGCTTAGAGTGGGCAAGAAATTATAATGCATTTTCTATTCATCTGGCTAATGCAAAGAGGTTTGAGGGGTTTTCCCAGTTGGGTTCCCATAGAAAAATATTGTGCCTGTGTGTTTTTTATTATTTCATGTTTGCGAATGTTGTTCTAAATTGTGAATTAAATTCTGCAGATCATTAGAGTGTTGAAAAATGCACCAAGAAATTCTCAATTTGATTTTGCCTCAATTAAATTGAGAAAAATTGAATTTCCACATCAACAAATAAATTGGATGATCTTAACTTGTGTGACATGTCTTGTGTCAGCCATTTTACTTACTAAATTTGAGTTGGACGAGTTAGAGTTCAGTTTTTCATGTGTGATTGCTAATTTGTAGAAATCAAGGTCAGTTATCTCAAGTTGTTTTCAGTTAAACTAGTTCCAAATTTTGGAGGAACTAGTGGAAGGTCAGGTAAGCAGTGGGACTTCAATCAAACTCAGTGATCTTCTAGTTAACTGATCATCAACTTAAAATAGCTAGTGCATGCAGAGAATTTGAATTGCCCATTTGAGTTGGAGATTCCAAGGGAGTGTAACATCAGATGTAGACTATTCTTGAGTGTACAGGTGTTGCATGTCATCAGATGATCAACCTAAAGAATTGCGGAATTCAATTGGAGGAATTTCCTAAATAATAGGTGCTAATTCCTCAAGTGAATAGGAGCTCAAGCCATGGAAAATTTTAACTAATTCTGGGTCAAAGGCCTTTAGCGAGCAGAGAGATAGGTTTTGCACTTGTAGGGTGAGCTCAATTGAGCAAAGCAATTGTAATACATCTCTATTCATTTTATTAATGAAAGCATGAATTAGGGTTTTTAGCAGATTTCTTTCCCTGGATAAAAATACTTGCTGCATGTGTGTTATTTTTTCTTGCATATCTGAGATTTTTGTTCTAAATTGTGAATTGATGTCCTTACAGTAGTAGTGTAGGTTTGTGTCTTGTGATTTTGATTAAAAATTAATGAGAATTTGAAAATATACAACCTAATTTCTACAAGGTATCAAAGTTGGATTCACATTAGAGCAGGAAATTCAAATTTTTTTCTCAGAGGTTCGAATTTGAAATTCAGTGTAGCAATATTTCTTAAGAGTTGAGAAGATGGCCTTCAATGAACGAAGGCTAGAGTATGCATTGGAAGGAACCTCTAATTTTGTTGCATGGAATGAACACATGGAGGCAACATTGGATGAAAATGGGTTGCTAGAATACATCAAGTCAGATGTTGCAAAACCACAAGCATCTCATGCCCAAAACCTTACTCAGTGGAAGAAAGATGTAGCCAATGCAAGGAGAATAATATTGGAGAGAGTAAATGATCATATTGTCTCGAATATCCACAAAAAAAGAAACTATGTTCACAATGTGGAAAGCACTGACATAATTGTTCAAGAATAGTAGTGACCACAGGAAGCTACCACTCAAGGATAAACTTCGAAGTATCAAGATGCAGAAGAATGAGAAAATTCCGCAGTATTTGAGAAAGTTTACATAGTGCCGTGATGAACTTGGTAGGGTCAGTTTTTATGTACCTAAATAAGAATTGGTAACCCTAGCCCTTCTGGGTCTTCCCAAGAGTTGGCATAGCTATCAAGATTCAGTGAATAGGAGGGAGAAACTACTGAGTTGGGAGCGCTTATGGTCTGATTTGGTACAAGAGGAAATAAGGAGGAATACCAGAGATGGGACTTCATCCAAGGGAGAGGATGAAGAAAAAATTGCATTGGCTGGAAACGCAAAGAAGGGAAAAGGGAAGAAATCTCAATCCAAACCAAAATCCAGTCAAGGGGGCAAGAAGAAAGGTTTTTCAAAAACTAAATGCTTACATTGTCATGAATTTAGGAACTATGCCACGAAGTGTCTACACAAGAAGGCAAGCAAGAAGACCTCAAGAGGAGCAGTAGGTAAATCTTTGGATTCACATTTCGAGCTTGAATTTACACTCATTGCATGCATGGATAACACAATGATGGGGAGTGTGTGGTACTTGGACTCAGGTGCATCCTTCCACATAACTGGAAATAGAGATTTTTTCACTAACATGGAGGAGAGATATTTGTAGATGCACATCGAGATGGGGGACGACAAAAGGTATAGCACGATCGATATTGGTACAGTAACCTTTCAGAGAGAGTTGGGCTCCCCCCCAGGCTCAAGGATTTCATGTTCATTCTAGGCCTAAAGAAAAATATCGTCTCTGTTGCAGTCTTGGAAGACCGTGGTTATGATGTGATATTAAGAAAAGGAAAGACATTCCTCAGACACATCGCCATGGGACATGTGAAGAAGATTGGGTTTGTGTGAAGAACCTATACAAGCTAGATGTGGAGGATTGTGTTGCATTGAGGACAAAGGAGGAGAAGGCACAAAGTCGTGATGTCGGTGAACTTTGGAATATAAGACTTGGCCATTTACATCAAGGAACTTTGAAGATCATGCAGCAGATACCACAAGCCTCCCCAAAGGATCACTTGAGGAGCAAGTTGTATTAAAAGGATGTACCTTGGGGCAGTACACAAAATCCACATTTCATGATTCAGACAGTAAAGCACATGCATTCCTTGAAAGGATCCACTTTTATTTCTGTGGAACTTTATTGAAAACCTACACTACCATGCAAAAATAATTTTTCATTTTATTTATTACTTCTAAAGGAAGTGTTGGATCTTCTTCATGCAGAAGAAGGATGAAACATTCTCCAAGTTTGTAGAATTCAAGGCATTGGTTGAGAAAGAAATGGGCAAGAAGGTGAAGTCTCTCAGGAGCGATAATGGAGGTGAGTAAGTGTTGAATGAATTTAAAAACTTTTGTGCAAAAGAAGGCTTTTGACGAGAGTTTACAACACCCCACAACCCATAGTAGAATGAGGTGGCTGAGAGAAATAACCATATCATTGTGGGAGCAGCGAGGGAAATGTTGCATGATCAAGGCCTACCTCTGCATTTGTGGGCCAATGCATGCAACACAGTAGTCCATTGGTCGAACCATAATCCTCATTGGATTCTAGGCATGATTACACTTGAGGAGGATTTCTCAAGGATAAATTCAAATGTGTTGCACTTTAGGATTTTTGGAGCCTGTGTTTACTGCCATGTCTTCAAAGAATCAAGGGGAATCTAGAGTCGAAAGCAAAATTGGGGGTATTTGTGGGTTACATAGAAACTCCCCATAACTACCATGTGTACTTGTCATCCATCATAATGACAATTGTGCAAAGGGATGTAAAATTTGACGAAGATAAAGCCATGATATGCTCTCTTGATAGGGAGCTTCAGATCCCACCAGAAGAGGAGATTTTAGCTCCAAAGAAGGAACCTCAAGAAGTTGTGGAGTAACCAAAATTTAAGGAGAAGAGAGTGGAAACAACCACTCAAGCAGAACCATCCAAACAAAGTAGGAAAAGGACTAGGGAAGTTGAGATGCTAGTGCAAGATGCGAGGGAGGATGTGGGTGCTCCTTCAAATCAGCATAGATAGAGAAGGTCACTAGATTGGTACACTAGCTACATGGATCTAATGATTGAGCTTGTAGAGACTGAGACATCCTCTTTTAAGGAAGTAGTAGAGCAACCTGTATGGGTTGATGCAATGGTGGAGGAATACAAATCCATTGTAAAGAATAGAGTTTGGGAAGTGGTCCTAAGCCCAATAGATAAATTAGTTGTGGGTTTGAGATGGATCTTCAAGGTAAAGCATGAATACAAAATAACCATATAAAAGTACAAGGCCAAATTTGTGGCCAAGGGGCACTCTCAAGTTGAGGGGATTGACTATGAGGAGACCTTTGCTCCTGTAGCAAGGTATTCATAAATTAGATCAATTCTTGCTATGGCTACAGAGATAGGGTGGAAGATCCACCAGATGGATGTGAAAATAACATTCCTCAATGGATTTATTGAGGAGGTGTTGATCAAGCAATTATAAGGCTATGATACTTTTGATCGGGAGTCTCATGTGTGCAGACTCAAGTGAGAATTGTATGGTCTCAACCAAGCACCCCGTGCTTGGTACACTAGGATCGATATCTATCTCACCAGTTTGGGCGGATGCAAACCTCTATCGTATATTAGTAGAAGGAAAATTACTGATTATTGTCTCATATGTTGATGACTTGATTTTAACTGGTGATGAACAGTTGATCAAATCTTGCAAGGAGGACCTTGTAAGAGAGTTTGAAATGAAGAACATGGCTTTGATGAACTAGTTCCTTGGATTGGAAGTATGACAAGGTGATGGGGAATTGTTTGTCTCTTAGGGCAAGTATGCCAATGAGATACTTCAAAGGTTCCACATGGAAAGTTGCAAACCCATGGCGATACCTCTAGTGACCAAATGGAGGAAGAAGGATGCCACTTCAGGTGAGGAAGTGGATGCTATTGTTTGCAGGTGATTAGTGGGTTCACTAGTGTATCATGTGAACACATGACCAAATATGTGCTATGCCAACAATTTGAGCCAAGATATGGTTAGGCCAACCAAATTATTTTGGAGGGAAGCTAAGCATGTTCTAAGGTACCTTAGAGGTACTATCCAGTTTGGACTATGGTACAAATGAACAATGGGATTAAATCTATGTGGCTCCATAGATGTAGATTGGGCAGGGAGTCCATCAGACCGAAAGATTACATCAAGTGGGATTTTCAGTGTTGGGTCTGTAGTGGTTTCTTGGTACAACAGGAAGAAGAGATCGATGGCACTCAACTTGGAAAAAGAAGAATACATGGCCTCTAGTCAAACAACATGTGAGGTGATTTGGATGAGAAAGATACTTGTTGGATTGTTTGGTCAGATGATGGATCCAACTGTGATCTACTGTGATAATCAAAGTTGCATCTAGCTCTATGAAAATATTGTTTTTCACGATCAATCCAAGCATATAGATATCTGGAATCACCATTTACGGGACCATGTGCAGAGTCATATAATGTTGTTGCAATAAATTTCGATAGAGGAATAAGATGCTGATATTTTTATAAAGGCATTGTCAAGAGGGAAGTTTTATTTTCACAGGTGTAGGATAGGGGTGGTTAATAATCCCTTTCTTACTGAGAGGGAGTGTTGAACAATGTAGCAAGAAATTCTCACTTTGATTTTGCCTTGATTAAATTGAGAGAATTTGAATTTCCACATCAACAAACAACTTGGATGATATTAACTTATGTGACATGGGTTATGTCAACCAATTTACTTAGTAAATTTGAGTTGGAGGAGTTAGAGTTCAATTCTTCATGTGTGATTACTAATTTGTAGCAATCAAGGTCAGTTATCTCAGGTTATTTTCAGTTAAACTAGTTCCAACGTTTGGAGGAACTAGTGGAAGGTCAATTAAGCAGTGGGACTTCAGTCAAACTAGTGATCATCAAGTTAACTAATAAATCAACCCAAAATAGATAGTGCATGCAGATAATTTGAGTTACCCAGTTAAGGTGGAGATTCTAATGCAGTGTAACATCAATTGTAGACTAGTCTTGAGAGCACAGGTGTTTCATTCATCCAGATGATCAACCTAAGGAATTGAATTCAATTAGAGGAATTTACTAAATAATAGGGGCTAATTCTTCAAGGAACAATGCAAGGAAATAGGAGCTCAAGTTGAGGCTAAATTTGACTAAGTCTGGGTCAGAAGCCTTTAGTGATAAGAGAGATAGGTTGTTCACTTGCAAGGTGAGCTTAGTGCAACAAATAGATTGTAATATATCTCTATTCATTTGATTAATGAAAGCCAACATTGGTGTTTTAAGAAGATTCCTTTCCCTGGATAAAAATACTTGTTGCATGTGTGTTATTTCTTCTTACATGTTTGGGATTTTTGTTCTAAATTTTGAATTAATGTCTTGTTGTAGTTGCTACAATAACCCTCCCAAACTTTCCGCTCCTTCAAAATTTTGGGACCCCTACACCAAATTTTACTTTTCACTTACCTCTAAAATATCGTCTTGACATCCTGGAAGTAATCCAAGGATCCTTGGTCCCCTCAAAAACCTAGTTCTACAGCACTTAAGGATAAACTTCTACCCAAGTCATAGGTCCCACAAAATGAGCTTTCATATAGTTGAAATCAATGACCTACGACCTTCCTTTCAAAAAGTTTCTCTATAACCAAGGTAAGTCACAAGGTCGCAATTTAGTTTGGTTGACTAATTTAAAAATTTGCGACACACACTAGCCCGTGACTTAGCGATATCTCACTCTAAGGTCTTCAGGTCGCAAGTATTTCCTATTGTTTAAGGCTGTGGTCATGAACCCGCGACCTTGCAAACCTGCAACCTCAACCTTATAGGTTGCAAAGTTGCATGAGACTCCAAGACATCGTCTGCAACCTCATGACCTTACGACCCACTAACCTATGTTGGCTTCAGACGTGTGACCTTTTCTATTTAAGCTGCTTGCTCGCCGGTTCATTTGTTCATTCCACTGGAGCGCTCGAGCGAGAGGAATGCTAGGCGACTGAAGGAGGCACACAACTTCTTCTAGGTAGGTTACCTTTCCTCTCCCTTGTGATCATTATTCCTCGCCCTTTTTCCTCCCTGTCGTGTGACCCTGCATCTTCCCAAATCAGAAGGGTTTCATTTAATTTCGGTTGCCCCTTTGAGTTCATTTAGCCCTGAAATCCTCTAGCTTGTCTTTCCTCCATCCATATTCCCTTTTGCCTTAGTAATCTAGCCAATCTATGGTTTATTCACCCCTATTTCCTAGTGATCCAAGATTTAATATCCAGAGAGGGCCCAAAAGTCGCAATGCAAGCATCATTTCCCCTGTTGAACCAACTGAAGCACAAGTCAGGCTCCCGAAAAAAACAATAGATCTAAAGTCGTGATTTGTGACATGTGTGACCCTACGACCTGTGCGACCTTGCAAATCTATGAATTTTGCGACCTTGCGACCTTGCAACCCACACAACCCACGTGACCTTGTGACTTAGCAACTCTTGTGATCTATGATTCTACGAATCACCCTAGTCTGCAACCCAGTTAACTCAAGTCACCAAGTCATTGTTTTGCATCTCCTTTTTTCTCTGACCTCCTATGCCTAGTGATCAATTGACCGCCGTCTGAGCAGAAATCTAAGCCCAAAATTTTCCTATATTTTGAAGCTTTTCTAGCCATTTGCTTCTGTTTTACATTATTCATGTCATCTCTCTCATTCTGAGATTTTTTGTTAGACATGTCAGGCGATGTAGACATCGATTGCATCTCTATTTCCTCTTTCTCTAGAGAAATGACACCTACATTTGTCAATCCTTCCCGTAAGAGCATTGAAAGCAGTGTCCAAGAAAGCCACCAAGGCCCACCACCTCCTATCTACAGGGACACTGCATGCAACATCAATAAGACTACCAAACTCTCTTGGTTCGACATATATGTAGAATTTTCTAAGCAGGACATCCCTGAGGACCAGGAAGACTTCAAGGTATACCTCAACGTCAAGAGGTCTAGGATCCACAAAGTGGCATCACATCTGCCTATCTTCCTGTGTGCAGAGACCATCGATTGGATTATACATAACACTGACACAGATTGGTGGGTAGTAAGGAACCATACAGGTGAGGCCTTCACAACTATCTCATCCACAAAAATTGTTGTTTATTATAGGTTTCCAGATAAGGAAGAGACCTTTAATACCAAGTGGTTGTCAAACTTCCTGGTACCAAAAAAAGATATTTTAAGGTCTTGGTGGAAAGACCCTTCTAAGTTTCGAGTGAAAATGATCAAGTGTATAGGATAGAAGGCCTTAAGAAATTTTACTAGCTCATGGCTGCAATGATGAATCAATTGTACAAAAGGCTTGACATCGATACCTTTCTCAGGACATGGGTACCTATCATGAACATTGTTGCCACTAGAGGCACAATATTCAACAGGGGTAACATCCTTGCTTTCGCACTGAAGGCGAACATACATGCGGAAAATCCTAAGGCGAATCAACCATCAGAATTCTATACGGCATCATACATGTTAGATGTGGTATGTGCAAGGCGTCATTTCAACAGTTGGATTTATAACTATATAACAATTGCGGTAAAACTCATGCATCAACATTATAAGATCTTTTGGGACACAGACTATAGGAGTATGATTGAGTCCACTTCTGAGTCTTTCATCGCACCTTTATATGAGTTGCTCTTCGGAGAAGACCCTCCTTGCATGTCAAAGAGAGCTATGGAGAAAATTACCAATGTAGCAGATTGGTTTCCCATCCAGGAGGGCATGTTCATCAGGGTCTTCAGATCATACAAACCTCCTCATGCACTTCTCAAGTTTACCATAGACAAATTACTGCTAAAGGAAGGTTGTTACCAGATGACTACATGATTCTCGGGGACACTAAATAAGGGAAAGAAAAATCCATGGCATGCCTTCCCACTCACCATTGGAGCATATACATTTGAGATATTTAAGGAAGTCAAATAAGAGGCTAAGGACATGAAGGAATTTCATTTTGTGACTCTAATTCAAAGTACATATGACCCCAAAATTATGGTAGTCACTCATTGTAAGAAGGATATTTGTAACTAGTCACACATACATACCAAGTAGAGTCATGAAGATAAGGTCAGAAATTAGTACAATGCATCCAAAGAATTCATCCTAATAAAGCAACAAGAAAAGGAAGAAGAGCATGTTGAGCATTCCCAAGAGAACATAAGCCTACAAGCTACGCTTGCATTGCTCAAGAGAAAAGGGTAGCAACAAAAGGCAAGTGGGATACTTACAAAGCATAAAAATGAAGAATAAGAAGACCCACCGAGCAAGCAAGAGCAAGATGAAGATGGTGAAACTTTGGAAGAAATAAATGTGACCTTCGCTAGGAGAAAGCAAGAGTTAAAAAGGAAAATAGAATAAGAGATGAGTAAGTCACAAAAATCTAGTGATCATCATCCCGAGGACCTTCAAGAGAAATAGCTTGAGGAATAAAGAAGGAAGAAATAGCAAGAGGAAGAATGACTGAAAAAGTAGGAAGAGGAGAGGTGAGTCCAAGAAGAAAAGGAAAAGGAGAGGTGAGAGAAAAAAAAGTTGGAAAGGAATAAGGAACAAGAAGAAGAACTCAAGAGGAGGAAGGATCAAGAAGAGCAAGAAAAGAAGAGGATAGAAGAGGAACAAAGGAGAAAGGAAAATGAGGAAGAAAGGAAACGAGAGGATGAGGAGCTGAAGAAAAGATAGGAGGAGATCAATGAGAAAAACAAGAAAGATCTCCAATAACAACAACACTACAAAGAGTCTGATGCACATGCTAAACTTCCTCCATTAGATGTTCCTTTGTCCACCCCCATTACCAGAGGGCACTTACCCCTTAAGGAATTGGGCATTCTCGATGAAGCAGAGGAGGAGGTATTGGATCTCACAAGACTTAATTTTGACCAAGTCAATCGTAAGATTATGCAGGAAAGAAGAAAGTATTATGTTGGGAACCCTATAGAACCCTTGTCTATGACCACTGTGAAATACATATTCCTAGATAATACAGTAAATCCCGAGATGATTTCTTCAGCCAAAACTATGTTTCTATCCACGATTGAGATAAATGTGGGAAGAATGAACAAGCAGATAAAAAAATTTCAAGGCAAGCTCTACGCATCTAAGCATAGAGTTGCCAAGGCAGAAGAAGATAGGAAAATGATCGAAGAAGAAAATGAATTCCTGTGACTTGCCCATTCAAGAAAAAAAGAACTACAAGCATCAATCAAGGAAGAATTTGAGACCCTGAGAGAAGCCATGGCAGTGGTCTATGAGGAGATGTTGAAGCTGCATCACATCATGTCCCTTATCCTAGCCATATAAGTCGACGTGAAGGAAAAGTCCTTCATGCTAAAAAAAGCTATGAAAACTCTCAACAATATTCATGAGTGGAAAAATAAGTATCCAGAAGCACCAGTAGTTCTCCCAAAGAATGATTGGATAACAACCCAAAATGAAAAAGTCATGATACGCATTAATATACAATCACAGGACAAGCTAGCTAGGGATGTTGACATGGTTTTTTCCTCTTGCAGACATCTTCTAATTGGGTTGGAGTATGTGATTTAAGTTCATGGGGTTCCTTCTATTGGATAAATTGGAGAAGTAAGGAAGTAGGAGGAAATCCTACAGGAGATTCAAGCATTTCGTGACCCTTATAGGGAGTCTTCCAGCATAGGATATTTCCAGGTCATGAAGGAAAACATTACACAGTGTGTGATGGAGCCAGTGAGGGTGTACACAAAGTTGGTATCTCTGTCCAAACAGATCAAGCTCCAGATAAGCACTCACATTCCATATGCCCTTGAATTCCTCCACAAACATGATGAAGAGCAGCTAAAGGTTGTTGTAATAGTTGTTGAGTACAAGCTTTGGTGCACCTACCTTGTGGAGAAGTTGCACATAGATGTCCCAGAATTTTCTATTACTAAATTGTTAGAGTAGGATCAATTTGATTTGTTGTAGAACAGGGTAGAACCAATTAGGAATTTGAAAGTTCATGAGGAAGTACAATATTCACGGGTATATCAAAAGTAACACTCTTTTCTAAAAATATACCCTCATGACAAATTGTAAAGTACTTTTAAGCTTTGGAATCATTCTGGTGTATATTGTTTTGAGAACTTATGATCTTTTAGTGAATGCAAGGAGTAAGGTGTATTTACACTATTGGAATTTATGAAGACCTTGTATGTTGGTGCCATGAATATTATCAACTTAATGAATTTAAAACTCCTATGAGCTTTGGTGTAATGTCTCCTCATGTGTCTTCTAGTGCTGTGGGATTTCCTTTGCAAAACATGGATGGTATATGATATGCTGACCTTATGCTTATGTTGATAAATTATTTTATTGATATTGACATAGTATCATCGTGGAATCTGTGCTCATTTGTGGTTTTGATGGCTAACAATCACGAACTCATTCTTGCTTTATAAACTTATTTCTTATTTATACGTGGTATTATTTAAAGTCTTGCTATCAATGCCTTTCCTAAGATTCATGCTTTCAAGTTATGTTGTTGCTATTTATGGTATCTATTTTATTGGGTGTTCATTAGTTAACTACTTGTGTTTGTTGAAGTTTATACGTTTCGCTTAACCGATACTCTCTTTCTTGTCCGAAGAAAAATTCAACCAACAAGATGGAAGTCGGGCCTACATACCAGATGGTATCCATAAACCAAACGGTGTATGTTGGGAATGTGTTCCCCCAAGGACAGCGTTGGGGCTAAAAGCCCATGTTTTGGGACAATTTTGTAATAAAGTTGTAAAGTATCCGCATTTTTTGGTCGCGGAGTGCGAAAGTGTCACGAGTCATAAAGGGTTGTCTGCCCTTATTTTGTAAAGTGTAAAGTCGGTTGTAAAGATATACCCATGGTCCACGAACCATGGGATTGTATAAAAAGGAGCTAAGTAAGTAAGCTCTAAGTAGTTTGAAGAAGATAGGGAAGAATGAAGTGAGTTGAGCATTGGAGTCTAAGTGTTCTCGGGTCTTAGCATAGGTAGAGGCTCTACAGCTGAGTGCATAGAGGCCTAGGGTGGAAGTCTGCAGATGAGTGCGTAGACCCCTGCAGATGTGTGCACAAGGTGAATAGAGTCTGTATTAATATGAAGATATCAATAAAGAGAAGTATTCTACAAATTTTGTGTATTTATTTCTTGCTAATGCATCTGGTTATATTGTGTTTTGGGTTTAATTTACAATGTTCATGTGATGCGTGAATGTATGTGATTTTATTGGTTAATTCAATGCAAGTAAGCATATTAGTTTATGCGGCGCTAACTGTGGTTGATTAGTAAGATAAGTAAGACACTTAATATAACTTGGGAACCTATACAATACGATGTCTTAGCAGTGCAAAAGTACCTGGATCGCGATTAAGGAAGGTTAATAGAACACCTTCGCGAAGGTACTGAAGGGCAGAATAAAGGGTAGACTAGCAACGCCCTAAAGCTTAGTGACTTGCGTGAAAGTCGGAATAGAGGGTATAAACCAACATCACAACCATCTCAGGGTGCGGAAACTTGGTTCCAGCATCCCCCCATATTGTTTCGGGTGAGACTTCGGTCCGCGCTCCACGCGCTGATGCCGAAAGGGCCAGTAATGTAGGGATTTGTTTGGCTAACTAACGCTAAACTTGGGTTAGGCCCCACAAATCCAAAAAATGGTTTCGTTGCCAGGATCGGAATATGCATGAGAGATGTGTGATGTTGTATCATTGGAATCAAACTAAGAAAGAGGTCGAAGATTGGTTGGATAGGAAGATCCAAAAATTCGTGGCGAAGGAGAATAGAAATCCACAACTAACAAAGGAACAATGGCTGGACAAGTACCTGTATACAGAAATCCATGAGATCTTTTTCTGTTCCTTTCCAATTGAGTTATACGAGTGGATTGCGAAGCTAGCGGATAACCAAGGAAGGTGGAGGCTTGACGGTCATATTGTCTGGACCCCAGAGTTAGTATAAAGATTGGAAGCCTTTGAGGATAAGATTGCCCGCACTGTCAATCATTGGCTCGATCGTATCATAGGAGGATTTGTGACTAAATTCACGGTAGATACCTCAGTTAGTTATAGCAAGGCAGAGCGATGCTTTTTCAAAGGTCTGCGAGGTAAGTATTTGAAGTCTATAAATACATGGATTAAGATGTTATTGTGTGAAAAACGGGTTATGCAGCTACCTTGATGTTCGAAGCTACGCGAAGTGGAAAGACTTACAGGAACGAAGGAAGAAAGGGTCCTGAATACAACCCACTGATTTCAGCTCCATTGAGTGACGATGACGGGGTAGCGCAAGCTTCTCTGCAAAGTGTAGTTCAGTTAATAAAATAGGGATTCCTGCGATTGCCACCTCCAACTTCACCATCGTCACCTACAACTTCACCCACACCACCTCCACCACAATTCAACATGGTGAATTGAGTGAAGCTGCCTCTATTTAAGGGCTTGGGAAATGAAGACCCGAACCAGTTCTGGTTCATTGTAAAAGTTGTATGGGAAGCTCAGGGCATCACAAACAATCACATGAAGAAGGCAACGTCAGTTAGCGCTTTGTAGGATCGCGTGCTAATGTGGTACATCAAGTACTCTAGTGATAACCCAAACGCTGGGTTGGCAGAAATCCAGACAACGTTGAATAAAGAGTTTAGTAGGCCTAAATCTGAGGCACAATCAATTGTGGGGTTCAAGGAAATTTCGATGAAACCAAGTGAGACACCTTGGGAATTGGATCATAGATTGAAGTGTAAAATCCACGAAGCTAATATGAACTTAACAGATGGACAACACCATGAATGGTTCGTGGCTTTGCTCCTACCCCACCTAATGATTGCACTGTCACAACAGAACATTACAACTCAGGCAGAGGCCTTGGAGATTTCCATAAGAGTGCATGAAACGCTAATGCAAGATCCAAATCTAGGGGTCTAGCAGATCCATGTGCAGTTGCAAAATCTTTGCCTCAAAATGCAAAGTTTGAAGTAGGACAAAACAATTCGACTGGAGGTGTGCGAAGAGATATGGTCCCTGAAATGTAAAGGTTAGGGGCATGACAAATGCCATTGCTCGGTCTTTGTGAACTACATTATAGGAGGAGGACCAATGCCTTTGAGGCCAAAAGCCCAAGCAGGACCAAGCATGAGCCCTGCGTTATGGTGCACTATATGTCAGGTAGTAGGGAAACATACAACTGATCATTTCCATTTGCTACAGAAGTTTGTACAAACACCGCGGCAACTATTTTGCAACTTATCTGGGTCAGTAGGCCATGATGAGCGCAACTGCCAAAGTTATGAATTTATGATCGACATAACACCCACCTATAGAGTTCAGGCAGAAACACGGCCCCCTGAACAGAGTGTTGGGATGGCACGAATAGGCTTTCAGGGGTGCAGACAAGGCTAAGGTGGAGGAGGACCTGGTAGAGGTCGAAGACAGCTGATCTGTTACAATTATGGAGGACTAGGACACTATGCCCATGAATGCACTAATCCAATGCATATTTCGTGCAAATATTGTACTCAGTTTGACCATGAGGTAGAGGATTGTCCTACACTGATAGTGATGATACGCAACAAATGAGTGCTACCACCTCAGCCGACTCAGAACCTGCAGATGACGAGGGTTGAGCCTTGCGAAGAGGATCCGAATGTGAATATAGTGCTCCGAAGTGGAATTTCAACAGACGATGATAAGGGGAAACAACGCATGGGTTCGCAAAGCTCCTGCGAAGGATCCTGAATTTGATTTGGAGCGCGCACATCAAACGTTCATGGAAGCAAGGAAGAGCTTCACTAAGGCCTATACCTTAGGGAGCTGGGATAAGCCTATTCAGGAAATTGACCCTTCTATGCTTATGACCTTTCTAGATACCTACATGAAGCCACTGCGCGATAGCAGGGCTGTGAAGGGGTTACAAAAACTTATAAATAGATGCGTCGGAAACAGTGTGGGTGAACCGCGTGTTGTATGGAAGATTGGTAAGCATAAAGCAAGGACAGGACGAGAGATGAGACTAACTGCACAGATATGAGAATATGAAATGGATCAGGTTATTCTGGATTTGGGGTCAGATGCGAATGTTTTACCAAAGCAAACTTGGGAGTGGATGGGGAGAACCGCGCTATAGTGGTCTCTGATTTAGTTAAGGATGGAAAATCAACAGAAGATCATCCCCATGGGACGACTGCAAGGAGTGACTGTAGACATTGAAGGCACGAGCGCATTGGCTGACTTTGAAGTGATAGAAATTGTGGATGACAACAACCCCTACCCTGCGCTCCTTAGCATTGATTGGGTTACTGACATGAATGGGGTAATCAACCTAAAGAAGTGAAAGATGATATTTGAAAATAAATTGCTTCATGTAATAGTACCTCTAGATCCTGCTACAGGATTTTGCTATGCTGAACCAATCCGCAATTATGAGAGCGATGACAATTTGGACTGCATATATAAGATAACAACGCGAGACCAAGATTGGGTGAATCCGAGAGCGGATGGATGAATTACATGGGATTGCGAGAGTTCCTGCACCTCAGAATCTGATGAAAAATTAGAGCACTGGTAGAATTGGCTACATGAAGTAACCACGCTGAACTGTAACATGATGACCCGGTCGTTGTGCTGTGTATTGTTAGAGGTAAGAAATCTGCCCAATTATGATGGCTTGAATGATGTAGATGTATTTTTGGATGCTTCTGAGAGGGAAGTACCAGAGAAGCAGTGCTTTCAGGCTTTGGACTGGGCGCTACACGCTATGCCTGCGAGATGGTGGGGTACGCATAAGGGTAGCTTTGATGATTGGCGCAAGTGTAGGAGGATGATGAGAACAAACTTTGGGAAGCCGAAGGTACGAATAATAGACAAATATGATGGAAAAGATGATTCATGTGCACACTCGGCCAAATGGGCTAAGGCTTATGGAGCGGAGCCCCAATTTGAATGGGTGCACTCGTTCAGTCATACCTTGGATGTCATCTCGATGAACTAGTACTTAGAGATGGAGCTCTACCATGGCACAGGAGAATGGGATATTCTACACGAAGGATTCATAATGATGTTCAGCTTCAAAGATGGGTTTGATTGTATTGACGAAGCGCTACAAGAAGTTAAAGCAACAATCTTCAGGATACCACACGATCCTTTGGATCTCATTCAACCTAATTAAACTACTCAGTTGAGCCATGCGCTGGAATGCTATAATGTGACTACTGAATAAGAAGACGAGGACCCACGAAATATTAATATCCCTGAAACCGAGGGTCATCGCAAGGTTGAAGGACCACAGATCGAGAATCCTAATGTAATCACATTGTTGAAAAAGAAATAGGTAAATATTGGTACAGAGGCAGAGCCCAAATTTGCGAAGATCATAGATTACTGGGATGACAGGACGGTAGATAAGGTCATTGAATTGCTCTGCAAATACCAAGATTTGTTCAAAGCCAGGTTTATTGAGCTAAAAGGGATAATAGGATACCTGGGCGGTATGAATATCACGTTAAAACCTGACGCGAAGCCGGTTAAGCAACGACCTTACCGTCTTAATCCAAAGTATAAGGAGAAGGTCCGCTTAGAGCTAGATAAGATGCTCATGGCAGGCATCATTGAGCCAATAGAAGAATTTGATTGCGTGAGCCCAATGGTGGTATAGGAAAAGAAGTAGAAGGATGAAATAAGGATATGTGTAGATCTCGGGAAGTTGAATGACGCTTGCGTACATGATCCTTTCCCGACTCCGTTCACTGATGAGGTATTGGATAATGTAGGTGGCCAGGAAGCGTACTCCTTCACTGATGGGTTCTCTGGATACCATCAAATAAAAATCACACCTGAAGATAGAAGCAAGACGAACTTCGTGACTGAGTGGGAATGTTTCCAATACACTGTAATGCCTTTCGGATCGAAGAATGCACTAGCGATTTTTTCACTCATAGTCATTGCTGCATTCAAGGAAGTTATTCATAAGTTTCTGGAGGTGTACTTTGATGACTGGACTGTGTTTGGGTTGGTAAAACACCATGTGACAAGCTTGCACTTAATGTTAGATACCTGTCAGAGGTACCATATTGCTTTCAATTTGAAGAAATGTTTGTTTTGTGTGCCTTTTGGGACTCTATTGGGTCATGTGGTTTGTAGACAGGGACTTATGGTAAATCTCGTGAAGATCACAGTGATATTTAACTTGTAAGCACTGAGGAGTGTGAAATAGTTGTGTGCAACCTTAGGACATACTAGGTATTACAGGAAGTTTATCAAGGGCTATGCCCAGATCACCGCGGCTATGGAGAAGTTGTTGAAAATGGATGTCACGTTCTATTGGAACAAGGATTGGCAGAAAATCTTGGATGTATTGAAAAGAAAAATGGTCACCGTGCCGATTTTAGTCTTCCCGGATTGGAAGAAGGAGTTTCACGTACATGTAGACGCGTCATGTATAGCACTGGGAGTAGTATTGACACAGGTTGGCGGAGGAGAATTGTACCATCCTATAGCATTCGCAAGCAGAAGGTTATCCAAGGCTAAGAATAACTATTCCACCACCAAGCACTAAGGGTGAGCCATGGTATACGTGCTCCAGGAAGTTTAAACACTATTTTCTACGTGGACATTTTAAGATGTATATGGATCATTCTACATTGATTTACCTAGTCAAAAAGCCTGTGTTGGGGGGATAATTTGTAGGTGGTTGTTGTTGTTTTGGGAGTATGATTTTGAGGTTATTGTGAAGCCTGGATGACTGAATGTGGGACCAGACCAACTGTCACGCATTGAAACATGGGAAGAGCCCACTAATTTGGAGGAGGGATTGCCTGACGCACAACTATTTGTAGTGTGTGTCACGGATGGTCACTTTGAAGACATCATACACTTCCTAATGATAGGAACCGCCCTGGAAGGCTACACCGTCCAGCAGAAAAAGGAGTTAGTGGTGTGCACGGTAGACTTTTCTATCATTTCTGGACATCTGTACAAAATGGGGTCTGGTGAAGTACGATGATATGTACTAGAGTTTTAAAGGAGCGGTATTCTCGCGGACGCTCATGGGGGTGCCACGGGAGGGCATTATGCAGGAAGGGCGACTGCATAGAAGATTCTACATGCAGGGTTGTGGTGGCCAACCCTCCATCAGGATTCAAAAGCTTACTGCAAGGCGTGTGATGTGTGTCAAAGGACTAGCAAGCCATCACGGAGAGATGATCTGCCTTTGAACTCGTAGATGACATTACAAACTTTCGAGAAATGGGCGATATGTTTTGTGGGACCCATTTAGCCCCAAGGAAAGAAGACGGGAGTGTGGTACATTTTCAACGAAACTGAGTATTTGACTCGATGGGTGTAGGCATGACCTGTGAAGGATTGCATAGGCGCGACTACTGCGAAGTTCATCTTTGAGTATGTACTGACGCAATTTGGGTGTCCAAAGATTTTGATGAGTGATCGTGGTATGCACTTTCTAAACGAAACGATCAGCGCACTGACGGAGGAATTTCAGGTATATCACCAAAAAAGTAAGACTTATCACCCACAGGCTAATGGGACGGTGGAAGCATTCAATAAGGTGTTGGAGAATGTGCTGACCAAGGTATGGAACGCTCAGCGAAGTGATTTGGAACTATGAATACTCGTAGTACTATGGGCCTATCGGACGACATGCAAAATGTTGACTGGACAAACACCCTTTAGGCTTGTATATGGTGTTGAAGCAGTGATGCCCATGGAATACATTATTCCTAGTCTGTGCATAGCAAAACTCATGGTTATGAAGGATCGCAGAGCCCTGGAAGAGAGTCTCGCGCAATGTGTTGAGCTTGAGGAAGAAATATTTCTGGCCGGATTTCACCAACAGGTCCAAAAATAGCGCGAAAAAGCATGGCATGATTGACACATTAAGTTGCACACCTTTAAGGTAAATGATCTGGTTTTTTTATATGACACAAGTTTGATAAATTTCCAAGGAAATTCATAATGCATTGATTAGGGCCCTATGTCATTAAGGAGATTATCGACGGTGGAGCAGTTCAGTTGGTTAAATTGAATGAATATCCCTTCCCAGGAAAGGTGAATGGCAGTCGATTGAATCCATACACCGGTGATCCGGCCAGGTGACTATATGAAGGTAGCATAGTCTCTACGCTCCAGGCAGCTGAAAGGAGGCACGGGACTATAAACTACACTGCCCGGGTTGGGGAACTGCACGATTGGAGGATTGTGTGGGACAAGGAAATGTCACAGGGTTTGTGACAATGTGAAGAGAGCTGCACTACCTAGGGAGAAATCACACAGGTTAGCTGGAAAGTGACCGTTAAAGTCATTGTTCATGATTTGATGGTAAGAATATGACCAAATGGAGCAAGCAGCTGGCATTTAAGACAAACTTTATGGGTAAGATCCTTGGAAATCTGTTGCCAATCCGGCATTAATGAACCGAATGTGGGGGGAACGGTTGGATTTGAATTCAAAATGGCCTATAAATTACAGGTGGAAGCCCAACGAAAAACACTTGGCATTTTGAGATTTGAGTTGTTGAGCTCTCAGGCGCACATGAACCATGAAAACTACGAAGTATTCAGTATTTGAGACGTTGCCAAAGGAGAAACAGGAGTTTTTGCATAGCATCATGTCAACACCCACAGAATCTATGAGCGTTGAAGCAGTGATAGCCGAGGGGGCTATGCCAGAGGTTGTTAGGGAGGTAGAGGGAGCTGCTCTAGAGGTTGCAGAGGTATTAGCTGAAGTCCCCAAATCACCATGGATGCCTAGACCGAAGGCTACCCTAACCAAGGAGAGTGTGAAGGAGAAAAAGGGCAAGCAGTCTATGTTATCGGTCCGCGCGTCGTTGTTGTGGGGAAAAATGCCTATGCAGGACGATCCTATCCACCTAAGGTGTGACAGTGCCTTAGCAACAAACAGAGACAGCTATTCTGGTTTCTTCCTTTATGAAATGCGAAAGAAGAGAGATCAATGGACTTACCGGTGTCTTTCGTTTGTCCCTCGATCCCGATCCTCTTCTCTTTGGGTGTTCACAGCTACTTGCCTCCTCGCTCGCCCAGCTTCAACAGATACCTGCGAGATCACAAGAGAACAACTACTTGCGACAAGAGAACAACTACTTGTGACAAGAGAAGAACACAACACAAAGGCAGATATTCATATTCATAAATGATTCAGGATTAGAAATAAATCAAATACACTAATGCAATCATACATCAAAGATACATCAGTATATAGGAGAAAACCAAGATAGCTTTATTGATAAATAACAAGGTTCAGGAAGAGATACAACCCAGAGGGCTCCAATCCAGCATCTCCTTCCCAGCAGAATGGAATTCCTATCTTCACCTCCCTTCAAAGCATTAAGCACCCAATGATTCCGGTCTCAAACCAACAGCAATTCTTTGCAATAACAAAATTCCAGCCTCTAGATCTCATGGAGGAGAGATCCATATATAGATGTTTTGGAGAGAGGATGAGTCAGCTTGAGAACTGACTAGTGTCCTCTCCCTCTGTCAGTTCTTGAGTCCACTTGGAGGTTCTTGCTTCCACTTGGAGATTTGGAACCTCTTACTCATCACCAGTCGAATTCCCTGAGGCAAGTGTCATTTTGGAAGCTTCCTGGGTTCTGACACCTTGAGGAATGAGTCTGCCACATGTCCAATCTCGCTCAGCGCAGGTAGCCAGTGTTGCGGTTGACATTCAGCACAGGTAGCCAGTGGAGCCATTGACATTCAGCACAGATGGTCAGTGGAGCAGTTGACATGATCCTGAATTGACTTGTTTTTGAGCAGTTTCAGGTGGAGAACTTCTGTGAATTGTTGTGGTTTGTTAGCCTTGTTCCTCTAGGGGTAGGAACAACATGTTTAGGGACTTTGGATCCCTTAGATTATGGACATTTCATGCTCCATGCTGTAAGGCACAAAAATGTCTATAACAGTTGCCCCCTAAAGTATGAGGCCGTTTATCGGGTGAAATGCTTTATCCAGGAGGGTCCGAAGTTCATCCATTTGCTGGGAGGAGACCTGTAATAAGATACAAT
Organism: Pinus tabuliformis; assembly: GCA_031772625.1. Lineage (NCBI taxonomy): Eukaryota > Viridiplantae > Streptophyta > Pinopsida > Pinales > Pinaceae > Pinus > Pinus tabuliformis. The sequence goes on along the minus strand of CM062812.1, from coordinate 693,561,205 downwards.
ACAATACATTATTTTTCATACTGCTTTCATGATCTAGCTGAGGCGGGCATTCCCATGCTCAGCTTTATAAATTCATTTCTGTACATAGAACAGACAATCATCTGATGGTAGACTGATAATTTTGGTGAAATTATCATCCTTTGAGTAGGATGATCATCTGCTGCAATGATGTACATGTCAAATGTCTTTATATTTCCTGAATATATATCGCAGCCCGGATGGATGAAACTAGATCCGGGGTCTTCAAACTCGTTCGATCTTCACTCGAAGTACAAGTCGATCCATGTGAGAATTGTTCTGAAGTCGAACATGGAAAGACATCGCTTGATTACCGGTCAATGATGTAAACCGTTAACAAGCGCGAGAGGAATCACCGATAATGATAATGACCCTCAAGGTATTGCAGTACAATTCACGTGGTGTGAATAAAGGACTTGGCGTCGAACACCACGCAAAATCTTCTGGTCGAAGGTCATTGATGTATACCTGTCGCCGGAAGTGAGAAACATGCCATTGAGGCATGCAAGCTTCAAAGTACTGAAGGGGTTGTTCCTAGACCACTTCTTGGATAATGAGTTGATGTCGACAAGAAGCGATCCGTCAAAGGAGGGCCTTAATGAATCCCACATCAGTGACACGGAACGGAGCTAATGATTTTGATGGAGGTGAAAACGATCTGTGACATATGATTCAGGGTGGCGGTCATGAATGGATGAAGGATAATGTATGGCAGTGGATGGGACCCGGTTGACTCTTTTTGAACGACTTCTCTTGAACATATGGCGACACTGATGCGATGGATCGGTAGCATTACCCCAAATATGGATGGTATGGCGAGACCATGGTGATGTGACCGGTGAATGAAACAACCCAACCCAATTGTGGAGGAAAAGTGTCATGTTCAAGAGCGACTTGCTACCATCAAAGTTTTCTTGAGTTTCTCCCAATTTTTCCCCAGTCATTGCTGACCAGTACCTCTTTATTTTTGTCAAGCTTGAGGAGGATAACATATGCTTGTTCTATAACCTGCCCTTCGGGCAAGCCCATCGCTATTTTTTAACGAGCCTAGCAATAGTGAAACTCGTTCTCATCTAAAGACAAGTTTGTCGCTATTTAGTGATTTTAACGAGTCTAACGACAAGGATAACTCGGTCCTTTTCATCTTTAGAGAGTCTGAAAAGGTACATAAATTTAACTCCAAAAGTCCTTTTTCATCATCTAATCCCTTAAGTCTGAAAAAGTATAAAACAATACAGAAGGGATGAGTTTTCGATAGTTTTAACGAGCCGAATAAAACAAGCGCTCGATCTTTTTGTGCAATAATCCCTCATGTCCAAAAAGATTAAAATCTAGAGGAGGGATAGCACTTCTGGTCACTTTAACGAGCTGGAAGGCCAAAACTCGGCAATCTTTTCATATTTTACGAGTCAGTTGAAAAGAGCTTAAAGAAGACTCGTATTTTGAGGAATGAGTGATGAACAGGGTTAGCAGCTGATTCCAGGTACAGGTTGGAATTTTCCAATCACGGCAGTGTCACAAGGATGGCTAGGTGAAATCACTCTTCGCAGCTGTTCCTCAAAATGGGTAAACAATCATATGGAGGTGAACGATCAGCCAAATGAAAAGTGGATGTGACGGTGCAAACACGACCAAGGCTTTAATGGCTGATAAGGTTACATTCACAGTGGTTATTTACCGGGTGGCGCTTATGTTTATTTTTTAACGAGCATGAATTCCGCGTTAAAGCTGCTCGGATCTTGCGTTTATTTTTTAACGAGCATGAACTTTATGCTAAAACTGCTCATATATACCAGTCATATGATAAGAGTGTCTCATCAAGATTCTATTTTTTATGGAGCTTCATCTCACTAAGCTTTGCTCCGCATCCTTTCTTTATGCAAGTTCGGAAATGACTAATCCTACGAGTTTAAAGGGTTAGACCTACAGGTTTAAAGGGAAGGACCTAAAAATTTAAAAAATAAATAGCCGCCCCTTGCTTTCACTCCAAAAGGTTTGCATGCCCCCAGGCATAAAGTACGATTTCAAGGTTACTTCTACTTCTTTTCCTTCAAAACAATTGTTTTAAAGAGAGAGGCTTACCTCTTTCAAGTTACCCAAAGATTGTCTCGTTCGCGGCTACGAATAAAACACTTCTTCGGCGATGTCTACCAACGGTGAGCGACAACGCCCGCCGACTCACATAACTTTGACAAAAGAATCTTATTCTAGAACAACCCCTCTTCCTAGACGGACGGGGTACGGACTAGTCATATTCTCCCGCGGAAACCTACTCTATACCCAAAGTTTCCCTGCCGAAGTAGACCAGGACGCATGCCCCCTGGGTTCCAGTCATATCCTCCCAGATTACTCGCGCTCATCAGGAGGACGGACCGTGGGTTGAGACACTTCTTGCGTGAATAGACCATTTAGGGATGGTACATGACTATTTGCGATGCGTGATCCGGGAAATGAAAGTTGGTCCACGAGCTTGACCACTCTTCCTTCATGCAGAAAACACATTACTCTAAAGAGTGAGGAGACGACGGCTCCCATGCAATATATATAGTCTCGTCCAAGGAGTAGGTTATAATCCAAGGGTCCTTGAACGACCATCACGTTCATTTGAACGGTCTTCCCTTTCAATGTTACGGGCACATTGGGGAGGATCCCTAAAGGGCGACTGGTTCCCTTATCAAAGCCTGATAGATTTCTCATTTCAGGCAAAAGCGCTGGCGAACCAAGCACTTTCCAAGCAATAGAGGAAAGGATACTCACAGATGCCCCTTCATCAATAACTGTGCCAGCCATTACCATTCTGTATATTTGGACAATAATTCTGAATGGTATGCTAGCTGGCAAGCGGGGTCTGCCTAGTTGGTTCCAGTCGAAGGACACAACCAGGTTGCTTGGTGGTGGGACCGAATAGACGGCCAGATATCGCTCTGATGAACTTCCTTCCTGCGATAAAGGAATGGTGGCATTGCCCCCTTGATCATCAGAGTCAGTGCTGATGAAGAGAATTTGGACGGTGTCGTCTTTATTCTCCTCTGTGATGGTGTCATTCGAAGATAGAGCCTCTGAAGGCAAAACCGGGTCAACTGCCGTTTCAACCTTTAGACTTTCATCAGGTGTGGATTCAAACGGTTCATCTTCAATGACAGGTGCTTTGGTTGACCACCTGGGCGGGTCAGCCGGGTTCTCAACTAGCGAAGGACTTGGCAGGAGTCTTTGATATCCAGGAGGAAGTTGCGCTCGTAAAATCGGGCGATCTTCCAGAACTCTTTTTGCCTCGTCTAAGAAGGGACAACGGTGGATGGCATGATCGCCTTCACATAGTTTGCAGGGAAATCTAGCTTTCCCACTCTGTCCTGGGGCTTCACTTCCGCTAGTTGACGGCGAGCAGTCAACATGGCTATCAGAGGTCGACGCTACCGAATTGTGCAAACGGGGGGACCAGTCTCTTAGTATCCGGGGGATACAGGGACAATCTCGGTGGAAGTGGTCTCCCTTGCATATGACGCATGGCGATTTAGGCCTTGCTAGTGCAGTGTGTGGATTTTTGTCAGACGACACTTGTTTGCCCCCAGTCGCCTTTGGCTCCTTCTTCTTCCTCTCCTTCTTCTCCTTAGGAACTCAGTTTTTTGTTCTACCAGTTCCGTCAAGCGAAGAGGAAGGAGGGGAGGAAGAATTAGAAGTCGAAGGCTGGTGGGCAACTCTGGTCTGGTCTAACTGTTGACTCGACTGTTCAAGAATGGTGTTGTTCTGAACGACATTGGTTGAAAAGAGCCAGACTGGTAGGCCAATTGTCAATCCTGGAAGTGACAAAGTGGCCATGTGGGGCGCACCAACATCTCCCCAAGAGGAGAAGGGACTAGGATTTCCACCAAGGGGAATTCCTTGGTTGGTGTGCTCCATCTTTTCAACCTAAAGATCAACGCGGGAATAAAGGGTGATTGTTCCGTTTAAAATAAATTGTTAACGACGCTTTAGACACAACTTGCTTTTTCACTTTTAAAGAGTCGAGAAAAAGCTAAAGATGACTCTAGTCTCCTTCGATGTTTTAACGAGCCCGAAGTGACAAATGCTCGGATGGACTTTTTCTATTATAGAGTCTGAAAAAGGCCAAAAGAAACTGCTCTGGAGTTCTAGGCAGAGGGTGTGCCAAACTTTTCGCAAAACCACAGAATACTTTTTAAGGTACGGGCGGTCGATCTTCGTGAATGCTGTGTTCACTGCATTGCGATCAGTAGGGCGGCCGACACGGCTTCATAAGGATAAAGGATATATGCCTATAGGGGTCTCCCAATATATACGCGACGGTACGTGGGAGCACAATCCGTACTATCGCTATCGTCCCTCAGGAGGAATCACCCACCTTCCACGAGATCGACAGTCACTAGGCTTAACGACGCCGGAACACGTCTCTAGCCTAGACCTCTATGTTGTGCGTTATGTTGCAAAGCGTTGTTAGGTTCATTCAGTTTATTTTAAGTTGATCTTTTTAGAAGTTTGCCTTTCTGGATCACCACGAGATGTATGGTACAATTCCTAAATGCAGTCTAAGATGATAAGAAAGCTTTATTATCTTTTCAACTTTGAAAATCCTAGCTACTAAGGGAAAAGAAAGACACCATCTTTTCTCAAAGAGCAATCAGCACACTCTAATGCACTTTTCCTAAATCAAGCATGCAAACTTATCAAAATGCAAATGCACAATGCAGGTGTTTGTTTTCCGCTTTCTTAGTATTGATGCCTACAAAGAAAGCTTTTTGTACAACTTTGAATTTGCTTTTAAATGACCAATACAAACAAGTTTACTTTTTTGAAATCAACAAGGGTAGAAGAGATTACAATCACTTTGCGACTTTCGAAATGAATACTTGTTTCGACACTTAAAAGAGACAAACTCAAACCAATAAGCAAAAGCAAATGTATAATCAACTGTAAACAGCCAATGAACTCTCTCCTAAGATCATAGTCAATCTGATCTGAATTAAAGGCTACAGGATGATTATTTCACTCATGCAAAGGAAAACTGTAAATGACGCCACAAACACATAAAAACACTCACAGTCTTTTTGTACAAAAGGAGGCGGAATCTAAGCAAAGAAAAGGAGTTATCAGACTGGTACCTATGCTGGTTACAGGCTGCAAAAAACAGAGATCAAAACAGGGCAACAGAGAGCAGAGAACCCCAGCTGCACAAGGCTAAACTGGTTCAGCGCAACTCCAACACTGTGGGTTTGACATTCAGCGCAGGTAGCCTTCACGGGACCTGCGTTGAAATGCAGACTGCCTTCACAGTGTCTGCGCTGAAGGAGAAACTCTCGTTTCTCACTGGGTTCTGGGTCACAGATTGCTCAAAAATCAACAGTTTCAGGCCAAATCAGAAACACAAGCAAGGTACAATCAAAGGGATGCTTTGAGGGGGTAATAAGATCTATCACAAAGGATCATCAAGTCATTTGTGAGTCCATTGTTCAGATCATAGACAAAATCCAGTGAAGGATCAAGGCAGCAACTGTCTACTTTGCAGAAGCAGTTCGATCGTTGTTGTTGAGTCTATGAAACAAACAATGATGTAAACACAAATAAAATGACTAAAACAAATCTCCCCAGCGGAGTCGCCAATTTGTTGTGGGGAAAAATGCCTATGCAGGACGATCCTATCCACCTAAGGTGTGACAGTGCCTTAGCAACAAACAGAGACAGCTATTCTGGTTTCTTCCTTTATGAAATGCGAAAGAAGAGAGATCAATGGACTTACCGGTGTCTTCCGTTTGTCCCTCGATCCCAATCCTCTTCTCTTTGGGTGTTCACAGCTACTTGCCTCCTCGCTTGCCCAGCTTCAACAGATACATGCGAGATCACAAGAGAACAGCTACTTGTGACAAGAGAACAACTACTTGCGACAAGAGAAGAACATAACACAAAGGCAGATATTCATATTCATAAATGATTCAGGATTAGAAATAAATCAAATACACTAATGCAATCATACATCAAAGATACATCAGTATATAGGAGAAAACCAAGATAGCTTTATTGATAAATAACAAGGTTCAGGAAGAGATACAACCCAGAGGGCTCCAATCTAGCATCTCCTTCCCAGCAGAATGGAATTCGTCTCTTCACCTCCCTTCAAAGCATTAAGCACCCAATGATTCCAGTCTCAAACCAACACCAATTATTTGCAATAACAAAATTCCAGCCTCTAGATCTCATGGAGGAGAGATCCGTATATAGATGTTTTGGAGAGAGGATGAGTCAGCTTGAGATCTGACTAGTGTCCTCTCCCTCTGTCAGTTCTTGAGTCCACTTGGAGGTTCTTGCTTCCACTTGGAGATTTGGAACCTCTTACTCATCACCAGTCGAATTCCCTGAGGCAAGTGTCATTTTGGAAGCTTCCTGGGTTCTGACACCTTGAGGAATGAGTCCGCCACATGTCCAATCTCGCTCAGCATAGGTAGCCAGTGTTGCAGTTGACATTCAACGCAGGTAGCTAGTGGAGCCATTGACTTTCAGCACAGATGGTCAGTGGAGCAGTTGGCATGATCCTGAATTGACTTGTTTTTGAGCAGTTTCAGGTGGAGAACTTCTGTGAATTGCTGTGGTTTGTTAGCCTTGTTCCTCTAGGGGTAGGAACAACATGTTTAGGGACTTTGGATCCCTTAGATTATGGACATTTCATGCTCCATGCTGTAAGGCACAAAAATGTCTATAACAGTCGTCCAGAAGAAACCCAAAGAAGGACAAGCCCACCACACAGGAAAAGGGAAAAACCATTAACTTGGAACTGGAAGAGGAAGAAATTGAGGACATCCTGATGGATCATGAGGACTTGGGGGTGGAAGTGGATGAAGTTGAAGTTGAGGGTTCTAACCCTATCACCAAGTTGCTCGAGTACATCCCTCCATGCAAGGCCAAGACCAAGGTGATAAAGGACATTGACGAGAGCAAGGTCGCCTTGCACACCTCTGTTGCCGGACGAAATTGCTTTTGAAGGACCGCACTTGGGGCAGGTTCCTCTATTGAGACTAGAAGATTGGGACTTAGCTAACCATGAAAAGTTCCCGCACTTGGCAATAGAACAAATAATGTGTCGTGTTGTTGACACAACCACCGGGATGACTGCATTAGAACCGCGGAAGTGGCTCAAGGGAGTAGACAAGGCAAGTTTGCTCAACCTGCTATGGGTGTCGCACTATAATCGCATCCCTATTATAATATTGGTCATCAAGCAACTGCTATGCTTGGTGCACGATGGGTGTTTATGGCTAGAGGAGTCGATACCCATCACCGATAGATTGATCCATAGGATCATGCAGTTGACCTACATAGGGGAAAACACGGCCATGATGTTTGGTGGAAAAGAAGGCGAGTAGGCCCTCACAGAGGCCATGAAGGAGAAATTCAAGCTCGTGAAGAAGTAGTGAGGCTATTCCATCTCGAGTATTTGTGACCCTATGGTCAAGGTGGCCACGCAGATTTTCGCAAGAAAGGTTATGAGGAAGTGTCGCACAGATGAAGTGTAGGCCCCAGTCGTTGTTCTTGCAGCCCAATGCGCTAAGGGAGTCTAGTTTAATTGGGCATGCTATCTTTGCAATGAGTTCCTTGCGAACTGCTGCGAGGCATAGGAGCTCAACAAGACCTTCCACTATGCATGGCTATTGCTGTCTATTGTGCTGGTAGCCTGGGAGCTACCGGAAGATAGTCAATTCCCTTCGGTCACGCCAGACTTGCCAGAGGTAGTGAAGCATGCTTTGTTGTGGGTGACCAAGGATGCTTAGTGCATCAAGGATAGAAAGATCTTCTGGATCTTGATGGAAATGAATACCTGCATGGCTATAAATCGCAAACTGCGGTTGTAACCTACTGTGTTTACCAAACTGCAGGAGTACATAGAGTTCAAGGAAGAATTTCACCACATATTGATCAGGGCATGGAAGGACCCTGAGCAGACATGGTATGACTTGCCTTACTTGGAAACAGATGACGCGATTGATGCAGTGCTTGATCATTAGCTGGCAGAGTGGCGCACTACCTCAGACTTGGCGGTGGGGTCGAGAAAGTCTGTCGCACAACACAAAAGGGAGGATGCCAAGCTCAAGATGATGCAACTAGCTTAGAAGAGGAAGAAAGAGGCTGCTGACAAGGCCCAGGCAGAGTGCGATGCTGCCCAGCAGGTGGAAAAGAAAAGAGGTGAAACCAAGTGTGGCTCTGGCAAAGACGCGAGGTCACCTTTGCTTGCAACAGAAGAAGAAATGGACGAGCAAACATAGTAGCATGGAGTAGACTCGCAAACGACATTGGACTGCATCAAGCATCCAAGGGAACAAGAAAAAGTGTGGTCGAGGAAGAAATCAAGGCCATTATGGCGTCGCTAGACCCAATCACCCTCACAGAGGGAGATTTGAATGACATCGGAAACATAGTGTAGGATGTCACTATGGAGGTCCTGAAGCAATTTGAGCCGCAACAGTAGCAACTACTGGGGGCCATCCAGATAGGTCTGCATGAGCTGCAGATCCATGCATCATAGGTTGGCACAGTGTCCACTAGCCTCGCTATCGGTACTTCAAAAGCTACCGAGATGCTGCGTGCAAGGGACTCATGTGCGATAGTGTTGTCGAATGGAACACTGACCACAAAAAATGAAGCTGACAAGCCCACTGTCAGTTCCCTCAAGGGAATGGGGTTGAACTTAGCAGTGCTCCCTAGCAAGGCACTCCACCTACTGCAAGATGGAGTGATCACGAAGATGAGTGCCTGCGAACAGTGCGTTGTATAAGTGATCAGTGAACAACATATCAATAATGTGTATCTGGCCCTACAGCGAGACTATGCCCTTGCCATTGTGACCAAGGAAACTGACTGAAACAAGCATATAGTTCAGGTCGTGGAGGAGGCATGTTGAATGGTCCCGAAGTTGGGCATTCCCGAGGGAGAACCAATCGAGGTGTGCATTCACTAGCTTGCTATAGGGGTGTGCAATGCTCACACAAAGTTGGCTAATGTTCAACTGGAGTTGTGCCTACAGATTGCAGATTTATAGCTGAAGGCCCAGCCTTCAAATCCGCCAGAAGTAAAGGAGCAGTGCGCAACCACTATCATAGAGGCGATAGATAGTGTAGTATCAAAATGCACACAACTTTTCGAACAATCATTCGAGGTCTTGACGAGCCTGCAGGAGGATCCTAATGTATAATGGCTGGAGACAGAGGCACAAGAACTATAGTAGTACTATGACGAAGTAAAAGGTATAGTGCGCATTGTCGCTCTCATGCAGAGACTAGATAAATTGTAGGAGGCCAAAACATTGAAGGAACAGGTCGATGCAGTGTAGCACAAAGAGGTGGTGCTGAAGGTGCGCTTGAAGCCCTAGTTGGATGAGGCTTATTTGGTCATGGCCTCTATTGAAGGAAACATTTCTAATCTGAAAGAAACTCAACAAAGCTCTAGGTTGATAGTTCAGGACCAACGACAGAGCAGTTGGTTGAAGAAGCGAAGCAGGCGGCTGCACAGTGCACTGCCAAGGTTGTCATCATACAGTCAAACTAGGAGGTCTTCATGCCAAGATCTCCGCGCCCGTAGAGTGACTCGAGGGTGAGTCACCATGTTTGTATTGGGGGCCTGTTGGGAACGAATTCCCCCAAGGATAGTTTTGGGGCTACAAGCCCATGTTTTGGGACAATTTTGTAATAAAGTTGTAAAGTCTCCACATTTTGTGGTCGCGGAGCGCAAAGGTGTCAAGAGTCATAAATGGTTGTCCGCCCTTATTTTGTAAAGTGTAAATTCAGCTATAAAGATCCACCCATGGTCCGCGAAACATGGGATTGTATAAAAAGGAGATAAGTAAGTAAACTCTAAGTAGTTCAAAGAAGATAGGAAGAATGAACTAAGGAGTTAAGCATTGGAGTATAAGTGTTCTCGGGTCTTAGCGTAGGTAGAGGCTTTGCAGCTGAGTGCGCAGAGGCCTATGGTGGAAGTTCACAGCTGAGTGTGAGGATCCCTGCAATTGTGTGCACAGGGTGGATAAAGTTTTTATTAATCTGAAGATACCAATAAAGAGAAGTATTCTGCAAATTCTGTGTATTTATTTCTTGTTAATGCATCTGGTTATATTGCGTTTTGGGTTTAATTTACAATGTTCATGTGATGCGTGAATGTATTGGTTAATTGAATGCAGGCAAGCATATCAGTTTACGTGGCCCTAATAGTGGTTGATTAGTAAGATAAGTAAGACACTTAAGATAACTTGGGAACCTATACAATACGTTGTCTTAGCAGCGTGGAAGTACCTGGATCGCAGGTTAAGGCTGCACGAAAGTCAATCAAACACCTCCGTGGAGGTACCAAAGGGTAGAATAAAGGGTAGACTGACAAAGCCCTAAAGCTTAGTGACTTGCATGAAAGTCGAAACAAAGGGTATAAACTGACATCACGACCATCTCAGGGTGCAGAAACTTGGTTCCAGCATCCCCCCATACTACTTTGGGTGAGACTTCGGTTCGCGCTTCGCGAGCTGATGCCAAAAGGGCCAGTAGTGTAGGGATTTGTTTGGATAACTAATGCTGAACCTAGGTTAGGCCCCACAAAGGCAACAATGTAGAGTCTGGTTTGGATTCTGCAACGGGGAGATACCCTAGTTGTTGGCGGTAAATTCCAACTTGTCAACAGATTTGGCACTATAAGGAGGGCCAATGGCTGACACTAACACTTGCTCTTGCCCTAAAACTTCCCAACAAGCTAGTAATCAACCTTGTCCTGCTTCCTCTAAAACATTTCTTCATCCTGCCTTTGGTGTGCCTTTTTGGGATCTCCACCTCGGGGAATTTCAACCCCCTCCAATCAAGGATGCTCTAGTGGAAGAGGAAACTCCCCCTATGAAGTCACATATGAGAAGTTGAGGAATTTATTCCCTATCACTCGATAGTTCTCTAAGGGTATGATGTGCATCCCTTCCACAAGTTCACTCCCTAACTTGCACACTTCTAAACCTCACCATACCCATTAAGACGTCTTGGTTAATTCGGTACTGCATTTGATTAGGATGATTTTGGATGACTATGTGGATGTCATTGAAAGATTATCGATTGAAGGATTGGATATCCCCCTAGCATCCGAGAGAGAAGGCCTTAAAAGCACCATTACATGGGGTAATAATCAACCACTACAGGAGAATATATGGGGAAATAATCAAGCACCACCAGAAAATGCTCGGGTCAATGATTAACTACCTAGGGTAAAACCTTAGGTGGTCCAAAGGCCGAGGGATGATGAGAATATTAAGAATCAGATTAAAATTTACAATGTAGACCCCCCCTCCCCACCCCAAAACAAGAGACCTCTCAAGTTCCTGATAAATTAGTGAAATTTCAGAAATGTCAGGAACTTCAGGGATTTAGGACATCTTAGGGCCCTCAAGGTAATGGTAGACAACCCCTCACACTAGTGAAGGGTCTAGGTCAGGCACTGAAAGTGATTTTGAAGGCAACACAAACCATGTCATATTTCCGCTACCACCAAGAGTTAACAGTAAAAAACATTTAGCCTGGATGACTCAGTTCCCTTTAGGAATCCAAGGCCCTCTTTATGACATGCCTTGTCACCATGGGATATATCTCCTAAAGTTTGACCCTAAAAATGGAACCACAACTGAAGCTCATATCAGTATTTTTTATTTAGCCTTGGAAATGATGAGAGTGTATTATGATGATGTTTCTTGCAAGATTTTTTTGTACACCTTGGAGAATAAAGTTGCGACATGGTATCACTCCTTGCTGGTGGTTTCCATTCAAAATTAGGATGAGTTCTGAAACATCTTTCTCAAAACGTTCTCCGAAGATAAGACATCATCTATGCTCTTCACTGAATTAAGCGTATTGAAGTGCCATAAGATTGAGAAGGTAAAGGATTTTAATCAGTGATTCACTACCATATTTAATAAATTCCCAACGGATGTAGCTCTAGATGATTCTATAATTGTTGATTATTACACTAAATCTCTACCACGTGATATCACTGTGTTTGTCAAGTGAGTAGCTAAATCTACTGTAGTGGAAAACTTCACAGAAGCTCTTGTTGTACCAAAGGATTTTTTTTTTCCATAGGAGCACTTGACCATGACACTTGGGAAGAGTCTAACTCAAAAAGTAAGAAGGCCCAAGCCTCAACTGGCAATTCTTGTGATAAGGATAAGGATTTTTTCAATTTGTTGGGTTGTGTTATATTATTTCCATGTAGTTAACAGGGGGTTTGAGGGGCACCCATAACCCCACTTTATGGGGTTTGGGGTAGCGCCCCAGAAAATTTTGGTTTTGGACCCTATGTTAGGTTGGGCGGACCCACCTATGGTTTTGTGCATGATTTTCGCACATGTTTTTTGGACGCGATGGTTTTTGGTCCATGGTATTAAACGCGATGGTTTTTAGTCCATGGTATTGGATGCGACAGTTTTCGGTCCATGGTATTGGATGCTTCGGCATGTATAAATATGTATTATAACATTGAAAGGAACATAATGAAAAATCAAGCTAGTAGTCTCGGTTTTCAGATCCAGGGGAAATCTCTGTGTATATGTGTTTTATGTGTTCTGCTCTCGTATTATTTATTTTATGTGTTTTTTAGAATTTTTATGCAGGTAATTTCTGTACGAGGTTAAAACCTACATTTGGTATCGGAGCAGATTTGGCTTTAAGGGGAAGCCTTTGTTGCCGAGGGGTTTCGCTTGGGCCTGTGGTAGACCCTGTTCAGTGGGAGATATGCGAGATCGATTCTGATAGAAGATGCCGAGTAGTGGAAAGATAGAGATCGAGAAATTTAATGGTAAGAGTTTTGAGTTGTGGAAACTCAAGATGGAGGATCTGTTGGTGAATAAAGATCAGTGGATCGCAGTAGATCCGGGTACTAAACCAACAGGAGTGTCTGATGAAAAATGGAAGAAGTTGGATCAGAAGGCAAAGAGCACAATACGATTATGTGTCTCAGATTCAGTGTTGTTGAATGTATTAGGGGAAGCTACAACAAAGGCTTTGTGGGACAAGTTAGGGATTTTGTACCAATCTAAGTCTCTGGTGAATAAACTGTTCCTGCGGAAAAAGTTGTATAACCTGAGGATGAAAGATGGAGACTCGGTTTTAGAGCATCTGAACGCATTTAATACTGTGGTAAGTCAGTTAGCATCTGTTGATATTAAAAATTCAGATGAAGATAAGTGCATCAGTTTGTTGTGTTCTCTACCAGATTCGTGGGATAGTCTGGTTATTGCAATAGGTAGAAATGCAACTACCTTGTAATTTGATGAAATAGTCTCAGCCTTGCTGATGGAGGAGATGAGACGAAAAAATATGGAGAGCCAAAATGGTGATGCCTTGTCTGTACGAGGACAGTCCCAGAACAGAAACAAAAATAAGTCATCGAGTGGGAGATCTAAATCTAGAGGGAGATATAAATCTCCAGGAAAACCTGTAAAGGTGGTGTGCTAGAAATGCGGAAAGGAAGGCCACTTCAAAAGGGACTGTAAATATAAAGCTCCTAACAAACGAAAGGGATCTGATGAGGCTCCTTCTGTAGAGGCAAAAACCACCTCAGATGAAGGTGGGGATGTGTACTTGGCTTCTTCAAGTACACATGTAGATCATGAGGCATGGTTGATTGACTCAGGTGCATCCTTTCACTTCACTCCCCATAGAGAGTGGTTCTGTGAGTATGAGAAATATGATGGTGATGATGTATTCTTGGGGGATGAAAGGAAGGCTAGAATCATTGGTCGTGGAAAAGTAAAGTTGAAGCTGCAAGGTGGAAGGGTTATAACACTTCCGGGTGTTCTGCATATTCCTGCATTAGCTAGAAATTTGATTTCTGTTAGTAAGCTAGATGATGCAGGTGTAAAAATAGTGTGCGAGAAGGATACCTACAAGATGGTTCGGGGAGCACTGGTATTGATGCGGGGAGTTCAGATTGGAAATCTATACAAGCTGCAAGGTAGCACTGTTTTTGATGGGTGCAATAGTTTCGTGGTTCCTGAAAGTGGAGCAGAAAATCTAGTGGTCTCTGGAGAAAAGACCATGCTGTGGCATCAAAGGCTTGGACATATTGGAGAGAAGGGCCTTCGAATACTTCATGGTAAAGCTATGGTAAAAGGTATGAGTAATAACTCTTTGGATTTTGATTTCTATGAAAATTGTGTATACGAGAAGCAGAATCGGGTGAGTTTCCCCTCTGGTGGTAAGAGGGCGAAGCATATATTAAAGCTTGTGCACAGTGATGTGTTTGGACTTGTGAATGTTCCATTACTGGGTAAGTCTGTGTACTATGTATCATTTATAGATGACTTCTCAAGGAATACATGGATATATTTCCTTAAGAAGAAACCTGAAGTCTTTGATATGTTTAAAGAATTTAAGGCTCTAGTGGAAAACCAGACAGAGAAGAAGATAAAGGTGCTGAGGACAGATAATGGTGGAGACTTTTGCAGTAAGGAATTTGAAGAATTCTGCAAGAAGTGTGGTATAGCACGGTAGAAGACTACTCCATATACACCTCAGTAAAATGGAGTTGCAGAAAGAATGAACAAGACATTGATGGAAAGGGCAAGAAGCATGCTCAATGGTGCTGGGTTAGGACATGAATTCTGGGCAGAGGCGGTGGATATTGTATGTTACCTAGTCAATAGGTCACCTTCGTCAGCGTTGGAGGATAAGACTCCACAAGAGGTATGGACTGGTAAGAAACCCTCTCTTTCACATCTGAGGGTATTTGGATGTGATGCATATGTACATGTTCCAAAGGAGAAAAGAAAAAAGTTGGATAGTAAATCTAAAAAGTGCACCTTTATTGGGAATAAGGATGGTTTAAAGGGTCATAAGCTTTGGAACCCAGTAACAAGGAAGGTTATGTACAGCCAAGAAGTGGTGTTCAGAGAGATGAAAGATGTTATTAAACATGAAGTCCAACCAAAGGAACCTGAGAAGATAGAGTTTGAGCTAAAGGAGGAAGAATCAGACTCTACAACAGAGGAGGAATCAGAAGATGAAGAGCCACAAACTCCGGTTGTGAGAAGATTAGTTTGAGAAAGAAGGCAGCTAGAAAGGTATAGTCGATTTGCTTTCTGTTCAAATTTTTCTTTGTCTGTTACTGATGATGATCCCAGAACTGTGAAGGAAGTAGTGGATTTAAAGGATGGAAAACTCTGGAAAGAGGCCATGGTTGATGAAATGGCATCTTTACACAAAATTGAGGTTTGGGATCTGGTGGAGTTGCTAGCTGGAAGGAAACCCATTGGCAGCAAATGGGTGTTCAAAAAGAAGACAAATGAAGAAGGAAAAGTGGAGAAATATAAAGCTCAGTTGGTAGCAAAAGGTTATTCCCAGGTGTTGGGAATTGATTTTGGTGATATTTTTTCTCCTGTTGCCAAGGTAACTTCTATTAGATTACTTTTATCTGTTGCTGCTGCTTTTGATTTTGAGGTAGAACAGATGGATGTGAAGACAACATTTATTCATGGGGATCTGGAAGAGGAAATCTACATGAAGCAACCTGAAGGCTTTGTAGTGAAGGGTAAGAAAGAACTGGTATGAAAGTTAAAGAAGTCTCTGTATGGGTTAAAACAGTCACCAAGGATGTGGTATGAGAAATTTGATACATTTATACAAAGACTTGGCTTCACCAGAAGCAAAGAAGATGACTGTGTGTATTTTAAATTAATTGGTAACCGTGTTATTTATATGGTCTTGTATGTGTATGATATGTTGCTGGTTGGAAATGACAAAGAAATTATCCAGGATTTGAATACCCAATTGTCCTCCAAATTCGACATAAAAGATCTTGGTGCTGCAAACTATATTTTGGGCATGGAAATTAAAAGAGATCGGACAAAGAGGAAGCTCTGGTTAAACCAGAGGAGACAATACTGCAGAGGTTTAATATGCAGGATAGTAAACTAGTGAAGGTTCCTATTCCTGTAGGTGTGAGGTTATCTGCTAAACAGTGTCCCAAGACACAAGAAGAGGAAGAGGACATGTCCCATGTTCCATATGCAAGTGCAGTCGGTAGCCTAATGCATGCAATGGTCTGTACTAGACCAGACATTGCACATGCAGTGGGAGTATTGAGCAGGTTTATGTCAAAACCAGGGAAGGAGCATTGGACAGCAGTGAAGTGGGTTTTCAGGTATTTGCGTGGAACTAGTGATTATGGTTTGTGCTACCAAGGAAGACTAGGATTGGACAGAGTGTTGGATATTCGTGGCTTTGTTGATGCAGACTAGGCTGGAGATCTGGATCAGAGAAGATCTACAAGTGGGTATGTGTTTAACCTATTTGGAGGTGCAGTCAGTTGGATGAGTAAGAAACAATATGTAATGGCACTATCAACTACAGAGGCAGAATACATGGCAGCCACTCATGCAAGCAAGGAAGAAGTTTGGTTGCAGAGATTGTGTTAAAGTATGGGGTTAGTACAGGAAGCTATAAGGATAAACTGTGATAGCCAAAGCGCAATTTTCTTGGCAAAGAACCCTGCATATCATTCAAAGACAAAGCACATTGACGTTCAGTATCACTTTGTGAGGGATATGATAGAAGACAAAAAGGTGTTGCTGGTAAAGGTGGACACTTTGAAGAATACTGCAGATACATTGACAAAATCTGTGAGCTCTGAGAAGTTCTCTTAGTGTAGAGAGACAATGGGAATTTCAGGGCTGGAAAAATGACTAAGCTCTCTTGTGACCCCCTGTGGAAAGAAAACAACAAGTGGGAGAATGTTGGTTTGTGTTATATTCTTTCCATGTAGTTAACAGGGGGTTTAAGGGGCACTCGTAACCCCACTTTATGGGGTCTGGGGCAACACCCTGGAAAATTTTGGTTTTGGACCCTATGTTAGGTTGGGCGGACCCACCTATGGTTTTGTGCATGATTTTTGCACATTTTTTTTGGACGCGATGGTTTTCGGTCCATGGTATTGGATGCTTCAGCGTGTATAAATATGTAGTATAACATTAAAAGTAACATAATGAAAAATCAAGCTGGTAGTCCCGGTTTTGGGATCCAGGGGAAAATCTCTGTGTATATGTGTTTTATGTGTTTTGCTCTCGCATGATTTATTTTCTGTGTTTTTTAGAATTCGTATGCAGGTAATTTCTGTACGGGGTTAAAGCCTACACAATTTTGAGGGTTTAGCCAAATCCTTGAAGAAATTAACCAATGAAGTCTCTGAATTGAAGAGGAAGACTAGTGAGAGCTCATTGGGGAGTAAAATGGCTAAGCCTTTCTTTAGGAAGAACACCAATCCCCCTGTGAAATCATCTCAGAGCTCCAATGCAAATTTCAATGTAGAAGTTCTAGTTATGGAAAAATATTGCACCTTCACCAAGCTTCCCATTTAGAAAAAACATGTTCGCAATAGATACATAATATAACTGTAGTAGTTTCCAAGATTCTTGACAAGAAGACCATTTTAGATGATGAGGAAGAGTCTATTGACCCTAAGGAAGAATCCACTCCCCGTGATGAGAATGTCGGTTCTATTGTTCTGGCTTTTGAGGGGATCCACGGAGGAGAAGTCTAATCTATCCAAGAAGTCAACATATGAGACACCCCTTCCCCTAAGCCACTAAAGACATATAACTTGAGGAGTAACTAGTTAGAACCAGATCCCACAATGGTGGATAAGAAGAAGGCATTGTTGAGGAGGATTCTTCCACCAAACAGCTTGAATCAGCCCTTAACCTCCACTCCTAGGAATTTGTTTAGCCAAACTCCAAAAGTTAATTTAGTAAGTGGTAAGAGGAACTCCTCGATTATTGAACCCTCAACTAACCCTCAACTAACTCCACGTAATCCCCTTCCATCCCTTAAGCACCTACAGAAGGCACTACTAAGTCAGCCCTGGGGTACAAAATCA
The DNA here is from genome assembly GCA_031772625.1 of Pinus tabuliformis. NCBI lineage: Eukaryota > Viridiplantae > Streptophyta > Pinopsida > Pinales > Pinaceae > Pinus > Pinus tabuliformis. The sequence continues at coordinate 693,543,301 of CM062812.1, read as the reverse complement.
TTGAAGATATGAATAATACATGAGCCAATATTTCATTGTATGAGCTCACCAAGATAGCCAGACAACGTGAGTTAATTATTAAAACCTTCGCTACCTCGTCCTCCACCAATAGGTCCACCTCTTCCTCGAAGGTTAGCTCACTAGGCCAGTCCCAGACCTTGATTAACCTCCAATCCATTGTTAATGTCGTGAATGAAAATTCGAGGGGCTCAACCCCACCTTTCCTCCTAATGTTTGAGATCTTTAACTACAACATACAAGACTATGTTGTTGATTATGGTGCATCAACTAACGTCATGCCTTTCTCAGTCTGTAAAAAGTTGAACATCTAACTTGAGAAGACAAATGTCAAAATCATTTAATTGGATAGATCTCAAGTTCCTGCAGTGGGAGAATTAAACAATGTGATAATTAGGCTGTCTTCCAATTCTAAGGTGCATCAATGCATTGCCATAGTAGTGGTTGACATCCCAGAATCATATGGTTTTTTTTTTAGTAGAGACTGGTCAAGTAAGCTACAAGGATATTTTGTGACTGACTTGTCCCACTTATGGCTGCCTTATAAAGGTAAGAACAACCAGATCAAAGTCAATAGCGAGCCCTACATGAAGCATACAGTCACTGATATGGAAGCCCCAAATAATCCAATTAGTTTCACTCAAGAAGAGTTGGGAATGTGTTTTTTGGAAACAAGTATTGGGTGTTATGAAGCCCTACCATCGCCTATTCCACCTGACATGTAACTAGAACTCTTTCCTTTCCTTCCAACTGATGCTAATGAACCTTGTACTATAGATGTAAATACTTTTAACATAGATGTAACTAAGAATGAAATTTGGACTTTATATTATGATGGGTCTAAGACTCATGATGGAGTTGGTGCCGGTTGTATCCTTATGGACCCCCAAATAGAAAAAAAAAAAAAAAAAAAAAAAAAAAAAAATAAAATGATTTCTTGTAGGCTATAATTCAATGCACTAACAACACTGTAGAGTATGAGGAGCTGATCCTTGGGCTAAAAAGGGATATTGACCTAAAAGTTTAATGTTTGAAGGTGATCGGTGATTTTGAAATTATCACAAGGCAAATATGAAATATTATTCAATGTTTATCACGACATCTAAAAAATTATCAGCAGAAGGTATGGTGCTTAGTTCCTTCTTTTAAATCTTTTAGTATTAATTATGTTCCTAGGGTCATGTTGATGCCTCGAAAATCGTTGCAACAACATCGGGGATAACCACCCGGTCCGGACCTTAAAGGCGGCTCCTTTTCCGTTTGGTGTGGTGGCTCCGACTGGATATAATGGGACCAGTTTCCCAATGATTGGTAAATAGAATGGATAAATGGTTGATTCTAGAGTGTCTAATGATAATGAATGAATGATTTAATCTAAAAGTAAAATTTTAAACAACTATCCTATCCTGGGAAATTTCTGCTTTTAGCATAACTTTTGATGGTCTTCATCCACAAACAGGCATATAGATGAGAATGTTGATAAACAAAGATATTTATTCATATGATAATAACTAAGCCCAAATAGTTGAACAAAGAAATCAAGCAAACATTATTACACTATTCCTCATATATATCATAGACATAGATATGATTGAAAGAATAACAGTCCTTAGACATTCAATAGTGAAAAGCACAAGGATTGTTGTTAAAACACATACATATATTCAATGATAGCAAGATTTAAACAAATGCCAATTCACATAAAAAAATGATACAAGAGCATAGATATTAGTACCATATGTTATTTGGATCACTCCCGATATTAATCGCATTCAAATTCCTTCTTCTAACTTAGAAACACTTCCACAAAAGGCAATAGTGCACATGTCATCAAAGCTTTCTTCGTTAAAATTTAGAATACTGGCCCAGTCTTCATAAAAAAATAGATCAGAAGCAAAATAATGTGACTTACTGATTTGAGTTTATACAAAAACTAAGGACCCTTTCTAAATGCATGAAAGGGCCTATAAATACTAATTACGCTAACTAATTATAAAATAAAAGTGATATTAATTGGTACAACTATATTATGAATATCTCCTCAAAATCGGCTTGTCTTCAGTCAGCAACATGATTCATTTTTTCAAATGATTTCCTTTTGGATTGAGTTGGCAGATAGCTAGCATCAGTTGCACTTCTAGAGGGCGACTTAGACGAGAATGCAGTTGGGCTGAATATGTGGCATCATGGATCTTGGGAATCATGCAACTGATTGCATGAGTTAAACATTTGAGTGTGGGCGGCCCTCTGACTGTATGGCTTAATTAAGAAAAACCAAAAGGCATCCTAAGTTAAACTTTGAATGCCAGCGATTAGTCTTCCATTCTTTTCCAATTCCTGATTGCATGTTTGTTCCAAGGCTTTGGCCGATGCCAATTTACCTGGATTGCACTGTGAAATCATGTTAGACAGGTAAAGAGTGTCATTGACCAATTCAATTAAATTTCTAGTAGATAATCAACATCTTGTGGTTTCTCTTCCGCCTTCATCAGTTGTGACTGCCATTCTAGGAAAAGGATGTCTTTGTGTGACTCTAGAATTTTGGGCAGATTCGCGGCTTGTCCTTCATTGGAGTCTTGCCAAGCAAGAAATCCGGTTAAGGTCTCATTGGCTTGTTCTAAATCCTTCCTGGCTTCAACTGATTTATCAACTATTGATGTAGTAATCTCACAAAGAGGCTCAGCCAGAGAAATGTTATGACATAGCAGTTTTAGCTGTGTAATCAATGACTTATTGATTTGTAGAGCTTCGGTTCTGAACTCTGCGACTTGAGGAAGACTCTTGAACTTTTCCACTTCTTGTGACAGTTGAGCGATTTGCTCATCCTTAGTCTTTCTCATTTGTTCATTCATCGCCTTTAATCTGGCTAATGCTTCGGACAATTCCTTTTGTTTTTGTACTGCATTCAAGTCTATCCTCTGTTTTTCTTTGAGCAATTGCTCATTTAATTGACTGTTTGTCTGTCGTTGTATTGATAGTTGTTGTTCTAACTGTTCTATTTTTCGCTGTGCTTCAGACACCTGTGACTGCAATGAACCAATTGTTTGATCTTTTTCCTTAAGTAGATTGCTTACTTCCGAGGCCTTATCCATGGTGGCTGCCGAATAAGCTCCGGCATACTGAGAAAGTTTTGTAAGGTCATCGGAAGGGTTCAATTCCTCCTTCCACACTACATTAGCCATCTCTGTTTGATCTGGAAAAAGGGAAGATTGATCAAGTCTCCTCCTTTTTCTCTGTCTTTTCACCACAGCCCTGTGTTTGGGACTGTAAAAGACATCTAATGGTGATATGTCTTCTATCTGCAAAACAATTTGATCAGATGGATCTTTAAGAATTATTTTTGCATCTTTGCTAATGGGTAGGCCGCTGGTTCCTTCAATTGGAACCGTAGTTTTTGTTGTTTCTTGACCAATTGTTATTTGGGGTGTGTCGAATCCTTGCGAAGTCTCGGGATTGCTTATAATAGAGTCAAATTGTTGCCACTCTTTGAGGAGTTTGGGATCAATTTGGGCCTCTAGATCAATAACTTCACTGTCCTGCTTCTTCTCTTTCTCCTGCTCTGTTTCCTGCTCTTTTCCCTTTTCGGAAATTTTCTCTGTAGCAGGAGGTTCGTCAACAATCTTCTGTTCAGGCTCGCTTGACTTAGTTGTTGGTGTAGTAACCAATAATTCCAGAGGCAGAGTTTGAAACCTCTATTCTCTGAGCCTATTGAATTCCACCAGTCCTTCATCCTTATATTTCATCTTGGACAATGTTTTAACCTGAGACAATGATTCTGCTGAAGAGAATAGGTCGTCAAATTCATCTTTTTCATGGTCAAACTTAGTAATTTTGGCCTGTTCAAGCACATTATAGGCAACCTTCCGAGGATTGAATTGCCTGTTAGGGATGGTTGCAAGATTGAGCATATTTATTTTTCCTACCTCCTTCTTAGCATGTTTGTAATCATGTAGAGTATAAACACCGCATCTCAAAGGGAATATAGGCCATGACTTCTTTTTAGAAGTCCTGAATGTTTTGGATGTTCCAGCTATTGTTATTTGATAAGCTAACTCTCGTGCCAACATTTTATCAGGTACATAAAATTGGAGGACATGGGGTCTTGTGAGGCTACCATACACCCTTATATATGTGAACTTATCTTCCCCGAACCAGTTCCCCACAACAGTCAAGTCAACTTCTGCCTCCTCGGAAATCCTTGCAGCAAACTTATCAAAAATGGCATAATAGATAGGGAAAATGAAACCGTTACAGATTTGATACAAATGGTCCTTATAATGTGCCTTCCATAACATCTGATGATAAATGTGGATTGGCTTGGGGTCTTGTGGCGTCCATCTCCACCCAAGTACCGGGTATTCAGAATTAAAGCAAAGCATATCCATAACATAAGCACTGTAATAGAAGGGGGGAATAGTCCTGGTGGTTCTGCGTGAATTGAATCTAAAATCAAGAATTGCAGAGGCTAATTTATCAGACAATATATTTGCCCAATCTATGACATAACTACTAATAGCCGCTTCCATTAAAGGAACCATTTCGATAGTAAACTTTGATGAATCATGCATTCCCCATATCCTACACATCATTGCCCCAGCGTAATAGTAAGGAGATGACAAGGAATCCACGGAGTACTTACCCGATGATTCATGTTTGTGCTTTGCAGGATTCTGTCTCAATTTCCTAATCGGGGCTGATTCCGTCTCATTCTCCTCTGCGAATTTCTCCAGAAAGGCTTTGTTGTATTTCTTTTCAGGTTTGGGCAAATGATACATTTTCCTCAAGTCATCAGGCTAGAATGAACCAAAAAATCTTCCGTCAACTGTGAAAAATGTTCTATTTGAAACTGGAAGTTGTTCGACCACCCATCTGACTACATCAGTGTATGGAAGAATTTTCTCCCAAGCTGCTATCCTGTGTAAAAATGAGCCGGCTAAATCTTTCAGGGAGGCTTCTGATTTATTAGTTGAGCTTGCACTTGCTTCTTCTGACACTTCCTTTGGTTCTTCTGCCTCAATTAAATTATAGATGCTTTTCCAACTTGTATTTCCAAGGCCGAGACATGTAGTGTCTGAGATTAGGCCCTTTTTACTTGGTCCTGGGTCGCTGGTGGGCTGGACTGTTACTGCAGGGGTCGCTGCTGCTGCGGTCCTCTTGGATTTCTTTCCCATTTGCTTCAAACTTGTTATTTCAACTGAATTCTGCACAAGGAATGAAACCAGCATGATACAAAGAAATATATAACATGATCCAAATATGAAAGAGTTATATCTATTAGCGACTAATCAAAGATTATAGTGAAATTGCCGCAGATAGAATCTAAGTGGAAAATCTCGGCATAACTGCTTCATTAATTGGCCGATACACCTGTCAATCATGATAAGGGAGATTTTAAATATCCATCATAACGTCTATATGGTGAATAATCGATTCAAGCGTGGCCTAGGTTTTTGGCGGATAATCGTATTTGATGATTGGTGACATGAAAGGGAAAGGTTTTAATAATAGTCCAAAATATCGTTCAATCACCAAAGGTGGTATAATACATGCCAATATTTAATATGCTTCGAAACATGCGCCTTGATTTAATGTATCACAATCGGGAAAGGGTTCGGGTCACATTACTTATGGTATTGCGAAATCGCCGATCGCCGATAGCGATACGCCTTATCACATCAGAAGATTTGAAGGTGCCACAGTTAATGAATTGATTGCTACAACCGATTGCCGATAGCGATACCTTTTATCGCATCGGAGGAATGGGGGGGGGTGCCTTATATACACGATGTGCTTTGTGTTTCCCCGATATCCGATAGCGATTTCCCTTTTCGGATCGGAGTAGTTCAATGGGTCTTTATATATGTTTTTCTTATTATTGCGATATGCGATCTTGCGATCACTTTATCGTAATAATAAAAAGCTTTATGATTAATTAAAAGACCTATTTTATCATTGTTTGAAAGGTATATCACATTTCAGTCAGACCTTTTGATGAGGGTTTTTCCTAATGATGACTTAATACCAATTTATTCACACATCTATGTTTAAAAGGGACCCATTTCATATTATGATTTTTAAAGAAAAATTTTATGAAATGGGGGGTTGTTGTACAACACAACAAGCCAATAATGTCGCCGCTAACACTTTAGCTAATTTGGCAGCTAGGATTACACCTTTAAGAGATGGATTTTCTATTGAGATTGTTTATAATCCTATTGTCCCAAATAATGTAACTAATCTACCCGTTTTCAATGATGATCAACAGATACTAGATTTATGGATAAAGATGAGGTGTTCAAGGATGCGACAATAGATGAAGAAGAGAATGACAGAGCCTTACAAGGAGAAGCAGATGAGCGAAAGGGAAATACCATGCCCAAAGGTGTTGTTACGCTAGAAAAGATATTTGATCTGCATAACTATTTCTGGGGTCCCCAAAATACCAAGGCTCAATATTCCACACTTTCTCATTAAAAAATCAATCTCAAAACTGAAGTTCACCCCAAGTTTATCAATCTAGGTGTCAGGTGTTCACCTGATGATAGGCAATCATTTATCAACTTTTTTATAAAGTATTGGGATGTGTTTGCCTAGATATATGATGACCTAAAGATGTATGACACCTAGATCATCCAACATATTATACCTATAAAGGAAGGGGTCAAACCGTTCCAGTAGAAACTAAGGAAAGTACACCCCACACTGGAACCCCTTATCCAAAAGGAGTTGAAGAAGCTGTTGGATGCACACATCATTTTCAAAGTCAGGCATTCCACTTGGGTCTAAAATTTTGTTCCCATGCAGAAGAAGTCGGGTGAAATTCGGTTATGTGTTGACTTTTAGAATATTAATTGGGGTTCAAATAAAGATAAATATCCAGTGCCCTCTATGGAATAGATTCTTCAGACAATATTTGGTTCTAAAATTTTCTCCTTGCTCAATGGCTTCTCTGGATACAACCAAGTGTTGATTGCCAAACCAGATTGCTTAAGACAACTTTCAGGACCAAGTGTGGAACATTTTCATTTCGGTGCATGCCCTTCCTCATTTCGGAAGATGGAATTATTTTTGATCCTGAACGCATGAAAGTTATCGTGCAAATAGCGCTCCATAGTAGCAAGAAAGGTATGCAGTCTTTCCTGGGTAAAATCAACTTCCTCCGCAAGTTTATTTCTAATTTTTCCCAGATCGTTAAGCCCTTGTAAAATATGATAAAGAAGGATGTAGGATTTAAATGGAATCAATAAGAGAAGGAAGAATTTGACCATATCAAGAAAGCCATCATGGAAGCCCCTTCTTTGCACAAACCATAATTCGACAAATCTTTCATTCTGGACACTTTTGCCTCAGACTCATCCCTAACTATTGTGCTTACTCAGAAGGATGGTAACAACAATGAGCGACCTATATCCTTCATGAGAAAATGATTACCAGATTCGGATCTCAACTACTCGGACATGGATAAACAGTTATACACGATCTACAAAGCAGTTGAACATTTCCAACCCTAAATTTTGAAGAACCATGTAACAATGTTCATCCCTTATCCTGTTGTTAGGTCATTGTTTGTCTAAAAAGATTTAGGTGAATGAAGAGATAACTGGATGACTTTCCTCCAAGAATATGACTTGGAGTTCAACCCGGCTCACACAGTTAAAGGGCATGGATTATGTAAATTGGCCACTAAAGCCGCAGATCAACAAAATGAAGAATTATAAGGCTAGGACCATGAGATCAAGATGTACCAAAACGACCTCACAACTGAACATGACTCTTCATCTTGGTATGTTGATATGAAACAATATTTAGGGCAAGGGACCCTGCCTCCTACCTTGTTCACAAGATAGAAATGAGTTGTGAGGCTTAAAGCTGCATCTTATTAGTTAATACAAGGAATTATGTTTTGCAAACATCACGATGGTGTATTTCTCAAGTGCTTGAAATCCGACAAAGCCCAACGATTGTTAAAGGAGATGAATTATGGGCCAGCAAGAGGCCACTACACTGGCGATACCACAACCCATAAAATCATGAGAGCCAGTTTCTAGTGTCCCACCTTACTCAAGTATTCTCACGCATACATTCGTAAATGCTCAATCAACCAAAAGTACACTAGTAGAGAATCTTGGTCAACCGCCACACACCAATCTATAGGAGTTGAAGAATTCTTTCAACAGTGGGGGCTAGATGTCAGTGGGGAAATTGTTCCACACTCGGTGAAATAACACATTTATGTTCACACAACTACCAACTATTTTATGAGGTGGGTGGAAGCCATCCTGTTGTGGAAAATCAATGATCAAGAGGTAATATCCTTTTTTTAGTTAGCACATCATGACCAGCTTCGACGTTCAACCCTCCCTCATTTTTTATAGTTCTACTTATTTCTCGTCTTTCAGGTTATATCATTTTTCTTTGGAAAATGGTATTGTTTTGAAACATTCAGCTAACTATTACCCCTAAGGCAATGACCTAGCAGATTCTACCAACAAAAACCTAATCCGAATTATCAAGAAAACCTTGCTATCACACCAAAGGAACTAAGACAACGCCCTGAATAATTCCCTGTGGTACGACCGTGTCACCCTGGAACCATCTCTTGGAACCTCCCCTTATTTCCTAGTCTATGGGAAAGAACTAATTTTACCGCCAAACTTGTACCTACCCGCTCTCTAGTTGTTACAAGATTCACAAAGCCGAATCGACACCCTTCTTAATGTAGAGGAAGAGAGGTAGAAGGCTAGGGAGACGTTTTTCATGCATCAAAGCCAATTCAAGAGGTGGTTTGATGAAAAACCAGCAAGGAGTAATGAATTTAATGTGGATGACCTAGTACTCAAATGGGATAAAGCCTATGAGGACAAAGGTAAGCACACCAAATTTCGGGCCTTGTGGATTGGTCCCTTTTAGGTTAAGGAGAAGAATGGCCAGCATATCTATAGACTGTAGACCCTAGAAAAAAGGGTCGAACCTGTTAGGCCCCTATACTACTAGTTATTGTTATTAGTACAACCCACTTATTATATTGATGTACCCATGTAGTGCCCATATTGTTACTATTGTGCCCCATAGAAGCCCAATATTGTTATTATTGTGCCCTTACATTATTATTGTTATGTCGGCTCTGATTATGTTATGACTCCTTAGACTCCTATATATAGAAAGGAGGTATTTTAATTTATATCATCCAAGAATTATTCATTTATGTAATGTAAAGGAGGTTTCCCCCTCGAAGAGGCTAAATTATAAGGCATTGATCTATCTTTTCTATCTTTTCTTGAGCTGGTTTCATAACATTTGGTATCAGAGCTTTGGATTCTAGGGTTTCGCTGCTCCAAATAGTTCATCATGGCATTTTCACTATAACTTTTTTTCTGCGATGTTTCAAAAGTTACAAAAAAAACCCATTTGAGAAGAAACCACGCTGAACCTTGGATCCGAATTTTAGATCTTTTCGCGCTATATTTGCGGAGATATGATCTGAGGAAGTTGGTCTTTTTGCAGACTCCTGAATTACATTCCAAACATGTGACCTGGGGAAAATCGTCATAACTTTCTCTCTGGGGATCGGATTGAAATTTCGTAAGAAGGTACAGAAATAGAAAGGATTTTAGTTTTCTGTATGTATTTTTCAGATCCAAAGGTTGAAACAGTGACACGTGGCACTTCATAAAAGTTCACTCTTCTAGAAAGGTCTATAATCAGGTCATCTTGGGAGATTGTGCATAACTCTTTCTTGTAGAATCCAATTTGGATCAGACTAGTGGCATTGGAAATAGGACGCAGAGGGCTAATATAGGTCGCAATTTCATAACTTAAAGATTCAAAAGTACAGAGTTACAGTCGTTTCAAGATCGAGCTCCTAAAATCAAGAAAAAGCAAGATGAGGAAGTTTGATGGCAAGGATCCGGTAAATTGGATACTTCAGATGGAGCAATATTTTGATCTACATGGTGTACCACTGTTACAAAAGGTATGTATTGCATCTTCATATTTAGAACCAGATCAATTTTTATGGTATGAAGGGCTTTGTTCTCGTAAACAACTTGTTACGTGGTCAATTTTCACGGAGGAAATGGTAGCACATTATGAGGATACAAAGAGCAACACCTTCTTGAGAGCAACACCACAACAATTGGAAAGAGTAAAAGGGCTTTGTGACATTATTGAAAAAAAAATTATGGAAACCAGGAAGCATACCCCTCACAACTATAAAGATGGAAGTGTTGTTTCTCCTAGCCTTCCACAACCTACAAGGGTTACACCACAACAATTGAAAGAAAAAAAAGAAAAAGGGCTTTGTTACAATTATGATAGCAAATGCACTAAAGGTCATAAGTGTGCTGAGAAGAAATTATTTTACATAGAATATGAAGAGGAGGAAGAAAAGGATCAAGAAGCATCAAAAGAAGAGGATATATGCTAGGACCCCACCCCAGAGAAAGAAGAAATGAATCAGACCATATCTTGTAAAGCATTGGCAAGAATTACCACTCCTCAAACTCTCAAGATAGAAGGACAAATCAAGAAGAAAAAGGTGCAAGAAGTGAAAGATCACATCGAGAAAGAAGAAATGAATCCAACCATATCTTGTAATTCATTGGTCGAAATTACCACTCTTCAAACTATCAAGATAGAAGGACATATCAAGAAGAAAAATGCTCAAGAAGTGAAAGATCACATCGAGCATCAAGAAATGAATCCAACCATATCTTGTAAAGGATTGGAAGAAATTACCACTCCTCAAACTCTAGAGATAGAAGGACATATCAAGAAGAAAAAGGTTCAAGCAGTGAAAGATCACATCGAGCATCAACAACAAGTTCTCCAACTTTCAAAGGATAATGCCACTTCAGTGCAAAATCAAACGAAACAACAGGTAGATCAACATTGTAGTGAAAAATATTTTGATGTAGGTGATTGGGTATTTGTACTGCTACATCTCAAGCAAGCTATTTATGAGAAGGAAATGTTGGCAATACTACATGCACTTAAAAAATGACGACCTTACCAAATGAGAAGACTCTTCAAGGATGAGGATGTGGAAGCATTGTTTTGTGCTATTTCTATTATCCAACCAGATTGGATAAATGAAGCAAGGGATGAATGGAAGAATGACGAAGAAGTATGGCCACTTATTCAAAAGTTGCAAAAGATCCCAATTCAAACAATATTGCCAGAAATTGAAGAGGAAGGAAAAATCATATTGGAACCTGGAGCAGTCACAGAAAAATAACCCGACAGCTACGAAATCGATCAATTTCAAAGTATATCATCAAGTGGAAGAACTTACCCGCTGAAGATTCCACATGGGAGGACAGGAATTTTATACAGAAGCATCAAGAACTACTCAAGCATTGAGGACAATGCTTTTTGAAGGAGAGGGGCATGTTAGGCCCCTATACTACTAGTGTAACCCCTTATTGTTATTAGTACAACCCACTTATTATATTGATGTACCCATGTAGTGCCCATATTGCTACTATTGTACCCCATAGAAGCCCACTATTGTTATTATTGTGCCCTTACATTATTATTGTTATGTCAGCTCTGATTATGTTATGACCCCTTAGACTCCTATATATAGAAAGGAGGTTTTTTCATTTATATCATCCAAGAATTATTCATTTATGTAATGTAAAGGAGGTTTCCCCCTCGAAGAGACTAAATTCTAAGGTGTTGATCTATCTTTTCTTGAGCCGGTTTCATAACATTTGGTATCAGAGCTTTGGATTCTAGGATTTCGCTGCTCCAAACAGGTCATCGTGGCATTTTCACTATAAATTTCTTTTTGCGATGTTTCAGAAGCTAAAAAGAAAACCCATTTGAGAAGAAATCGTGCTAAATCTCGGGTCCAAATTTCAGAGCTTTTCACACTATATTTGCTGAGATATGATCTGAGGAATTTGGTCTTTTTGAAGACTCCTGAATTAAATTCCAAACAGGGGACCTGGGGAAAATCGTCATAACTTTCTTCTAAGCATCGGATTGAAATTTTGTAAGGTATAGAAAGAGGACGGACTGTAGTTTCTTGTATATATTTTTCAGTGCCAAAGGTCGAAACAGTGACACGTGGCACTTCATACAAGTTCGCTCTTCTCGAAAGGTCTATAATCAGGTCATCTTGGGAGATTGCGCATAACTCTTTCTTGGAGAATCCAATTTGGATCAGACTGGTGGCATTGGAAAGAGGACACAGAGGGCTACTATAGGTTACAATTTCAAAATTTAAAGATCCAAAAGTACAGAGTTACAGTCATTTCAAGATCGAACTCCTAAAATCAAGAAAACGCAAGATGAGGAAGTTTGATGGCAAGGATCCGGTAAATTGGATACTTCAGATGGAGAAATATTTTGATCTACATGGTGTACCACTGTTACAAAAGGTATGTATTGCATCTTCATATTTAGAACTGGATCAATTTTTATGGTATGAAGGGATTTGTTCTCGTAAACAACTTGTTACGTGGTCAATTTTCACGGAGGAAATGATAACACATTATGAGGATACAAAGAGCAACACCTTCTTTAGAGCAACACCACAACAATTGGGAAGGGAAAAGGGCTTTGTGACATAGTGGAAAGAAAAATGGAGACCAAGAAGCATACCCCTCACAACTATAAAGATGGAAGTGTTGTTTCTCCTAGCCTTCCACAACTTACAGGTTTACACCACAACAATTGGAAGAAAAAAGAGAAAAAGGGCTTTGTTACAATTGTGATAGCAAATGCACTAAAGGTCATAAGTGTGCTGAGAAAAATTATTTTACATAGAATATGAAGAGGAGGAAGAAAAGGATCAAGAAATATCAAAAGAAGAAGATATACACCAGGACACCACCCCAGAGAAAGAAGAAATGAATCAGAACATATCTTGTAAAGCATTGGCAAGAATTACCACTCCTCAAACTCTCAAGATAGAAGGACATATCAAGAAGAAAAAGGTGCAAGAAGTGAAAGATCACATCGAGAAAGAAGAAATGAATCCGACCATATCTTGTAAAGGATTGGAAGAAATTACCACTCCTCAAACTCTATAGATAGAAGGACATATCAAGAAGAAAAAGGTTCAAGCAGTGAAAGATCACATCGAGCATCAACAACAAGTTCTCCAACTTTTAAAGGATAATGCCACTTCGGTGCAAAATCAAACGAAACAACAGGTAGATCAACATTGTAGTGAAAAATGTTTTGATGTAGGTGATTGGGTATTTTTACTGCTACATCTCAAGCAAGCTATTTATGAGAAGAAAATGTTGGCAATACTACATGCACTTAAAAAATGGCGACCTTACTGAATGGGAAGACTCTTCAAGGATGAGGATGTGGAAGCATTGTTTTGTGCTATTTCTATTAGCCAACTAGATTGGATAAACGAAGCAAGGGATGAATGGAAGAAGGACGAAGAAGTATGGCCACTTACTCAAAAGTTTCAAAGGATCCCAATTCAAACAATATTGCCAGAAATTGAAGAGGAAGGAAAAATCATGTTGGAACCTAGAGCAGTCACAGAAACAAGAACCCGACAGCTACAAAATGGATCAATTTCAAAGTATGTCATCAAGTGGAAGAACTTACCCGCTGAAGATTCCACATGGGAGGACAAGAATTTTATACAGAAGCATTAAGGACTACTCAAGTGTTGAGGACAACGCTTTTTGAAGGAGAGGGGCATGTTAGGCCCCTATACTACTAGTGTAACCCCTTATTGTTATTAGTACAACCCACTTATTATATTGATGTACCCATGTAGTGCCCATATTGTTACTATTGTGCCCCATAGAAGCCCGCTATTGTTATTATTGTGCCCTTACATTATTATTGTTATGTCGACTCTGATTATGTTATGACCCCTTAGACTCCTATATATAGAAAGGAGGTCTTTTCATTTGTATCATCGAAGAATTGTTCATTTATGTAATGTAAAGGAGGTTACCCCCTCGAAGAGGCTGAATTCTAAGGCGTTGATCTATCTTTTCTATATTTTCTTGAGCTGGTTTCATAACAGAACCCCTCCCTGTAAATGGACATGACCTCAAATTTTACTTCACCTAGCTGCTTCCCCATCATTGTACTATAATTTCTTTTCTTTTCTGTTTTCAACAATTTCTTAGCTCTGGCCATGATTTTGTCTTTTGCACTTAGTTTCATCTTCTTTCATGCCTTTTGATCATTGTATCTCCATTATCTAATAAATATCCTACCCTAAATAAAATATTTTGGAACATCACCTGAGTCAAACACCTTACGGTCGGGGTAGCCTCTACACCAATGGTTGAGCTATACCTTTTTCTTTTCCCACACTTGATCACTTCTAAATTCATGACCTAGGGAAGGTGTGAAGATATATCTCAGTGGGAAACTCTAGTTATCCATGGCACCCTATCTTTCAACAATAAGTCCTGCTTTTGACTTGGCTATAGCTTGAATGAATCAGTTCATCCTACTGAATCGAGAAGGGGAAAGGAAAACCTTAATGAGCAACATATTTCAGGAAAACAATAAAGTCTCTGAAAACCAGAAACAACCTCTCTTGCAAATAAAATAAGTCGGGATCCCTCATCTTCCCAGGAAAATAAATGCCCAATGAATAAGTTCCAATGAGCACATGAATAAAAGTTAAATAAAGGGAAAAGGATTGAGAAAGGCTTTTTGCCCAAAGACATAATGCAACGACTCTGCTAGGGTACTATCCAGGCTCGCTGGCAGGGGAGTGACGTTTTTGATTTATTGAGACTGACCCCGCCAGGTACTATCTAGACTCCCTGGAAATATAGCAACACCAGATACCAATAGCCACAATACCAAAGATATTTATGGCTCATATCATTATCCAGACCCCTATTTTGAGTCATCAGGAATGTCTTTGGTCTGTGTGGTTAACAAGCCAAGTCAAAGTAGTAGGGAGCTTCTAATCAATACTAAGGGTAACCTGGAGACATCAGTGGGACCCATGATCTTGGAACAATGCACTCACAAAGGTCCACTACATCCTAAATCAAGGGCAAGCAGAGATACTGAGGTTCTACTAGCGAATCAATATTTGTAGCCTTTGCAACAACCCTCCTAAAATTTCCATCCCTTCAAAATTTTGGGACCCTTACACTAAGTTTGTACCTTTCAATTACCTATAAAATCTCGCCTCTACATACTGTCAGTAAGCCAAGGCTCCTTGGTCCCCTCAAATACCCAGTTTTGTGGTACTTAAGGTTCATCTTCTGCCCAAGTTATAGGTCACACAAAATGAGCTTTCATATAGTTGAACTCAATGACCCACGACCTTCCTTTCAAAAAATTTCTCTCTAACCAAGTTAGGTCGCAAGGTCGTAATTTAGTTTGATTGACTAATTTAAAAATTTGTGCCCCTCACAAGCTTGTGACTTAGTTACCTCTCGCTCCAAGGTCACTAGGTCGCAAGCCATTCCTATTTTTCAAGACCAAGATCACGACCCCGCTACCTTGCGACCCTGCAACCTCAACCTTATAGGTCGTCACATCGTAAAGTCACACACGACTCTGATACATTCTCTGCAGTGTCGTGGCCTTGCAACCTAGTGAACTATGTTAGCTTTGCACGTGCAACCTTTTCTAGTTAAGTCGCTCGCCCACCGATTCATTTTCTTTATTCCACTGAAGTGCTTGAGTGGGAGGAAGGCTAGGTGAATGAAGGAGGTGCATGACTTATTCTAGGTAGGTGACCTTTCTTCTCCCATGTGATCATTATTCCTTGACATTTTTCCTCCATGTCAGTGTGACCCGACCAAATCAGGAGGGTTTTATTTAATTTTGGTTACCACTTTGAGTTAATTCTTGTGTTTCCTCCATATAGATTCCCCTTTGCCTTATCTATCTAGCAAATACCTAGTTTATTCACCCCTGTTTCCCAGTGATCTAGGATTTAGAATCCAGACAGGGCCCAAAAGGCGTAACCCAAGCCTCATTTCCCATGTCGAACTGACCGAAGGACAGGTTGGGCTCCAAAAAAACTGCAATAGGTATAAAGTCGTGACCTACGACCTATGCAACCCTGCGACCTGTGTGACCTTGCGACCTTGCAACCTATGAGACCTTGCAACCATGCAACCTGTGCAACCTTACAACCTTGCTAGATGGTTGGCCATAATTAGTGAGTTTTAATTTGAGATCAGATATATTAAAGGCAAAGAGAATATGTTTACAAATGCTCTTAGAAGGTGGATACAGGTGAATCATATAGCAGCTATGAAATTTTATGGGACAAATCTACAAGATAGGATTTTACAGGAAACTCAGCAGGATAACAGGTACATGGATATTAGGCACAGGTTACAACAAAGTATAGGTACAAGCATAGGTACAAGTACAGGTGCAGGTGCACATGTTGTGGAATTTCGTCTCACAATAGATGGTTTGGTCATATTTAGGGATATGATATATGTGTTAGATGACAAGGAGCTCAAGAAGCTTATCTTGAGAAAGTTTCATGTGAAACCATATTCAGGTCACCTGAGATATAAGAAGACATTGACAACATTGAAGAAGTTCTACTACTGGTTGAACTTGAAGAAAGAAGTGGCAGAGTTTGTGACAAGATGCTTGGATTGTAAATAGGTAAAGGTAGAGTGTAAGCATCCATGTGGACTACTACAATTGATCTCGATTCCAGAGTGGAAATTGGAGGTAATTTCCATGGACTTCATTATAGGTTTGTTGAGAACATCTAGACATCATGATTCCATCACGGTTTTGGTGGGCATGTTGACTGAGGTAGCACACTTCATTCCAGTGAAGTCTAGTTATTCATCTAATGATGTAGCACAGGTATTCATCAAGGATATAGTGAGGTTGCATGGTGTACCAAAGAAGATCATATCAGACAGGGATGCCAAGTTCACTTCTAGGTTCTGGAAAGAGTTATTTACAGGTTTGGGTATAGAGTTGGCCTTCAACATAACTTATCATCCATAGACATATGGACAGATAGAGAGTGACAACAATATATTGGAGGATATGTTGAGGATGTATGCGATGCATCAACAGTGAAAGTGAGAAGAGTACCTTCCACTGGTTGAGTTCGCTTACAACAATGGGTATCAAGAATCTTTGAGGATGAGTCCATTTGAAGCATTGTATGGGTGGAGTTGTAATACTCTCATCAGTTGGAGTGATCCAGTGAATAGGGTGTTTATTGGACCGTACATGTTGGTAGAAATGAAACAATAAATGTAAGTAATCAAGAAGAATCTAAATGCAGCGCAGGATAGGCAGAAAAGTTATGCAGATCAAAATAGGTTGTTTAAGGAGTTTTTTTTTAGGGAACAGGTGTACTTGCACATCAAGCCAAAGAAGAGCTCCCTGCAGATTGGATCTTGTGCCAAGCTAGCACCATGTTTTTCTGGACATTTCTAGATTATTGAACGGATTAGACCAGTAGACTATTGACTTACACTGCCTCTAATAGTGAAAGTCCAAGATGTTTCCCATAAGCCATATCTTAAGTATGCTAAAGATGGTTATCATGTGATTGACTAGTTTGTATTGCAGGTGGAGCCATAAGGAGAATTCCATCTGGAACGTCAGTGAATTTTGAAGAGAAAGATGCTAATGCTCTAGAACTGAGCAATTGAGCAGGTTAAAGTGCAATAGAAGCACTTTGGGCCCAATGAAGCTACATGGGAGATGGCAGATCAGATGTGGGCTATGTATCCTTCTCCATTTGTTGATTGAGCAAATGTTTTGGTACATGATTTGGTATGATGTTTTGGTATATGTACCTATGTTATAAATCTCCAATAAGTAGTATGGGTGTCATGTCATTGTGATGTTATATTTGTCATGTTGTCATGTTGGTTTTCTTCTCAGTAGGTTGATCATTGTAAATACTGCAATGAGCTAATTTATAAAGTTCCAGGGGCAGTATTTTTTGCTTACAACAATCTTGTAGTTGTAGGTGTCATTGAACACGGAGGATGGTATTCCCCCAAGGGGGAGGGTTTTGTAACAACCCTGGTTAAAAATACATGTAAAAGTTAATAAAGGAAAAATTATAACCATGGTAATGGGACACGTATTCCAAGTTGAATCTTGTGAAAAGTCATAGTGATAGGGAACACTTGTGATTAATTAATGGCTAAGGAAATTGCCAGAAAAGGAAATGGAAAATGCTTTGGAAAGTCATGAGGCATTTATCAACATTCTATTTATGAAACTAATTGAAATTATGAGAAAAGGGAGGTGAAAGGTCACAGGTTGCATGTGAGGAGGAAAATGAAGAGAATAGAGGCCTCATTAATAAAAATGCTTATGAGGATCAATGGGTAAACTTTGTCAGTTCCATTTTGGAGCTCTCTCTCTCATACTCTTGGACACTTAGATTTTTCTTGGAGCACTCTTGGAGGAGTGTGGCATACTTGGAGTTTTGGAGCAAGAAGGAAAAGGAAGAGCAAGAAAGTGCAAGAGGATATTGGGACCAACAACTACAATGGATTTTTCTTTCAGGTATCGAGTTGCATGTTTATTTTCCTTATTAATTTTGGCATGCATGGCATATGCATGTGGTTTCTTGGTTATGATATTTCATTAACATGGAGGATTGCCTGGATTGATAGTGGTTTTTACTATTCTTTCCATTTCTTGGATAGCCATGGTGTTGTGGTTTCACTTTTGTTTTCTATTTGGTTTTCTTGTGCCTTTGGTTGTGGGTTGAGTTATTATTTCCTAGAAGCCTTGGTTGGACAAACGCCCTAGAAACCTTGTAACAACTTAGGTTGAGTTACTTGTCTTGGAAGCCTTGGTTGGAAAAACACTCTGGAATTCCTTGGTGGGTTGAGTTACTAGTCCTGGAATCCATGGTTGGAAAAACACTTTGAAGCCGTCAACAGCTGTGGGTTAAGTTACTAGTCCTAGAAGCCCTGGTTGGAATAAACGCTCTGGAGCCCTGGACAACTTGGGTAGAGACCAATCTGGTGATGGTTAGTGATGTCCGACCATGAGGTGGAATCACTGGTTGAGGGTTGAGGTGGTTTGGCCTTTGGAAGCCCTGGATGGTTTTGATTGATTTTTTTTATGAGATCCCACATTCATGCTTGGAATATGGCATGGGGGTGGCTGGTTGAAAGAAATATTTGGTTCAGCCTAGTCTACGGTCAGGTGGTTCATGGAAGTCCCATACGTGGTTGGATTATGCAATCATCGATAAGAGCTCCCTTTCTCATTGGTATTTTATGGGTAAATATACTTGTTCATATGTGTCTTATATGGCAGTTATATCCTTGATATTTCTGTTGATTATATGTTGGTTATGAATGAGTTTTATGACATCGAAAATGTATGGCTTTCATCATGTTTTGGTTAATCACTCAATGCACAATGAATATATAGCTTAATAGATGGTAATGTAGTTATTGTGATGAGGAATCAGTGCTTCTTAGTGATTCTCATATAATTAGGAGACCGCTATGCTCATATATGTTGTTTAAACATGTAGAATGCATATTTGTGACATGTTTGACGAAATTCTTGTCATGGCTAGTAGGGGTCCAATCAAGTACTTGTTAAATAATTTTCATTTGTATCATTGTTCCAATGTTATCTTTCAATTCTAGAAGTTTCATGGAGTTCTGGGCAGTGACCTGAGCCCTGGCCCTAAAAAAGTGGCACAAAAATCGAAGTCGCGGACACAAAACTACGTGGGAAAGTCCCCAGTCACATGCATGCCCATGTTGTGGGACTGAATATAGGGTTCTAGTCATAATCATGCCCATGTTATGGGAGAAACTGAGGGTTTAATACAATAAAAGGTCAGTTTGTCTCAGGGTTTAGTCACCTATAAGGTTCGGATGAATTCTAGGGGTTCTGCAGTATGTTTGGAAGGTTTGTATAGTGTGTTTATTCAGTTCCACTTCCTTAACTAACAAATAGGGATTTGAATCATATCGTAGTGACTCTTCGTCACATGTTTACCTCGATTGGCTGGTTACTTGGGTAGATGTGGGAGGAGGGTATTACACATTGTCACCTATTGTCATTTCTTTCCCACTTGCCTAATGAATCTAGGGAAGTTGATGGAATGAGAAGATTTATTCAGATTGTGGATTGCACATATGTTGAACCAATAGACTTTCCTGATATTGGTACATCTCCCATTAATGAATATAATACTGAAGGCTTGTTGGACATGGCATTCCCAACTTTATTCCCTACATGAGATGGTGATTGGTTGCATCCACGTATTTTCAATTTTGAGATGAATGAATATGGTTTGCATCTACTCAGATATTATGATCAAATAAGACTATCCATGAAAATGCACCTGTAACTATACAAGAGTTGCGTCGACAACAACATGATTTACCAGACAATAAATTAGATGAAAAATTAATGCATTTTGGATATTGACTTAGGGGGACAAGGGCATATTGGACAATGTGTTGTTCTAAACTCATAGACATGATCACCCAGCTGGGTTTCCCTACCATTTTTTTTACTTTGAGTGCAACAGACCCAAACTGGCCTGACTCGCATATTTTAATGCCTTCAAGCAACCATTGTTATTGAAAAAGTGAGCATGCCAAAAGAATTGAAAATGTTATTAAGTACCCACATATAGATGCTATGCACCTGCACCAAAATATTCAATATATTTTGAGAGATAGTTTTGTAGAGATATCTTGGCTCTAAGTACTTATGGTATAGATTTGTTATTGTTCCTTTTTGCCCTTTTTTTTAAGCCTTGAACAAAATGTATGTTCTTATGGGTTGTTAGTTGTATGTTAATTACATGTTTTAAATTATTTCAAGTACGAGTGGAAACATAGAGTTTCAACCCACATTCACAGATTTTTGTTGTTTCCTAAAGCACCGAATATGGAAACATTGGATTGGCTAGACATCGTTGTTGTTGGTGCAACAATGTGCTATTTGAACAAATATGTTACAACTTGGAATTTGCATGACATAGATTATCAAAATGTCATCATACCTTGAAGTTTGAATGACAATCCATGCCTATTAAATACACAACAAATTTTTTCTTGCAATCCTGAAGAATATTTTGAGAATTTTATTAGGATATTCCAACACATAGGAAATAGTTAAGTATAACTTTGTCTAGTGTAGAGTTAGGTAAAGTGTGTTTCTTTACTATGTACTTTTGTAACTTACAATCTGACAGTCACGATATGTAGTGATCCGACGGTTCATTCTCTCCTCGGTATTACCGACACTTGATCCGTTGCTTAACACCTGATTGGTCCATGATCTCTATTTAAAGAGCACGAAGGGTCATTTATAGGTTAACTATTCATGAGAGAAGCTTATGTAAATTTTCATTCTTTTATTCATAAATTACCTGAAGCGGCTGCATTGGCTCAGGCCATGGACTGTTTCCCTCTTTGAGGGTTTTAACCACGTCAACAATACTGATGTATTGATCTGTGATATGTTTGTGAGCAGTGTCCTTTGGTGTTATGTATGAGGAACGTACCCTGTAAATTCGTACATGGCATCAGAGCTACTTGAGGGCTGCATACATTAGTGATCCAAATCTGAAGCCGGTAGAACTGCATCTGACTGTCATTTCCTAGATATACTATTACTGACTGCTTCTAGGCTGAGAGGACTGCTCTATTGTGTTAGGAGCATCTGTTCCAGTGAGGAACCCCTTTCGGTTGACACGAAAAGGTTTCCGGTAGCCCTAGCTACGTCATTTTTAAGATCTGGAGGTATACAATGTTTATTTGCAGTTTTTAGTTATTTCTCTTTGTTTATTTTGGTTTATTTAGCTCTCTGTTTTTTATTATCGGATCTATACCTTTCATTTCTACATATGCTCTTTGGCCTACGACTCTATTCGATCTAGGCAAATTAGAAACATAAAGGAATGATTTTTCTCATGCGTATGCTCTTTTCCGCCGCGCCTTAGTGTGATGTCAGAAAATCAAAAACATTGAGGAAAATTGTTAGTTTCTGGGTAAAGCTAACTTCAAACCATAAGGTTTGTTTTTTTTTTGTATGTCGGTTTTCGGTTTTGTGGTTTTTGTTTTGTAGGCAAGAGAGAGCTTTCTCAAGTAAGCACGCTGTAGGTTTTAACCCATACAAAAATTACTTGCATACGAATTCTAAAACACGGAAAATAAACAATGCGAGAGCATAACACATAAAACACATATACACAGAGATTTCCCCTGGATCCCAAAACTAGGACTACCAGCTTGATTTTTCATTATGTTCCTTTCACTCTTACAATACATATTTATACATGTCAAAGCATCCAATACCATGGACCAAAAAACCGTCGCGTCCAATACCATGGACCAAAAACCATCGCGTCCAAAAACATGTACGAAAATCATGCACGAAACCATAGGTGTGTCTACCCATCCTAACATAGGGTCCAAAACCAAAATTTTCTAGGGTGCTACCCCGGACCCCATAAAGTGCAGTTACGGGTGCCCCTCAAACCCCCTGTTAACTACGTGGAAAGAATATAACACAACCCAACATTATCCCACTTGTTGTTTTCTTTCCACAGGGGGTCACAAGAGAGCTTATTCATTTTTCCAGCCCTGAAATGGCCATTGTCTCTCTACACCAAGAGAACTTCTCAGAGCTCACAGATTTTTTCAATGCATCTGCAGTATTCTTCAAAGTGTCCACCTTTACCAGCAACACCTTTTTTTCTTCTATCATATCCCTCACAAAGTGATACTGAACATCAATGTGCTTTGTCTTTGAATGATATGTGGGTTTCTTTGCCAAGAAAATTGCACTTTGGCTGTCACAGTCTATCCTTATAGTTTCCTATCCTAACCCCATACTTGAACACAATCTCTGCAACCAAACTGCTTCCTTGCTTGCATGAGTGGCTGCCATGTATTCTTCCTCTGTAGTTGATAGTGCCACTATAGATTGTTTCTTACTCATCCAACTGACTGCACCTCCAAATAGGTTAAACACATACCCACTTGTAGATCTTCTCTGATCCAAATCTCCAGCCCAGTCTGCATCAACAAAGCCACGAATATTGAACACTCTGTCCAATCCTGGTCTTCCTTGGTAGCACAAACCATAATCACTAGTGCCACGCAAATACCTGAAAACCCACTTCACTGTTATCCAGTGCTCCTCCCTAGTTTTGACATAAACCTACTTAATACTCCCACTGCATGTGCAATGTCTGGTCTAGTACATACCATTACGTACATCAGGCTACTGACTGCACTAGCATATGGAACACGGGACATGTTCTCTACCTCTTCTTATGTCTTGGAACACTGTTCAGTAGATAACCTCACACCTACAGGAATAGGAACCTTCATCAGTTTACTATCCTGCATATTAAACCTCTGCAATATTGTCTCGACATACTTCCTCTGGTTTAACCAAAGCTTCCTCTTTACCTAATCTCTTTTAATTTCCATGCCCAAAATATAGTTTGCAGCACCAAGATATTTCATGTCGAATTTGGAGGACAATTGGGTCTTAAAATCCTGGATAACTTCTTTGTCATTTCCAACCAACAACATATCATCCACATACATGACCAGATAAATAACACGGTCACCAATTAATTGAAAATACACACAGTGATCTGCTTTGCTTCTGGTGAAGCCAAGTCCCTGTATAAATGTATCAAATTTCTGATACCACATCCTTGGTGACAGTTTTAACCCATATAGAGACTTCTTTAATTTACATACCAGTTATTTCTTACCCTTCACCACAAAGCCTTCAGGTTGTTTCATGTAGATATCCTCTTCTAGATCCCCGTGAAGAAATTTCGTCTTCACATCCATCTATTCTACCTCAAAATCAAAAGCAACAACAATAGATAAAAGTAATCTAATAGAAGTTACCTTGGCAACAAGAGAAAAAATATCCCCAAAATCAATTCCCGGCACCTGGGAATAACCTTTTGCTACCAACTGAGCTTTGTATTTCTCCACTTTTCCTTCTGCATTTGTCTTCTTATTGAACACCTATTTGTTGCCAATGGTTTACTTCCAGCCGGCAACTCCACCAGATCCCAAGCCTCATTTTTGTGCAAAGATGCCATTTCATCAACCATGGCCTCTTTCCAGAGTTTTCCAACCTCTGAATCCACTGCTTCCTTCACAGTTCTGGGATCATCATCAGTAAAAGACAAAGAAAAATTTGAACATAAAGCAGATGGACTATACCTTTCTGGCTGCATTCTTTCTCGAACTGATCTTCTCACAGTCAGAGTTTGTGGCTCTTCATCTTCTGATTCCTCCTCTGCTGTAGAGTCTGATTCTTCCTCCTTTAGCTCAAACTCTATCTTCTCAGGCTCCTTTGGTTGGAATTCATGTTTAATAACATCTTTCACCTCTCTGGACACCACATCTCGACTGTCCACAACCTTCCTTATTACTGGGTTCCGAAGCTTATAACCCTTTAAACCATCCTTATACCCAACAAAGATGCACTTTTCAAATTTACTATCCAACTTGGTTTGTTTCTCCTTTGGAACATGTACATATGCATCACATCCAAATACCCTTAGATGTGAAAGAGGGGGTTTCTTACCAGTCCATACCTCTTGTGGAGTTTTATCCTCCAACGCTGATGAAGGTGACTTGTTGACTAGGTAACATGTAGTATCCACCACCTCTACCCAGAATTCTTGTCCTAACCCAGCACCACTGAGCATGCTTCTTGCCCTTTCCATCAACATCTTGTTCATTCTTTCTGCAACTCCCTTTTGTTGAGGTGTATATGGATTAGTCTTTTGCTGTGCTATTCCACACTTCTTGTAGAATTCTTCAAATTCCTTACTGCAAAACTCTCCAGCATTATCTATCCTCAGCACCTTTATCTTCTTCTCTGTCTGGTTTTCCACTAGAGCCTTAAATTCTTTAAACATATCAAAGACTTCAAATTTCTTCTTAAGGAAATATATCCATGTATTCCTTGAGAAGTCATCTATAAATGATACATAGTACACAGACTTACCCAGTGATGGAACCTTCACAGGTCCAAACACATCATTTTGCACAAGCTCTAATATATGTTTTGCCCTCTTACCACCAGAGGGGAAACTCGCCCGATTCTGCTTCCTGTATACACAATTTTCATGGAAATCAAAATCCAGAGAGCTATTACTCATACCTTCTACCATACCTTTACCATGAAGTATCCAAAGGCCCTTTTCTCCAATATGTCCAAGCCTTTGATGCCACAGCATGGTCTTCACTCGAGAGACCACTAGATTTTCTGCTCCACTTTCAGGAACCACAGAACTATTGCACCCATCAATAACAGTGCTACCTTGCAGCTTGTACAGAGTTCCAATCTGAACTCTCCACATCAATACCAATGCTCCTCGAACCATCTTGCAAGTATCCTTCTTGAACATTGTTTTTACACCTGCATCATCCAACTTGCTAACAGAAATCAAATTTTTGGCTAATGCAGGAATATGTAGAACACCTGGAAGCATTCTAACCCTTCCACCTTGCAATTTCAACTTTACTTTTCTGCGACCAACGATTCTAGCCTTCCTTTCATCCCCTAAGAGGACATCACCACCATCATATTTCTCATACTCGCAGAACCACTCTCTATGGGGAGTGAAGTGAAAGGATGCACCTGAGTCAATCAACCATGCTTCATGATCTACATGTGTACTTGAAGAAGCCAAGTACACATCCCCACCTTCATCTGAGGTGGTTTTTGCCTCTGTAGAAGGAGCCTCCTCAGATCCCTTTCCTTTGTCAGGAGCTTTATATTTACAGTCCCTTTTGAAGTGGCCTTCCTTTCCGCATTTCCAGCACACCACCTTTACAGGTTTTCCTGGAGATTTAGATCTCCCTCTAGAGGTAGATATCCCACTTGATGACTTATTTTTGTCTTTGTTCTGGGACCACCCTCGTACAAACAAGGCATCACCATTTTGGCTCTCCATATTTTTTCATCTCATCTCCTCCGTCTGCAAGGCTTAGATTATTTCATAAAACTGCAAGGTAGTTGCATTACTACCTATTGCAATAACCAGACTATCCCACGAATCTGGTAGAGAACACAACAAACTGATGCACTTATCTTCATCTGAAATTTTAATATCAACAGATACTAACTGAATTACCACAGTATTAAATGCGTTTAGATGCTCTGTCACCAAGTCTCCATCTTTCATCCTCAGGTTATACAACTTTTTCCGTAGGAACAGTTTATTCACCAGAGACTTAGACTAGTACAAAGTCCCTAACTTGTCCCACAAAGCCTTTGTTGTAGCTTCCCTTGAAACATTCAACAATACTGACTCTGATACACACAATCGTATTGTGCTCTTTGCCTTCCGATCCAACTTCTTCCATTCTTCATCAAACACTCCTGTTGGTTTAGTACCCGGATCTACTGTGATCCACTGATCTTTATCCACTAACAGATCCTCCATCTTGAGTTTCCAAAACTCAAAACTCTGACCATTAAATTTCTCGATCTCTATCTTTCCATTGCTCGCCATCTTCTTTCACCACCAGAATCAATCTCGTAGATCTCCCACTAAATAGGGTCTACCACAAGCCTGAGCAAAACCCCTCAGTAACAAAGGCATCCCCTTGAAGCCAAATCTACTTTGATACCAAATGTAGGTTTTAACCCCGTACAAAAATTACCTGCATACGAATTCTAAAACACAGAAAATAAACAATGCGAGAGCATAACACATAAAACACATATACACAGAGATTTCCCTTGGATCCCAAAACTGGGACTACTAGCTTGATTTTTCATTCTGTTCCTTTCAATGTTACAATACATATTTATACATGCCAAAGCATCCAATACCATGGACTAAAAAAGCATCGCGTCCAATACCATGGACCAAAAACCATGGCGTCCGAAAACATGTGCGAAAATCATGCACAAAATCATAGGTGGGTCCGCCCATCCTAACATAGGGTCCAAAACCAAAATTTTCTGGGGCGTTGCCCTGGACCCCATAAATTGGGGTTACGGGTGCCCCTCAAACCCCCTATTAACTACGTAGAAATAATATAACACAACCCAACGCACGCGCCCCAAAGCTTCGGTGACCCAAAAAAAAAACCATTCCTCTTTTCAAAAAATTACTAACCTTTTAAACTAGTTCACTTGGTCCAAAGTTACTTTATGAGAATAGAGGTCTTGAGTTCAAGTGTTTCTCTTTGTTGAGCTAATTAGATTAAGTTTGGAAAGGGGGGGATTTTTTTTAAAATATAACATTATCATTCATTTCCACACATTCCCACAGTTCATCGGCATCTTCAACAACTTTTCTTCAAAATGCCATAACTTCTTCATCTGGAAGACGTTTTCAAAGCCGTTTTTTTTAATCAGCCTAATTTTTCGAAATATTTCCATTGGAACACTTAGTTTCAGCATCTATAGTTTCTGTTTCTATTAAAATGGAAATTCCATGCCAAGTTATTCTTGACAGCATCAACTACTTCCAATGGTGGTCCTACATTGTGGATTTACTTAGAAGTAAAGGTCTTTACAGAATAGCGTCAGGCCAAAAAACCAAACTGAAAGATGAAGATAAGGTATCCAAATGGGAAAATAGGCAATATAAAGCATGTGGGTTGATAGGGATGTCTATTCTCCATACCTTAAATTCCATATCGCAGAACTTGATACTCCTAATGAAGCAATGGAACAGATCACTAAAGTTTTTGGAATTAAAAATGAACTTAGAGCCCATCAACTCGAAAATGAGTTGCTTAAATTGGACCCCAATAATTTTTCTTCCATTGAAGATTTTTTGTCCCAGTTCAAGACCCTTAGACTTCTCTTGGAAGGTGTTAAGGTTAAGAAAGTAGATGGTAGCCTTATCTATTCCATTCTTACTAAGTTGGGACCAGCCTACTCTGTGTTTGTTTCCACCTTCCATTCTACAAGAGAAGCCTTCATTTCTCAAGGACAAGAATACAAGTCCCCTTCCTCTGATGCCTTTTGTCATTATTTAATAAGAGAACAAGAAAAACTCTTACACCTTGGTCTTCTTAATCTTAGAAACTCTTCTAAGAAAGCCTTAGCCACCCAACAACAATCAAATTCAAAGAATCCTAAGAAGCTGTATCCTAAAAATAATGGTCTTAAACCAAACAAGGGTTCTAAGAAATTTCAGTTTCAAAATGAAAAATCATTTCAAAAAAATGATAAGGCAAATAAAAACAAAAGGGAAGAAGACTGATAGAAATTTCCACTTTTGTAATCGAGATGGCCACTTAGAATCCAAATGCTTCAAGAATATGGAAGCCTTTGAAGTAGCAATGAAGAAGCATAACATCCATTTGGAGCACTCTTCAACTTCAACTTCATCTTCAAGAATAGCACTTTCTGCCTATGGTTGTCAAACATCTGAGTCTGGATATGCACTAAATGTATCTTCTTCTAATTCTCATCAGTGGCTCATTGATTCTGGAGCTTCTTATCACATGGCCAAACAAAGCCATGTTTTCTTCTTTAAATGATTGTAACACCAAAAATATATATGTTGGTGATGATAGATCTCTTAGTGTTGTAGGGACTGGAACTGTTCATATAGACAACTGCAACCTTCTATCTGTATATCAGATAACTCATTCACGTGAAGGTAAAATCGTTGAATTTTCACCTCATGATGTTCTAATTAAGGACCTAAGAGATCCTCGACAAATTTTACCTACTGGCATTGCTGATGATTCTACAAGGTTGTATACGTTTAATAACTTTGGGTCATCAAATCTTCCCTTGGTATTTGTTGCTCATAATGATGAAGTGAGCAAACTTTGGAATGACCGATTTGGTCACTTAAACTATTTCTCCCTTCAGAATCTATGTAAAGAAAATATGGTGATAGGTCTTCCAATGGTATCTTGCAGAGATGGCGTTTGTTCCGGATGTGTGCTCAGAAAACATCATCGGGATAGTTTTGAAAAACGTGCCTCTTGGCACGCCTCGGCCCCTTTACACCTTGTGCATAGTGATTTATGTGTTCCACTTCCAGTTGTTTCATTCTCTAGCTACAAGTATTTCTTAACTTTCATTGATGATTTCTCTAGATGCACTTGGGTATACTTCTTAAAAATCAAGAGTGAAGTATTTAACATGTTCTTGGCCTTTAAGGCCTTTGCTGAAAAACAATCTGGACATCAAATTCTTAAGCTAAGATCTGATACTGGCAGAGAATATGTTAACAACAAATTCATCAAAATTTTCACTGAGAAGAATGCAACATGTTGTTCCATATACTCCACAACAAAATGGTGTAGATGAAAGGAAGATTCGTGCCTTAAAGGAAATGGCTAATTATATGCTTCAATCTAAAGGACTTAGTCTTAATCTTT
This sequence comes from Pinus tabuliformis, assembly GCA_031772625.1. Taxonomy (NCBI): domain Eukaryota; kingdom Viridiplantae; phylum Streptophyta; class Pinopsida; order Pinales; family Pinaceae; genus Pinus; species Pinus tabuliformis. The sequence goes on along the minus strand of CM062812.1, from coordinate 693,513,974 downwards.
GGGCAGAAGCAATTAACTATGCAAATTACATAATAAATCACACTCCTACTAAGGTTTTAAAGAATATCACTCCAGACGAATCATGGAGCTCAATTAAACCAAATGTAAGTCACTTTCATGTTTTTGGAAGTGAAGCATGGGCCCATATTCCAGATGTGAAACATAAAGCTTTAGAACCTAAGAGTGAAAAATGTATTTTTGCTGGATATTATGAAGATGTCAAAGGATACAAACTTATTCCACTTAAGTCCAAAAAATGTTATTATTAGAAGAGATGTAAATTTTTCTTAAAATATATCAGCCTACGAGCCTAGTTTGGCGGATGTGCCACCTCTCTCTATCCCTTCTACTTATGAAAATATTTCTTCTTCAGATGATGACAGCGAGGATGAAAATCCTCCCCCACCTTCTTAGGACCCTCCTTCAGCTCCTCAACTTCCAAAATGGGTTTTTTCTACTCAGGATGCAGCAAGTGCTCTTGCCGGTGATCCTACAGATCAACAATATACACATTCTCAATTTGATAGAGCCTATTCTTTACTCGCTCAAGCTTTAGCTAATTATGATCTTGAAACTTTTGCAGAAGCTTCAGGCCATCCAGATTGGGAAGCAGCTATGAATGAAGAATATCATTCATTATTGGCAAATGATACATGGGATCTTGTTCCCCTTCCAAAGGGATGAAAACTTGTTAGATGCAAACGGGTTTACAAAACTAAGTATGGACCAGATGGAAATGTTGATAAACATAAAGCTCGTCTTGTTGCTAAGGTTTTTTCACAAGTTGAAGGCATTGACTATACTAAAACCTTCTCCCCTGTTTCCAAAATGAACTCTATCCACCTTGTTCTTTCCCTTGCTGCCTCTTTCAAATGGGAAGTCCATCAAATGGATGTTAAATCTGCCTTCTTGCATGGGGACTTGCATGAAGAAATATATATGGAACAACCTACTGGCTTTATAAAAACAGACTCCAGCCTTGTATGTCGGCTTAAGAAATCCCTTTATGGTCTCAAGCAAGCCCCTCAGGCTTGGTATTCCAAAATGAATAGCTTTCTTTTAGAAACTGGATTTTCTAGGTGTCATTCTGACAATACTATCTACACCAAGAAAGTGGGCAAGTCTCTTATCATTCTTGTTCTTATGTTGATGATCTTACCCTTACTGGTATTGATCCAAACCTTATAAACCATGTGAAGTCTAGCCTCAAAAAGAAGTTTGAAATGACATATTGAGGACACTTGCATTATTTTCTTGGTCTTCAAGTCTTTCAATCCAAGGAAGGTATTTCCCTTTCCCAGTCCAAGTATGCATGTGATATTCTATGCCATTTTCACATGGAAGACTGTAAGCCAACCCCTTCTCCCTTTCAATCTAAAGCCAAACTTTCAGTCACTTGTACTTCCCCTGAAGTTGATGCTACCTTATACCGTCAACTTGTAGGAAAACTTTTGTATCTGACCCATACTCGTCCTGACATTTCCTTTGTTGTTGGCCTTATTGCTCGGTTTATGCAAAACCCACATGAAAGTCATTGGAAAGCAACTAAAAGAATACTTCATTATGTTCAAGATACAGTTCAATTTGGGATTCATTACAATGCAGAAGCATCTCCTCTATTGGTTGGTTTCACTGATTCTGATTGGGCTAGTGACCCTGATGATTGGAAGTCTACTTCAGGTTATGTGTTCACTCTTGGTTCGGGACCTATTACATGGGCTTGCAAGAAACAAAGTGTCATTTCTCTTTCTTCAGCAGAAGCAGAGTATCATGGTGTTGTAGAAGCTAGTAAGGAAGTTGTGTGGCTTCATCAGATCCTGTCAGAGTTTGGCTTTCAGCAGTAGCATCCGACTACACTTTGGTGTGATAATCAAAGTGTCATTCAACTATGCAAAGATCCAGTCCAACACATTGAACTGCACATGCACTTCATCAGAAAGCTTATTCACGACCATGTTCTTGAAGTGAAATATTGTTCAACAGATGATCAAGTTGTAGACATCTTTACAAAGGCTCTCACAGAGGTGAAGTTTACTAAACTTCGATTTATGGTTGGAGTTCAGGAAGTTGTCACTAAGGGGGGATAGGATCTAATGCCTCCTTCCTTCTCCTATTGTGTCATATTTGTACATCCTTAAATCCTATCCCAAGTTATTCTTAAGGGGGGATGTTAGGATATTCTGACACATAGGAAATAGTTAAGTATAACTTGGCCTAGTGTAGAGTTAGGTAAAGTGTGTTTCTTCACTATGTACTTTTGTAACTTCCAATCCAACGGTCACGATATGTAGTGATCTGACAGTTCATTCTCTCCTCAGTATTACTGACACTTGATTCGTGGCTTAACACCTGATTGATCCATGATCTCTATTTAAAGAGCATGGAGGGTCATTTGTAGGGTAATCGTTCATGAGAGAAGATTATGTAAATTTTCATTATTTTATTAATAAATTGCCTAAAGTGGCCACGTTGGCTCGGGCCGTGGACTGTTTCCCTCTTTGAGGGTTTTAACCACGTAAATAATACTGGTGTATTGATCTATGATCTGTGATTTGTTTGTGAGTGGTGTCCTTTGGTGTTCTGTCTGAGTAACTTACCCTGTAAATTCCTACACATTTGGTGGATCGTGTTTTGAGGCATACGAAATGCAACGTTGATTCATGTTTACGTAAAAAAGGATCGGTCCTTTCGTGTTGCTATGATGCTCCATGGGAGGTTTGTGCGGAGTCAACCTATAGATGAAAAATGGAAAAAAAGTATGAACTAGCGCGGAACTATGACTGTTTAAATTTTCATAATGTATATCTTTTAACAATGTGGCGAGAAAATGTTGATTTCCAGCCAGTTATGTCTTGACATGTAGTATTGAAATATATAGCGAAGTATGTTTCAAAGGTAGAGAGAAGATCAAAACATTATCATGAAATGTTGACAAGAGTGGCTAGTGGTAGCTTATCTGAGGCTCCTGCGTTGTCTGTGTATCGAAGGTTCCTTGTGGAAATGCTTTTTGAGCATGACATTGGAGCTCAAGAAACCTCCCTTTTGTTGCTAAAACTCATTATTCTCGTTTGTAGTCGCAATTTTTCCCCTTTGAATGTTAGAAATAAATTGTAGCAAAAGATATCACTACATTTCAATGAGGTTTTGTGTGCAAACAATTTCATTCAGGTATATCAAACCCGACCTATTTTTTTGGAGCATTTGTGCTTGATAGAAACAACAAGTTCATGGAGTTTTGATGCCAATTGTAGGCAGGAGCCATGGAGGCCACGAGATAACCATGTTATTTTTTTGTTTGGCCACAATTTTATGTTGTTCCTGATGTTGAGTTAGAAGAGGTTGAAACCTTATATTAGAGTGAGTTTCTTTTATACAAGTCGTTTCATGACATTTCTTGATATAGGGGTTTCGGCTGAAAGTATCATTCAAAATTGGAGGAATTTCAGATATCGTGTGTGGCATGTTGATCGAGCCCCTTTTTCAGATGGAGGAAATGAAGAATATGTTGAGCCCTTATACATGAAGAAAATTTTGATCTATACTTGGAAGAGCGACAGGTTTTTCCTCGAATAGTTCCTCCAAGCAAAGTAAGAATTTTAGGCCTTAACAATCTTGGTAGAGGGGAATTTGATATTCATTACAATTGGCAGGAATCAATGGGAGCTTGGTTAGGGATACATTTTTTTCGCCCTTGTGTCTATCAGACAAACAATTAGCTTCTTTTGAGATTGTTTTTCAACACTTTGTTAATGGTGTGAATGATGTTGGTTTGAAAATGATTATTCAAGGTACTGCTGGAACTGACATGTCTTCACTCATTCACTGTATTTCTCATGCTCTTTCAGATTCAATGACTTATAAAAGTCCATTGTTGTTGCTCACTCCAACCAGTATAGTTTCTTTTAACATTTGTGGAAAAAGAATACATTCTGCTTTGAAAATTCCTAAAAAAGATATAAAATCATTGTCCAACCAGGCTCTAGTAGTCTCTCAAGAAGAAATGAACCATATTAGCTATATATTGATTGATGAGATTAGCTTTATAGGTCCAAGGTTATTCACACAAATAGATGGGCTATCATTCTTGTGGGTGACCTTGGAAAGCTACCCCCTGTCAAGGATAAACCCTTGTATGTAGGTAGAACAACTTGGAAATATCTATGGGAAGTCTTCAACATTGTTGTGACTTTGGACAAAATTTATTGGCAAAAAGGATAAAATCTGAGACATGAGTCTTTTCGTAATCTTTTAACCAATATTAGAAATGCGGAGCCTTTTTTTGCTGACTCAAATCTTCTTATGACATGTGTGGATAGTTTATTGGATTGTCAGGAAAAAGTTTATTTTATTCTTCTATTCACTTGTTTGAAACAAATAATGTTAGGCCCCTATACTAACTATGTAAACTTTGAAATGGGAACTATAAACTCAAAACGGGAACTCTGGCCAAAAAACCCCGAAAAAAACATAAAAAACAGTGCTAAAAATGAAAAGTGTGTATACTAGAACGATGATTTTATTTTTTAGGGGTCAATTTTGAACATGTTTTAAAAATGGCAGTGACTATGAAATTTACTACGAAATTTTCATGCAAAATATAGCTTCAAAACGAAAGTGATGATACTAGAACAACGATTTTTTTTTTGGGTCAATTTTCAAACTTTTTAAAAAATGCTAGTAAAACCAAATTTTTAAGTGCCAAACAAAATTGTTTATGAGAAAAAAAACACATTAATGTTTTTGGTAGAATATCATTTTTTTTCCTAAGTATAGATTCAACATGTTTTCAACCATAACATGCTAGATACAAAAGAAATTGAAATTTTTCAACTATGAAATTAAAAAACCATGACATTATGAACAAATTACATCACTAAATGAATTCAAAAGTAATTATTTTCATATTGAATAAAACATACATTATATCTCTAATTTAATACTGCGTTGTAGATATTTTAAACAATAAAAATGACCATAATTAAGACATATAATCCAACAACATAAAAATGCCTCACAACTTCTCATTTAACACCATATGGAAATCATCAATTTTATTTCAAGATACGATGCATACATCAGTTATATAAACTGTCTTAAACAATTATTCAAAATCACTCATATTTTCTTGCACACCATCAGAATTCACATCTTTAGATGAGTGACTGGATGCTGATGAAGATGTTCCATATTCTTCTCTTTCATCAACTAGTGCCCCATCTGAGTCCACATGCATGCCCAACATTTCAGGTTTCAAAATTCTTCTAGATCTACGACTGGTTTCATCATAATCTCATCTCAACACTGTTCCTTCTATAACAACCCTTTCAGAATCTCTATCGTCTTGAAGCAAAGAGTTCCTCTCTTTGTTAAATTGAAGTCATAAACAAGTATGCCAACATCTTCCAATTTTAATATGTCTGTGCGGCGGCGATTTATATTTGTACCCTTTCTTTTTCTCTTTCCGCCATTTCTTTTGTCAACTACCATCTCTAGCTTATACACACCATTGAATGGGTGTGTATTTGTGGCATACTAATGTACTTCAACACTTGTAACATCCTCATTTTCTGTAAAGACCTTTATAACTTTAGCAACCCAGAATGGATAGCCATTGGGATCTCCATTTGCTAGCACTGCAATCATGCAACTTTCCTTAATATCATGTACTGAACCACTGTAAAGGTCTTCCATGGCTTCATGTTGTGCACGAGATCTTATGGAACCAATATACATCTCTCTTTCCTCTGCCTGTGACGAATTAATAATACCTTGAGATTATTGTTGTTCAACAATGTTTATTTCCTCATGTTCATTCGACACATTTTGTGGCCAAATAAATGGATTTTTCAAAGGTATATCTTCATTTGTTGTTGTTGAAATGATATCACTTTGATTATTGAAAAATGACTCCCACCAAACTGAATCAGCAATGTCAAAGTACTCATATGTATATCTAATACATTTTTTAATTTCTTCTAGCCAATCAGAATAATTTATATCTCTATTTTGTCTACGTGCATTTTGAACTTCACCAACTGATTGTAATAACAATATTTTTGATGCAAATATTGGATGATCTGGAATGAACTTCAAAAATTGCAAACCTGATGATGGTGCCCATTCTGCAGTAGTTGAATACTTCTTGCCCCATATTAGTGTTTTCCCATCAATTTTTTTGATACGAAATTGATGTTGGAAGCTAATGTCATTAAGTTGTTCAATGCATTTCCCCTCACCATATGATCCCAGAATAAACCTTCGCATGTCAAATGTTTCTTCCAACACATCAAAAGTAGGCTCTAGCATGTATGATTTCTTAAGACATTCAATTAGTGATGGCAAGCTCCCAACTTGCTTCCTCCTCAATATGACTGAAAAATGACTGAACATCTGATCAATATGGTCATGAGTGTGCCCAACAAGAAGGAAACCAACCTTTACCTTTTGAAAATTTCTCAATTCAACAAGCATGTTTAGATATCCAAAAACAACCTGATTTTTGTTTTCACGGCAAGTGTTGTCCAATTGTAGATACAGAACTTCAGGAAGATTACCAGACCAATGAGAAATCACATCATGAATTATGGTTATGGTCAGATTTGCATCATTATGAATATTTTGAGCTATGAAGTACACCCTTGGCAACATTTTCCCATTGAAGACCATACAACCAACCAAGTGAAACTGAATAAAATTTTACTCCTGTAAATTTTTGGGTGTGCGAACAAAATGTGGTAAAAGCGTTTTCTTCTGGTCCATACCATCAATTATCAAACCAAAATATTTATTTGGATTATCATAACACTTCTTTCGATGCTTGTACAACTTCTTCCTTTCATTTGTTTGTTGTTCGTGATGCTCCTGAAGTTCTTTGACAATTAAATCTACACAACATAAAAGAAATTCATTAAGAAATATGTTTTTATAGTTGATGACTATACAATTTTAAAATTTTAAGTTATGAATTCTTACCTCTTTCTGACCCTTCACATTTGTCCCTTTTTTATTTAAGAGAAGCACATGTACTGCAAATCCCCATCCTTGTCTTCATAGGAATACGGACATTGTTGAATTCTTTCTTCCATACTTTCACAAAATATTGATATGTAATAAACCTGCCATGTCCCTTAGCAGCTTCTACATATTCTTTGTATAAGTTGTAGATTTCTCATCTTGAAAAATTATTTGGAATATGTATTGTCTCTCTATTTGGCATACACTCTCCATGCTTTGAAAAGAAATCTTTCATCCATGACATTGCAGTATTTGATAATGGCCCAAACTGTCTTTTATGACGCACTTCTGAATAAAATGTGGGATCCTTTTCCAAATTTTCTTGAATTCTCAAGAGACAAAAATTCCCAATCGAAAGAAACATTTTAAAAGCTTTTCTACAGATAAATAAAGTCTTAATATGATAATCATAACCTGACAATGTAGATTGCATGCACCCAACTAAATATGAATTTTGCATGCTTTTATTCATTGACAAATATCTCTTCCTGCTTTCTAATGCAAATTTGAAATCCATATGTTTCAAGCAATCTTTTTTGCAACATTCACTTGAAATGAGAGTGCTGATAGAACTTCTTCTCGTCAGATATTCTGCTCTACCCCTTGTATAACTAGAACAACTTGCATTGATACGAAAAGGTCTGCTACTACTCCTCGATACAATATTTCTTGGCAACATCTCCATCATTGGATCATCATTTGTATAAGGATTTTCATCATCATTAAGAGGAATGTTATCCACACTATGATCAACTTTGCTTTTCAAATATTGACTTGGAGGATATTTTTCATCTTCCCCTTCTTCAGTACTACTATCATAGTCCTTAGAATTTAGACTGAATGGAAAATTTGACTCGATGTTTAATGGATATTCTTCCTCATGTGCATTGTCAGTGCTACTCTCATAGTCCATAGAATTAGGACTACGTCGAAAATTTGACTGTTTACTTATTGAATATGCTACGTCCTGTCCTTTGTCACTGCTACCTTTTATACTCATTAAAATTAGGACTAAGTGCATCATCCTGTCCTTCATCACTGCTGCTCTCATAGTCCTTAGAATGCGGACTAAGAGGACACTGTGACACTCCATTCTTTTGAAATTCATCATCACGCTCTCCTTGAATGTTGCTCTCATAGTCCTTAGAATTAGGACTAAGTGGATACCGTTGCACTCCAATCTTTTGAAATTCATCCCGCTCTTCATCACTGTTGCTCTCATAGTCCTTATAATTAGGACTAACTGGACACCGTGACACTCCATACTTTTGAAATTCATCATCATGTTCTCCATCACTATTGTTCTCATAATCCTTAGAATTAGGACTAAGTGGACACTTTGACTCTCCATTCTTCTGAAATTCATTATCACGCTCTTCATCACTGCTGCTCTCATAGTCCTTAGAATTAGGACTAAGTGGACATCGTGACACTCCATTCTTTTGAAATTCGCCATCATGCTCTTCAAAACTATTGCTCTCATCATCCTCAGAATTAGGACTAAGTGGACACCGTGACACTCCATTCTTTTGAACTTCACCATCATGCTCTTCAAAACTGTTGCTCTCATAGTCCTCAGAATTGGGAATAAGTGGACACCGTGACACTCCATTATTTTGAACTTCACCATCATGCTATTCATCACTGCTGCTTTCATAGTCCTTAGAATTAGGACTAAGTAGAATCTGTGACTCTTTATTTATTTGAAATTCTCCATCTCCTCTTTCATCAGTGCTGCTCTCATAGTCCTTAGAATCAGGACTAAGTGGAAGAACTGACTTTCTATTCATAGTGGAAGAATTCCCGCTATATTCATCAATATGAATAGAGTTGTTACACGATGAAGATGTTGATGGTGTATAAATCAAAACTTCACTATCAGAATAATCCATCCCTTTCAAATAGAAGATGTTGAATGATACAAATGGAGAATCTCCTAAAGATATTATATAGCTTAAAGAATGAAATTTTCCCTCCAAAAAGTTTCGCGAAAATATTTCCCTCCAAAAAGTTTGTTAGATTTATTTACTTTCATTATTTTATTCTACAATTTATTGAAAAATGTAAACTAATTTTTTTATGAAATAAATCATTAAAATTAAAATTGTAAACTACAACTTCTACATTAATTATTTTAATAGTTAAAGTATATAATATTTACTAAACAATTGATTTTTTTTTTTTAATTTTTATAATATATTCTAAAATAAATTAATCTCACATTCAACTCGTTGTAAAACAATTCTACAATATTCGCTTTATAATATTTTAAAAGAAATTATCCCACATTAACCGTATGGTAAAACATCTCCATAATTTCACTTATATATTAAATTTCATTATCACTATTACTCACATCACATCCAGGTTTTCTAAAGTTCGTTGAAAGACTCGTGAATTTGTGGAGCAGCTACATTGCTATCAACAACATATTCAACGAAGAATTCTCGCAATTGAAAGGTAAGTTAAATTTTTTTCCTTGAAAATTTTCATATTAAATTACTTTAATGAAGAAGAATTTTTTTTTTAATTAATAATTTCTCTGAGTCAAAATAACAATTACGTCCATCGTGAGCATGGTGGGTCCGATCAAACTCAATCGCCCAATAGTCGTGGGTGGGCGTGGTGGTGTCGCGGGGTGGGCGGGGAGGTCAGGCGAGCAGGTGGGGTGTGAGGGCGAGGGGGGGCGGTAGGGGTGTGGGGGTGGCCCGGCGACTCGGCCGTCTGTCGTGGGGGTTGGGCGATTCTGAGAATCATCCAACCCCCGCAGTGGGCGGGCGAGCTGCCAGGCTAAGCGCCGCAGCCCGACTCGCCCCCTACCACCTTCCCTCCTTCTCGATACCCTCACCCCCTTCACCCACACCCGACGCCCCTGCCCCCTTAACCCGCCCCCCACATTCCGCCCCCACATCGACCCGTCACCCATCCCCTGACCCGCAAGCCCTCCCCCTCACCTCCTCCCCTCCTAACTAACCCTCCCCCTCACTCGCCCTCCCCACACCCTTCTCCACCTTCCCTAACCCCTCACCTTCTCCCCCTCCCCCCAACCCACTCACGCCTCACCACCTTACCCCTCCCCCTCCACCCTCACGCCTCACCCACTCCTCTCCCCCTCCCCCTTCCCTCACGCCTCCGCACCCTCCCCCTCACGCCTCCCCACCTTCCCCTCCAATCCCCTCCCCCCCGTACCCTCCCCTCACCTCTGCCCTGCCTACCCCTTGTGCCCTCCCCTCCGCCCCCGCCCACCCCCCCAAGCGCCCTCCCCCTCACCTTCGCCCTACCCGCTCGCCGTGCCGTCCCTTCGGCCCCCGCCCAAGGCCTCTGCCCCACCTGCCCACTGTGCCCTTCCCCTGGCGCCTACCCACGGCCTCCACCCCCACCCCCGCCCATGGCCTCCGCCTCCACCCACCGCCTCTGCCCACGCCCAAGACCCCCACCCACGACCTCCGCCGACACCCCCGTCCCACGGCCTCCACCCCCGTCCCACGGCCTCCACGCCCCACTCCCGCCCACAACCTCTGCCTCTGTCCCCTGCCCCCGCCTACGGCCTCCCCCGTCCACGGCCCGCCCTCGCCCATGCCCGCCTCCCTGCCTGACTAGTGGCGGGCGATTTTGGGAATCGCCCGGCCACCAGTCGGGCGGGGAGGCGGGCCGTGGACAGGGGGTGGAGGCAGAGGCCATGGGCTGGGGTGCAGGCGGTGAGCGGTGGGTGGGGACGGTGAGCGATGGGCGGGAGGTGGAGGCAGAGGGCATGGGCGGTGGCCGGGGGCGGGGACCGTGGGGAGGGGACGAGGCGGAGGTGAGGGGGAGGGCGGAGGTGGGGGGGGCATGGGTGTGGGCGGGGGGAGGGGAGGGGAGGTGTGAGGGGTGGGGTGGGGAAGAGAGGGGAGGTGGAGTGGGTGAGGGGGAGGGGAAGTGTGGGTGGGGTGCGTGAGGTGGTGAGGGGAGAGGAGGGGATGGGAGGATGAGCGGAGTGGGTGAGGGGAGGGTGGATTAGGGGAGGTTTTTCATTTTTTATGCTATTTCTAAATAGTGATATTATACTTAGGTCTTCATATATAGGCCCCACATCTACAATAATTGTTGTTTTTCATTTTTTATGTTATTTATTGTTTTTCATTTTTTATGCTATTTCTAAATGGTGATATTATACTTAGGTCTTTATATATAGGCCTGGCATTTACAATAATTGTTGTTTTTCATTTTTTTATGATATTTATTGTTTTTCATTTTTTATGCTATTTCTAAATGGTGATATTTATTTTATTTGATATTTAGTTAAATTATTTGATGTTATATATATATATATATATATATATATATATATATATATATATATATATATATATTTGCTATTTCTAAATGGTCATATTTAGTTGCTATTTCACCATTTAGTATCATAGAGTATTTCGTGATATTTAGTTGTTATATCACCATTTATTTGGTGTTTCTAAATGGTGATATTCACCATTTAGTATGGAAGGAGGGGGAGGGGAAGGGTGAGTGGGGTTGGTGAGGTGGTGAGGGGAGGGGAGGGGAGGGGATGTGAGGGTCAGCGGAGTGGATGAGGGGAATGTGTGTTAGGCGGAGGGGGAGGAGGTGAAGGGTTGGGGAAGGTGGGTTAAGGGAGATGTGGAGAAGGGTGTGGGGAGGGCGAGTGAGGGGGAGGCTTAGTTAGGAGGGGGTAAGGGTGTGAGTGAAGAAGATCAGCATGGGGGTGGAAGGGGGCTAGGTGCGGGTGAGAATGGGGAGGTTGGGGCCGGCCCCTCCTGCACGCTCACCCCCACCCACCGCCTGCCTGCCCACACACGCGCACCCCTCTCGCCCACACCCACCCGGCTCGCCCGCCGACCCTGCCCACCCTCACCCACCTAGCTGCGTACCCCACCCAGCCGTCCCTCACCCGACCTCCTATCCACCCATCTATCTGCCCGCCATCCCGTTAGGGGTGGCTGGGCGATTCTGATTATACAAATAAGAAATTTATGATATATTTTTGTTGTTAATTTAAGTTAATATGTTTTTGTTATTTACTAATTTATGTGTTTCTATTTTTCAGGAAAATGGCATCAAAGAAAATTTCTGTGAATCTTTCTAGACCAAAGACTCTTAAAGGTGCATCTTCAAGAAACATTGGTGAACGAACTCCACCTGAGCTCATGGCTACAAATCTTTCAAGTGCCTCAAGTGATAAGAAGATGATTTCAGACTGGAAGAATTCAAAAGAAGTGAAATTTCCATCAAGAATCTGGTATGTGAAATAAAAAGAAAGCACAAATGTGAATATATATCTATATATTGATATACCGAATGATAATGGAATTTTTGAGGTGATGGGAAGAGTCATAGATATGTGTTTGGTACCGGAAGCTGAAGTTGTTTACATACTTACAAAAGCTCCCAAGTCACATGAAAGGATTAAATACCTGCTATCATATTCATTGTATGACATGAGAGAGGTATCTACAAAGTTGTGTAAACAAATCGTAAATGAGATCATGGAAAACATCGTAAGTATTGTTATTTATATTTGTATTTTGTGTTCTTGAAAGTGTTTCGCTATATTTTTTTAACTTTGTTTTTATTGACATGTGATATTTTGTTTGGCAGAATTTTGTTGAAAGTTGTTCAATTAGGTTGAGAGGCATTCATTTCATAGAGCATGATATCATGAAAGTTGTCAGCAGTTCTTACTCAGTGTCAAAAGAAGATATGGAAAACAAGCAAAATGTAGTAATTGATGATGCTACAAAACTACATCCAAAGAATCAGAAAAAAAGGCCTCTGGTGGATAAATCTAGCAAGGGTAAACAAGTTACTTTTGGGGACTATGAAGTTGAAACTAATAGTGAATCATATGTTGCTATTACTGAAGATGACATTGGAACGGAGAAGAGCCGTAAAAGACCAAAAGTAAAAATTCCCAAGAATAAATCTGTTGAGAATGTTATGACGAAGAAAACTAAAGTTGAAGATTTTGAAGTAGTTATTACCAACAGTCAAGAACCTAGTGAAACTTCAAAAAAAAGCAGAGAAATCATTACACCAGGAGTTGATTTAGATGATGGCATTATAAAAAAAAAACAAAATTCCACTCGACAGAATTTGACAAAGAGAAACTTAATTGATGGTGGCCGTACATTTCATCTTAATGTCAGACAAACCTATAAGGCAAGTGAAGGACAATGTCAATATCAAGTCAGAAAGCCACATCATCTGCATGTTCACAACTTGAAGACATTGATGAGGTACAATCCATATGCTCATGTGGTTAGTTATGTGCTTCTTGTTGATCCACTTCAAGTTCCCAACAAAGAAGCATTTGATAAGTCAAAATGTTTTGAATACAATTATTATGTGCTTGGGGGGAACCATTCTATAGAAGCTCAAGGAAAATTGATGGAGGAATATTCTAATAACCCACGTTTTGAAACAATGAAATGTATCATTTACGTTGGTTTATCAGATACAGAAGCAAAGTTAGTGGCATGGGATCATAATTCAGATAATGAATATAGGATGTCTATAACTTTCATCCAAAGGATTAGATTTATTCATAGTGAATTTCAAGAAAAATGTGGTGGGGATAGGATAAATGTTACTGCAGATTTATGAAAGAAATGTTGTATGGAAATAGGCTATCAAATTGAAGAGAAAACCAATTCAAAAGGTGGAAAAGGCAACAAAAATAGTGATTTATTCAGAGGTGTTGATAAAATTTTCCAATTGGCATTTAGAACTGGAGATGTTTGGAAGTTGATTGATGAGATTTTTAACATGTGGGAAGACATTTCCATTAAAAATCAAAGGGTCAAAAAGTCTAAGCCATTGATATGTAGCAACAGTAAATTAGCTCCTGAAATGAAGCAGCTTCTAGACGCTATGATTATCACACCTTGGAGGTCGATGCAAGGAGTGAAAGATGAAGAAATTGTCAAAACAATATTATCTCGTGTGAGGTCAGGGGAATTATCATTGGAGGAAATGTCTGAAGAATTTCAAAATTAAGTTTGTTGAATTATTTTTATTTATTTCGATATTATATTTATATTTTAAATAAAACATGTTGTTCTTGGTAGTATTCGTTATACAAATCATTATATTAACTTTTTGTTACTTTATCTATGTAGTCCCAAAGTTTACATGAAAATTCAAGAACACATGGTTAGATTGTTGAATAAAGATAGTTGGGATGATGTTGTATGCAACTATCCAGATTCAAGTTCTACATCAACATTAAAAGATTTTTATCTTGCATTTAAAAAGGTATCTTGATTTATACATTAATTTTTATTCATCTGTGTACTATTTTTAGTTTATAACTTACACATATATTTGTTTATTTCATAAAAGATGAGGAAGGATGATAACGGAGCACCAGACAGTTTCAAAACCTTTATTGAAAAAATTAAGATCGAAAGACTGAGGAAGAACCGTATTAAGAATGTTGAACTTGATCCAACTCTTAATCATTTCATGGAATGGGCTAGACATTATTCAATATCAAGTAATACAAGGCGACTATGAAGACATTGCTAAACTCATACCTAAAAGGGATTATGCCCTAGTCATTGCAGATATTCCCCATGGTTTCAATATTCCAAACATTGACTATGATAGTGACCCTTATACTTATCAAGTTTTTAGTAAAGTGGTTGCGGGATTTGTAGAAGTCGCGTTATCACCATTATGGAGATTTGTGACATTTCATTCAGAGATACAATTGGAAATGATATTGTCAAGCTTCAAGGGGAAAACAAATTCAAGGATGCAGCTTACATGGTAAGACGTTTAAAATTTATATTTGATTAATGTTGAAAAATTCATTTATGTACAAGTTAATTGAACTTTTACTATTTCGTGTTACAAGCAAAAGGCAAATCTTCTTAACAATGAAGATCAACAATTCATAATGATTGTGAGTTCATTCATATTGATAGTTGGGAAAAATATGATAGCCATATGTCTATGATTTTTAATCAGGTAGATGGAAAGAGTCACAACCAAATACTGACTTATGATGCTGTTGTGATAAAACTAACATATGAAGACAAAGAAGAAAAATGAGAGATAATTAACATTTATCAAAAACCACAATGATTGATTAACTATCTTATAGACATATGTTCAAATGAAGGAGATTGGGCTCTGGATTTATTTTCTGGCTCAGGTAAGTTTTATTATATGGAATTGAATTTCAATATGTTATTTTTCAATTAATATATCATTGTACTAATTTAGTTCATTATTTCTTTTGTGCTTGATAATTAGGTACAACGCTAGTATGTTGCCTTCAAAAAGGAAGAAATTGCATTGCAATTGAAAAAGATCCAGTACAGTGCAATTTCATTCAGCAAATAATTAATGCTCTTCAATTTCTTCCAGATACAATGCAAGAAATTGGGTTGAAGAAAGGGGACTTTAGTGAATCGCGTGTGGAAAAAAAGGCAAAGGAACCCCAACCACCATTACATGGAATGTTTGGAGAGACATACATTGGGAGATTCACAGACATCAAAGATCCATTATAAGAGAAAGATGAGCAAAAGGAAGCAGAAAATAATGTGGAAAAAGACAATGATGAAACTCTAGAGGACGAAGAGTTTGGATTATGTGACATTGTTGATTAAATTTAAGCTATGCTTGGAAATCAAGCTTTGCAATGTTTTAACTTTGACATTTTATGAGAAGAATAAACACTCAATTAGGGTTGTTATGCATTCAATATTTGTAATATGTGATTTTCGCATTGATTTTTAAGTTAATCATTATTTTTTGAAAAAAAATTATTATTATTATTTTTTTGACATGAAATTCATTAAAAAAAAAAACTATTATTTAACCATTTTTAGTTAAAATTTTCATATAAAAATTGTGATTTTGACATGTCAATTCTAGCAAAAAATTATCAAAACGTGTAGTTTTTTCATTATATTTATGTTAAAAATGGTTATTTTTATGTCCATTGTTAAAAATATTTTTTTTAGAAACAATTATTTCATGTGGATTGAAAAATTAATTAAAGATGCATAAATATGAGAATATCGAAAATTCAAAATATCAACCTTCTAATTTAAAACTTGCAAAACAATAGAAACCTTACTACAAAAAAAATAAAAAATAAAAAACAAGAAAATATGAAGAAAAGGACCACTTCAAAAGTTATCAAATTTACAAAATAATTATTTACATTTTATACATTAGAAAATTTAAAGCCAAAAAATAGGTCTTTTAAAAAAAGGGTCTGATGCAGAATACCCACATTTTCAAATCAACATGAAAATCACTACCATTCTAAAACGTAATGTACATAAAAAAATTAAAGTGCCAAAAACTATGCTCTAAAAAAAAACATGTGTGTTCTGCATCACCCCTTTTCAAAATCAGATCACTTTTTTGCTATCTCTACGAAACAGGTAACAGTATCAGTTCCCGTTTCAAAGTTTACATTGGTTACTACTAGTGTAACCCCTTATTGTTATTAATACAACTCCCTTATTATATTGTTGTACCCATGTAGTCCCCATAGATGCCCACTATTGTTATTATTATGCCCCATAGAAGCCCACTATTGTTATTACTGTGCCCTTAAATTATTATTGTTATGTCAGCTCTGATTATATTATGACCCCTTAGACTCCTATATATATAAAGGAGGTCTTGCCATTTGTATCATCCAAGAATTGTTCATTTGTGTAATGTAAAGGAGGTTTCCCCCTCGAAGAGGCTAAATTATAAGGCATTCATCTATTTTTTCTATCTTTTTGTGAGCTGGTTTCATAACATTTGGTTTTATAAAAAGGAAATGTTAGCAATACTACATGCACTTAAGAAATGGTGACCTTACCGAATGGGAAGACACTTCAAGGTAAAAATGGATCATGATAGTCTTAAATAATTTTTAGAACAACTATTATCTTTAGAAGAACAGAAAAATTTGTCACAAATATGTTGGGTTATGACTTTGACATCATCTATAGAAAATGGAAGTAAAATTTTGTTGCAAATGCACTCTCAAGAAAGGATGAGGATGTGGAAGCATTGTTTTGTGCTATTTCTATTATCCAACCAGATTTGATAAACAAAGGAAGGTATGAATGGAAGAATGGTGAAGCAGGGTGGGAACTCATTCAAAAGTTGTCGAATATCCCAGTTCTAACAATATTGACAGAACTTGACAAGGAAGGAAAAAGAATATTGGAATCTGAAGCATTTACAGAACCGAGAAGTCGACAGCTACGAAATCGATCAATTTCAAAGCATCTCATCAAGTGGAAGAACTTACGTGTTGAGGATTTCACATGGAAGGACAAGAATTTTATACAGAAGCATCAAGAACTACTCAAGCATTGATGACAACACTTTTTGAAGAAGAGGGGCATGTTAGGCCCTTATACTACTAGTGTAACCCCTTATTGTTATTAGTACAACCCCCTTATTATATTGTTGTACCCATGTAGTCCCCATAAATGCCCACTATTGTTATTATTGTGCCCTTACATTATTATTGTTATGTCGGATTTGATTATATTATGACCCCTTAGATTCCTATATATAGAAAGGAGGTCTTGTCATTTGTATCATCCAAGAATTGTTCATTTGTGTAATGTAAAGGAGGTTGCCCTTTCGAAGAGGTTATAAGGCGTTCATCTATATTTTCTATCTTTTTGTGAGCTGGTTTCATAACAAATAATATTGTCAATTTGCACAATCGAAGGATGCTTAAATCATTAAATTTTCCTATTGCTAGATGTGTTGCAGAATGCATTAGAAAAACAGAATTTGGTGACAATGATGATGCTATGTTGGAGTGTGAAGTGCTTCTATGTCATGGACAGAAAGTGATGTTAACGTGTAATTTGATGGTTGAGGCTAGGTTGGTTAATGGTGCACTTGGATATATTGAAGATATTTTCTATACACCTGGTACAAAGTTGTCACAACTTCCACACTTCGCTACAGTTATTTTTCAAAAGTATTGTGGTGCTCCCTTTGATAATAACTACCCAGATGTTGCACCGATTGCACCTGTTTTTAGGGGGAATCTTAGACAAATGTCATTGAAAATGGCATAGGCTTCGACAATTCACAAATCGTAGGGGATGACTTTGCAACGCCACTATGAATATTAGAGATAGAGAGAGGTAGGGTTTGACGTTTACAACTATATCAAGAGTGAAGTCGATAGATGGTTTGTAGATTTCACTCCCTTTTCTTTCAACATTATGTGAAAATGAAAGATAGTGCATATGTTACACTTAGAAACAAAGAGGAAGAACTATTGGAGTCGATATCATCTTCCAGGTATTTTCCTTGAGTAGAGCTTAGTCTTGTGGCATGTCTCTCACAAAAAGATGATTAGTTCTCTATAATTGTTGTTGTTTCTTAAAATTATTTGTATGCACATTGATAAGTTATTTGTTCTGCTTGTTGATCATTTGAATATATTTGTTGATTGTTAAAATAAGTAAATTGGCCATTTGGAAGAAATTGGATGGGTAAATAATTATGTTTTTGGTTATATTGTTGTTTTATTTTTTAAATTATACCTGTTTATGATTTCCCTTGTCTTTGTTTTGAATCCTTTTATATTATTGCCTAATAAATTTGTTGTGGATTAAACACAACATAACCAAAAACATATATCAACATTTTTGTTTATGTATATATGTTTGTGTGTGTATGTACTAATTTCAGTCGTATATTTTTGTAAATGAAATACAAATGTGGAGAACAATGACGGTTTGTATTACATTTAAGAAATAACAACTATTGCAGAAACCATAAATTTTGTTGTCTATATTCACACAAGGATTGATAGGAGACATGGCTTCCATCCTAGTTTTGTTGATGAGCATATTCATGTCTTTCATGAAATGAAATCAGATGTTCAAACCTTGTATCATTTTCACCAAAGAGAATTGAGAAGGAAAACAAGAAGGGACTGGCTGGAAAGCCTAAAGTATCGTGATCATTGTCCTATTAATTTAAATTGGTGTTTCTTTTGTCAACAGTATGAGTGTGTTTTGGAAGAGGCTAGCATAGAATAATTATATTATGGTGTAGCGTTAAAAGTTGGATTTCATTGTGGAATTTGTTGTTGTCGCGAGAACTAAATTATGTCTCAATATTTTTTATTTTTTGTTTCTTCAATGTCCTTAAATTCCATGTTTTTTCCATTGGTGTTTTAATGCTTTAAATTGTTTGTCAATTTTTATTGTCACATTGTGACAAAGATTGTCAAAATGTGAAAAAAAAAGGACCTTTGTCGACTATAGTCAACCACTGTTAGCGATTGTCAACAGTTGTTGATCATGCGCTAATTCATGATTTCTTCATTTCCTTTACTTTTTATTGTAAAAATAATTTTCCTATAAATATAATAAAATTTATTTTTTTGATATTTATATTTCTTTTCCTTAATTTATTATTATTATTAATATTAATTATTATTAATAATATTTTTTTTGTTTGTCAAGTTGTCTATGATCCTCCAAGCTTGAACTATGGCTTGCGGAGTCGCGACCCAGGGTGGAACGCCTATGAGCTGTTGGTGCAGGTTGGCGAGTCAGGCACGCCCACCAGGCACATTTAACCGATGAGGGCGCACGACAAGCGAGTGGTGAGATGGGTGGTAGGAACGACAAGTCGTGGATGTGCCCAAACGGTGCGACGAGTTGGCCAAATGAGCTGGGGTGCGACGCGCAAGTCTTTGTGAAAAGATGACTAAGTGTTAAAATACTTGGCGAACTTATATGGGTGGGAGGTTTCGTGTGTGGACGCCCCACACCATGGCCAACGGTGAAAACATGGCGAAACAACAAAGTGAAGGTCGGCTTGACTATGTCGAAGCCCCTTCCAAAGGTTGGGCCATCGTATATATAGACGGAGCCTTGGTGGCAAGAATATAACTCAGATCATCCAACGACTATCGCAAAGGAGCTCATAAGTCATGGGCGAGCTATCCAAGCGGTGGAATAATAGATGAGCCCACTGGTCAGGCAGAGTTAAATATCGTAGCACAGAGATCGGTCGGAGGTCAGGTAGAGCTAGACGCAGGTCGGGCGAGCCAAGTGGACGAGCCGCAGGCCGCCACACCGCCCAGGTAGCAGAACATCGCGACAGGACTAAACGAGAACGTGGCGGAGTTCGGGTGCACGAATTCGTGACCAGGGCGACCCAATGTAAGGGCACCCACAGGTTGACACAGTGAGTCTCTATGGTGGCAATCTGTGGTAGAACGACGACGGAGGTTGCAATGGGGCGACACGAGCCTGCAAGCAAGTGTGCCCATGGTGAACGACTAGCCAATGGTATGTGCAACGGGCACGACAAACCCATTCGATGGAAACGCTAAACCGTGTGCGGTGTATCTCGGGTGAGGCTCGGAGTTAAACAAGGTTGCCGCCTCTCCCCTACCCTATTTGGCATTTACATCGATAAGCTCGAAGGTTATTTAGAGGAAGCAGGATGTGTTGGCATGATCTTAGCTAGGATAGTCGTCATCCTTCTTCTCTGTATTGATGATATTGTTCTTCTCGCAAGGTGCCCATCTGATCTTGATAAGCAACTTAGGCTTCTTAAGGATTTCTTCTCTACCATGGGTATGACTGTTGACACTAACAAAACAAAGTTATAATTATCAAATCCAAGAAGGACACTTACGCTAATTTTATGTATGACAATAATAACTTGGAGGAAGTGTATTCTTACAAGTACTTAGAAATTGATATTCATCACAAGCTCAACTGGAACTATAGCATTGAGAAAAGGATTAATGGAGGGTGGAAAGCTTATTTTGGTCTTGAAAATAATTGTATAACGACAAACCTCGTAATGTGGGATAAAAAGAAGTTCCTCTTTGAAACTTTAGTCCCTCCTGTTATCTTATATGGATGTGAAGTTTTGGGTTGCAGCATCTCTAGAGAATCTTGGAGAAAGATTGAGCAAATCCAGAAGCGTTTTATAACGTATAACTTGAAAATTAAAAGCAATACACCCTATACTATTCTCCTTATAGAAGTATGTCTTTCCCCTATCGAGAGCCCAGCTATGATTAGTCTTCTGTTGTACAAGCACAAACTCAATAACATAGGAGAGCATAGACTTCCTAAGCTAGCTTTAAATTCCAGCGAAAAACCACCTAAGGCTCAAACGGGGGTGGTATAAAGACACGAGGGCCTAATTAAACTATTGGAAGATCAACAAGAATGATGCATTGCAAAACATTAATAACATTACAAATATTGTTACTTTTAAGTTCAAAGAAAAATGTGGTGTGAGGAAGATTTAGCGGCTAAAAGAAAATTAAGTTATTATAAGAATGTCATCAACCCCACCCTAGAAGATCAAAAGTATCTCTCTATTTTAACTAGCTCAAAGAAGAAAATTAATATAGCAAAGATTAGAACGAACTCTCATGAGCTCCATAGTGAAACAGGTCGTTAGGTAGTTCCTAAAACACCATGGATGGAAAGGATTTTCCATCTCTGTGAGAATAGGAACATCAAGGATGAAAACCACTTCCTCTTAGAGTGCCCCACGTACAACCACATTAGATCTCAGTTTCATAATCTTTGTCGCAATACTGACCTTCCTAGCCTTTTACGATGTCAAAATTATAGTGAGCTCGGGAGGCTTCTCTCCAAGCTTTTTGAGCATAGGAATAAAATATTAAATAAAACTAAATAATTTGTTTCTTTAGGTCCGATAGAGCAAAATTTGGGTTGAGTGGATGTTTTACCATCATCATCATCATAATTATCCTATAATTTTTATTTATTTATTATTAATATTATTATTACTACTAATATTAATACATATTTCTAATAATAATATCATATTATTAATACTATTATGACATTATTATTAATAATATTATAAATAAAAAGTATTATTTATATATTTATTTTAAATATTGTTATTATTATTATTATTATTATTATTGAAAGATTCTTCTGCGTAAATCACATGAAATTTGATTTGTCGACGCGTTTCGAACCAACCAGTGTGGTTCATCATCAGGACAAGTTGAAGAATCAGATCCACCTTTGCATATTAAATACTCAGAGCAAAACATCCAATGGCTATATTTCTGGACCAAGCAATGGCTAAATTTGACCAGGAGATGGTTGGTTGGACAGGATTAAAGGCAGGACCTATATTTTAATAATTAAGGTAATTCAAATAAAACGACGTGTCTTTGATCGTTTTTTTACTTTTTCGGATCAAGGCCACTAATTATGAAAAATACTCCTGGATCATAATAATCAAGCAGTTCTCTCAAGTATTATTTTATACTTTTTCGGGCTTGGGAAACACAAATTTACGAAAAAGGACATCCATGGAGTTTTCTTAAGTTTTTCTTCTAACTCCCTAAAATTGAAAAACACCACGTTTTTCCTATACTGGACTCGTTAAAATTAAATAGTAAAGGACCTGTCCAATTTTAAACAAGAACGAACCACTCCTTCTTAGGGTTCGAATTTTAAACTAAGTTGGACTTATTTGAAGGATAAGCTTATAACCAAGCAAATGTTATCCTCCTCAAGCTTGTCCAAAATAAAGAGGTACTTGCCAGAAATGATGGGGGAAAAGAGAAAAAAATGAACCTGTTTGTTATACTTTGTGTTTTAGAAAAGCATTTAACCACTCTTGAACACGACACTTTTTGTTCACCTGCGTTGGGAAATCCTTTGCCTAACAGTTAAGCAAACCATATTGAAATTCTTCAGTGGGTTTCTGGGTATTAGCTTTGGGTCAATTGTCACCAAACCATCTACAGTGTCGTTATGTGTTCAAGAGGTCAGTTCAAATAAACCATTCATCTGCAAAATATCTGTCATCCATTTTGACCATCCCTGAGTTAGTTCTTGCCAAATATATTTCTTCAAAACTTGATCTATGATTTCGTGTTGTGGGCTTGCTTACAACAGATCGCTGTCTATCGACTTCAACTCATTATCCAGAAAGATGATCTAGAAATCGTCAGTACCTTGGAATCTGCATGCCCTAATGGCAAGTTTCTCGCCTTCGACGACAGGTTGCATCATTGACCTTCAATCAGAGGATTCTATGACATGTTCGGCATCAGTGTATCTATTCACATTTCATGGATTGTACTGAGTACTTTGAGAGTCATTGACATTACTGGTGGTTTCTCTCACACTTGTTAATGGTTCACATCATTGACTGGTAATCAAGTGATTTCTACCATGTTCGACTTCGACACTTTCATTCACATGGATAAAATCGTACTAGTTCGGAAAGTAGAAATCAAGACCCTGGATCTAGTTTCCACCATCCAGGCTGTGAGGAATTTTGTTATTCATTATACAGTGGAATATTCATAAACAGATGGTTGCGTCCATACTGTGTCTACATATGTCTATACTCGTGATGTATTACAAAACCATTCCTGTATCAGAGTAGTTTAGTTAGCTTTCTAGTCAGTTTTGATTTGAGTATGGGAATGCCTACCTCAGTGATGATATGTTCACATATATATTTTGCATTGAATGTTTTTACAGGTTCCAACTGAGGTGTCCATAGAATGATCCTTGAAATGATAAAGTACCTCACTCTTCTTAGATGACAAATGCTATCCTCATTTATTATAGACTTCGCACTTTAGGGGGCAATCTGTTGCACAAAATATTGTCACCATGACATTCTGCAATCTGTGTGAGTCTATCACCACTCATACTTTCCTCCTTTGCAAGTCTTAAACCTCAATTCTTCATGTCAAGCCTTGAAAATAAGAGAAAGCCCTTAAAAGTCTCTAAAACTCTGGTTCCACACTTTCTCTTAGCATTACCTGCAGTCCCGTACCTAATGGTCATGTCCCCTGCACACCTGACCACTCTATCTCTGTGTAATGGGTGTGGACCCCTGTAAAAATAAAAAAGGTGCAAGTACATTCTTAAAAACTCACTTTGAGTCATTTCTGGAAGCTTCTAGAAGGAATCTTGAGGTGGCAAGTTCGCTCCTTTAAGGTTCATGCATCCCATACCTTAAGGAGCTAACCCCTTGATGTGAGGAGCTTATCCCTTTGAAGGAGGACTCTATCCCTTCATAGGTGGACCTGTAACCTCCTTCCTTTGCACTATAAAATAAAGCATTGGGCTGGTTACTTGGGAGGTTGAAAGCTGAATATTTTTTAGGTGAAATGCTGCTGGAACTTAGTCTTCCTAATTGAGCTTTTGTGAGGAAAGATTACATACCTTGTTGATCTCATTTGGAAGAGTGTGAGGCTTGTCAAAGTAGAGGAGATTCTTGTTTCAGACCCTGGGAGGAGCTTGTACAACATCAAGGCACCAAAAGTTGTAAAGTTCTTCTATTTTCAAAGTTAATACAATCAAGCTTATTTTTCTCAATAAGCTGTGTTTTATGGTTTATTTCATGGATTCCTTGATCACCATGATGAATATGATTTATTATATTAGCTATGTAGGTGTTTTTTGATGTGTGTTTGTTTGTGATTGCAGGTTCTTAAAATGAAACTCTTTCACATAGCTGAAGGATGACTTCTGCAAACTAGCGTTGGACTTAAGGTAGGGTCTAAAACACCTCTTTAGTTTTTATTAATGAATCACAATGTGTTTAGAGAAAGGTAGATTTTCTTGTCCTGTTTGTTGCTAGATACCTTTTGATACTAGGGAGATCAGCCTTGTCCGTAAGAACGATTTATCTGGCCAACAAGATATTTTATACATTTTGTGTTTTTTGTGCACTATTTAAGTGAGTTTTGAGATGAGAGGCATAATTAAGGTGTGGTTTGAGTAATATCCAGTTTACATGACTGTTGAGATTTTATATTTTTTTGTTTTCTATTTTATCTGAGTGTTGAGATGACTAGTACTATTGACTTGTGGTTGGATTAATTTCCACCCAACAGTATTTAAGGGTGTTGTATAAACATTATATGTTTTAAAGGGGAGATTTGATAGGTAAAATTTAAATCTTTGTTGTTTGAAATCATTTTTTCACTGTGTATATAGATTCAACACTCTAAAAAACTCTTGGGGCATTTAGATTGTGGAGAGTTCACAACTTAAACTTATGATTCCAACAAATCTTGTAGTATTTGCACTAGTAATTACAAAGATGTATTTTTGTTAGACTATGACTATATTTGGTTTAAAGTCAAATTGTCACGTCACTTTGTTAAATTTGGAGATTAGATTCATGTGAAATTAATACATTAGATTCTTGAGAAATTTGTTGAATAGATATGCTAAGACTTGGGTTGGTTGGAGGAAGGATAGGGAAATATTTAGTAGGGTTGCACAACATATCATTAGTCGAAGTCGAAGGTTTCCGTATTTCAACTTCAGGTGATGAGTCAATATTGACTTTTTTATTTGAACTTCAGGTTAAATACAAAGAACTTATGTATGTAGTTGCATATATAACTCATTACAAGACTGCTTAGAACTTCCTGAAAGATTTCAATGATGCACTTGCTTCTATCAAATTTGACTTAATTTTTTAAAACTTTTATCATTTAAATAATTAAAAATTTTGTGTTGCATCTCGGTTGTACTTCACTTTTTCTTTCGGCATAATCACTTTTATATAAGTATAAATATATTTAATTTATTGAGATGAAATTGGGGCTTGTAATAGTTCATCCAATATATGGTTAAAACATGTGCAGCTTTTATCACCAAGCATGTCTCAAAGACTTTAAAGATTCTTGTGGAAATAATATAATAATAATCTCCAAAAGTGGAATTGATATTTCGTGTAGGTGCAGGAAACAATCAACGATTCATAACTCTCATAACCCAGATCCGGTGGTGTCTGATGGAACCTTGCTCCATGACAATTAACCAAAAATCGTTGTACTTTCCAAAAACTGTTGTGAATGCCCCCGGAAGCGGTCATTTGTTCCTCAAAATCATAATTGGTTTATATGTGGATGGGAAAGTAGGGCCATGCTTTATTACAAGTTTGATTTAAAAGCCCAAAACATACCTGAATGTTATGAAATTTAAGATGGGTAGAAGTTTTATTTTATAACTTATTTTATGACGTGACAAATCTTATTAGTCACTATCATGCTATCTATAATTATCATGCTATCTAGTCATGGCATTGGACTATAGTAATCAAAATTTTGGAGTTAGTATTAGTTTAATTGTTTTTAGGCAAAGGTTTTAGGTCGACATTGTATATTTTACACTGCGTTTTATTTTGCAGTCTTATTTGGCTTTTTCTTGACGCAGGGAGGCAAAACCATATCATATATTTATTTGTTTGCTCTGCATTTTAAAACCGGTTGCTTGGCATTTTGAAACAGGTGAACTAATGCTTACATTAGTTGATAACAGTAAATGCTAGCTCATAAACAACCGCCACTGGGTATTAGTATAAGTTTTGAGACAGGTCATCCATGCCGTGTCAAACCATGCTTGCTCTGCTGTGTCAAAATTGTAGTTTGCAGTTTGCATGAGAGCAAACCATGGAAAATTTTAGTGGCTAATATTTGCAGGTGGACAAATTTTCTGTGATTTTTCCAAAAAAAATATTCGCCAACTTCCATTTTTTCTAAAAATGATTTGCCCAAATTTTACAATATAAAATTTTTTACCTTAAAAATCACGAGCATTATATAGAGGCTATATATAAAATCATTACAAATTTGAATAATTTTACAAATATATCAATGAATATTTTATAGTTTGCATATTAGGGACTAGTAAGATTCGCCAACTTTTTTAAACTTCAAGATAATTTTCTATCTTTAAATTTTTCCCTAGAGAAAATGGCTTTACTTGCCTGCCTTAGGCTTAAAATGAAAGCAAAAGCATCTGTTAAGATGAAAAAATGATGAAAGAACTTGTGCCTCTGCGAGTGGAACATGAGCAAGAACATCTTCGCCCTCTGCCTCTGCGAGTTCTGGAATGATGAAAGAACATGTGCCTCTGCGAGTGGAACATGAGCAAGAACCTGTTCGACCTCTGCCTCTATGAGTTCCTCTGCCTCTGTGTCTGTGACTTCTGGAACGCCTCTCTTATCGCTCCTCTCTATAGTGGCATATGACGGTTCTTTTGTTCGAACTATGCCTCTACGAAAACTATTTTGTTCGCTCTGTGAACATGACCCCTAATCTTTTGTTCATTTTGTTCCTTCTTTCAAGAATAGTCCGGTTTGGAACAATTTATGTTTATGTTCAACTTAATTGGAATAAGCTATACGCTGACAGGAACTATATGTTGACACGTAACACACAGGCACACCACTATTTTGGTCATTTTGTTCATTCTATTCGTTTGGTGACTATTATGTCCGCTCTGTGAACATGACCCCTGGATCACAATATGCTATAGCTATTAGATATAGCACAAACTTCAACCAACACAAATGTTTTGTTCAAAGCGTTAATTCAAAGGGAAGCTTAGGGTTTGAATTTCATTTATGCTTTCAAGCAAGAAAGCTTCTATTTCTGCAATTTTGAAAAAAAATGCTTCTATTTTTTCTTGCAAAGATTGTTGTGTTACAAGAAATTACAATGCATGAAAACATACAGGATCACATTGAAAAACATACAACATACAGGATAACATTTGAATACCTTTGAGTACACTATATTCATTGCCTAGAAGATAACTAATGTGAATGTGAGTAGACTATATTCATTTCCTAGAAGTTAATGAATGTGAATTCTGAATTCTGTACATTTTCAGTCTACATTATGCCATGATTCCTCTAGTGCTCTTGAGGTGAGATCCTTATGAGCTTCCAAATGGTGAAAAATGGTCATTTGCAGACTAGCATATGTAAGCCCCAAGGTTCAGGTAATGCCAGTGTTAGGCCTAAATTAGCGACTGAATAAGAGAAGAGACAACCCTAAAACAAAACTAATTCAAGTTTAAAAGAAATTGTTAAGAAATTGTTCTAATTAAGCGAGTAAGTATTGGCGCTACCTTTTCTTGGATGTCTTCGAAACAATATAGTTCCTCATGGAGCTATGGATATGCATACACTACCAGCGTAGTTCCTTATTTCATATGATGGAGCTCTCCCCATTTAGTGAAATACCAAAACGCCTCCACCAGGTCCTGGTGGCAACTTACCTTCTTATCACTGACTCTACTGTGTTCCCTAATATGAAGTAAGTGTTCGCCCCAGCACACTTTGAAGAGGGAGAGCCCACCCTTGAAGTCGATCGCTGAGACACCGCAACCCTACATTCAGTTACATCCGCAACATCATACATATTGTGGAAGCGAGGGGATAAGGACCCTTCATTTCAAACCTGGGAGAATCATTAATAAGTTAATTCGCTTCACTTGAGACCTACGAGCAACCTGAAGGCAGAGTTGTGCCCTCAGCCTGCATATTCCATGATAAGCTGAGACCTACGAGCAACCTGAAGGTAGAGTTGTGGCCCTCGACCTCCATATTCGATGATAATGATGTTGATTGAACTCAGAGCACCACAATAAGCTTTGTTCCAGCTCTCCTTAGTTCATAAGGAGATAAGAAGATTGGATTGCTTACAATGAAGGCGATAATGACAATGCGACAGACAACTTACATCGAAGGCGATAATGGAAATGCGACGAAAAACTCGTTGGTCTTGCTGAAGCCGATACCTGGGCATAGCAATCATGGAGTTAAAGTGGATTTGACATGTTACACTATCCGTGCATGCAACCAATGATTTATGTGCACAAGTGTTATGCTCTAGAAAAACATGCAGCGAATAAATTATGTGCACAGGTGTTATGCTCTAGAAAAACATGATAATTTGAGGTGGCCACTACTATAGAGGTGATGGAAAAAAAATTCCGCGGACACGGGTCGGGTATTCTTCTCGATGAACCCTTTTACGTAGATATAGCCACGAGACGATTTACCAAGCTCGTTTCTTCGCCTTCGCTAAGAACTCATAGTTAATTGCAACAAGTTCGGCGAAGACAGTGTAGTTACAGGCCTGAACTTTGTAGAATAATTTTATACCTTTCTCAGTGTGAGAAGCCCACTAGACTATTATAAAGTCTACAAAGCTAGAGCTATAACGATAATTGAATTAGATACAGAATTATAATAATAATATATCTCCTATTACAACATATATAATATTACTATAAGACATTGATTGTAAGCAATATTAAAATCCATAGTGTCTTTTGCAACATAGACATTCAACTTCAATTTACGTACAATATGAACACGGATTCACAAGTTTCACACCCATGGGAAAAAAATAATCAAATTAACTATTTACACTCTACTTATATTACTAAAAGATGGGATATTACATCTGGTAAGAGCACTAAACTAGTGAAAGAAAAAACGAAGGACACTGCCACTTCAAACATGTACAAGCCGAACATAATATTTGCCAGATGTGAGGCTGATCATCTCATATCCCTGTGGGAACTTCTGTTTTGCCACCTCGTTTTTGACAAAGGCTGATATCATCACACATTCACCCACTTTCCAATTTGCATGGGTGGCATAGGATGCTTAGCTTCCAGTTGAAGAGAATCCAATACACATAGCACTTCATCAAAATTTCTTCCTGTTGTGCTCGGGTATGGGAAACCCAACTTCAACTGCTTCAAAACATGTCACCGCCATTGAAACATTAATACTCAAAACATGAATATGAATATGAAATAGATAGATAATAGGTTAATTTTCACACACCCTTTTATCTGGACCAATAATATGAAGGGCTCTGGAGGGAAATGGAGTCCCCTTGGCATCTTTCTCATTAGGATCCAACATGTTCAGCTGCAGAAGAATCTCCCTCTCTGGATCCCCCACTATGGGATACCTCACTTTTTTCCCATTCTGTCAAAATCACAAATGACCACCATATAGATACATCATTTTCAATTCCAGATCATCATTATCATATATATCATTTTCAATTCTAGATCATCATTACCAGAATAGAATAGAAAGATACATGAGTTAGAATTGACTAACCACTAAGGTTTCGATGTCTTTCACCCAAGCTTGATGTGTTGCAACATCATCACATGAGAGCCCAAGAAGTTTTACCCCATGCCTTTCAAATTCATCAGCGTAGTCAACAATATTTTCCAACTCAGTGGTACAGATTGGTGTAAAATCCGTTGCAATAAAATTTTTAGTAAAGTCAGAATGGATCCTCTTGCTTACCCAATCACCAGGATTCACCCATTACACCGTTGGTTTACTTTCATGCTACTAACCACCGAGTCATTTATTACTCATCAGAGGAGAGCAAATCACATGTTGCTCATCCACACCACTAAATCTTACACTGCTTATATATATATAAACCACCCATGATTTTGGGTTTCTAACAGGATATGCTATTAGATCTGCTTCTTCCTTTGATGATGCTGCTTGTGCTTGTTAAGCAACGAAGCAAACTAGGTCTGGATCTTAGGGATAGGAAATGCCTATACTCATTGCTACTCCTGCATGTGGATCGACTTAAACCACCTTTGCTACTGGAAAAACAATTGGCTCTATTTCCTTAGCCCTAGCTTCTTATGCCTACACTACCTATGCCGTTGCTGGTTCACCTTCTTAAACCATTGTTGGGTCAACTAGTTCAACAAGGTAAACAATTGGTTCGACTAATGTATATGCTTATGTTGGTGGGTATATTTAAACCACTGTTGTTGGTGCAGGATATGAATCTAGGTATAGAGCTGCTCATACTTATGCTACTGCTGGTGGTTATCCAACTGGCTCTTAAGTTGCTTAGTCGACTGTGTAAACTGATATAGGTGGTGATTACTGATGCTTAGTCAACTGAATAATCTACTCAATCAACCGCTTAATCTACTGGTTCTGCTTGAATTGACTGGATCATATCAGACTGGTGCTAGATCAACTGGTTTTTACATAGGTGCATGGTTGCCACTAAAGCATGGTATTTGCAAGGGACCATTCGTGAAGGGTTTAGTTGGTTGTTCTTCTATTGTTAGATTAAGGCCTTGTACTCCTCATGGCATTTGATCCACTCCTCCTGATCGCTATGGTTATGTGCTGTGAGACCCTCACCCGTACTTGTCTGAGCTATAGGACCTACCTGTACTAGCTAGGAGAGTTGTACGAGGTATAGAAGTTGCTTCGTTGGCTGGTTGCTTATCATTCTTTATAGCTAGCTAGTCAGCTTATGACTAGTTCAACGCTCAAGCCCCACTTCCTGCTCAAGGAAGGGACTAGCTGCCATGCAGCCTCCCTTGTTAAGTAACAATCCAAGCAAAATTATTGAAGCATTGTATTTCATTTTTTGATGTTTTAGTGGACCCTTTGTAGTATTATTTTTACATAATGTTTGTTTTTAATATGTTACATAGTTTTGTTAGTTCTTGTGAAGGCGAATCCCTTCTATGAACAAAGGTGATCTCTCTAGTCCAATGAGTGGGTCTGGCAACAAACTAAACAAATTAACATACACTCTCCTAGCTTATCTTCGAAAAATGCAGAGAAGGAGAAACCTACCTCTGTCTAATGCTAATCACTCGATCCTTGGAGATGTATTTGAATCTTTCACTCCAGGCCTCGCTCCTTATTCTTCACGTCCGATTACCTGCAAGGAAGATCAAATAACTATGCAAGATACAAAAGCATATATGGCATACATCAAACATAAACTACTTAATAAATCAAGGAGTATTGAGCTAATAGCATAAACATTTACACAATTATGGAAAGTGAACATCAGATGTATATATTAATAAGCTAAAAGGGGAAGCATACAACTAATGCCTTGATGTTGGATACCTCTTTTTGGTGGATGTCCAAGTCCAACCAATGACTATTCAAGCACTCCTTCTCTAAGCTAGAATGGATAGCATGTAAGCATAATCTCATCCTAGGAATGCAACAATCAGTGACCAACCATTTGGGGATGGAAGGGAGTAAATTTATAGGAAAAGAGAGGGATTTAGGGATCTATAAAAGAGGGAGGAAGGTCCACATCTCGAGGGGAAAGCCCATGAAGATAAGATCAAGAGGTCCAAATGGGAGAGCTTGACCATATCAACAACAACCAATATCCAACTCGTTGTTCCCGAAGGGTCTAATGTACGAAGATTCTCCTCTAATTTGAAAAACCTACCAGAAGAGCTTCAACGCAGGTTTTTCAATGAAAGCCCATGTTGACAGTGCTAGTGTATAATTGTGCAACCTGCCATCAGCATGAACAGTTAGTGGAGAAAAACGCGATGATTCTCAAATTTAGGGTTGTAGATTACCTTCTTCAAAATGGATTTAGGGCAGTTTTTCTTTATTATTCAAGGAGTTTTTGGTATGTATATCATGATGGATATGCTCCACAATTGTCAATGTTTTGGCACTTCAGGATATGGAACAGGGAGTGAAAATGAGGTATGAAAAAATATTATGTATATGATTCCCCCTAAAGCATGAAGTCAGAACATGGAGTGGTAGCTGAGATGCTTTACAAGTCAATATAAGGACAAGAACAACACTGTCAAGAGACCTGCAAATCAAGAATATACACATACATATACATATCTGACATCTATGATGATCATGCCTAATGATACATGAATAGGAATCTAACAATACATGAATCCACAGTATGGATGCAGCCATTCGAAAAGTAGGGATCATGTGCAAAGATCCTCGCTATGGTCGCAACCATCCAAATAGGAAGGATCATGAATATGGACCCATTGTATGGTCGCAACCATCTGTCCAGAAGAAACATGTATACAATCATGAATAACTCATAACTCCACACAACCTATACTTTATTAGACAAAATCCAGGGTCTTGCGCTTCATCTCGACCCAATTTATGTATGGATTCTAGCAGGCGAATAGATGTGTCGAATAGAACATGATAGAAAACAACCTTATTATCGGTTAATTATGTAAACTGTTAACAGATGCAAGAGAAACCACCAATAATGATAATGGCTCTCAAGGTACAAGCAGCACAACCACGACCATGAATAGTGAAGCTAAATTTGAACACCCATGAAATCATTCGATTAAAGGTCAATGGTGTAAACTTGTCACCGAATGTAAAGAACTTGCCATTAAGGCATGCAAGCTCTGAGGTAATGGAAGGGAGTTTCTAGATCATCTTCCTGGATAATGATATGAAGTCAACATGAAGTTATCTCTCGAAGGAGGGCCATAATGAATCCCACATCATTGACACGAAACAAAAGGATGTAGTAGAGTATATAAGTGTGATTCAAGACTGTGGTAGAAAGGCAAACAATGTATAAGCGGTAAAGAACTACGTATAGGACTTCTCTTGAACATATCAGCGACACGACTCTAGAGTTTGATGAAATTTGACTCAACATAGGATCAAAGGTCATGATGATGAATTCTATAATCAGATGAGAGGCAAAATGGATTTCCCAAACCCAGGAAGGCAAGTGACCAAGTGAGGATGTCCCAAACCCGACACGAGAAACATATGAGCATCATGTTCAAGAGCAACATGATGCCTTTACAGAATATAAGAGATTATTACTTTCAGTTCCCCTCCACCATTTTTGGCCAGTACCCCATATCTTTTTTATCTCAATCTTGAAGGAGATAGCATATGCTTTCCATCTAAGTTCACCCTTCAAATGAATCCATCCTAGTAGGTTTTTACAAACCCTAGGAAGGAGAAAATCAGTTCATCATGGTGACAACTCTTACGTTGTTTATGTTTTACGAGTTCGACAAAGGTGAAACTCGACATCTTTTTCATGTTTAGAGAGTTTGAAAAATAAGCGAAAAAAAGAAAAATCCAAAGGTCCCTTTTCGTAAATCGTCTCTTGAACCCAAAAAGGTAGAAAACAATATCCAAGAGAACCTTTTATCCATGTTCGACTAAGGTATTCCTTTTTCATACAATAGTCTATTTAAGTCCGGAAAAGGGTTAAACTTATGTTGAGTAGACGTCTTTTCATTTACTTTTACAAGTTCGAAAAGACAAGTGATCGACAATATTTTAATATTTCAAGAGTCAAAAAAGAGCTGAAAGAGGACTCCTCTTGGAGGAACGAGTGGTATAAAAGGATAGCAACTGGTTTTGGTGATGATGGAACTGCTCAAAACATGTAAAGGTCAAGACGCTGTCTAATAAGACCACTCATTGTAGATGTTCCTCAGGCAAGGGTAAAACAACCAAGTGAAAGCATATGATCGACCAAAGAGATGGTGACTATGGGAAGGAAAAAATCAAGGCTCATCCAACAAAACAAGTTGTTAAAGATGGAAATCACAAAAGGTAAAGTGGGAATGGTTTCATTTTTACACAATATGGAAACATGGGAAACTATGCTTGAGGATACTTGAATATGGTTTCATTTTTCACAAGCTTGAAACATGAGAAAAAACTATGCTTGGATTTGTTTTCATTTTTACATAAGCTTGAAATAGAAACAAACTATGCTTGGGTTTAGTTTCATTTTTACACAAGCTTGAAACAAAGATAAACTATCCTTGAGATAAGTTTGTATTCCTCCAACATAATGAATCAATTCGAGGTACATGCCCCCCAAGCTTCATTTCATTCACCTAAGTAGACTACTGGTTACTAACAGGTGGATGGAATGAAGGTTTACTTATGAGATCAAGTGAAAGACTCAACCGGGATTTTACGAGATCTAATCAAAGACTCGTATTAGAAGGGGATTTGTTTCATTTTTTAACGAGCTTGACACATGAAAATAGCCATGCTCATGAAAACTTGTTTCATTTTTTTACCGAGCTTGACACAAGGAAAGGAACCATGCTCATAACCTATTTCATTTTTTAATGAGGTTGACATAGTAAAAGAACTATCCTCATGGACCTTGTTTCATTTTTTAAAGAGATTGACACAAGACAAGGAAATCTACTCCAAATATCTTGATCATAGACAAAAATAGGCCATGGATTCCAAGAGGTTCTCATCAGAAGGAGAACAACACTCTGGAAGGGATACATTTCTAGGGATCCAATGGAAAAATGAAGCTCCAATACCCCCAGTACGTGGCGTACTACATCGCCTACTAGATCATGAGTAGATGTTGATTCAAGATCAATGAATGTAGGATGGTTGATGATCATAATGCTTCCTTCATGCAGGAAACACATCACTCGAAAGAGGGAAGAGACAAGATCTCCCATGACATAAACATAGTCACGACGAAGGAGTAGATTAAAATCCAACAGACCTTGTAAAACCATCATGTCTATATATATAGTATTTCTTCACAAGCAGTTGATGAGAGAATACTAAGAGATACGCCGTCATCTATGACTTTGCTAGGTAAAACCATATTGTAATCCTGTACTGTAATCTGGAAAGGCACATAAGATGGAAGACAATATCCTGCTAGTTGACTCCAATCAAAAGAAGTGACTAAACTACTCGGAGGGGGTGTCATAGAAATGTGAGAGTTGCCCTCTTGCGCTATGGGAACAAGAGAACTGCCCTCATGCACCTCAGGAACTAGAGGATTTCCCTCCAGTTCATTCAAAACTAAAGAAACCAGAAGAACCTGTAAACCAAACAATGTAATATATTCCTCATAAATGACAAAGATGGATTTCAAATGCAATGTGACCTAGTACAAATGAAAAACAACTTTGCACAAAAAAAACCGAAGCCAATGTAAATCAATGCTTCAAGTGATTTTACCAGATGAATAGACCTAATCATTCAACAAACCAGAGACTCAAAGACACTCACAAGCGGCAAGTGACAATAAAAAGACTTATAAACCCTAAAATCAATCCAATTGCACTCAAACACTTGACAGCTCAAAGAAGTAAGAATTTGCTAATAAAATGAGGTAATTAATTAAAACATAAACAAATCTAGCAATGCAGGACAAAACAGAACCTGAGGGGCTTAGACACATTGGATTTTGACAAAGAAACCCTAGGTTTTTTTCCAATCTCAGGGATCAGTCTGGCTGTTATGGCCAAACTGGCATTAAATAGGGGATCAACATGACTGTTTTAATAAAGAACACATTGGAAATGTGACTATCAGAGAAAAAAAGCACACTCAACGAGGAATAAGGCAAAAAATAAAAATAATCTCACCAACACTTCTAGAATGAGCACTCTAAGATAGCAACCAGTGATTGTGCAGACCTATACAAACCCAAAATAATTGAGAACATGATGGATGGTCAAACTAATCAAGAGATCAGTTGAGAAAGGAGGACAAAAAGGCTATAGCTTCCCTAGCAGAGTCACCATTTTGTTGTGAAGTAAAATCCCCTTTTAAGATAGAGGTGATCCCTCCAACTCAATGAGTGGGTCTAGCAACAAACTAAACAAACTAACATACACTTTCCTAGCTTATGTTCAACAAATGTAGAGAGAAGGAGAAACCTACATCGCTTTGATGCTAATCTCTTGATCCTTGGACATGGCTTTGAATCTTTCACTCCAGGCCTCACTCCTTACTTTTTCTTCACGTCCAAGTACTTGCAAGGAAGATCAAAGAAATATGCAATATAAAAGAGCATATATGGCATATATCAAACTTAAAATACTTAATCAATCAAGGAGTATTGAGCTAATAACATAAACATTTAAAAAATTAGGGAAAGTGAACATCATATGTATATATTAAGTTAAAAAGGGAAGCATACAACCTATTCCTTGATGTTGGAGACCTCCTTTTGGTGGATGTCCAAGTCCAAGAAAAGACTCTTCAAGCACTCCTTTTCCATGCTAGAATGGGTATCATGTAAGCATAATATCAACATAGGGATGCAACAAATCAATGACCAACCATTTGGGGATGGAAAGGGGTGAATTTATAGGAAGGGAGAGGGAGTTAGGGATCCAAAAAAGAGGGAGGAAGGTCCACATCTCAAGGGGAAAGCCCATGATGATAAGATGATGAGGTCCAAATGGTAGAGCTCTACCATATCAACAACAACCAATATCCATCTCGATGTTCTTGAAGGTTCTAGTGTACGAAGTTTCTCCTCTAGTTTAGGAAAACCTGCTAGAAGAGGTTCATCGCGGGTTTTCCTATGAAAACCTGCATTGGCAACGCTAGTGTATAACGATGCAACTTGTCATGATCATGGGCAGGAAGTGGAGAAAAACACACTAATACTAAAATTTAGGGTTTTAGATTTAAGGCAGTTTTCCTTTGATTCTTCAGGGAGGTTTTTGTCTGTATATCATGATCGATATGCTATGCAGTAGTCAACGTTTTGGCACTTTGGGATATGAAACAAAAGTGAATAGGAGGTATGAAAAAATATTGTGTAACATTAGTGTCTTTTGTTTTACTTATCAAATGCTTCTCGGCCCCAACGAGATTGAGATTTTTTAATTTTTAACAAGCATTATATATATGAGAAATGGTAAATAGTGCAAACTCAGAAAGATTAAGCAAAGTTCCCAATGTGTAAGGACTTAATACAAATTCTTAGTTAAGCATGGTGCATATGCCCAATCAACTTTGGAGCGATTGGTATATGGCCACAATCCATATCGTGACATCCCCCATGTAATATATTTACAAAAAACACAATTGTGATCATGTTTTAAATATATAGATAATACAATGTGGTTCATAAAAGTGGATCCAAGGGATGTAACAAACTCTTATATAGAACAATGTGCCCTTGTGGTATGTACAAGTTTTCCCCATACATATATATATTATGTTTATAATTAAAAATAAATCATTAATATTATATATTTTATTATGTATAATATTAATTTCAAAATGTTAATATCAGAATGAGATTGCATGTTATTGCAAAGGACATAAATTATTACTCTTAGAAGTGTATTTATATACACATTCATTTTCTTTATTTGAGTAATCAATCATATATATATATATATATATAATATTGAAATATTGGACCTTTTAAAAACACTTTAAATTCAACAACAATGTTGCTTAAGCTTTTCAACTCACATTTATTGTTCTAGGCACTTGAATATCTAGCCTCCATTTTAAATACATTAGGGAGTTTGATTGTTATTCCCACAAAACTCTTAAAATATATAACACAATATATATTGGGTTGTGTGTTGAAGTTGACTTTGCAAATGCTCCAACAATATATATTGGGTTGTGTGTTGAAGTTGACTTTGCAAATGCTCTCCCTAAAGAAGTCAAATTCAAAATGACTAATTTAGTATGGGAGTAATAAATACAATATGATCTATTATGTTTTCCCATGGGCACTTGTCAAATTTTTATTTGAAACATTTGTTATGATTTTGTTATGGATACCAAAAACCTTACATGGGGGAATATTTAATATATATATATATATATATATACACACTTGTTGCCAAGTTTTTAAGGAACATCACCTTTTGGTGGAGATTTTGGACTTCACAAATAATGTGGACCTTCATAACGAAAAAGAAGTGACTAACATCTATGAATTCATAGGGGAGGAAACTATTTCAAATTATTAATATGAAAATCAACCATTGTCAACCATCATTAACCATGGTCAATCATGGTCAAATATGGTTCAATGTCACACTTTGACAAAGATTGGCTCAATATGGTAAACCATGGTCCATTTTCAACCATCGTCCATGATGGTCAGCCATGGTCCAACGTCGCATTGTGACATATATTGTATCAATATGAAAATCAACCATGGTCAACCATGTTTATTCTAGGGTTTATAATATTTATCTTAGG
The DNA here is from genome assembly GCA_031772625.1 of Pinus tabuliformis. NCBI lineage: Eukaryota > Viridiplantae > Streptophyta > Pinopsida > Pinales > Pinaceae > Pinus > Pinus tabuliformis. Next base: position 693,475,328 of record CM062812.1, on the reverse strand, counting down.
GTTTATATACCTTGATTTTATAACATTAATCCCTTGGGTTTAATATTATTCCCTTGGGTTTATAATCCCTTGGGTTTTTAGTATTAATCCCTTGGGTTCATTGTTCCCTTGGGTTTATTAATATAAGAGTTCATATTCCTAGGGTATAATATTATTCATAGGGTTTATAATATTAATCATTAGGTTTCATATAAATCTCTTTGGTTTGTAACCATGGTCCAACGTCACATTATGACAAAGATTTTCTCAATATGAAAATCAACCATGGTCCAACTTCTCATTGTGACAAAGATTGTCCTAATATGAAAATCATTTAGGGTCAACCATGGTTGAATGTTCGATTGTGACAAAGATTATCTTGATATGAAAATAAAAAATGGTCAATAATGTTTATTTTAGGATTTATAATATTTATCTTAGGGTTTATAATATCAATCTCATGGATTTAATATTTCCATTGGGTTTATAATCTGTTGGGATTTTAGAATTAATCACTTGGGTTTATAATATAGATCCCTTAGGTTTATTAATCTAAGGGTTCATATTAGTAGGGTTTAATATTATTCATAGGGTTTAATCATGGTCAACCATGGTCCAATGTCACATTGTGACAAATATTGTCTCAATATGAAAATCTACCATGGTCAACCATAGTCCAACATCACATTATGTCAAAGATTGTCTCAATATGAAAATCAATGATGGTCAACCATAGTCCGATGTCACATTGTGACAAATATTGTATCAATATGAAAATCAACCATGGTCATACATGGTCAACCATGTTTTTTTTACCATTTATAATAGTTATCATAGGGTTTATATACCTTGTTTTATAATATTTATCCTAGGGTTTATCACTGGATTTTCTGAATATGAAAATCAATCATGGTCAACCATGGTCAACCATGGTCCAATGTTGCATTGTGAGAAAGATTGCCTCAATATGAAAATCAACCATGGTCCAACATCACATTGTGACAAGGATTGTCTCGACATTAAAATCAATCATGGTCAACCACAATAAACCATTTTCTAATGTCACATTGTGACAAGGATTGTCTTAATATGAAAATTAACCATGGTTAAGCATGTTCCAATGTTTCATTGTGATAAATATTGTCTCAATATGAAAATCAACCATGGTCAATGACCATGGTCATATCGTAACAAAGATTGTCTCTTGGTCTAACATTAGATTGTGACAAACATGGTCATACATGGTCAATGATGTTCCAACATCGAATTGTGACAAATATTGTCTCGATATGAAAATCAACCATGTTTTATAACCATGGTCACATTGTGACAAAGATTATCTCTTGGAACAACGTCACATTGTGACAACTTGGTCATCAAGGTCAGCCATATATCAACGTCGCATTGTGACAAATATTGTCTCAATATGAAAATCAACCATGGTCAACCATAGTCAATCATGGTCAACCATGGTCAATAACCATGGTCACATTATGAAAAATATTGTCTCTTGGTCCAACGTCACATTGTGACAACATCATCAACCATGGTCCAACATTGCATTGTGACAAACATCGTCTCAATATGTCAACCATCATCAAAAACTGTCCAATGTCACATTGTGAGAAAGGTTATCTCAATATGAAAATCAATCATGGTCAACTATAGTCCAACGTTGTATTGTGACAAAGATTTTGTCAATATGAAAACCAATTGTGGTCAACCAATTTTTTTCAGGGTTTGTAATATTTACCTTAGGGTTTATATATCTTGGGTTTATAATATTTATCCCTTGGGTTTGTAATCCCTTAGTTTTTTAGTATTAATCCCTTGGGTTTATTATTATTCCCTTCGGTTCATAATCCCCTTGGGTTTTAGTATTAATCCCTTGGGTTTATAATACTGATCCCTTGGATTTATTATTCCTTTGGGTTTATAATATCAATCATGGTTAATCATGGTAAATCATAGCCAACCATAGTCAACTATCGTCAACCATGTTCGAATGTCGCATTGTGATAAAAATTGTCTCCATATGAAAATCATACACAATCATGGTCAATCATGGTCAAACATCGAATTGTGACAAAGATTATCTCGATGTGAAAATCAACCATGGTAGGTCCAATGTGGTATTGTGACAAATATTGTCTTGATATGGAAATCAACCATGGTCAACCATAGTCTAAAGTCGCATTGTGACAAATATTTTCTTGATATGAAAATCAACCATGGTCAACCATGGTCTTATGTCGCATTTTGACAAAGATTGGCTCGATATGTAAATCAACCATGGTCAATCATAGTCTAACATCGCATTTTGATAAGAATTGTCTCAATATGAAAATAAAACATGCTCAACCATATGTTTATAATATTTATCTTAGGGTTTATATACATTGGGTTTATAATATTTGTCCCTTGGGTTTAATATTATCCTGTTGGGCTCATAATCCCTTGGGTTTTTAGTATTAATCCCTAGGGTTTATTATTACCTTTGGTTTTTGAGTTTATAATATCAATCATGGTCAATCATGGTCAGTAATGGTCAATCATGATCGAATATCGCATTAAGACAAAAATTGTCTCCATATGAAAATCATGGACAATCATGGTCAACCATGGTTGACCATGTTCAACTATGTTTTATAGAATGAAACATGGTCAACCATAGTCAATATTGGTCAGCCATGCTAAAATGTCACATTGTGACAAAGATTGTCTCAATATTAAAATCAATCATGGTCAACTATGGTCCAATGTCGCATTATGAAAATAAACCATGGTCAACCATGGTCTAACGTCACATTGTGACAAAGAATGTCTCGATATGTAAATCAACCATGGTCAACCATGGTCTAATGTCACATTGTGATAAGAATTGTGTTAATATGAAAATAAACCATGGTAAACCACGTGTTTATAATATTTATCTTAGGGCTTATAGACTCAAGTTTTTAAAATTTATCCCTTGGGTTTAGTATTATTCCCTTTGGTTCATAATCCCTTTGGGTTTTAGTATTAATACCTTGGGTTTATAATATCGATCCCTTATGTTTATTATTCCCTTGGGTTTATAATATCAATCATGGTTAATCATTGTCAATCATAACCAACCATGGTCAATCATGGTCAATTATCGTCAACCATGGTCAAATGTCGCCTTGTGACAAAAAATTCCTCCATATGAAAATCATAGAAAATCATGGTCAACCATGATCGGATGTCACATTGTGACAAAGATTGTCTCGATATGAAAACCAACCATGGACCAACATCACATTGTGACAAAGATTGTCTCGATATGTAAATCAACCATGGTAACCATGGTCCAATGTCGCATTGTGATAAGGATTGTCCGAAAATGGAAATCAACCATGTTCAAGCATGTTTATTTTAGTGTATATAATATTTGTCCCTTGGGTTTAAAATTATTCTGTTGGGTTCATAATCTCTTAGGGTTTGAGTATTAATCCCTTGGGTTTATAATATCAAGCCCTTGGGTTTATTATTCCCTTTGGTTTATAATATTAATCATGGTCAACCATAGCCAACCATGGTCGAATGTCACATTGTGACAAAGATTGTCTCAATATGGAAATGGGCCATGGTTAACCATAGTCGAACGTCGTGTTGTGAGAAAGATGGTCTCAATATGGAAATTAAGCAAGCTCAACCATGTTTATTTTAGTGTTTACAATATTTATCTTAGGGTTTATAATTTTTAACCCTTGGGTTGATAATACCAATCCCTTGGGTTTATTGATCTAAGGGTTCATATTCCTAGGGTTTAATTTTATTCCCTTATGTTTTTAGTATTGATCCATAGGGTTTATTAGTCTCTTCGATTTATAATATCAACCATGGTAAACTATGTTCAACCATGGTAAACCATTCTCTACCATGTTTTAATATTAATCCCAATGTCTCAAAATGAAAATCAATCATTGTCAACCATGTTTATTTTAGGGTTTATAATACTTCTCTTAGGGTTTATATATCTTGGGTTTATAATATCATTCCCTTGGATTAATAATTCCTTGGGTTTTTAGTATTAATCCCTTGGGTTTATTATCTTTTGGGTTAATATTATTGCCTTTGGTTCACAATCCCTTGGGGTTTTACTATTAAACCATAGGAGTATGAACCCTTACATTAGTAAACTGAAGGGATTGATATTATAAACCCAAGGGATTAATACTATAAACCTAAGAGAAAATAAACCCTATGGTTTTTAGTAATAATCCCTTAAGTTAAATGTTATTCCCTTGGGTTTATAATCCCTTGGGGTTTTAGTATAAACCCCTTTGGTTTATTATTCTCTTGGCTTTATAATATCAATCCCTATAGTTTATTAATCTAAGGGTTCATATTCATAGGCTTCATATTTATATTACATAATTTCAAATTAAATAATAATAAATAACATTTAATATTAAATAATAATAATTATAAATAAATAATTATTATTAATTATAATGATAGTAATAATATTTTTAATGCAATAACGTTTTTTGGGTAGATAGAAATGGTAGTGTTTCTTGGTATATAGAAATGGTAGATACAAATAATATATTTATCAATGGTAGATATAAAAGAAGCCTTTGGCTTATATCAACCACATTAATACTTTTAATGTGGTTGTGCTAGTTGTTTAGAATTGGGTATAAGGTAGGAAAATCCAAGCATTAGGGAAGGTAATCTATTTTGGAACATCTTAGAAGATTTTATGGTTGTCTTAGTTCTCACTAATATTTCTCTTCATTGTTTAGTTTTAGAAGGGTGGAGTAATGCTCTCGCTAAGGGGCCCATGGAACTCTGTCATAATCGTAGCCTTTTTCAAAGTAATTCTGGCTAAAGCCCCTTCGACCAGTCATGTGAAGGAAGCAACTATCAGGCTCTGGTCATTTTGTAGTCATAGGGGTTAAGTGGGGAATCTTGATTAAAGCACTCGAGAAATGGAAGGTTGCAGACATGTTGTGTCACTGTGCCATGCTAGTGGTGACTTCCAACCACACATGATCACAGTGAAAGACTGACTAAAATTTTCATTTCTCACTACTCAAGTTTATGAACCCTGCCTAACCTCCAACACTTAGTTAATTTTCTTCAAGTGTTAACAATGTAGTGTTATTAACAACTATACTCCATTCATTCATCTTCAATGTGCAATGGAAATAAACATGTACAAAGCATACACAAAGGGAGGGACAACTCCCAACAGTTCACCCAAATTACTTATAAAATCCTTTCAACAATATTTTACAACTTACAATTATTTTTATAGTAGTGCAGCAATCTGCCCACCGGTTCACTGGTTCATGCAGCCTATCATGCAGGCCTTCCCGACCTTTGTCTGTCTGTGCAACCTTCTACCCAAATTATGAACTCCTATGTGCCCTTTGTGCAGCCTATAGCGACCTGTCGTGCAATACCCACACTGTAGCAGCCTCCACCCGCCTATAGTGGCCTATTTCTGCACTCTAGTAGCCTCTGCCTGCTTGTAGTGGCCTGTCATGCAGCACCCGCACTATAGGGCCCGCCTATAGTGGCCTGTCGTGCAACGCCCACACTGTAGCACCCTTTTCCCTCATGTAGCAACCTGCCATGCAACACCTACACTATAGCGCCCTTTCATGCAATGCCCACACTTTAGCCGCCACCTGTAGAGGTTTGTGCCCATCCACATTGCAGAAATTTGAAATCCACCCAGCGATATCTTACAGCCCTACATCTCGCTTGAACGAGCCTCACACTACCCAGTTTGCCTTTAGTTTATTTGCCTTGTGAATCTCCTTGTTCACCCTTGCTTTGAACTGCTTGCTTAACTTGGATGATGGGTTGAACGAATTTCACCCTTGTTTTATTTACATGACCTTCTTAATCACCGAATTTATAAGAGTCGCATTCCTTCAATCATAGTTGGGTTGGCCCGAACGTATGTTATCCAGCCGACATGTCTGCACGCTCTCAAGTGTGCCCCTTCACCTTGCCTTAAGCCGACCTTTATGTCTTCGGGTGGACACCCTCACTTGTTTGCACGCGCCCACCCTTCTGTATGCCAGATGGTCATTTGCCCAAGTTGCATCCATAAAACGGAAAATAATTAAAAAAAAAAATTTTACCCTATAAAATATTTATAATAAACATACTGCCATTGCAGATAACGTATATAATGAGATTAAAAAATAATAATTAAAACTTAAATTATAGATTTTTTGGTGTTTTTCAAGGGTTTTCTTGGTATTTTCTAAGTTGTTTTTGGTCTTTAGGGGTTTTCTAGGTTATTTTTTGTGGGTTTCAAGGATTTTCTTATTGGTTTTCATGATTGTCTTTTGTAGTTTTTGTTTGCTAGGTTTTTTTTGAAATTAATTTGTTTTATTTGGAGAAAACAATTATATAAAAGAGACAGAAAGGACAAGAAACATACCCCGATTTGAGCCTTTGGGTTGTTGGCGGGGTTGATGGGTAGTTGGATTGAGTTCCACCATTTTGGTCAAGCTTATAAATCTTCTATCGAACTAATTTTTCTCGCGCGGTCTGAGAAAAATTAATTGCATAGGCTGCGGTTGTAGTTTTTTAATCATAAATAATGTTGGATCGAGATATATTTTTCGATCGAGCCGTTAACTCTGCTTAGAAAACGGCGCCATCAAGGGTTTGTTTAAATGCTCAATCAAGTTATTTTTAAGCGCCTCAACAACTCGATTGAGCACTTAATTGCTCGATCGAGTGATTAAAATTGCTCGATCAAGCATCCATTTTCACCAAAATGTGCCCTTATTTCTTCAAAAAAGTGTAACCCAAATCCATGCTTTGACTCACATGCTTATTCCATTAAATAACATTTTTCCTTTCACATTTAAAAATACTTATAATATTATTTGATGATGAGATCCTTAAAAGTACAACTACTCTTATTCATTGTAAATCTTCAAAATATGATCAAACTTTACTTTTTATAATATTTTTATTCAAACAATGGGAAAAACCTATCATAACTCAATTGTCAAACCACTGGTAAGGACAACTATCTCTAATTGCTACCCATGAATGCAGGTTGACTCATCACTCATCACTATTATTCAAAGACATCCACACTACTTAAAATGACCTCTTGGTGATCTATAAGGAGACATGCTTTTGATCATTTCAAATGTCTATAAGTCTTATACCATTAAAAAAAAACTTAACCAAACAATAACAATTTTAAAATACTTTTCATAACATATATATAATTTTTTACATAATTACGAATTTACTACATCATCAATAAAATAAAATAAAAATAAATAAATAAATAATTATTATTAGCAACAACCCTGCACCCCTCTTCTTAGCGAGTTAAAGGCATGTAAAAAAGTAATGTCCACACATAAAACATCTTCATGGCATGTTAGAGCCGCGTAAAAAATAAATTTCACATATAATATGTTCTTTTGGACTTTTATTATATTCATCGATATTTTTTCAAATTTAATACAATTTTATAAGGCTAATGAATTTTCCAATTGAATATATCCCCTCACCTCTTGCGTGGCAACATAATCTATTTAATTTAAGGTGAATTCAAGAACATTCATGCGTTCATGTTGTTTAAAATGTCAAAATTCAACGCACTATAAACTTGATGCAAATTTAATTGACCATTCGATCCATGGTGATAAACTAGGCTTGATTAGCGCATTCACAAGGAAATACAAAAGAAATAAAATGTATCTTATTTGAAATTAAAATATTTTGTTTTTACATTATTATAATTATAAAATTTATTACGTTTAAATTATTTTTTAATATTTTAAAATTATAATTTATGTATTATAATTACAAAAATAATATTTAAATATATAATAATAATAATAATTTAATTTTAAAATTAAAAATCTAAACTAAATAACAAATAAGTAAAAGTTTTATATACACATTAAATAGGATTAAAATATAACTATTCTTTTAGAAAATCATGGATAAGGATCATCGATATATAAAAAATAACAAATTGGTTTTTTCAAACAATTATTCCCAACTCAACATGATGCATTTTTAAAAATGCAACAAATGTAAGTGTTTTAATACAGCTTGAGTGGGCCTAATGGTTAAGAGCATGTGTTTCCTCTTAAGAGGTCACAGGTTCAAAACCAGAGGGGGGTAAAGTATGTATGCCTTCGTAGACTTAGCAGTCAAATCGCTGCGCGGAGGTGGGTCCCTTGTCCCACAAACAAGGGGGTCTCATACACAAATTTGGTGTCTGGCTTGGCTGTGACCTTAAAAATAGATATTATTATTATTATTATAAAAAAGAGTTGAGATCTCGCTCTTAATTATTACAATGCTTTAGAATCACCAATATCCCTTATGGGTTTGTAATTAAGCATTGTGACTCAATCGAAATCCTCAAGCGAGATTTTTGTCTTACAACAAATTTGTTCTCTTTCAAGCTAATTTTTTTCCAAAAAACTCCCAAGATCCAAATGCATTTTATTTCCATTACTGCGTACTATAAACTTGTTTAACTTCTCATTTTCCTAGGCGAGACATTTTTTCCTTTATTCCCAACTTGGATTCAATGCGTGTCTTTTGGTGGATTTGTGGCGTTTCTCTTCTAAGAGTGTTGTTTGTGGTCTTTATCACTTTGTCCATATACCCAATTAACCCAAGAGATTTTTTTTTTCATTCCTATTTCATGTAAACTCAGCGGGGGATCTAGAGTTCATGGGGGTTTTTGGAACTTGTTCCTCATCTGTTTCTAAATTTAGTGGATCATTTACTTGTGTTTCTTCTTGGTTGTCCTTTTCTTCCTCTGACAAATATTCTTTGTCTTCTTCCTGATTTTCTTTTTCTCCCAGATCCTAGATCTCTTATTCCTTGTGTATAATATAATGTTTTCTCTGAGCACCTTCCCACCATTTGTCCTCTGGCTACTTTTCCAACCTCTATTATTCTTTAGTCTCTTGGGATAATTCTTGTTTACATGCCTTGTTTCATAACATGCACAACGTTAGAATGAAACATTTTCATAATCATGCTTTTGAACCCATACATTATATGTTGTTGTTAGGTTAATCTTTGTAAAAACACCCCATCTTATTCTCGGTGAAGTGTTACTTACAAACCCAACTTCCTAGTGGTAGTTAGAGAAATGGGGTAATATATATATCTATATATATATATATATATATATATATATATATATAGAGAGAGAGAGAGAGAGAGAGAGAGAGAGAGAGAGAGAGAGAGAGAGATATACCTTTCTCCAAGTTTTTAAAACTCAAAATGGATGTCACCATTGTACTCATCTCGACGAGACACTTCCGACAAATAAGGTTTTTCCCAATTTAAACTCCTTGGTCACAAATTATACTCCTTCAAAGTTTATTTGTTTAAAAGTGCCACCTTTTCGTGATGCCCACATGGCACATTACTATCCTACCTCATCATCTGACCATGAGGTGCACTTTGGTGCCTCATACCTCGTAATTCCTCCTATGTGAAGTTCCTCGACTCAATTCCAATTATATTACATATATATACAAACGACCTTGATGGTGAGTCATCCAACTCCTCCATTATGCATTACAAATGACGATCGACATATGTTAGTGCTATCCCCGTGATGTTACCGTTATAGGCATTTTCAAGAACCTGAGTCGGCATCACCGTCCTCGGGTGAGATGGGCACCCAACACGGGCAAACTTAAATAAAGTGCGATGAGCACGCCCATGTGCAATGGTGGAGAAATGGGTGAGCATGCCCAAAAATGTGCAACGGACAATCGTAACGGGTAGACGTGCTTGGGTGACACGTGTAGTAGGAAACCGAGTGGGTGCGTTCCCGGGTGATTCGACACGACAAGTGAGGAATACTTAGCGGGTGCATTTGGCAAGTGCGAGGAGGAGTGCACACTTGGACACACAAAACTAAGTGACAAGGCAAGTGGAAAATTTGGGTAAGTGTTGAGGGCGATCATGAAGAGTTTATAGCGGGCGGTGGGAAACACGATGTTGGCGGGCTAACATGATGATGGGGTGTCATGGTCGAGTTGTATGGGTCAGCTTAATAGGCCAAAGCCCCTCAAGTGACACGATGAGCAACATATATATTATGGACGCGAGATGGAGGAAGGACATCAACGAACGAGCAACCATCTAGTTGCAAGGCAAGACATGGAAGTTCGGGTGAGCAGATTATAGCACAGTGAAGAACTCAACAAAGGAGCGAACGAGCCCGCAAGGTGGGCGGGTCTAGTGAACGAGTAGAGTTCGGGTTGAGTAGCGGTGACTGCAGGGCGGGCTTATAGCAAACCCACGCCAACGTGTAGCACAGAGGTCGGGTTCGATGGAGTTGGTGTAGCGGTGAGCGTTGGGCGTTGTGAGTGTGCAGTGATACGATGGGCGTAGAATGTTGTAGACATGAAGCAAGGTTTGGTGCGACATGCGAGCAGAACTAGTCAGGCGATTGCGGTCGAGTCATGCAACAAGTTGAATGTGTGGACCCAACAGGCAAGCCGACCTGTGTAGAAAACCGTAAAAATGGGTTGAGGCAGTTTTCCTCCTTATGATGCAACATTTGTAAACAGAAATTTATATATGATTTTATAAAGAATTAAAGTGTTGAAATGATGTCTCTTGTATATTGTTGTAGCTGTTTAAAGTTATGAATTCCATACATAACTATTGTAAAGAAATTAATGAATTTGAATGTAGGTGTAGTCTAGAAAACATAATGGAAAAAGATAAGTTTAAGTGTTTAACCAGTGCCACACGTTACTCCAATCGAGAAAAACGAATTGCGGCCGTGAAAAATGGTATCAGAGCCAGTACAACAGAAGGTTGCAGAGACCAGAGATGTATGCAGGCCGAAGTTTTGGAGGAAAAGAAAATTTCGCTGCATAAATTGGGGTTTCTTGACTTGGGGATTCATGGAAGAACCGTCCAAGCCTTGGTGGACACGAGTGCCACACATAATTTTATGACGATAAGGTTAGCAAAGGAATTTGGGTTGCATATTGTTCCAACTAGTGTGGAGGTCAAGGCAATGAACTCAAAGGCTAAAGTGTCAGGATTGGCAGATGAAGTGCTAGTTTGAATTACAGATTTACAAGGTTGTTTGGACTTCACGGTTATGGAGATGAACGACTTTGACATGATATTGGGGCATGATTTTTGAAGGGAAACAAGGCAATTGTTGTCCCCTTTTGCGATGAGATCATGTTGATTGGAGACACACAAACCTAGGATTTACCTACTCACCAGCAGAGAAGGGAAGTGAAGGTGCAACATGTTTCTCCACTAAGTATGAGTAGGGCGATGCGGGATTCAGATGTTGAGACATATACAATAGTCATCAAGGAGGTTGAGGACGATGATGGAGTGGGGACACCTATTCCAGCCGATATTTGCGATGTATTGGAAAAATATGCGGATTTGATGCCCAATGAGTTGTCAAAAGTACTTCTATCGAGACATGTAGTGGACCATAACATTGAGCTAGAGCTAGCGAAGCAACCTCCAGAAAAAGCTCCTTATCGTTTGTTAGGACCGAAGTTGGAAGAGTTGAAATGACGACTGAAGGATTTGGCTGATACAGGTTTCATACGACCTTCAAGGTCCCCATATGGTGCTTCAATATTGTTCCAAAGGAAGAAAGATATGAATGAGTTGCAGATGAGATGTGATTATCATGCTCTTAACAAGCAGACAAAAAAAGAAATATATCCTTTGCCACTTGCTACGGATTTCTTCGATAATATTGAGAAAGCTTGAGTGTTTTCCAAGCTAGAATAGAGGCATGGGTATTATCAGGTGTGGATAGCAGGTTGGGATGAGAATAATACCGCGATTGTGATGAGGTATGGGTGCTTTGAGTTCCTTGTCATGCCTTTTAGGTTGTGCAATGCTCCTACTATGTTTTTCACTTTGATGACTGATGTTTTGCGTCCATATTTGGATTCGTTCATATAGTATACTTGGATGACATCATGATATTTAGTGATAAGGTGGAGGATCATAAGAAGCACTTGGCTTTGGTATTTGAGGCGCTGAAGAAGAATTATTTGTACTTGAAGAAGTCAAAGTTTATGTTGCCCAGACCGATATTCCATTCCTTGGACACACTATGGGTCAAGGTCACATACGGATGGAGCCGAGCAGGATAAAGGTGATTGAGGATTGGGTCAAATTGAATAATGTCCATGATATGAGGGTGTTCTTGGGGATGAACAACTACCAATGGAAGTTTGTAGAGGGGTACTCCATGGTGACTGCACCACTGACAGACCTTCTGAAGAAGAATAAGCAATGAAATTAGATAGAGAAGTGTCGAGCAACATTTGAATATTTGAAGAAGAAGATGGTTAGAACACCGATACTGAGACTACTTGACTTCGAGAGACTATTTGAGGTGCACACTGATGCTTTAGATTTTGCGATAGGGGGAGTACTCTTATAGGATGGGCATTTGGTGGCATATGAGAGTCGAAATTTGTAGGATAGAGAGCGACAATATATGGTTCATGACAAGGATATGACTGCGATCCTCCATTATTTATAGGTATGAAGGCATTACTTGATTGGGAAGATTTTTGTTGTCAAGACTAACAACGTTGCAGCGAGTTATTTTTCATCCCAACTGAAGCTTTCAGCAAATCTGAATCATTGGCATGACTTCTTGGAAAAGTTTGACATGACTATTGAATATAGACTTAGGAGAATCAATGTAGTTGCAGATGCCCTCAGCAAGAAGGGATAGTTAGCTACACTTGAGGAGGGAGAGGATCGTGCTGAGCATAGTAGGAGTCGAGTACAGATGATCGATGAGATGCAAAGTAGAATTAAAGCTAGTTTGGAGACCAATATTCAGGAGAAGAGCATTCTAAAATAGGTGAAGGAGGGGAAGACTCAGAATTTTTTCCTACGAGATGGACTCTTGTTCTATGGGAACCGAATTTACATTCAACATTCATCTTGACTTAGGAGGCACCTCTTGAAGGAGTGTCACGATTCTCCATGGGCTGGCTACCTAGGGCAATGTCATTCTTTGGCATTGTTGGAGAGAGGGTACTTTTGGGAGAAGATGAGGGAGGATGTAGAGTATTATGTGCATACGTGCATAATTTTGCAGCGAGACAAATCAGATAACCAGAGACAAGGAGGATTGTTGCAGCCTTTATTGATTCCAGAGAGACTATGGATGAGTGTTTCAATGGACTTCATCACTCAGTTACCACAGGTGCAGGGGTATAATGGAGTTATGGTTATTGTTGATCGTTTCTCTAAGTATGTCGTCTTCATTCCGATGAAGATACCATGTGGGGCCGGGAAGACTGCTGAGCTATTCTTCAAACATGTTGTGAAGTATTGGGGGATGTTATTGAGTATTGTTTCTGACCGAGATCCACGATTTACGAGTATAATTTGGACCACTTTGTTCAAGTTGGTTGGGACAGAGTTGCTGCAGAGTTCGAGTTACTATCCACAGATAGATGGACATATTGAACAGATTAATGCATTGTTGGAGGACTACTCGAGAAATTATATGATGACTAATATGAAGAATTGTCTTAAACTCTTAGATATGATTTAGTTTAGCTAGAATATGCAGAAGAGTTCTGCAACTGGGTATATTCCATTTGAGTTGGTCAATGGAAAGGTGCCAATTTCTCCACACACTGTGCTACCAAGAGGATTTATGAGGATTCCACATGTGAAGAGATTCTTGACAGCATAGGAGGAGACCTTGGAGTTACCATGGGTGCACTTGCATGATGCTGCAAGAAGGATGAATAAATGGGTGGACAAGGATAGATAGGACACCCACTTCAAAGTTGGGGATACGGTTTTTCTAAGGATCACCGGAAATCAGTTTCAGCCACCAAAAGGGAATGCGATATCTTTGACAAGGATGTATGAAGAGTCATCTGGGTGAAGAAGTGAGTTGGGAAGTTTCTTATGAGTTGGAGCTTCCGAACCACATTTGTTCAAAACATCTCGTGTTCCATATGAGTTAGCTCTGGAGATGTAGACTTAATTCACATCATCCTGAGAGGACAACACCACCGAGAGGACCAACCATGATTGTGGACAAGCCACACCTGATTTTGGACAAGGTCTTGGATCTTCGGATTGTAGGTGCTGGGAGTATTGCACGATGGGAGTTCTTTGTTCGATGGAAGAACACATCAAAGGAGAGTAGTTGGGAAATGGAGGATTCATTGTGGAGGAAGGATATTATTGAGTATAATGATGAGCTGATGCGGTTGATAGGAATGATGAGGACGACAATGACTCATGGTGGGGGAGGATGTCAGGACCCTGAATCGGCATCACTGCCCTCGGGTGAGTCGGGCGCCCAACGTGACTTAATCAAAGTGCGACATGCCCTCCCATGTGCGATGATGGAGTGATGGGAAAACGTGCCCCAAAATGTGTGATGGACAGGAGTGACCAGGTGAACGGGTGGGTGTGTGCGTGGGCATGTCAACAAGACGAGGGAGGACGACTTAGTGGGCTCGTTTGGAAAGTGTGACAAGGAGCGCACACTTGGATGCAAAAAACTGAGCGACAAGGCAAGTGGAAAATGTGGCTAAGTGTTGAGGGCAACTGTGAAGAGTTTATAGTGGGCGGTTGGCAACACAATGTTGGTAGGCTGACGTGATGATATGGTTTCATGGGCAAGTTGGATGGGTCGAAGCCCCTCGAACGACATGATGAGCACCATATATATTATGGATGCGAGATGGAGGAAGGACATCAACCAATGAGCAACTATCTAGTCATAGGGTGAGAGATGGAAGTTCAGGTGAGCATATTATAACGTAGTGCCAAACGCGTCGGAGGATCAGATGAGCTCGCAGGGTGGGCAAATTTGTTGAACGAGCAAAGTTCAGGTCGGGTGGAGGTGACCGAAGGGGGGAAAACCATAGACCTACGACAACGTGTAGCATGAAGGTCGGGTCCGACTGAGTTCCTGCAACGGCGAGCGCTAGGTGTTGTGGGTGTGCAGTGACACGACAAGCACAGAACATTAGGAACGTGTAGCAAGGTCGGGTGTGACGTGTGAGCAAAATTGGTCAGGTGATTACGGTTAGGTGTGACATGGAGCAGAATCGGTGAAATGACTGTGGTCGGGTTGTGCAACGAGTTGAGTGTGCAGACCCAAAGGGCAGGCCAACCTATGCAGAAAACTGTAAAAATAGGTTAAGGCAGTTTGCCTCCTTATGATGTAACATTTGTAAACATAAATTTATATATGATTTTATAAAGAATCAAAGTGTTGAAATGATGTCGCTTGCATATTTTTGTAGATGTTTAAAGTTATGAATTCTACACATAACTGTTGTAAAGAAATTAATGAATTTGAATATAGGCATAGTCCGAAATCATAATGGAAAAGGATAAGTGTATGTATTTAGTCAGTGTCGCACGTTACTCCAATCAGGAAAAATGAATTAGGGAAGCATTGTCCCATATGCAAATGAATTGGGGAAGCATGGTCCCATATGCAATGGTGACCCCACTATCCAATGGTCTACAACCATTGTGAACCCTTGTCACTCGAGGGATCACATTAATCCATACACTGATAGGCTTTGATCCCAATGTGATGTTCATTCATACAACAAAGAACTTTTAATTTAATATCAAACTCTACCATTGATGACCCACAATATGCCATAGATATCGATGGTCCTAAACGATAGCGCTACACCCCCTCCTCAGTGACATCAACTGGGGGGACTCGAAGTGCTTCTGCTAGTGGCTTTCCAACTCAAGGTTCTTGGCTTCCATTGAATGGTTCGCTGCCCATTTCACCATCCTTCGTTCATATCGAATAATGTTACCCCCTCCTCTCTTGTTGACATCACAAGGGGGGTTTGCTTTTGGCCCACGACGTTGATTTATCCAACATATCGTTGTCGTCCATTGGGTTATGTCCTTTTTTTTTTAACGAGATCGAGTACTTATGTATTATAAAAGACTGCAGAAAGCAGAAAAAGATACATATATGCTGGAAGAAGAGTGATAGAGAAGAGACTGAGGTGGGACGCAGCCCTGGAAGCTTTATAGATTAGCTTGAAGAAGAGAAACTGAAAAAGATGCCTGCTATACTGTTTTACAAAAATGCCATCTAATAGGCAGACTTTACAGGTCATTAGATTAACACCAGAATTGATTGACGGTTTCCTCCATGTGGTCCTCCTTGTGGTCCTCTTGTTGCTGTTCTTTCTGGCTTTCCTTAGTAGAGGCTTCTTCCTGCATACTTGCTGTGATGGACTGAATGTGCTTGAGTGCCTCCTCTAGGTGCTCACATCTGTCTTGGAGGTTCTCGATTTCCTTCTTGCGCTTCTCTAATTTCTTGCGTTTGGACCGGCTGTCCGCGATGAAGTCTTCACGCAGGTCATTATGGTGCTTCATGAAACGGGAGATCAAAAGACAGTGGTCTTTGCACAGTGCGCATGCATCATTTTCCAAGACTCTTTCGAGAGGGTTCTCGCGGGGGCCGTTCCTTCCCTGGGCTTCCGGTTGCCGTCCCTCTGCCATGTCTGCAAAACAGATTAGAAGCGAGTAACCTTGCAAATGACTTTTGATATACCTGTTATCTTCTTGAAGAGTCGGCTTGCTTGTAGTGTCTTGCTGATCTTTTTGATGGCTGCTTTCTGAGTAGGCTGGAGCGGGGCTCCACTTCTTGCTTCCTCGGAGTCGATTGGCCTCAGAGAAAGCTTCACACCTTAAATGCTTCTCGGAGCATTGGGTTATGTCCTTTGCCTTTAGTTATGGTGGTGTCATTATATGGGTTGTCGGCCTAGCCTTCTGGGCTACGACATTCCATTTGGTGCTTGAGATGCGGTGGTTTATGGTATCACGTACTATTGCAATACATTATACGATAGTGATCTGATGTCCTTTGCTCACATATATGTTATGAGGTTGCATGTGTTTACAACCTGACCCTTGGGGGTTGACCAACTGATTCAACACATACAAATTTAGCACAACCTGTGGATTGACTGACCTCTATCCATAATACATTTGATGTCCTTTGCTCACATATATGTTATGAGGTTGCATGTGTTTACAACCTGACCCTTGGGGGTTGACCAACTGATTCAACACATACAAATTTAGCACAACATGTGGATCGACTGACCTCTATCCATAATACATTTGTATTACATGATATATTTATTCACACACACATTACGAGTTATATCGGTTTATATGTCCAGACACATATGAATAAGTGAGTTTTTGCCCATGCATCGGTCAATCCTCTCAGCATAGGCTCACAAGTAGTGAACCATTATGGGACCACTCCGACATTATAGGCCGCACCCAAACACACAACTTTTCCTTTACACCCGAGAACAAATCCAATGCGCCCATCACAAGCTTGGGGCTAATATAACATTGTTGGACTTTTATTATTACATATATTATTGTCTATACGCCTTCCACCATTTACGCAAAAGGTTTGACTTTGTATTGGACCACACCCATGCATATTAGCCAATAAGCCCAGACTATAACCATTTTAGTATTCAGTTTGAATATATTTTCACGTGTATATATATATATATATATATATATATATATATATATATATATATATGTATGTATATATATGTACATAGATATATACATATGTATATATATATATATCTATATATATGTACATATATATACATATATATATATATATATATATGTACATATATATGTACATATATATATAGATACATATACATATACATATACATATACATATACATATACACATACATATACATATACATATACATATACATATATATATATATATATAGATATATATATATATATATATATATGAGGTATTCACCATTCACTTTTTTCTGATTACATTAAACTTTCAAGCATTCTCACAGTCATGACAATGAGGACTATGCACCTCTGTATGTCATTTAAGCCCACTAAATTACCAGTTTCATGAGGATGTCACATAACTCTTGTACATGCCTATTATGATTTCAGATTATTAAGGATTAAACGCATTATTCAGAAACAAAGATCAATGAGGTTAATATTATTTTATATACATCAGTGGCTAATGTTTTATTGCATAAAAAAACTTATTGACATTTTGAACGGAATGCACAACAGTCAGAAACATGTTCATATGTATGAGATTCCTGCATAAAGGACATTAATGTAAAAACCACTCAAGAGTAAGTATGAGAACTTAATTTTCTCTTTTATTACAGGAGAAATATGGGCCATTCATGTAATGGATAAAACGTTAATCTAATAGTCCAATACAAACTTAATGATAAGGATTACATATAAAACACTTATCTTGGAAAGAATTTGGGCAACTAAGTTAGTGACAACCACTCTCCACCTGACCATAAATGACTTATAACTAGTCCTCACTTGCAGTTGTCACCTTCGAGCCATATTCCAAAGACTGAGATGGTTTTCTCAAGGGATTTAATACCAACTGTTGGTTGAATTTGGAATTCTGGAGGCTCTCCCACCTCCACCCTCCAACTAATCAACAACCAATGTGATGCACAGGGAGACCAGAGGCCTACTACCTCCACCCTATAGTTGTTCCACAACCAATAAACTCCAAGGGATTCAGAGGCTTCACCTTCACCCTTAAAACATATAACACAGTGATTCCACTGACCGAAGCGAGTCTAGAACCCAAATGCCAAAACCAGATGAAACAAGTAAAGGAAGACTCTAGAATTTCCCTTACTAGGAATCCAATGGTTAAATTTCTACCCTAGGTTGTCAAGAGACTCTAGAAAAGACCATCTCCACCCTCCAGCCTCCAAAGCATCCTGAGATTTACCCTCACCTAGATAAAATTCCTCTCATACTCATGTTTCTCAACCAAAATATTAGTAACTTCCTGAGAGTTGTAACATGCCTAGAACCTCTCTATGTTGTTGTAGATGTCTTCAAATGTTTCCATACCAAACTAGGCACATGCTTTTTTTTGGGTGTTGTTTCCTATCAAGCTTGTTCATGGGGGTGTTATTTTGCTTCTTTTCCCATTTGTGTTCTTCTCTTTGAACCCCAGTATGTTGTCTGTAGTTTCATGTGTTCATGATCTCCTAAGCGTCCTCTCTTCCTTAATTTTTTTTTTCTCCTCTTTGTAATTTGTGTGCTTGTTGTTCTTAGTATCATATTTTGTTCTCCACTTCCTCCTCGAGACAATGTTCTCCTGTAGTCGTTGACCTCCTCATTCTTCCACCTGTTTGCGCAACCCACAACTCCATTATTTTGTGTCCTTTCTCTGCTTGTCAATTCCTCTAATGTAAGCATGGTATGCATACTTTTGTTTCAGCCTCATAAATTTAGAGAAGCACCAGGCCATTAAAGCTCACCAACCAAGCTTCAATGGTTGTCAACACAATTCATATTTTTCTTGTAGCAATCAAACCTAAACATCCCAAGCAAGTAACCATCCTTAGTCCCTAGAATTTGTGTCCCTTACTTAGCCCATTTCTTTTTTTAATTTAAAAAATCAAAATACATGAAATGTTTACATGGAATTCATAAGAAAAATATAACTGGGGTTGTCACAATCTTGACAGGAAAACCCTAGTTAAAATCCTTCTCCACATATATTTAAGCATAATTAGTTTTATAGAAATGATCAAGTCCTAGGACGCAACCATAATATTTGTTGATTGCATTTCCAATAGTAGCGAACATAGAGAAATTCCAAAGATGCATGGGAAGGTTTGGAAGCCTTACCCGTACTAGAGCCAAGGAGATTTCCATCAGAACTAAGTCAAAAGAAGCGGATAAGGGCTCCATGAAGAGACCAACACTACCTTAGAACTAGGGCTTGGAATCCTAAATGATATTCTTATCCTCATGGTTAGCAAAGAGAACATAAAAAAAACCCCAAGCTAGAGGGAAAATATTTAGATCTTGAGACAAGAAGGGTTTCCATCTATAAAAAATCCACTTATGAAGATTAGTCAACCATGGACAAAATCCATTAAATCTATAGAGAAAACCAAGTTTTGAAAAATATTTCGTAGTGTTGACGACTTCATTCCCCATAGGGATATTAAAAGCAGGAGCTTCATGGACAATTAGAACAACAATTCTGGATTTTATCATGGTATTATAAGAAACCTAGACTTGATTTGTGTGAGAAGAAAGACTTGCAGAACAAGCTTCCATTTCTTCAAGATACACTAACTTCTCCATTGGACATGGGTATGCACCATTATGGACTGCAAAATCTTGCTACAAGGTGGGGAAGACTGCAAATAATGGTCAACTAGGTCAAAACCCTAGTCGTGGTCAAAACCCTAATAGTCACGAGCCTCTTGTTGAGAGATTTTCTTTCTTAACTCAGAGCTATGTGTTATTACATGAAATTCATCCTTTTAAAATATATTTTTGTAAGCATACCCATTTTTCATACAATCAACTTCAATTCAATACATTCTTATATAAAATTTATTTTAAAAAATATATTTGTACATTATTAAATTATATTTTTTTTAAATAATTATTATATAATTATTGTGATATTAAACCAAAAGGAAAAACTCTTAATTCAAATATATAAACTATATCGAACAAAATTAACTTAAAAAATTGAAATAATATGCACACACATTATCACAATGAATTCCAACCATTGAAAATGTTGACATCAAATTATAGAATTATACACTTCAGCTAAACCATTAATGTTGTGTGTGTGAAGATGGAGAGTATTGGATCTAACAGTGCTATAAAATGACTTCAAATTCAATAAGACACATCCCTTGCTATGTTACGATGTATTTGTTTATCTGTAGTATGGGCCTGCAGGGCAGTATTGGGTCTGCTATTTCTTGACACCGCAATAAACACCATGAACACGTGACATTTGCAGGGGTTGTGCCGTCCTAACAAGAAGAAATTTCCATCCACATTCCATTGGTTGGTGCTTTGGCCCCACATGGTATTTAGGTCCACCGTGTAGAGTTCCACCTCCAAGCGTCCGGACTTTCGTCTGCAACTCTTAGGTAAACATGGTGGCCACGACTGACACCCCCTCACCTTCCAGGTAGACTCGGAATAATGAGACGTAGGACATGTAAGCATAGGATTGGTCACGTGCTGTAAAGCGACGTATATGTCGGATAATATACAGGTATTTCTCACAACAAAAATGAGGAACATTCTACGGTTTCAATAAATACAATTTAATCCCACATACCAAAACTTAAAATAATTCAACGATACTTTTCTTTAAAGCGCAATAAACAGCTTCAGCAACCACCAAGGATATAAGGATATAAGGTTTGACCCTAGAGAAATTCTTGTGATTTTTGACGTGATCTCTTTTTATACGAATATCAATGAGGCCATGGAAGTTATCAAGCGTATTACAGATCTTGATACTGTCAATTTAGTATAAATTTATCTTACATCTGCCTTCTTAAGCTTCAAAGGGGAATTCTATGAACATACCTGTGGTGTGGCTATGGGTTCTCCGCTTTTCCCTGTAATGGCTAATCATTTCATGGAGGAGTTTGAATCCAAAGCTTTGGCCTTTGCTCCATTTAAGCCAAAAATTTGGAAGAGTTTCGTGGATGACACTTGTGTCATCTGGCCTCATGGTCGTGACAAGTTGGATCTCTTTCTCCAACATCTTAACAACCAGTCTAGCTCCATTAAGTTCACTATGGAATGTGAAGTCAACAAGAGCCTACCGTTTCTTGATGTCCTGATTTCTAGGAAAGATGATGGTACATTCTCCCACTAGGTATTTTGTAAGAATACTCACATGGAGCAGTATTTGCATGCCAAGTCTCATCATTTCCCTGCTTAAACATTGGGTGTTCTCAACACCTTAGCTACTCGTGCATTCAGAGTTTCTCACATCAACCACATTGATGGTGAGGAAAACCATTTCTTTAAAGTCTTCCTTAATAATGGATATAATAAACATCAATGTATCAAGGATTTCCTTAAAGCTAACAACGGTTCTAGGATTAAAAAAGAATCTAAAGATCAAATTTCTAGGGTGTGCTTTCCTTTTATCCAAGGAACCATTGAAAATATTGCTAGGATTCTTAGGAAGCACAAAGTTCCCTCAACCTTTAGGCCCCTTAATACTATTCAAAGTTATGTTAGATCTGTGAAAGACCCGATAGGCCCTAAGGATATGAAAGGTGTTTATATTATCCCTTGTTCTTGTGGGACACCCTATGTTGGTGAGACCGACTGCTCAATAAATCAAAGGATTCATGAGCATGTAGCTGACATCAAACATAGGAGGAACTGCTCCTCAACATTGGCAGAACATGTGGAAAAGACAAAACACCACATCTGTATTGAAGACACCTGGGTCATTGCTAAGATAGTTCATTTCCATCATTGCAAGTTTAGGGAGGCCTTAGAGATTGGAAGGAGGCCAATCAATCTTAATAGAGACGATGGATGGAATATTATGAGTTATTGGATCCCTAGACAATGGCTGGAATATCAGTACTTGTTGGGTCCCTACCCTTTCTTGTTGAATTTTAGGTTTTTATTTTTTCATTTTTTCTATTTGTATCTTTTAACTCTTCCTAACCTTTTGCCTTTTTTCATGATAATAATTGCTCCTCTATTTTTATTTTTATGATTATTATCATTTTATTCTAAATTTATTATTCCCCATTTTATTTCTTATTTTCACATTCTCTACTGAATTTGTTTTCTTTATGAATCTCCTTTCCTCAATCTTAAAAAATTTAGAATGTCACAAACCTTCGCTAAACATTATAAAGTAAAAGAAAAGGCCAAGAACATAACTCTTCTTCTTTTTTTAAAACATTATAACAAAGTTCTTATTAGAGCCTTACTCATTATTCTATGGAATTGATTGCTACGTACAAAAACTTCTTATTGAATAAATTCTTTGACTAACCGAAAACATAATGGAACTTTACAAATCAAATGGTTTCCTTGTATTTATTTCCATTATTATAGTTCCAAGTTTTAATTGGCGACTCGGTTTTTCTATTCATATCATTCTTATAGTCTAATTATATAAAGTTGAACACCCCTAGAGTTGGCGGGACCAAGGTTCTGGATCCTTCTGAATGCTCTACAGTTGTTAGCCATGTTCTCGGGAAGGGTTCCTCATCTACAACTCTTTGTAATGCGACTTCATCAAATAGTGGATGTTGGAGCCCTAATTCCTATGGTACCTCTAGCGTAGAAGAGCCTCAACATTTCTCATTTTTCCTGCAAGAGTTCTCATCTCCAGGGTTTCATTTTTTTCTGAAGACGTTGTTGGCCATGCTATCTCTACCTCAAATCTGCCATGGAAACCCTAATAACCTGCTCTGTTTTTAGGACTGTCAAACTCATTGTTATGCTCAAAACCTAGATGGAGACAACGAAACTTGACTGTCAAGCCCAAGTAATAACATTTTATTGGCATGATGCTTTGAATCATTTGCTTAATTAACCTCTTTCTCTAATGATTGTGTTCTTCTAGCTAGGGCTTTCCAAAGGGTTTCAACCTTTTTCTTCTCTGGGTTATCTGGCTCGAGATCGTGTCCCTCTTCCATCATCCGAGTTACAGAATGCTGCTGAGCTACAACTCTGTCTAGACACCGGGTAATGTAGACAACTTGCATCGTGTGAGAACATGACGGTTTGAATTCAGAGAAAATGGGTTAATGTTTTACTAGCTCGCTAAATTTCTTCAGATAAAATGTGCTTCGGATTTTGTGTAATTCCTTAGACTTGAAATTTGGAAGTCTGTTTCTATAATTTCTGGAAATTTTCTCCTTTAATGAATAGATTTCTCCGGCATTAAGTTAATTGTTTTGGAGTTGTGATGGTCGTTCTGTATACCGAAATTCTTGGTCCGAGACTTAAGTTTCATGAATAGTTCTAATTTAATGATCAGTTATGTTTTGTATTCGTGCCAAGATGGATATTATATGCCACAATCTTTTTGGGTTTTCTTCTTTACTGGGTATTCGGCAGGTTTTCCTCATAGAAGGTTACCATGATGTTTGTGTCGTGCATCTTCGGTGACCATCATCTGGCTGGGGTTTCATCATCTGTTTTGTATTAGCTAATATCGAATTGTTTTGTTCTTGAATGGTCCTCATACTTCCACTCACAGTTATCTCCACTTTTTCTTTTAAAAGGAAAATAGTTCTACCTTTTATTTGCATCAGATATTAATGCCGACTGTGCAGACAAAGGTAGTATCTTTGAAAGGGATTGGTGAGAAATGTTTAAAGTTCTTATCCAATTAATATTACATGTCTATTGATACATCTATTTGCATTTTTTTTGTTAATGAGATGCAAGTTGCAGGTTTCTACCAAGAAGGTGAATGGAAAAGTTGAGTAGGAGGCTCACTTTGTTGCTGCAACATTATATTTCATTTCAGCTTCGAAAGTACATTATGCTTAAGCGAAAGTTGAAGGATGAAATGCACGCATGAGCTTGATATGCATGAACACAGGGATGTTAATGATTTCCTTGTATTTGAACATATATGTGTAATTAACATGAAGGGTTGGTTGCTTTGGCATGCATGGGATGTTGACTTGAGAAAAGTTGATTTGGTCTCTAAGATGGAGATAATGATGAAGTGTTTCATCTTTTGAAAAAGAATCCTAATGGTATTTTTCTACATGCTTGACTTGAAGGGTCATTTGTTTTAAAGGCATGTTTTGTGGGATTGTTATCTAGTCCATCATTTGTATGTAGATGTAAGACATGGAGGTGTTCACAAGATGTGAAATATGTTTCTTTTGTGAAGCAGGAGTTAGTCCATCCAGTTGTTGTCTATGTTTCTGTTGTTGTTAACAGTTATTGTTGACAATTTTTCAAATAGGTACAAATGAGAATTTTGTGAAGCAGATGTACTTCACATTTGCTTGAGCCACCTTGGATCAAAGATCAAGGCAGGGAAGTTCAAACTACCTTCTGTGACCATCTCAGCAGGAGTTATGCATGAAGGCAAGGAGGAAAACAGTTCTTCCCAAGAGGACCAACACATCCAGTAAGGACAGTGGTCAAAGGCTTTGGTTCAAAGGCACTATGCAAAGGCAAGTTTGTGGAGGCTGAAAGAAGAGGGTGTTGTTACTCTCATTTACTATTCATATCAGTATATCAGTATTTTGGAGACCAAAAGTTCTTTTAGTGGGAAGGCGTGATCCAAAATGGATTTTGGATAGACTTCTAAGTCTAAGCGTTCCTCACAGAGGAAAATGAAAGTCCAAGGATGCCCTTGGAAATAGCCCCATTCTGTAGATCTTTTCATTCTAAATCTACTGCAACTTGAATGGGCTAAAATGGACTTCGGATGCAGAAGTTATCGCAAAAATAAGTTTGCCTTTGTCCTTTGAAAAGGAGGCAAATTCTTATATAAATGGGACTTAAGGGAAAAATGTGTTTTTAACATAAAAACCCTTAAAAACCCATCGCATCGCATTTCTTTATCGCATCACAATAAACAAAGGGAAAGGACTTTAAACAAGCGCAAAGGCCTTCGGCGGACCCGACGGATTTATAAACCAAACAGGTGAACCTTTTGAATTCCGAAAGGAAGGCCATAAGCAGTATTTTAGGCGGGCCTCAAGCGGTAAGTGATATAGGATGGGCTTCGCCCGAATCCATACATTGGCTGATGCGTGGCATGACAGAGGAGAGAGGAAACCACCTTTTCAGGCGGTTAATCCCCCTACAACTTCCGCGCCTGAAACAGACTGTCAGCCGTTGGATTAGCAGTCGTGAATCAACAATCAGGACCTGATTGGGGGATCGACGATTGGCGTGACCAAAGGGAAGACCCCCAGGGCAGTTGCGACAACAATATGTGATATGCCAATGTCTCGATGGGTCGATGCGATAGCACCGATAGAGTGATCGGCGATATCGGTGATCGACGATCGACAAACCCCCGATACCAAGGCCAATGCACATTATGATTGCGACTTGCGATACATCGATATAAAGGTGGACAAGATATGAATTATGGACGCGATTTCATAATATTGAAATGCGGAATTTCAGGATTTCTTTGCATTTCCTGTGTAAATGGTTTTTGACCATGTCACAATGCGATGCAATATGGCGACCAAAGGTAGACCCGTTGCGATTATAAGCGTGATTTCATAACTTTTGAAGTCCAGATTTATGGGATTTCTTCGTATTTCCTGTGTATTGAGGTTTCTAGACCTCTCGCCTAAGCGATAGCGATAAGCGATAATTGGATGGACCCAATAGGTTTATAGGGTCAATTCCATAATATTTGAAGTCCAGGCTAAAGGCCCATGATGTGTTTTGCATGTGTTTCTTGTGTATTTCTGTTATTTGGCTAACACAGCCAGAGGAAGGAAAAATGACCGGGTTTCCCTGCCCGCTTATTCTTTTCCATTTGTAAAGGGATTCTTGTGAGGAAATAGCCGGGTTATTCAATGATGGAGGACTGTAACCAATGTATGATAAAAACACGGAGAGCACAAGTGCTGAAGGGGAGTTGAAGGTTGCCAAGGGAGTTGCTTGTCTGAAAGAGGTCACTGGAAGGTTGGTGAAGAATCGCTTGGAAGTCAAGTAGATTACAGAGGCACGCAAAGGCCAAGAGAGAGCTCAGAGAAGCCAGAGCCAAGAGCGAAGAGCCAGAGTGAGAGCCGGAGCCAGAGTGAGAGCGAGAGCCATGAGCCAAAGCCAAGAGCCAGAGCCAGACCTAGACCCAGAGCCGGAGCCAGAGTGAGAGCGAGAGCCATGAGCCAGAGCCAACAGCCAGAGCCAAAGCTAGAACCGAGAGCCAAAGGCAGAAAGCCTGAGAGATTTAGAGCCAGGGATAAGATGGTGTTCTAAGCCCATTGTGTTCAGTGTAAACCAGTGGAGTTGAGCGTGGATCTTGTAAACGGACTTTGCCATAATCCCAGAAAGCCTAGTCGAGTTGACTAGAGCTCAAGGTGACGTAGCCCAAGGGTTTTGGGTGAACTCCATATTATATTGCTGTTATGTGTTCTTGCTTATTGCTGCATTGCATTTGTTGCTTATTTTCTATTCTATTTACTGTTATATGTATTTTATATCAGCATAAGCAAGTGAACTTAAAGCACTTAACAGTTTAAAAACAACCACAAGCATACACCTATTTCAAGCATTATTAATTTCGTAATTGGTTAATGAATATCTTGGGAACATTTAAACTTTGGAAGTGGGAGAGGTTCATGTAAGCTAGACAAGAAGCCTTTAGGCCCCATTTTCAGATCAACAGAAGTAAACACTTATCTGAAATATATGCCAAATCGGTGTCGACGTCTTAGTCCACTTCTTGAATGTAATTTTACCCAATCAACACATTCAACCTTTTAGACAGAAGTAAACACTTATCTGAAATATATGCCAAATTGGTGTCGACTTCTTAGTCCAGTTCTTGAATATAGTTTTCCAAGTGCCTCCCAGCCATGAGATCAAAAAATCTAGGCTAAGTCTCCCCCCGAGCTACTCCTCACATGAAGGGAGTTTATAATTGTCGACTTTTACATGATGTAGCTATCTAGTCCTAACCAGACTTAGTTTGGTGTAGCCTGAACAACCCGTCTCACATTTTAGCACAGATTCCTTGTTCACTAGTTCATTCCTTTCTTGACCTCAGGTACGAATACCCTCTTAATCCTTTTCCTTGAGAATAAATCTCCAAAGAAGTAGTTAGGGGTAGGTAACCACCTACCCTAACTACCTGACATGTGAGAAATACGTGATTGGCATCATTCAAGACATTCTCTTCCTGCATAGCTTAATTAAAATCTTTAACATAAATAAATATATAAACTTATTATTTTTAGACTTCCTAAGTCAATTAACAGTATCAAGTTTGTTTGACTACAATGATTTAATATATACAATTACTGGGGATATCACATAGAATATTATATTTTTTTATTCGAATTAATTCCAATTTATTTAAAGATTTGACTCAATCTATATTCTCATTTATTTAACCTAATTTCTAAGATTTGACTCAATTAATTAAATATTAAATTTAATTATTTAATCAAATTTTATTTTATTATTATTATTATTTTAATTTATAACAACCTTTATGAATTTACTCTGTATTTTTATCTAAATTTAAAATAATAATAAATACTACAATTATAAATATTTGACTTAATCTATTTTTGAATTAAGACATTTTCTAAATTTATTTTCTAAATTAGTCGTTTGGTCCCTACATTAATCTCTCTATATAATCTATCGCCTAGATCCGATTCCATACCTGTCGTGATGATTAACCACAATGGATGGTTCAAAACGCTTGAACATTTTTCTCATTCAAATTAACCAGCCTTAATTCAGAGTTTCTTTTTATTTAAATATAGTTTAATATTTGACTTTTAAATATTTATCAATTTAGAAAGAAGAAAATTATAATTTCGGCATATTTAAATGAAAAAATTATTGCGCTGAATAAATTTGGAAAAAAAATATTTATTATTATTTAATATATATATATAGTTTAATATTTGACTTTTAAATATTTATCAATTTAGAAAGAAGAAAATTATAATTTCGGCATATTTAAATGAAAAAATTATTGCGCTGAATAAATTTGGAAAAAAAATATTTATTATTATTTAATATATATATATATATATATATATAATAAACTGAGTAATCATATTTAAAAATAAAAATATAATTATAGCACTTCAAAGAAGGTGATAATAAGAAATTAACCACTTTTGAGAAGCCGTTAAAATTTAGAGCATATGTAAAATAGAATTATGATAGATAAGGAGAATTAGAGTAGATAAGGAGGAAGGTAGTCCGTATTTTTTTCATCTTTTCCATTTTACTAGTTTTTAAATCGAATATGTGTGAGAATCAAATTCAAATTGCGAAAAACAAATGAGAGGTAGTTGTTTCGACCAGAGAAAATCTCATTCTTTCAATTGAGTTCTAATTTTATTTTACTCATTCTCATATCTTTCCTTTATCATTTGTAAAATTTATAATATTCTATTTTTTACGCACAAATAAAAAAAAGTCTAAAATTTTATTATTTTATATTTCCTTTTTAAAATCCATGACTAAAATTTTAATAATAAAATTCTTAAACCAAAAATAACAAACGGAATAATGAATCTCGCAGTGGATTTCTTAAAAGAGCCCACAAATATTCACAGATTTCGAGCAAAGAGCTTTCAAAGTAACCGCCCCTCTTTCAAAGAAAAAGGGTACGAAGGGCATAACAATTAAATGGACCTAAGGAAGAGTGTTACAGTCATTAAAAACCCCAAAAACAATTAATGGAATTACTTGTTTCAATACACAAACTGTTCCTGAGAATCTAAGCAAATAAATCTTGAACAGAAAAATCAATTTACAATTGTAGAAACTTTGAGAGATCATGGGCTCAACAAGCGAAGCCGGTTTCCTGGATGGTATCCAGGCGAGGTCTCCACGATCTGCTTTTGGAAATCAAATACTCCCTAAATGCCATCTTCAACTCCGGCTCATCGCAGCTCCGCAAAAACTTTTCATCCATCGAACTACACCCCTCGCCGGGGAGGTCGCAAGTCGAATCTGCACTTATCTGCCGCTGCGCCGCCCTGGACACCTCCTTTCTGGCGGCGGCACGCAACCTGGCCGCCAGGGCCACTAAATTCTCGGTCGACAGGTCTGAGTCGAGGAGTGAGAGCGGCAGGAGAAAGTAGAGCTCGCCCACCTGGAGATCCTCGTCGGGCCGCAGTGGGCGGCAATAGACGGCGAAGATATCACGCGAAGAGCATATGAAATGGCAGGGGTAGTTTTGCAGCACTCGCTTGACGCTAAGCGGCGCCGGAAACTCGTCCAACTGGCCGTTGAGGTGGACGATCCTGATAGCGTCGGGACTCACCGCGTCCGTCCGCTGGAAGCATGAGGCCATGGATCCCATAACTGTTGTATGCAAAAACCAGTTGCAAAATAGATCAGCAGCGAATACAGGATTGTGATAATCGGACTGTGGACAAACGTAGGGTACACCAACTATCTGATAATGAATAAAGTGCGTGGATTGTGGCGAAATTGGAGATTTATTTAGCCGCTGAATTGATTGAGAGAATGAAGGCCGACTGAAATAAACCTTGGGCGACCGCAGAATTTGTAGTGGGCGGATTTTGTCGCGACTCCGGGTTGGGCCTAAATAATAAGGATGCTGAGTCAGCGGGACTCATCTTCCCGGAGAGTATTTGAAATCCCGACCATACGTGGAAACCACAACAAACAGACATTTTATACGTTTGTTTTTTTTCTGGGGCTAGTTTAAGTGAGTTTTGAGATAGTAGCATGGTTTGAGTAATTGAAATAAAATCTTGATAATATGAATAATAAATATGAATTTGGGTAAAAAAATTTTAAAAATTTTTGTAGAGGCAGTGTTTAAATAGTATTTTTGATAGTAGAAATAGATTCAGCATCATCCAAACATCTAGCATAATTAAAATTATGAAGTTTAACAACTATAACTTGAATTTATAAAAATCCTTCTCGGATTTTCTCTAAAGATAACCGGAATTTCCATAACTTTCCGGGCAACTCCTCTGCCTCATTAAACTACACGTTTTATATATTTTTGTTTATTGGTTTAAGTGTGTTTTCGAGATGAGTAATATGATTAAAATGTAATTTGAGTAATTGTGATTTTAGAGTATTTAAAAGTAATGATTTAAATGTTATAAATTATTTTTTTTACTAATTTTTTTTTAAATTTAAAAACTTTCTAAATATATCAAAATTATTAGAGAATGGCATTCATTCAAAACCACACCACAATTTTTAGTATGATTAGATTTTGCCCACCAAATTTTAAAGTGATAATCTTTACGCCATAAAATACTCTAAGCAAACACCTCATCGTCTCCTCTACACTGAATAAAAAAACATTTTATATTTTTAATTTTTAATTTATTAAGATTTACCTTTTTTATTAATCCTTTTAGATTTAAGATCTATCCATTTGGAATTACAATTTTTCTATTGTTAACTATTTTAATTCTAATAATGAATCTATTTTTTAAGTAGTTTTATTCTTATTCATTCAATTAATCTATCCATTTATTTGTTTTAGTAAATAGAAAATCGGAGAAATGAGTTCGCGGCATCATATTCAGAATCTTCGTATTGGATTTTCTCATGGGCTCGTATAAAATTACGGAATCTTGGTCTTTCTCATCCGTAACTAACTCCACTCAGGGTTGGAATTTGGATTTCTCTTTACCCGTCATACAATTTTTTTTTGACGTTTTGGGTCCTTATGCTTCCAGTCAAAAAACGTTATATTAAAAATTTTGCCCTTCAAGAATGATGTTCTCATAATAAATTAACCCTTTAATCTAAGTCAAACGTAATTGGTATATTAGAATAATATTTTAAATATATTTATTTTTATTATATCTTATTATTATTCTTTATTATTAGTTTTTTCCTATCTTTTATTCTAAGTCAAACATAATTATTTATTAGAATAATATATTAAATATATCTTATTTGATTAATTGTATTACCATATAAATATTTTTTTATTCGATTTTAAATTTAGACAAATGTAATTGTTTCAATATAGCTGTTAGAATAATTTACATCTTTATTTAATTTATTGTCATGATTCTATTCTTTATCTTATGCTTTATATGATTTTCATGTCTTTATATGATTTTCATGGAAAAAATCGAAATTTTGAAAAGGCTGCACTTATGAAGGAATTATTTTCAATTGCAACCTGGGCATCTAAATTTTGATTTCCAAACTGGTGATCGAAGAAGTTATTAATTACGTACCAGCCAACCGTATAAATATGTACGGAGGCGAAATCGATATTTATACAAGCTTAGCAATAAGCGGCCATTTCTATCTCCAACACATGCTTGGAATCAATAGATTTCACATAAGCGGCCGCCGGCCATTTCTTCAATCCATGCCTGAAATCATTTATATCTCCGTGATAGTTAATTTTCTTTTCCCATTTACATTACGCTTATTATACAGCTAAAATAGTAAATGCTTGGAGCTGTATCACATTCTTAACTTGCATGCAAGATACTAAATACTTGGAGGCGGAGCTACATCACATTGTTAACTTACCTGCATGATGTGAATAACTACTATACCTTAAAATGCAAAGATCGTGATTCGTAGGTACTAGGCACAGAAGACATTTTCAGTGTCTAGAGTGAAGCTAATATCTTTCTTTTATTTTTACTTAAAATGATCTTTGCATCAATAACTTTTATTGTCGTAGGATGATGTATTTGTGACTGTAATTGCATTTGTGCAATACCATGCCATTTTACAGAAAGCAATGGATTATTTTTACAAGCTTAGCAATAGAAGGGAGCAGAGCCAAGCTTATGTCTTTGATGGACCCGTTTTTTATGATGGTTCTGTTGCCCTTTTTTGAAAGGGATGTCACAGTTGATGTATTTGTGACTGTAATTGCATTTGTGCAATACCATGCCATTTTACAGAAAGCAATGGATTATTTTTACAAGCTTAGCAATAGAAGGGAGCAGAGCCAAGCTTATGTCTTTGATGGACCCGTTTTTTATGATGGTTCTGTTGCCCTTTTTTGAAAGGGATGTCACAGTTTATCGCTGAACAGATTAGAAGGA
The DNA here is from genome assembly GCA_031772625.1 of Pinus tabuliformis. Lineage (NCBI taxonomy): Eukaryota > Viridiplantae > Streptophyta > Pinopsida > Pinales > Pinaceae > Pinus > Pinus tabuliformis. The sequence goes on along the minus strand of CM062812.1, from coordinate 693,442,719 downwards.
AAAAACAGTGTACAACAGTTCATTCAAAGAACAGCTGGTTTTTTTGTTGAAGGTAGGACGTTTTTGTTGGATAGCAAAAGCAGTCTTACAGTCCAAACAGAGATGCTGAAGCATATGCAAAGTAATTTTTTATTTCTTCAATAAAAGTTCGCTTTTTCTTCAGAAAGAAAAAGAAAAAGAAAATTAATAATGTGTATTAAGTAAATTTTGGGAGAGACTTGTAGACAGTGAAACAATCCACAATCATTTCATAAAAGAATTTAAATCTCTAAGAAACCATATTCTCTATAATGATAAACCCATGTTTAAAGAGCGGTGAGTAATTACACATATCCAAATCTATTGTGAAATTTATGAAATAAAAAATTAAAAGCTAGCAACAATTAGAGGGTAAACCCACAGTGTTTGAAAAATAAAAAATCAATCACTAACCTGAAGCACCAATTTGTAATTTCCTCCCAGTTTCCTTGGAGCCAATCTTGAGCTGGGCGACGGGCGTAAGTTTGAATGGGCCTTGGAGCCAATCTTGAGCTGGAGCCTGGGGAACAGGCGTAAGTTTGAATGGGCAATGCGTTGAGAGAGAGTGTGAATCATGAACTCGATTGTACAAAGAAAACAGGAATGGGCAATGCGCAATGCGTTGGGTTTGGGAACTTGGAAATTGCATGCAAGATCCCCGAAATCGTCCAGGGAAAGATTCCAACATTTGGGCAAGATTCACAATTCAATGAGTTACTTGCCTCATGCAGCCAAGAGTTTCACGCTGCAGCTGAGAGTCTATACAAGGTAGGTTAAAACATCATCTTGGTCGTGCTTAGCGAGTACATAGGAAAAGGCAATTTTCCTCTGATCTTTTCAGATTGGTTGTTACGATGCCATTGGTTGTCACTGTGATTTATAATGCCTAGCTGTCTATTTCAACATAACTTATTTACATATGTCGATAACCTTTCTGACTTAAATATTAAGTCGTAAAATTTTAAATCATTATAAACGTTATTTTATTTTATTTTTAAAAGTTTCTGACGCTCTGCATGTGCAATTACCCGCCGACATCATTCGAATAGCCAATAATAGCGAAAAATTCTAACCCTGGGCGTAAGAACGTTTTGGAAAAAGTTCCAAACGTCAAAAATACGTTTTTTATTCTTCAGGGCACGTCACTCAAAACGGGCATGGACAAATTCCAGCCGTCAAATACGTTCAAAAAGCCTTATGACGGGCAAAATGCCCGTCAAATTCCATCCCTGACTCCACTATCTTTTCAATTTTTGGATTTTCTCATTGACCCCGCATCAAATAAGGAACCGTTTTTATATAAAAACCTTCTTATTCTCTATATTACTTTATAGATTATCCTATCTTCGAAGTTTGATATTTTTTAAAAGATATTTCATATTAAATAATTATTTATTACTTTTTTATTAAAAAAAATTAAAATCTATTCAAAGTTTAACATTATGAAATAAAATTTATTATTTTTAAATAAAATTTATGTTTATTTATTTCAAATATGATTGGCTGAAATGCCTTCTCTCTTATTGTTTAATGATGGCAAGAATTGACTTTTGTTACTCTATTATTAATTACTATGTACTATATCACTAATTACTATGTACAATTAATATAAATAATTTGACAAATAACATTATATATTAATTACTATATATCATAAAGACATGATTTGTAATTAAATTCAAAATTTTCATTTTTTCATTGGTGTAAAGTATTGAAAAGACAATTTTTATGGGTATTATTTTTTAATTTACAAAAAAATAATTTAAAAAATACAAATTTGAAATATATAAAAGTAAATGTGTACAACTCTCATTATATCAATCCATGTGTACTATAATATGAGCATTATATAAAAAAATTGCCATCATTCAATATTAAATAAATATTATTAACTAGTTATCATTCTCTTCAATGACAATTATATATATATATATAATCTTCATCTAAAAAAATGTTTACTTATATTTAAAAAATTAATTAAAAAAGGTTAAACAAATACTCATATAACTCATTTTACAATTTTATTATTGTTTGGAGTACATATAACACATGATGACATTAAAATATTTTATCAAACTAAGCGGCAGAGAACGCTAGCTATGCGACCTTGTTAAGTTTAGTGGCAATTCAATTTTTTTTTTTTTGAATTTCATAACATATGTTGTTATTCACTGCATAGTATTGACATATACATTATTCCGGGGAGGAAGCCATGGAGGCTTTTGATGGGCTACTCACCAAAATCATATTTACGCCTTTAAGATTGTCTTTTCATCAGCTTCATTACAATACCCTCAAGCGATATGGGATATGTATCTATTTAACTTCTTCGTTATAGGGGAGTCATTCGGGATCACCACACCTTACAAGTTTTGTCCTTTGGGAACAACTCCTTATGCAAGTTACCTCTGATAATTTCACTTTCAATACATCACATAAAAGATTGTTATTTTCAAATTCCTTGTTAGCCCATTTAATTATATAGCCCACATATCTAGAATGCTCCATGATCACATATTTTCATGTCGAAGAAGACTTTTAGCTCACACTTCTCTCATGGCAAAATTCAAACGTTTAGAAATTCACGATTGTAGGTAAAAGTAAAATTCTTTGCATATTCAAACTGATGGAAACCGAGACATCCCGCTCTTTTATGGTACATGGAGGAGGAAATAATGTTAATATTGATAGGTATTGACATTTTCGTACTCTTTCGGGAATGGTAGGGGTGGCATTGAGAAATCTATGGTATTAATATTAGATGATTTCTCTTTTTTGGTGATTACTTGTGAATGCTTTTTACATGATTAGATTAGGATCTTCTTTACATTAGATTCTTAGCGTTCTTCTTCATCAAACATTAACCAATGCAATAAAAACAATGGACAAGAGACACAACATGTAGGCTATGAGCTAGGGCCAAAACCTCTCATTCTTTGAGAGGAAAGCCTGCACAAATTATTCTTATAGATATTCCAATTGACGAATACCAAGACCGAGACCCTTGACCTATTAGCTGCTTCCAAGATCAAGAGACTAGCTCTCTTAATTGTCTTGTCCTTTCTCCTTTCGGTTCCTCTTACGCATTGAGATTATCTTCTTTATGTTGACTCACTTGAGATGACACTGTACCATATTACTGCATAGTCACAAACTGTAATACTCCTCTTTAAGGGAAGCTCCTTCACATTACTAAACTGTGGGTACTATACACATATCCGAACTTCTTTCAATGTGGAGATCTGAACTTTACCCTAAACAAAAACCCTTGCTATCACTTCTGTTAAGTCTGAACTTCTTACTGTGATATGACATCTGAAACTGTCCATTAACGTAGAGATCCAAACTACTGTGTAACTATGCTAGGAGTCTGAATTCATCACTGTCTATATAAATTCTCACTGTAGATTAAACTGATTATGTAATGTACTAAAGCAAAATACTTAATCTACTTCTACAACCAAACTTGCGGAAGCTTAATCGATTTTGAGCAAGATCAAATAGAACACATATAACATTGAAGAAGATTCAATCACACATGAAACATAGAAGAATAATCTGGGGAAAGCCTCAGCTAAAACCCCGTTATCTGTATTATCATACAAGTGGAAATATCTCAGAATTACACAAAGCTTTAGCTCTCAAGCTATCCATCTCTCAGTACAATCCCTCCGGATGCTCACAGGCAAACAAGGCCTCTCACAAACCTTCTCCTCATCCCTCCAAACCTCCTATTTCCTTGCGCTGTTCTTCTGGGATGATTTACCTTCAACCAAGTGGAACACTGCTCTTACACAATGTAAAACTGCGCAATCCTCAAGGAACCTTGTTCCTTCTGCATGGATGAGTTTCCTTTATTGGAAAATTCCCCCCACTGATAGTACATTGCCCCTGTCTTTAATCTCAACTGGGTCTTTGTCTGAACTGACATGCATGAGTTATTTATGAGAGAATATTCAGTTATCTGGAGAACACTAGTTGCATGCATGCATGCATTAACTAATTGAACTCACAATTAGTTCCTCAAACTATTTGGAACTAATTTAACTGGACTTAACTCAGTTAATTGAGCTAAATAATTAAAACTCAAATACAACTCATCCTTATCTCCTTAGTTAAGGGATAACTTCCTCAATCAAAGGGATAACTGTTGCATGTCTTCACAAAGGCTTCATGTTTGAATTTCTCCAGCTAATTAACTCAAGATAAATTAATTAATTATTTTTCAAACAGTTGGTGAGACTAAATTCAAATTTTAATTCAAGGAAAAATTAAGATTGGAATATATCCTGAAATGCTATCTATAACAGTGCTATTTTTAGCATTTCTTGTTGCTATTTTCAACACTCCCTCTCAACAAGAAAGGAATTCAACTCGATCCCGATCCTGAACCTTTGGAATGTTTTGCATGCAACACTTCTCTCTAGTGTTGTTTCTCTAGCAACTCCAAAAACAAAAAATATCCAACTTGAATCAGAATGATGCCTTTGTCATCAAAGTCTCTGACTGTTATTGCCTCTGTCGACTAAAAACTCTGCACCTCTGTGCTCTTTAGTATCTGAATGCTCTAGCCTCTGTCACTTTGATCTCTGACTGCATCAATCACATTGATTCCTCTTGCTGCATCCGTGTTGTTGCTGGTCCTATCTCCCAGCACTGCACCTCCTCTCGTCATGTTGCATCGTGCTACCCATTTCTGCACTGCAACTTAGTTACTGAGAAGTAAGTAACTGATCTCCCAACTGACCTCCAACTTAGTTACTGAGAAGTAAGTAACTGATCTCCCAACTGACCTCCCTGTTGGGCTAGAAACACCCTCTAATGCTAAAGCTCCCTCTGCTGCTCCATCTGCATTCGTCTCTACCCACTCAGTCAGTCCTGCTACTCCTCGTCGGAGCTCCCGTAACAAGGTCTAATCAAAGAGGTTGGGTACCTCAAGGATCCTACCCCTATTTCAGCTTTCATGGGACTATCACTTCACATCGGCCCACCTCACACCTGGAGGTATGGCTGCATGTGATCCCTCTGCTGACTTGGCTCGAAATTCCCCCTACTGGAGGTCTTTGCATGAGTGGATGCGTCAGTCTCCTCTCAGCATCTTCAATTGTGGCTCCTCCACAATTGTCTAAGACTTCTTCTAGGGCTGCATGTTGAGCGGTAATTTATTGTCCCTCTCAACCACCAAGTATCTAACCTTTGCCTTGCTCCTCAAGGATTTGCATGCATCTTGTACCTCAAGTGCATACAGGTTCTTGGCTAGCACACCAATTTGTTTCATCTTTCCTGCCATCACGAAATTTTCTGGAAAAAGAGCTGATTTTAAATCAGCGATATCTCCCTCATCCGAACTCCGATTCAGCCGATTTTTTTTTGAATTTGGGTATTTTTTCGCAAGGAATCTAGATCTGCTATTTGTTTCTAAAAATTTTGCACAAAAAAATTCAGATCTTCTTTACAAACTCGCGGCCCAATTTTTTTATTTTATTTTTATTTTTATTTTTATTTATTTATTTATTTAATTTTTTGATTTTTTAATTTTTATTTTTTTTTAAACTTCGAATTCTCTTCTTCGTATATTGTTCACTGCTCTGATAACCTTTGCTCTAATACCATGTAGAAATTCTCACTGTAGATTAAACTGATTATGCAATGTACTAAAGCAAAATACTTAATCTACTTCTACAACCAAACTTGCGGAAGCTTAATCGATTTTGAGAAAGATCAAACAAAACACATATAATAGAGAAGAAGATTCATTCACACATAAAACACAGAAGAATACTTTGGGGAAAGCCTCAGCTAAAAAACCCGCTATCTGTATTATCATACAAGTGGAAATATCTCAGCATTATACAAAGCTTTAGCTCTCAAGCTATCCAACTCTCAGTACAATCCCTCCTGGATGCTCAAAGGCAAACAAGGCTTCTCACAAACCTTCTCCTCAGCCCTCCAAGCCTCCTATTTCCTTGCGCTGTTCCTCTGGGATGATTTACCTTCAACCAAGCAGAACACTGCTCTTACACACTGTAAAACTGCGCCCAATCCTCAAGGAATCTTGTTCCTTCTGCATGGATGAGTTTCCTTTATAGGAAAATTCCTCCAACTGATAGTACAATGTCCTTGTCCTTAATCTCAACTAGGTCTTTGTCTGAATTAACATGCATGAGTTATTTATGAGAGAATATTCAGTTATCTGGAGAACACTAGTTGCATGAATGCATGTATTAACTAACTGAAATCACAATTAGTTCCTCAAACTATTTGGAACTAATTTAACTGGACTTAACTCAGTTAACTAAGCTAACTAATTACAACTCAAATATAACTTATCCTTATCTCCTTAATTAAGGGATAACTTCTTCAATCAAAGGGATAATTGTTGCATGTCTTCACAAAGACTTCATGTTTGAATTTCTCCAACAAATTAACTTAAGATGAATTAATTAATTATTTTTCAAACAACTGGAGAGACTAAATTCGAATTTTAATTCTCAATTTTAATTCAAAAACAAATTAAAATTGGAATATATCCTGAAATGATATCTATAGCAATGCTATTTTTAGCATTTCTTATTGCTATTTTCAACACTGTCCTCTCCATCCAAATTTGACTTTTGTTCATATTTCTTCATAGAGGAATCTGAGCTTGTGTCTTACCCTTTCTCACTTCCACTGTGATACAGTCTTTAGAGGAATCTGAGTTCCAATCTCCCTCTTCATTCCCAAGTTCGAGCTCCTTTCTATACGTTGATCCGAAATTTTGTGACTGTGATCCGAAAACTTCAGGATTGTCAAAATTTTGTACTATATTTTTGTGAGTTTCCTTTACCTGCTATATATAGTGGTTGGTCTACATAAATGAGTCGACATGAACCATGTGAATTGTTGTGACTCCATAAGGTAAGGTCGACATGGTCTTTGTTTAACTTGAAGTTGACATGAAGAAGAGAGCTAGTACTTATCATTGGAGAGCTTCTAGATAGACCTATTAACTCAAATACATTTGTTACATGCCTAAGAAGGGATCTTCGTACATGACATAGACTATTTGACCTTAATGAAAAATCCTAAGGCTCTCAGTGGGAGCCATCTAAAATAAAATAACTTTCTCATGAAACCCATGAAGCAAGGCTTACAAAAATAATTTTATTTCCTTTATTACATCATTTATAAAAGTCATAATTACACGTCATTATGAAGACCAGACCTAGTTACACTTTTCAACACTCCCTCTTAACTAGGGAGGTATTCATAATGGTACTTAGTCATTCTCAATCTGAGGAATTTCTCATAAGAAAAATTAGGATTTGTAACTCATTTGTATAACAGCATACCAACCAACATTGTTATATAGCAAGGCATTGACTAACAACTCTATCTCTTCACAAGATTAGAGCACAATGCTAATGAGACCAATGATTTATAAGCACACACATCATTGTCTGTCTCGGAACATACCCCACCCGGTTTCTCTCAGAGTATGCTCCACCAGGACTATTCTTATCTTCGACTCCCCAGTCCTCAAAGAATATCAGTCCTCCACGAGTACTCTTACTATTGGATGCCCTATCTCATCCTCAAAGAGCATCAGATGCCAAACGATTAAACAATCCTCCATTCTGTCTTCCCAGGTGAAGACCAGAATGACATTTCTATCACTCCTTTCTATACTAGGAGGTTTTATTCCATTAAAGGAATGTACTCATTCCTATCACAAAAGGAATGTACCTAAGCTCCCTGCTTAGGAATTTTCCAAGTTTCTTCCAGGTAAGAAACTTCTTTTTAGGCTCCCTCTCAACCAGGGACCTATCGCAACTCTTCATGTGGAGATCCTGAAACAACCAGCTACTTGAAGAGCTCCTTCCTTCGATGTCATGAATTTCTTCTTTGTTAAGGAGTCTTCAACTTTGGGGACTTCTACATAGGGCACCGTTCATTCATCACTTTTATCCATGAGTCAGTCATGTCTTCAACTCATCAAAAAGTGATCTTCCATCTATCTTTGCTTCATGTTATTCTGCTTTCATGCCATATTTTTTGGAAGGACATTACATCCTTCTATATGGTCCACCTACATAAGCTCATCCATATATTAGTTCAGAAATAATCAATGAACATTTCAAATCAAAATTACCTTTACCATGACATCTTCCTTTAAGTATCAACATCCTGCATGCAGATTGACACATCTCCCACTGATATCCATTGTCAAGGGTTTTTATCTTTTTCCAACTTCCATAAGAGCCTTCACATTCCTCCGAGAGATCTTCTATTCAAATTTTCTTGGACATCGGATTTTGAATGTCTTCTACCTTTGTTGCATATTATCATGATCTCTTCCTATCTTTTCACACACTTCATTCCCAGAAGCTTCTAATTAGAGTTCTTCAATCGTAGTCAACCACCTCACACTTCATATGAGGAAATATTATGTTGATTTCATCTAGTATGACTCATTCCTTTTCGACATTCTTTCATAGGAGGACATTCGTTTCCTTTGATCATGCTTCTTAAGATAGAAGTAGTGATCCTTATTATCTGAAACCATACGACATGAATTTATAATATTAAATACAAGCATACGTACCTTATTTACCTTTAGGTCATCTAGGCTTCTTTCAACAACTTCCTTGATTAAAAATATCTTCAACCCCTTGACCTGCTTCATCTCTTATGTCATCAGACCATCATCCCATGAAATCCACAAGTTAAATTTCTTGATGAAACACTTGCTTCTTTTCTAGATTGATGAATCCTTCAATGAGGATTCCATCTCACATATTCTTGTTCAGCAGATGTTTCCCTTTTAAACTGATGTATGATGAGACTTGTCCTAGATGACTTATTCCTTTGATTTTTCAATGCGGTCACCAAGAGCTATATCCTTTGATTATCAAACATCCTTCATGTCTCCTATGGTGATGTCACGTGCTCTTTCTTCTAATGCTTCCATGATGCCACTATGCATCTTGTTAATTATTATAGACATATCCCATAACATAAGATTTAGAAACTATGTCAAGCCCCCTTGAGAGGGAGACTATCTTAGACCTAGTGGAGATCTTACTTCCTCCTTTCTTATACTTCCTTCTTTCATCTTCTTCTACTTCTTTGGTGAAATGGATTTCTTCTATATCCTTCTTGTTATTGTCCTTCTAAGGATAATATTTCTTGTAATGTTCACATCATTGAATCTCAGCTATGCTTTTCTTTTCTTTATCAGAACCAAAATTTTCCAAACTTCCTTTCCTCCAAACAAATGTTTGAGTTCTTAACGTTCTACAATTTTTCCCTCAACTTGTCTTCATCTATCTTGTGTAGAAATCACAAGTTGTCAAATGAGGTAACTTTCTTATCCCATGGATATTTGTTACCTTGATTATCTACTAGTGCATTATAGATCAATGATGATTATCTTCTTTCCTAGATCTTGTATATGAGATCTTATGAAGATATTCTTCATCCTTTGATACATTTACTTTTGTGTAGATCATATCTAATTCATGTGACCTTCTTTATTTCACCTTTAGAGAATGAGTTTATCATATACATCTCTTTGATGTCTCCAATATTGCTATATGATGGGATCTTTCATAAGTATCCCTTTCCATGAATTTAGAGGAGACCTTTTGATATGCTCAATGACTTCTACTACTTATATGACTATGTCTATCCTCCTTCTTCATGCAAGGAATTTTGATGACCCCATCCAATTTGTAGATCTCCTTGCAAACACGAAGCCATTTTACCAAATTTATTAAGGAATGAAAGATACTTACTTGACATGTGAAGATGAAATCTTCACCTTGATTTCTTTGATGATGGTTGAAGAAGATATGTTAGACCTTCCTCTTGGATGATCTTCTTCCAAATGAAAATGTCTTTCTTCAACAGAGAAGGTTTCTCCTTTTGATGAGGATGATTTGTTGCTTCTTCGGATGAAATTCTTCTAAGACAAGGAGACGATCCTTGCTTGTTTTATAACCTAGAAGATGATGACAATGCCTTCTCGCCTTAAATATACGTTGACTTATTTTGTAATGTAGATCGGAACTACTTCTTTCAACTTTCTCCAAGATGATGTGATCTTTGTTTTTAAGGTCCTTCTAGCTATCTTGATTTGTAGACAACTTAATGAGGGTCTTTGTAGAAAGAGAGTGATAAAATACCATAATTTAAATTTAATATATCATATAATTTTTTTTTGAAGTAAAATTTGTAAAGTAAGTTAAATATAAAAGTGGTTTTAGATAAATCATTCTAATTTAGATTGCTACATGAACATGGAAGTAATGTGAAAAATCAATAATTTTCAAATTTAGGGGAGTTATGTTGGAATTTGAAAGGAAAAATTATCATCATAAGGCATTTTCTCTATTAATATGGTTTAAAAATTTTGTATATGATGATTAAATATTAATTTATTTATTTTTTTAATGAAAAAATCTTTTAAATTAATAATTTTAGTATTAAAAATAAACTTTCTAAATTTATGATATTTTCTTGATAAGATTGATTCTGGTTCAAAAAAATACAAGGGAAAAAAATGATTGATTTTCTTTTTATTTAAGTATAGTTTGATGTTTGACTTTTAAATATTTATAAATTTAAAAAGAAAAAATAAATAAATTTATAAATTATGCTTTTTCTAAATTTTAATTTACATCTTTTTTAAATATATATTTGTTATTATTAAATATATTTAAATAATAAAAATATCAATATTTATTAAATATTAAAATTTTGATATTAAATATTTATATACTAGTTTAATATTAAATATTTATATACTAGTTTAGATTCAATTTAACTTAGATTTATTAAGCGCTCAGAGATCTAGTATAAAATTTGAAAAAAAGTTTGTACCTTGAAAGATTTTATCCCTCTCGATGCTTAATAAATCCGAATTAAAATAGATCTAGATTGACTATATAATACTATATAATATCTATATATATCTCCATTTATTTTATTGGTTTTAGTATAAAAAAAAAACATATTCAGCGTCTGCACATTGGATTTTCTCATTAGCTCGTATCAAATACGGAATGTTGGTCTTTCTTATCCGTAACTAACTCCAGCATCTTTTCAAATTTTGGATTTTCTCATTGACCCCAACATCTTTTCAAATTTTGGATTTTCTCATTGACCCCAACATCTTTTCAAATTTTGGATTTTCTCATTGACCCCGCATCAAATAAGGAATTGTTTTTATTATAAAAACTTTCTTATTCTTAATATTATTTTATAGATTATCATATCTTCGAAGTTTGGATATTCGAGACTTCACATTAAATAACTATTTATTAAGTTTAGTGGGGATTCAATTTTTTTTTTTTTTCCATAAAGTATGTTATTATATCACTGCATAGTAGTGACATATACACTATTCCGTGGAGGAAGACCGGAATGCTTTTGATGGGCTACTCACCAAAATCATATTTACGCCTTTTAGATTGTCTTTTCATCAGCTTCATTACAATACCCTCAAGCGATATGGGATATGTCTCTATTTACACCAAGGAATCATTGAATAAGATTGAAGAAATAGGAGAAAACTTAGTTGGACATATTGATGTAACTAAGACACTCCTTACTGGCTTAAATGAGAAATTTGAAAGGATGCAGGTCACAAAAGTTGAAAAGCCAGTTCCAAATTCTTTCCTGGTAAAAAGAAATATAAAGATTGAGAATCCAATAAGGAATGTACAGAAATTCCCTCTGCTGTTCCCCAAAGAAACCATCTCAAAGACTGATGAGTCTGAACACATCAGTATTGCTTCCTTATTCAGGGAACTAGAAACAGAAGAACAAAAATCTCAGGAAACACAAATCCTCCCAATCTATGAGCCTCTTGAACATAGATTTTCCAGATACTCTGCTCCTGACATTGAAGGGAAGGGAAAATTGCCTGAAGCCCATACTTTCTTCCCTGATTCCCACAGAGAATGGAACATCGACAACATGAGCATTGGCCAAATTCGCCAGATGATTGATTTAATGTATACTGAATATAAACTCATGTGTCTTAGAGGAAAATCAGAGGTAGATGCTTGCAGAACCATCATCCAATGTTTTACAGGTACTCTTCTCAGATGGTGGGAAACTGAATCTTCTCCTAAACTTATTGAGACCATGGAAGCAGAAGTACTCAAGGATGAAAAAGGAGATGTTATTCATAATCCTGATGGTACTGTAATAAGCAATATGATTGGTGCGCTAACATCAATGATTATAGAACATTGGTGTGGTTGTGAGACAGAAATTGCCAACAAACATGAGGTCATTTTGATGAACCTCAAATGTCATAAGATGTCTCAATTTGATGATTTCCATAGAGATTGGATGCAGCGAATCTATGAGGTGAAAGATTCCAAAAACTTGCTCTGGAAGCAGGTATATCTAGCTGCTCTACCCTCTAGATTTGTTGACTATATTAGATTGCAAGAAATTTTTCAGTTACCTTTTGAGTCTTATACATGGGGAGAAATTTATTCCCTTATTACAAAGACACTGGTAAGTCTTTGTACCAGCTCGAAGGTAAACAAGTCTTTGGAAAAACTGTCCAGACTGCCAGATAGAAAGTCCATTTGCAGCAAATATGGTCTGACAATAGATGACCCATTGGTCAAAAAGAGAAAGTCTAGGAAGAGGGCCAAAAGAGAATTCAAAGAGACTTTCTACAAAAATCGAAGGGATTATCCAAAAAATAAAAGGAGGTATTCTACAAGGGATAAAAGCCATAAAAAGAAGGGCCACTACAAATATATCCCAAAAACCCATTATTATACTCCTTCTGACATCCATTTGCATACATCCAAGCAAGAAAAATGGAACAAAATTACTTGCTGGTTGTGTGGCCAGACTGGGCATACAGCTTCAAGATGTCCCCAAGGGGAAGAATCAAAGCTTAATAAGGGAAAAAAGACAGCTGTTTATGCTCAAAAGGCCAAACAGGTTAAAAAAGAGCATTTAGGTCCAAGCTTTTGCCTGAGATGCAAATCAAAGACCCATGCTACAGAAAGGTGCCCAAATCTTATTATCAAAGACTCAGCCCAGCAGCACCAATTAGAGGAATCGTCTCTTGATTCTTTTAGCACTTCAGAAGAAGAATTTCAAGTTAATATGGGCCAGTATACTGATTCTGAATCATCTGAATGTTCTTGTTCTAATTCAGAAGAATGTGCATGTCATATATTTTATGAAGATGATCTTGAATTTCTGTACAGTTCCAGCGAAGAAGAAGAAGAAAGAACAAAGCCCCCTAAAGAAAAAGTCCTAATGGCATCTGCTGAAGAAGAAGCAGAAATGAAGATTTTATCACATATTAGGACAATGGAAGAAGGAGCCATGAAGAACCGCCTGATAGAAGCATTCACAGATCAGCTTAAATCAAAAGCCTCAAAAGAATCAGGTAAGAAACCTTTGTTTGTCGATGCATCCTATGAAAGGAACACTAAGTCTTTCTAGATGCATCACTAGAAACTAGGGAAAGTAAGATCCCTGACTTTGGGAGAAGTAAGCGGTGAAATCCACCAACTCAAAGCAGAGATTTCTGCAATCAAAGCTCAAATTGCAGAAATTAAGAAAGGCAAGGAGATTCAAGAAGAAAAAGAAGAAGAATCCTGGAACACAACAGCCCATAGCCAAGAAATTCAAGTTGCTGAAGGAAGGTCAGACACAAATTTTGGCTTTCAAGATATGAGATTGTTTACCATCACATATCAGCAACATCATGTCAAGGTAAAAATCTGTATCCGAGGCCAGATATTTTTCATGACTGCATTATTAGATTCTGGTGCAGATATTAATATTCTTAACATCAGAAATGTTCCAGCGAAATATTGGGTCTCTGCTGAAAGAGAAGTTGTAGGCCTAGGAAATAAGAAACTCAAATATGAAATTCCTAGAGCTTCACTATGTTTTGATACCCACTGTGTATACATGAAGTTTGCCATAGCAGACATCCCTGTTGATTGTATATTAGGGAATGTTTTTTTAGCTGCAGTGGAACCTCATGGCTCAGCCAGGTTGAAAGGAAGTAGAGCTGGTTATTTCATTTCTGTACCTACATCTAAAGGTAGAAGAAAAAGAATTGAGCTTCCTTATGTTTCAACTCCAAGAGTTTCTACAATGGTTCAAGCCATGCAGAAATTAGACAAAGCAGAATCTTTGCTATCATATCTTAAAGATCTAAAAAGCACATTGAGAGTAGAAGAACAGCTGAAACTACCCCAAATCAAAAGAAGAATCCAAGCACTGAAAGGAAAACTGGAAGAAAAATGTTGTTCAGAAGAGCCAAATGCTTTTTGGCACAGAAAGCAACATACCATTAAGTTGCCCTATAAAGAAGGATACACAGGAAAGCCCTGTAAAAGCAGAGCAATCCCTATGAGCCAGGAATACAGAGAACTATGCCAAAAATAAATTCAGCAATTGCTCAATAGAGGATTGATCAGAGAATCCACTAGCCCCTGGAATTGCTATGGATTCTATGTAAACAAAAGAGCTAAACAAATTAGAGGTATCCCTAGACTTGTAATAAATTACAAGCCTCTAAATTCAGTTTTGGCTGATGATACTTATCCCATTCCACATAAAGGAGACTTGATCAGGAGAATTGCAGGGGCAAAAATATTTTCAAAATTTGATTTAAAAGCAGGATTTTGGCAAGTTGCCATTAATGAGGAAGATAAGTTCAAAACTGCTTTTAGTATTCCTGCAGGGCACTATGAATGGAATGTCATGCCATTCGGTCTTAAAAATGCTCCTTCAAAGTTTCAAAAGGTCATGGATGATATTTTTAAGCCATATTTTGATTGGCTACTTGTATATATTGATGATGTTTTAATTTTTTCCAAAAATATTGATGATCACTTTAAGCATGTAAATATTTTCATGAAGTTGGTCAAGAAAAATGGGCTTGTGCTTAGTAAAAAGAAAATAGAAGTATTCCAGACTTCTATAAAGTTCTTAGGCCACCAGATTTCTAATGGACAAATCTCTCTGCAACAACATGCCATTGACTTTGCAGACAAATTTCCAGATGTCTTAAAAGACAAGACACAACTGCAAAGGTTCCTTGGCTGCCTAAACTATGTAAGCAGTTTTTATCAAGACTGTGCCAGTGACAGAAATGTGCTCAATAAGCGGCTTGGCAAAAATCCCCCTCAATGGTCAGATGTCCATACCAGAGCAGTGCAAGAAATCAAAGCAAAGGTAAAGTCCTTGCCTATACTATACATAGCAGATGATGAGGCATTCAAGATAGTTGAATCTAACGCTAGTGACATAGGCTGGGGAGGGATTCTAAAACAAAAAGTTGCCAAAGAAGAACAAGTGGTACAGTTTGCCTCAGGAGTATGGAACCCAGCAGAACAGAATTATTCTGTTATTGAAAGAGAAGTGAAAGCTGCATGGAATTGCATCAACAAGTTTGCAGTATATCTAATAAACAAGCCTTTTCTTCTCAGAACAGATGCGTCAGCAATGAAGAAAGTCCTATCCAAGGACATCAAGAAACCAGAAGAAGCAAAGTTTGCCAGATGGCAGGCGCTCTTTGCAAATTTTGATTTTTCCATTGAGCACATCAAAGGAGAGGAAAATTGTCTTCCTGACTTTCTCAGCAGGGAATACCTTGAACAAAATGTAGCACATATCATGATGATTATTACTGAGTGGGACCAGCACCAAAAACAAGAGGTCTTGAGAACCATTCCAGATAATCAAGACTGGGATACATACAGAGACAATTGGAGACCCACATGGCAATTAAGGAACACAAAAGTCCTTGATGCCAACTTACAGCCTCACACTGATCTCCAGCATTATGTACCTGAAAGAAAGGTGTACCCAAAGGGCAGAAAATGGATCCATGATATGATGTATGACAAAGCAAAAGCAGATGCTGGAACCGCAAGACGGGCCCTGGAAACGAATTTTCATGACATTGGATGTATCTGGCACCATGGAGGCCGTGACACAGGAATCTATGAAAGCTATTATTGCATCTACCGAACCAGAGACTTGTGGATCAACCAACCCCAAGTCCAACCGTGTGCTCGATGGCCCAGAAATGATCCCAAAGTAATGTTCCCTGACACAGTTTATGATTTTTCAGATTATAAAAAGCTGTGGTGGGACTTCATGAATGTTGATGACAGAGAAGAAACCCATTAAACAAAGTTGAAATTCAGTACAATGGCAGCATCCCAGAAAAATCTACAATGTGAATGGTTTCAGAATTGGTGGACAGATTACGGAGTTAACAGAACAGCCATGGACCCAGTATATCATGAAGGATATGAAAGAAAATATTGTCATAGATGTTTTGAGTACAACATTGGGGAATGTTTCCATCGCATATACAGCACAGTCAAAGAAATGACAGTTCAAGAGTGGGATCCTTTTCACATGACAAATTATTCCCTCCAGGAATACATGAGAGAGCACTTAGAATGGTATGTCTTAACCAAAGTCCAGCATCAAATCATACTGGGTAAACCCATGATAGTCCGAAGGATTTATACAAAGGCATGTGATGATCTACTTTATAAAAGAAATAGATTCCCTGATCTGACTGTATTTTGATTACGTACCAGTCACAAGGGCTTAATTGTGACCAGAGTTCCCGTGGGCTTTACTGTTTAAAAGCTTCCATAGTGTAAATATTCTTATCTAGTCTTTTCCCGTGGGCTTTTTGTACAAAAGTATCCACTGTGTAGATAGCCATAATGTCCGAATCTACTTTACAGACTATATCTCATGCGTTACCCGAAAGCAATTATTCTGTCTGTTTTATGGACCCGAATATTTGTGCGGATGTCACTCTGATAAAGACTGAAAAGTAATGATTCTTTAAGCTTTAAGTCATTTCTGTCCGACCAACAGTAATGTTTGTCCCCCCTTCTCATCCTATATAAGAAGGGTAAGGTTCATTTGTTGGGCATCGACATTTGAAGAGTCTTGTGTGTGTGTTTGAGTCGAGTGTTCTCCTGCTCTGCATCTGCGGACATCCAGTCTGATCTGCTTGCAACACGAGAAATCACTCAAAGTCCTTAGTTGGTTTGAGAAGCCTGCGTATCAGTGTGCTCGGCACAGATAAGAACCTAAAGTGGCCGAACCATTAGAAGAGTCAAGTGTTTGGGTGTTAAGTCTGATTCTGAGACAGAGCCTATACCTCGCCAGCAGCCTCCGGTAGTAACTTGCTCAATTTTGAGCTGTGAAAAGTCCGGTAAATGCGAGATTAGTCTATCTCTGTATAGAATCCATTTCTATAAAATCTCTGTAAGCATCCTGTGAGAATTTTCTCCATTCTGAATAAAATGAGTATGCCATTCTGTTATTGAGTACCTCTGTATATTTATAAGCCCGCTGTGGTAGTAGTTTTCTCTGTGCTTTCATCCCAAGTTCGCAGGAAGTTCACCAAAAGATCGAAGGGACACCAAGGCCATTTGAAGGCGTGGACGCCGTTGTTGAGGCCTGCAGAGTGTGAAAGATCCAAATAGGTTCATCACTGGTTCATCAGGAGTTGGCTACTAGAGAAATATGAAGAGACACAGAGAAAGAGCAAGCTCGTGACAGGAGCCCCTGCTAGAAATTGGTATTCAGGGAATTGCAGATCTACCCACTTTATCAATAGATGTTTAATCTTTTGATTCTTTGGGTCAGTTTTGACTACCACACTTGATTTGGAATCTCGACTGGGAGTATGATGGATTGCTGGCCATAAAGTGTTGGTATGTCTGAAACAGGCTTTGGTCTGGATGGCTATATTGTTCCTCTTTCTCTTCATATCAAAACCCGTAGTATGGATTTGCAGCTGTAAGATATCTTTAATGGTTTCATCAAACACATATATGGAAAAGTTTGGGAAACAATCAAAGTATACAGGGCCATCAGACAAAGGGGCTACAATCCCACCGATTATAGAATCTGTATATCTGTTATGTGTCAGATCTCTAACAGTAGCAAGCACAAATGTTTTTAATCCTTTATGGACCAAAGGATTGATGCCAACCCGAATACAACCAAGATGCAGATAATTTGTCTTTAACCGTTTTGCTTCTGCCTGTAAGGCCTGAGGATTTAGCAGTGGTATTGTCTGAATACTCTCAGAGTTCTCTTGGACTTGACTAACAGACTCTTTAATGGAAATTCTAGATGCAGCAATTAAATGGAAAGGAGCTAAATCACTATAGACTTCAGAGGGTGTTATATCTGGTAAAGCCCATCTTGCAGAAGGCTGAAATTCCTCATAAGTAAGTTCAGCAGAGTTTAAGGTTCTACTTGAACTATTTTCAAACATTTCTTTAAGAGGATTTTCTTCTGGATGAGGATCTTCTTCAAGCTCTCTAAATGAAACAGACTTTCTGAATGGTTCCATTCTTACTTAAAACAATAGAGGTCTGAGTACCAACCTTCTAGAACCAGACGTTACTGGCTCTGATACCAATTTCTAGCAGGGGCTCCTGTCACGAGCTTGCTCTTTCTCTGTGTCTCTTCGTATTTCTCTGGTAGCCAACTCCTGATGAACCAGTGATGAACCTACTTGGATCTTTCACACTCTGCAGGCCTCAACAACGGCGTCCACGCCTTCAAATGGCCTTGGTGTCCCTTCGATCTTTTGGTGAACTTCCTGCGAACTTGGGATGAAAGCACAGAGAAAACTACTACCACAGCGGGCTTATAAATATACAGAGGTACTCAATAACAGAATGGCATACTCATTTTATTCAGAATGGAGAAAATTCTCACAGGATGCTTACAGAGCTTTTATAGAAATGGATTCTATACAGAGATAGACTAATCTCGCATTTACCGGACTTTTCACAGCTCAAAATTGAGCAAGTTACTACCGGAGGCTGCTGGCGAGGTATAGGCTCTGTCTCAGAATCAGACTTAACACCCAAACACTTGACTCTTCTAATGGTTCGGCCACTTTAGGTTCTTATCAGTGCCGAGCACACTGATACGCAGGCTTCTCAAACCAACTAAGGACTTTGAGTGATTTCTCGTGTTGCAAGCAGATCAGACTGGATGTCCGCAGATGCAGAGCAGGAGAACACTCGACTCAAACACACACACAAGACTCTTCAAATGCCGATGCCCAACAAATGAACCTTACCCTTCTTATATAGGATGAGAAGGGGGGACAAACATTACTGTTGGTCGGACAGAAATGACTTAAAGCTTAAAGAATCATTACTTTTCAGTCTTTATCAGAGCGACGTCCGCACAAATATTCGGGTCCATAAAACAGACAGAATAATTGCTTTCGGGTAACGCATGAGATATAGTCTGTAAAGTAGATTCGGACATTATGGCTATCTACACAGTGGATACTTTTGTACAAAAAGCCCACGGGAAAAGACTAGATAAGAATATTTACACCGTGGAAGCTTTTAAACAGTAAAGCCCACGGGAACTCTGGTCACAATTAAGCCCTTGTGACTGGTACGTAATCAAAATACAGTCAGATCAGGGAATCTATTTCTTTTATAAAGTAGATCATCACATGCCTTTGTATAAATCCTTCGGACTATCATGGGTTTACCCAGTATGATTTGATGCTGGACTTTGGTTAAGACATACCATTCTAAGTGCTCTCTCATGTATTCCTGGAGGGAATAATTTGTCATGTGAAAAGGATCCCACTCTTGAACTGTCATTTCTTTGACTGTGCTGTATATGCGATGGAAACATTCCCCAATGTTGTACTCAAAACATCTATGACAATATTTTCTTTCATATCCTTCATGATATACTGGGTCCATGGCTGTTCTGTTAACTCCGTAATCTGTCCACCAATTCTGAAACCATTCACATTGTAGATTTTTCTGGGATGCTGCCATTGTACTGAATTTCAACTTTGTGTAATGGGTTTCTTCTCTGTCATCAACATTCATGAAGTCCCACCACAGCTTTTTATAATCTAAAAAATCATAAACTGTGTCAGGGAACATTACTTTGGGATCATTTCTGGGCCATCGAGCACACGGTTGGACTTGGGGTTGGTTGATCCACAAGTCTCTGGTTCGATAGATGCAATAATAGCTTTCATAGATTCCTGTGTCACGACCTCCATGGTGCCAGATACATCCAATGTCATGAAAATTCGTTTCCAGGGCCCGTCTTGCGGTTCCAGCATCTGCTTTTGCTTTGTCATACATCATATCATGGATCCATTTTCTGCCCTTTGGGTACACCTTTCTTTCAGGTACATAATGCTGGAGATCAGTGTGAGGCTGTAAGTTGGCATCAAGGACTTTTGTGTTCCTTAATTGCCATGTGGGTCTCCAATTGTCTCTGTATGTATCCCAGTCTTGATTATCTGGAATGGTTCTCAAGACCTCTTGTTTCTGGTGCTGGTCCCACTCAGTAATAATCATCATGATATGTGCTACATTTTGTTCAAGGTATTCCCTGCTGAGAAAGTCAGGAAGACAATTTTCCTCTCCTTTGATGTGCTCAATGGAAAAATCAAAATTTGCAAAGAGCGCCTGCCATCTGGCAAACTTTGCTTCTTCTGGTTTCTTGATGTCCTTGGATAGGACTTTCTTCATTGCTGATGCATCTGTTTTGAGAAGAAAAGGCTTGTTTATTAGATATACTGCAAACTTGCTGATGCAATTCCATGCAGCTTTCACTTCTCTTTCAATAACAGAATAATTCTGTTCTGCTGGGTTCCATACTCTTGAGGCAAACTGTACCACTTGTTCTTCTTTGGCAACTTTTTGTTTTAGAATCCCTCCCCAGCCTATGTCACTAGCGTCAGATTCAACTATCTTGAATGCCTCATCATCTGCTATGTATAGTATAGGCAAGGACTTTACCTTTGCTTTGATTTCTTGCACTGCTCTGGTATGGACATCTGACCATTGAGGGGGATTTTTGCCAAGCCGCTTATTGAGCACATTTCTGTCACTGGCACAGTCTTGATAAAAACTACTTACATAGTTTAGGCAGCCAAGGAACCTTTGCAGTTGTGTCTTGTCTTTTAAGACATCTGGAAATTTGTCTACAAAGTCAATGGC
The DNA here is from genome assembly GCA_031772625.1 of Pinus tabuliformis. Lineage (NCBI taxonomy): Eukaryota > Viridiplantae > Streptophyta > Pinopsida > Pinales > Pinaceae > Pinus > Pinus tabuliformis. Next base: position 693,421,666 of record CM062812.1, on the reverse strand, counting down.
ATGTTGTTGCAGAGAGATTTGTCCATTAGAAATCTGGTGGCCTAAGAACTTTATAGAAGTCTGGAATACTTCTATTTTCTTTTTACTAAGCACAAGCCCATTTTTCTTGACCAACTTCATGAAAATATTTACATGCTTAAAGTGATCATCAATATTTTTAGAAAAAATTAAAACATCATCAATATATACAAGTAGCCAATCAAAATATGGCTTAAAAATATCATCCATGACCTTTTGAAACTTTGAAGGAGAATTTTTAAGACCGAATGGCATGACATTCCATTCATAGTGCCCTGCAGGAATACTAAAAGCAGTTTTGAACTTATCTTCCTCATTAATGGCAACTTGCCAATATCCTGCTTTTAAATCAAATTTTGAAAATATTTTTGCCCCTGCAATTCTCCTGATCAAGTCTCCTTTATGTGGAATGGGATAAGTATCATCAGCCAAAACTAAATTTAGAGGCTTGTAATTTATTACAAGTCTAGGAATACCTCTAATTTGTTCAGCTCTTTTGTTTACATAGAATCCATAGCAATTCCAGGGGCTAGTGGATTCTCTGATCAATCCTCTGTTGAGCAATTGCTGAATTTCTTTTTGGCATAGTTCTCTGTATTCCTGGCTCATAGGGATTGCTCTGCTTTTACAGGGCTTTCCTGTGTATCCTTCTTTATAGGGCAACTTAATGGTATGTTGCTTTCTGTGCCAAAAAGCATTTGGCTCTTCTGAACAACATTTTTCTTCCAGTTTTCCTTTCAGTTCTTGGATTCTTCTTTTGATTTGGGGTAGTTTCAGCTGTTCTTCTACTCTCAATGTGCTTTTTAGATCTTTAAGATCTGATAGCAAAGATTCTGCTTTGTCTAATTTCTGCATGGCTTGAACCATTGTAGAAACTCTTGGAGTTGAAACATAAGGAAGCTCAATTCTTTTTCTTCTACCTTTAGATGTAGGTACAGAAATGAAATAACCAGATCTACTTCCTTTCAACCTGGCTGAGCCATGAGGTTCCACTGCAGCTAAAAAAACATTCCATAATATACAATCAACAGGGATGTCTGCTATGGCAAACTTCATGTATACACAGTGGGTATCAAAACATAGTGAAGCTCTAGGAATTTCATATTTGAGTTTCTTATTTCCTAGGCCTACAACTTCTCTTTCAGCAGAGACCCAATATTTCGCTGGAACATTTCTGATGTTAAGAATATTAATATCTGCACCAGAATCTAATAATGCAGTCATGAAAAATATTTGGCCTCGGATACAGATTTTTACCTTGACATGATGTTGTTGATATGTGATGGTAAACAATCTCATATCTTGAAAGCCAAAATTTGTGTCTGACCTTCCTTCAGCAACTTGAATTTCTTGGCTATGGGCTATTGTGTTCTAGAATTCTTCTTCTTTTTCTTCTTGAATCTCCTTGCCTTTCTTAATTTCTGCAATTTGAGCTTTGATTGCAGAAATCTCTGCTTTGAGTTGGTGGATTTCACCGCTTACTTCTCCCAAAGTCAGGGATCTTACTTTCCCTGGTTTCTGGTGATGCATCTGGAAAGACTTAGTGTTTCTTTCATAGGATGCATCGACAAACAAAGGTTTCTTACCTGATTCTTTTGAGGCTTTTGATTTAAGCTGATCTGTGAATGCTTCTATCAGGCGGTTCTTCATGGCTCCTTCTTCCATTGTCCTAATATGTGATAAAATCTTCATTTCTGCTTCTTCTTCAGCAGATGCCATTAGGACTTTTTCTTTAGGAGGCTTTGTTCTTTCTTCTTCTTCTTCGCTGGAACTGTACAGAAATTCAGAATCATCTTCATAAAATATATGACATGCACATTCTTCTGAATTAGAACAAGAACATTCAGATGATTCAGAATCAGTATACTGGCCCATATTAACTTGAAATTCTTCTTCTGAAGTGCTAAAAGAATCAAGAGACGATTCCTCTAATTGGTGCTGCTGGGCTGAGTCTTTGATAATAAGATTTGGGCACCTTTCTGTAGCATGGGTCTTTGATTTGCATCTCAGGCAAAAGCTTGGACCTGAATGCTCTTTTTTAACCTGTTTGGCCTTTTGAGCATAAACAGCTGTCTTTTTTCCCTTATTAAGCTTTGATTCTTCCCCTTGGGGACATCTTGAAGCTGTATGCCCAGTCTGGCCACACAACCAGCAAGTAATTTTGTTCCATTTTTCTTGCTTGGATGTATGCAAATGGATGTCAGAAGGAGTATAATAATGGGTTTTTGGGATATATTTGTAGTGGCCCTTCTTTTTATGGCTTTTATCCCTTGTAGAATACCTCCTTTTATTTTTTGGATAATCCCTTCGATTTTTGTAGAAAGTCTCTTTGAATTCTCTTTTGGCCCTCTTCCTAGACTTTCTCTTTTTGACCAATGGGTCATCTATTGTCAGACCATATTTGCTGCAAATGGACTTTCTATCTGGCAGTCTGGACAGTTTTTCCAAAGAATTGTTTACCTTCGAGCTGGTACAAAGACTTACCAGTGTCTTTGTAATAAGGGAATAAATTTCTCCCCATGTATAAGACTCAAAAGGTAACTGAAAAATTTCTTGCAATCTAATATAGTCAACAAATCTAGAGGGTAGAGCAGCTAGATATACTTGCTTCCAGAGCAAGTTTTTGGAATCTTTCACCTCATAGATTCGCTGCATCCAATCTCTATGGAAATCATCAAATTGAGACATCTTATGACATTTGAGGTTCATCAAAATGACCTCATGTTTGTTGGCAATTTCTGTCTCACAACCACACCAATGTTCTATAATCATTGATGTTAGCGCACCAATCATATTGTTTATTACAGTACCATCAGGATTATGAATAACATCTCCTTTTTCATCCTTGAGTACTTCTGCTTCCATGGTCTCAATAAGTTTAGGAGAAGATTCAGTTTCCCACCATCTGAGAAGAGTACCTGTAAAACATTGGATGATGGTTCTGCAAGCATCTACCTCTGATTTTCCTCTAAGACACATGAGTTTATATTCAGTATACATTAAATCAATCATCTGGCGAATTTGGCCAATGCTCATGTTGTCTATGTTCCATTCTCTGTGGGAATCAGGGAAGAAAGTATGGGCTTCAGGCAATTTTCCCTTCCCTTCAATGTCAGGAGAAGAGTATCTGGAAAATCTATGTTCAAGAGGCTCATAGATTGGGAGGATTTGTGTTTCCTGAGATTTTTGTTATTCTGTTTCTGGTTCCCTGAATAAGGAAGCAATACTGATGTGTTCAAACTCATCAGTCTTTGAGATGGTTTCTTTGGGGAACAGCAGAGGGAATTTCTGTACATTCCTTATTGGATTCTCAATCTTTATATTTCTTTTTACCAGGAAAGAATTTGGAACTGGCTTTTCAACTTTTGTGACCTGCATCCTTTCAAATTTCTCATTTAAGCCAGTAAGGAGTGTCTTAGTTACATCAATATGTCCAACTAAGTTTTCTCCTATTTCTTCAATCTTATTCAATGATTCCTTGGTGTAAGAACAAGTCATGCTGGAATCAAATTGTAAATTATTCAAACAAGAATTTACACAATTGAGAGAAGACTGTACAATATCTACTTGCTTCTTTACATCTTCTGCTTTAGCCACATTCATTTCTAGACCCTTTAGAGCAGTATTGGTCCAATTTAACTGTTCACTAGCCTTTTGAATTCTACCATCAATTCCTAAGGCATTATCATCTTTTTGAACCAGGGGAATGGCTTTGGCTGCATTTGTCTTTTCTCCCAAGATGATTCCTTTATATGGGGGAAAAGTAGTAGGGGTTTCAACTGTGGATCCATCAATTGCAGTCCATCCATGCTTATCAGTCATACTGCTAGAAGTAGCACCAGTTAAAACATTTATAGGAGCAATTTTATCTTTCCATGAGTAGAAGGATATCCAAACATTATTTACTTCCATATAATGTTTCCAGTCTGTGGCTAACTTTCTTTTCTGATCTAGGGTATATCCCTGGTCAAATTCATCTGCTTGAGGATTTGTATACAAATCCCAATTCAACATCTCTTTCATCCATTTAGAACCGATTTGTGATTTTAAGCATCCATCCATAAGTGCAAAAAACTTATGCATTTCCATGACTGCAGGCTTTTTACAGTCAGAAGGAATCTGTTTGAATCTGCATTCTGGAATCAGTTCTGATTGCTCAAGTTTCCCCAACCCATACCTCGGCTTTGCTGGTCTCATTAAGCAAATCATCTGAGTAAGCCTAGGGTCTTCTTCTTCTATTGAATGGATCATGAGAACATGATCTGAATCGGGCTCAGGCTCATGTGGGAAAGGAATATCAGAACATTTAGGATTCGGGCATGAGCTGATAGAAGTGGATGGAGGAGCAACACCAGTGCGAGGATTATGGTGCAGATGAACATTCTGTTTGGCTAGAGTAAGCAGATTTACGAAATTTGTACAATCTGGACATTTCATAGCGGAGTCATTCGGGATCACCATGCCTTACAAGTTTTGTCCTTTGGGAACAACTCTTTATGCAAATTACCTCCGATAATTTCACTTTCAATACATCAGATAAAATATTCTTCTTTTCAAATTCCTTGTTAGTCCATTTAATTATATAGCCCATGTATCCTGAATGCTCCATGATCACATATTTTCATGTCGAAGAAGATTTTTAGCTCACGCTTACTTCTCTCATGCAAAAATTCAAACATTTAGAAATTCATGATTGTATGTAAAAGTAAAATTCTCTGCATATTCAAACTCATGGAAACGAATACATCCCAAACTCATGGAAACGAATACATCCCGCTCTTTTATGGTACATGGAGGAGGAAATAATGTTAATATTGATAGGTATTGATATTTTTTATTCTTTCAGAGATGGTAGGGGTGGTGTTGAGAAATCTAGGGCATTAGTATTAGATGATTTATCTTTTTTGGTGATTGCTTGTAAATTCTTTGTACATTATTAGATTAGGATCTTATTTACGTTAGATTCTTAATGTTCTTCTTCATCAAACAATAACCAATGAAATAACAAAAATAGACAAGAGACACAACAAGTAGGCCATGAGCCATGGCCAAAACCTCTCACTCTTTGAGAGGAAAACCTGCACAAATTCATCTTATAGAGATTCTAATTGACGAATACCAAGACCGAGATCCTTGACCTATTAGCCTCTTCCAAAATCAAGACGCTAGCTCTCTTCACTGTCTTCTCCTTCCTCCTTTCAATTCCTCTTGAGCATTGAGATTATCTTCTTTCAGTGGACTCACTTGAGATGGCACTGTACCATATTACTGCCTAGTCACAAACTGTAATACTCCTCTTTAAGGGTGGCTCCTTCACATTACCAAACCATGGCTTCTATACACATATCAGAACTTCTTTCACTGTGGAGATCTGAACTTTACCCTAAACAAAAACCATTACTATCACTTATGTTAAGTCTAAACTGCTTACTATGATTTGACATCTGAAACTGCCCATTAATGCATAGATCCGAAATTTTGTGTAACTGTGCTAGGAGTTTGAATTCATCACTATCCTCTCCATCCGAATTTGACTTATGTTCACTATTCTTCATAGGGGAATCTGAGCCCATTTCTTACCCTTTCTCGCTACCACTATGATACAGTCATTAGAGGAATCTGAGTTCCAATCTCCATCTTCATTCCCAAGTACGAGCTCCTTTTTATACCTTGATCCAAAATTTTGTGATTGTGATTGGAAAACTTTAGAGCCATCGAGATTTTCTACTATATTTCTATGAGGTGCCTTTACCTGGTATATATAGTGGTTGGTCTACATAAATGAGTCGACATGAACCATGTGAATCGTTGTGACTCCATAAGGTAAGGTCAACATGATCTTTGTTTAACTTGAAGCTGACATGAGAAAGAGAGCTAGTGCTTATCGTTGGAGAGCTTCTAGACAGACCTATTAACTTGAATACATTTGTTACATGCCCAAGAAGGGATCTTTGTACATGACATAGACTCTTTGACCTTAATGACAAATCCTAAGGCTCTTAATGGGAGACATCTAAACTAAAATCACTTTCTCATCGAACCCATGAAGAAAGGCTCATAAAAATAAGTTTATTTCCTTTATTACATCATTTATAAAAGTCACAATTACATGTCATTATGAAGACTGAACCTAGTTACACTTTTCAACACTCCCTCTTAAATTGGGAGGTATTCATAATGGTACTTAGTCATTGTTAATCTGAAGAATTTCTCATAAGAAGAATTAGGATTTGTAACTCATTTGTATAACAGCATACCAACCAACATTGTCATATAACAAGGCCTTGGCTAACAACTCTATCTCTCCACAAGATCAGAGCACAAGAATAGTGAGACCAATGATTTATAGAATCACTCACCATTGTATCTCTCGGAACATACCCCACCTGAGTTCTCTCAGAGTATGCTCCATGAGGACTATCTTATCTTTGACTCCCCAATGCTCAAAGAATATTAGTCCTCCACGACTACTCTTACTGTTGGATGCCCTATCTCATCCTCAAAGAGCATTGGATTCCAAATGATTACACAATCCTCCATTCTGTCTTCCCATGTGAAGACCAGAATGACATGTTTATCACTCCTTTCTATACCATGAGGTTTTATTCCATTAAAGGAATGTACTCATTCCTATCACAAAACGAATGTACCTAAGCTCATTGCTTAGGAATTTTCCAAGTTTCTTCTAGGTAAGAAAATTCTTTTTAGGCTTCCTCTCAACCAGGGACCTATCGCAACTCTTCATGTGGAGATCCTGAAACAACCAACTGCTTGAAGATATCCTTCCTTCAATGTCATGAATTTCTTCATTGTTAAGGAGTATTCAACTTTGGGGACTTCTACATAGGGCATCGTTCATTCATCACTTTTATCCATGAGTCAGTCATGCCCTCAACCCATCAGAAAGTGATCTTCCATCTATCTTTGCTTCATGTTATTCTGTTGTCATGCAATATTTTTCGGAAGGACATTACATCCTTCTGTATGGTCCACCTACATAAGTTCACCCAGATATTAGTTCAGATATAATCAATGAACATTTCAAATCAAAATTACCTTTACCATGACATCTTCTTTTAAGTATCAATGTCCTACATGCAGATTGACACATCTCCTATTGATATCCATTATCAAGGGTTTTTATTGTTTTCCGACTTCCATAAGAGTCTTCACATTCTTCCGGGAGATCTTATATTCAAACCTTCTTGGAATTTTGATTTTGAATGCCTTCTACCTTCATTGCATATCATCACAATCACTTACTATATTTTTAAACACTTCATTCCCAGAAGCTTCTAATCAGTTTTATTCAATTGTATTCAACCACCTCATACATCATATGAGGACATATTATGTTGATTTCATTTAGTATGACTCATGACTTTCCAACATTCTTTCATAGGAGGAGATTCCTTTCCTTTGATCATGCTTCTCAGAATAGTAGTGATCCTTGTTATCTACAACCATACAACATGACTTTATAATATTAAATACAAGCATACATACCTTATTTACCTTTAGGTCATCTAGGTTTCTTTCAACAACTTTCTTGATTGAAAATATATTCAACCCCTTGACCTGCTTCATCTCTCATGTCATCATACCATCATCCCATGAAATCCACAAGTTGAATTTCTTGATGAAAGCCTTGCTTCTTTTCTAGATCGGTGAATCCTTCAATGAGGATTCCATCTCAATGACTTCTTCCTTTGATTTTTCAATGTAGTCACCAAGAGCTATATCCTTTGATTATCATACATTGTTCATGTCTCCTATGGTGATGTCACGATTTCTTGCTTCAAATGGTTCCATGATGCCACTATGCATCTTATTATTTATTATAGACATATACCATAACATAATATTTAGAAGCTATGTCAAGCCCCTTTGAGAGGGAGACTATCTTAGACTTAGCGAAGATCCCTTACTTTGTCCTTTCTTAGACTTCCTTATTTCAGCTTCCTCTACTTCTTCGGTGAAATGGAATTCTTCTATATCCTTCTTGTTATTGTCCTTCTAAGGATAATATTTCTTGTGATGTTCACAACATTGAATCTCAACTATGATTTTATTTTCTTTCTGAGAAGCAGAATTTTCCAAACTTCCTTTCCTCCAAACAAATGTTTAAGTTCTTAACCTTCAACACTTTTTCCCTCAACATGTCTTTGTCTATCTTGCGCAGAAATCACAAGTTGCCGAATGAGGTAACTTTATTATCCTGTGGATATCTGTTACCTTGATTATATGTTAGTGAATTGTAGACCAATGATGATTATATTCTTTCCTAGATCTTTTAGATGATATCTTATGAAGATATTCTTTATCCTTTGATACATTTACTTTCGTGTAGATCAGATCTAATTCATGTGACCTTCTTTATGTCACCTTCAGAGAATGAGTTTATCATATACATATTTTTGATGTCTCCAATATTTCTATATGAGGGAATCTTTCATAAGTATCCCTTTCAATGAATCAGAGGAGACCTTTTGATATGTTCAATGACTTCTACTACTTATATGTCTCTGTCTATGCTTCTTCTTCATTCAAGGAATTTTGATGATCCCATCCAATTTATATATCTCCTTGCAAACATGAAGTCGTTTTACCAAATTGATTAAGGAATGAAAGATACTTACTTGACATATGAAGATGAAATCTTCACCTTGATTGCTTGTATGATGGTTGAAGAAGCTATCTTAGAGCTCCCTCTTGGATGATATTCTTCCAAATGAAAATGTTTTTCTTCAATAGAGAAGGTTTCTCCTTTTGATGAGGTTGATTTGTTGCTTCTTCAGATGAAATTATTCAAGGAAAAGGAGAAGATCCTTGCTTGTTTTATAACCTTGAAGATGATGACAATGCCGTCTCACCTTCAATATACTTCGACTTATTTTGTAGTGTAGATCGAAATTGATTCTAGGGTTTTGACTTTCTCCAAGATGATGTGATCTTCATTTTTAATATTCTTCTAGCTATCTTGATCTGTAGACAACTTGATGAGGGTATTTGTAGCCTTTCGATGATAACTACGAAAACGAAAGATCTTGATATTGTAGACTGCTTTTTCGATCTATGGTTTGATTCTTCAATGTAGATCTTGATCATTTTCTTTGATAACCTTCAACTTTCTTTGATGCCCTTCTTGATCCTTGAATGTATCTTTGTTTCCCTTCCTTTTACTTCAACACCTTAGCTCTGATACCACATTGAGAAATCTATGGCATTAGTATTAGATGATTTCTCTTCTTTGGTGACTGCTTGTGAATTCTTTTTACATGATTAGATTAGGATCTTCTTTACATTAGATTCTTAGTGTTATTCTTCATCAAATAGTAACTAATGCAATAAAAAAAATAGACAAAAGACACAACATGCAGGCTATGAGCCAGGGCAAAAAACTCTCTGTTGGGCAATTTACTGGGCTTAAATTGCTGCATTAAATTATCAACCAGGGAAACTCGTAAGCTTGAGATGATGCTAGCACAATATATGCAGGAGTAGGCAACTAACTCTATGTCTAACTAAATTATTTAAGATTCAATACAATATGTAAGGGAAGAGGCTCCTAACTAAGGAGGTCCTGGTTGTCCTTCCCTACAGTATCATAAAGAAATCATTGATTACATGAAACTAAAAACTTGAAATGAAGACAAGAGAATGAACTTAATTATTGTTCAGATTCAAGTAGAGAGAGAGACTAACTTAGTCTCTTGATTGTCCTTTCATGTACTAGTCCAAACTAAACTAAGATTCATTCACAAGCATAAGAAATGAAATAACTTGAAACATGAAAGCAAAAGGATGAATTTCAATTACCATATAAATCAATGGAGAGAGATCCTAACTTAGACTCTTGGTATCTCCTCATATGATACTTGAAACATAAAAGCAAAAGAATGAATTTCAATTATCATGCAAATCAAATAGAGAGAGAGAGCCTAACTTAGACCCTTAGTTGTCCTCTCATATGCTGATTAGATTCTAATTTAAAACTCATTCATCATTCACAAACAAATCCTCAAACATCTAAACAAGTAAATGAAATAAGATCTAATATGAAATAACATGTTTCTCTCATCCTTTTAGAGTGAGCTCAATTCTCTTAAGAACAAGAAAAATTATTCCATATACTACATTAAGGAAAATTAAATCTAAAACTACATAATGGAAATATATGTAAAACTTATATCTACAACTACATAATGAAAATATATGTAAAATGAAGCTTTATTCTATTCCATCATTAGTTGGATATAATGCTCTAAGAGTCCTCCCTTTGGAATGGAGGAGGTACTCCTATTTATACAATGTGATGAGATAACAAACTCATAATGATGATCCACTAATCTCTCTTTTAGTTCCATACATTTCTCAACCATCTAGACACATAACCCTATCCTCCATGAGGTCCATGATTTTCTCCATGATCTTTTCCATGAGGCTTATCTTATCAAATTCGAATTTGATCATTCAAGGCCACATAAAGATGCCCTGGAAGCTTCCTTTGTACCTACACATGTCAACAAACTCATTCTAATTGTTAGGTATAAGTATGAGCATATTATTTTATAAAGTTTAGCCATAAATTCACTTAAAAATGTTAAGAATTAATAAACTTTGGAAAAGCATAGTTATAACCCAATAATGAAGTAAATGGAATGATGTGGAGGTGGAATGGAGGTGACATGAAGGTAAAATGTGAAGATATTGGTGAATAATGGAGTGAAAATAGGGACCATTGTGAGGCCCAACATCTGCCCCAAACTGAAGATATTGCATGTCCTCATGCAATCTATTACATTAATTTTTGGTACTTGAGCTTTGGCTTAAACTCTGCATGATATCATTTACATAACTTTTGCAAAGCATTATTTTGATGAATTACAACTTGGTTGGTTACATAACTTTTGCAAAGCATTATTTTGATGAATTACAACTTGGTTGGTTCTTGTGTTTCAACCATATTTTGTTTGTTGCATTCAATGTATGATCTTTGCATATTGATAATGTGATTTTTGTTGCAGAGTATTTTTGTAGGAATGCATCATGGTTGGTTCTTGTGTAACAACCATGATTGTGTTGGCATCCAATTAACTTTTAAATACTTTTTTCAAAGCCATTTGTAAGCTCATGTAATAATGGCAGAGTATTTTTGTTGGAATGCGTCATGGTTGGTTCTTGTGTAACAACCATGATTGTTTTGGCATCCAATTAACTTCTAAATACTTTCGACAAAGCCATTTGTATGCTCATGTAATAGTGAATATATTTTGAAGGTAAGTGGGGTTAAGTGGGGTTGTGATATATGAATGTGACAAAGCATGTATGTAAATGTATCCTTCCCCTTGTGAAATGGGGAAAGAAAGGGGAAAGGAAGTGAAGTTTTTCCAAAAATTATTATTCTAACTTTTCAAGGAATTTAATGGTTAAAAGTTAGAAAATATCATACCTTAACTTACCCTTCCAAAAATGGATGAGAGTTGTGCACATGTGGCTGCAAAACTGTTGTTCGTAGTCTTCTTTACTTGGTTGGGAAAATGGTGTATGAATCATGCATGTCCAGTTGCCACAATTCTGCTCTGAAGCTTCCTCTTCAAGTTGTGGATGAAAGATGGATCTGTATTGTCGTATCGGCTGCTAGATCCTCTGCTACTAGAGGATGAATCTGAGGAGTCCGCTGAACATGGCTGAAAGTTGTATATGTTGCTGGATGATGAATCTGATGAGTCTGCTGAATATGGCTGAAAATCTATAAGGCTTGGAAGGTATACAAAATATATATAAGTTACATTTCCCTCCCAGCCTTATCGATTGACTTGTCCTCAAGTGATGACAAACTGATGAAAGGAAATTGGCTTCATCTGCTATAGAATATGGGTCTTCAAGTCTTCAACGCTCGATGGCACAAATCTTACTATGTGATTAAATGTGTCGATGTCGAACATAGTAAGAATTTGTTTACTTAGTGGCCGTTAATGAATGCCCCTAGCCAACACAAGAACTCCCACCATTGATTCCAATGGGAGTCAGGATGCCTAACACATCTTTGTAGGTACGAATAGATTTGTCGTGGTCGAGTCACCTACAAGATCCAACGAACAAGGGATATTAATGTACTCCCATTGTTCATTGGCAAGAGTACTTGCCATTAAGGCATGCAAGCCTCTAGGTGTTTTTCAATGATACTTTAGACTCTAGGACTTTGACTTAAGCAGGGTTTTATTGGCGGAAATGAAGGGGAATGATAATGACAAGGAAAATGGATGGATGTAAGGAAAATGCATGGTGGATGAATAAGAACTCTTGCTGTGAAAAATGGATATGGAAGTGTCACGCTTTATGGATGCACGATTGGTGGAATTCAAAATCTTTGTCAGAAAGGGAGATGGAAGGTAGTGGTTGTCGAGATGGATTTGTCTTCAGAATTTTTCATGAATTTAGTCTTTGGAAGACTAATGGACGTCACAATGTAATCTCCTGAATGATCACTTTGTTATCCTGTAACCTGTGAAAAAACTTGGCAGAAAGAAAACATAAGTTTGTTCAAGAAGAATTGCGCATGTCCTTCATGATTCTTACGCAAAAATTTCATACCAAATAAAACAGATTTAGGAAAAATCAAAGCGTTGAAAGTAACTCAATTCATGATATCAATTTCAATCCATTCTTAAAAACAACCATGAAAAATAATACTCCCTGTTTGTGTTATGAAATGTGCTCGGCAAAAAGATTGACATTAGAAGTATGGGCACCATTCTGCATATGAATATGTCATGTAAAAGCATTTCATGAGTTAACTGACACAAACAGCCAACTTGAAGCTATCGAAAGAAGAATCCTCCAAGCGATTTTTAAAATTTGTTTCCAAGTATTCCATTTTTTTTATTTTCAAAGCTGTGTGAATTTTGTGATTTTTTTTTTTTTTTAAATGAAAACATAATTTTATTTTTATTTTATTTTTTAATTTTGTGAATTTTTAAAAAAAAAAAATGAAAACATAATTTTTTTTAAATGAAAACATAATTTTATTTTTATTTATTTTTTATTTATTTAAAAAAAAATAAATGAAAATCAACAAAATTTTATTTGGTAAAACCTAATAAAAAACTATTACTAAAATAAAGTTAGCTTTTTTTTTTAAATTAAAAATACAATAAAAATAAGATTTTTTTTTTTTTTTTTAATTATTTAAAAAAAAAAAAAAATTGTTTTGATTTTTTTATTATCAAAATATGAAATAAATCAAACACACAATTTTTTATTTTTATTTAAATAAAATAAAAACAACACAATTTTTTTTTTTGATTTAAATAACAAATTAAAAACAACTGTTTTTAATTTATTATTTATGTTTATTTTTGAGAATTTAAAAAAAAAAAAAAAATTTTTAACAAAAACAAATTCTATTAAAAACTAATAAAGAAATTCTATAAAAAAACTAACTCTATTGAAAACTAATAAAGAAATTTCTAAAAATAAATTAACTCAAAATAAGTCAGATCCAGAGAATCTGGGTTTTTATCTAGAAAATCAAGAGTATCATGGAATCAGTTGAGTCAGATCAATCCCCAGGTCTGAGGGTCCGTCCGGCTAGGGTTCGAAAGTTCTTCTTCTTCGATCCATTTTTCTTCTTCGCCATTGTGAGAAGGACCTCTGCTGGTAGAATGAATTTACGCCCAACTGAAGGGAATGGCCGAAGAAGAGGCAGCGGATGCAGATGAGGTGGAATATTAACAATAAGAACAATAATGGCTATTGTGACGGGCGATCGATATGTAGAGCTTCTGAAGTCACCACTTTTGCCAGCATATTTAGCTGCATCATTTGCAAAGAAATTGAGCAGGCTAGCACTTTCAGCACCTCTATCAGGGTCACTTCTTGTGATTGCTATCATTCATAATCTTCTTCGGAGGCATCCTTCAATCAATTGTTTGATGGATCGGCAAGACAATGAGCGTTTGGAGCTCCAGCGACTTCCAAGGCTGCAGCACAACTCTTGTCAACATCTCCAAACCCACAAACAACAGCAACCTTACCAGCAATTATGACATCTGTGGCTCTCATAAGACCGTCTGGGAGAGAGTGCCAAAATTGGAAAATATGCTGCCAAGCGGCGATCTGGAACCAGCTTTGACAGCAAATGCCCATTTAATATTTGAAGAAGACACTCTCCCAAGCCCCTATGTGAATCACAATGTATAAATCGATCTATAAGAGAGAGGATCCTAGGAACCAACTTCCTGAACTCCAATGCTGTATCCACTAATATACGCTGCAATGTCTCAAAAATGGTAGACTGTGTGAATACATGAATGGAAGATTCATCAGTACCAGGATGTGGAGTTGATATTGTCAAGAATCTATGCAACATGCGGAAAGCCAACCTTGTCTCTGTGCTCCAAGGAGGCAGCCTGAAACACAGACTATTCCATCATTGAAAAGTTTTCCTGCAGTTACTTCTCTAGTTTCTGTTGCGTCAGGGCCATCACTTTTCAAAACTGACCATTGCTCTGTTGCGATTGATGTATCGGGCCCAGTGCCAGAATGATGGCGGGTATCTCTCAGAGATGGATCAAAATCAACTGCGCAATATGCAAGAGCATCTAGTTTTATGGCCTTCAATGAAAGCGGATCAAAAACTGATGGATATAAGCCAGATGTCATAGAGACGAGCAATGATTTTCTTTCCCTCTGTAGAGAAAGACTCTCCAAGCCAAGTATCCAGTGAATAGCGAGCAGGCGGACAAAAAGAGGTTGAGATACCTCAGATATTAATATTAAGCGTGATCATGACACATGATGAGGAGACGCCGTCTAATGGAATTCGTCAAGGCTCATCCCAATGGAGATGATGTTCCGGAGGCAATCCTGCCAGAGCCCTTCAATAGAAAATGTCAGCGAACCTCCCCAGGCTGCTCTCTACTTCCTCCAGTGATATGTAAAAGTCTTTCTCCAGCAAGAGGTGTTTCTTCTGATCTGCCTGTCCCTCATCAAGAAGACCCTCAACCCTCTATGATGTCTTCACTTTTACCCAAAAATTTCCAGAGGCGGTTTTCTCAGAGGAACTTCACGGCTGAACCATCTGCGAACCCACCATTGCCTGTGCCGGAGCAAGTCTCTTTCTAAGGTCCCTGAAACAGTGAAGCCAGATGGGTTTGGTGGGGTCCTTCCGTCATTTCTCCATTCTCATCTCTCTCCAGGGTTCCAGGGTTTAAGAGCCATTTTGCCATCAACTTCTGTCCCACTGCAAAATACTCAAGACATTAAGGAATCTAAAGTTTAAGTTTTTGTTTTGGTTTTTTTTTTTAATATATATATGTATGTATGATATATATATATATATATATATATTATTTTTTTTATTGTTGCTTTTATTTAATGTTTTTTTTGTTTTTTTGTTTTTACATCTAAAAAACAAAGAAATGGTTAGTGTTTTCTTTATTTTTTAATAATAATATATGATACATATATTATTATTATTATTATTTATTTTTTTAAATTTAAAACTAAATATTATTTAAAAAAAACTAATTTTCATCTAAAAATATAAAGATGTTTTTTTTTCACAAAATTCTTTATTGTATTTTTGCAAATTAGGTCTCCAGCAAGAGTATTTTTATTTGAACAAAATCAATAGATTTTCTGATCTTCCTGATCGCACGAAGCGCAGGAAGAGAGCATACTAATCGATTGATTTGTGTTTATTTATGCAGGGGGGGTGTTTTTGAAAAGACGAAATTTAAAACTAACTAAACACTAGAACATCAGAAAACTCAAACTTAAACTCCTTTGTGAAGATCCTGCTGTCACTAGGTTTCACAAATTATTTTGTCTAAAGAAAAATACTAGTACTAAATTAAATTTCTAATGCCTAATCCCTTAGCACCATCCCCGGCAACGGCGCCAAAATGTTGGGCAATTTATTGGGCTTAAATTGCTGCATTAAATTATCAACCAGGGAAACTCGTAAGCTTGTGATGATGCTAGCACAATATATGCAGGAGTAGGCAACTAACTCTATGTCTAACTAAATTATTTAAGATTCAATACAATATGTAAGGGAAGAGGCTCCTAACTAAGGAGGTCCTGGTTGTCCTTCCCTATAGTATCATAAAGAAATCATTGATTACATGAAACTAAAAACTTGAAATGAAGACAAGAGAATGAACTTAATTATTGTTCAGATTCAAGTAGAGAGAGACTAACTTAGTCTCTTGATTGTCCTCTCATGTACTAGTCCAAACTAAACTAAGATTCATTCACAAGCATAAGAAATGAAATAACTTGAAACATGAAAGCAAAAGGATGAATTTCAATTACCATATAAATCAATGGAGAGAGAGCCTAACTTAGACTCTTGGTATCTCCTTATATGATACTTGAAACATAAAAGCAAAAGAATGAATTTCAATTATCATGCAAATCAAATAGAGAGAGAGAGCCTAACTTAGACCCTTAGTTGTCCTCTCATATGCTGATTAGATTCTAATTTAAAACTCATTCATCATTCACAAACAAATCCTCAAACATCTAAACAAGTAAATGAAATAAGATCTAATATGAAATAACATGTTTCTCTCATCCTTTTAGAGTGAGCTCAATTCTCTTAAGAACAAGAAAAATTATTCCATATACTACATTAAGGAAAATTAAATCTAAAACTACATAATGGAAATATATGTAAAACTTATATCTAAAACTACATAATGAAAATATATGTAAAATGAAGCTTTATTCTATTCCATCATCAGTTGGATACAATGCTCTAAGAGTCCTCCCTTTGGAATGGAGGAGGTACTCCTATTTATACAATGTGATGAGATAACAAACTCATAATGATGATCCACTAATCTCTCTTTTAGTTCCATACATTTCTCAACCATCTAGACACATAACACTATCCTCCATGAGGTCCATGATTTTCTCCATGATCTTTTCCATGAGGCTTATCTTATCAAATTCGAATTTGATCATTCAAGGCCACATAAAGATGCCCTGGAAGCTTCCTTTGTACCTACACATGTCAACAAACTCATTCTAATTGTTAGGTATAAGTATGAGCATATTATTTTATAAAGTTTAGCCATAAATTCACTTAAAAATGTTAAGAATTAATAAACTTTGGAAAAGCATAGTTATAACCCAATAATGAAGTAAATGGAATGATGTGGAGGTGGAATGGAGGTGACATGAAGGTAAAATGTGAAGATATTGGTGAATAATGGAGTGAAAATAGGGACCATTGTGAGGCCCAACACTCTCACTCTTTGAGAGGAAAACCCACACAAATTCTTCTTATACAGATTCTAATTGACGAATACCAAGACTGAGACCCTTGACCTATTAGCTGCTTCCAAGATCAAGATACTAGCTCTCTTGACTGTCTTCTCCTTCCTCCTTTCAATTCCTCTTATGCATTGAGATTATTTTCTTTCAATTGACTCACATGAGATGGAATTGTACTAAATTTCTGCCTAGTCACAAACTATAATACTCCTCTTTAAGGGTAGCTCCTTCACATTACCAAACCGTGGATTTTGTACACATATCAGAATTTCTTTCACTGTGGAGATTTGAACTTTACCCTAAACAAAAAGCCTTGCTATCACTTCTGTTAAGTCTGAACTTCTTACTGTGATATGACATCTTAAGTTGTGCATTAACACAAAGATCCGAACTGTTGTGTAAATGTGCTAGGAGTCTAAATTCATCATTGTCCTCTCCATCTGAATTTGACTTCTGTTCGTTGTTCTTCATAGAGGAATCTGATCTTGTGTCTTACCCTTTCTCGTTTCCACTGTGATACAGTCTTTAGAGGAATCCGAGTTCCAATCTCCATCTTCATTCCCAAGTCCGAGCTCCTTTCTATACCTTGATTCGAAATTCTGTGACTGTGATCTGAAAACTTCAGAGCCATCAAAATTTTGTATTATATTTCTACGAGGTGCCTTTACCTAGTATATATAGTGCTTGGTCTACATAAATGAGTCGACATGAACCATATGAATTGTTGTGAATCCATAAGGTAAGGTTGACATGATATTAGTTTAACTTGAAGCCGACATGAGGAAGAGAGTTAGTTCTTATCGTTGGAGAGCTTCTAGACAGACCTATTAACTCATATATATTTGTTACATGCCTAAGAAGAGATCTTCGTACATGACATAGACACTTTGACCTTAATGACAAATCCTAAGGCTCTCAATGGGAGCCATCTAAAATAAAATCACTTGCTCATAAAACCCATGAAGCAAGGATTACAAAAATAATTTTATTTCCTTTATTACATCATTTATAAAAGTCACAACTACATGTCATTATGAAGACAGAACCTAGTTACACTTTTCAACAGGTGGGTCATTATGAATTAAAAGAAACAATAACTCTCGTACTTTTCGGATGGTAGTGGCCGGTTATTATGAAATAAAATTATATATAATAAAATTATATATATATATATATATATATATATATATATATATATATAGAGAGAGAGAGAGAGAGAGAGAGAGAGAGAGAGAGAGAGAGAGATTAATTAATTATTATTATATTCTTAATTATAAAAATAATTAATATATGAGTTTAACAATATTTTTAATTATGGAGATTTATTTCTCTTTATCATAGGGATTTTTTACTTCTAAATGGTTTTTGTCACAATATTATGGGCCAATACCATCCTTCATCAATACCACATACCCAATATGATACGTATTGATATGACATTTTCTTTAACTAACTAATTTGATACAAATTAATTAGAAGAACTTAACTAACTTGCAGACAAATAATAGTCTTTGATATGTGGACACTACTATGAATATTCTAGTGTATTCCATGGAGGTTAAATCTTTACTATCGACCTAATAATAATTAAATTAAAATTATAGAAGGTCTATTCAGATATAGATATGCCTATCAGAATAATCACTTAATAATTATGGTGAATCTTATGTATTATTATTGTATTGTATTATAAGTAGGAGATACAAGAACGAAATAAATTATTATATGTGAGTTTTATTAATTATTAAGGGAGAATATTTTTTTAGTAGACTATTTTTCCAAACAAAGCAGTTCTCTATAAGTGGGGGCATTATTATCAATGGAAAGGTATACACCTACCATGGTCATTGACGCTATAACAAAGAATAAGGAATGCATCAAGTAAATGAGGAGGCATGTGGCATGTGGTGGGTTATATATATATTAGAATTTTATTCTAAATCATTATTATATTTTTTATTATAAAAATAATTAATATATGAGTTTAACAATATTTTTAATTATGGAAATTTATCTCACTTTATCATAGGTTTTTTTTCTTCTAAATGGTTTTTGTCACAATATCATGGGCCAATACCATTAGTGATCAATACCACATACCCAATATGACACGTGTTAATATGACATTTTCTTTAACTAACTAATTTGAGATAAATTAATATAAAGAGGATAACTAACTTGCAGATAAATATTAGTCTTTGATATGTGGATACACTATGAATATTCTAGTGTATTCCATGGAGGTTAAATCTTTACTGTCCACCTAATAATTACTGATAGTTAAATTAAAATTATAGATGACCTATTCATAAATAGATATGCCTATTAGAATAATTAGTTAATAGTTATGGTGAAGTTTATGTATTATTATTGTATTGTATTATACGTAGGGGAGACAAGAACAAAATAAAGTATTATATGTAAATCTTATTAATTATTAAGGGAGAATATTTTTTTTAGTAGACTATTTTTCCAATCAAAGTAGTTCTTTATAAGTGGGGGGCATTATTATCATTGGCAAGGTATAAAACTAACATGCTTGTTGACACTATAAAAAAGAAGAAGGAATGCATCAAGTAAATGAGGAGGCATGTAGCATGTGGTCAAAGAAACTTATCCTATGACAAAGCACATTATGAGAAGAAACATGTAGAAATTCTCACTGTAGATTAATCTGATTATGCAATGTACTAAAGCAAAATACTTAATCTACTTCTACAATCAAACTTGCGAAAGCTTAATTGATTTTGAGAAAGATCAAACAAAACACATACAACAGAGAAGAAGAAACAATCAAACATGAAACACAAAAGAATACTCTAGGGAAAGCCTCAGCTAAAAACCCCGCTATTTGTATTATCATACAAGGTGGAAATACATCAATATTACACAAAGCTTTAGCTCTCACAACTAGCTAGCTCTTAGTACAATCCTCCTGGATGCTCATAGGAAATCAAAGCTTCTAACAAGCCTTCTCCTCTGCCCTCCAAGCCTCCTATTTCCTTGTGCTATTTCTCCTGGGTGATCCTACTATTACCAAGTGTAACACTGATCACTCACACTAATCTCACACCTTGTAAAACTACACAATCCTCAAAGAACCTTGTTCCTTCTGCATGGATGAGTTTCCTTTATAGCAAAATTTCTCCAAGTGATTGTACAATGTCCCTGTCTTTAATCTCAACTGGGTCTTTGTCTGAACTGACATGCATGAGTTATTTATGAGAGAATATTCAGTTATCTAGAGAACACTAGTTGCATGCATGCATGCATTAACTGACTGAACTCACAATCAATTCCACAAAATGTTTGGAACTAATCTAACTGGACTTAAATAAGTTAACTAAGCTAAATAATTACAACTCAAATACAACTCATCCTTATCTCTTTAATTAAGGGATAACTTCCTCAATGAAAGGGATAATTGTTGCATGACTTCACAAAGACTTCATGTTTGAATTTCTCCAACTAATTAACTCAATATGAATTAATTAATTATTTTTCAAACAGCTGGTGAGACTAAATTCGAATTTTAATTCAAGGACAAATTAAAATTGGAATATATCCTGAAATGCTATCTATAGCAATTCTATTTTTAGCATTTCTATTTTTTTTAGCATTTATTGTTGCTATTTTCAACACTCCCTCTCAACAAGAAATGAATTCAACTCGATCATGATCTTGAACCTTTGGAATGTTCTGCATGCAACACTTCTCTCAAGGGTTGTTGCTCCAGCAACTCCAGAAACAAAAAAAACATCCAACTTGAATCAGAATGATGCCTCTGTCATCAAAGTCTCTGACTGCTATTGCCTCTGTCAACTGAAAACTCTGCACCTCTGTGCTCTTCAGTATCTGATTGCTCTAGCCTCTGTCACTTTGATCTCTGAATGCATCAATCACACTAATTCTTCCTACTGCATCCTTGCTGATGCTAGTCCTATATCCCAACATTGCATCCGCACTGCACCTCCTCTCATCATGTTGCATCGTGCTACCCACTGCTACACTGCAACTCAGTTACTGAGAAGCAAGTAACTGATCTCCCAATCGATCTCCCTTTTGGGCTAGAAACACCCTCTCATGCTGAAGCTCCCTCTGCTGCTCCATCCGCATCTGTCTCTATCCACTCAGCCAATCCTGCTACTCCTTGTCGGGGCTCCCGTAGCAAGGTCTAATCAAAGAGGCTGGGTATCTCAAGGATCCTGCCCCTATTTCAGCCTTATGGGATTATCACTTCACATCGCCCCACCTCACACCTGGAGGTATGGTTGCATGTGATTCCTCTGCTGACTTGGCTCGAAATTCCCCCCTACTAGAGGTCTTTGCATGAGTGGATGCCTCCACTCGGTCTCCTCTCAGCATCTCCAATTTTGGTTCCTCCACAATTGTCTGAGACTTCTTCTGGGGCTGCATGTTGAGAGGTAATGTACTCTCCCTCTCAACCACCAAGTCTCTAACATTGGCCTTGCTCCTCAAGGCTTTGCATGCATCTTGAACCTCGAGAGCATACAGGTTCTGTACCTATGAACCAATCTGTTTCACCTGTCCCATGATGATGTGTCTAAGGAAAATATTTCCCTTATTGAAGACAACATCGTAGACTTTGTCCTCCAAGATTACGATCGATACCAAGTTCTTCTTTAGTCCAGGAACATACTTCACATCTGTCAAGGTGATAGAAGCTCCATGCTCCCTCTGAAAAGCAATTGTGCCCACTCCAGAAACACTATACCTTTCATCGTCACCCATCTCTATGAATATTTTGAGGTCTTTCTCCTCCAAGGTGTTGAATAAACTTTTATCGCCGGTCATGTGGAATGAGGTTCACTGTCAAGAAACCAACCACAACTTATCATCGAAGACACCATGCATGCGATGAGAGTGAAGTCCATCTCGAACTGAGAGGCCAATGCCTCACCTTCAGATCCTTTCGAGTATCCCTTCTTGGACTTCTTCGATGGGCAATTAGTCACATAATGACTCATCTCATGACATTTAAAGAATCTCACTTTAGATTTGTCACCCTTCTTCCCTCCATGAGAAGAAGTCGATTTGGGATGAGAATCCGTCTCCTTCCCTTTCCTTGCCTTACTCGCTAAGGCCAGATTTTATTCATCCTCCTTGGATGAAGAACCATCTTGTGTGCTCCTATTGATCTCCTCCTACATGAGATCTGACCACATTTGTTCCCAATCCGGTAGTTTCTCTCTTCCATTCACTGAGTCCTGGTAGCTATGCCAACTCTTAGGAAGACCGAGGAGAGCAAGACTCACCATATCATCTTCGGTTGTCGTTATTCCTACACTTCCAAGATCATCTCTTCAGGTGGTGAGCTTGTTTAGGTATGCAGAAATCGTGTCGCCCTTTTCACACTTGATTTTCCGAAGCTTGTCCTTGAGCGCCAGCATCCTCTGGTCGCTACTGTTTGATATAGGTCTTTCAATGTCTTCCACATTGACAAGAGAGTCTCCTTCCCATGGAGACTCAAGACAATATGGTCTCGAACTCCCTCTAGAAGTATCCTCCTCGCTCTTGCCATATAATTCTTCCATTTCGCCAATTCTTGGGCATTAGCTGTTGCTGGCTTGGGGACTTCTTGATCAATGAAATCCTTCAAACCATTGTCTTCTAATACTGCTTCCATGCGATCCTTCCATGCTATGTAATTTGAGCTACCATTCAGCCATACTCGAGTCTCAAGCCATTGAACACCATTGGTGAACTTTAAGATGTGATAAGAAATTGATTTTGTACCTGAAATCAAGAACTTCAAAATTCAAACTTTTCCCTTCTCAATATGTTGTTTACAACTTTGATCACCTTTGCTATGATACCATGTAGAAATTATCACTATAAATTAATTTGATTATGCAATGTACTAAAGAAAAATACTTAATCTACTTCTACAATCAAACTTGCAGAATCTTAATCGATTTTGAGAAAGATAAAACATAACAAGCTAAGTGGGCTTGATTGTGGGAAAAACTCCACAGTTAAGCGCACTTGAGCCAGAGGAGTTCTGGGATGGGTGACCTCCTGGGAAGTCCTGGTTACAGGGTGCAAGCCCCGGAAGTGATGATTGATGCTATGTGATTCGTTCTCCACATTTCACTAGTTTCAATCCCACTTCTTCACCCCTGTGAGCATCACTCGATGCAATGAGTGCTAAGTGAACTATTCAAAAATCATGAGAAATTAGTCAGTTACGACTACCTCTCATGGAAATGGTCATACGTTTGAATGACTTACTTAACGCAGTTGAATCCCAAAAATGATATCTAATATAATGCACTGCGTAAATCCCCCATACTTAAATAACACATATAACAGAGAAGAAGAAACAACCACACATGAAACACAGAAGAATACTTTGGGGAAAGCCTCAACTAAAAACCCCGCTATCTGTATTATCATACAAGGTGGAAATACATCAAGATTACACAAAGCTTTAGCTTTCACAGCTAGCCAGCTCTCAGTACAACCCTCCTGGATGCTCACAGGAAATCAAAGCTTCTCACAAGCCTTCTCCTCTTCCTTACAAGCCTCCTATTTCCTTGCGATGTTTCTCCTGGGTGATCCTATTATTACAAAGTGTAACACTGATCACTCACACTGGTCTCACACCCTGTAAAAATACGGAATCCTCAAGGAACCTTGTTCCTTCTGCGTGGATGAGTTTCCTTTATAGGAAAATTACTCCAACTGAAAGTACAATGTCCCTATCTTTAATCTCAACTGAGTCTTTGTCTGAACTGACAAACATGAGCTATTTATGAGAGAATATTAAGTTATATGGAGAACACTAGTTGCATGCATGCATGCATTAATTGACTGAACTCACAATCAATTCCACAAACTGTGTGGAACTAATCTAATTAGACTTAACTCAGTTAACTGAGCTAACTAATTACAACTCAAATACAACTCACACTTATCTCCTTAATTAAGGGATAACTTCCTCAATCAAAGGGATAATTGTTGCGTGACTTCACAAAGACTTTATGTTTGAATTTATCCAACTAATTAACTCAAGATGAATTAATTAATTATTTTTCAAACAGCTGGTAAGACTAAATTCGAATTTTAATTTTCAATTTTAATTCAGGGACAAATTAAAATTTGAATATATCCTAAAATGATATCTATAACAATGCTATTTTTAGCATTTCTATTTTGTTTTAGCATTTCTTGTTGCTATTTTCAACACTCCCTATCAACAAGAAAGGAATTCAACTCGATCTTGATCTTGAACCTTTGGAATGTTCTGCATGCAACACTTCTCTCAAGGATTGTTGCTTTAGTAACTCCAGAAACAAAAAAACATCCAACTTGAATCAGAATGATGCCTCTGTCATCAAAGTCTCTGACTTCTATTGCCTCTGTCGACTGAAAACTCCGCACCTCTGTGCTCTTCAGTATCTGATTGCTCTAGCCTCTGTCACTTTGATCTCTAACTGCATCAATCACACTGATTCCTCCCGTTGCATCTATGCTGCTGCTGGTCTTATCTCCTAGCACTGCATCCGCACCGCACCTCCTCTCATCATGTTTCCCACTGCTACACTACAACTCAGTTACTGAGAAGTAAGTAACTGATCTCCCAATTGACCTCCCTGTTAGGCTAGAAACACCCTCTGATGCTGAAGCTCCCTCTGCTGCTCCATCTGCATCTGTCTCTATCAACTCAACCAGTCCCGCTACTCCTCGTCGGGGCTCTCATACAAATGTCTAATCAAAGAGGCTGGGTACCTCAAGGATCCTACCCCTATTTCAGCCTTCATGGGACTATCACTTCACATCACCCCACCTCACATCTAGAGGTATGGTTGCTTGTGATCCCTCTACTGACTCGACTCAAAATTCCCCCTACTGGAGGTCTCTACATGAGTGGATGCCTCCACTCAGTCTGATCTCAACATCTCCAATTTTGGCTCCTCCACAATTGTCTGAGACTTATTCTGGGGTTGCATGTTGAGAGGTAATGTACTCTCCCTCTCAACCACCAAATCTCTAACATTGGCCTTGCTCCTCAAGGCTTTGCATGCATCTTGAACCTTAAGATCATACAGGTTTTGTACCCATGAACCGATCTGTTTCACCTATCCCGTGGTGATGTGTCTAAGGAAAACCTTTCCCTTACTGAAGACAACATCGTAGCCTTTTTCCTCCAACATCGCGATCAATACCAAGTTCTTCTTCAGTCCAGGTGTTAGGATATTCCGACACATAGGAAATAGTTAAGTACAACTTGGTCTAGTGTAGAGTTAGGTATAGAGTTAGGTAAAGCGTGTTTCTTTACCGTTGTACATTTTGTAACTTACAATCCGACGGTCACGATATGTAGTGATCCGACGGTTCATTCTCTCCTCGGTATTACCGACACTTGATCCGTGGCTTGACACCCGATTGGTCCATGAATTCTATTTAAAGCGCATGGAGGGTCATTTGTAGGGTAATCCGTGCATGAGAGAAACATATGTAAATTTTCATTCTTTTATTAATAAATTACCTGAAGTGGCCGCGTTGGCTCAGGCCGTGGACTGTTTCCCTCTTTGAGGGTTTTAACCACGTCAAAATACTGGTGTATTAATCTGCGATCTGGTTGTGAGCGGTGTCCTTTTGGTGTTCTATCTGAGGAACTTATCCTGTAAATTCCTACATGGTATCAGAGCTATTTGAGGGCCGCGTCCGTTGGTGATCCAAATATGAAGCCGGTAGAACTGCATCCGATTGCCGTTTCCTAGATCCGCTGTTTCTGACTGCTTTCGGGCCAAGAGGACTGCTCTGTTGTGTTGGGAGCATTTGTTCCAGTGAGGGACCCCTTTCATTTCACGTGAAAAGGTTTCCGGTAGCCCTAGCTGCGTCATTTTTAAGATCTGGAGGTATATAGTGTTTATTTGCAGTTTACTGTTATTTTCTCTCTGCTTATTTCGGTTTCGGTTTATTTAGCTTTTTTTTAACCGGATCTATACCTTTCATTTATGCGTATGCTCTTTGCCCTGCGACTCTGTGCGATCTGGGCAAATAAAAAACAGAAAGGAAGGATTTTTCTCATGCGTATGCTCTTTTCCCTGCACCTTAGTGTGATCTCGGAAAATCAGAAACATTGATAAAAATATTTAGTTTTTCGGCCAAAGCTAACTTTGTGCCGCAAGGTTCATTTTTGAAAATATTTAGTTTTTTGGGTAAAGCTAACTTTGAGCCATAATGTTTGTTTTCTTTGCATGTCCGTGTTGGGTTTTGTGTTTTTTGTTTTGTAGGGGAAAAGGGCTTTCTCAAAGCAAGCACACAACCCAAAGCACCCTCTCTCTCTCTCTCAAATTTTTTGTATAGATCAATTGGTTCAAAGCTATTTTAAGAGAGTAGAGGTCTTGGGTTCAAGTCTCCATTTTGTGGGGGCGGACTTTTTCATTTCCGCACATTCCCGCACTTCGTCAGCAACTTCAACAACTTTTTTTCAAAAAGCCATAACTTCTTCATCCGGAAGCCGTTTTCAGAGCCGTTTTTTTTTAACCAGCCTAATTTTTCGAGATCTATCCATTGGAACACTTATTTTCAGCATCTTTAGCTTCAGTTTCCGTTGAAATGGAAAGTCAATACCAAGTTACCCTTGACAGCACCAACTACTTCCAATGGTTGGCTTACATTGAGGATTTACTTAGAAGTAAAGGTCTCTACAGAATAGCCTCAGGCCAAGAAAAGAAACCAAAGGATGAAGATAAAGCTGCTAAATGGGAAAATAGGCAAGATCAAGCACGTGGATTGATAGGGATGTCTATTTCTCCAGATCTTAGATTCCATATTGTAGAAATTGATACTCCTGATGAAGCAATGAAACAAATCAATAAAGTTTTTGGGATTAAAAATGAAATTAGAGCCCATCAACTTGAAAATGAGTTGCTTACATTGGACCCTAATAATTTTTCTTGAATTGAAGATTTCTTGTCCAAGTTCAAGACCCTTAGATATCTTTTGGAAGGTGTTAAAGTTAAGAAAGAAGATAGTAACCTTATCTATTCCATTCTTACTAAGTTGGGACCAGCCTACTCTGTGTTTGTTTCCACCTTCCATTCTACAAGAGAAGCCTTCATTTCTCAAGGAACAAACTACAAGCCCCCTTCCTTTGACTCTTTTTATGATTCTTTAATAAGAGAACAAGAAAAACTCTTACACCTTGGTCTTCTTAATCTTGGAAACTCTTCCAAGAAAGCGTTAGCCGCCCAGCAGCAACCAAATTCAAAGAATCCCAAGAAGTCATATCCTAAAAGGAATGGTCCTAAACCAAACAAGGGTCCTAAGCAATTTCAGCCCCAAAATGAAAAATCATTTCAACAAAATGATAAGACAAATAAAAACAAAGGGAAGAAGACTGATAGACATTGCAATTTTTGTAATCGAGATGGCCACTTAGAATCAAAATTCTTTAAGAAGATGGAAGCCTTGGAAGCAACAATGAAGAAGCATAACATCCATTTGGGGCAATCTTCAACTTCAACTTCATCTTCAGGAATGGCACTTTCTGCATGTGGTTGTCAAGCATCTCGGTCTGGCTATGCATTAAATGTATCTTCTTCTTCTCATTCTCATGAATGGCTCATTGATTCTGGAGCTTCTTATCACATGGCCAAAAACAAAGCCATGTTTTCTTCTTTAAATGATTGTAACACCAAAAATATATATGTTTGTGATGATAGATCTCTTAATGTTGTAGGGACTGGAACTGTTCATCTAGACAATGGTCAGTTTAATGATGTATTATGTGTTCCAACCTTATCCTGCAACCTTCTATCTGTATATTAGATAACTCATTCAGGTGAAGGTAAAATCGTTGAATTTTCACCTCATGATGTTGTAATCAAGGACTTAAGAGATCCTAAACAGATTTTGGCTATTGGCATTGTTGATGATTCTACAAGGTTGTATAAGTTTCACAACTTTGGGTCATCAAATCTTCCCTCAGTATTTGTTGCTCATAACGATGAAGTGAGCAAACTTTGGCATGAGCGATTTGGTCACTTAAACTATCGCTCCCTTCAGCATCTATGTAAAGAAAATATGGTGACAGGTCTTCCTATGGTATCTTGCAGAGATGGTGTTTGTTCCGGATGTGTACTCGGAAAACATCATCAAGACAATTTTGAAAAACGTGCCTCTTGGCATGCCTCAGCCCCTTTACAGCTTGTGCATAGTGATTTATGTGGTCCACTTCCAGTTGTGTCATTCTCTGGCTGCAAGTATTTCTTAACTTTCATTGATGATTTCTCCAGATGCACTTGGGTATACATCTTAAAACTCAAGAGTGAAGTATTTAACACTTTTTTGGCCTTCAAGGCCTTTGTTGAAAAACAATATGGACATCAAATTCTTTAGTTAAGATCTAATAATGGCGGAGAATATGTTAAAAACACATTCATCAACTATTGCACTGAGAATGGAATTCAAATGCAACATACTGTTCCATATACTCCACAACAAAATGGTGTAGCTGAAAGGAAGAATCGCACCTTAAAGGAAATGGCTAATTGTATGCTACAATCTAAAGGACTTGGTCTTAGTTTTTGGGCAGAAGCAATTAACTGTGCAAATTACATAATAAATCGCACTCCTACTAAGGCTTTAAAGAATATCACTCCAGAAGAAGCATGGAGCTCAATCAAACCAGATGTAAGTCACTTTCGTGTTTTTGGAAGTGAAGCGTGGGCCCATATTCCAGATGAAAAGCATAAAGCTTTAGAACCTAAGAGTGAAAAATGTACTTTTGTTGGATATTCTGAAGATGTCAAAGGCTATAGACTTATTCGATTTCTGTCCAAAAATGTTATCATTAGAAGAGATGTAAAATTTGATGAAAATATATCGGCCTGCGAGCCTAGTCCGGCGGTTGTGCCACCTCTCCCTATCTCTTCTACTTTTGAACACATTTCTTCTTCAGATGATGAAAGTGAGGATGACAATCCTCCCCCACCATCTCAGGATCCTCCTTTAGCTCATGAGCTTCCAAAATGGGTTCATGCTACTCGAGATGCAGCAGGTGATCTTGCCGGTGATCCTACAGATCAACGACGCACACGTTCTCAGTTCGAGAGAGCCTCTTCTTTACTAGCTCAAGCTCCAGTAAATTATGATCCTGACACCTTTGCAGAAGCTTCAGGCCATCCAGATTGGGAAGCAACTATGAATGAAGAATATCATTCATTGTTGGCAAATGATACATGGGATCTTGTTCCTCTACCAAAGGGACGAAAACTTGTTAGATGCAAATGGGTTTACAGAACTAAGTATGGACCAGATGGGAAAGTTGATAAACATAAAGCTTGTCTTGTTGCTAAGGTTTTTTCACAGGTTGAAGGCATTGACTACATTGAAACCTTCTCCCTTGTTGCCAAAATGAACTCTATCCGCCTTGTTCTTTCCCTTGCTGCCTCTTTCAAATGGGAAGTCCATCAGATGGATGTTAAATCTGCCTTCTTGCATGGGGACTTGCATGAAGAAATCTATATGGAACAACCCATTGGCTTCATACAAACAGACTCTAGCCTTGTATGTCGACTTAAGAAATCCCTTTATGGTCTCAAGCAAGATCCTTGGGCTTGGTATGCCAAAATGGATAGCTTTCTTTTAGAATCTGGCTTTTCTAGGTGTCATTCTAACAATACTGTCTACACCAAGAAAGTGGGCAACTCCCTTATCATCCTTGTTCTTTATGTTGATGATCTTATCCTTACTGGTAGTGATCCCAACCTTATAAACCGTGTGAAGTCTAGCCTTAAAAGAAAATTTGAAATGACAGACTTAGGACACTTACACTATTTTCTCGGTCTTCAAGTCTTGCAATCCAAGGAGGGTATTTCCCTTTCCCAGTCCAAGTATGCTTGTGATATTCTACGTCATTTTCACATGGAAGACTGTAAGCCAGCCCCTTCTCCCTTTTAGTCTGGAGTCAAACTTTCAGTCACTTGTAATTCTCTTGAAGTTGATGCTACCTTATACCGTCAACTTGTAGGAAAACTTTTGTATCTAACCCATACTCGTCCTGACCTTTCCTTTGCTGTTGGCCTTGTTGCTCGGTTCATGCAAAACCCCCGTGAAAGTCATTGGAAAGTAGCTAAAAGAATACTTCGTTATGTTCGAGGTACAGTTCAGTTTGGGATTCATTACAGTGCCAAAGTAGCTCCTCTATTGGTTGGTTTCACTGATTCCGATTGGGCTGGTGACCCTGATGATCGGAAGTCTACTGCCGGTTATGTGTTCACTCTTGGTTCAGGACCTATTACATGGGCTTGTAAGAAACAAGCTGCCATTTCTCTTTCATCAGCAGAAGCAGAGTATCGTGGTGCTGTAGAAGCTAGTAAGGAAGCCTTGTGGCTTCGTCAGATCCTTTCAGAGTTTGGCTTTCAGCAGCAACATCCGACTACACTTTGGTGTGATAATCAAAGTGCCATTCAGCTATGCAAAGATCCAGTCCAACATCAGCGCAACAAACACATTGAACTGCACATGCACTTCATCAGAAAGCTCATTCACGACCATGTTCTTGAAGTGCAATATTGTTCAACAGATGATCAAGTTGCAGACATCTTCACAAAGGCTGTCACAGAGGCGAAGTTCACTAAACTTCGATTTATGGTTGGAGTTCAGGAAGTTGTCACTAAGGGGGGATAGGCTCTAGTGCCTCCTTCCTTCTCCTATTGTGTCATATTTGTAAATCCTTCAATCCTATCCCAAGTTGTTCTTAAGGGGGGATGTTAGGATATTCCGACACATAGGAAATAGTTAAGTACAACTTGGTCTAGTGTAGAGTTAGGTAAAGTGTGTTTCTTTACCGTTGTACATTTTGTAACTTACAATCCGACGGTCACGATATGTAGTGATCCGA
Organism: Pinus tabuliformis; assembly: GCA_031772625.1. Lineage (NCBI taxonomy): Eukaryota > Viridiplantae > Streptophyta > Pinopsida > Pinales > Pinaceae > Pinus > Pinus tabuliformis. Next base: position 693,390,480 of record CM062812.1, on the reverse strand, counting down.
CGGTTCACTCTCTCCTCGGTATTACTGACACTTGATCCATGGCTTGACACCCGATTGGTCCATGAATTCTATTTAAAGCGCATGGAGGGTCATTTGTAGGGTAATCCGTGCATAAGAGAAACATATGTAAATTTTCATTCTTTTATTAATAAATTGCCTGAAGTGGCCGCGTTGGCTCAGGCCGTGGACTGTTTCCCTCTTTGAGGGTTTTAACCACGTCAAAATACTGGTGTATTGATCTGCGATCTGGTTGTGAGCGGTGTCCTTTTGGTGTTCTGTCTGAGGAACTTATCCTGTAAATTCCTACACCAGGCACATACTTCACATCTGTCAAGGTGATAGAAGCTCCATGCTCCCTCTAAAAAACAATTGTGCCCACTCCAGAAACATTATACCTTTCATCGTCACCCATCTCTATGAGTATCTTGAGGTCTTTCTCCTCCAAGGTACTGAATAAACTTTTATCGCCGGTCATGTGGAATGAGGCTCCATTGTTAAGAAACCAATGACAACCCATCATCGAAATCATATCGCCCTTTCCACACTCAATTTTCCAAAGCTTGTCCTTGAGCGCCAGTTCCCTCTGGTCACCACTATTTTGATATAGGTCCTTTAATGTCTTCCACATTGAAAAACATAGTCTCCTTCACATGGAGACTCGAGACAATATGGTCTCGAACTCCCTCCAGATGAATCCTCCTCACTCTCGCCACACACTTCTTCCATTCTGCCAATTCTTGGGCATTAGCTGCTGCTAGCTTGGAGACTTATTGATCAATGAAATCCTTCAAACCATTGTCTTCTAATACCGCTTCCATGTGATCCCTCCATGTTGTGGGGAAAAATGCCTATGCAGGACGATCCTATCCACCTAAGGTGTGACAGTGCCTTAGCAACAAACAGAGACAGCTATTCTAGTATTCTTCCTTTATGAATTAAGAATGAAGAGAGATGGATGGACTAACCGGTGTCTTCCGTTTGTCCCTCGATCCAGATCCTCTTCTCTTTGGGTGTTCACAGCTACTTGCCTTCTCGCTCGCCCAGCTTCAATAGGTTCCTGCAAGATCACAAGAGAATAGCTACTTGCGACAAGAGAACAGCTACTTGAGACAAGAGAAGAACACTACACAAAGACAGATATTCACATTCATAACTGATTCAGGATTAGAAATAAATCAAATACACTAATGCAATCATACATCAAAGATACATCAACATATAGGAGAAAACAAAGATAGCTTTATTGATTAATAACAAGGTTCAGGAAGAGATACAACCCAGAGGGCTCCAATCCAGCATCTCCTTCCCAGCAGAATGGAATTCCTATCTTCACCTCCCCTCAAAGCATTAAGCACCCAATGATTCCAGTCTCAAACCAACAACAATTCTTTGCAATAACAAAATTCCAGCCCCCAGATCTCATGGAGGAGAGATCCATATATAGATGTTGTGGAGAGAGGATGAGTCAGCTTGAGATCTGACTAGTGTCCTCTCCCTCTGTTAGTTCTTGATTCCACTTGGAGGTTCTTGCTTCCACTTGGAGATTTGGAACCTCTTACTCATCACCAGTCGAATTCCCTGAGGCAAGTGTCATTTTGGAAGCTTCCTGGGTTTTGACACCTTGAGAAATGAGCCTGCCACATGTCCACTCTCGCTCAGCGCAGGTAGCCAGTGTTGGCTTTGACATTTAGTGCAGGTAGCCAGTGTTGCCATTGACATTCAGCGCAGATGGTCAGTGGAGCCATTGACATGATCCTGAATTGATTTGTTTTTGAGCAGTTTCTGGTGGAGAACTTCTGTGAATTGCTGTGGTTTGTTAGCCTTGTTCCTCTAGGGGTAGGAACAACATGTTTAGGGACTTTGGATCCCTTAGATTACAGACATTTCATGCTCAATGTTGTAAGGCACAAAAATGTCTATAACAGTTGCCCCCTAAAGTATGAGGCCGTTTATCGGGTGAAATGCTTTATCCAGGAGGGTTCGAAGTTCATCCAATTGCTGGGAGGAGACCTGTAATAAGATACAATACAATACATTATTTTTCATACTGCTTTCATGATCTAGCTGAGGCGGGCATTCCCATGCTCAGCTTTATAAATTCATTTTTCGTACATAGAACAGACGATCGTCTGATGGTAGACTGATAATTTTGGTGAAATTATCATCCTTTGAGTAGGATGATCATCTGCTGCAATGATGTACATGTCAAATGTCTTTATCTTTCCTGAATATATATCGCAGCCCGAATGGATGAAACTAGATCCGGGGTCTTCAAACTCGTTCGATCTTCACTCTAAGTACAAGTCGATCCATGTGAGAATTGTTCTGAAGTTGAACATGGAAAGACATCGCTTGATTACCGGTCAATGAGGTAAACCGTTAACAAGCGCGAGAGGAATCACCGATAATGAAAATGACCCTCAAGGTACTGCAGTACAATTCACGTGGTGTGAATAAAGGACTTGGCGTCGAACACCACGCAAAATCTTCTGGTCAAAGGTCATTGATGTATACCTGTCGCCGGAAGTGAGAAACTTGCCATTGAGGCATGTAAGCTTCAAAGTACTAAAGGAGTTGTTCCTAGATCAACTTCTTGGATAATGAGCTGATGTCGACAGGAAGCGATCCGTCAAAGGAGGGCCTTAATGAATCCCACATCAGTGACACGGAACGGAGCTAATGATTTTGATGGAGGTGAAAACGATTTGTGACATATGATTCAGGGTGGCGGTCATGAATGGATGAAGGATAATGTATGGCAGTGGATGGGACACGGTTGACTCTTTCTGAACGACTTCTCTTGAACATATGGCGACACTGATGCGATGGATCGGTAGCATTACCCCAAATATGGATGGTATGGCGAGACCATGGTGATGTGACCGGTGAATGAAACAACCCAACCCGATTGTGGTACGGAGGAAAAGTGTCATGTTCAAGAGCGACTTGCTACCATCAAAGTTTTCTTTAGTTTCTCCCAATTTTTCCCCAGTCATTGTTGACCAGTACCTCTTTATTTTTGTCAAGCTTGAGGAGGATAACATATGCTTGTTCTATAACCTGCCCTTCGGGCAAGCCCATCGCTATGTTTTAACGAGCCTAGCGATAGTGAAACTCGTTCTCGTCTAAAGACAAGTTTGTCGCTATTTAATGATTTTAACGAGTCTAACGACAAGGATAACTCGGCCCTTTTCATTTTTAGAGAGTCTGAAAAGGTACATAAAGTTAACTCCAAAATTACTTTTTCGTCATCTAATCCCTTAGGTCCGAAAAAGTATAAAACAATACAGAAGGGATGATTTTTTGATAGTTTTAACGAGCCGAACAAAACAAGCTCTCGATCTTTTTGTGCAATAATCCCTCAGGTCCAAAAAGATTAAAATCTAGAGGAGGGATAGCACTTCCGGTCGCTTTAACGAGCTGGAAGGCCAAAACTCGGCAATCTTTTCATATTCTACAAGTCAGTTGAAAAGAGCTTAAAGAAGACTCGTCTTTTGAGGAACGAGTGATCGACAGGGTTAGCAGCTGATTCCAGGTACAGGTTGGAATTTTCCAATCACGGCAGTGTCACAAGGATGGCTAGGTGAAATCACTCTTCGCAGCTGTTCCTCAAAATGGGTAAACAATCATATGGAGGTGAACAATCGGCCAAATGAAAAGTGGAGGTGACGGTGCAAACACGACCAAGGCTTTAATGGCTGATAAGGTTACATTCACAGTGGTTATTTGCCGGGTAGTGCTTATGTTTATTTTTTAACGAGCATGAAGTCTGCGTTAAAGCTGCTCGGATCTTGCATTTATTTTTTAACGAGCATGAACTTTGTGCTAAAAATGCTCGATTATATGGTCAAATTTTGATTTTTCACCATAACTAGTTTTGCTCTTTTCAAAGATAGTACTGCATTCTCAGTTGCTGCATCAAACTTAGTTAGAAATGAATAACATTTGTTTGAAAATGAGATTAAAACCCTAATATTTTGATTTGAACTACGTAAAAAGCAATTAAAAAGTGTTTTTACCTCTCATTTTACCATTTCATTTGAACTCGGTTTGTTGGAGCTTTGGAGGTGCCTCTCCCCCCTTGATTTTCACCAGCTGATTTCGGGAGATTCTGTGGACGATTCTCAGCGCCATCTGGACCAGGTAGGAGCTAAACCCTAGCTCTTTCTTTTCATGGTTTCATTTTTCCATTCTGTGCCTGTTTCCCTGTCTCCCTGAGCACCTGGGGTTTTGTTAGGGCGCCCTGCCATCAACGCAGGTGGTTCACTCGAAACCTGCGTTGAATGTCAAGCTGCCTTAAGGCAGTTTGACCTTCAACGCAGGTGGAACACTGTCTACCTGCGTTGGGCACAGAAAACTGGTTTTGTTGCACAGTTTTTGATGAAATTTTGCCAGTTTCTCATCAAATCCAGGATCTTACTCTTTCTCTTGTTTGTTTTGCAGGGACCTTTGAGCAAAATGTCCCTTACATGGCGAGAACGAGAACATGAAGAAGAAGACATGATTGCCCTCCATGACCCTGTCACGGTGAACGCGCTGTGGAACTGTGGCCTGCTGAAGTTTTTCCGTATCTCTAGCATGAGAGCACAGATCTCTTTACTGCAGTATATGCTTGATGCTTGGGATCCCATCAACCAAGTATTCCAGATTAGGGGCAAATCCATCCCCTTGACCATAGTGGACATTTACTTCTTGACTGGGTTGTCAAGGCGGGGTGCCCCCATTTCTTTGTCAGGTTCGGCCCGAGGGAATGACTCCGTGAGAGACTATGTCCGCCAGTATTGTAGGGAAGGATCTCAGCCGAGCAGAGACGGCAAGGTCGTTATCCGTGAGATTACTGACAGGTCTCTCAGGTCCATTCTGTATACTATTGGTAGGATGGCCGGTAGTGCATCTCTTCATGTCGCCAACAGATCTTATGTGCAGCACGCCTTGGAGTGTCTCCAACCGAAAGTATTCAACTAGTGTGATGCAGTACTTCTTCAGATGAAAAGTCAGTTGACCAAGGTAAAGGACGGGAAGTTGAAGAACTTTGGATTTGGTTATGTTTTGACTGCCTTTGCCTTGGAGAAAATACCACTGATGCAGCCTCAGTATATTGCACTCGACTTGCCTTCTCCCACCGAGCCACGCATGCAGAGATGGGTTGATCACATGTCTAGGCATGCTGGTCAATCTCAGATTACTTTCACTGATACCTTCTTCAGGTGGTTCGAGCGTCAGGAGATGGTCTATTCCGAGTATCCATATGTTGGCATGGATTTCCGAGGTGATCCGGATTTGGTGCTACCGGATGGCGAACAGTGGGGCGCTATTGGTAAAAATCTTCGACCATATCACTGTTTACTGTTTTTATTCATAATGTTTCTGTGCTTTACTCTATCAAGACTTTAATCAAACTCTTGTGTGCATTGCAGATGTTGGTCCTGTTCGTCCAGCAGTTCGCCCGAGAGCGCCAGTCGCTGCCCCAGCAGGGGAGCCTGCTGGGAGGGTTATTCTTCGGGACCTTGACGTGGCCGAGACCCTTACCGCTGTGCAGGAGCAGGTTGAGAGCCTTACTCTCGGTATTCCGGATGTACGGATCGACGAGTTACCTTTACAGTTGCAGCGGCATACTACTGGTGTGCCTAGACGATGGACTCGTCTCTTGCACATGATTGCACAGGCCGTGACGTGCTATCATGAGCATCACTAGGCTAGGGTGCCCCCTAGCATTTTTGAGCTTTTTGGGTCATGCGACCAATTTTGTCTTGGTTACAGAACATTATGTGTAAACGATAAACAACTTTTATATATATATTTTGATTTTCGGGGTTTATTCTGGTTGAATTATATGATCCACTTGTACAACATTGATGATGCATTTCTTTTTATAAATGTCGCAAATGTCTATCTAACACATAGTTTGCTAAAGAGTCGGTTAATGTGTTTAAGTTCCTAGAAATATGTTGGTATTGAATTAAATCAAACTGTCTTTCCAAAATCTTAACCCTTAGAAACATACGATAAATAGTCGGATTGCGGACAGAATATATACCATTGAGTTGTAGTATCACGAGTTGTGAGTCTAGCCTGACGATTAGCCGGCGTATACCATGGGTGATGGCATCAGAGAGTAGTTCTATAAATGCGCTATACTTAGCGATATTATTCGTTGATTGCCCAATACACACACCTCTGAAACTCACTAACTCGCCGCTTGGATCAAAAATGGCCCAGGCCGCGGAGGACAGGTTCCGCGAACTACGACTCGCTCCGTCAGCATATCCCACACATGTCTCAGAAAGGTTTGACATCTGCAATAAATGTAAAAAGGTGGATTACTCGACCAAAACAAACACTTTAGCGAAAACAAAATACAACAAAAGCACACAGGTTACTATTTAAGCATAGTAACGCTTGAGGTACAACCCATTGCGGGGTTGCGCCAGTGGAATTCCGTCATAATCCATTAACTCGTAGGCTCCTTTTGCTAACACTCGTTTAACAATATAGGGGCCCATCCATAAAGAATTGAATTTACCTGCTCCCAATTTGTCGGATTCTTGGTCGTAAAGCAAGACCAAGTCACCTTCTGAGAAGACACGGGGTTTGACATTTTTGTCGAACTGCGCCTTGACTCGTTTCTTATGGGCTTCGTTAGCCAAAGCTGCGTCACGACGGGTTTCATCCAATTGGATTAATTCCAAGAAACGTGCCTCTTCTTCTGAAGTTCTGGGGAGGAGATCAATTGCGAGTTTAAGAGACGAAATTTCACACTGGACTGGTAAGACTGCCTCCAGGCCATACACCAGTTGGAAAGGTGTGAACACAGTCGCATTCTTTACCGATGTTCGGTAAGCCCACAAGGCTGAGTACAGGATTAGGTGCCACCTTCTTTTGTGAACTTCGATCATCCTTTGCAACATACGCTTCAGGACCTTGTTGATCGCTTCAACTTGTCTGTTGGCTTGCGGATAATATGGGGTAGAGCTGTCGTGAGATAGCCCTAGCTTGGCAGCTAATTCAACCATCACGTGATTGCGAAAATGCGATCCATGATTTGTAACTATAGCCTGTGGTACATCGAACCTAGCAACTACATGATTAAAAAAGAAAAGGGCAGCTGTTTCACCAATGTTATCCAATGTAGGCATCGCCTCGGCCCATTTGGTAAAATAGTCAACGGCGACTATAATATACCCATGCCCCCCGGTCGAGGTGGGGTTACATTGCATGAAATCGATGCCCCATTTGGTGAAAGGCCCAACAACAACTATTGGCTGTAAAGGTGCGGGTGGTCTTCTGGTTTTGCTATCAAAAATTTGACAAGCATGGCAACTTCTGACTGCGGTTATGCAATCTTTGAACATGGTTGGCCAGAAGTATCCTGCTCGTAAGATTTTTTGTGCTGTTGCATATCCAGATTGATGCCCCCCCACACGCGCCTGAATGACACTCATTCAGGGCTTTTTCGGCCTCCTCATGGGTAAGGCACCTCCTCAGAACTGTATCGATACCACGACGGTAAAGTGTATCACCGAAGATCATGTAGTCTTTAGCTTGGTATCGTATACGTTTCTGTTCAGAGTGAGAGGTGTTAGACCTGAACTTTTGGGTTTGGAGATAAATTATGATATCTCCATACCACTCATTGCTTGTAGATATCAGAAACAAATTCTCGTCCACGATTGATTCTTCAGATGTTTCATCGTTGGATGACGATGGGAGATCGTACAATAATTCTGCGAAAACTAGAGCTTTCTTTGATTTGGATTTTACAAATTCCAGATCAAACTCTTGAAGGATCGCTATCCATTTTGAATATTTGCCCCCCAGCAACTGTCGCGACAGTATATAAGTCATGGGGTTGCAATATGATAAAATGGTAGTTTTCCGAAAGAGGACATAATGTCGAAATCTTTGAATCGCTTGAACAGCTGCAAGCGCTAGTTTTTCAACATAAGAATACTTGCTTTCTGTATCATTCAAGTTTTTACTTAAATAATATATAGGATGTTCAATTCCATCGACTTCTTGAACTAAAACCATCGCAATGGTCGTATCCGCTGCAGCCAGATACAGGTTAAAATCTCTTTGATAGTCTGGTGCATACATTAATGATGCTTTTACTAGAGAATCTTTCAGAGCATCAAAGGAGGCTTGCGCCACCTGATCCCAGACAAAAGGTACATCCTTTTTCAAAAGACGAGTATAACCTTTAGCAAGTTCTGCGTAATTTGGAATGAACCTCCTCAGAAAGTTTGCTTTCCCTTGGAGTTTCTGAATCTGAAGCAAATTTGAAGGTGGAGGCAAATTAATGATTGCCTGAACCTTGCAAGGGTCGAGACGAATCCCATCCTTAGAGACTACAAAGCCAAGTAAACGACTAGAACCGACGCAAAACACACATTTGTGTGGATTGAGTCTTATCTTGTAGTGTCGGCAACGTAGAAATATCGCTCTTAAATGTTGCGGATGATCAGTCCACTTTCGCGAATGAGTCGGAAGGTCGTTGAGATATGGTTGAACGATGTTCTTGATGTCATGGAAGGCATAATTCATTGCCCTCTGAAACGTTGCCCCTGCGTTCTTTAAACCAAAGGGTAATTTTTGATAAGCGAATGTGCCCCACAGACAAATAAATGCAGTCTTTGACTGGTCCTGTGGGCGGATATTTATTTGATTATACCCGAAAAATCCATCCATAAATGAAAAGATTTCACATCCGGCGCATTCATCAATTATCTGGTCGATGAAGGGTGTAGGGTAGTTGTCCTTCGGACAAGCTTGGCTTACATCCCTATAGTCGACACACACTCTAATCGTCCCTTGTTTCTTCATAACAGGGACAATATTCGATACCCAATCGGTTAGAGGAACCGGGTAGATGAAACCAGCATGGAGAAGCTTTTCAACTTCTGCTTTAATGGCAGCGACTTTCTTGGGGTGCACCTGCCAAAGCCGTTGTCTTACTGGTTTGACATCAGGATACATCTTAATTTCATGTTTAACGATACTCGAGTCAATGCCTAGCATTTCATCATATGACCAAGCAAAGACATCTCTAAACTCGCGAAAAAGAGCGTTATATATTTCCAGTTCTGAAGGAGAACATCCTTTGCCGACATAAATATTCTCTACAACATTTGTTTTAGTCGAGATATTTATGGCTATAGTCTCTTCGATATTGGATAAGTTTCGCTCGGAATCCACCGTATTTACAGTATTTGATAGGAATTCAAAGACTGAAGGGTGATAGAGGTCATGTTGAGTATCTTCTTCATAATCTGGAAGAAGGGAACGATGGTGGCAATCATTCCATGGTGCCCCCTCAATCAACATTGATTGTAGTATTCCTTCGTCAGTCCCATGTACTTTCGATCAAGGATCTAATGAGGTACCATATTCCCTAGACCTATCTACCCAAACGCTTGACGAGCGTTGACTTGGGTTCGCCTCCCATGCCCGAAACATTGATTGCTACAATATTTCTATTGGGCTTGGGGGCAAAACCATTGCATGATCCATGTCTTCATTTTCTGCGACCTTCGTGGAAGATATCATGTTGCAGGCTGCTACCAATGCTATTTCCCCTATATAGATGGGAGGTGGAAGTGCGAAAGTTCCCATTAATGTGGGGTCTTTCAGTAGGCCTACTCCGATATCTTGAAGCGAATGGTTGCTTCCATGGATCATGGGAATGCTTCCAGTAACTTGTGAACCATTAGGGAGGAAGTTTTGTTGGTCGACAATCGTAATCCCTCCTTGAAAAGGGAATGCGATCTTCCTAAAATAAGTCGACACTACAGCTGCCATGGCATATATCCATGGTCTTCCCAGTAGGATGTTGTAGTCAAGATTCCCATCAATGACTTCAACATCTATTTCGACTATTTTTCCGCCTAGTTCAACCTTCAAGTTATTTAGGATACCGTACGGGGTGTACGTCCTTCCGTCGAATGCTTTTAGTGTCGTCGAAGATCGCGACAAGGTTGGAGACCCTAGAGTTTTCCAGCAACTCATCGACATGATACATGTAGATGCCCCCTCATCAATAATTGTTCGGTGAACAGTTTTGTTGAGGGTTTTCACTTGAATAAGGAAAGCTAGTTGAGCTGGTAACTGAGGATCGTATCCTTTGTGGTCGAAGGATACAAGATTGGAATCCTTAGGATCAACCCCACCAATAGCCGATAACAGAGCCTGCCTTTGGGTTGGGCAATTTTGTAGTACCTCAAGAGTCGACATAGCGGATGGCGATTGGGCCAAATCTTCCACTATGTTATAATGCTGCGCCGCTCTGGCGTGAGGATTAAATGTCAACTTGTGTACTACTCCCTTTGGCGGTTTTATTGTTAATTCAGGAATGATGGGCAGTACAACTTATGTCGAAGTTGTTGTCAAACTACTTGGTTGATCTTTACCTTTGTCATTCGACAGCTGCGAATTCCCGTAATCTTTGTTCCTTGTTGAAATCAAAGCATCATTCTGCTGCTTGGAGATCGACAACATTAGCACTTGCGACGGGGAAGCATTTCCATTATCAACCAGATTTTGACCTGGATTGGGAAACGGATCAGTTAACACAGCTGAGGTTTGCGAACTTTTGAAGAACCTTTTAAGCTTAGCTTTGTATGGACAATCGGCTGTCCAATGATCATCGTCACATATCATGCATGGACTTTTTGGTTTCCCTTTCCTAGGTGGGTTTGAAGAAGTTTTTTCAGGGGATGACTCACCCTGTTTCTTCTTCTTCCCTTTGTTTTGCTTCTTCTTGCTTCCTGGTTGATTGGTTTCTCTGCCTTTATCTCCTGATACGGCATTTACTCCCAAAGCAAGAATTTCTTCTTTTGCATTTTGATCTGAAGTCTTACGGGCTTTCTTAGACGAAGCCTTTGTCGACTTTGCGTTTGCTGTGCCAATCACACCGTCGCCGGCATGAGAGTCACTATTTGATTTAGGAGGAGGAGGAATTGAGAATTCCGGTCTAGGGGCGTCAGGTATTTTGTCGTAGAGCGTGCCAGACTGAGTGTATACTAAGTCTAGATATTGTGCATGAGCAATAACTTGCTCCTCTGTTACGACCCCCCCCTTGGCCACATCTTCCGTTATGGCAGGAAGTAGCGACTTTATAAACCATTCAGCTAGTAGCTGATCGGGAACGTAAGTCTTCACCATCCTGCGACGACGACGCCACTCATTTATATGATCGGATATATGAGTAGCCGTTGTCTGCTTGAAGTTGGTTAAGATTTTTGTTCCTGTTTCATACCTTATCGGTAATTGAAAATGGGTTAAGAAAGTCATGGCTAGGGAGCTGAAATTGTCGAAAGAGGTTCTAGGTAATTCAATATACCATTTAGCCGCTGGACCCGTTAACATCCTCTGAAAAAGGCGAAGCCTTATCGAATCATCGTTTAGGGTGTTTGATGAACACCACAGATGAAAAGTCATCACGTGATTCGACGGGTCTTCACCCGGATTTCCGTTGAATTTAGGAATGTCCGATGGAAGTTTGTGAGGAATCGCTGGCCACCAAGGGGCGTAAGCAATTGGATCGTTTGTTAATCGGTGTAAATCGGGTAACTCTAAAGTTGCCACGAATGGTAACTACTGATTCAGGTTAGGTGAGGCGTACCCAGGATACGATGGAATCGCCTGAGCAGTAGGCCTTTGCATACCAGCATAATGTAATTGATGTTGGTATGATTGATACGGTTGGTGGACTTGACCACTGTAAAGCGGTTGGTTTTGACCATTTTGAATATACGGTTGTCCACTGTTCGCAAAGATCTGCTGCTCAGAACCCTGGTACAGTTGCTGGAATTGTGGTTGTTGGTATTGCACCAGCCACGGTTGTGAAGCCATGTTCTGCTGCGCTATACTAACCGGCGGACCAAGATGTGGGGTTATTGTACCCGTTTGGACCTGTGTCGCCCCACCAGTTGGCGATTGTGGTTGTGTCACAGGGTCAAGGGGCTGTTGCATTACAACCTGAGAAATCTGAGGTTGACATACAACAGGCATCGTTTGAACTTGTGACACTGTTACAATAGCTGGTGTTGTCGGGATGTTCGACATAGGTACACATTGTTGCATAGAATACACAACTCTTGGCTGTTGGGGTAGCATAGGTACCCAACCACTTGTCGTAACTCCAGTATAACCTGAATACTGTTGAGAACTGCCATATGGATATCCTCCTGGAGGGGGTAATGAAAGGGCATACTGCCCCCCATACGGTAGCAATCCGGAACTCAAGGGGATTGTTTGCCCTTGGGGACTGGATGGCCCAAATTGACCTCCATAGGGATCAATCTGTCGAGTCTCAACATAAGAGTTACCGGATATTATTCTGGAGGAACAAACTGGAACAGACCACACTGTCGAAATAGTCCCTGGGTGGACTCCTTCTAGCGTTTGTGAGCTAGTTGGGACAGATGGTACGACAGCAAACATTGTCGGAGTGATGACATGTAGTTCTGCTGTCGCTGTGTCATTCGACACAGTCCTAGATGTTGACGGCTGCTCAGACATTTTGAGTCTATCCAATAGATTGCCTAACGATTCTACAGGAACTTCCACTGGTGATAGACTAACTTCTAATGTAGAAGGAAAAAGAGTGACCCCTATTCCAAAATGGGTTGGAGTACTTGCTTGCAGATCCTCTACAATTTCCTCTATCGCAATCAAACCAGGTGGAAGAGGAAGACCGTCAGGTTCGTAAAATATTTCTGGTGCCGAAGAAGGGGTTGTTTCGACAGCGACAGTTGTTTGAGGAACAAGACTCTCTGGACCGGTTACAGATGGAACTGGTTCAGTAACGCAAGTATTTGTTCTCAGACTAGGATCAGTGTCACTGTCCCTCTGTGGCTATTGAACTTCTTCAATAGAGGCAGGGTTTCCAGAAATGTTTGGAGTAACCGGAATCTCAGATGTTGTCGAAACACTTGTTCTAACTTTGATAGGAGATTTCGAACCGGTTAAACGAGTTCACTTTGTCCGTACTGTTTTCGATTCCGGAGACAAAGACGGTTGACTCGTAAGCCTCCGTGAACGACGGGGTTTCAATTGACTTTCTTCCACGATTGCGGATTACTCAATCAACTAAAATACAAAAGGGGAAAGTGTGTTTCCGAATTGAATGAATTTTTTAGACGCTTTAGACACAACTTGCTTTTTCACTTTTAAAGAGTCGAGAAAAAGCTAAAGATGACTCTAGTCTCCTTCGATGTTTTAACGAGCCTGAAGTGACAAATGCTCGGATGGACTTTTTCTGTTATAGAGTCTGAAAAAGGCCAAAAGAAACTGCTCTAGAGTTCTAGGCAGAGGGTGTGCCAAACTTTTCGCAAAACCGCAGAATACTTTTTAAGGTACGGGCGGTCGATCTTCCTGAATGTTGTGTTCAGTGCATTACGATCAGTAGGGCGGCCGACACGGCTTCCTAAGGATAAAGGTTATATTCCTATAGGGGTCTCCCAATATATACGCGACGGTACGTGGGAGCACAATCCGTACTGGCGCTATCGTCCCTCAGGAGGAATCACCCACCTTCCACGAGATCGACAGTCACCAGGCTTAACGACGCCGGAACACGTCTCTAGCCTAGACCTCTATGTTGTGCGTTATGTTGCAAAGCATTGTTAGGTTCATTCAGTTTATTTTAAGTTGATCTTTTTAGAAGTTTGTCTTTCTGGATCACCATGAGATGTATGGTACAATTCCTAAATGCAGTCTAAGATGATAAGCAAGCTTTATATCTTTTCAACTTTGAAAATCCTAGCTACTAAGGGAAAAGAAAGACACCATCTTTTCTCAAAGAGCACTCAGCACACTCTAATGCACTTTTTCCTAAATCAAGCATGCAAACTTATCAAAATGCAAATGCACAATGCAGGTGTTTGTTTTCCGCTTTCTTAGTATTGATGCCTACAAAGAAAGCTTTTTGTACAACTTTGAATTTGCTTTTAAATGACAAGTACAAACAAGTCTACTTTTTCGAAATCAGAAAGGGTAGAAGAGATTACAACACTTTACGACTTTCGAAATGAACACTTGTTTCGACACTTAAAAGAGACAAACTCAAACCAATAAGCAAAAGCAAATGTATAATCAACTGTAAACAGGCAATGAACTCTCTCCTAAGATCACAATCGACAGATCTGAATCAAGGGCTACAGGATGATTATTTCACTCATGCAAAGGAAAACTGTAAATGACGCCACAAACACATAAAAACACTCACAGTATTTTTGTACAAAAGGAGGCGGAATTTAAGTAGAGAAAAGGAGTTATCTGACTGGTACCTATGCTGGTTACAGGCTGCAAAAAACAGAGATCAAAACAGGGCAACAGAGATCAGAGAACCCTAGCTGCACAAGGCAAAACTGGTTCAGCGCAACCTCAACACTGTGGTTTTTACATTCAACGCAGGTAGCCTTGACGGGACCTGCGTTGAAATGCAGAATGCCTTCACAGATGTTGCGCTGAAGGAGAAACTCTCGTTTCTCACTGGGTTCTGGGTCACAGATTGCTCAATAATCAACGGTTTCAGGCCAAATCAGAAACACAAGCAAGGTACAATCAAAAGGATGCTTTGAGGGGGTACTAAGATCTATCACAAAGGATCATCAAATCATTTGTGAGTCCATTGTTCAAATCATAGACAAAATCCAGTGAAGGATCAAGGCAGCAACTGTCTACTTTGCAACTGAGAATAGCAGAAGCAGTTCGATTGTTGCTGTTGAGTCTATGAAACAAACAATGATAGAAACACAAATAAAATGACTAAAACAAATCTCCCCAGCGGAGTCGCCAATTTGTTGTGGGGAAAAATGCCTATGCAGGACGATCCTATCCACCTAAGGTGTGACAGTGCCTTAGCAACAAACATAGACAGCTATTCTAGTATTCTTCCTTTATGAATTAAGAATGAAGAGAGATGGATGGACTAACCGATGTCTTCCGTTTGTCCCTCAATCCAGATCCTCTTCTCTTTGGGTGTTCACAGCTACTTGCCTTCTCGCTCGCCCAGCTTCAACAGGTTCCTGCAAGATCACAGGAGAACAGCTACTTGCGACAAGAGAACAGCTACTTGAGACAAGAGAAGAACACTACACAAAGACAGATATTCACATTCATAACTGATTCAGGATTAGAAATAAATCAAATACACTAATGCAATCATACATCAAAGATACATTAGCATATAGGAGAAAACAAAGATAGCTTTATTGATTAATAACAAGGTTCAGGAAGAGATACAACCCAGAGGGCTCCAATCCAGCATCTCCTTCCCAGCAGAATGGAATTCCTATCTTCACCTCCCCTCAAAGCATTAAGCACCCAATGATTCCAGTCTCAAACCAACATCAATTCTTTGCAATAACAAAATTCCAGCCCCCAGATCTCATGGAGGAGAGATCCATATATAGATGTTGTGGAGAGAGGATGAGTCAGCTTGAGATCTGACTAGTGTCCTCTCCCTCTGTTAGTTCTTGATTCCACTTGGAGGTTCTTGCTTCCACTTGGAGATTTGGAACCTCTTACTCATCACCAGTTGAATTCCCTGAGGCAAGTGTCATTTTGGAAGCTTCCTGGGTTTTGACACCTTGAGAAATGAGCCTGCCACATGTCCACTCTCGCTCAGCGCAGGTAGCCAGTGTTGGCTTTGACATTCAGCGCAGGTAGCCAGTGTTGCCATTGACATTCAACGCAGATGGTCAGTGGAGCCATTGACATGATCCTGAATTGACTTGTTTTTGAGCAGTTTCTGGTGGAGAACTTCTGTGAATTGCTGTGGTTTGTTAGCCTTGTTCCTCTAGGGGTAGGAACAACATGTTTAGGGACTTTGGATCCCTTAGATTATGGACATTTCATGCTCAATGCTGTAAGGCACAAAAATGTCTATAACACTCCATGCTATGTAATTTGAGTTGCCATCGAGGGCATACTAGAGTCTCAAGCCATCGAATGCCATTGGTGAACTTTGAGATGTGATAAGAAATTGATTTTGTACCTGCAATAAAGAACTTCAAACTTCGAAATTTTCCCTTCTCAATATGTTGTTTACAACTCTGATCACCTTTACTCTGATACCATGTAGAAATTCTCACTATAGATTAATCTGATTATGCAATGTACTAAAGAAAAATACTTAATCTACTTCTACAATCAAACTTTCAGAAGCTTAATCTATTTTGAGCAAGATCAAACAGAACACATATAACAGAGAAGAAGAAACAATCACACATGAAATACAAAATAATACTCTAGGGAAAGCCTCAGCCAAAAACCCCGCTATCTGTGTTATCATATAAGGTGGAAATACATCAAGATTACACAAAGCTTTATCTCCCACAGCTAGCCAGCTCTCAGTACAATCCTCCTGGATTATCACAGGAAATCAAAGCTTCTCACAAGCCTTCTCCTCTGCCCTCCAAGCCTCCTATTTCCTTGCGTTGTTTCTCCCGGGTAATCTTATTGTTACGAAGTGTAACATTGATCACTCACACTGATCTCACACCCTATAAAACTGCGGAATCCTCAAGGAACCTTGTTCCTTCTACATGGATGAGTTTCCTTTATAGGAAATTTACTCCAACTGATAGTATAATGTCCCTGTCTTTAATCTCAACTGGATCTTTGTCTGAACTGACATGCATGAGTTATTTATGAGAAATATTCAGTTATCTGGAGAACACTAGTTGCATGCATGCATGCATTAATTGACTGAACTCACAATCAATTCCACAAATTGTTTGGAACTAATCTAACTGGACTTAACTGAGTTAACTAAGCTAACTAATTACAACTCAAATACAACTCATCCTTATCTCCTTAATTAAGGGATAACTTCCTCAATCAAAGGGATAATTGTTGCATGACTTCACAAAGACTTCATGTTTGAATTTCTCCAACTAATTAACTCAAGATGAATTAATTAATTAATTTTCAAACAGTTGGTGAGACTAAATTCGAATTTTAATTCTCAATTTTAATTCAAGGACAAATTAAAATTGGAATATATCTTGAAATGCTACCTATAGCAATGCTATTTTTAGCATTTCTATTTTTTTTTAGCATTTCTTGTTGCTATTTTCAACAAACCCGTCCCTTATTTTCACATGCTGACAAATTCAACTCGACATTTATTTGAATTTATGGAAGGTAATCCTCCATGCAGTTGTGGGCGGTGTCCTACTGGGAGACTTTGGTCTAAAGGTTCAAGCATCAATTTGTTCATTTTTGGCAATTTGGTTTAGGTTTTATGTGTAGTTCTGATCTTTTTCTATAATATAGATAAGCTACGAACTCTCTTTCGCTTATTTTGTGAAGGGCTCATAGCGACTTGGATAGTTTTGAGTTCTAGTTCAAGGCGTATTTTATTTGTTTCGATCTACCCTCTAAGGTAACTTACTCTATCTTTGTATGAATTTCTTTTATCTTCATGAGAACCCATTCTTCCGGGTGTGTACTCTTTCAATTTTGATTTCAGTTAAGCTTAATTAGGGATTTTATGGAAGTGGAAGGAGTTTCCTAGTTCCTTTTAACTCTACCAGGTTCAACTTCGATCAATTTATAGTCTATCCTTTGACTCCATGTATTCATCATTGATCCTTTTGTCTACATTGAATATAGATACTTTGCTTGGTACTTGTTTGGACTATCACCTATTTTATACTTGATTATATTTTATATATGTTAATTTTTTCTTCAAATTATTAAATTCAAAAGTAGGTGTCTATATTAGGTTGTTTTTTCAAAATTAAATAAAATTTAGATTGAATGCATTCTTTATTGATATATTTTCTTCAAGAGCATATAAAATTATGACCGTTATTTGGAGTTGACATAGTAATATGTGCATTATTCATAGTTTCTACATAGATTTCTTTGTCATTACATATTTAGGAAAAATTACAGACTTTATTGCATACAAAAATTAGTGGCAAGAATATTCAACTAGAATTGGAGCTTGAAGCCTTTATTTTCTTATATGGTGAAGAAAACTAGAAAGAAAAAGAATTTTGACTGGAACATAATGACACTTTATAAATGGAACTCATTTCCTTTGGTAGATACCCTTCAAAATAGTCATATGAGGTGTAGTACCCCTTAGAGTGAAGAAGAACTTGCTTGGATAGCTTCTGCACTTGTTGATTGAGCTCCCTGAGTATGTGGGTAAAAGAAATCCACTTGGAGTCTTGAAGGACTATGGATAAATCATATGAGAGAGGTTTCAACCATAATATTTCTACTTGATTTCAACTTCTTTCCTAATCAATCACCAATTTTTAGACTCCTGTGATCTCTATCTTTTTCACCCCTGCTTAATAGCCAATGTGGAAGTGAGAGCCGAAAATGCTAATTTGGATTTTGGAGCGCACCTTGGATCATAATGCAAGTGGATATATCATCAAGAGATGATATGCAAGATCACTTCAAGTTTGTAGATTGGTGGATGCCTTAACTAGCACTATCTAAGAGTGCCCATGGAATTTCCATATTTAGGGAAATCTTGACCATGCATTTGGATTTATCTTCCTTATGTTCCACTTTATTCTACAATATTTTCTTGACCATGAGGTTTGACACCACATCTATAGGAACTTGCTTATCCTAGTTGATGTTATGGTTTTGTTCCCACCAGATTTCATAAAACAAAAAGCATAGTAGCCCTTTAAAACCTACTAACAAAGAGTCCATTATATATTCTTGAACATCATACTCAAGAATAAATTTATTCCAGGTGTTATTTCATATCAATTTAAGGGTTATCCTTATCCAAACAACTATGGTTCAGGGAAAATATGGAAAATTTATTCATAGTGGCCTTTGGCACCACTTTATGGGTTATCCCTATCCAAATAGCTCTAGTGTAGGGGTAAGGAACAAAGTGTTGGATAATAGCTTTTTTGTGTGCTTCTTGCATAAGGCACAAGAATTGGGACAAATCCCACTTTTCTATAGTCCATTATCACAGGTTAGGAATTTCATTGTGAGGGAAAGCCAACGTACACGATTAGTATTAAGAGGGATGTACATTTTATAGAGAGGCTTCCACCACCAACTATGTACACCATAGAAATTAACTTTAAGTTCAAATGATGTTGAGATGAAAAAATTATGCTACTACTATATAATATATATATTTTTAATTGAAAATGATAAAATAAAATTTTTATAGTGATACAATCCAATGTGTGGAACAATAATAACTATATATTACTATAATAAACTATTTCTAGAAATAACATATAATATATGTGTGGAAAAATACCTCAAAATCATTAATTTTTATTATTACATATTATTTTTTTAGTGATTCTAGTTTTCATTTTGTTTAGTTTGTTGTTTTCTTTATAATAACAACCTAGTCTCTATTGCTATGTCCTTAGTATAATATGGTTTCATATATTCGGTTTTGCGTGTTTAATCATGTTGTTTTATTTTCCCTCTCTTTGATCACATGTAAACAATGATATTATCAAATTTTGTCATAACTTATTCTCCATTTCCTTTTTCCTAGAGCCAGGTACTCATGTTTGGCTAAGTGATCAACAAGAATAGAAAAGAATGAAGACTAAACCCTATATGAAAATTTTCAAAATGTTCTTCAATGGTAGTTAGTAATTGACTATTCAACACATTTCATCTTTTTACATTGTAAAGTAGTCTTGCATTTAACACTTTTCCATATTTTCCCATTGGACTGCATGATAATGAAAAATGCCTTTGCACTAAATGAATCAGATTTTCAAGAAATCGATCACAAGCTATCTAGGTTCAACTTATATAGACTACAACATTTATCCTACTATTGAGGCGATTGTATATTTGATTATTTTGTTGTACTTCTTCACTTCCGCTATACCTCAGTTGAAATTCAAGAAGGAATTGTTAATCACTTCTACCATTGCTTGAGTTGTCAACTTGATGTTACTTTTCAATAATTGCATACTTAACCGGCTCTTGAGTATCCTGAAGACTTGCATCATGTTAATGATGTTCATACATACTTGCAAGGATCATTCCCAAATGGGTAACCATATCTTCGCTTCAATCAAGACATTGATGGCTATCAATATAATATTTTGTTGCATAACCAAAACCTATGTGTGGCCATTTTGAATTTCTCTTGTTGCACCATACAATAGACATCCTAGTTCCAATTCCTAGATCAATTTCTCCATTTAGTTGTCCATGTGAATGTCCCTCCAAACAATATGACATGTTGTCAATTGAACAAATCCTGTTGCAACAAGGATCTTTTTATCTATGGTAATATTTTCAATGACTTTCATGACTCATTGTTTGAATGTATTTGTGCACTTGCACCATGGTTTGACATGGTTGCTTTGAGAAAAATAATTGCACAAACTTTTACAGTTGTTTCATTCACAATGACATTAGAGTTATTCAATTCTTGCAAGAACACCTCAATACTACGATCATTGAACAAGAGAAATGTATCAACAATTGGCAAGGTTATATTATTAACTTATCAATTCCATATGTAATTGGACATGTTGAGGGAAATGCTTTTATCATGTAGTGGATATGTGAACTACTCAATGTCAACATATACATTTGGAATGAAAAAATCAAATATATTGCGCTTAGATTGTATTCATCAAAAACTTCATCCAAAGTGCTTTAAATAATGTGTATTCCACAGACTAGATCACACATGCATTATCATGCACTTTTGCAAACTAATAATGTCAAAAAAGTCAGCCACATTGACAAAGTGCGAGGAATGGCTGAATCAATTTGAAATGGGAAAAATGCAATATTGTGCCAATTATTGCTTCTATGAATCTTATTAACATTGAATCCAATGATATTACATCTTGCTCTCTGCTAGTGTATCACAAAAGCAACAGGAGAACATCAAGAAAGATAAAAATTGTCAAGATGCCTAAAAATTTCATGTTATTAGAACACGATTCACATTCTTTGTCATTGAGAAAACATAATAGCAAACTAGTCTCTACTGCTTTTTCCAACAAACTCAGTGAACAATATAGTCACTTGCATCAATTAAAATTTGCAATATGAACGCATGGTGTTCTTCTTAACAAAGAGCATAAAAAATATGTGCAATCAATTAAAGTAGTTGAGCCATATTTTCAATCAATCCAAGACACACCTACTTATGCATGTTGCATTTTGCAAAAGACATGCGATCCATTGATAAAGTCACATTATTAGCTTTTTCCAATATCACTGCTACAACAGAAGTCAAATCCATCAAAATCAATTAGAAAATTTATATATCTTGTTTGATGCGATATACAATGAAAAAGACCTGCATTTTCATTGCCTCAATGTATTCATTGAAACCAGAAATTAATTTCTGTTGCACAGTTGACACCGTTGGAGGAGAGACTAGTCGCACCAAGAATGACCTTCTCTTAAATAAGGCAACTTGGGTACAAAATATCACAAATGGTATTAGCAAAAATAATTATGAATGTTCCTGCTAGTTTGGACAAATTTCAAATAACCTTTCCTAGAAATATCTATGAGTGCATGACAATTGCAATTATGATAGAGAGAAAGATGGAGCACAAGAATTATTATTTGTCAAGAAACATTCCCCCAAACAAAGTGATCATTTCTTTGTGTGACTTGTGCAACATGAATCTATACAAAAATGAACATATAGTGATCAATGATGAGTGGCAAGAAAATGTTGACCAAAATAAAAAACACCATGATATTTCAACAATAAATCAACTAGATTCACCAAATGTTGATAGTGATTTAAACCCATAATTTGAAACACTTGTGCATGGTGTAATATTCCAAATGGAAAATTATTGTAGATAACAAAAGTAATGAATTAGCTACAACTACTAAATTAAAAAATGCACAATCAAACACATTTGAACACTAAAATATGGGCAAAAAATTTGAGCCATTGTGTTAATTTTGATAGATAGGAGTACAATAAATGAGATTAGAGGAAACATGGGCTTGCTACTACAAGCTTGTCAAGTTCCAAGCGAAAATGGAGCTACCCAAGTGCTAGAAACTGCTCTCCCCAAGTCTTTGTGTTGAACGAGAAATTTTCTTCCACTGCTGCTGCATGGGAATTAATTATTTTCCCTCATATTTGCTCCAAAAATTCAACAAAATTAAATGTAGGTTATCCACGTTAGCTCCAACCAAACCCAGAAATTTCTCATGAACCCAAGTGGTAGAAATGGTCCTGAAATAAATTACACCTTCTCCAACAATTTATATTGCTAACTGTTGAATGGAACTAGGAATTAGTCCCTCACAAGTGCTCATAAAATTCTAAAAATTTAATCCTAGCCTCCTCTCACAAAACCCACAAAAACCTAGAAAGGGTTGGACCTCGTTCCAACCTTTCGAAATTACCCCTAATTTGTGTGATCTCTCAACTGGGTAATTCATATTGTCTAAGAAATAGCTGCCAAATCCCTCCAAAATTAGCTGAGAAAATATCTACTGTCCCCCTGTGAATCCTCAACCCCAACTCTAGTTCAAGCCTCCACAACGAAGGTGCGCCTCTAATGATTGTGGAGGCCCAGTAAAACTACTTCTGCACTACCCAAAGAAGAAGAAAATTTGGACTGAAGGAAGTCCCCTCATCCTGACAACCAAACCACTATAAAAACGCTACTGGATTTTAAGAGAACGGGTCCCTAAATTCCCATAACCAACTCTGTCATGAAGCTCACTCCCCTGATATGTGCGTGGTCCCTTACTGCGCCTAGCCTGCTCCTTAATAACTTGAATATCCTATGAAATGCCTCTGGAACAAATCCAAGAAAGAAACAAAGGCTCCCCAAGGGTGGCACTCGGAGTCCACCAAAGTAGTAGTTGAGATCTCCCCTTAGAAATATTGTGTGCTAAACAACACTCTATTGACCCAACTAAACAACTTGAGCAAACAATAGTTCAGATATCAAATTAACAAAAAATTCCTCTAAATGAGTGCTCCACCTCCTATTTATAATTTCTTCCCCTTCTCTTTCCTTGTGGGATCCACCCATCGAATTTCATTTTTCCCTCCTTCTCTCTCCAAGTCGAGCTCTCCAAGGGGTGTGTATTCCCTCATGGAGTGGCCCCCACCTTCCACTAGCTTCATGATTTCCCCTTTCCTCTAAAGTGGGTCCCTCTCTTTACCCAAAAATTAAATCTTCCTTTGATTTATCCATTATCCTAAGTTGTGGGCCAAAATTGGTGTTCACCAAATCAAAATTACAAAAATGGAAATTTTTCTTAACAAAATTAATTAATTGGGGATATTACAGTCCTCCTCGCCAAAAATTCCTTGTCCTCAAGCAATGCCTGAACAAGCACCCTCTCGATCAATTGACCCAAATAGTCATTGCAAATAATACCGGGGTCCCACATGTGCCACTGATTCATCCTTGATCTCTACACTATCCTGCCATGGGAAATCCCTTGATATGAGGATCAAAATCCATCCTAATCATCATGAGGCATCCTTTGCTCTACTCACTTCCCAGCTTAGCATGGGCACTAGACAACATCTGTATATCGCCAGTAAGTAGAGTATCATGGTAGAATAAAATCCTAATCATCTCCTCATGAAATTTCTCTACTGAATAGTCCACCTCATGCACTCCAAGAGTAAACTCTTGGGGATACACCCCAACCCCTGTGGGGAGGAATTCCCCCCCACATGAACTTCCCATGATATCCTCTTGGTTACCAACCTGCCATGCTAATGAGGTCTCCCATGGCATTAATGAGTCAAAAAAGGTCAATGGAAGATCTAGATGATCTCCCCTTGTAGAAGCCATATCACCCTTAAAGGATGTTAAGTTGTCTAGTACTATGATGCCTAGGTCCCATGATTGTCCCATAAAAGCGCCACCATGTTTTCACTATGCCACTCTGACTCTAATAGGTTTCCCATCATGTGCATACTGTATCCACCTCCCCTAAAACCTAGTGGAAAAATATCGACGAAGGCTAAGCTCATATTTCCCACTTATTAATGTTAATATCTACCCACTCAATATCAATCATGTCAATCTATGATGTTAATATCTACCTACTCATTGCTAATCCCAATCCTGATCTGTAACTAGAAAATCTTGCCTCACCAAACAATAGAGGCCTTAGCGATCCCCCATGTACCAACCCCAAATTGAGATAATTCACCCTTTGCTATGGTCTTGATCCTCACAAAATGGAGTGACATTGGTTGAAGGGAAAGTACCCCTAGGGTCCTTTGGGCTAAGACTCTACCAGACTGAAAATTGCTTATACAAAGAAACACACACACACAGCCATCTTTTTTACTTTTAAGCAAATCCTAATGTTTAGGGTACATACCTAAGGTCCTACGTTCGAGAAGACCGTTAGGGTGCAAACCCTTCTTGGAGTTCCCTTCTTCTTTCTTTGACCTGCAAGACAAACAAATCAAAGAACACAACAGTACATGTATAGAAGTTTATGTATAAATCATCTTTATGCTATAAAGTTAGTTATAAAAAATCTTTAAGTAACCACTTTCATAAGGATTCAACACAAGAATCTCATAAGCATAAAGAAAGATTATTCGGGAACAAAGACGTGTTTCTTTATATATAAAGGCAAATAAAGTACATATATCGGAAAGATATCACCTGAACACCTTCAGCAGGCTCCAAGCAAGCTTCCTCCCGGATTCGTTCCAGCCTCCAGCCTCCAACAAGAGCTCCTTCCAAGTCTTACTCAATGATGATGTCAAGGATGAATGATCACCAATACACATGGAAACAAGGGTTTCCTATGCAAGATGAGGGAAGTGCAGAATGCACCAAGGACTTCAGACCTGGTCTAAGGGAAAAATCTCAGCATAATAATCTTGCTCTCCTTTCTCTCTCCTCTTGGCCTTCCCTTTGATGTCTTTTTATACCCTCTCCAAAGTAGTTTTTTAGTTAGGAGTTGGTTGGGAACAGTTGGGCCACGGGCACTAACAGGTGATCCAGCAGGTAAACCCGCGATCACCGCCCGAAAAAGAGGAAATTATATTTTTTTAAGTGTTTTAATAGATACACGCGGGTTGGGTATGACAGACCCGCGTGTACACGCGTTTAACACAGGGCAAAGTCGCGTATAGGGAATAAAACACTGTTTTTTAAATTTTTGGACCAGGTCTGGAAGGAGGGGTTGCCCTAGGCCATAAGTGCAGCATCACAAACCATAAGAGTGAGATTTGGAGCTATAACAGACATCTCAACCAATTGAATCCTTGGATCCCCTAGCGAGACCTACTGCGACATAACTCTTACAATTGTTGGAATCCATATGTGCCTCGTCTCTAGTCCCTACATGTAATTAATATATAGGATCCATATATCATGAGTTAATATAGTGCATTCTAAATTTCCCTATGCCTGCAATTGCATAGTACCGATGACTGCTAGAAGCCACATCTGCCAAATATCTACCCACACTCGCAATTGACTTAGTGTATGTGGATCCATCCCGCTCTTGCTAACCATCACTACCGGGTCTGCCATCAACCCTCTTGATAATGTGCCGATACAATTTCTGGAGTCTGGAAACATACTAGAAAACTTCCTCAGCTATACACTGTATCCTCTGCTCATGCATGGTTTAGATGTGCCCTACGGAAAGAGTGACACATGCCACCCTCATGACCATCCCCCAGGTGTAGGCTTAATGATGAGCTATATGTCACCCTTGCAGATGATCACATCATCCCCCAACATGTGATTGTAAACTCATTCATCGACCCAATGCCACTGCTAAGAAGTCTCTCCCCTAGTGCATTGGGTGTCATCCAAATATCTTGGGTGAGCTCCCTGTCCCTTCCTACTTCTTCCTGTAGTGTCAAAGTACAACAACCAAATCGTCCGTGCCTGTAAGTAATGTAGAAGAGGGATAGGTGTGTGGGTCCCCATGGATACCATCAAGTATCATTCATTTGTTTCTGTCAATCCTGGGTGAAATACGCCTAAAGGTATGCCCAGTGTCTCCATCTATCAGTCTCCCTATAGGCAACACCCCAAGATCTCGTTGTGTAGCACCAAATTCCTTTGCATACCACTGAGAATCCTTGTACTCCTCGACATGGCATTGTACAACGCAACCTACCCATGTACACCACTATATACTCCTTGCTATTATTGTCCCATCATGTAACATCTCGTGTCCTACCTATGTCATTGTACCTGACACTCCCCGCGAGTACTCAATACGATGAGAGTCACTTGTCCTATTCCATGCATATCCATGATCCTCTATAGGTCACTTCTCCTTTCTACACAACCCTGCACACCACTGGATGCTATGGCCTAAAGTGGGTTTGAATGCATTACTCCATCCATCTACATAACACTGGGCCTTATGGCATAACTCTGTTCAGTCCTTTGTACCAATCCCTACTTTCATACCACCCTGTAACATACAATATCCCGCATGTGACAAAGTATCTGCCACTCTACTAGTGAGCCTACCATGACACACATCATATCTCCTCATCTGTCCTGATAGACCTGAGTGGCCTAACTCCACACTTGCTAGAGGGGATATGATCCAGATTCTCTCAGCTATTGGAATTAACCACGATCTTTTACTTCTGTGATGTTAGAAAAATTGTATGTGAAAGAGTATGAAAAACCACATGTGCATACTTTAAAGAAGAGGAAACATAATGGAAACCATCAAATCAATGAACACACACAAGTTGATAATGAAGTTCACCTAGTGTGGGTTATGTCTCTAGGCCCCAAGTCAAGAGTGGGGAGGGCGCTTCATTAAATGCTGTAAGATGATGATGAGTACATGATGAATTATTTTTCAATACAAGGAAGAACTCCCTTAACTTATAGTGGCATGTCTCTCAATGAGACATTCTCCTATAAGAACTCTCACTTATATAAGCTCTCCTTCAACATGACAAATATCAAACTCTCACATGAAGTGGCATACAAGGATCCTCTAAAATGGAAAACAATGATATCAACATCAAGTCATCATCTTAGAAAAATAAAAAAATACATAATATCAGTGCATCTTATACCTCCACTTCTGGGGATGGCCTGAAAATTCACACCTGTGTTAAAGAAATGGACCGTGTGGTTGAATTCTTGGTGAAAAAACCGTGAAATCTTACTGTAAATTAAACTCCCTTATGAACCAGTCAAATTTGGGCTCCTTGGGAATCTCAATGATTCTCTTATGCATGATGACTATAATTCAGCTTCTTAGATGAAGAAACTTATCATTCCATCATGTTCCTTGCAGAAAACTAGTTCAAATGAGTATAAACTTGACATATTTCTAACACCTTTAAAATTCTACCCCCAGGGAATCTTAAAGATTCTTCATAGATTATTCATATAGAGTATTCTTTAAAATATTACTTAACATATGCTCTAACAATATTCCTAGAATCTTATCGAGATTCATGGCTTCATTGGCCTACCTGTGCCCCCATGTCTCATGTATTCTCCATGGTTCCCTTTGAAGCATTTGAATAACATTTTATAAAAAAGTGTGAGGGTGAATAAGACAAAGTGTGTGGTTGGCACAATGGTTGACTTATTCATATTAAGTCACTTGTTATTGGGGAGGTTTTGGGTTCAAAACCCATGGACTCCTAATTTTTATTTAATATCGTTTGTTTTAATATAGTTTTAAAAAAATATAATATATGGTATATGTATGACCATATTATAATGACTCCCCAAACCAAGAGAATAAAAAAAAAATTAGGTTGCACCATGCCAAGGCCACTTAGGGCCTAATTTGGGGTGCCATGTGGCACCATGTGATTTAGCCATGTGACAGGATCTCATTGTTCCACATCATATGCCACTTCTATCATCTACAGGCCATGTGTCGGCTTGCGATATTGCCACATCACCTATTGTGGTCCACTCGATCTGTTGATTGTGATTCCATGTGGAAGCATGTGGGAGTGACACGTAGCACCCTTTGGTTGACTTTTGACATTTTTGTTTTTGGGTATAATATTCAAACTACAATAACTTTATCATACGGACTTAGATTTCAGTTTCGTCTACATCGTTGGAATGAGGAAGACAAGCTCTACACTATGTTCTTATTTTCAATGAAATCCAAAGACTTTTATTTTTGAGCCTTTCTGGAGCCACCTGGATCATTCCTCCCCATTGAGGAGCTTTTGGTCCTCCAAAAGCATGAACACTATCTGCAATCTGATGTACTCCCTCATTTGCACAACAAGTGCCCTAACATGCCACACTTCCTTCTCCTTCACCTTTGTCCTTCGGAGCCATAAGTGATGAATCAACACCTGTACTCTATGCAAACCTATAGTAAATCTTGCAAAATACATGTCCAATTATATGATCCATCATGACCCAAGAAAAACCCATACTTTCCGAGAGTTTATAATGCAATTTTTAGTCAAGTTTAAATCATAATCATAATAGGAACCAATACCCCAACTATCAACAAAAGGGCCAAAAACATCATCATGTTGCTTACATAAGTGATGGAAAACACTCCATCACTTTTACAATCATGTCGCAACATGTGATTTACAAAATGTGGCCACAATAAGGTACTATATCTAATAAAACCATCTCTAACTCATGAATGGGTCATCATTATGGATATCATTCACTTATTGAACAACTTTACTGTTTGGTTCCTCCATAGGTGCTTTGTCCTTCTTGAGACGTTTCTTTGGATGGAGCTCCCAACATGTAGCTCTCTAATGTCCATGCTTGTTACAATGGATGCAACAATTCTTCTTCCTCCATACCTATTTGACCTTCTTCCTACCTTGATGTGGAGAAGGGTCTACATGTTTTGTCTTTTTCCTTGTTGCCATTCTCTTCCAACACTTGGAAACCACATGATTATACAAGCCACAAAAACTACATGGTTTTCTATGCAAAAATATAGAGTAATCATTAATCTTGTTGTAATCAAAATGAACATTAGCATATTGAGACTTCTTATACCTTGCTTGGCTGTTTCTGGTGCGATCCTAGCAATGAGAGCTTTCCTTAGCTCTTCTCTTGCAATTCTCATTGTCACAGAAAGATTTTGATGTACTTTCACCATCCTTTTTCTTCAATAGTGTGGAGGCTTTTGCTACCTTCAAACAATCTCCTTCAATGTACCCCATCTTTGTTATGTGGAATTTTGCATCTATGGATAAATACAATTTCCCTAGGTGGGTAGCTACACCTAGAACAACATAATTAAAGCATTTAACCTTTTTCTATAAAAGATAAATAATACAAGGGAACTACTTGTTATCTTTCACTTTCCCTTTGTCTCCTTTGTATGGGTCCCCTCGCTCCTTCTCGAACTTAATTCACTTGACAAGTACCTTCAATCATAAACATAAGACAAAAACCAATCAAAGCAAGAGATCTATCTACTATAAGTAAATGGAATCGAAAGCATTTACACATATAATCATCATACATAAAGACAAGAATATGGGAAAAGTCGTAAACAACTTTATTAAGTAGAAGGAAGAGTTACAACCATGAAGTCCGATCCAATGTCACTCCTCCAACTTGAGTTCCATCCTTCATCATACCATAAGCATAACACTCCAGTAGCATAACAATACTTTCTTACAATCTCAAACCTCACACCAACAATATCTCCTTACAAATTCTCAAAGTCCAGCCCTTGATCACCTAGATGAGTGCTTAGTTTATAGGAAAATGGAGGTGGTTTGGTCATAAATGAGGGTATTGAATGGCCTTCCAAACTTAGAGTTATTTTCCATGGAGGAAGGGATGAGAGGATAGGAGGTTACTTAACTCATTCCCTATCCAATTTCGAGCTCATAGGAGATGATAAGTGTGGGAATCTTCTAGAATGCTCCAGAAGATAAGAATATTCCCAGAACCCTATGAAGAATTCACTCAATCTCACCCAGCACAGGTCAAAGTGGGCCTAAGTGCACTAAAATGCACCCTTACATGGGCCTACCTGCACTGAAGCACATTTACCCCTGACCAAGGCTGCGCTGGTCCCTCAAGGAGGCATTTCTAGAGGGCTTCAGGCCAAGAAAATTTCAGGGAAGGAGGCATTCAAAGTGATGACTTGTCTAGGGCATGTAGCAACTGGATTAGGGTTTGATGAGCCCTAATAGTACTGATCTGAATGTTGGGAGTGATGTGCCCAAATGGATCTATAACAACTTCCCCCTAAAGCATGAAGTCGAAAATGATAATGTCGAGTGATATGATTTACGATGTGATGAGTAGGTTCCGAAGCGGATGATGACCTGCATCAATTACAATATATAATATCATGATATTTTGGATTTCTCATGAATTGTTGAGGGAAGGCATACCCATGCTCAACATATAAAATTTTCATTACATGTACATAGATAGTCATATACAGTTATAGACCCATGATAGGATGACCATCTGTGTAAAGCCATTGTGCAGATGATTTAGTACTTTCCTAAAATCACAGCTTGGATGGATGAAACTAGATCCGGGGTCTTCTATCTCATTCGATCATTCACTTAAGTATGATTCTAACCATGTGAATATGTGATTTGAACTCGAACATGGGAAGACACCGTATGATTACCAACGAATGATGTAAGCCGTTAATAGACGCGAGAGATATCATCGATAATGATAATGATCCTCAAGGTACTACAGTACATTCTGCATGGTGTGAATAAATGTTTTGATGTCGAACACCATACAAAGTCTTTCAATTGAAGGCCAGTGATGTCAACCTATCGTCGGAAGCGAGAAACTTGCCATTGATGTATGCAAGCCTCAAGGTACTGAAAGGGTGTTTCTAAGTCAACTTCTTGGTTAATGTGTTGATGTCGACAAGAAGCAACTCATCACAGGAGGGCCTTGATGTATCCCACATCAACGACATGAAACAAGTGTAATGATTTTTCGAGACGAAACGTGACTGACGACACAAGGTTTAGAAATGGCAGTCATGAAAATGAAGGTTTATGAGTATTGTAAAGGATGAATGTAATTGAGTGACTTCTCTTGAAAATGTCGGAGGCATTGAATGAATTGGCAGCATTGAACCAAAACCAAAGTAATGGATGGTATAATAGACCAAGGTATGATGACCATAAAGCAGATAACCCAACCCAAGTAGTCACAATGATGAAGTGAAAGTGTCATGTTCAAGAGTGACCTGCTGCCATAAAGTGGTTTACATCTTTTCCCATTTTCCCCAGTCATTGTTGACCAATACCTCTCTATTTTTTATCAAGTTTGAGGAGGATAACATATGCCTGTTGTATAATTCCACCCTTCGAATGAATCCATCGCTATGTGATGTTTTAACAAGTCTAGCGAAGGTGAAACTCAGTCTTGTCATGGTGGACAAGTTTGTTGCTATTTGATGTTTTAACGAGTTTAACGACAATGATAGCTTAGTCCTTTTCATGTTTAGAGAGTTTGAAAAGGGAAAAAAAGAAAAATCCACAATTTATTTTTCATAAGTTTGTCTCTCAAGTCCGAAAAGGCGTAAAATAATACGAGAGAGAAGCTATTAACCATGTTCGATCAACGTATTCCTTTTTCGTAAATAATCTATCTCAATTCGGGAAAGGGTTAATATTATACTGAGTAGATGTCATTTCCAATCCATTAACGAGCTAAAAAGGACAAGCACTGAACAATATTTTCATATTTCGAGAGTCTGAAAAGAGCTTAAAGAGGACTCCAAGGGGGTTCCTTTTTTGATGTTTAACAGAGCTCAAAAAAGAGATTAAAGTATGCTCTGTGGTCAAAATACAATTCACGATAATGCACGTCAAATTCTGTAAGTTAGCTGTAAATCTGTTCAAAACAACACCAAACGGATCAAACATACTTATTTCATTGGTAAAAATAGGTAAATACTAAAGTTTACTCATTTAATGATAATGAAATAAACATAAAACAAGAATTTACCATGTCATTTTCACCCTTTGATATTTACCATTCAGTTTGTGCTTTGAACTAGTTTTTTACCTCGAACTTCAGCATCTGATTGTGAGAGATTTTGTGGATCATTTCTCGTGCCATCTGGACCAGGTAGAAGATCTACCCCTCCTCTTTCTTTTCATGTCATTATTTTACAGTTTCAGGCAAATTTTTTGGGTTTTTAGGGCCTCTGGGGTTAGAATATTTCACCATGGGATCAGTGCAGCCTTCCACATCGAAAACTGCGCTGCAGAGCACCCAAATAGAAGGATAGCTGCTCTACAACATATTTTATCCTTGTCTGGGTTGCTCTGGGCAAGTTTCACAAATTTTTTTCACTTGTTTGGCCCAAAATTTCTCTAGTTTTTTGCATGAAATGGATCCTAACTAAGCTTATGGTTTGATTTCAGGCTTTCATTAGATTAGAATGTCTATTACTTGGCGAGAAAGAGAGCATGAAGAACAAGACATGATTGCCCTAAATGATCTGGGTACTTTTGAGGCCCTCAGAAACTGTGGGTTTCTCAAATACTTTAGGTTGTTCAGGATGAGGAAACAATTAGAACTATTGCAGTTCTTAGTTCATGCATGAGATCGAATGGATTAGGATTTTCATATATGGGAAAAAGTGGTCCCTATTGTGATCGATGATGTTTTCTTTCTTACAGGGTTGTCAAGACATGGTGCCCCCATTTCTCTTTCAGGTTCTTCCCGTGGGGGTGAATCAGTGAGGGACTATGTTTGAAAATTCTATTGGACAGGTACATAGCCTATCAAGGGCAGAAAGATAATCATCAAATATATTTGTGATTTGCCTTTGAGAACAATCATTTTCACTATCACAAAGTTGGCAGGCAGTGTGACACTTCATTTGGCGAATAGATCATATGTGCAGTATGCACTTGAGTGTCTTGAGCCAACTATATTCAACTGGTGTGAGGCCATACTTTCTTCACTAAAAGAGCAGCTGACAAAGGTAAATAGCAGTAAGATGAAGAATTTCAGCTATCCATCGCTCCTAATCGCTTTTACCTTAGAGAGAATTCCATTGATGCAACATCAGCATGTAACACTGGGTGTAGCTGCTCCTAGAGATCCACAGATGCAGAAGTGGGTTGAATTGATGACTAGACATGCTGGTCAGTCATCAATCACATTTTCTATTGTATTCTTTAGTTGGCTCGATCGACAATACATTGTCATCGAGGAGCATCCATACATAGGGATGTATTTTCATGGAGATCCAGAGTTGAGTTTACCAGTGGGTGCTCAATGGGGTGCTATAGGTAAATTGTTTTTGACCAAATGTTTTTGTTTTTTTAAGTTTCTACATGTTTTTGTGTTTTTGATGTTTCCAAGACTAAACTAAAATTATTCTCATGCATACAGATGTTGGTACTGTTCGACCTGTGGGACATCAACAAGAGGCAGGTGGACCAGCGTGGAGAAATGTTGGGAGATCAGTTCTTCAGGATTTGGATTTGACCAAGACACTGGCAGAGTTGCAGGATCACATAGAGGGGTTAACCCTTGGTATTCTGGATATTCGGATCAAGGAGTTACCTATGAGGCTTCAGCGCCATACTATTGGTGTTCCTAGCCATTGGATGAGGCTATTGCGCATGATAGCTTAGGCTGTGACCTACTACCATGAGCATCACTAGGTCTACTTAGGATGATTTTTGTATGCATTTTGAGTTTTTAGGTTAGATGACCAAACATGTCTTGGACACAAATTTTGTAAAAACTTTTAAAACATCTATCTATTTTTTACTTTCAGAGTTTTTATATATGGTTATGTGCAATCCTATTCAACTAATGGTGTGAATTGAAAATTTACTTTTACATGTGTCGCAAATGTCTGTTTAGCACATAATTCGTTAATGAATCAATTAATTTGTTAAAGTTTCTAGAAATATGTTGATATTGAATATACTCAAAATGTATTTCCAAAATATGAACTCTAAGGAACATACAAATAATTTTTGGGTTTTGGATGGTATAAACGTTTGTTAGTTGCAGTATGATGAGTTGTGAGTCCAACCTAATGATGATTCGGTGAATGCCAAGTGAAATGGAATCAGAGAGAAGTTTGATCAATGTGCTATACTCAACGATATTGTTTGTAGAACGACTAATACAAATCCCTTGAAAACTCACTAACTCGCCACTTGGAGTGAAAATGGCCCATGCTGCAGAAGATAGGTTCTGCGTACTATGACTAGCACCATCGGCGTAACCAACAAATGGTTCCAAAGATTTCGACATCTGCAACAAATGCAAAGCGGATTACTTAACCACATAAAAATTCTAAAATAAACACTGGCACACACACTTGCAATTAAATCATATATACAGTGATTTTACTACACTCAATTAAGCATAGTAACGTTTGAGATACAACCCGTTTCGGGGCTGCGACAATGGAATTCCATCATAATCCACCAACTCGTAGGCACCTTTTTCCAAAACACGCTTGACAATGTAAGGGCCCATCCATAGTGGTTCAAATTTTCCTGCTCCTAGTTTATCAGCTTCCTGATCATAAAGCAAGACCAGGTCTCCTTCTGAGAAAATGTGAGGCTTGATATTTTGGTCATATTGCGCCTTGATTCGTTTCTTACATGCTTCGTTAGTTAATGTGACTTCACGACGACTTTCATCCAGATGGATGAGTTCTAAGAAACACGCTTCTTCGTCAAAAGTGTCGAGTAACAGGTCAATTGCGAGTTTAAGAGATGAAATTTGACATTGTATCGGCAAGATTTCCTCCAAACCATACACCAATTGAAAGGGTGTGAATCCAATTGCATTCCTTACCGAGGTTCAGTATGCCCACAAAGCAAAGTACAAGATTAAATGCCAGTTTCATTTATGAACCCCTATCATTCTTTGATGCATTCACTTCAAGACTTTATTGATGGCCTCAACTTGTTCATTAGCTTGCGAATAATAAGGAGTACAACTATCATGTGAAAGTCCTAACTTGGCAGTTAACTCAGTCATCATGTGATCATGAAAATGTGACCCATGATCTGTAACTATAGCCTGTGGTACACCAAATTGGGTAACCACTTGGTTGAAAAAGAAAAGTGCATCCATCTCACCATTGTTTTTTAATGTAGGCATCGCCTTAGCCCACTTTGTGAAATAGTTAATGGCAACTATAATGTACCCATGCCCCCCGCCCGAGTGAGGGTTACATGTCATGAAGTCAGTGCCCCATTTGGCGAATGGTCCAACATCGATGACAGGATGTAGTGGTGCAGGCGGTAATCTAGCTTTATGGTCATAGATCTAGCATGCATGACAACTTCTGACAGAAATAATGCAATCTTTGAATATGGTAGGCTAGAAGTAACCAACACAGAGAATTATCTGTGTGGTAGCGTAACCAGATAAGTGTCCACCACAAGCACCTGAATGGAGATCATTCAAAACTTTCTTGGCTTCCTCATGTGAGAGGCACCTTCGTACAATCGTATCGATACCATGACGGTAAAGAGTCTTGCCAATGATAAGATAATATTTGGCTTGGTATTGGATACGTTGTTGTTACGAGTGAGAGGTATCTGGCTGGAAAGTTTGGGTCTGGAGATAAATCAATATATCTCCATACCACGGGTCAAATGACGAAATCAGGAACAAAGACTCATCCAGAATTGATGGTTCTGATGTTGAATCAATGGTATTCGAGGGAAGGTCACAAATAAGCTCAGCGATCAAATTCTTGCAAAATGAAAATCCATTTTGAGTATTTTCCCCCCAGCAATTGAAGTGACAAAATATATGTCATAGGGTTGCAATCTAAAATGACAATGGTCTTTCAGAGCAGGATATAGTGGCGAAATCTCTGTACAGGTTTAACAACAACCAAAGCTAGCTTTTTGACATAAGAGTACTTAAATTCTGTATCATTGAGATTGTGGCTCAAATAATATATCAGATGTTCAATCCCATCTTCTTCTTGGTCTAAAACCATTCCACTAGTTGTATCTATAGCGGCGAGATATAGGAAGTAGTCTTTTTGATAATTCGATGAATACATTAATGATGCTCTAATCAAGGTATCTTAAATAGCATCATAGGAATCTTGTGCAACCTGATCCCAATGGAAGGTATCCCCTTTCTCAAAAGACGAGTAAATGCTTTATCCATTTCAGCATAATTGGGAATGAACCTCCTCAGAAAGTTAGCCTTCCCTTGGAGTCTCTGTAACTCTAATAGATTAGAGGGTGGAGGTAAGCCAATAATTGCTTGAACCTTAAGAGGGTCGAGTCGAATTCCTTCCTTAGACAATATGAAACAAAGAAAATGACCAGAACCAACACAAAACACACATTTGTGTGGATTGAGTCATATTTTGTAGTGTCGGGACCGTAAAAATATAGCTCTCAAATGTTGTGGGTGATCAGTTCACTTTCATGAATGGGCAGGTAAATCATCAAGGTATGGTTGAACAATATGTTTGATGTCATGGAAGGCATAGTTCATTTCCCTCTGAAAAGTTTCCCCTGCATTTTTCAAACCAAAAGGGAGCTTCCTGTAAGCGAATGTGCCCCATGGAAAAATAAAAGTAGTTTTAGATTGGTCCTCTAGGCAGATATTGATTTGATTATAGCCGGAAAAACCATTCATAAATGAAAATATTTCACATCTGGCACATTCAACAATAATCTCGTTGATAAAGGTAGTGGGATAATTGTCTTTTGGACAGGCCTGATTAACATCCCTATAATCGACACACACACATATTGTCCCTTATTTCTTCATGACAGGAACAATATTGGAAACCCAATCAGTGAGAGGAACAAGGTATATGAAACTAGCATGCAAAAGCTTTTCAACTTCTGTTTTAATGGCAGTAGCCTTCTTTGGATGAACAAGACGGAGGCGCTGTCGTACTGGTTTGACATCAGGATACATTTTGATTTCATGTTC
Source organism: Pinus tabuliformis (assembly GCA_031772625.1). NCBI lineage: Eukaryota > Viridiplantae > Streptophyta > Pinopsida > Pinales > Pinaceae > Pinus > Pinus tabuliformis. Next base: position 693,353,617 of record CM062812.1, on the reverse strand, counting down.
AACTATACTAGAGTCAATACCTGGCATCTCCTCATATGACCATGCAAATATATCTCAGAATTCACGAAAGAGAGCACGGTAAATATCAAGTTTTGATGGAGAACAAGATTTTCCAACATGAATGTTTTCTACAACTTTAGGTTTGGTCAAAATATTGATAGAAATGGTTTCTTCAATATTTGACAAGTTTCGCTCGGAATCTACTCTATCTATGAAAACAAAATTCGAAACGAAATCAACAACTGAAGGGTGATTAAGTTCATTTTAAAAACCTTCTATGTAATCTGGAAGATGGGAACGATGATGATAATCTTCCCATGGTTCTTCTTCAGTCATCATTGATTGGATGATTCCTTCATTAGTAGAAAATATACGTGAAAAAGAATAAGAAGAAGTACCATATTCTAATGAACGATCTACCCATACAATTGGTGAAGATGGAATTGGGTTTGCTACGCAAGCCAGAAATATTGATTGTTATGCAAGCTCAATGGAGCTTAGAGACATGATTTCATTATTACTATCAACTTTAGAACTATTGGTAATCCTCCTCAAATTAGATGAAGTGGAAGATATCACGTTGCAAGTCTCAAATTTTGCCACCTCTGCCATGTTTGGTGTTGATGGTAGTGAAAAAGTACCCATTAGGGAAGAATCCTTGAAGAGACCTACACCAATGTTTTGAAGAGATAGCGGGGGTCCATGAACTAACGAAATGCTTCCAGTAGGCTGTGAACTAGAGGCAAAGAAAGCGAGTTGATCGATAATTGTGATTCTGCCCTTATGAGGGAATGAAATTGTACTAAAGTATGTTCAAACCACAGAAGCCATAGCATAAACCCACAGTCTTCCTAGAAAAATGTTGTAGTCAAAGGGTCTGTCAACAACCAAAACTTCAACAATTATTGTTTTACCCCCTAGTTCAATTTGCAGATTACTCAAGATTCCATAAGGTGTATATGTACGAGCATCAAAAGCTTTTAACATTGTTGGTGAACATGACAAAGGTGGCGAGCCAAGCGTTTTCCAACAATTCATAGACATAATACAAGTAGATGCCCCCTTGTCAATAATGGTTCAATGAATAATTTTATTCAAGGCATTTACTTGAATCAAGAATGCTAATTGTGCTGGTAACTATGGCGTATAACCCGCATGGTTGAAAACCACAAGATTGGAATCAGTTGGATCGATTCCACGAATTGCTGACAATAAAGCCTACTTTTGGGAGGACAATTTTGAAGCACCTCGAGTGTCAACATAGCAGAAGGTGACTGAGCCAAATCTTCTACTATGTTATAGTTATGTGCTGCTCGAGCTCGAGGGTAAATGTTGATTTATGTACAACTCCCTTAGGTGGTTTTATTGTTAACTCTCATGAAATCGGTGGTGGAATAGGATGAGATGAAGTCGAAGTCGAAGGATTAGGTTGATCAGTGGCTTGGTTATTCGACGACGACGATTGATTTCCATAATCTTTACTTCGTGTTGACACCAAAACTTTAGTTTTAGGCTTATAGGCGGATAGCATAAGCACTTGGCAAGTGGAAGCATGGTTTTTAGCAACCATATTTGTCTCTGGGTTTGGAAAAGGATTAGTCAACGGTGCATATGTATTAGAAGTCTTAAGAAGCTTTGAGACTTTAGAGTGGTGAGGACAATCTTGCGTAAAGTGCTCACCATTACAGATTAAAGATGGGTAATGAGGTTTCCTAGCCGAAGAAGAGGAATCAGATGATTTCTCTTGGGGGGGATTATTTTGTTTCTTCTTGTTTTTCCCCTTCTTGTTGCTTCCTGGTTTCTTTTCATTCTTGCCTTTGTCAAATGACATGACATTAATTTCGGAGGCAAGAGTGTTATCAGATGCATTTGAAGTTGATTGGAAAAGGAAAGTGTTTGACCAGATGGTTTACCTGTCGTTTCTATTCTCGAAGAACTAATCACATCGTCACCAACATGAGAGTCCTTACTCGATGGTGGTGGAGGAACACTGAAAGTTGGTTGGGGTGCATTCAGAATCTTGTCATAGAGTGTGCTAGACTATGTATAAATCAAGTCCAAATATTGGGCACGAGAAATTACTTGCTCTTCAGTGACAACTCCACCTTTTGCCACATCCTTGATGATAGATGGCAACAAGGATTTTATAAACCACTTAGCTAAAATCTGATCAGCAACATAAGTTTTAACCATTCAATGATGACGACACCACTCATGAATATGATCAGAGATATGAGTAGCAGTAGTCTGTTTAAAGTTGGTTAATAGTTCCGTTCCATTTTCATGTCGTATGGGTAACTCAAAGTGGGTTAAAAACATGGTAGCTAAGGTTGTAAAGTTATCAAAAGAAGCTCGTGGTCACTCAATGTACCACTTTGCAGCTAGACCAGTAAACATTCTCTGGAAAAGACATAGTCTAACTGAATCATCATTTAAGGAGTTTGATGAAAACCATAAATGAAAATTCATGACATGGTTGGACGGGTCTTCTCCAGGGTTTCCATTGAATTTCGAAATATCGAAAGGTAATTTATGAAGAAGCACTGGCCACCAACGTGCATAAAGAATTGGATCATTAGTGAGCCGATTTAGATCTAGTAATTCAAGTGTTGCAACAAAAGGCAACTGTCTATTGAGGTCAGGTTGAGAATAACCAGGGTAAGATGGGATTGCCTGGGAAATAGGCCTTTGCATACCAGCATAAGGCATCTGTTGCTGGTAACCTTGATAGGGGTAAGTTTGTTGAGAAAATCTGGTATAAGGTTGTTGTTGAGCACCAGGATACATTTGTTGTTGTCCAAACCCAGCGTAGGCTTGTTGACAAAGTCCAGGATGAGGTTGGTACTGCTGGAATTGTTGTTGTTGCTATTAGGGCTACCAAGGCTGTTGAAGCAACTATTGTTGTTGTTGATACAATGGTTGTTGATTTAACGATTGTTTCCCACCAATGTAAGCTTGACCAAGTTGTGAATACACTAAACCAGTGTAAGTATGAGTCATTCCAGTAAATGGTAAACTTGCCTGAGGTTGTTGGACTCTAGGCACAAGTGGTTGTTGTAAAACTGCTTGAGAATGCTAAATCTGTAAACTTGAAAATTAGGGATCTGAGGTTGAAGGACCAGCTTGCACAGGTTGAGATACAACAATCTAAGCTTGTGACTGTGGTAAAGCTGTAACAACAGGCGTAGTAGGTATGGATTAGACAGATTGCATAGGTTGTGATGGATACATAAGCCTAGGTTGAACAAGCATTGTTGGTTTCCATTGACAAATACTCATTCTAGGCTGACCTAAAGATGACAACATACTGACATATGGTCGCCCCCTAAAAAATGGAAGATAAGGAGATTGTGCATATTGTTCTCCATATGGGGGTAGTCCAATGTGAAGCGGATACATAGGACAGTAACTAGATGAACCAGCTTGATATTGACTTGATGGGTCTAGCTGTTCAGTATCCATTAATGAGGAACCAAATAAAATTCCCATAGAGGACATTGGTGAATACCAAGGGCTAGAAGCAACACCTGAGTGGGTTCCAGATAAATATTGGTAACCCGATGATCCAGGTGGATGTTGGTGGCCACCCACCTATCCCACTTGGACCCCCACAACTGTCTCTTTTAGTTTTTCAACTTCATAAATTGTAGCACAGTTTACTACTTTAAGGAGTTTTTCAGGTCCTGAACTTTTGGAGCCATTTTGAGGCCCTAAACGATGTTTTTTGGGAAATCTAGGAGCAACATGGGTCCGTGGACCGATGTTGTTCTTCCTAAAGTTGTAGTGCTTGAATAGATATTTCTAACAAGCTATTGTACCCGTAAAATGAAGATCGGTGCCAAAGTTACGACCCCGGGAAGTTGATGTACCGACTTACGAATGTCCAAATAAATTTCCTAACGAATCAACAGATTTCTAAAAGTAATCAAGATCAAAAGGAGCAGTAAAATGAGGAGTATGAGGATACAGATAGAGTCTAGTTCCAAAATGGAATGGAGTTCTGGGTGTTTCTACCTCAGGTTCCTCTTCTATTGAAATCAAACCAAGTGGAAGGATTTCACCGTAAAGTCCATAATATATTTCCGGTATTTGTTCCTAAGGTAAAGAGGAAGTTTCGACAGTTACAGATGTCTGAGGATGTACCGGTCAATCTTCTTCCAATATGGTAACCACTTCTGATTGTTCAACCTTGAGATCCAAGTGTTCTGGTAAAAGAACAGGTTTAGATTGGGCTTCTTGAACAACTTCTAGTTCAAAAGTAACTTCTGATTGAATAGTGATAGGTTTAGGATCGATATCTGGTTGAATAGATTCAGGTTTAGAAGTCATTTTTTGTTGAACAAGTTCAGGTTGAGAATCAACTTGTTGAACAACTTGGGTTACTGTTTCACTAGATTCAGTTCTAGTATCCTCAAGTAATTGTGCAGATTCCACTTCAGTAACAGATGTACCAGTAATTGTAGGAGTAACTGGGGTCACAATACTTACTGGTATAGGTGTTTTTGGTAATTCAGATGAAGAACCAGAAGTTTGTGAAGTACTAGAGTTACTCAAATGATACCACTTTGACCAGATAGGTGTAGATTCTGGTGGTAAAGTAGGTTTACTCACTGTCATCCGCGAAATATGGGGTAAGGGTTGATATTTCTCCATGATTTTTGATTGATTTTATTGCAAAAACTAAATAAACAAAAAGGGGTAAGCTAGGCAAAAGGTTTACCAAGCAACTGTGAACTACAGAATACCTCCTGGCGAGGTACAGGCTGGAAATCTCCTCGAATGTTGTGCTCGGTGTATCACAGTGTACAAGGTGGCTGACTCGATTACCTAAGGATGGATAGAAACCTAGTGTTGTCCTCCCATATATACTTGAAAGTACGTGGAGGCCTAATCTGTATTAGCCCTTTCTAATGCGAAACCGCACAGTGAGAGCATTCCTTTATACTTTACGTACTGTAACACTACCCTATATACCCAAAGGTACGTGGACGAGCTACGATATACTCACGTACGTGGAATGAGGTATCACACTCAGAATGTATTGCAGACAAGTTAGTGATAGTTGCTATGTTTTACGACGTCATAACACGTCTCTAACCTAGAACCTCTAAATGTTTTGTGTTAGGTGACAATGCTCCATTAGGTTAATTGAGGTTAATTTTAAGTTGTTCTTGATTAAGAATTTGCCTTTCAAGGTTCACCACGTGATGTCTTTGAAATTCCTAGAATCCAACTATTATGATAAGAATTCTTTTCATTCAATTTGAATAATGAAAACCTTAGCTAATAGGGATAGAGCAATCATATTCTTTTAATCAAAGAACAAAGAGCACATCTAATGCAATTTCCCTAAACTATTCCTATAAGCACACTCAAACTTTTTTCAATGCTCAATGCAAATTTTTCTTTTCAATTCCCTTAATGTTTGAAATGAACAAAAAGAAACTAATGCACATACAATCAATCAATCTTTTTGTAAGAACGAATACTTTACGACAGGTCCTTTTTGAAAGAAATGAAGACTTTTATGACACTTTCTTTTGAGAAAAGATTAATTTAAGAAACACTAAATAATCAAGGCCAAAATAGGGCTAAGAAAGGAAACACAAATTGATTTCAGAAGTACAACAATCATTGATCTTTCAACAAGCAAAAACAAAAAGAAATTTGGGAAAAATCAAGTCAAAGGTGAGATTTTTGACCTAAGGAGGATCAACGCAACCACAAATGGGAGACAATGCACTTGAGAGCACTGCCCTCAAGCCAAGGGTGATATGCAATGCTCTGTCTCCTGACCAAGCCTACGTTGGTGCCAGAGAGGCCATTCTAGGGGCTTTCAAGCACAAATTTTAGCAAAAAACACTTCAAAAAGGCTGAAACAAGATCAATGGAATCAAGTAAAGTCTATTAGGTGTACTAGGATGAAGGTAAACTACATGGAACGGTGACCATTCCCTAGTGGAGTCACCAATTTGTTATGTGGAATTTTGCATCTATAAATAAATATAATTTCCCTAGGTGGGTAGCTACACCAAGAACAATAGAATTAAAGCGTTTAACCTTTTTCTATAGAAGATAAATAAGACAAGGGACCTACTTGTTATCTTTCTCTTTCCCTTTGTCTCCTTTGTATGGCTCCTGTCACTCCTTCTCGAACTTAATTCACTCGACAAGTACCTGCAATCATAAATAGAGGACAAAAACCAATCAAAGCAAGAGATCTATCTACTATAAGTAAATGGAATCGAAAGCATTTACACATATAATCATCATACATAAAGACAAGAATATGGGAAAATTTGTAAACAACTTTATTAAGTATAAGGAAGAGTTACAACCATGAAGTCCGATCCAATGTCACTCCTCCAGCTTGAGTTCCATCCTTCATCACACCATAAGCACAATGCATCATAACAATACTTGCTTATAATCGCAAACCTCACACCAACAATATCTCCTTACAAATACTCAAAGTCCAGCCCTTGATCACTTAGATGGGTGCTCAATGTATAGGAAAATGGAGGTGGTTTGGTCATAAATGAGGGTATTTAATGGCCTTCCAAACTTAGAGTTAGTTTCCATGGAGGAAGGGGTGAGAAGATAGGAGGTTACTTAACTCATTCCCTATCCAATTTCGAGCTCATGGGAGATGATAAGTGTGGGAATCTTCTATAATGCTTCAGAAGATAAGAATATTCCCAGAACCCTATGAAGGATTTGCTCAATCTTGCCCAGCGTAAGTCAAAGTGGGCCTAAGTGCATTGAAATTCACACTTACATGGGCCTACCTGCACTAAAGTGCATTTACCCCTGACCAAGGCTATGATGGTCCCTCAAGGAGGCATTTTTGGAGGGCTTCAGGCCAGGAAACTTTTAGGGAAGGAGGCATTCAAAGTGATGACTTGTCTAGGACATGTAGAAACTGGATTAGGGTTTGATGAGCCATAATAGTACTGATATGAATGTTGGGAGTGATGTGCCCAAACAGAGTTGTAACAATCTTGGTGAGGAGTCTCATGTCATTTCTTAAAATGGGTACCTCAATGCTTACAACAGAAATAGCATCATGTGATGATGAAATTGAAGAATTACCAACGTTGTTTACTTTAGTTGTTGGTTCTAAAGTAGGTGATGATGGCTTCTCTAAGCCTTTGTTGCACTTTAACTTTTATAAGACCTCTTCCATGGATCGTAACGAAAGCTTCAATATTTTCTTCTCCTCTTCTACTTCTAGTAGAAGTTGTTATCACCTGGATTGAACCTGAGGCTGAAGGAAAGAAATGCCAGGGTAACCACAAACCACGCTTAGCCAATTAGCTAGCCCTACTAGGCCGGGAGAGGGCTCTCTCTATGAGGATCTCAGCCAAGATGACTAGATCAGGAAAAGGATAGTAGGCTAGGTATAGTAGCACAAAGTTTGATTTGATTTTGAAGGGGTTTTGTTGGATCAGGAGGTGCTCGACAGTTTAGGTCTAGGGAATTAGGCCAAAATTGCAGGGTGTTCAATGGGGCAAGGTAGGAATAAGGTTCAGCACTATAGGGCTTGATGGGTGAGGTGTTTTAACACTGATGAGAAGCTAGGAAGAGCATGTGATTATCATGGATCCTTCCCAAACTATAGAAAACATGAAATGGTGAATATTTTCCCAAAGCAGAGCACTGATGTAATGAATTCTACCTATCAACTTGAAAGCATTCACTTAGAAGCAATGAAATGATTAACAAAATACATAAAACACATTAACATATGATCAAAAAAGAAGAAACTGTACTAAAACTCCATACCACATGGATCCCATAAAAATAGTTGCAATTCTTATTAATCTCCTTCTAAACTACTACAAAATGATGTACAATCAAGGTCTGAGCATCCAGTTGAGTCCAACCCTTTACACTGAGAAAGAAGAAGAATATATAGGCATTATTTCAACCTCCTCCAATCCTCAGGGGTCGAATCCCTAAGATGAGGAGCTAATCTAACCAACACTGAACAAGAAAACAGGAATATAGACATCTCAACAACTTGCCTCTAAAAGTGAAAAACTGATTCATTTGAGCTCAAATTGACTTCTAATGTAATGAATCTACCCTATACTCTACTAGTTATCCATCATATTTACATGCCAAGTCATCATTTACAATGGTGAAACATCTTCCATGAAAGAGAATCCATGAACACAGTAAAAAAATGGAAAAATAGCCATCTTGTGCAAATTTTCCCTACGCGCAATGCCACTTTCAGGTCCCTTTTGGAGGCCTTCTCGGAATCCAAATTGAGCTCATGATAACTCATTGGAAATTTATTCAAGTATTCTTTCCAAAACACTTAGAATGTCTGCATTTGAAGCTCATTTGACCCCTCAAAAATTTATTCTCCCAAAACTACTTCTGTGTGTCCAAAAAGTGGCAGAAAGGTCATTTTCAGGGTGTTTTTTGACCTTTTGGTGGACCAGTTCTGCCCCAAAAACTTAACAAATACATAGGGTTCATGTAAAAATCACTCTAAATCCAAAAATGTGAACCATTTCTACATTGGGTGCCTCGAGGAAAAGCGCAGCGCCACTGGTAGATTTTCTATGTGTAAACTTTGAAAATTTGCAAATGACAAAAATTCTTCCAAACTTGCCCAAAATTGGTGAGAAGCACCATCATCAAGTATCCTAATGAGCTAAGGAATCTTCAACAAGCAACCTAAGCCTATCCTCCTCATTTTTTCCCTTTAGAGCCCGCTTTAGCCTAGCTTTCATCTTTTTGACCCTCATGTTGCAAATTTTGTTTCGGGTCCTGTAATGGTAGGCCATGTGCCTGATCATCTGATTGTCTCTATTAGCCTTCTGCAACAGCTTCTCAAGGTGAAAATTGTCTCTCTTAAGCCAAGTCTCTCTGTCATTTTCAATCTCCTTCTCAATAGGATTCAAAGTGACTTGTGCCTCCTTGTGACTTTGTCGTTTTACCTTGAGCAGTTCCAACTCCATGAGGAATTGTTTGTCACTCAACTGCTTGTTTTCTTGTTCCAAATATGTGATGACATACTTGGCCCTCTCCAAATTGTCCATCAAAGCTTGTACTTGAGCCTCCTTTTCTTGTATCATGATGTTCTTTATCGTTTCTTCATCCTGAGCCTCTGAGTCAATTATTTCCATGCCATGATGAGTATAACACTGCTCCGCCTCATCATGCTATGTCAAATCAAATTCCCTCTCTTTCTCCTCATCATCAAAACTCTCCTCCGGCATCTTTTCCTTTCCTTTGTGCAACTGCTACACCTGTACCTGCTGTGTTGACGAAGAAGGCAAAGCCCCTTCCACATCTTGTGGAGTTAGATTTTCCTATGGGTTGATGAAGAAGGCAAGGTCCCTTCCACATCCCGTGAAGAAAACACTTGCCTATAAGCTGCAAACAATCTCCTTATGCCCCTATGATATTTCATGTAAGTCGCGGGCACCTCAGCAGCTCTAGTTTCTTTGGCCTCCTCATCTGTTTTCACATGAGCACTACTGGAAGGTCCTCGTTCTTCTTGAGACACTAGTGGAGGAATTTGAGGACCCCTGAAGATGTCATGAGAAATAAATGTCTCCCAAGAGATGTTGAGGAGACTAAGATGATGAATCACAATTATCTTGATTAGGGAATAATGATAGAGACTGCTAATCTACCGACTGTATGGCTTCTTCTGCACAAAATGCGCCATCTTCTCAATATTCCTGAACAAGAAATAAGGGATGTTTAACATCTTCACCCTGGTAAAATGCATGAGGAGCCTGATGTGATAGGTGTACAACTTGGAAAATCTACCCTCACAAGTGAAATATTTCATGATGATTTTCATCATGGGGACATACTTGTCTTCAATAAATCTGAAAGGAAAAATTCCTTTCACCTCATATCTGTACCAAGGTTTGATATAAGGCTCATAATAGTGTTCATCCAAGTCCTGGGCCTTGTACCACTTCTCCACTACATTCGGAATCCTAGTGGCATCTACAATAATGGAAGGTGAGACTATGAATGTTACCCTAGAAAGAGTCACCTTGTTGTCCTGAAGATGGGCTACAAAAAATCTGGTGAGCTCAGGGTGGTGTTGAAATCTCTCTACCTACTCACAGAACTCATAGCAGCCAAGATATATGAAACAAGTGATAGCCAACTGAGAGGCCTACAATTCTCTGAGGTTTGATGGCTCCTCTCTAATAATTCTGCCTCCCTTATATGGTTTTCTCTGATGCTGAGGTCTATTTGTCGAACTATCATTTCCAGTATTTTCCTCCTCCTCATAGTCTCGGTCCTCTCTTTCCATGTTTCCAAGGCTTAAGGTTGTATGAAGGGAATGAGTGTAAGTATTTTAGGAGTGAGGGGATGGGAGATGACCTTATGGGCTAGAAAATGAATGAGGAAGTAGGAATCATAAAAATGAGAGGGAAGGCTTGGTTTGTTTGAGATATTTCTTTTTGAGAAGAGGGATAAAGGGATGTGGATGTTATGGAATGGGGATAAATGGATAAAGGGATAAAAGGATATAGGGATAAAGGGATAAAGGGATAAAGGGATAGGGAAAGAGATTATAGTTGTAGTGATAGGTGATATAAGGAATACTTGGGGTCTAGGGTTTAGGCATAACTAAGGGAGAATTTAGGGTTTAGGCATAGCCGAGGGAGATTATGTTTAAAAATTGAATTGCAAACCAACAATGGGAGGACTACTTACTTGTATGAAGGTAAGAGAGGGCAATTTTAAAGTTTGTTGAATTTTTGAGGCCTTTCTAGCCCTTCTGCTAAACGCACAACGCCACCTCTAGAAGCGCAGTGCAGTGTACAATTACACTGTGGAAATTCCTAGACGTGCAGCGCCAGGCCTAGACATGCAACGCCACCCTCTAGAAGTGTAGCACCAACTCTGCTTTGCCCAAAACTCGCTCAACCTTTCCTCTTCTTCTCATTTTTTGACTCCTTGCTTGCCAAATGAGAATGATGAACTTGAAAATGAAATGTGAGAACTTATATAGGAGTAAATTTTGTTTTTTCACTTGACAAATCCAATTTCTAATGTTTCTTGACCTTCTTCAAATCTCTGTTTTTAATGCCTTCTCTTCTTTGTTTCTTTTCAGGTGGATAATGCTCAACTTGAACTGATTTTTGCAGTGTTTCCTTGTCTTGCAGCGAGGAGAGATGCTTTGGTGCAGCCAGGATCATTTATTACATAAAGTGACTTAAAATTACATAAGAAATACAAATTAACTCAAAATACTCTGTTTTCATTAAAAGATAATGATATGGTGACTATGACCTACAAGCCATCATGCTCGACTTATTTATCATCCTCATACCCTTGCTGCCCTTTATTTACACTTTTAAATCAGACATCTTGACCTTGGAAATGAAACCCTAAGACCTAATGAAACATGCCCTATGACCTAATGAAAGCCTAATTGTAAATTGAGCATGAAACCATAACTGAAGACAACCTAAAGAAGGGTCAGCAAGTATACTCTATAAGGGAGAAATTAGATTTTCTAAAGAGAAGACAACCATCAGTGGATCAGTTTGACATGACCTAATGAAATGATGTAAAAATTTCAATATGGTACCCCTAAAATGAAAATACAAAGAACAAATTTTGTTCCCTAATGGAAGTATTCAGATACTGACACTAAAATTGGCCTTATTGGGGATGGTAGCTCCTTGGAGGTGTCAAGAAAACCGTAGACCAAGTGCCTCATCCATTGGGCAATATGGTCAAAACAAAAAAAGTGAAAAATGACTCAATACAAATTGAAAATTGACTCATGACTGGCTCTAAACTTGACTATAAACCAAATCAACCAAACTTGACACAAATCATTCAAACTTTATAGCCTTCACTTTGGGCCCCAATCTCGGATGACAATGTACTTGAAACCTTGCAAGGAAATCAAACTGGTATATACAATGAAGGTGAAGTAACTTCAAGGAACAACCTCAAAAGTAGTAGTGCTTCAGGAGCCTACCATTCACTGGCCCTCCTGAACATTCTTGACCATCCATTTCCTTTAACAAAAATGCATTATGTCCTTGATAAGCTGAAATTTTATAGAGTCCTTTCCATAATTTGTAAAACTTACCATGCTTTCCCTTTCCCTCATTCCATGCATCCCACCGCAGCACTACATCTTCCAGCTGAAAATTTTCTGCTTTGGTTTTACGGTCATAAATTTTCTTTATCTTCTCTTGCAACCGGAATTTTTTTTGGGTAAACTCTTCCCTTGTTTGCTGAAGGTGAATCATTTGATTAATTCTATGTTGAATATCATCCTCTTCACTGTTAGCTTCCTATAATAATCTCATGACCAGGACTGCAAGTGATGTAGGAAATACTGTATCAGTACCATAAACCAACTCAAAATGTGACATACCTATTGATTCTTGCTGCTCACTCTGTCGACCCACAAGGCACTAACAAGCTTTCGATGCCAATTATTCTTGTTTTCCTCCAACACTTTCTCGATAATGTTCACCAAGGATTTATTTGATGACTCAACCAATCCATTGCCTTGCGGGTAGTATGTTGTGGAATGACCTAATGTGATATTGTACTTGTTGCAAAAATCGACCATCTTCTTGGACTTAAATGCTGCTGCATTATCTGTTATAATCTTGTGAGGGAAACCAAAACGAGACAAGATATTATATTTTAAAATTTGGATAATTACCGTGTCCGCGGCTTGCCTTATCGGAATGGCCTCAATCCACTTGGTTGAGTAATCGGTAGCTGTCAAAATTTATCTATGTTGTGTTGATGATGTAGGATGGATTTCTCTTATGAAATCAATTCCCCACTACTGGAAAGGTGCATTTACTTCAACTAGCTTCAAAGGAAGAGGAAGCAACTTCCTCACTCCTTGAAAAACTTGGCATTCATGGCAGCCCATAACTGTCTTATATGAATATGAAAACAAGGTTGGCCAATAATATCCTGCTTTCAACACTTTGTTTGTTGTTGTTTTCCAAAACAAATGACCACCACAATAACCTCTATGAAAATCATTCATAACCTATTGAGCTTCATCTTCAACCAAAAAGTTAAGAAGAATTCCTCCCGAATCTTTCCAATAGAGAGCACTATTTAAAATGCAGAATTTTGTAGACTTTAGTTTTAGTGATCTACCTTTACTTCTTGACATTCTAGGAGGTGGCGAAAGATGCTGAAGAACATAAAATATATCAGAATACCAAGGTGATTTGAGAAACATTTCTGATACTTGAATGAGTGAGCCACCATCTTCGTCCTCTGACATTGCTGTAATGAGATTTATGTCTAGAGCATGCAAATTTGATTCAGCCATCAGTTTTTCCAAGCCTTGTCCTTTGATTAGTTTGGTAGGTTTAATCTCAAGATCATACTCCAACATTGCTACTATCCACTTACCTCTTCTTCCCTCCGGATCAGTTTGCATGAGAACATCCTTGATTGCTGCATTAGGAACATATGCTATAGTATGTGAATGCAGAATGTATACTCTGAAGTCATTTAATCCTTTTATAAGAGCCAGTGCTTGTTTTTCAATGATATTGTAATGCAAGGTAGCATCTCGAATGGTCCTACTGAAAAAAGCAATGGGTTTCTCCACCTGATCCCTCTTTTGCATCAACATCGCAGCCATGGTGTGCTCGGATGCAAATGAAAATATAATAAAATCATGAGTATAATCAAGACTAATCAAGACTGGGGCTGTGGTCAAAGCAAACTTTACCAAGTTGAATGATTTCATGGCATCCTCGGTCCATTTCACAGTGCTGTCCTTTTTCAACATATTATTTATTTCACGTAAATGCTCAGCCAAATTTGGTATAAATCTGTGTAAGAAATTCATCTTATCATTGAAAGCCTAAATCTCCTTTTTGTTGCGTGGAAATTCTATATGATGGATTGCCTCCACCTTGAAGGATCAATGTGAATACCATCTTTAGAAATTATATCACCGAGGAGTTTATCCTTGTCCATGGAAAAAAGGCTCTTTTTCAGGTTTAGAGATATCTCGAACTTCCTACATTTCTGAAAGACAATTCTTAAGTGGTGCAAATGCTCATCATCAAAACCAGAAAATATCGTCAAATCATCTAAATAAACTACCAAGAAAACATCCTTCTCATTAGCAAAAGCTATGTCCATTGCCCGCTGAAAAGTGGCTCTGACATTCTTCAATCCAAATGGCATTTTGGCATACTGAAAAGTTCCCCAAGGTGTTGTGAAGGTAGTTTTGTCTTGGTCTTTTTCATGCACCAAGATTTGATTATAGCCTGAGTAACCATCAAGTAGTGACATCCGTGATGCTCCAACTACTCTTTGTAGAATATGGTCCATCTTAGGAAGTGGGTAATTATCCTTTAAGGACACTTTGTTGAGGTTTCAGAAATCTATGCACAACCTTATTTCTCCAGTCTTCTTTCGTACCGGGACCAAATTTGAAATCCAATCAAAAAATATAATTGGAACAATGATGCCATCTTTAAACAATCTATTTACCTCTTTCTCGATGGATGGCAACAACTTTGGATTGATTCTTCTCAACTTCTGTCTAAAAGGTTTTTGATCCGGCTTGATAGGAATAGTATGCTGAATGATATCCTTGTCATACACTTTCAAATCTGAATAATCCCATGCAAAAACATCAGAAAATTCAGAAAGTAATCTAACATACTTAGCCTTTACTTTGGGAGACAATTCTTTTGATAACTTTACAAGCTTGGGATGGTCAGTTGTTCCATGATTTACATCTTCAAATCCTTTTTCTGTAGGAACCAAGGTCAGTTTTCTTGCCACATCATCCTGATCAAAAAGCTCCTCTAAAGGTATGATACCTCTAGGAATAATATTTTTTTTTCCAAGGAAAAAAAGCGAACTTTTTTATAAGGAATAAAAAAGTTACAAAGCATATGAGTTAACATTCTGCAAAAAACTGCCTGATAAGGAGCAAAGGCTCCTCTGAGAAAGATCATCAGCACCCCTACAGAGCGCTAAACAAAGTCTCCTGTACTCGGCCTGAAAAGCCATAACCAAAAAAGAGCTGAAGTCCACAGTGTCTCCTGGGTCTCCTTTCATGAGGAAAACAACCCAGAAAAAACCCATACAGTAAACAGTTCACAATCCGCTCTATCAATCCAGAGCATAACAGTATATAAAAGGAAAAAACACATTTGACATATGCCACCGATATCTTATGAAACACAGATAATCTAGTGCATATAAGTGGAAAACAAAAACATTATATATTTGGAGGGAGATCCGACACACGGATCTGATCCTGAAACTGTTCTGTTACTCTCCAAGTGCCCACAGCTTGCTGCAGACCTTCTTTAGAAAGCCGATCTGCCTCCTCGTTGCAATCCCTGTAGATGTGGTCAATAGAAAAAACATTAAACTGCTGTTTTAAGGTTTGTATTTCTTCTAGTAAAGGCATCAACATGTAGTGCTGGCATCTATATTTCCCATTAACCCAGTTAACAACATTCATCGAATCTCCATAAATCTGAACTGTAAGAATATTTTTGTGGATGAGCCAACAAAGGAGCAGCTTTAAGGCAGTGAGTTCAGCAAAGTTATTTGTTCCCATCCCGATTCCCACAGAGGCCTTTAGTGAGTGAGAATCACTAAGATGTATGCACAACCCAGCACCCGTGGAATTGTTTTGGGCTGCCCCGTCAAAGAAAGCCCACGGTATCCCATCTCTAATGCGAAGCTCCTTCCGCAGATCAATTTTTGCAGGATCCTCCTTTACAGGAATGCTATCAAGAATGGCATTGCTTTGAATGGCAATAGCAGCCACAGGGGTCGACATTTCTCTAAAAATACTACGATTCCTTGCAATCCAAATACCCCAGCAAATGATGGGAGGCAAATTCCTCAGGTTCCTCTCTTGAAAATGGTTCCACCAATATTCCCAAGCTGTGGTCATACTATCTCCCTCCCACCTTAATTTTACATTTAAGAGCCTTTCCGCTTCATTCCAGACCTGCTTTGTAAAAGGGCATGATAGGAAAAGATGGTGAATGGATTCTGAATCAGCAAAACACAGAGGGCATCTTCCAGGTCCCTGCTTAAACCGGGCTTGTAGAATTTCCCATGTAGGAATCTTATGATTTAAGGCGCACCAAAAAAAGATTCTAGCTTTTTTAGGACACTTAAGTTTGAACAAAGGCTTTGACCACCAAACAGGAGGATTCCAGCCTTTATTCTTCATCAAGAAATTGTAGCCAGCCTTTGGAGAATATAGCCCTGTCTCAGCATGTGCCCAAACCAGAGAATCCGGCCTGTCCTTTATTCTTACATTGGATCTTCTAAGCTCCTGAAGGAATAGCTGCCATTCATTTCTCCAGGTGAGATCTATTCCTAGATCGGCTTCAGACTTCCAAGCCTGCCCCCATATAGATGACTGCTCCATATTTGCAATCTGCCTTAAGCTTCTTATTCCTATATCATCCAGGTGAGTGAGCATTCCAGGAGAAAGAGCAAAACCCTCACTACACCCTACCCACGGATCCCTACCGATCCTCAAACTTTCTCCATTTCCAACCCGCCAAGCCAGACCTTGTTCAATTACCTTAAAAGCCTCAGAAGTGGCTTTCCAGATGACAGAACAGTTTCTTCCTTTTTTGTTTGGGGTTCTAATCCAATCTTCGAGTGGAGTAGGGTCAATGTACTTTCTTTTAACTACCTTCGTCCAGAGATTCTCCATGGAGATGATTCTCCAACCTGATTTAGCTGCTAAGGCTAGGCTGAAGTCAGTGGGACTTTTCAAACCCCATCCACCCCAGTCTTTTGGTCTTGCGATCTTATCCCATGCCACCCAGGGGAGGACAGATTCCTCTTTGGACCCAGACCACAGAAACCTACTGCAAATCTGCTTTATTTTGTGGAGAATCCCTTTTGGGATCCAGGTCAATGCTGCCCAAAAAACCGGTATAGCCTGAAGGACTGAATTTACCAAGGTAAGTCTTCCTGCCCTAGAAAGCCACTTGAAACTCCAATGGGATATTTTTTGTTCAATCTTCGCTATTAGCCAATTCCAGTCCTGCTTTCTGTAAGAGGATGGTTTAAGCCAAAAACCAAGATATTTGAACGGCTGCTCCATATTACAGGTTCCAAAGGGCAGGTGAGCAGCAATCATAGTCTCCTCTTGTCTATTGAAGCCTTCAAAGATTAATTGAGACTTCCTTTCATTTATTTGAAGCCCTGTAGCTTTCAGGAACTGATCAAGAATGCGCTTAATCTCTAAAATTTCATTTAAGTTCCCATTTGAAAACAAAAGAATATCATCGACAAAAAGCAGATGTGTAATGAACAGATTAACAGCAACTTCCAAACCTTTTACCAAACCTGAACTTTTTGCCTTTGCAATAAGTCTGCTCAAGCCTTCTGCAGCAAGAAGGAAAAGCAGGGGGGAGAGCGGACACCCTTGACGCAGCCCTCTTTGACTTTTAAAGAATTGAGAAGCAGCTCCGTTTATCAGGACAACAAAATTTACATTTGTGATACATCCCATGATCCAATTTATGAAGCCCACCTGGAAGCCCAGATGTGTCAAGAGCAACTTTAAATACGTCCAACTGACCCTATCATAGGCTTTGGATAGATCTATTTTGAGCACTGCCCCCTTTTTGTTTGCTTGCCTGATACTGTGAATAGTTTCTTGAGCTACCCCGATAGCTTCATGAATTTGTCGCCCGTCCAGGAAACCAAATTGCTCCTTTGAAATACAGCAAGATAAAATGGGTTTCAGGCGAACCGCAATGATCTTTGCTATAATCTTGTAGATGGTATTGCACAGAGAGATAGGCCTGAAATCTTCGAAAGAACCAGGGTCTTCTTTTTTTGGAATAAGGGCTATGAAGGTTGCATTGAACGGACCATAGATTTCTCCTTTCACTCTAGATTCCTCCACAACTTCAGTAATTTCTGCCCCGATAGAATCAAAAAAGTGTGTAAAGAGTTCTATGGTCCATCCATCGGGCCCTGGACTTTTATCTTTCGCCATAGACTTTATTACACTTTCTACTTCCTCCTTTGTCACTTCTCTAAAAAGATCTTCAGCTTCTTCCTCCTCCACAAACCGAGGAAAAGCCTGGGCAGTTCTGATTATTTCAGGCAATGATATCCCCCCAGGATCGGAGAAGAGAGACTGGAAATGATTCTTTCCCATAGAAGACAGATCTTCAAATGATGAGGCCTCCCTGCCTTCAGAGTCCCTCAGCTTCCAGATAGTATTTGCATTCCTCCGCCCTTTTGCATAATTATGAAAAAATTTTGTATTTTCATCCCCTGCTTTCAACCAAATAGCTCTGCTTTTCAATCTCCACTCCTCTTCTCTATCCAATAAGATCTTCGCTCTTCTCTTTTCCAGAGCCAGAATTCTTTCTTTCGATTCCTGAGATGCATAAGCATCAGTCTCTGGGTCTTCAAGAACCCCCAGAGCCTCATCAATGCTGACTAGCTCTTCAATTTGTTTTTTCCTTCTAGCTGAAGCCCATTCAATAGCTGCTTTCTTAAGTCTTTTAAGATTATCCATGAAGCGACCTGCTTTATTCTCCGATTGCTCCGAACCCGAATGTCTCCAGGTTTCATTGAAAAGTTTTATGAAAGAGTCCTCCTGAAGCCAAGAGGCATTGAATTTGAAAGGAGCGGCCGGTTTTGGAGGGGGTTTTGAGAATTCCAGCAGGATGGGGAAGTGGTCCGAGTTTCCACCTTCACCCACCCATTGCCGGAACAAAGGAATATTGGACGCCAACCTTTCACTGATGAGAAACCGGTCCAATCTTTTCGCAATTCTATCATCCCCCGTTCTTCTGTTCCTCCAGGTTGGTTTTGCTTTTATGATATTTACATCAATCAGCTGATGAGAAAGAAGGGCATTTGAAAAGAAATCTGTCAGGGGATCCTCCCTCGCAAGAGGCCCCCAAGCTTCGGCGATCCCCAAAGAAAAATTAAGGTCTCCCCCAATTATTAGATTTTTATCTTTAATCAGACCTTTTGAGAGGAGATCATTCCAAAAAGAAACCCTTCCCTGACAAGGGCCGTAAACATTAACAATCAACAAAGGGATATCAAAATCAGGGGAAACAACCTCCAATCCCAAAACATTTGGTAATCCCCAGGAATTTAACACCTTCAGTCTTCCTTTCTTAAAACCCATGGCAAGCCCTCCCGAGTGACCTGAAGCATCAGCAGCTATGAAGACCCAACCCGGTAAGATAGAACAGAGAGACGATTCAATATCCATACTTTTGCCCAATGTTTCTTGAAGAAAAACTATATCCGGGTTATTACGCGAAATTAGGTCTTTTAGAGCTAGTTTTTTGGGTTTACTAGCTAAACCCCTGCAATTCCAAGAAAAACAGATCATTTAATAACCATCTCAGGGGGTTTTGCTGCTCTAAGCGCCCCAGGAATTGTCATCTGTTTCCCATCAGCTACATCATAAACGGCTTTAGCTTGAGTTTTTGAAAGCAGGGATTTTCGCCCTCTACCCTTCTTAGAAAAACTCTTAGGAGTCTCAGCCCCTAACCCACCTACAGGCTCCATAATCTCATTCGAACAAACCGACTTCTTGCTGAGGGATCTAAGATTATAATGGCGAGCAGCAGAAGAAGGCCCAACACCCTTACCCAATGGGGGAAAATCCTCACAGTTCAGATTTAAGGAGGGCATTTCGGCAGAGAGATTATCAATATTTTGCATAACATCCTTACAATTATTTAACAGAGAACTACCCCCGACAATAGATTCAGATATAAAGGCAGGATTTTTTTGAGAGGACTGCATACCCGTTTGTTCATCTTCGTTGACGGCGGCCGGAACAGGAGTAGGAGGATCCAGCATCGGTTGTTCATCGGAAGAAACCAGCGGGCCTCCGTCCTCCTTGGGCTTTCCTTCCTCTGACTGATGCAGGTGCTCTTCCGCAGCAGTCCCAAATGGAATAGACTCCTCCAGCGGGCTCTCAACATGCCTCCTAGGCCCTTCCCACTCCTCTTCATCTCTTTGAGTCCTCCTCCTTCTCCTTCCCAACGGGCAGTCCCTCGCCAGATGCCCATACTCATGGCATCGATGGCAGCGGAACGGAAGGAGTTCATAATCCAAAGGCTGTTCTACGACATACTCCTTATAGCGCAAAGTTATAGATTTTGCCAGGCCATCCTTGGGGTTGAGTCTCACCAGGATTCTTGCCACTGCTTTCTCATAAGTATGAAGATACGACCTATCGGCATCCAGATAGGTACCCAACAAGTTCCCTATAGACTTGAAGACAGAATCCGCCCAGAGGAATGGAGGTAAGCTTGGAGCCCTAACCCAGACAGGGAACTCGTCGACCTTTTCTTTGGCGGCATCGAAGAGCGGTGTCCATCTTTTGAAGAAGACCGGCCGGTTCCCGTACTCCCAATTCTGCCCCTCGACCCATTCCAATGCCTCCTTACTGTCGAAACTGGCCATGAACCATCCTTTAACCAGAGAGTTTGTTTTGAAAGAGGCCGCTGGGGTACCCAACCATTGACTCTCCGCCCACTGCCTGAGGGCTTTGCCTGATACAGGCCGCCCTCTGATCCTGCCCACGAGCGTGACCTCAGCCACCTCCAGAACGTCTTCCACCTGCACATCCATACCCAGAACCAGCTCCGAAAAGCGCTTTGTCTTCAGAGGTTTTGTCTTCTTTCTTTTTTCCCCTGTCCTTCTCAACTCCGGCTCTGCATTCTTGTCACCGAGATCTGGGATTTGTTCTCCAGGTCCCCTTTGCGCCCCATCTTCAGGCCCTGCTGCATGTTCACCCCCATTACTTGTCGGGGTTTCTACCAGCCCTTCGATTGGACTGCCCACCTCCCCTTCCTCCGAGGGGCCCTTCTCTAGTCCTTTACCTGCCCCAAGAGATGAAGATACAAACCCCTGCTTTGCTTGCCTACCAGATTCGATAACCAAACCCTCCGACCCTACGATACTCTGAGTAGAGTCCTTAGAGAAAAGTCCTCTGTTAACAGCCAACAGGTGAGAACTTCCCCCGACCTCATTCCCTGAATCTTTGAGTCCCCCTACGGGCCTCCATACCCCTATGTTATGCACTGAATTGATGATATCCTCTAAACCTCCGGACGGACAGAAAATTTTAGATGGGGATAATGACTTACCAATCGACGAAGCGAAACCCTTGTCTCCCCAAGTGCTCAGCTCTGCTTTAGGGTTTTCCTTCTCAGGGCCCTTGCCAGTGATGCCCAGGTTGCCTGACAGGTCCCAACTCTCGTCCAACAGGCCTTTTGCAAAACTTGAAACTCTTGAAACACCAGCCGAGACCGAAACAGCTCCATGACCATCAGGCTTTCCAAATAGCTCACCGAGGTTCTGCGCATTAATTTCCTTCCCCCATACCGTGAGTAAGTCTTCAGGAGATGGGTCAAGCTCCACCGACTCATTTGCAATTACCATGGTAAAAAGCTAAAAGTCCGTAAATAGCAATGCCTCCTCGCAACCGTTACCCGAGAAAAAACGCTGAAAAACCGCCTGCAGACAAAGGAGGCAGGCTATGCAACTAGACCGGGACAGCAAGACTCCAAGGAAGTTTCACGGGCTTAAAATTCAGGAAACCGCTCTCACAAACCCTCGACCGAGACAGGAAAACCGCCAGCCTGAAAGAAAAGTTTCCTTAACCCAACCGTCACTAACCCGTTTGACCCACGAAAGTAACCAAAGCTCGATGAGTCCGCCAGCGCTGCAAACCCCGTACCTGCGTGTCATTCTGCAGAATCCTGCATCACCTAGGCCTAGGGCCTAGGGTTCCCGGATCGAAACCTACCCTCGCCATCGTACCATGCTGGGATTGGCCCTATTCGAAATTCCACCTCTAGGAATAATATTATCCTTCACCTCCATCTGATTTACATCAATATCTTGTTCATCAGAATCACAATCATCATCAATGGAAGCATTCTTAAACTTTCCTTCATTCTGAAAAAGGAATTAATTTCATTATCATCTGAAAAAACTTTCCAAAACCTCAAATTATCAGGAACAACAAGCCTATGTTTGAAATTAATTTCAAATTTGTTGCTAGAAGTCATTGGAATCTTCAAATTTCTAGCTGTAGTGGCGAGTGAATCTGCAATGATGTTTTGAGTCCAGGGTACTGCTGTCAAGGTATACTCAGGAAACATCCTCAAAATATCCAGAACTGCATTTCTGTAGGCTCTCATTCACAAATTCTTTGCTTGATATTCTCCTTTTACTTGCTTCATCACCAGCTCTGAATCACCATAAATAGAAATCCTTTTCGCATCCAGTTTCTTCAAAATTTTAAGACCTGTAATCAAAGCCTCATAATCTGATTCATTATTGGAGCAATCAAAAGCTAACTTGTAGGAACATACTCTAACATTACTTGGGACTTTGGCAGGCTGGAAAGCAGGGCTTCGAATCCAAATTCCAATACCAACACCATTCTTACCCACAGTGCCATTGAAGTCCATGCTCCAAAGACCGACTTCATCTTCTAGATGCTGAAATTCTATTTCCTTCTCTACCTTACCTTTGCTGATTACTTCATTTTTCTGCTCTTCACTAAACTTTTGCTACTGTGTGGGTTGCTTAGAAGAACTTGCTAATTTTTCTTTTTCTTGATTAAGAACTGCTCTAAAATTCTCAGAAATTTCTGGTACATCATCTACTTCTACAAGCTGAATATCTACATCATTCAATCCACTATCAGAGTACAAAACAAAGGACTCTAAATCAATATTTACAACATTTATTGGATCATTCACAAGCTTCCCTTTACTAGTGATCATATACTTCATTTTCTTTTCACGGTACAAGTTCCTCAATTGACTGAAAATAGGGATGGTAGCATAAGAGAAGTCAAGTTGTAAAGTTCCTTTGAGTTTAGCACCCCACGATGTAGATAAGAGAATACCAAATCGAGGTGGTATATCAACAATGACCACATCCATCATGACATTTTTGGCCGGGATTTGATCTAAAGAAGCCACCAAATCTTTGATGAGACCAATGCAATGAATTCTAGCAAAGTCAAAGGAGTACAAATCATGATATTTCCAGGTGATATCTGGGCCCAACTTTTCCATAATGGCTTTAGGCATCAAATTGTGGGAAGCTCTGGAATCTAACATAGAATTATGGAGAATATACTCATGTAGTCTGAGACTTAGATAAAAGGGAGGGACTTCGCTATCTTCAGGCTGACCTTCTATGGCTGGACTAAAAATGAGTTCAGGATGATCATCCTCGACATTCACCATGTCTGAAAAAGGATCTATTTGCAATATTATAGATACATGGTGTTTATAATTCCTATTCTTAACAAGCTCAGTCAAATGAATGGACAATTTTAATTTAGCAATTTCATTTTCTAAATTAAAGGATGAAACTTTTTCTACCTCTTTGACACCAATGTCCTTCTTATCTGCTTGCTCTTTTGTTGCACTATCTTTTTGCTGATTGTTCTTCTCGTTTGTAGTGATACTTGTTGATGGTACCTTGCTGGGATTCAGATCAACAAGCTCTTTCCCTTTCTTCTGAGTGTTTGAGGAATCATTCTTGGATTACACATCTTTTCTTTTCTGAATGGGATTGACTGGTACATCTCTGCTCCTTAAAGAGTACTGCCTCTATTGTGCAGTCAAAGCATTCATATAACCACGCTGATAATCATCAGATTCAGCCTCCAAAACCACATCATTTTCTAAGATGTAATCCTCATCCCTTTGAATGTATAGAACTTCTTAGTATTCTTCATCTTCAGTCAGAAATATAGGCATACCATCAACAGTGAAAAGGTGATTTGTTTCTGTTAACACCCAGGTTGTTCCCTATGACTCCCAAGGGAATACGGCCGGGGTAACCACTAACCAATCTTTTAATCACTGTTTCTAGCCAAACAGTGATCAGAGAGGGCTCTCTCTTTATGATTTATATCTACAGTGATGGTGTTTTAGGCTAGGTATTGAGTACAGGTTATGTTTGTGTTTCGGTTGATGTAATTCCCTTAGACTTTAGTGATGTAGTTTTCAGATATGTTGAACATCATTGGGCAATGGAGTCTGTGGCTTGGTGTGTTTGAAACTGTAAGATGAAGGATGGAACGTACAGGGCCTTTTGAGTGCTTCATTAAAACATATTTTTTGGGTAATGACAGGAGACAAGAGAAAACAGAGGTCACAGGGGCAATAGTTGAATCCCTGAAAATGACTGTTACAATAAAAATACAGTTTCGAATTGCAGCAACTAAGAATTACAATTCTTTCACTGTATATGAGGAAAACATATATAATAGCTCAGTTTGAGTCCAGGGTAAACATGGTTAAATCCTGGTACTATCCTTTCACCTTGCTATCAAGTGTAAAACATTAGAACAACAAAGAGAACAAAAGACTCAAAACGCATGACAAAGAGATTTGTGAATACTTATAGTTTTATGCAACACCCATGGAATCCTGTAACATGCATCCTTCACCACAAGACATCAAATACACCAAACTTCTGGAAGTTCCATTCCTCCTTTGTATTAATTCTCTGAAAATATTACAGCAGATGGAAGTTATCCAAGAGAAAATTCCAGCAACCCCTTCAGCATCTGTGAAGGGTGTATATATACTAGCGGTGGTCTACAGAAATATCTGAGTTCTGCGTTATCTCAGTCTTTACATTCTCACCAACTCTTTAAGATATTATGTCAAAAATTTATTACACATTTAATACACAGTACAGGCATTTTAATGCTCTGTCAGAAGATATTTAGCTTTATAAGAATAGCTAAGTCGGTCTGAATATTTGGAGTTAATGCATAGAAAACCCGACTGTAGGCTGGTACACTATGTCTCGGACCTGTCAGCTGTGACTTTGACTGCTGCTGGTGGTGAGTGACTGGTCTGGCTGAGTTGGCTCAGCCTCTGCTTTTTCTGTAAATTTAATTCCCAAAATTGCCACTGCGCGTGTCTGCCTTTTTCCTTCTGCGCTATTGGTTCTGGCCTGTCAAAATTGTCTGGGTCAAATGCCTCCAGACATCCTGTGTGGGCAGTTGATGTGCCAAAATTGCGCC
Source organism: Pinus tabuliformis (assembly GCA_031772625.1). Classification (NCBI taxonomy): domain Eukaryota; kingdom Viridiplantae; phylum Streptophyta; class Pinopsida; order Pinales; family Pinaceae; genus Pinus; species Pinus tabuliformis. The sequence goes on along the minus strand of CM062812.1, from coordinate 693,328,554 downwards.
TAGAGTCTCATCTGCTTCTGTGAATTTGAAGAAATTGGGTGGTGTATCAAACAGATGCTCTATCTCATTCATGAGAAAAAACAGGTTTTCCACCCTGTCATACACCATTTGCCCTGTGGCTGGCCCTGTGTCTGCTGAAGTGCTGGGAGATTTTGCAATCTCTGCTACTGCATGGGCATCAATTCTCTTGTTATAGTTGTCCAGGGTGAGCAGTCTTCCCACGCTGCTCAAAATGTTGGGGAGGCCTCTGTTCTGCAGTGTTACAAATTTCTCCAGGAATTTGTTAATTTCTGCCTGCATGTCCTGTGTTCTCCTCTCCAGGGTCCCAACCAAGTTTCTCAATGTAACAACTCTCTTGGCTATGGCAATTGTTTCTGTCCTGTTGTTGATTCCCATGGTAGCCAATTGAGTGCTGGTCTTGTAATTCAGGATATTGATCATCCTGGTAGCTGCTTCTGGCATGTGTCCAAGGCTTGCCCTGGCTCTCTGTATCTCCTTGTTTGCTTTGGTGATGAGCACCATTTGCTCATCCATAGTCTCAATATATTGCCACTGGTTGGCGATGGATCTTCCAATGTTGCTCCATAATACTGCTTTCATCTGAGCAGTTACTTTTTCCAATGCAAGCTCTTTCTCCAGCTCAGCAATCCTTCTCTTAAGGGTCTTCACCTCTCTCTCCTTGGCTGCCTCATTTTGTTTGCTTTTATCAAATTTTTCATTTACCTTAGTCAAGGTTTTCTTAAGCTCATCCAGCTCTTTCATTTGAGATTCCATGACTTGGATCTCAGCTTGCAGCTTTTGCATGTCTAGACTAGCAGCCTGTTCTGATGTTGTAGTTGTTGCTGCTGTGGATGGCGCTGTAGTTGGTGCTGTAGCTTCTGTTTGCTGAGGAGGAGGAGCAGTCTTTGGAGGGACTTCCTCAAGATTTATTATCACAGGAGGAGGCTGGGAGGGTTGGCCCTCTTCTCTTTGCTTCAGTGCTTCCTGTAGTGCTGCCTTTGCAGCTTCAGTTTGTCCTAGCTGGTCTTGAGTCCTAACCAGCTCTTTGTATAAGGATACCAGCAGGTCTGTGGTATCTTTTTCTTGCCGTTGCTGGGCAACTTCATCTGTTTGTGGATGGATGGTGGCCGGGAGCTTGATCTTCTTTCTTAGGGCTGCCATGTCTGCATCCCTTATCTTCAGCAGTTCTTGGATGCCTTTGACATCCTTGGGATCATGTCCAATATCTATGATTACCTCCTCCAAGGATTTGATCCTGTTGTCCTTGGCTTGTGAGGATGCTCGTTCCAATTCTAGCTGGGATGATGTATTGTCTAGGCTGCTCTTTAACTTGTAATTTTCCAGTGTCTCATCTCCCAGGGAGGCATACACCATTTCACCCGTTTGTTTGTGTAACTCTATCTTATCCATGGGGTGAATGTCCTTAGCCAGAACTTCCATATTTGTTCTCAAATAGTCTGAGGTGGACTGAGGATGTAGAGTTGTGGGCATGAAATGGCTCATTATCATTTTGCCCTCACTCACATCAAAAGCAGACATTAGTCTCTGCTGGTTGCTGGGAGCTAGTTTTAACAAGTGATCATAGAGTTGCACTTTTATGGGATCACTCCTTCTCTTGATTTCTATGAACTGCTGCTTTATACTTGAGTGCCCCTCTCTATGCTGGCCAGAAGAGCTGACCTCTCCTCCCATTGTCATATCTGGTCCTCTTTGAGATGAGCTGGCCGAGAGTTCTCCACTGGGTGGGCCCATGCCCATGGCCTGCCTTATTGCTATGTCCTCCTCTTGGGAGTCATTCAATCTTTGTCTCTTCTCTCCTCTGATAAAGGATGAAGTCTGGGGAGTCTCTCTCTCTCTCTTTCTGGTTAAGTCCTCCTTCTGAGGTGTTTGGAGGACTGAGCTGTCCACATTGATGTCTGTTCTTGGAGATAACTCTGTTTGGGGCTGCTGTTCTGTAGAACCGGGCAAATCTGTCTCTTTATCTTGCTGTAATGGCTGCTGCCCACTAGTTTGTGGTTTATCTTGTTGCTGCCCCAACTCCTGTTTTTCCATTTCTTCTTGCTGCTGTAGCAAGGTGTCAACCTGTTCTTCTGTTAATATAGGTGGTTGTTCCACCTGTTTGCCTTTGTCCTTGCTTGCTGCTTGGGTTGTCTGCTCGGCAGTTCGCTGTTGCGTTGCTGGTGTTGTGGTGGCTGCCCCAATTTGCCTCCTGTAGGAAATAGGCACCTGTCCACAAGTTTCCAAGTCAGCTTGTTTTTGGACATTTCTAGCCTCTTGCTCAAGTATTTCTTCATTAGTCATTTGCTCTACTAATGTGCCCTCTTCCCAATCTGGTGCATTTGCATATTTTTCAATTTCAGGTAATCTTGCATGAGCATAGTTGCCTAACTTATACCTGATCCTCCTGAGGGAAATAGAGTGGTTAGGGTCATATGGAATCCACTCAAAACTAGTTTTCAACTGGAGTCCTTCCAGGATCCTGTCTGCCTCTTTCCAGCCTTCCTCCTTCCTGTTGTATAAGAAGGGACCTAGCTGATTTCTCACTTTCAACTGTGATTTCTTGTTTCTACTCTGAAAGTGTAGGTAATCTGAGTTCCCAAATTGCCTGAAATATTCTAAGGCAAACAGTCTCATGGGAACGTACCTTGGCAGCCTAAATGGATTTAATTCACATCCATACACCCTAATGACTGTGTGATTCTGGTAGAAGTACCAGTTGCCGATGTTGTAAATCTTGTTCAAATGAAGAATTCTCTTCATGTCATCGGTCAGTCTAGGAGGAGGGGCACCTTGCAGCACTGTTAGGGCTGGATGAACAAATAAATCAATAAACTCACAGTATGTATAAGGTGATACTGAGGTACAATGGAACACAGGGGTCCAAAAAACAACTGATCTTGGGGTTCCTTGGGCGTTGAGTGGCCTCAAAGGGACAGAGAAGGTAGCTGGCTGGTTGAACAAGAACAGATGGTATATGTAGGAGGTGTATCTGAACAGCCTCTCCCTCTTCAAGTTCATGAACTGGTCATGAATCTTCTCAGCTATATAAGTTGCATAATCATAGTGGATAGCTGGAGGCTTACCCGGGGCAAATATGGACAGCATGGCCAATATGCTGTCATCTACATCTTCCAGTCCTCTGAATCCCAGGACATATCCAATCAAGTCCACCATCATCCTGCCCAACTCATTCAGGTATTGGTACCCAATGGGAGGGGTTCTGACTGCTTCAGAGCTAGGTGTGACAAATAGCTGGTTAATCTTCACAATCTGGTCATTAGACAGGTTATTTCCTCTCTTTATCAAATCTTGCATGGAAAGAGGGGTCAATTTCTTGGCTGTATGGAAATGCAGCATCTGATTTATACTCTCTGGAGTGATCTGAAACAGGACTAGGCCTGTGGGGCTAATGACTGCCCTTTGGCTGGGGTCATAGCACTCTTGGCAACTGTAGATAAGCTCTGGCATGGGATTAACTTGGGGAAGGTTGTATATGGGCAAATTTGATTCCCAAATTCCCAGGATATCTGCTCCACTCATGTGCTGGGCTCTCAGTTCATTTAACATCTGGATATTATACTTAGTTCCCATAGGAAACCAGTCCAACATCTGGTAATCCATGTCTCCCAGGGGCTTCCATGCTAATTCTTGGTGGGGGGCATTGATAGGCTTAATATTGAGAGCAATGGGAGTCTCCATAGCTTGTGAAGGGATAAACTATTGCAATTTGACAAGTGAGTTGGCAAAGACAGACTGCAGATTGCCCTCTGTGGTAAAACTTGATTTTCTGAACTGTCAGAGGGGAATTTACCAGCTAGAAATTGAAATACTGCTGGTAATTGGTTACAGAGACTCTTTTAGGGCCCAATTTAGCTCCTGGTAGTAATTCAGAGGTATTCAGCGGGGCATTAGCCGAGAAAACGCAGGACGAGGGGTTTTCAGATGAATTGCAGTTTGTTACAACTCTGCAGGGAATTTTTGGACTTCACAGAGACAATGGTGGAGGTATAACCCGTTTCTAGCGGTGAAAAAGTCTGTTTTACGGTCCTATTATGCCTGTGAGCAGTTTAGAGCAGAATGCAGGTCGTATGGAGGGCAGGGCAGGGTAAATACCTGTAACTCGACGTGCAGAAGTCGTGATAAGGTGTACTGCAGTTGCTGGAGTGGTCGCCTTTGTTGAATTTACAGGTTGGCGGAAATCCGGGCAGAAACGGTTAAACAGAGAGTTCAGCAGACAAAACGATGAAATGGTGAAAAAACGCGTGAAATTTGGTTAATATGAGATTTTTACCCATTTGGCGCTTTTTTTTACGATGACGTCAGCATGACGTCATTGGTGGGTCACGGTGATGTGACGTCAGCTGACGTCATCGGGGAGGACGTGGCGGAAGACGACAGGTCAACGGGGGTGAGGTGGCAGTCCAGTCAGCGGTGAGCTGGACGCGGGGTGGAGGCGGGTACGAGACGTGGCAGACAGGTCAACGGGGACGGGCGGAGGTGAAACCGTGACGGTCATGGTTAAGGCTCTAACCGTCACGGTTTCTCGGGGCGGTTAGAGTACGGCGCCCAGGGTGTCAGAGGGAGCTCCGAGATGGTCCATCGGGCGACGCGTGGCGGAGGAGTGACGAGGCGCAACGTCATGTTCTCGGGAGTTAACGTGCGGACGTGGATAGCGCTCCGATATTGTTGTGGGCCGTCGGATCTGGAAGGCTTGATCCGACGGCTGGCGGAGGTGTAAGGTGCACGGCGGATAGGGCGGCGGAAATATTAACTGTTTGTGGGTTTTTTGACATGGTTTTCAAATGTTTCAACTTCTGACCACCCGCGCTTGCATTTGGGAGCGTGCTGAAGGCGGAATTTTGCCTTTTATAAGGTTTGCGGAGGGTTTGTGGGCTAGAGGGGTTTAGAGAGGGGTTTTTACCCATGCAAAGGTATTTTTTGAGGGGAAATGATCTGCAGCAAAGGGAGAGTATCGGAGATAGGTTCACCATGGTGGCCAGATGCCACTATGATCCCTCTTTGCAGATTTCTCGGCTATTATGCCTAGGGGAGGGAATATATAACATTTAGGGCTTTATACACCTTAGTGTTATTACTATTAGGGCAAGGGGTAGAATAAGGGAGTTAAATAGTAGATTTAGGAGTTAGTAAAGTGAAGGAGGGGAATCTTTGAGAAAGGGGATGTTAATGATGGAGTAGAGGGGAAAAAGTGAAGTTAGTGATGCTCTCTGCTGTGAATCCATGAAATTCACCACCTTTTTTGCTGATATGTCCATTGCCTTGGCAAAATATCTTTGACAACTATGTAATGGTGAACCTGTCCTTTCTGCAACCACAACTGCCTACCCAACTATTTCACCTAACATTTTTTAGTTTCTTCTTGGAGGGGCACTTAGACTTGCAACCCTCAATTGCCCTTTCTTTTCTTTGGCTTTTTTCATTTTTTACTCTATCTGCTTCTACCCTTATCTCTTCCAAGGTCCCAGATTAGGCTTTTGGGAACCTTTGTTTCGCTACCTGAACTACTTATCTGCCAAGATTAAGCTATTTGGACAGACTTCTTTCTCTATTCTATAACTCAAAATTGAAACATGGCATGATCCAGCTTGAACTGTTGAATCATCCACAAAATTTGTAATAAGGTCCTCAATATTTGAAGTATTTCATACACCTCTGATTTCCTGGAAATATGGGATCTTTGTAGTAACAAAGCAGAGCATATTTGGATTTTCAATAATCAATCATGAAATATGAAACCTATTACTATAGGTATCCAACAGTGGCTCCACATGGGGATGGTTTTTCTTTTGAAAGACCAAGAACAGCAGGTCAGATTGCCTTGTTGCTCAATTGTCCATCTTAATCTTTGAGCTCTGATACATGTAACCTGTCAAAATTGTGTGCTTTTTGATGGGGAAGCTCTGGTTCTATGTGCCTATTGCTGCTAGGTGCAGCACTTGGAAAACCTCTTCTTACAAACTAAAAATAGAAAACATATATAGGCCTGAATATATACAATGAACCTTTGGATCCTTATCATAGTGGACCATCATAATAGTGCTTCAGCATCCTGCCATTGACAGGACCTTCATCCAGTTCAGTTACAGTCAAACTTTTAAGGAAATAAGTGTTATTACCTTGCACTGCTTGGACAGCAAATGGTCCTTTCCACAAAGAATCAAATTTCCCATGTTTCCCTTTCTCTTCTCTTCTTGCATCCCACTTTAGAACTTTGTCTCCCATATTGAAATCTTCTGCTTTGGTTCTTCTGTCAAAGGCCTTTTTAAGTTTTTCCTGTAGTATTTGCACTCTGCTGAAAACTTGTTCTCTGGTCTGCTGCAAACAGATTATCTGGTTGATCCTTCTTTGCATATCATTTGGCTCTGCTTGACTTTCTTGTAGAAGTTTCATAACTGGCACCCCTAGTGATGAGGGAAATCTGGCCTCTAATCCATAAACTAACTCATATGGGCTGGTCCCAATTGATCTTTTGGTGGTTAATCTGTCTGCCCATAAAGCATTTACTAGCTTCTTGTGCCAGTTCTTTTTGTTCTCTTCTAGCACTTTCTTTATGATGTTTATCAAACTTTTGTTTGATGATTCAGCAAGACCATTTCCCTGAGGATAGTAAGCTGTAGAATGGCCCAAAGTAATGTGAAATTTATGACAGAAATTTATCATTTTCTTGGATTTGAAGGCAGCAGCATTGTCTGTTATTATCTTTTCTGGGCAGCCAAATCTAGCCAGTATATTGTTTTCTAAAAATTGAATGATCACTGAGTCATTTGCTTGTCTGCATGGGGCAGCTTCAATCCACTTGGTGAAGTAGTCTGTTGCAGTCAAAATCCATCTGTGTTGTCCTGAAGATGAGGGATGAATCTCTCCAATGAAATCCAAGCCCCATTGTTGAAAAGGTCTTTCTGTTGAAATGGGCCTCAAAGGAAGTGGCAGCAACTGTCTTCTGCCTTCAAACAGCTGGCACTTGTGGCATGATGTTGTGAATTTCTTCACATCTGAGAACATGGTGGGCCAGTAATAACCGGCCCTTAATATTTTGTCCACAGTGGACTTCCAGTACAAATGTCCACCACAGTCTCCAGCATGGAATTCTTGCATAATTTTATCAGTTTCATTCTCAAGAAGACAATGCAGCAAAATACCTTCATGGTTTTTCCAGAGTAGATTCTCATCTAACACACAAAATTTGGATGTTTTCATTTTTAGGAACCTAGACTTAGTTCTGGACAGTCCTGGGGGAGCACACAGGTTTTGTAACACATAACAGATATCAGAGTACCATGGAGATTGTTCAAAGGCTACATTGATCTTTGGAGTCGCCAGCTCTGTTTCACTGTCCAGTTGGTTGATATCTAAGGCTTGGAAATTTGATTCTGTCATTAACTTAGCCAAACCTTGCCCTTTTATCAACTTTGTAGGCTTTATTTCAATGTCAAATTCAAGTATGTTTGCAATCCATTTTCCTCTCCTTCCCTCTAAGTTTTCTTGTGTGAGAATGTCTTTGACAATAGGACTTGGTACATAAGCTACAACGTGGGAGTAAAGGATGTAAATCCTAAAGTCTTTGATGGCTTTGATCAAGGCATAGGCTTGTTTCTCCATTATTTGGTACTTTAGGGGGGCATCCCTAAGAGCTCTGCTGAAAAAAGCAATGGGCTTTTCATTCCCTTGGTCATCTTTCTGCAATAAAACAGCAGCAATAGTATGCTGGGAGGCAAAAGAAAAAATGATAAAGTCTCTATCAAACTGAGGATTAGTTAATACCGGGGTTTGGGTTAAAGCCAGTTTTATGCTTTCAAAGGCTTGCTTTGCTTCCACAGTCCACTTGACCTTTGAGTCTTTCTTTAGCATATTGTTTAGTAGTCTGATCAACTCTGCTAAATTTGGGATGAACCTTCTCAAAAAGTTGATTTTTCCCAAGAATCCTTGAAGCTCTTTAACATTCCTAGGGTGGGGCATTTGTAGGATTGCTTGTATCCTGTCTGGATCAATTCTAATGCCATCTTTTGAAATGATGTGTCCTAAGAGTTTCCCTTCTTCCAAACCAAATAAAGACTTCTTGGGGTTTAAGGAAATACCATATTTCCTGCATGTTATGAAGATTTGTCTCAGATGTTTCAAGTGTTCTTGGTCAGATTTTGAAAAGGGTGTAAGATCATCTAAGTAAATGACCAAGAAATCATGAATTTCTTTTGCAAAAGCAATGTCCATTGCTCTCTGAAATGTTGCCCCTGCATTTTTCAATCCAAAGGGCATCTTCACATACTTGAAAGTACCCCATGGGGTAGTAAATGCAGTCTTGTCTTGATCATCAGGGTGTACCAGGATTTGATTGAAACCTGAGAAGCCATCCAACAATGATATTCTTGAGGCTCCTACTACTCTTTGGAGGATGTGGTCCATTTTGGGTAAGGGATAGTTGTCTTTGAGTGATACTAGGTTCAAATTCCTTAAGTCTGCACAAAGTCTAATCTCACCAGTTTTCTTTCTTGTAGGGACCAAATTTGAAATCCACTTAGAAAACCTGATTGGTGCTATGATCCCAGCTTTGAACATTTTTTGTAATTCCTTTTCAATGGAAGGAAGAAGCACAGGATTGATTCTTCTCAATTTTTGTTTGAATGGTTTTTGATTAGGCTTGAGGGGAATGGTGTGCTGTATAACAGAGGTATCGTAAGACTTCAAGTCTTCATAACCCCAGGCAAAGACATCTTGGAATTCTTTAAAGAGATCAACATATTTGGGCTTTTGATCGGGGGGCAAAGAGGCGGACAGCTTGACTATCTTAGGCTTTTCCATAGTGCCAATATTACATTCTTCAACTCTTGCATCTAATGGCTGCATCTTTGGCTTCCTAGGGATGTCATTTGAGTCAAAAATATCCTCTAATGGGGTAAGGCCCACTGGGAGGAAGTTGTCTTTGAGTTGTATGATTTCAGTTTCAATGTTACTCATCTCTTCACAGTCAATTTGGTGAATTTGCTGAATGTTTTCTTTGTCGAAAATGGTTGGACTAAGTAGTTGTTTTGCTGTCCTAGGTGACATTGGGTGGGCAGACTGTTGAAACTGTAATTGTGATTGACTTGCTCCATCAACAATTTGAGATTGACTTGCTGTCTCAAGGTCAATATTTAATCCTGTAAACTCTTGTTGCAAAGTTAAAAAGTTGTTTATTTGCCTATCATTCTCAAATACTTGCCATTCTTTGACATTGTTTGGAATAGAAGGCCTATATTTGACTTCTGCTGTGAAACAATTGTTGGGTTGTAGTGGGAATTTGAAGGTGCTGGCAAATGTTGCCAAGCTGTGAGCATGGAGATTGTGGCCCCTTGGAATCTTTGTGAGAACAAACTCGGAGAAAGTTTCTAGTATTTCAATTACAGCAGACCTGTAGGACCTTAATCTTTTGTCATTGGTGACAAAATCCCCTTTTACTTGTTGAATTACTAGATCAGAGTCCCCCATGATTGAGAGGCTATGTGCTTGTAATGATTTTGCAATCTTGAGACCTAGTAGCAGAGCTTCATATTCTGCCATGTTGTTAGTGCATTTAAAGTTCAGTCTATATGCCCTGCCTTGTGCACAGGCTTTCTCTTTGTTATGTATCCATACTCCAGCTCCTGCCCCTAACTTGTTAACTGAGCCATCAAACTCTAGGACCCACAGACTATCTTGCTGGTCAGGGGATCTTAAATTCTTCTCATGGGATGGCCATGTGAGCATGAGTTGAGGTTTCTTTTCCCATTTGTCTCCTAGGATAATTTCATCATTTGTTTGACAATTTTGACAACTAAAGGAGGGTGAATGGGTATTGTTGGGCTGATTAAATTTTGGCAGGTGCCACTTGTTTGATGGATGTTTTGTTCTTGTATGGGTGTTTCGGTCTTAATGTTATTGCTTAAGGAATTTGTGCTGTCATTGAAAAGGATGAAGGAGTCTATGTCCGAATGGACAGCATATATTGGAAAATTTTGAGGCTTTTCTTCACTGCTGACCATGTATTTCATGAGTGTTTCCCTATAAAGTCTCTTGGGTTGTCCAAAGACAGAGATGGTTGCATATGACATGTCTAATTGCAGGGAGCCTTGGAGCTTGGCTCCCCATGATCTTGATAAGAGCATTCCATATTTGGGTGGGATATCAGCAACAACAACATCCATTAAAATGGTTTTGTTGGGAAATTGAACCAGGGACACACATAAATCCTTAATCAGGCCCAAGCATTTTACTTGACTAGAATCAAAAGAAAACAGGTCTTTGTATGGTCTTGTGATATCTAAGTTTAATCTTTCCATGACTGCTTTTGGCATGAGGTTGTGAGATGCACCTGAGTCAAACATTGCATTGTGCAGTATTTTATCATGACGTGTAAGCTGACATAAAAAGGTAAAACCCCTGTGACTACTGTTTTTCCATCTACCTCTGGACCAAACAGTAATTCTGGAGTGTCATCTAGCACATTTACATCATCTTTGTTGTTGGTGAGCTGAAGGGATTTCTTGATCTGTTGCTTATATATGTCATGCTTGGCTAGCTCTAAAAGGGGAATTGCTATCTTTAACTTGCCAATCTCTGTTCCTAGGTCAAAGGGTTTATCCACCTGAATTTTAGGGTCACGGACAGCAGTCCTTTCCTTGTTCAATGAATCTTCTTGTTGGATTTCATCTTGATTTTGGAACCTGCCCCCCATGCCCATGTCTTGAGGGGTGATGTTCGGATTTGGGTGAGAGGATGATGTTGCTGTGGGCTCTTGTGGTGTGGACAGAAATTCAGTGACCTCCTCAACCACTACTTCCTTTGCAGGCAAGTTTATTTTGTCATTAGGTTCAGTGACTGAGGCTTCTTTAGATTGCTGTTTCTCCTTTACCTTTTCAGGCTGATTTGCATTTACAGTCCGACTTCTTAGTTTGTACTGCTTATGGACTTCATAGACAGCAGTATCATATCCTTGCTTAAAGTCAAAGGATTCTCCTGATTGTGTTTGGAATGTTTTGTTTTCATCCTCATCATGGTCTTCTTGTGTTAGGAAAACATGGCTTTTACCATCCAGACCTATTAAATTGATCTCAGGATCTTCATTGAGCTGATTAGTCGAGGAAGTTTCTGCATAATTTTCTTGAAAAGGTGGTCTGATATCTTGGTCAGCACCTGTTTTTCCTATGTTGGGGTTCTGTGTTCTCCTAAAATTTGGGTTTCTAGGAGTATTGTTTTGTGGTGCTTCCCATGATGACTTTCTTTCTACTGATTCCACTCTCTCACCTAGTCTTTTCATGCTGTTTAGTATTGCATCCAACTTCTGATCGAAGCCCGAGGGCTCTTCTTTGAAACCAACCTTCTTTTCCAGCTTTGCCCTGTTTCTTTTGGCAATTAGGTTGGCCTCTACAGTGACTGCAACTCTTTGGGCTTCTGCAAGGGTTGGAGGGTCTCTTTCTCTCAACTGATAGGCCATATCAGAGTCAAAACCATCAGGGAAGTTATAAAGGGCCAAATCAGGAGGGGGCCTTAAGTTCTGGGGAATAGCATTGTATATGTTGTTAAACCTAGCACAATATTCCAACACCGTTTCTTGGGGACCTCTTTTAATAGTGTTATATTCACCAAGTATATGGTGTGGATCTCTCTTTTTCTCCCATCTGTTGGTAAATTCCTGGTATAGAACTTCAGAGGTTGCAATGGAATTTGCATTCAAGGATCTAAACCAAGTTCTGACATCCCCAGTTAGGCTTTGGACAAAAATTCTCATTCTAACACTGTCATCATCTATTTCATAGGTCTCAAAGTGGTCTTGCATCTTTTTAGCATGCTGGATGGCTGTCAAAGGGCCATGGGAGTCAAAAAATGAGAGTCTAGTTTGGTAATCTTGGGGTAGGGCTGGAGCATTGGCTGGAATCTGCAATGGTGCATATCTGTTAGCCATGTTTATAGGGTTAATAGGGTTGATAGGAACAAATGGGACAACTGGGATTACAGGTGTACTGGGGTTAATAGGATGGATAACAAGTGGAGAACTGGTTGAGTGAGTATGTGCAGATGGTGAAGATGGAAAGGTAGGACTTTGAGGGGTTGAAGATGAACTAGGGGAATTGGGTGTGGAACGAAAAAGGACTTTGCAAGGAGTGGGAATGAGGATGGGTTGGTCTGACCTTATATCTGAATCAGCAGGTTTATCCTGCTTGTGCTGTTTCCTTATGTTCTTTGGGATGATATTTGGGTTATCAACAATGATGGGTTGATCAGGGTCAGGGTGTGCCCTAGTATGCCTTGGGTTTCTTTTAGGAGCCAGCTTCTAAGTGTTCTTTCAGAACTTTATACAGAAGTTTTGTATTTACAAGGGCAAAATAAGAACTCTGGAATGACTATATATGTTTCAAGGCTAGGATAAGTTTCCCTAGTTAGCTCTTCCCTAAGACTGCCCCTGTATTAGAGAAACAGTCCTAAGATGTCTTGGCTAGCTTCAGGCTTGATGAAAGCTTTGGAAGATAGATAGTGATTGAATAGTCTTATTCCCCAGTGGAGTCGCCAATTATGTTAACACCCAGGTTGTTCCCTATGACTCCCAAGGGAATACGGCCGGGGTAACCACTAACCAATCTTTTAATCACTGTTTCTAGCCAAACAGTGATCAGAGAGGGCTCTCTCTTTATGATTTATATCTACAGTGATGGTGTTTTAGGCTAGGTATTGAGTACAGGTTATGTTTGTGTTTCGGTTGATGTAATTCCCTTAGACTTTAGTGATGTAGTTTTCAGATATGTTGAACATCATTGGGCAATGGAGTCTGTGGCTTGGTGTGTTTGAAACTGTAAGATGAAGGATGGAACGTACAGGGCCTTTTGAGTGCTTCATTAAAACATATTTTTTGGGTAATGACAGGAGACAAGAGAAAACAGAGGTCACAGGGGCAATAGTTGAATCCCTGAAAATGACTGTTACAATAAAAATACAGTTTCGAATTGCAGCAACTAAGAATTACAATTCTTTCACTGTATATGAGGAAAACATATATAATAGCTCAGTTTGAGTCCAGGGTAAACATGGTTAAATCCTGGTACTATCCTTTCACCTTGCTATCAAGTGTAAAACATTAGAACAACAAAGAGAACAAAAGACTCAAAACGCATGACAAAGAGATTTGTGAATACTTATAGTTTTATGCAACACCCATGGAATCCTGTAACATGCATCCTTCACCACAAGACATCAAATACACCAAACTTCTGGAAGTTCCATTCCTCCTTTGTATTAATTCTCTGAAAATATTACAGCAGATGGAAGTTATCCAAGAGAAAATTCCAGCAACCCCTTCAGCATCTGTGAAGGGTGTATATATACTAGCGGTGGTCTACAGAAATATCTGAGTTCTGCGTTATCTCAGTCTTTACATTCTCACCAACTCTTTAAGATATTATGTCAAAAATTTATTACACATTTAATACACAGTACAGGCATTTTAATGCTCTGTCAGAAGATATTTAGCTTTATAAGAATAGCTAAGTCGGTCTGAATATTTGGAGTTAATGCATAGAAAACCCGACTGTAGGCTGGTACACTATGTCTCGGACCTGTCAGCTGTGACTTTGACTGCTGCTGGTGGTGAGTGACTGGTCTGGCTGAGTTGGCTCAGCCTCTGCTTTTTCTGTAAATTTAATTCCCAAAATTGCCACTGCGCGTGTCTGCCTTTTTCCTTCTGCGCTATTGGTTCTGGCCTGTCAAAATTGTCTGGGTCAAATGCCTCCAGACATCCTGTGTGGGCAGTTGATGTGCCAAAATTGCGCCTAGAGTCTCATCTGCTTCTGTGAATTTGAAGAAATTGGGTGGTGTATCAAACAGATGCTCTATCTCATTCATGAGAAAAAACAGGTTTTCCACCCTGTCATACACCATTTGCCCTGTGGCTGGCCCTGTGTCTGCTGAAGTGCTGGGAGATTTTGCAATCTCTGCTACTGCATGGGCATCAATTCTCTTGTTATAGTTGTCCAGGGTGAGCAGTCTTCCCACGCTGCTCAAAATGTTGGGGAGGCCTCTGTTCTGCAGTGTTACAAATTTCTCCAGGAATTTGTTAATTTCTGCTGCATGTCCTGTGTTCTCCTCTCCAGGGTCCCAACCAAGTTTCTCAATGTAACAACTCTCTTGGCTATGGCAATTGTTTCTGTCCTGTTGTTGATTCCCATGGTAGCCAATTGAGTGCTGGTCTTGTAATTCAGGATATTGATCATCCTGGTAGCTGCTTCTGGCATGTGTCCAAGGCTTGCCCTGGCTCTCTGTATCTCCTTGTTTGCTTTGGTGATGAGCACCATTTGCTCATCCATAGTCTCAATATATTGCCACTGGTTGGCGATGGATCTTCCAATGTTGCTCCATAATACTGCTTTCATCTGAGCAGTTACTTTTTCCAATGCAAGCTCTTTCTCCAGCTCAGCAATCCTTCTCTTAAGGGTCTTCACCTCTCTCTCCTTGGCTGCCTCATTTTGTTTGCTTTTATCAAATTTTTCATTTACCTTAGTCAAGGTTTTCTTAAGCTCATCCAGCTCTTTCATTTGAGATTCCATGACTTGGATCTCAGCTTGCAGCTTTTGCATGTCTAGACTAGCAGCCTGTTCTGATGTTGTAGTTGTTGCTGCTGTGGATGGCGCTGTAGTTGGTGCTGTAGCTTCTGTTTGCTGAGGAGGAGGAGCAGTCTTTGGAGGGACTTCCTCAAGATTTATTATCACAGGAGGAGGCTGGGAGGGTTGGCCCTCTTCTCTTTGCTTCAGTGCTTCCTGTAGTGCTGCCTTTGCAGCTTCAGTTTGTCCTAGCTGGTCTTGAGTCCTAACCAGCTCTTTGTATAAGGATACCAGCAGGTCTGTGGTATCTTTTTCTTGCCGTTGCTGGGCAACTTCATCTGTTTGTGGATGGATGGTGGCCGGGAGCTTGATCTTCTTTCTTAGGGCTGCCATGTCTGCATCCCTTATCTTCAGCAGTTCTTGGATGCCTTTGACATCCTTGGGATCATGTCCAATATCTATGATTACCTCCTCCAAGGATTTGATCCTGTTGTCCTTGGCTTGTGAGGATGCTCGTTCCAATTCTAGCTGGGATGATGTATTGTCTAGGCTGCTCTTTAACTTGTAATTTTCCAGTGTCTCATCTGCCAGGGAGGCATACACCATTTCACCCGTTTGTTTGTGTAACTCTATCTTATCCATGGGGTGAATGTCCTTAGCCAGAACTTCCATATTTGTTCTCAAATAGTCTGAGGTGGACTGAGGATGTAGAGTTGTGGGCATGAAATGGCTCATTATCATTTTGCCCTCACTCACATCAAAAGCAGGCATTAGTCTCTGCTGGTTGCTGGGAGCTAGTTTTAACAAGTGATCATAGAGTTGCACTTTTATGGGATCACTCCTTCTCTTGATTTCTATGAACTGCTGCTTTATACTTGAGTGCCCCTCTCTATGCTGGCCAGAAGAGCTGACCTCTCCTCCCATTGTCATATCTGGTCCTCTTTGAGATGAGCTGGCCGAGAGTTCTCCACTGGGTGGGCCCATGCCCATGGCCTGCCTTATTGCTATGTCCTCCTCTTGGGAGTCATTCAATCTTTGTCTCTTCTCTCCTCTGATAAAGGATGAAGTCTGGGGAGTCTCTCTCTCTCTCTTTCTGGTTAAGTCCTCCTTCTGAGGTGTTTGGAGGACTGAGCTGTCCACATTGATGTCTGTTCTTGGAGATAACTCTGTTTGGGGCTGCTGTTCTGTAGAACCGGGCAAATCTGTCTCTTTATCTTGCTGTAATGGCTGCTGCCCACTAGTTTGTGGTTTATCTTGTTGCTGCCCCAACTCCTGTTTTTCCATTTCTTCTTGCTGCTGTAGCAAGGTGTCAACCTGTTCTTCTGTTAATATAGGTGGTTGTTCCACCTGTTTGCCTTTGTCCTTGCTTGCTGCTTGGGTTGTCTGCTCGGCAGTTCGCTGTTGCGTTGCTGGTGTTGTGGTGGCTGCCCCAATTTGCCTCCTGTAGGAAATAGGCACCTGTCCACAAGTTTCCAAGTCAGCTTGTTTTTGGACATTTCTAGCCTCTTGCTCAAGTATTTCTTCATTAGTCATTTGCTCTACTAATGTGCCCTCTTCCCAATCTGGTGCATTTGCATATTTTTCAATTTCAGGTAATCTTGCATGAGCATAGTTGCCTAACTTATACCTGATCCTCCTGAGGGAAATAGAGTGGTTAGGGTCATATGGAATCCACTCAAAACTAGTTTTCAACTGGAGTCCTTCCAGGATCCTGTCTGCCTCTTTCCAGCCTTCCTCCTTCCTGTTGTATAAGAAGGGACCTAGCTGATTTCTCACTTTCAACTGTGATTTCTTGTTTCTACTCTGAAAGTGTAGGTAATCTGAGTTCCCAAATTGCCTGAAATATTCTAAGGCAAACAGTCTCATGGGAACGTACCTTGGCAGCCTAAATGGATTTAATTCACATCCATACACCCTAATGACTGTGTGATTCTGGTAGAAGTACCAGTTGCCGATGTTGTAAAGCTTGTTCAAATGAAGAATTCTCTTCATGTCATCGGTCAGTCTAGGAGGAGGGGCACCTTGCAGCACTGTTAGGGCTGGATGAACAAATAAATCAATAAACTCACAGTATGTATAAGGTGATACTGAGGTACAATGGAACACAGGGGTCCAAAAAACAACTGATCTTGGGGTTCCTTGGGCGTTGAGTGGCCTCAAAGGGACAGAGAAGGTAGCTGGCTGGTTGAACAAGAACAGATGGTATATGTAGGAGGTGTATCTGAACAGCCTCTCCCTCTTCAAGTTCATGAACTGGTCATGAATCTTCTCAGCTATATAAGTTGCATAATCATAGTGGATAGCTGGAGGCTTACCCGGGGCAAATATGGACAGCATGGCCAATATGCTGTCATCTACATCTTCCAGTCCTCTGAATCCCAGGACATATCCAATCAAGTCCACCATCATCCTGCCCAACTCATTCAGGTATTGGTACCCAATGGGAGGGGTTCTGACTGCTTCAGAGCTAGGTGTGACAAATAGCTGGTTAATCTTCACAATCTGGTCATTAGACAGGTTATTTCCTCTCTTTATCAAATCTTGCATGGAAAGAGGGGTCAATTTCTTGGCTGTATGGAAATGCAGCATCTGATTTATACTCTCTGGAGTGATCTGAAACAGGACTAGGCCTGTGGGGCTAATGACTGCCCTTTGGCTGGGGTCATAGCACTCTTGGCAACTGTAGATAAGCTCTGGCATGGGATTAACTTGGGGAAGGTTGTATATGGGCAAATTTGATTCCCAAATTCCCAGGATATCTGCTCCACTCATGTGCTGGGCTCTCAGTTCATTTAACATCTGGATATTATACTTAGTTCCCATAGGAAACCAGTCCAACATCTGGTAATCCATATCTCCCAGGGGCTTCCATGCTAATTCTTGGTGGGGGGCATTGATAGGCTTAATATTGAGAGCAATGGGAGTCTCCATAGCTTGTGAAGGGATAAACTATTGCAATTTGACAAGTGAGTTGGCAAAGACAGACTGCAGATTGCCCTCTGTGGTAAAACTTGATTTTCTGAACTGTCAGAGGGGAATTTACCAGCTAGAAATTGAAATACTGCTGGTAATTGGTTACAGAGACTCTTTTAGGGCCCAATTTAGCTCCTGGTAGTAATTCAGAGGTATTCAGCGGGGCATTAGCCGAGAAAACGCAGGACGAGGGGTTTTCAGATGAATTGCAGTTTGTTACAACTCTGCAGGGAATTTTTGGACTTCACAGAGACAATGGTGGAGGTATAACCCGTTTCTAGCGGTGAAAAAGTCTGTTTTACGGTCCTATTATGCCTGTGAGCAGTTTAGAGCAGAATGCAGGTCGTATGGAGGGCAGGGCAGGGTAAATACCTGTAACTCGACGTGCAGAAGTCGTGATAAGGTGTACTGCAGTTGCTGGAGTGGTCGCCTTTGTTGAATTTACAGGTTGGCGGAAATCCGGGCAGAAACGGTTAAACAGAGAGTTCAGCAGACAAAACGATGAAATGGTGAAAAAACGCGTGAAATTTGGTTAATATGAGATTTTTACCCATTTGGCGCTTTTTTTTACGATGACGTCAGCATGACGTCATTGGTGGGTCACGGTGATGTGACGTCAGCTGACGTCATCGGGGAGGACGTGGCGGAAGACGACAGGTCAACAGGGGTGAGGTGGCAGTCCAGTCAGCGGTGAGCTGGACGCGGGGTGGAGGCGGGTACGAGACGTGGCAGACAGGTCAACGGGGACGGGCGGAGGTGAAACCGTGACGGTCATGGTTAAGGCTCTAACCGTCACGGTTTCTCGGGGCGGTTAGAGTACGGCGCCCAGGGTGTCAGAGGGAGCTCCGAGATGGTCCATCGGGCGACGCGTGGCGGAGGAGTGACGAGGCGCAACGTCATGTTCTCGGGAGTTAACGTGCGGACGTGGATAGCACTCCGATATTGTTGTGGGCCGTCGGATCTGGAAGGCTTGATCCGACGGCTGGCGGAGGTGTAAGGTACACGGCGGATAGGGCGGCGGAAATATTAACTGTTTGTGGGTTTTTTGACATGGTTTTCAAATGTTTCAACTTCTGACCACCCGCGCTTGCATTTGGGAGCGTGCTGAAGGCGGAATTTTGCCTTTTATAAGGTTTGCGGAGGGTTTGTGGGCTAGAGGGGTTTAGAGAGGGGTTTTTACCCATGCAAAGGTATTTTTTGAGGGGAAATGATCTGCAGCAAAGGGAGAGTATCGGAGATAGGTTCACCATGGTGGCCAGATGCCACTATGATCCCTCTTTGCAGATTTCTCGGCTATTATGCCTAGGGGAGGGAATATATAACATTTAGGGCTTTATACACCTTAGTGTTATTACTATTAGGGCAAGGGGTAGAATAAGGGAGTTAAATAGTAGATTTAGGAGTTAGTAAAGTGAAGGAGGGGAATCTTTGAGAAAGGGGATGTTAATGATGGAGTAGAGGGGAAAAAGTGAAGTTAGTGATGCTCTCTGCTGTGAATCCATGAAATTCACCACCTTTTTTGCTGATATGTCCATTGCCTTGGCAAAATATCTTTGACAACTATGTAATGGTGAACCTGTCCTTTCTGCAACCACAACTGCCTACCCAACTATTTCACCTAACATTTTTTAGTTTCTTCTTGGAGGGGCACTTAGACTTGCAACCCTCAATTGCCCTTTCTTTTCTTTGGCTTTTTTCATTTTTTACTCTATCTGCTTCTACCCTTATCTCTTCCAAGGTCCCAGATTAGGCTTTTGGGAACCTTTGTTTCTCTACCTGAACTACTTATCTGCCAAGATTAAGCTATTTGGACAGACTTCTTTCTCTATTCTATAACTCAAAATTGAAACATGGCATGATCCAGCTTGAACTGTTGAATCATCCACAAAATTTGTAATAAGGTCCTCAATATTTGAAGTATTTCATACACCTCTGATTTCCTGGAAATATGGGATCTTTGTAGTAACAAAGCAGAGCATATTTGGATTTTCAATAATCAATCATGAAATATGAAACCTATTACTATAGGTATCCAACAGTTTCAATTACGGATCTTCCTCATCTTCTTCTTCCATTCCTTGAACATAATTTTGCTGTAAGGGAGTTCTGATCTGTTGTTGTTGCGTTGGTTGCTCTGATGCATTTTTTTCTCTTTGCTTGATTTGGAATTGGGGCTGCTGTTGTCCTCTAAAATTTGGATTCTAGATTGGTGGTTTAGGTCTATCTGTAATGGACAACCGATCAACCATCCTCTCCACTATTTGAACCAATGTATCCATCTTTACATCTAAAGTAGATGCTTCTTCTTTATGGTCACCCTTTTCTCAGATCTCATTCTTGCTATTTTGGCTAGCTTGTTTGCTTCTACACTCACAAAATTCTTTTGCATGTCTTCTAGTGTGGTAGGATCATTTTCCATCAACTGATATGCCATATCAGCATTGAAACTGTCTGGAAACTTAAGTAAAGGCAATCCCTCCAATGGTTTAATTTTGGCACAATAGCATTATAAACTACATTAAACCTCACACAATAGGCTTGCACACTCTCGCCGACATTTCTTTTGATGTTCTCATACTCAGACAAAATCTGAAGTGGATTCTTCTTCACCTCCCACCGATCTAGGAATTACCTATGGAGGATTGGTAAAGTGGTGATAGAAGCTGCTGGTAAAGCTCTGAACCATTTTCGAACTTCACCTCCAAAGATTTGTACAAATAATCTCATCGTCACATCTTCAATCTCTACTTCATGGAGGTCAAAGAAATCATTCATTTTATCAACATGTTGTTGAGCTATAATGGTTTGAGTGGCATCAAAGAAAGGTATTTTGGTTTGATAATTAGCAGGCATGGCACCAAGATTCTGAGGTAAAACAAGGGGTGCATACCGGGCAGCCATAACTCGAGGTGGATTTAAAGCAAGGATTGAGCTACTAGGAGTTGATGCAGTAGTTGATGGAGAACTGGGAGTAATAGGTGATTAATGGGGAATGATAGGTTGATATGGAAGTGAAGGTATAAATGGAGGTGGGGAATGAACTTTAGAAGTTGAAGGGAATAATGATGAACTAAGGGTAGTGGACACTTGTTCGGAAAGCTTTGGGATCTTAGCAATAGTAAGAGATTATTGAGGGGAATTTAGAATATACTCATTAATTGACCAGTTTTACTTTTGGACTTCGAGATCTGCAATAAAATCTGGATCTAGAACTATGTCGTCAAGTGCACTTTCAGACTTGGTTCTAAATAGGGAAAGGTCAAACGACAGATTAAAGGGAAGGTCTTCTAAAAACAACCACTCATCAGGGCAAGAATCTAGATTTATTGAAGGTGTTGGACTGATTGGACTTTCTTGTCTTTTCAGTATTTTTGAAATCAAGTTTGGATTATCCACTACTGGGGTAGGATTTGGATCTAGATTGGCCCTAGTGTACTTTCTTGAAGCCAGTGTGCTCAAATTTTGAAGATTTATACTACTTTACAACTTTCCAATTTAGCTTAGTAAATTCTAAAACTCATCATCCATAAGCTTAAGAATTCAAATGAAAGATACTACCAGGGTGATTAGTCTTTCATTCCCCAGTATGATTGACACTATGTTATCACTTGGATTGAACCTCAGGCTGAAGGAAGGCAATGCCAGGGTAACCACAAACCACGCTTAGCCAAGTAGCTAGCCCTACTAGGCTGGGAGAGGGCTCTCTCCGTGAGGATCTCAGCCAAGATGACTGGATCAGGAAAAAGATATTAGGCTATGTATAGTAGCACAAAGTTTGATTTGATTTTGAAGGGGTTTTGCTGGATCAGGAGGAGCTGGACAGTTTAGGTCTAGGGAATTAGGTCAAAATTGTAGGGTGTTCAATGGGGAAAGGTAGGCATAAGGTTTATCACTCTAGGGCTTGATGGGTGAGGTGTTTTAAGACTGATAAGAAGCTATGAAGAGCTTTTGATTATCATGGATCCTTCCCAAACTATAGAAAACATGAAATGGTGAATATTTTCCCAAAGCAGAGCACTGATGTAATGAATTCTACCTATCAACTTGAAAGCATTCACTTAGAAGCAATAAAATGATTAACGTAATACATAAAACACATTAACATATGATCAAAAAAGAAGAAACTGTACTAAAACTACATACCACATGGATCCCATAAAAATAGCTGCAATTCTTATTAATCTCTTGCTAAATTGCTACAAAATGATGTACAATCAAGGTCTGAGCATCCAGCTAAGTCCAACCCTTTACAATGAGAAAGAATAAGAAGATATAGGCATTATTTCAACATCCTCCCATCCTTAGGGGTCGAATCCCTAATATGAGGAGCTAATCTAACCAACATTGAACAAGAAACAAGAATATGGGCATCTCAACAACTTGCCTCTAAAAGTGAAAAACTGATTGATTTGAGCTCAAATTGACTCCTAATGTAATGAATCTACCCTATACCACTAGTTATCCATCATATTTACATGCCAAGTCATCATTTACAATGGTGAAACATCCTCCATGAGAGAGAATCCATGAACACAGTCAAAAAATGGAAAAATAGCCATCTTGTGCAAATTTTCCCTACGTGCAACGACACATTCAGGTCCCTTTTGGAGGCCTTCCTGGAATCAAAATTGAGCTCATGATAGATAATTGGAAAGGTATTCAAGTATACTTTCCAAAACACCTCGAATGTATACATTTGAAGCTAATTTGACTCCTCAAAACGTGATTCTCCCAAGATTGCTTCTGTGTGTCCAAAAAGTGGCAGAAAGGTCATTTTTAGGGTATTTTTTGACCTTTTGGTGGACTAGTTATGCCCCAAAAACTTAGAAAATCCATAGGGTTCATGTAAACATTGTTTGGAATCCAAAAATGTAAACCATTTGTGCATTGGGTGCCCCTAGGAAAAGCGCAGCGCCAGTGGCGCTGTGCTTTGAGGCAGATTTTCTGTGTGTAAACTTTCAAAATTTGCAAATGACAAAAAATATTCCAAACTTGCCCAAAATTGGTGAGAAGAGCCATCATTAAGTATCCTGATGAGCCAAGGAATCTTCAGCAAGCAACCTAAGCCTATCCTCCTCATTTTTTCCCTTTAGATCTCACCTTAGCCTAGCTTTCATCCTTTTGACCCTTATGTTGCAAATTTTGTTTTGGGTCCTGTAATGGTAGGCCATGTGCCTAATCATCTGATTTTCTCTATTGGCCTTATTCAACAACTTATCAAGGTGAAAATTGACTCTCTCAAGCCAAGTCTCTCTATCATTTTCAATCTCCTTCTCAATAGGAGTCAAAGTGACTTGTGCCTCCTTGTCACTTTGTCGTTTTACCTTAGCAGTTCCAGTTCCATGAGGACTTGTTTGTCACTCAACTGCTTGTTTTCTTGTTCCAAATATGTGATGAAATACTTGGCCCTCTCCAATTTTTCCATCAAATCTTGGACTTGAGCCTCCTTTTCTTGTATGATGATGTCCTTTAACGTTTCTTCATCCTGAGCCTCTAAGTCAATTATTTCCATGCCATGATGAGTATAGCGCTGCTTTGGCTCATCATGCTCTATCAAATCAAAGTCACTCTCTTTCTTGTCATCATAAAAACTCTCCTCCAGTATCTTTTCCTTTTCTTTGTGCAGCAACTGCACATGTACCTATTATGTTGACGAAGAAGGAAAAGCCCCTTCCACATCCAGTCGAGCTAGTATTTTACTATGGGTTGATGAAGAAGGCAAGGTCCCTTCCACATGGAGAAAACACTTGCCTATCAACTGCAAAAAATATCCTTATGCCCCTCTGATATGTCATGTAAGTCCCTGGCACCTCAGTAGCTCTAGTTTCTTTGTCCTCCTCATTAGTTTTCACATGATCACTGCTAGAAGGTCCCCCTGCTTCTTGAGACACTGGTGGAGGAATTGAGGACCCCCGAAGATGTCATGAGAAATAAATGTCTCCCAAGAGATGTTGAGGAGACTAAGTTAATGAAGCACAATTATCTTGATCAGGGAATAATGATAGAGACTACTGACCTGTTGAGGATATGGCTTCTTCTGCAAGAAATGGGCCATCTTCTCAATATTACTAAACAATAAATAAGGGAGTTTTAACATCTTCACCCTGGTAAAATTCATGAGGAGCCTGATGTGATAGGTGTACAGCCTGGGAAATCTGCCCTCACAGGTGAAATATTTCATGATGATTTTCATCATGGGGACATACTTGTCTTCAAGAAATTTGAAAGGAAAAAGTCTTTTCACCTCATTTCTGTACCGGGGTTTGATATGAGGCTCATAATAGTGTTCATCCAGGTCTTGGGACTTGTACCACTTCTCCCCTACATTTGGAATCCTGGTGGCATCTGCAATAATGGAAGGTGAGACTGTGAATGTTACCCCAGCAAGAGTCACCTTATTATACTGAAGATGGGCTACAAAAAGTCTGGTGAACTCAGGGTGGTGCTGAACTCTCTCTACCTTTTCACAGAACTCATAGCAACCAAGATATCTGAAACAAGTGATAGCCAACTGAGAGGCCTACAATTCTCTGAGGTTTGATGGCTCCTCTCTGATAATTCTACCTCCCTTGTGTGGTTTTCTCTGATGCCGAGGTATATTTGTCAAACTATCGCTGCTAGTGTTTTCCTCCTCCTCATAGTCTCGATATTCTCTATGCATGTTTGTAAGGCTTGAGGTTGTGTGAGGGGAATGAGTGAAATTGTTTTAGGAGTGAAGGGATGGGAGATGACCTTATGGGCTAGAAAATGAATGAGGAAGTACGAATCATAAAAATGAGAGGGAAGGCTTGGTTTGTTTGAGATATTGCTTTTTGGGAAGAGGGATAAAGGGATGCGGATGTTATGGAATGGGGATACAGGGATAAAGGGAGAAAAGGATATAGGGATAAAGGGATAGGGAAAGAGTTTAGAGTTGTAGTGATAGGTGATTTAAGGAATAATTGGGGTCTAGGGTTTAGGGATAACCAAGGGAAATTATGTTTAAAAATTGAATTGAAAACCAACAATGGGAGGACCACTTACTTGTATGAAGGTAAGAGAGGGCAATTTTGAAGTTTGTTGAAGTTTTGAGGCCTTTTTGGCCCTTCTTCTAAATGCGCATTGCCATTTCACAGACGCATAGTGCCACCTCTAGAAGCGCAACACAGTGTAAAATTACACTATGGAAATTCCCAGACACATAGCGCCATGCCCAGATGTGCAACGCCAAGCTCTCAACATGCAACACCACTCCACCTGCCTGAAACGTGTAGCGCCAGTCTGCCTATGCGCAGTGCCACTCCACCACTGCTTTAGATGCGTAGCGCCACCCTCTAGAAGCGCAGCGCCAACTCTCCTTTACCCAAAACTCGCTCAACCTTTCCTCTTCTTCTCACTTTTTAACTACTTGCTTGCCAAATGAGAATGATGAACTTGAAAATGAAATGTGAGAGTTTATATAGGAGTAAATTTTGATTTTTCACTTCAAAAACCCACTTTCTAATGTTTTTTGACCTTCTTCAAAACTCTGTTTTTAATGCCTTTTCTTCTTTGTTTCTTTTCAGGTGGATAATGCTCAACTTGAACTGATTTTTGCAGTGTTTCTTTGTCTTGCAACAAGGAGATATGCTTTGGTGTAGCCGGGATCATTTATTACATAAAGTGACTTAAAATTACATAAGAAATACAAATTAACTCAAAATACTATATTTTCACCTCAAAAACATGTTTTTGAGGTGAAAATTACATTAGGTTAAAAGATAATGATATAGTGACTATGATCTACAAGCCATCATGCTTGACTTATTTATCATCCTCATACTCTTGCTGCCATTTATTTACACTTTTAAATCATGCATCTTGACCTTGGAAATTAAACCCTAAGACCTAATGAAACATGCCCTATGACCTAATGAAATCCTGATTGCAAATTGACCATGAAACCATAACTGAAGACCCTGAAGAAGGGTTAGAAAGTATACTCTATGAGGGAGAAATTAGATTTTTTAAAGAGAAGACAACCATCAGTGGGCCAGTTTGACATAACCTAATGAAATGATGTAAAAATTTCAGTATGGGACCCCTAAAATGAAAGTGCAAAGAGAAAATTTTGATCCCTGATGGAAGTATGCAGATATTGACACTAACAAAAGTTTCCTCAATTATGCATTCTCTACTTGACTGCTCTTATTGATATCTTCATTTGAATGATAAGAAGAAGATGGAGAAGAAGAATATTCACTTGAAGATGGAGATGGAGTATCATTCTCTGTTCTCCCTTTCTCATGTTCCTCTTTTTCCATTTTCTCCTCATAACCTGCATACATTATATATACCATGATTTTCATCCTATATAAGGCCTCATAGAGTTCTTTGTGATCCTCCATTTTCTTTCCTTGTTGCATTATCAATCTCTGGTTATCATTCACACTGGAAATTCACATCAGCAAGAAGACCACTCTGATACCAAACTTGATCCAGATTCTGTCAATTAGCAAAATTAACCAAGATCTTTTACTTTTGTGATGTTATCAAATTTTCATGTGAAAGAGTATGAAAAACCACATGTGCATACTTTAAGGAAGAGGAAACATAATGGAAACCAAAGAATCAATGAACACACACAAGTTGATAACGAAGTTCACCTAGTGTGGGTTATGTCTTCGAGACCAATGTCAAGAGTGGGGAGGGAGCTTCATTAAATGTTGCAAGATGATGATGAGTACATTATTAATTATTTGTCAATACAAGGAATAAATCCCTTAACTTAGAGTGGCATGTCTCTCAATGAGACATTCTCCCATAATAACTCTTACTCATATAAGCTCTCCTTTAACATGACAAAGTATCAAACTCTCACATGAAGTGGCATACAAGGATCCTCCAACAAAATGGAAAACAAGGATCTCAACATAAAATATTCATCTCAGAAAAA
The DNA here is from genome assembly GCA_031772625.1 of Pinus tabuliformis. NCBI lineage: Eukaryota > Viridiplantae > Streptophyta > Pinopsida > Pinales > Pinaceae > Pinus > Pinus tabuliformis. Next base: position 693,302,106 of record CM062812.1, on the reverse strand, counting down.
TCAAAAGAAGACATGATATCGGTACATCTTATACCTCCACTTCTGGGGATGGCCTAAAATTGCACACCTTTGCTGAAGAAATGAACTACACGGTTGAATTCCTAGTGGAAAAAACTGTGAAATATGACTGTAAACTCGACCCCCTTATGAATTGGTCAAATTTTGGCTCCCCGTGAATATCAAATATTCCTCAAAGATTCTCTTCTATAGGTTGAATAAAATCCAATTGCTCAGATGAATAAACTGATCATTCCATCGCGTCCCTTGCAAAAAACTGGTTTAGGTGAGTATAAACTCAACATATTTCTGACACCTTCAAAATTCTGCCCCAAGGGAATATTAAAGATTCCTCATAGAAAATATTCTTTAAAATATTTCCTAACATATGCTCTAAGAATATTCCTAGAATCTTATTGAGATTCATGTCTTCATTGGCCTACCTGTGTCCTCATTTCTCATGTATTCTCCATGGTACTCCATGGTTCCCCTTGAACCATTTGAATAACATTTTATAAAAATGTGTGAGGGTGAACAAGTCAAAGTTTGTGGTTGGCACAATGGTTGGCATAGTCATATTAAGTTACTTGTTGTTGGGGATATTTTTGGTTTAAAACCCATGGACTCCCCAAACCATGAGAATAAAACAAAAATGTAGGTTGCACCATTCCAAGGCCACTTGGGCCTATTTTGAGGTGTCATGTGGCACCATGTCATTTGGCCATGTGGAAAGCTATCATTGGTCCACATTATATGACACTTATGTCACCTTCATGACATGTGTCGACTTGTGATATTTCCACATCCCCTGTCATGGTCCACCCAGTCTATTGATTGTGTTGCCATGTGGTAGATTATGGGAGTGCCATGTGGCACCCTCTGGTTGACTTTTGACTCTTTTTTTTGTAAAAATGTCAAACTACAATAAATTTATCCTATGGACTTAGATTTTAGTGTCATTTGCACCATTGGAAAAAGGAAGAGGACCTCTACTCTCTGGTCTTGTTTTCAACGAAATTAAAAGATATTTATTTTTGAACCTTTCTGGAGCCACCTGGATCAGGATATCTCTATTGCGTCGGTTGTTGGCGACTCTTGTGCATAATACCTCAATGGGAGAACATCGTATCCATATAATGTCTAGTCTAGTGGACTACCCATGCCACCTCCTCCAACCAAATCCTTCCAGAGAATGTTAGTCATCTTATGACCCCATGCGCAACCAAAATTCCATAATAACTGATGAAATCTTCCTACTCCCTTGTCAATCTATCCTGTCACTAATGTCATAAAGAAATCTAAAGGGGATATATAAGGGTGTGTTCACCCAACCAATAAGTCCATCACTTAGATACTACCATCACCTACTGACTCGACGATGTGATGGAGAATCCCAACAACAGTCTAGCCCTTAGGCCCCTTTGGTAATCCAAAAACTCTGTTGAACTATGGACATGGATGCATCTAACCTCCTAGCCAACTCCACCAGATACCAACTCAATATATCTCGTCATCCAACCTGAGATAGGGATCGAATGCATGAACAACCATACATGGAACAAGTCCTCCATCCCACGAATGTTGCATCCTATCCAACTCATGTTGCCTCATCTCGCTAGTCTGGCTAATCTATGTAATCTGCCTAAGTAATGAAGCCTCTCTCTCACCAACATGCAGAACCAGCCAAATAATGTTGCAAATCACATTGACGTATGGCTAAAGGGGACTATCATCTGAAAGTACGATAACTCCGCTAGTTGTCAATACACATGATTTCTCCTCATTGATGGCTGACTTCAAGGATGGCTACTCATCCTCCTCCACCATGGGCTCAACGTGAGCCACTAATTGCCCCTCCATAGATAGCTCATCATGCATAACATCCTCAAAAATTAATGATAGGTAGCTAGGGTTTGGAAACTCTATCACAGATCTAGATGCCTTTATACCTATTGACTCCTCATCGACTGTGCATATGTATCCTGACACCTCGCCCATCTGTTGTGCACTGATATCACCTGAAAACTCGGACACAACCCTAGAAACCTCATCAATGGACACCTCAACAATGGATGACACTACTAGTGTATGCTCTATTCTTCTTGGAAAGATTTCAGGGGGAGCTATCGAAAGAATCTCCAACAATGGTGACTCTTGTGTCACACTAGGTAGATTTACATGCTCCTCATAGTCCTATTTGTCCTGATCCTGTCGACTCTCCCCACATGGTTTAAATGGCTGCACCCCCATGACCTTCACACATCTAGTGTCTCTATTGTAAGGATGAGGATGGATTTGGTCTATCACCCTCCTCAAATGGGCCAACCTCTCATCATTCCAGTGAATTCCACCCCATAATTCCTGCATATTGAATCTCCCTTAAGCCATGGGGTTGTCTATGGTTTCACTCGTTAGTGTGTATACATGCCCAAATATTCCATGATATTGCTAGCTACTCATAGTTGGGACAAGATCAAGGATCTAATACCACTGTAATATTCCAATTGGAAAAATATCGTAGATAACATAAGCAATGAAGTAGCTATAGTTACTAAATTCAAAAGTGTTGGAAACTGATCTCCACAAGTCTTTGTGTTGAACTATAAAGTTACTACCAGTGCCAGTGTAGGTGCAGTGAGATTTTGGCTCTCATATGTTAGGATATTCCGACACATAGGAAATAGTTAAGTTCAACTTGGTCTAGTTTAGAGTTAGGTAAAGTGTGTTTCTTTACCGTTGTACATTTTGTAACTTACAATCCGACGGTCACGATATGTAGTGATCCGACGGTTCACTCTCTCCTCGGTATTACCGACACTTGATCCGTGGCTTGACACCTGATTGGTCCATGAGTTCTATTTAAAGCGCATGGAGGGTCATTGTTCGGGTAATCCGTGCATGAGAGAAGCTTATGTAAATTTTCATTCTTTGATTAATAAATTGCCTGTAGTACCCACGTTGGGACAGGCCGTGGACTGTTTCCCTCTTTGAGGGTTTTAACCACGTCAAAAATACTGGTGTATTGATCTGTGATCTGGTTGTGAGCGGTGTCCTTTTGGTGTTCTTTCTAAGGAACTTACCCTGTAAATTCCTACATGGTATCAGAGCTATTTGAGGGCCGCGTCCGTTGGTGATCCAAATCTGAAGCCGGTAGAACTGCATGCGGCTGTCGTTTCATAGATCTGCTGTTTCTGACTGCTTTCGGGCCGAGAGGACTGCTCTGTTGCGTTCAGAGCATCTGTTCCAGTGAGGAACCCCTTTCGTTTCACGCGAAAAGGTTTCCGGTAGCCCTAGCTGCGTCATTTTTCAGATCGGGAGGTATACAATGTTTTTGCAGTTTACTGTTATTTTCTCTCTGCTTATTTCGGTTTTGGTTTATTTAACCCTTTTTTTTAACCGGATCTATACCTTTCATTTCTGCGTATGCTCTTTGCCCTGCGACTCTGTGTGATCTGGGCAAATCAGAAACAGAAAGGAAGGATTTTTCTCATGCGTATGCTCTTTTCCCTGCACCTTAGTGTGATCTCGGAAAATCAGAAACATTGAGAAAAATATTTAGTTTTTCGGCTAAAGCTAACTTTGAGCCGCAAGGTTCATTTTTTTAAAATATCTAGTTTTTTTTGGCTAAAGCTAACTTCGAGCCGCAAGGTTCGTTTTTCTTTGCATATTCGTGTTGGGTTTTGTGTTTTGTGTTTTGTAGGGAAAAAGAGCTTTCTCAAGGCAAACACGCAAACCAAGGCCCTCCCCCCCTCTCTCTCTCTCTCTCAAATTTTTTGTATAGATCAATTGGTTCAAAGCTATTTTAAGAGAGTAGAGGTCTTGGGTTCAAGTCTCCATTTTGTGGGGGCGGATTTTTTCATTCCCACACATTCGCGCACTTTGCCGACAACTTCAACAAATTTTTTTCAAAAAGCCATAACTTCTTCATCTGGAAGCTTTTTTCAAAGCCGTTTTTTTTAAAACAGCCTAATTTTTCGAGATCTATCCATTGGAACACTTACTTTCAGCATCTTCAGCTTCAGTTTTTAAAAAAAATGGAAAGTCCATGCCAAGTCATTCTTGACAGCACTAACTACTTCCAATGGGTAGCCTACATGGAAGATTTACTTAGAAGTAAAGGTCTCTACAGAATAGCCACAGACCAAGAGAAGAAACCAAAAGATGAAGACAAGGCTGCAAAATGGGAAAATAGACAAGATCAAGCACGTGGTTTGATAGGGATGTCTATTTCTCCTGATCTTAGATTCCATATTGCAGAACTTGAGACTCCTCATGAAGCATTGGAAAAAATCGCTAAAGTTTTTGGGATTAAAAATGAAATTAGAGCCCATCAACTTGAAAATGAGTTGCTTACTTTGGATCCTAATAATTTTTCTTGCATTGAAGATTTCTTTTCCATATTCAAGACCCTTAGGTATCTCTTGGAAGGTGTTAAGGTTAAGAAAGAAGATGGTAACCTTATTTATTCCATCCTTACTAAGTTAGGACCAGCCTACTCTGTATTTGTTTCCACTTTCCATTCTACAAGGGAAGCTTTCATTTGTCAAGGAAAAGACTACAAGGCCCCTTCCTTTGACTCCTTTTGTGATTCCTTAATAAGAGAACAAGAAAAACTCTTACACCTTGGTCTTCTTAATCTTGGAAACTCTTCCAAGAAAGCGTTAGCCGCCTAGCAGCAACCAAATTCAAAGAATCCTAAGAAGTCATATCCTAAAAAGAATGGTCCTAAACCAAACAAGGGTCCTAAGCAAACTTAGCCTCAAAATGAAAGATCATTTCAGCAAAATGATAAGACCAATAAAAACAAATGGAAGAAGACTGATAGACATTGTAACTTTTGTAATCGAGATGGCCACTTAGAATCTAAATGCTTTAAGAAGATGGAAGCCTTGGAAGCCGCAATGAAGAAACATAACATCCATGTGGAGCATACTTCAACTTCAACTTCCGGAATGGCACTTTCTGCATGTCGTTGTCAATCATCTCAGTCTGGTTATGAATTAAATGTATCTTCTTCTTCTCCTTCTCGTGAGTGGCTCATTGATTCTGGAGCCTCTTATCACATGGCCAAAAACCAAGCCATGTTCTCTTCTTTAAATGATTGTAACACCAAAAATATATATGTTGGTGATGATAGATCTCTTAATGTTGTAGGGACTGGAACTGTTCATCTAGACAATGGTCAGTTTAATGATGTATTATGTGTTCCAACCTTATCCTGCAACCTTCTATCTGCATATCAAATAACTCATTCAGGTGAAGGTAAAATTGTTGAATTTTCACCTCATGATGTTGTAATCAAGGATCTAAGAGATCCTAAACAGATTCTAGCTACTGGTATTGCTGATGATTCCACAAGGTTGTATAAGTTTCACAACTTTGGGTCATCAAATCTTCCCTCAGTATTTGTTGCTCATAATGATGAAGTGAGCAAACTTTGGCATGAATGATTTGGTCACTTAAACTATCGCTCCCTTCAGCATCTATGTAAAGAAAATATGGTGACAGGTCTTCCTATGGTATCTTGCAGAGATGGTGTTTGTTCCGGATGTGTACTCAGAAAACATCATCGGGACAGTTTTGACAAATGTGCCTCTTGGCACGCCTCAGCCCCTTTACAGCTTGTGCACAGTGATTTATGTGGTCCTCTTCCTGTTGCTTCATTCTCTGGCTGCAAGTATTTCTTAACTTTCATTGATGATTTCTCCAGACGCACTTGGGTATACTTCTTAAAACTCAAGAGCGAAGTATTTAACACATTTTTGGCCTTCAAAGCCTTTGTTGAAAAACAATCTGGACATCAAATTCTTAAGCTAAGAACTAATAATGGTGGAGAATATGTTAAAAACACCTTCATCAACTTTTGCACCGAAAATGGAATTCAAATGCAACATACTGTTCCATACACTCCACAACAAAATGGTGTAGCTGAAAGGAAAAATCGCACCTTAAAGGAAATGGCTAATTGTATGCTGCAATCTAAAGGACTCAGTCTTAGTTTTTGGGCCGAAGCAATTAATTGTGAAAATTATATAATAAATCGCACTCCTACTAAGGTTCTAAAGAATATCACTCCAGAAGAAGCTTGGAGTTCCATTAAACCAGATGTAAGTCACTTTCGTGTTTTTGGAAGTGAAGCATGGGCCCATATTCCAGATGAAAAGCATAAAGCTTTAGAACCTAAGAGTGAGAAATGTACTTTTGTTGGATATTCTGAAGATGTAAAAGGTTATAGACTTATTCCATTTAAGTCCAAAAATGTTATCATTAGAAGAGATGTAAAATTTGATGAAAATAAATCGGCCTGCGAGCCTAGTCCGACGGATGTGCCACCTCTTCCTATCTCTTCTACTTTTGAAAACATTTCTTCTTCAGATGATGAAAGTGAGGATTATAATCCTCCCCCACCTTCTCAGGATCCTCAACTTCCAAGATGGGTCCGTACTACTCGGGATGCAGCAGGTGATCTTGCCGGTGATCCTACAGATCAACGACGTACACGTTCTCAGTTTGAAAGAGCCTCTTCTTTACTGGCTCAAGCTCCAGTAAATCATGATCCTGACACTTTTGTAGAAGCTTCAGGCCATCCACATTGGGAAGCAGCTATGAATGAAGAATATCATTCATTGTTGGCAAATGATACATGGGATCTTGTTCCTCTACCAAAGGGACGCAAACTTGTTAGATGTAAATGGGTTTACAGAACCAAGTATGGACCAGATGGGAAAGTTGATAAACATAAAGCTCGTCTTGTTGCTAAGGGCTTTTCACAGGTTGAAGGCATTGACTACACTGAAACCTTCTCCCCTGTTGCCAAAATGAACTCTATCTGCCTTGTTCTTTCCCTTGCGGCCTCTTTAAAATGGGAAGTCCATCAGATGGATGTTAAATCTGCCTTCTTGCATGGGGACTTGCATGAAGAAATCTATATGGAACAACCCATTGGCTTCATCCAAACAGACTCCAGCCTTGTATGTCGACTTAAGAAATCTCTCTATGGTCTCAAGCAAGCTCCTCGGGCTTGGTATGCCAAAATGGATAGCTTTCTTTTAGAATCTGGCTTTTCTCGGTGTTATTCTGACAATACTGTCTACACGAAGAAAGTGGGAAACTCTCTTATCATCCTTGTTCTTTATGTTGATGATCTTATTCTTACTGGTAGTGATCCCAACCTTATCAACCATGTGAAGTCCAGCCTTAAAAAGAAATTTGAAATGACAGACTTAGGACACTTACACTATTTTCTCGGTCTTCAAGTCTTGCAATCCAAGGAGGGTATTTCCCTTTCCCAGTCCAAGTATGCTTGTGATATTCTTCGTCATTTTCACATGGAAGACTGTAAGCCAGCCCCTTCTCCCTTTCAGTCTGGAGTCAAACTTTCAGTCTCTTGTACTTCTCCTGAAGTTGATGCTACATTATACCGTCAACTTGCAGGAAAACTCTTGTATTTAACCCATACTTGTCCTGACCTTTCCTTTGCTATTGGCCTTGTTTCTTGGTTCATGCAAAACCCCCGTGAAAGTCATTGGAAAGAAGCTAAAAGAATACTTCGTTATGTTCGAGGTACAATTCAGTTTGGGATTCATTACAGTGCCAAAGCAGCTCCTCTATTAGTTGGTTTCACTGATTCTGATTGGGCTGGTGACCCTGATGATCGGAAGTCTACTGCCGGTTATGTCTTCACTCTTGGTTCAGGACCTATTACATGGGCTTGTAAGAAACAGGCTGCCATTTCTCTTTCGTCAGTAGAAGCAGAGTATCGTGGTGCCGTGGAAGCTAGTAAGGAAGCCTTGTGGCTTCGTCAGATCCTATCAGAGTTTGGCTTTGAGCAGTAGCATCCAACCATACTTTGGTGTGATAATCAAAGTGCCATTCAGCTATGCAAAGATCCAGTCCAGCATCAGCGCAGCAAACACATTGAACTACACATGCACTTCATCAGAAAGCTCATTCATGACCATGTTCTTGAAGTGCAATATTGTTCAACAGATGATCAGGTTGCAGACATCTTCACAAAGGCTCTCACAGAGGCGAAGTTCACTAAACTTTGATATATGCTTGGAGTTCAGGAAGTTGTCACTAAGGGGGGATAGGCTCTAGTGCCTCCTACCTTCTCCTATTGTGTCATATTTGTAAATCCTTCAATCCTATCCCAAGTTGTTCTTAAGGGGGGATGTTAGGATATTCCGACACATAGGAAATAGTTAAGTTCAACTTGGTCTAGTTTAGAGTTAGGTATAGAGTTAGGTAAAGTGTGTTTCTTTACCGTTGTACATTTTGTAACTTACAATCCGACGGTCACGATATGTAGTGATCCGACGGTTCACTCTCTCCTCGGTATTACCGACACTTGATCCGTGGCTTGACACCTGATTGGTCCATGAGTTCTATTTAAAGCGCATGGAGGGTCATTGTTCGGGTAATCCGTGCATGAGAGAAGCTTATGTAAATTTTCATTCTTTGATTAATAAATTGCCTGTAGTACCCACGTTGGGACAGGCCGTGGACTGTTTCCCTCTTTGAGGGTTTTAACCACGTCAAAAATACTGGTGTATTGATCTGTGATCTGGTTGTGAGCGGTGTCCTTTTGGTGTTCTTTCTGAGGAACTTACCCTGTAAATTCCTACATCATATCTGCTCTAAAATTTCTGCAAAATTAAATGTAGGATTTCCACATGAGTGCCAACCAAACCCATAAATGTCTCATGAACCCAAGTGGCAGAAATGGTCCCGTAATAAACTGCGCCCTTCTCCAACAATGTTTGCTGCTAGTTGTTGAATGGAACTAGGAATTCTACCCTTAGAAATGATTAGAAAATTCTACTAAATTAATCCTAGCCTCCTATCACCAAACCCAAAAAAACCAAAAAAGCTTGGGCCTCGTTCCAACCTTCTGAAATTACCCCCAATTTGTGTGAGTTCCCTCTCAATTGGGTAATTCATACTGCTTGAGAAATAGATGCCAAAGCCCTCTAAAATTAGCTAAGAAACTCTCCAAGAATTATCCTTATGTATCCTTGTGAATCCTTAGCCCCAACTCTGGCTCAAGCATCCACAACCAAGGCTGTCCTCTAATGACTGCGCCAACTCAGTCAAGCTACTTATGCATTGGAACAAGAAGAATAAAATTTAGAGTGAACGAAGTACCCTCAACTTGACCACCAAATCAATGCAAACACACTTCTATATGCCTAGAGAATGCGTCCCTAAATTCCTAGAACCAACTCTTTCATGAAGCTCACTCCCCTAAGATGTGCATGGTCCCTTACTACACCCATCATGCTCCTTAATAGTGCGAATCTCCTGTGAAATTCCTCCGGAAAAAAATCCAAGAATACAACAAAGGCTCCCATATGGTGGCACTCAAACTCCAATGAAGTAAGAGTTGAGATCTCCCCTCGTAAATCTTGTGTATTGAACAAAACTCTGTTGACCCAGCTAAACAACTTGAGAAAACAATAGTTCAAATATGAAATTACCAAAAAGGTCCTCTAAATAAGTGCTCCACCTCCTATTTATAATTTATTCCCCTTCTCTTGCCTTGTGGGTTCCACCCATCGAATTTCCTTTTTCCCTCCTTCTCTCTCAAATTCGAGCTCTCCAAGGGGTTCATATTCCCTCATGGAGTGGCCCCCACCTTTCACTAGCTTCATGAATTCCCCGTTCATCTAAAGTGGGTCCCTCTCTTTATCCAAAAATTAAATCTTCCTTTGATTTGTCCATTAACTTAAGTTGTAGCCCCAAATTGGTATTCACTCAATCAAAATTACAAAAATGGAAATTATTCTTAACAAAATTAATTAATTGGGGATATTACACATGGCTAATCGAAGGCCCATTTAATCCATGATCTAGATACAAAAATCATGCAAATTGCACCTTTCGATGGATTCCTACCATTGGGAATTTTCTGAGACAATATTTTTGAAGAACTTAATTGCCCAACATTGTTTTATGGCTCAGACCTATTGATCTCATTAATCGCTTCTCCTATCAATAAATTTCACAATGGGAACTATTGCATATTTCCAAAGGCTTTTTAACACATGTAACGGTTATTTTTCTCAAATAAATCCAGATCTTGATAAATCAGTTTTCCAACTAACCTCGAGTTTTATTCACAAAAGAGAACTAAAAGGACAAAAGGTTTTTTTCCAAAGATGTAAAAAATCAGAGAAATCTTCAGAGAATATTACAATCACCACTTTCATATTGTTGCCTAAAAGGCATTTGTATCTCTCTTGAATACTTTGAAACAATACGAGAATACATCTTTCCAATGATATGTCAACTTGGTCCACCAACATTTTTCATCACATTCACTAGTGTTGAGCATCTTTCAAGTCCATTAACATACATATTGAAAACAAAAATGGCTCTACAACCAATGATAATAACAACTGCTCTGATGAATCCATTGATACATTGATCAGGTGTCATCTAGTCATTTGTAGTCAATATTATAGACATAGAATTTAATGAATGTGTACTTTGATTACAAAAAACAATGAGTTGTTTGGATAAGTGAAAGACCATTTGTTTATCAGAAAGTTCCAAAGCAGAGGATCATAATATGATCATGGATTGCTTTGGATTAAAGATGCACCAATATATCAACACTCTCTTGATACCAATGTCATTGCATTCATTGATCACTATTTGACTTGTGATTCAACATTGTTACCAAGTGAAATGATTGAAATTTAGACTCATCATCACACAAAAACTTGCAAGAAGCATAAACATTCTGCATGTAGATTTTGTTCCCTTTTCCCACCAATTGTTGAAACTTGTATCTTGCAAAATCTATGCAATAAATACATTTACAATCAACAAATGAAAAAAGAAATATTTTCTTCTACAACACAAAACCTATTCAAGAAACACACCATTTGAAGTTCCCTAGCTGAACTTGGAATTATAAAAAAACAACACCTATTGCTCCTTCGCTCTTATATCACTCGACCTATTGTATTTCTCAAAATAAATCCTTGTGATGTGTGGATAAATGAATTTGCAAAAAATATCCCACCATTATGGCAAGAAAATATAGATGCTCAATTTATTTTGGATGCATATGTTGCAACAACATATTGTAGCTCCTATATGACAAAGATGGATTCCTCAATGACATTTTATTTCAAAAGAATTTGAGAAAGCTGATTTTGCAATCAAGATGACAAGGATGAAACTATTTGTAAACTTGGAAATGCATTTATAAATATGAAACAAATGTCAATCTGACAGGTGGTGCACATTATACTTTCATTACCTCTTTACTCATCATCCAGAAAAACAATTTTTATTAACATTGCTCTGGATGAAAAATGAACATGCATACTAAAAATACCTTTTCTCTTACAACAAGATAATGATAAGTCTAAATACGTTGTGTGCATGTCAATCATTTATAAGTATGTTGCACACCCACTGAACTTGAAAAAATTTGCCTAATGGAATATGCTTCTTCCTATTCAATTGCAAAAAAATAAATAAATAAAAAAGCATCCATGTGTCATATGATACATCTAGTATAATGAAAAAAAGAATAATTAATACTATTATAGAGAAAAATTAATGTTCTATATTCAATACATTGAATCTGAGTGGACATTAAAAAAGGCTAATCAAATATGGGTTGAAGCATACTTATCCAAAAAACATATTGTTTCTTCTACTAAAAAAAATTTCTTCTGTTCAATCTTACCATGGGGAGACATAGAAGTTTCTTCTTATACATTTGCAGTAAAAAATGAGGAAATGCTTGTGCTTCATTTTCCATTTGACCATGACATAAGTGCTTCTCTTGTTGAAAAATATGATATTAAGCATGAGTTAGTAGAAAAAATAAAATCTATACAAATACAATATGGATACACAAAGACCATTGAATATGTTGAACATCCATTTGTTTTAAGCACAATAGAATACCATGAAATTAGAAGAAAACTAAACGAAGAGCAACAATCAATAACAAAACAAATAATACTATGGGAAAAAAATAATCCATTTAGCATGTTTTATATGTTTATTACTGTAGGTGCAGGATTTGGAAAAACATTGAATGTATTGGAATTTTATCATACACTTGATACTATAACAAATACCTGCTAAGTGACCCATCAAAATACAAGGGCCTCATAGTTGTGTTTTCTAGCAAAGTTGCATACAATGCAAATGGTGTCATGGTCCATTTAGCTTTGCATTTACCAGTTTCAACATGCAACATGATTCCATTGACTTCTAACACACTTCATATATTGACCAAAGAGTATAACCAACTTTGACTCTTTCTAATAGATGAATCATCGCTAATCAACTCTTGGCTACTATACAACATTGACAAATGACTCCGTGAAATCATCCATACACTAGCCATGCCATTTGGAAGCCTTGACATAATATTCTATGGTGACATGTGCCAAAAGAAACTTGTACATGATCATTGGATATTTGAACATCCAATCCTTAAGGGAGCTATTTCTCCTTACAACTTTTGGAAAGACAATGTCAAGAGTTGCGAGCTAAAACAAGGGATGTGACAGGAAAACAAAGAGTATGTGTCCATCCTAAACAGAGTTAGAACTTGTTCACATACTAATGATGATCCTAGGTTTTTGAACAAACATTATTACAAACACCTGCCAAATGATCCAACATTTATTTATCTCTTCCACTTAACCAAGAATGTACAAGAACATAATGTTTTTTTTTTTTTTTAATCTCGCATCAATACAAAAAAAACACATTAAATGTACATGATCAAGGAACTGAAACAATAATTGAAAATTTCCATATAAACATGAGGATGCAATTTCCAGCCACCATTATGCTGAAAGAAAACATGCTTGCTGAATTGATCAATGACAATTATGATATATAAGATGACTTGGTTAATGATGCTGAAGGAATTTTCAGGGTATCCACAACACTTGAAAATGGTGCCATTTAGATTGAATTTTCCAATCTAAAAATTGGCAATATACAATGAAAAAATATGCACCACTTGTTCAAATATGGAATAATGCCTAATTGGACACCTATTACAAGAGTTTGTAGGAATTTTGAGTCAAACAACAACTGTTTCACAAGAGAACAATTCCCTGTTCAATTGGCATGTGCACGAACCATACATCAATCACAAGGCTTGACAATTGATAAATTGGATTTTGACCCAAAAGGAGTCAAGCAACATGGACTTGTTTACATTTCCCTTTATCGTGTCAAAGATATTAATTATGTGTATCTACTAAACAAGTAGCAACAAACAAATGTTTCCCTCCGTGACAAATTTTCTTTAGAAGTACAAAGACTTGGGAGAAATTACATTTTATCAAATCGAATACAGTTTATATTCAATTCAAACAAAGGATTGTTTAACAATATGCTCATTGAACACATGTAGCTTCTCATTGCATTTTGAAGATATTGTTGCTGACTATGACCTAAAGAAGGTTGACATCCCCTGTTTCCATGCAACAAAAGCAAATTTTACTCCATCAAATCCAATGTTTGCAAAAAAATATGATTACATACAATTATTTCGTTTGCATGGGATTTTGACATATTACACAAAAATATCACCATTAAAAACTAAGTCATGTATACAACAAACCACATTGAATCAACAATTGCAACCTTCCACTTTAAAAAAAAATCCATTATACTCTCAAATAATTATGTTACACCAAATACGAAAGTCAAAGAAATCATTGATTTCATCAAGTTCATTTTAGAACATAGAACGGATAACTATCTAGTTGTTCTTGTTGGTGATTTCAAATTGGACGTGTTCCAAAATAACAATCAACAAAAAAAATTATTTCTATTCATGCAAAGAAACAACTTCGATTTATATACAACAAAACCAACAACTAATTATGGCTCTATGCTTTACCACATTTGTACAAACTACCCAGGGAATATTGTTGCATTCCATGTCTTTGGTTCCTATTAGCCAGAACATCACACCATTTTCATTACCATACCTTTCTTACTCACATAGTCGACTTCACCAATGTTCATATGCATCAATCCAATTGTTCAAAATTCGTAGCAAATAACATATATGAAAATATCCAACATAGACATATCCACTTATTTGCAAAGATATTGGAATTTATACTCATGAAATATCTACAACAACTTACCAAGACTTTCTTGTTTTCATTTATGCATAAAACAAGTTGAGAAATACCTATGCAAATTCAAAACTCTAATTACTAGAAAATCAATTGTAGAAATCCATGCATCACAACTATAGATGAGTTGGCTATGTTTCCAAATCAACTTCTGAACTTTGTGCCCCTTTATTTGAATTTATCATATTCACTCTCTCATATACTACCACATAGTAACCATTGTCCCACAATGGCCTCAAAATAAACTTGTCACAAAGAGTCATAAAAAAAGAAGAAGGGAATATAACCCCTGTTCTTTAGTACACAAACTTTCGAACATTCTGAATCACTATTTTTTTTTATACTCTATGAACTATCCTCACAAGTTTTACATTATACATTTTATATATCTTATATTTCCAAATATACTCATGTACTAATAGATTTTTGAACAATATGCACAAATCATTTTTATACATTTATTTCAAACTTCAACTGATTAATTTCCTTCTCTCAACAACAAGTTATTCACTTCCTTGAAAACAACATGCAGAACAAAAATACAGATTCCAATATCCGCCAAGAACAAATAGCAACGAACAAAAATACAAAGAGGTAATATTTTATGCCTAGCTTGAGTATTTGCGACTCTGACACTACTATCCTTGTAAATCAATTTCAGATTTACCAACAAGAAATGCCTTGCTTTTATGTATTCACAAACTAAATATTGTGAAAACAAATCCATGCTTAATTATACAACTTCCATAAGAGCACAAATAAATGCCTTTTAGGGTGATGTTCTCATAGTTTATGGTCTAGGTCAGACTAAAAATTCTAGCTCACCAATCAAAGCACAACTTGTACATGACCTTTTTGACATCAGGAGACAATTGACCATCACAATGAAAATAATAAATAATATTATAGATAAATTCTGTGAATTTTTCTGTCTCGGGAACAATGTTTGCATGAGAGAATTTGCAATACGAAACAAGGGAATCTATGAAAGAGGATACTCAAAATGTTGCACAATGTTTCATGAAAAAAAAACAATCTAAAAAGTAATTCAAGTTTGTAACAATCACAAATTGGCCCCAGATTCAACAATATAGAATATTTTTCTATCAACTGAAACATATCCAATTGCTTCTATTGCGACCGCAATTATATCATGTCACCAAAATAGTTGGAAATTTAAACTCGAAATCAAATACAATGAAACTATCAATAATAAAATAATTGTAAGTCTTTTGTGCTAGTAAATCATTATTTAGTTTCTATTTCAAATTCATTAGGGACTATTGCTATGATTTTCCTTTTGTTGGAAAGTTAGATAGAAAAAAAAACATACTCATAATCATACTCATGATTTTTCCATGCACAACAACTACAACTCAATGAACATTATAAAGAACATTTCCCACCCATAAAGCGCCCACTACCATCCAAAAACACACCACTATATCTATTCAAAAACATTACTAGGAATGGGCCAAAAGAATGCTCAATACTATAGTCTACAACAACAACCTTCATTGATATTTGGTACTGACAATTGTGAAAAGCACACTTGTCATCACCCATTAAATCAACAACACAGGTAGTTACCAAGACTTTCTATTTTTGTCCATTTACTGCATGCATATTGTTCTATCCAAAAATTTACCATTTTGCACACCAAAACATGTTACAACTCAATAATTCTAATTTCTTTTCAAACAAGTACAAGGAATACTTCGAGAAAAAAATGTCTTCTCACCACCTATTGGCTTAGTGGGTCCTGACCTAGGTCCAGAGTTAAGTTTGCCAAAAAAATCCCTACACTACTGGCCCTTTCGGCATCAACTCGCGGAGCGCAGACTGAAGCCTCACTTGAAGCAGTATGGGGGGATGATGGAACCAAGTTTCCGCACCCAGAGATTAGTGTAATGTCGTTTTATGCCCTAAGCCTGCCTTCATGTAGATTGATAAGCCCTTAGGGCTTATTGATATAACTTCCCTTAATCAGATTCTATACCTCCATGAATGTTCATGACTATCTTTCATGGACCATAAACAGGCGAATCAACCACTTACGTGCCTCTGTGATTACCCTTAATCCTGTACTCACCCAGATCAATTTAAGTGTTTTATAACTTTAACATGCAACACAATATTCTTCGCATAAACATTTACTATTACTTGCATCCATATAACAATATAAATCATGTAAAATCACACATCAATACAGTATTAATTCATAAACCCATATTTCATCATAACATAATAGCACATTCATTCATAATAGAAGGAAATAGATAAAAAAAAGAATTCATGGAATAATCTCTTTATTAATACTTCAGTTTTTCTTACAGACTCAAGCCTTCCCTGCGCACTTAGCTGCAGGGGTCTGTGCACTTAGTTGTAGACTCTACTCTAGGCCTATGCGCACACAGCTGCAAAGCCTCTCTTATACTCTAAGACTTCTTTGCTCTTTGTTCTACTAACCCATTACATTTCTCTTCATCCTTCGTTTTCTACTAAACTCTCTAGGACTCTCTTACTTATACAATCCCATGGTCCGCAGACCATGGGTGGATTTACAAAAGCCGACACAACTTACATAAAAGAAGGGTAAAACTATTTATGACACTTTACTATCTATGCTCTTCGCGACCACAACTTGTGGAGACTTTACATTCTTTACAAAAAACTTGGGCTTGTTAACCCAACAATTGGGCTTTTGCCCCAAAATTTACCCTAGGGGATCCTGTCCTAACAGGCCCCCAACACAAATATCATGACTCGCCCCTGAGTCACTCTGTTGGCACAAAGATCTGACAACAGAGACCTCCCAACTATAATTGTGTGACTGATACCTCAACCGCGCTCTACGTGGTTTCCTGTTTGATTTGCTCCACCAGCTACTCTGTTGTTGGTCCTACAATGTCTTCCTTGATTTTCTGTTGTGTTCTCTGTAGGCTTGCGAACTTATCCTCAATGGTGGCAGAGATAACATAAGCCTCATCTAGCTAAGGCCCCAATTTGGCCTTGAGGACCACCTCTTTCCTTTGCGTTGCCTCCACCTTTTTGAGAAACTGTTTTGCCTCATGTAGCTTGGCCAATCGTTGTGCTATAGCGATGGTGCATGCCATCACTCTCGCTTCATCATACCACTGCTGCAATTCATGGGCTTCTATGTTTAACCTATGTAGGTTAGGATCTTCTTGCAACACCATGACTACCTCCATGGATTGCTCGAAAAGTGCGGTGAAATCCACCATCGCGGAATCCACTGATGCAGCTCCATCC
This sequence comes from Pinus tabuliformis, assembly GCA_031772625.1. Taxonomy (NCBI): domain Eukaryota; kingdom Viridiplantae; phylum Streptophyta; class Pinopsida; order Pinales; family Pinaceae; genus Pinus; species Pinus tabuliformis. The sequence continues at coordinate 693,284,695 of CM062812.1, read as the reverse complement.
TTCAGAGCGGCTTCATGTTGTTCTCTGACCTCTGGTGGAGTTGAAGACCGTGACTTCAAAACTAACTTTGTAATATTCAGGTTCAGTTCAAACTGAACCTTGGCCACTTTTGTCTTCACATCGTGCACACCTGTAGCCAACTTCTTAATCTTCGCGTCCACCAGTGCTTCCTCCGGGATATGCAGTTTATGAACTGTTATGCATGCCTCGACCACCATGGTTGTAGTATGCTCATTTTGCGCCTAAAAGTTCTTCCATGCTTTTAGCACTATTGATTTCTCCATCAAAATCTATTCATTGTTGAATTTTTACTCGCTGATCATGCTTAGTGCGCTACTCCTGGGCCTTAACTTATGCTACCACACCTGCTTGTAGTGTGTGAAGGAACTTGCTAAGGAGCGTGACTAGGTTTAGGCCATTATTGTTCAAGGAGCTGACAATAGCCTTGTCAGCGGCTGCCTCCACGCTCAAAGATCCATCAGGCAATGCGACTACCGAAATATCCATTGAGTGAACCATCTCTGCTGCTTGAGTTGTCCCCAGTGCCAAGCTGGTTGATGCAGTGGTGCTTTGTCCTGTGGCTGCCTAGAGTCTAGTCGTTTGGATCTGCAGCTCGCGCAATCCCACCTGGATGGTGCTTAGTGCTTGCTTTTGCTGCTGCTCAAACTACTGTAGTAGTTCTGCTATTGTATCATGCACCTTATCTCCAATATCATCCAAGTCGCCCTCAGTCCAGGTAATTGGATCTAGTGACGATTTAGTGGTTTTTGTCTTCTTGCGTTGTCCTTCCTTTTCTTTCTTTGTGTACCACTTCACTCGGAAGGGAGCACTCTCCTATTGATCTCCGCCGCCTTGCTCTGACCACTCTTCTTCCTCCGTTTGAGGCGAAGGTGATTTATAACTTCTTTCGGAGCCGCTCTCTTTGTGCTCTTCTTGTTCCGTTGAGGCACACTTTGATTCTACTTGGGCCTTCTCCTCATCCTCATTCTTCCTCTTTTCATCCAACTGTTGAACCTTTTGTTTGTCTACTTCCTTTATCTATTTCTCCACGGACTTGCTAGTCCTGGCGGCCACATCAAATGTAAAATGCCACTCTATTGGCCAACACTTGATGACCTCTACAATAGCGTCATTCGTAGTTAGGTAGGGTAAGTTGAACCATTTCTACTTGGGGTCCTTTTACGCTTGGATGTAAACATGATGGAAGTCTGATTTGAACTCCACGTACCTCGAGATTTTCTTAAACACATTTAGTGACAACCGCAGCTTCTGGTTGATGGAGATGTGAATGCTCGCCTCCATTAGTACCCAAAATACTTTGCACTTTGTGACCCACGCAACATCTTTGGTGGCCCAGAGAGATGCAAACTTCGTCGCTTCTAGTAAATCCTTCTCCACATGAGGAAATTGGCTATCCTCTGGCAAATCCCACATGACCAGCACAATTGAGAGCAAAAACCACAAATAGTGAAAGGTCTTACTATCGTTTTGTACCTCTCTGCAGTTCACGAGGAACTCTCTACATAGGTAGTGTGCCCAATTGAATTGTACGCCCTCTGTGCACTTAGCTACTAATGAAACCACTAGTGTCGGCACCTTGTCCGCGCGATACTTTCGCATAACTTTGTGAGCCAGAATTTGCGTGGAAATCTTGACTGTGGGGTCAGTAATGTTGGTAATTGAATACCTGCCTGAATTTTTGACAAGTTTAAACTTGTCCTTCATCTTCTCAGTGAGGTCGCGCTTGCTCGTCCTTCCGCCAAACGCCTTGGTCGGATTCAGTCTAGAGTGTGGTAATAATGTGATTTGATGGACCAACATATCAGCGTTAGGGATCGTCTCATTTAACCACAAGTACCTGTCATACACTAGGCACAACAGCTGCTTAATGACAATCAGGTTGATATTTGACCGATGATAGTGCAACACCCATAATAGGTTCAACAACCTTGACTTGTTGACTCCGCGAATCCATTCCATTGGCTCCAACGCGGTGACACCAGACTCCTTGTAGAAAACCCTCTGCATGAAGGTGTCGGTAGCAAGGTTGGGGAACTGCTCTTGATCTACTAAATCTCAGTCTTCGAGCTTCAAGTGTGGGACCCGCGCCAAGCATGGACCTTAAAAAGTGATGTTCTCCGGCAACAGGGGTGTGTTGAGGGAGAACTGTCCGACATCTGGGTCCTTTGGGACCTTCACCTTGCTCTTGCATGGAGGGATATACTCTGGTAGCTCAAAAATAGGATCCACCCCCTCAATGTCGATATCTTCTGCACCCTCCTCTACCTCCATATCTACCACCTTCCCCTTCTCCTTTGCACTCAACTTTTCTTTTCTCTGGGCCTTGGTAACTGCATGTTTCCTCGGTGACTCGCGCACCGGCATCAACTTCTTTTCTTTATCCTTCTTTGATTTGGGACCTCTCTCGTCGGTGTAGGCTTCGGCCTAGGAAACCTCGGCACCGTAGGAACTGCTACTAGAACCTACATACTCACCACCTCTGGAGCCACTCCATTAGAGGCAATAGTCCCACCAGTGCTTGTAGTTTCTGCAGTACCTGGTCCTAACATGATATCGCGAATAAGCTTTCTGTCTAACTTGGGATACTGATAAAACACGGGGCTTGTGAGCAAATACTCAAAGAACTCATGGTTCATGCACAAGAGACAACACAAATTAGAAATTCTCAAAATGCAAAGTGTTTCTCGCTAGATGACCATGCATATTTTATAGTTGAATTCGAATTCAAATTTGGATGTTCCCTCCAAAATCTGTTTATAAATGCTAGATTGGCAACCGATTTCTAAAGATTTCACTCTTAAATTCAACCTTAAATGCCTTAAGTGTTGACTGCCCGCTCCTCTTAACTGTCTTCTAGCAGTCAAATCATGAACAGTGACAATAACGATTACTTTCTGGCTATGCTGCACGATCTCTCCTTCTATAGCTCAACTCCCTTTGCGCTTCTTTTGGTATCGTGACACCCTCCTGTTTCGCGCAGATCCCTTGTTGTGCAGCTCTATGAACTGGGCAGTGTAGTTTATGGTACCGCGCCTCCTTGCAGCTGCCTGGAGCGCTAATACTGTGCTACCATCATGTAGTCATCGGGATGGATCCCTAGTGTATGGCTTCAATCAACTTCCATTTACCTTTCCTAGAAATGGATCTCCATTTAATTTCACAAGTTGAACTGCTCCACCATCGGTAATCTCTTTGATGACATATGGCCCCAGCTAGTGCATCTGAAATTTCCTTGGAAACTTATCAAAATTACTATCATATAATAAAACTAAATTACTTACCTTGAAGGTGTGCAATATGATGTGTCGATCGTGGCATGCATTTTCGTGTTCCTTTTGCACCTACTGATGGAATCCAACCAAAAATCTATCTTCCTCGAGCTCTACTATCTACGCAAGCCGCTCTTCTAAGGCTCTGCGGTCTGCAATTCCTATGAATGCCACTATGTGTAGACTAGGCACACTATATTCCATAGGCATCACAACCTCTACACCATAGACCAAACTAAAATCTATCTAACCAGTAAGCTTCTTACAAGTAGTTATGTAAGCCCATAATATTGCTGGTACGTGTACATCCCAATCATTTCTCTACACATTGCAAACCTTTGTCAACGCATTCTCCAATATCTTATTAAATTTCTTAGTCATCCCATTGGCTTGAGGATCATATGGCGTACTCTTCTGGTGATAAAACTGGACCTCTTATGTCAGTGTGCCGATCGTTTGATTGAGGAAATGCGTACCACAATCGCTCATCAAAATCTTCGGGCAACCAAACCTAGTCATGACAAATTAAAATAAGAACTTCATTGATGTTTCCCTTGTGCAGTCCTTCACGGGTTGTGCCTCCACCTATTTGGTCAAATACTCAGTCGCAATGATGATATACCACGCACCAGTATTCTTTCCTGGAGGCTAAATCGGTCCTACACAATCAATTGCCCATTTTTCAAATGGCTATAATGATACATACGAATTCAAAGGTATCTCATTCCTCTGCGGTGGCCTGACAGTTCTCTGACATGCATTGTATGACCTACAATATGCTTTGGAATCCTTATGTAATGTTGGCCACCATAACCCAGCACATAAAATCTAATGCGTTGTTGCTTTTCCTACATAATGGTCTCCCACAGCTCCTCCATGAGCTTCATATAGGATATTGTTTCATTCAAAATCAGGCACATGGCATCACAATATCTCGTTTGATCCCATCTTATACAAGTGACCTGCAATAACAGAAAAATCTTTCGCGTGCACAACTAATTCCTTCTTCTATTAACTAGTGTATCCTTCTGGAGTCGTTCCTGTAGTCAGGAAGTGGATAATTTTTGCAAAGTGATTGTATACTATGCGCACCACAAAGAGTTGTGCATTAGGCAACCCTTCTTCTAAATTGGTAGGCTCCTCTCTTGTTTCAATGTGCGACAGATGGTTTTTCCCTGCATTCAATCACCCTGGCTTCACAATTACTTCGAAATCATACTCTTGAAACAACAACAACCATCTGCATATCCCCCCCCCCCCCCCCCAACAAAGGCTTGTTGACTAGGTATTTTAATGCAGAATGGTTTGTATACATCTTAAAGTGTCTGCCTAGTAGGTAATGTCTGAACTTCTGGAGCACGTACACCATAGCCAACCCTTTGCGCTCTGTCGTCGAATAATTCTTTTCAGCCTTAGACAACTTCCTGCTTGCAAATGCTATAGGGTGATCCAATTCTCCTTCACCAGCCTGTGTCAGCACTGCTCCCAACGCAATACATGAAGTGTCCACATGCACATGAAATTCCTTCTTCCAATTCGAGAAGACTAGGATTGGTGCGGTGACCGTTTTCTCCTTCAATACATCTAGACTTTGCTGACATTCCTCATCCCAACAAAATGTAGTGTCTTTCTTTAGTAGCCTTTCCATCAGCGCGGTGACCATTTCCTCCTTCAATACATCCAGACTCTGCTGAAATTCCTCATCCCAACATAATGTAGCTTTGTTCTTTAGTATATTTTTTGTCAGTGCGGTAATCTGGGCATAACTATTGATGAACTTTCGATAGTTTCCAGTATGACCCAGTGTTGCGCACAATTGTTTAACACTTGTTGGTGCCTCCAAATTGATCGCAATCTTAGCAGGGTCCACCATTAATCCTTGTCTGCACACCACATGACCCAACAGGATTCCGAAAGGGATGCAGAACAAACATTTCTTCAAGTTAAATGTGATCTGATACCTTCAGTACGTATCCAACATCAAGCGCAAACTAGCTACATGGCATTTTACCAGTCCAAACACTGTCTAATCATCAAAATATACCTCCAAAAACTTGTGAATGAACTCTTTGAATGTCACGATGACTACGCGCGATAAGATCGTCGACACATTTTTGAGCCCAAAAGGCATTACCATATATTGAAAGCATGCCCACTTAGTCACGAAGGTAGTCTTACTCTTGTCTTCTGGTGTAATCTTTATCTAATGGTATCCGGAGAACCCATGAGTGAACGAACATGCTGCGTGTCCACCAAAATTATCCAATGCCTCATCTATGAACGGAGTTGGGAAAGGATCATGAACGCATGCATCATTGAGCTTCTCGAGATCTACACAAATTCTGATTTCTTCCTTTTGCTTCATTTTCTGAACTACCATAGGAATCACCCAATCATATTCTTCCACTGGTTCAATAATACCTGCTTCCAACATCTTGTCCAAATCTAAGCGGACCTTTTCCTTGTACTTGGGATTAAGGCAATATGGCCTCTACTTAATAGGCTTCACGTCTAGTTTCATAGTTATTTTCGTCACTCCCAAATAGCCTATGATGCCTTTTAAGTCTGAAAACTTTATGGGAAACAAATCCTGATATTCGCGGAGCAACTCAACAACCTTGTCCACTGTGGCATCATCCCAGTAGTCCCCTATCTTTGCAAACTTTGGTTCCACTTTTGTGCCAATATTCACCTGTCTAGTCTTTAATGGTGTGGTGATATCTGGATTCTCTATTTATGATCCCTAAACTTCACGGTGACCTTTTGCCACTGGTATATTAATGCTCCTAGGATGCTCGTCTTCTTCTTCAACAGTCACATTGTAGCACTCCAGCAAATGGCACAGCTGGGTGGTCCAATCTAGTTGAATCAAATCCAAGGGATCTTATGATATTCTGAAGATCATTGCCTTGACCTCCGACAACAATTCATCGATGCATTCAAATCCATCCTCAAATTTGAATGTCATAAAAAATCCTTGTCTCAAAAATTCCCTCTCTTCAGTGTCATGGCGAAGCTCTGTTTCTAGGTACCAATTCATTGGTATTACATCTAAAGTATGACAAAATAAATGTACCCACTCAGGTTGTGGTTCTTCTCCATAAACGTCAGTCCATTTAGCGCTATGATTGCGCAGATCACTCCTTCCATCATATTTATCTGTTAATCATACGTTTGGGTGACCAACCTACAACCTCATAATTCTTTTGTATTCACGCCATCCATCAAAACTTTCTTTGTGCATACCCCACCATCTTGCGGGCGCAGTGCCAAATCCAAGCCTTGGAAGCGATGCTTCTCTGGTACTTCCCTTCCAAATGCATCCAAAAATTTATCTACATTAGTTAGACCATCACAATAAGGCAAAATCCTTACCTCTGACGATACAGTGTGGTGATTTAGTCATCATGTTACAGCGTAGTGTAGATACTTCATGCAACCTATTTTGTGAGTGTTCCAACTCCTCATTTGAATCTAATGTATAGGAACTTTCGTGGTCCCATGCAATGCATCCATTTGATGTCAAATTCACCCAATATTGGTCTCGCACTGTTATTTTGTAGATCTGGTCCAAATCATCATCACTTTCATAATCACAGACCGACTCAGTCTAACACAGTCCTTCTTTAGGGTCTAAAGGTACTACTACATGGAGCGATTTCCTCTCAAATGACATTGTCCAATTCTTCAAATTGATCATCCCATTCATGTCAATAGCCCAATTGGTCCCAAGGAGTGCGGGGTATGGATTTTTGTCATCGAAAATATCTATCACTTCAAAATCAGCCAATGCGATTGTGCCTTCAATATCTACTGTCACTCCCTGTAATCTTCCAGTGGGGATAATATTCTGTTGATTTTCCATCCTCAATTGAATTAGAGACCACTGCAGCGCAAGTATCCCCATTCTCTCCCATGTATGTTTAGGAAAAACATTTGCATCCAACCCAAAATCAAGAATAACTTGATCCATTTCATACTCCCCTATTTGCGCAGTGAGCCTCATCTCACGCCTTGTTCTTGACTTATGCTTACCAATTTTTCTGACTATGCGTGGTCCTTCAAGATAATTCTCTTTTTAGGCACACTTATTCATTAATTCCTGTAATCCTTTCACGACATTGGTGTCGTGTAGCAGCTTCATACAGGTCTCCAAGAATGTAGTAAGCATGGAGGGGTCCATTTTTCTAGACAACTTATCCTGGCTTCTTGAGGTAGAGGCCTCAATGAAGCTTTTCTTCACTTCCATGAAATTTTCTTCTGCGAACTCCAAATCAAACCCAACCTCTTTTTCTCGAGCCTTGCAGACCCACTCACCTTCTTCAAGTTTCTTTCCTTTATCCTCGCTAGTCATCATTCCACTCAATAACATGATATTCACATTAGGATCTTCTCTGCGGTGTTCAACCCTCATCATCTATAGGTTCTGGGTAGACTGCTAAGGCTACGCCCTTTTCTCATGTATTTTAGCTACCAATATAAGGTAGTCTTTCGTCGCGTGGTCAAACTGAGTACAATATTAGCATGACAAGCGCGTCGGGTTCATACATTCCCGTGCATAGTGTCTTGGCACTCCACAATTGTAGCAAATAACTTGTCCTCGACCTCTCGCAGGTCCTCCTCCGCCTCGACCTTGTCCGCGACCCTAATATCCTCAGGGCACTCACCCAGTGCCTTGATCTGGAGGTCGAGTCTCTTTCTGCATTCGATATGTGGGCATTGTTTCCATCATCATCTCATAACTACGATAGTTATGTTCATCGTGGCCCACCGATTTATAGAAGTTGCAGAAGAGATGTTGCGGTGTCTGCACAAATTTTTGAAGAAAGTGACAATTGTCTGTTACATGTTTTCCAGCTACCTCATAGATAGAGCACCACAGCATAGGCCCTGTACTTGGCCCAACTTGAGCTTCTGGCCTCAGAGGCATTGACCCTCCTCCTGCCACATAATTCACGAAGACAGGGTAATGATCTTTGTCATGCCCCTGACTCTTACATTTCAGACACCAAACTTCTTCGCGCACCTCTAGCCGAGCCGCTCTATCTTTCTTCAGACTTTGGAACTCTAGGCAAAGATTCTGCAACTCCACATGAATCTGCTGAACTCCCAAAGCAACATCTTGAATCGGTGTCTCATGCAATCTCATCGAAATCTCTATGGCTTCTGCCTGGATCCCAATCTTTTGCTATGATGAAGAAACCCTTAGGTGAGGCAAGAGTGAAGCTACAAACCATTTGCGTTGTTGTCCATATGTAAGATTCATGTTAGCTTCATGGATCTAGCATTTCAATCTCTGATCCAGATCCCAATGTGTTTCACCATACCTCATCATGATTTCCTTGAATCCAACAACTGATTGTGATTCAGATTTGGGCCTACTGAATTCCTTTGTTATTCAGTGTAGTCTGAATGTCTGCTAACAGAGTTGTCGAGTTATCGGTACAGTACTTAATGTACCATGTTAGAGCGCGATCTTATAGAGCAATAACAAACGTTTCTTTATTCATCTGGTCATTTGTAATATTCTGGGCTGTCCACATGGACTTCGCAATGAACCAGAACTGGTATAGGTCCTCATTTCCTAAGCCCTTGAAAACAAGCAACTTCACTGTATTTGCCATATTGAACGGTGACAGAGGTGGTGGCACTGTGGGTGAAGGTGTAGGGTATGGAGATGAATATGGAGTTCGTGTGGGAAGATGGGGTATTTGCAGGAACCCTTGCCTTATTAACTAGATAATGCTCTGTGGTGAAGCATGTGCTACTTCTTCGTCTTCACTCAGAGGATGCTTAATCAACGGGCTATATTCAAGGTCTGTTCTCCCTCTATCCTTGAATAACTTTCCATTTCGCGTAGCTCCAAACATCAAGGTAATGGCATAACCCACTTTTCACACAAGAGCATTTTAATCCAAGTATTCAAAGATCGTAAATACTTACCTCGCGGTCCCTTGAAGAAGCGTCACTATGTTTCTTTGTATCTGACTGAGGTATCGACCATGAATTCTATCACAAATCCTCCTATGATGTGATCAAGCCAGTGATCGACAACATGCACGATATTATCTTTAGAGGCTTCCAATCTCCGCACTAGCTTCGGGGTCCACACTATTGGACCATCAAGCCTCCACCTTCCCTGGCCATCTGCCAATTTAGCGATCCACTTGTATAGCTCGATCAGGAAGGAACATAAGAAATTTTCATGTATCTCTGTATAGATACATGTCCAACCACTATTCTTTTGTTAGGCATGGATTTCTGTTTCTTGCACTGCGAATTCGTTGATCTTTCTATCCAACGATTCCTCAATTTCTTTCTTTGTTGGATTCCAGTGATGCAACATCACACATCTCCTTATGCAGATCTTGGTCTCGGTAATGGAACCATTTGTTGGCTTAGTGTGTCCTAAACCAGGTTTAGAATTAAGTTTGCCAAAAAAATTCCTACACTACTGGCCCCTTCGGCATCAACCCATGGAGCGTGGATTGAAGTCTCACTCGAAGCATTATGGGGGCATGCTGGAACCAAGTTTCCGCACCCAGATATTAGTGTAATGTCATTTTATGCCCTAAACCTACCTTCACTAGATCGATAAGCCCTTAGGTCTTATCGATATAACTTCCCTTAATCAGATTCTATACCTCCGTGAACGTTCACGACTATCTTTTGTGGACCTTAAACAGGCGAATCAACCACTTACGCACCTCTATGATTACCCTTAATCCCATACTCACCCAGATCGGTTTAAATGTTTGATAACTTTAACATGCAACATTCATCCTGTAAACAATTATTATTACTTGTGTCTATATAACAATATAAATCATGTAAAATCACGCATCAATACAATATTAATTCATAAACCCATCATTCATCATAACATAATAGCGCATTCATTCATAACATAAGGAAATAGATAAACACATGAATCTGTAGAATAATCTCTTTATTAATACTTTAGTTTTTCTTATAGACTCAAGACTTCCCTGTGCACTCAGCTACAAGGGTTCGTGCATTTGGTTGCGAACTCTACTCTAGGCCTCTGCGCACATAGTTGCAGAGCCTCTCTTCTACTCTAAGACTTCTTCATTTTTTCTTCTACTGACCCATTACATTTGTCTTCACCCTTCATTATCTACTAGACTCTCTAAGACTCTCCTACTTATACAATTCCATGGTCCACAGACCATGGGTGGATTTACAAAAGTCGACACAACTTACATAAAAGAAGGGTAGAACCCTTTATGATACTTTACTATCTACGTGCTTCGCAACCAAAACTTCCAGAGACTTATTTACAATAAAACTTGGGCTTTTGCCCCAAAATTGACCCTATGGGACCCTGTCCCAACACCACCCTTTCAACAAATATGTAGTAAATGTGCAGACACCATGCTTCCAAATTCCCCAACATGCAAAACTTACTATCACTTCAATGTGGAAAGCACATTGGAAACATGTGACAACAAAATATACTGCATATTGAAAATGCCACAACTATAAGAATACTACCGAGCCATTATGGAAACAAGTTTCCAAGAATATATGAAAAACATATCACCTATAGTCTTTTCTCTCAGAAAGATTTATGTCCGTGGCATTTTTACGTTGACACTTGAAAACATCATCACTGCAATTAAACCACTCTAAAAAACCTTTGTGGAATCATCAACTATTCCAATTTTTCTAGAAAAAAATTATTTGTCTCACTAAAATACTTTGTGTCATAGTAGATTCTATTTTCTTGTGAAATATTTTCAAACACATTATTCTTGCACTAACATTTATTTTCTTTCACTTATGTTTCTTTTCTTGCTCATTGTTGCAAATTTTTGTTCAAATCACACATGAGCAATTTTTTTTCAAATACATAGAAAATCTATCATTCCAACTACCAGTGATGTCCATATCTAGTGTGCAGTTTTGTTTTTTATGCAATCTCATGGAAAATATGCTTCTATCTACAAAAAAAGCTTCAGAAAAAAATGTAACAGTGGAAATAGTTGTCTTTTTTTAAACAGTTGAACAAGATGTCAATATAGCCTGGTTGCTTCTCTTTCAATAGTTCTGCTTACTATGTAAGCCTTGTTTAGTGTTTGATGATAAAATTAAATTATTCACTTTTGGAATATGTTTTCCATATTTAACAATTTTTGTAAATATTGGTGTATTTCATATATGTACACAACTTTGTTGATATTAATTACTTTGAAAATGAAACATTGCCAATAACTATGAACGTGAATTTTTATAGACATTATAGACAACAATATGGTGTGAGACACTGAATTTATAAGTCCAAACAAAACTTATATTTTCTTGGATTATTTTGTTTAAATGACTAGCTATGACAGATCACATAGAAGAATTGAAATGTAATAATATGCATGACTTTTACTTTCAATGTTAGTAGACCATAAATATCAAGTAATACTTTAAATAATTTCTTAGAAAACTAATAGGAATTTATGATTTTGCATGAGAAAACATAAAGGAGAACACACATTATACTTTGTAGTACATCGTGAATGACATATTCCAAAACTTTCATGCACTCATCATCTGTTATAAAAACACATCTGGACATATTATGTGAAATACATCAAGAAGTGAAATTCAAAGATGTGATTTTGATATCGAGAAGTTGTTTTCTTCTAGTAAAGCTTACGTTGTGGGATATATAACATATTCAAGGGTTCTATTAAACTCATCTATGGATGAATATATTGCAATCACATATAATTTCCATTGTGTTGGGTTTTTAGTATCAAAATTTTGAAATTCTTAGGTGAAGTTCATCATCAGGATTGATGACTTGGATGGATGTCATATAGACAATTGTAGAATCCTACAACTATATATAGATCTCAATCCTCAGAAAGCACATTGATAGAGTAGCATTGGCTTGCGATTGATATTTATTTACTATAATAGCCAAACAGAGAATGGAAAGTTTATTCCTTTTTAAGGGCTTGTATAATTGGTTTCCAATCTCCATGTATCAATGATTTTTAGTCTATCTTCTCAATTCTGGTTGTTGTTATGCTTCTCAATCTCCACTATCTTTCTGATTTGTGGCTTGGTGTGGTGATCAACTGTTGCAATCTCTATAGAATTCTCAATACAAATATGGTCCTTTGTTTCACATGGGTGTTCCAAAACACCTAACTACCACTGCCATTTTGATTAATATCTATGGAATATTCACCAGTTTGATTTGTATTGAGTGACCAAATTCCCTAATGTGTACCTTGCCACAAGAGCATGGTTTGAAATAGACTCCCTTATGAATTTTTGTATTTATTGTATATTTTCCATAGTCTGACTTTAATTTTCTTTATCCTTTTTTTCCTTTTTACTTTATTGATAAGATATTCTCTTGGGACTCTCCATGTCTTCTACACTTTATTTCCTTAATTTTGCATCTTTTTAGGACTAGATGCTTCTAATACTTGTCTAAGGAAATCCTTCTACTGGTATAGGTCATAAAGGTAGTCAAGATACAATGCATTGTGAAATAGTAGGAACATCCTAGACTGAACAAGAACTAATAGCTACAGAGTAATGAATTTTCAAACTTAGGTCTCAATCTATTACACACACTCTCCCAGAAATGAGAATTGGGAAATTTACAGGAAAGAGGAAGTGGGATTGGAATGAGAAATGGGGGATAGAAATTTTTGGGGTATAATAAATGTCTCCCCGTGTCTATAATATAAGAAATAATGTTCCCCTCTCCATGTTGATTTTAATACATGTATCCTTGTGTCTTAATTGGTTAAGGATTTGAGGTCTTTTCTAAGGGACATATTACTCTATGACTTAGGGTAATTGTCCACTCTATAAGGGATTGCTTATTACATTGGTCAGACAACTTTGGAATCGTTCTTGTTCCTTTATTAATAGTGACTTTGTTCATGATTCTCTCTTTCATGGATACAATTGGCTACTTGGTTGCACAACCTCTTGAATTGACTGAATTCATATACCTGTAGGCTTTCTAAGGCTTTTGGGATCCACGATGGGTGACTTTAATCTCCCAATAAGGTTTGGGATTCTTACTGTTGAGATAATCAAATCTCCTTCAAAGGCTATATGCTTAAATCCTAGTTTTCTACCTTCCTGGACCTCAGAAACTTGAGTGGACATTTCTGCTTGAATATTTTTTCAGTTACCTAAGAACTTATATAGAAGGTCTATTATTTTTTCTCTATGATCTCTAAAAAATGCCTCTTGTCTAGCTATACCTATATTTCTTTTTTAAGTACCACTGAAGTATATTTTTTCCATCCCATGTCTTGTGGGGCCATTGCTGCTAGAATTTTTATTACAATTTCACAAGGAATTTCCATCAAGGGGATTGGTATGGTTGAGGATGTTGCAGACCCTCAATAGTTCCATTTCTTCCATTGGAATGTTCTAATTGCATCCATCTTTCTTTTCATTTCATGCAGTTTTATTAATAACTCTTTTTGTTTTAAATTTTTTCATATTTGGTCAGAGATTCAAAGTATTTTGTTTATGACTTTCTATAAGAATCATAAGATAAATCCTAGGCTTAAGGACCACATCATTTTCAAGGTTTGATATTTCCAACTTGATTTTGGTTATTTCCCAATTGTTTCTTTAACCATAGGTTGGATTGGAGGGATAATACATTGATAGATTTGGTTAGATTGTTTACAAACCTACCCAACCCTTCATAGTGGAGGACATGGTTCAATAGTCCTCCTCCTTCAGATCCACAATGACTTGAGGGTCTATGCAAACCTTTTCTCCTTAGACCTTGGAGAGAATCTTCTCCTTTCTTATAATCCAATAAAAGATTACCACTTCTGCCATGTTGAAGCTAGATAGAGTCTCTTCCAAAAGTAGAACTTCTAGATTAAAAAAGTTCCCTTTTTGGAGGTAATTCTTTGATCTATTAATTTATATAATAAGCATCCTTCCTTCCTCTTTTTGAAGTTGTAACGAGATTTCTTCCAGTCTCTTCTACTGAATTATATCATTCCATTGCTCGCTCCTTCCATTAGATTAGAAACCCAATAATCCTACTTATTTTTCTATTTTATTTTGTGAATTATATCCATGACTATGGTAAGAGCTTGATTGATGTGTCCAAAAGAGGTAATTTTAAATCACACTTAAACTCTTTACAATGTTGTTCTATATTTTTTTTCTTTCTGGAAGATCCACTTTTTTAGTTATTTCCCTTACTTCTTCACTTCCTAGATACTTGGGGCTTATGGTATTTCTTCATAGTATATTTGGTCACTTTAAGATTCTCTAGTATGATTTTTTACTAAGGGTTTTGTTACACAGAATATCAAATCCATCCTTATTATACCATCCTCACAACTCTACTCATTTTTGCATCAGAACTCTTTTACACACGAGAAGGTACCATTTCATTTAATTTTTGGTTTCTTTCTGGAGGAAGTTCTTTATGATCCTTCCAAGTTACAAATACACATCCCTAGTTATAAATTTTAGCCTTCTATGAGTTGTGTCCAATCCTTAGCCTTATTCCTAGGCTATGAGAGGAGAAAAACCTTTTTTGGATAAATTTAAAATTTGGGATCTCAAAATATTCCCAATCATTTTTGTTTTCTTGGATCAACATTGAAAAATAAAACTTAAGACTTTTCTTTGGTTACCTCTTGTTGCAAGGCCTCTTCAAAAGTGGAGATGATCTTCAACACTCCCTTTGCTTTCATAACACTAACATCTCTTACTATTAAGGTATCATCTATAGATTGTACATGTGTAGGGGTGAATATTTGAGGACATCTTTAATCACTTGATTCAACTAGAGTCTCTAGACATGTAAAGTGCTCCCTTCCCAAAGCTTTTGCAAGAATGAAAAAAAGCGAGTTGGGGCATCATTGTTTTGTACCTCTCAAAGAGTTAAAATTTTGATAGGCCTCCATTTATGAGGACCGAAAATGATGTTGTGGAATACCATTCTTCCACTCATTCTACCCATTCTCAGCTGTAGCCAAATTTAAGCAGCACCCTTTTTTAAGATGTCCCAGTTTACCTTGCCATATGCTTTTGGTTGATAGTAACATACATTTAGACCTTGTCCTTTCTCAATTTTACTGAATGAATGGATTTGTGAGCCATGATAAGATGGCTAAAATTTTATGGTTACTACCCAACCACCTTCTTTTGAAATATTGACGTTAAAAAAAGAGGAGTTGAGTGGTGGAAATGTCGTTGCTTTTGATTTTTTGTATAGATGTATTTTCTGCATGTAAGATAAATGCATAAAATACATCTATACAAAAAATCAAAATCAATGAGAATTAAAGACATGAGCATTAAGATTTTGGAGAAAATTAATCAAATGTTGAATGAAATTCTCTACATGCATATAAAACACAATAATCTTGTCTCTGGTCTTACTTCCACAATGGAGATTCTAATTGACTAGTGAAATACCATGCAGAGTACAAAGGATGAGATTGCTAATTTAAAACAACAAATTAAGGAGTTGCAACACACTATGAACAAGACTCCTATAGACTAATCTACATTTATCAATAATATAAATTACCCTGAGCAATTTTTTCCTAATATGAATCTTCTTCCCTCCCCAAAATCAAGGGGAGCTAGGTTAAGAGATATAGTTCATCCTTAAGAATCTCTTCATGTATTGTAAATATAATTTTTTTTATTTTTCTTTTTTTTTGGTGTATTTACATGTGTAAATGTAGGTAATCACACAACTTGGAAGTTCATTTTTTTTAAGATCAAAGAGATATATCCAAATGACATGCATAGAAAGAAAATCAATTAAAAATGTCCAATTTTAATGTACCAAATGCATTTCATCACATAATTGTTAATGAAAAGTATATATATATATATACACTTGAAATTGAATCATATTATTATAATGATTTTAAATATTAATAATATGAATGTTAAACTTGAAGTAAAATATACTCATTGAAATTATTATTAGTTTTTAATACTAGATATGGTTTTTCCTTGAAGTGTCTTAATCTGGCAAGGTTCAATTTCTAACAACATTTGGTCCATAGTGTGGAAGGAATTTTCATTTCTCATCAACATGTATAAGTATATAAGATGGTACTTATATATTTCGATATGAAAAAAATATATAAAATGAATGTGGTGTATATGTATATATATTGGTATATATCTATTGAATGTTGGATTGTAAGGTGTATTTTATTTTTTACTTTCAATTTTAAAATACAAATATATGTGTTTAGTTTTTAATGTCTAACCATATTCATTTGATATTGTAAAGAAAATTATTTCTAACCAAAGTAAATAAAGTTTACAAGTGAACAAACTTAGTTCATTTTTCATGGAAATTCTTCCCCGGCTTAGTTAGTTTTGTTTTTTGTTTTTTGTTTTCCAAAATACACAATCCACCTAATTGATGGGAACCTTAAGCATGGAACATTACCCTTGATATTATCATCAATTTTAAAACCAATATAGATACATCTTAACTAAGGATCTACCATGCTTCGACAGGAATCAAATCGCTTAAGGCAGAAACCTCCTTTTAGAGTCAAAAAATGAGGAAAGTTTTGCACCTCAAGGGATTTGTTATATATCAGACCATGATAGATAGATCAAAATTTAATATGGAATCTAAAATTAGTTCTTTGTGTGTGCATGAATATATACACTCACCATGTTTCAACTCCAAGTTGAACATGGATGGAATTACACATAACCCTCACACTAATCAACATGCATCAAAATGTTTTAACTGTGTGTGTGTGTGAGTGTGCACACATGTGCGCAAAGATAAAATTGATTTAAAATTAATTATTATAGGTATTTTTTAAGAGATGACCATCATATCGCAAAGAAGATATATTTTCATTGAGTGTCTAAATTGTAGCAAAACCAATGCCATTAGATAGAAGATATTCAGGGCTTCAATTTTCTATATTATATGATATAGTTTTGATGAATATTTAATGCACTAAAACCCTTCCAAAATTTTAACCCCAAACATTAACAAAACCATAGGATGGCATTGATGGGGGTATGTGAAAGTGCATATTGAAGCCATAGCCATTGGATCTTCACTGGTCTGGAATAATAGCTCTCTCATTGACAATTAGTATTAGGGGCAATCATGGAGTATTCATGGTTCAATGCCTTTGTCCTATTATCATGTTCATCAGAGAGTCTCACCTGAATCTACTTGTATTTACCACCTTCCTCACTTTCACTGGGGTAATTCCCAAATCTTTCATAGGAAATGGAAACTAGTAATGGTTGTTCTGGTAGTCTGAGTTGGATTAATTTCCATTTGGTATTAGCTCTCTCTAGCTTGTGGGGCTTGATCTTGGTATTTTTAAGCCTCTTGTTGTAGCATCAAATCTTCTTATTTTTTCTTAGCATGTGCCTCTTGTTGTAGTGTATTTTCCCCTCATCCTTTCTTTTTTTCTTCCTCTTCTCTCTATATTCTATCATGTTCCTATCGTTGCTTCCTTTCTTTCTCTTCTTATTTTCTTATCCTCTCCTCGTTTTTCTTCTTGTCTTCTAATTCTTTGTCTATCTTATTTTCGTCTTGATATTCATTTAGCTTTTTCTCTCTTATGATTCTAGCTAATTCCATTTGGATAGCTTGCTTTTCAGCTAAGGATTTTCTTTAAGATTTGGTCTTCTCCTTTACCTTATGATCACCAATGTAACCCATCCTAAATATAACCAATGTGTAATTTTAGTTTTTCATCCTTTTCTCCTCATCAGGCCAACTTTATGATTGCTAATCACATATGTATCTGCAAGCTCTACAATTTATATTCCCAAAAGATAATTATCACAGCAAAATAGAAAGTGAAAGGGAGGGATGATCTAGTGAATTGTGGAGAAGAGGGAGAGTGGCGTAGTGCATCAAAGGGAAAGGAAATTTCCCTACAATATATCATGTGATAGATGAATTTCACAACATTGTATCGCATAGAAAAGTACTTTCTCCAAGATGTATTGTAGGGCTGAGGAATTTGTGAAAGATACATACATTTTTTCTTATGGGTGGAAAAAATAAATAGTGGATAATAAAGTCTTGGAATGGGGAGAAGAAGTTGTATTAATGAAGAGAATAAATTCCAACATTTAGGAAACCCTTCATTATTTCTAAATGTTGACAATACTTAGAAGAAAAGAAGGGGTTTTGTAGTTGCTAAAAGACTTTCCAAGATGTTTTCTTTTGTTGCACATAGTGTTGTGACCATTGATGACAATAATATTTAATTGATGTCAAAGGGGATGTATGGAACAATGGCAACAGGACCATCCTTGATGATTAAAGAAGCAACAAGATGCATTGTAAATAAATTTGATAATAAAACCTTTCACAAGGTCTTATTACATGAAGACATGGGTGCCTGAATTTATTCAAGATTTTAATGAATATATGATGCTCAAAATATCCTATGAATAACATGATTGTGTAGAGATCATCGATGCCTTTCCAATGATATATTATTCTCATAAAAACATTTCTTGGATGAGAAGTTATGGCCCGTTGAAAATCAACATTAGATTGGGATTGCAAGGGAAAACTATAGGGCCAACCCCAAATTATTAAAGGATTAAACATTGTCTAGGTTCAGGGAGGATCCACCAATGGAAAATAAGATCAATGGCCACAAGTGAATGGAGATGCAAACTATTTAACAATGTTAAAAGTCATGCAACTTTCAGATAGATCAATCATGTCTCCAACAAATTGACAATCAATTAGAAGAGAAATAACATGACGTTTAATGAATCCATGATAACCAACCAAATATTGAAATGTGCCATAATTCTATCATTTCATGACCTAGAGAATTTTGACATCAACATGCTGACATGGTGCCACATAGGGATTCCATGTGACAATGACAAATGGTGGTTTTGGATTGGTCAAAGGCCATAAAATGGGTGACTCGTGGCACCCCCATGAGCTTCCACTTGGCATGATATCGTCATGTTGATGTCATCACAAAGATGGCCAGTGACTCTTATATCTAGGTCACATGGGCACAATCGTATGACTTGTTGAGTATTAAAGTCTATACTTTGATCTCACTTGGTCATATGAGATGGACATATGGACTGTGGTACTATTTTTAAGAGCTTGGTCATGGGGTTGAGTTATGATCAATCCTAGTTATATGGAAACTTATATAGTTGGTGTCCAAGCCATGGAACCACTGCACGACTATAAATATATGTAGAAATACGGTGTAGAATTACAACTGCTCAAGAAATTTTAATCTAAATCAAGATACATGATTCTACACTACTACTATGTAGAAATTAATTCACAACGTAGAACAACAATCTCAAACACGCAATAAGAAATAACACACATGCACAATATTTTTCTAGGTGAAAGAAATATGCTAAAAGCCCTTATTCCTGATTGCATTAATATGATGAATAGAGATGTATTACAATTGATTTGCTTATTGAGAACAACCTACAAGTGAATGACCTATTTCTCTGCTCAATGAGAAGATTTGACCCAGACTTAGTCAATTTCCACCTCTTCTTGAGCCCATATTTCCTTGCGCAATTCCTTGAGAAATTAGGCCCCTATTATTTAGAAAATTCCTCAAATTGATTTTACAATTCTCAAGGCCGATCATCTGACTCCATGCAACACCTCTACACTTAATACTAGTCTACAACTGATGTTACACTGCCTTGGAATCTCCACCACAACTAGGGAACTTGAATTTTATGCATGCACTAGCTATTTTGGGCTAATTGATCAGTTAACTGAATGATCATTGAGTTAGACTTGAGTCTCACTACACAACTAACCTTCCACAAATTCCACCAATAGTTGGAACTAGTTTAACTGAAAACAACTGACCTTGATTGTTACAAATTAGCAATCACACATGTTTAATTGAAATCCAAGCCTTGTAACTCGAATTTATTGAGATAAGCGAGTGACAAGAGGTATGTCACACAAGTTAACTGCCTCCAATTTGTCTGTTGATGGGGAAATTAATTTTTTATCAATTTGGCTAAAGAAAAATCAAATCAAGACTTTCTTGCTACACTTTTCAAAACTCCCTCTTAGCAAGAAAGGGATTATCAACCACCCCTATCCGGCACCTTTGGAACTTGAACTTCCCTCTTTACAAAGCCTTTGTCAAAATGACAACATATTTTTCCTATTAAACAAAGTCTTTCAGTAGAAATCACATGAGAGAATTTTTTGGCCAACGCGTTTCGAACCAACAAGTGTGGTTCATCATCAAGACCAGATGAAGAGGCGGACCATGGCAAACGCTTAAATAGAGAGCAATGTAGAGACATAATTTCAAGTAACGGCTATATTTGAACAATAATGTTTAAATTATAATATTAATTTATTAATATATTAAAAACAAATATTATTAAGCAACGACTATATTAAACGGCTAGTTTTTTCAAAAACTAGCCGTTTAATATAGTCGTTGCTTAATAATATTTGTTTTTAATATATTAATAAATTAATATTATAATTTAAACTTTATTGTTCAAATATAGCCGTTACTTGAAATTATGTCTCTACATTGCTCTCTATTTAAGCGTTTTCCATGGTCCGCCTCTTCATTTGGTCCTCATGATGAACCACACTTGTTGGTTTGATACATGCTGGCCAAAAAATTCTCTCATGTGATTTCTACCGAAAGACTTTGTTTAATTCATTATGGATCACAGGAGCTTGTTTTCTATGTCGGAATGTAATGTAGAAACATTATCCACCTCTGCACACAGTCCCGTAAATGGTGATACCAGATATCTATATGCTTGGATCAATCATGAAATACAAGATTCTCCTCTGGCTTGATGCAAATCTGATTATCATAGTATATCATGATTGGATCCATCATCTGACCAAAGATTCTGACAAGTATCTTTCTCATCTATATTGCCTCACATGTTTCTTGATTTGCAACCATGTATTATACTTCTGTCGAGCTGAGCCCCACAGATGTAGTCTTTCAGTTAGATGGACTCCCTGCCTAATATGCATTTGTGAAGCCACATAACATCACTCCCTTTGTCCATATGTACCATAGTCCAAATTGGGTAGTGCCTCTGAGGTACTGTAAAACATACTTAGTTGCCTTCCAAAATAATTTGGTTGGACTAACCATAGCTTGGCTTAGCTAGTTGACTGCATAGCACATATCTGGTCATGTGTTCATGAGATACATTAGTGAACCACTAGCTACTGATAAATGGTAGCATCCACTTCTTCGCCTGAAGTGGCATCCTCCTTCCTTCTGTTGGTCACTATAGGTGTCTCTATGGGTTTACAACTCTTCGTGCATAATATCTGTAGTATCTCATTTCCATACTTTCCTTGAGACATAAATAGTTCCCCATCACCCTGCCATACATCCAACTCAAGGAAGTAGTGCACGAGATCCTTGTCCTTCATTTCAAATTCCCTTGCAAGATCTGACCAGTTTCTCATCACTAGTTGAAATTAAATCATCAACATATAAGAAAATAATAATAAGTTTACCTTCTACCAATATATAATATAGGTTTGCATCTGCTTCACTTTTGGTGAAATCCAAACTGGTGAGATAACTATCGATCTTGGTGTACCAAGCGCAGGGTGCTTGTTTAAGACCGTACAACGCTCACTTGAGTCCGCACACATGAGACTCTCAATCAAATGTCTCAAAACCTTCTGGTTTCTCAATATACATCTCCTCTTAAATAACACCATTGAGAAATGTTTTTTTTACATCCATTTGGTGGATCTTCCACCTCATCTGTGCAACCAGTGCAAGAATTGATCTGATGGATGAGTACCTTTCTAGAGGAGCAAAGGTCTCCTCTTAGTCAATTCCCTCATCTTGAGAGTATCCCTTGGCCATAAATCTAGCCTTATACTTCTCTATGTTTCCTTTTGTTTCATGTTTAACCTTGAAGATCCATCTTAAACCCACAATTGATTTATCTATTGGTCTTGGTGCCACTTCCCAAACACTGTTCTTCATAATGGATTCATTTTCCTTCACCATTTTATCAACCCATACAGGTTTTTCTATTTCTTCCTCAAAAGAGGATGTCTTAGACTCTACAAGCTTAGACATTAGAACCATGTAGCCTGTGTACCATTTAGGTGACCTTCTATGCCTGTGCAAATTTGAAGGGGCTCCCACATTTTCCCTCTCATCCTGCACAAGTCTATCAACTTCCTTGGTTATTTTTCTACCTTCTCTGGATGCATCTACTTGAGTGGATGTCTGTGACATTCCTCCTCTCACATCTACCCACTTTCACTAGCTTACTTGGGGTAAACATGAGATGAGGGGATAATATGATATGACTCAAACTTCTAAATGACCTTAAGGAAATGGAGTTGACACAACTAGACCTTACTGACTTCCCTCAGGTGCCATAAGACCCCTAGGAGTAACCCAACACCTCTAGGTGTCCAATCCCTAAGACAAATCACCTTTTCCTTGACCTAGAGCCCCAGTCTCTCCCTTGCCAAGGCCTCCAAAAAACTATGGATTCTCAGTTGCTCCCATAGGCCTGCATAAGTGTGACTGCGACCATTTTTTGCCAGTGACTGTGAGAATTAAGGATATTTTCCATGGTTGGGGATTAACCTTTGCCCAGAAAACTATGAAACTTCCATAACTCATAAAATACATGAAGACAATGCTTTTGAACCAAAAATTGGAACTAGGACTTGACCTAACCATCCCTAATTGGGATTGACATTTTATCAAACACTTGGTAGATATGCAACCTATAGGTCATGAATGCAAGTTTGAACATAAGGGATTGAAAACTCATCTGAGATTTAAAAAGAAGGGTCAATACCTTTTGTCATTAGTTATCTTAACACTAATTAGGTCTTGCATTCATTATTTATTGAGTTATGAGTGAAAACATGAAAAGAGTCATGACTAAGATCTATATAAAACCATGCTTATAGCCAACATATAACTAGATAAATAACCATAAGAGAACATTCATTAAAGCCACATAATAACACGTACATTTCCTTACCAAAAGCAAGAGAAAATGATCTTTTAGTAACCATAGGAAATTACCAATTGGTTTTCAGACTTCCACATTCCACCCGACCATATATTGGCTGAGCCAAATCTCTCTTCAACCAATCACTCCCATGCCATATTCTAACCATGAATGTGGGATATCATGGGAGAAACCAATCCAAAGACAACGAAGGTCATCCATAGGTTAAACCAACTCCACCCTCTCCATACCATGATCACACCTAAAACAATGTCGATATCACAAAACCGAACTGAGCTTGGATGCCTCAAAATTTCTTCACCATCCTTGACGAATTTTCTTGTCTCCACCCTCAATATTTACCATGTATCCCACCCTTACCGTTCAAGGGATTTCTAGGCCTTTGGGAATTTTCTTGAGACCACCTCACTCCAAATTCTGAAATCATCTGATAATCCAAAGCTCAAATCGAGAACAATCCCATCACACCATGGCTATCTGGAAATGGAAAGGATAGGCTAAAATCCACTGTCCAATCCTGGGAAAATCCACTGTCAAATCTCGACAAAATCCATGTCAATGACAACAAAAGAACCATATACCAACGTGCACATACCATGCATGTCAAATCCAGCTAGGAAATCACACATGCAATCTATTACATGTAAGCATTCTCACTGAATCTTCTTGATCCTTGCCTTCCTCTATTTTCCTTGTCCTTGTTTTCTTTTCCTTTTCTTTCATTTCTTTTCCTTTCCTTTCCTTGCTTGCTTACTTTATTTCTCCTCTTAGTGCTTTCTTCTCTCTGAAACAAATTATAACACTAAATTGACAAAAGGATACCAACTGATGCTTTGAGTTCTTTTTATTGATGAGGCCTCTAATTTCTTCAATTTTCCATTATTTTCCTTCATTTTCCTCCTCACATTCAACCTATGACCTTTCACCTTAATTTTCTCCTAATTTCCATTATTTCCATAAATAATGTGCCAAAAATACCTTTTTTCCTTCCCAAATCCTTATCCATTTCCTTTTCTAGTTTCCCCTTAGCCATAAAACACAAGAAGTGATGTCCACTATGATATTTTTCCCAACATTCATCTTGGGATAAGTGTCCCTTACCCTAGTCTTATTTTACCTTTATTAACTTTTATTACATGAAATTTTAACCGAGGTTTGTTACATTACGAGAAAAAAGGACATTGTGAGGGGCAAAAAATGTCACCATAAGCTCATTGGTGATGGTCAAAAGAGCCTTCATCACCAAAAATTGAACGCCACCAAAGATGGCATCACCAAAAGTATAGGTGTTGTGGTGACATTCAAAGTCCATCACCAATAATTATTTATAATGACAGATAGCAGCCATCACCATTTCATATGATAAATGGTGACAGACCATAGCCTCGGTCACCAAAAACTGAATGTCACCAAAGGTAGCATCACCCAAAGTATAGGTGTTATGGTGATATTCAAGGTCCGTCAGGAATATTTATTATAATGACGAAGATTGACCGTCACCATTTCATATGAACAACAAAGATTTATTGTGATGGATCTTTCATGGTTGTCAATATTGGTACATATATATGGTGACGTTTGTTGACCATCACCAAAAGCCGCATTGCCAAAAGTATAGGTATTCTGGTTGTTGGGCAATGCAACAGGTATAAATTTACCCTTGATTGCATTATCTCTTTCGTCCTTTTTACGCATTTGTGCCATTATGCAATAAGATTTTGATAGAAATTCGATAGAAAGTGAATGAAACTGCCTTTGATATGATTTGGCTGTCAAAACTAACTTTCGCTGCATTTTATGCAGAGATTAGCGAATGGGACAATTGTTGTTCAATATATTGAACATCAAAGGCTAAACAAGGAGAAAAGAGTGCATCTTGTGCAGTCAAGTTGAGAAGTGAATCAGAAGGATCAGTGCAGGATGGAAGATTGTTCTGATAATAGTATTTGGTTGCGAATTCCTCAGGATCTCCTGATCCTAAGGAATCATAATTATCTCTTTTCCTCTTTGACTATAAGAGGGGAAAAACGAATAGAATAGAACAACTTTTTCCTTTTTACTTCAGCTGTAATTTTAAGAGAGAAAGCGTTATTCTGAAGAACACATCGTTACCGTAAAGACATTCAGAGTTAATTAGTATAATATAATTTGTGTTTCGGTTTTCTCACGATATTCTGAGTAACTAGGCAGTAATCATTGGCGGCTTGGGCCTAATCATTGGTGGATTTCACTACTTTTCCCTGTGTTATATCTTTACCTTTTTATTGCAAGTCTAATTACTTTGTTTTATAGTTTTACGATTGATCCACTTGATATATAAATCACCGGTGCTGAGTTTGTGCATTCTGCACATTATTTCTTAATTTTGTTGATTGGTTTCATTTATTTATGTTGTAGATTGATTCAATTATTAGATAAGAGTTATTTCCCGTTAATTGAGAGCCAGAGTATTATTGGTTAGATAAGGTGTATTATTGTTAAGTAGAAGTTTCTAATCAGCTGAAAGAGCTCGGTTACCGCTATGGTGCACTCGGTTGATGTGCTTATGGCTTGTAATTGCAATTAGAACTTTTTGATTAAGATAGAATTTTGATTCTTGAATAGTTTAATTTCTTTGAAGTTACAAGTTTGGTAGTTTATGGTTTGATCCGTTTACTCTTGTATTGAAATCAATAATTTATCTTAAAGCATTACTCTCTGTAGATCCAATTATTTCCATCACTTGCACATATTGAGTACACTCTTGAAACAAAAAGACTTACCCAGGTCGATAATTAATGTGAGGCATTTAGGAGATCTAAAAGACATCTTATATTCACCCAACATTTTGGCACCGTTTCCAGGGAGAGTGTTTCTATTTCACAGAAGGTGATGTATGTTTGATATTTGTTTGTTGTGAAATAACTGGGTATTTAAAATGGAAGGTAAGAATCTGCATACGAGCAAGTAAAGTGATTGCTCCTTTGCCCGCTTTTTAGCACAATTGCATAGGAATTGAACTAGAAATAAATGTTTGATGTTCATTTGCTGTGAAAGAATTGGGTATTAAAAATGGAAGGTAAGAAACTGTGTACGAGCAAGTAAAGTGCTTTCTCCTTTGCTCGCCTTTCAACAGAATTGCATAGGAATTGAAGTAGAAATAAATGTTTATACTTTTGTATGAATGAATAAGGAGAAAAGAGTAGAAAATGCTATAATTCCTCTGCCCAGATCTGAAAAATATAAGGGATTGGTGACCCTTGGACAATCAACTTTAATTGACGAAATCATAAGAAAAGTTGAGTCTCAGTCATCAGTAGGACCTCGAATCGTTTCTATAAGAAATCCTACTGTAACCCTTCAGGCTACATGATCACCATTTGTAGCTGACACTGAGAATCACAAAAAAATCGAAGGGTTTGAACAGAGTTTTCAGAACACTAAAAATTTATAGCCTAACCCTTTACAAGAAGGAAATTCTTACAATCTCCGTGAAGGAGAAGGAGAAACAAGTAGTGTTGAAAAGATCAAATCATCAAAATGAAAATCTCCTAAAGTAGTGGTTGAACAGAGGACACCCAATATTTCGGACCAAGGTAGTGCTATTAAAATCATTATAAAAGTCTCTTCTAAACCCTCTAGGAACAAATCTCCAGCTCCAGAAATCCTTGAAGGATATTGGCACATTTTTGACCAAATGGCTCATAATCAGTAACAACCTCAGACCTCTACATTACAATACCCTATTGTTGATACAGTTGTCAATGCTCCCATGAAAGCTATTCCATTACAAAATATTCCTACCTTTCATGGGCTAACTTCAGAGGATCCTGATGCATTCCTTTTCGAATTTGATGTTTTATGTAGGGGATATGATTACACTACCGACCCCCAGAAGTTGAAACTGTTCCCCTCTACTCTGAAGGGAGCAGCTCTCCGTTGGTTTATGGGGCTTGGTGGAGGTACCATTGTTGACTGGAACAAATTGAAAACAACCTTTCTAAAAAAATACCAAGATTATTACCGAACTAGAAAACTGAAGGATAAAATCTTTCAAATGGTAGCTAAGACTAACGAGACCCTTAAAGAATATGTAGAATGTTTTCAGTATAATCTACAAAGATCTCCTTATGCAAATTTTCCTCCTGAAGTTCTTAAAACTATGATGATCAAAGGTATGAAAGAATAATGGGTAGAAACACTGAATTTAATGGGGAAGGATGATATTTATCAAGAGGATTATGACAATATTATACAATTGTGCATCAGGTGCTCCAGAGGCAGTATAAGGCCGAAACCAACCAAACATGATGCGATCACCAGAGACAATAGAGCCTCAGGAAGAAGCATTACACGAGTTGAAATCAGAAATCTGCTGGAAGATTTCAAGACTGATATCTTGGGGACCTTGACAACACAATTAGATATCATGCCAGCCAAACAAAAGTAGGCCGAAGCAGAACAAAACCTGGCTACTTTCTGTCCACGTTGCAAAAAAAAACACAATCATAGAGAATGTCTGTTAGATATGATACAAACATGTGCCATTTGCACTAAGGATCATGCTATGGAAAATTGTCCATCGCTTCCTGGATTAAAATCAGTTTTCAAGGAAGCAGAAGAGGAAGTGG
Organism: Pinus tabuliformis; assembly: GCA_031772625.1. Lineage (NCBI taxonomy): Eukaryota > Viridiplantae > Streptophyta > Pinopsida > Pinales > Pinaceae > Pinus > Pinus tabuliformis. The sequence goes on along the minus strand of CM062812.1, from coordinate 693,256,770 downwards.
AACCAATATATTTGTTGAACTAGAGCCTTCAATGGCAAGCATGTCCAACAAGTATGCCTACAAAACCATCTTTGTTCTTTCCTTCTTCGCAATTTAATTCTCAGCAGTATTTAGGGGTAGCATTGCAGAACCAGCCACCTTTCTCTACTTGGCCACCTCAAGCATTCTCTATGCCACCATGGCCCAACCAATCCAATCTAAACAATAATTGGCCAAATTCCTCTTACCCTCCACCATTCTGGAAAAACACCCCCTATTCTTCTCAATGGTCCCCTTCTACCTCACAAAATCATAACTGGCAACCAAATGGGTAAGGATCCATAAACCAGCCCATGGGAATAGTTCCCCTGCCTCAACCAACCTTACTAGCACCTTACACGTTGTAGTAAAATCCTCAACCTAATATACAATTGTAACTCCCAACTCAACCAAATCCAAATCCTAACAACAGACTGATCTAGTCAGTACAAATTATTGAGAGTCTGGATCCTGAAGTTAAGTCGAGAGAATGTAATGAACTTAAGTTAAGATTTGGACACATAATTGCTCCAAATGAGGATAAAAATTGGCAAACTGAAGTTAAAGAAATGCATTCAAATAAGCCTTCGACTATAGATGACTAGAAAAAAAAACAGGGAGAAGATATAGTCATGCAGAAAGATCTTGAACAAATCATAATTACTTCTCCCCTATTCCCAGAAAGATTGATAATACCTCAACCAATTGAATATCCTGACTTTGATCTTTTCGGTGAACTCAAAAATTTATGTATAAAAATACCCCTCCTCCAGGCCATTCAAGATATTCCGATATATGCTAAAACCATTAAAGAGTTGTGTGCAAATAAGTATGTGAGGAAAACAAAAATAACACAACTGTCCATGTCGTCGAAACTTTGTTTGATTTATTACTAGGCAAAGAGACACCTGTAAAATAGGAAGACCCAGGGAATCCCATTGTCACAATCCAAATAAATGGCCACTCTTTTCCCAATGATTTAGTTGACTTAGGGGCAACCATTAACATTCTTACAATCAAAACTTGCGAAGTGCTTGACATCACAACCTTAGAACCAACCACTACCTTACTGGAACTTGCCGACTGTTCAATCGTTAATCCAGAAGGAACATTACAGGATGTGATGGTTTCTATGGACTGTTGGGAATATCCGACAGATTTTTTGATTATCAACCCCAACAATCAACTAGATGGACATCCCTTAATACTGGGAAGGCCTTGGCTAGCAACGACTGATGCTTATATAGGCTGCCGAGCAGGCAATATGACCATAACCAGAGGAAATGCTATTAATAATCTAGCTTTATACCTTCTTGCTCAGCCAAGTTTGACCAGTGTAAAAACTCGGAAACAACCAGCAACATATTTAAAAGAAAATATTCGTTCATCGTTGACTGTGGTAGATGCGCTTGAATTCAAAAATCAAACAAAAGATGACATCATTAACACCTTTATCAATCACCCTACTGCAGTGTTTAATTTGAGATGTCACATGATTGAAGCAGTCCTTGACAATGAGATTGAAGAATATTCCTCGAGAGACATCAATGACCAACTGATACTAACAACCATTGTCTATAATAACAAACCTATTGAAATCGAGCAAGGAAAAATCCTGAACATTAACAATAATCTTAGTAATAACCAACAACAAAAACTTATCCAAGTCCTTAGGAAATATAAAGGGGCTTTTGCATGGGACTACCCAGACATGAAAGGGATTGACCCTCAGTTATGCATGCACCACATCTACACTGAAAAAGATGTAAGACCCATTTGACAGCCGCAACGTAGATCAAATCCTCATCTAAAGGATATTGTGAAAGAAGAGCTTCAAGAACTGTTAGATGTGAATTTTATTTATGCTATATCTGACAGTAAATGAGTTTCTCCATTAGTAGTTGTCCACAAAAAGAATGGAAAATGGCGGATATGCGTTGACTACAGAGAACTCAATAAAGTGACGCAAACAAACCATTTTCCCCTTCCATTTATTGACTAGGTTCTTGATACATTGGCAGGAAAGAAATTCTTCTCTTTCCTAGATGGATTCAGTGGCCACAACCAAATTCAAATTGCCCCTGAAGACCAGGATAAAACTACTTTCACCTACCCCTAGGGAACATTTGCTTACAGGGTATTGCCTTTCGTATTGTGCAACACACCTGCTACAATCCAAAGAGCCATACTCAGTATTTTTGCAGACTTGATAAATGAAGGTTTGGAGGTGTACATGGACAATTTCACACCTTATAGGGATGACTTTGATCAGGCATTACAAACACTAGAGAAATTCCTAGAATGATGTATTGCTACTAGGCTATTCTTAAGTCATGAGAAGTGTCATATGACGATGACAGAGGGCTTGATTCTGGGTCATTACATTTCAACAGCTAGAATTCAGGTAGATCCAGCAAAGATACAGGTAATCTTCTTATTAGCTAATCCTTGCACTCAAACAGAGGTACATAATTTTTTGGGATTTGCTAGATATTATCGTATATTTATAAAGAACTTTTTGCAAATTGCTGCACCTTTATATGCCTTGACATGAAATGTTGATTTTATATGGACTGATAAATGTGACATTGTTTTCACAAATCTGAAACAATTATTATCGACAACACTAGTATTATGAGGCCCGAATTGGGATATACCTTTCCAGATTTCATTAGATGCATCAGATACAACCATTGGAGTTGTTCTTGGCCAAGAAGAAGACAAGAAAGCTTACACTATATATTACGCCAGCAAAAACCTTACCCCTACCGAGTTGACTTATACAGTAACAGAAAAGGAGTGTCTAGCTGTTATTTATGCTATAAAAAAATTTAGACACTATATAACTGGATATCTTGTATTTTTGTATACTGATCACTCTGCCATTAAATATTTAGCCAACAAACCAATTACAAATGGAAGAGTGACTCGTTGGTTACTACTTTTGCAGGAATTTGACATAACTATAAGGGATTAATCAGGGAAGGAGAACCTCATGGCAGACTTCCTCTCCTGAGTGCCAAGAACAGATGATACAATGGTGGTAGATGATCAGTTCTCGGATGAACATTTGTTTGCTGTGGCCATAAAAACGCCATGGTATGAAGATGTAGCAAATTACTTAGTAGTGGGAAAATTTCCCAAAAATTTGACACCCAGAGAAAGGAAATTGATTGTTCAGCGTAGCACTTGTTTCTCCTAGATTGGAGGATACCTTTTCCACACGAGATCTAATATGCACATCCGCAGGTGCATCAGGGAGGACGAAATTTATGATATCCTAAAAGCCTGCCATGATGGACCTTGTGGTGGACACTTTGCAGACCACAGAACTGGACATAAAATTCTACAGATGGGCTACTACTGGCCCACTATTTTTAAAGATGCTAAGAAATTTTTCCAGACATGTGATAGTTGCCAAAGGATGGGCTGCTCTGGCCAATCTAATGAAATGACCCTGCATCCACAGCTGGTGATAGAACCATTTGAGTGTTGGGCATTAGATTTTGTTGGACCGTTCAAACCACCATCCAACCAGAAATCATATATATTGGTTGCAACATATTACGTAACTTAGTGGGTGGAAATAGTAGCATTGTCAAGAGCAACAGAGGAAACCGTTATTAATTTTCTTTTCAAAATTTTTGTGCGGTATGGCTTACCTAGAGAAGTAATTACTGATGGGGGACCACAATTCGTGGGTCACAAGATTGCTTCTACATTGAAAAATCATCATATCACACACAGAATTACTTCTCCGTATCACTCGCGGGCGAACAGGCAAGTGGAGAGTACGAACAAAGTTATCAAAGCTATTCTAGCAACAATAGTTTCATCACATCGACGAGACTAGGCTTCTTGATTTCTAGAGGCCTTTTGGGCGTACCACACAACTTGGAGAAAAACTATTGGATACTCTCCGTATCCATTGGTATTTTATAAAGAACCCATTTTTCCCATAGAATTTGAAATAAAAACACTAAGGACAACCCAAGAAGTGGGATTAGATTTAACCGAAGCCCAGGTTAACAGATTACAACAGATGAATGAATTAGATGAAGCTTGGCTACTGGCTCTACAACGTACGACACTTATTCAACAACAAAGAGCCAAATGGCATGATGCCCTGATTAAGAAAAAGACATTTCATGAGGGTGACTGGGCACTCCTTTATGATTCCAGGTTCCAAGACTTCCCTGGCAAACTGTAGACTAGGTCATTAGGCTCCTATGAAAGAAAGCAAGTACACGACAATGGCACTCTCACACTGACCACCATTGATGGGTTTGGTTCTTCTTTTAAAGCGAATGGGCATCGGGTGCACCTCTACCAAAAACCACTTACCAGAGAATCTTTCTACCAGCAAATATGTGAGGACCCCACCATGCAAGTTTTAGCTGCAGAAGGTAATCCTTCGACAGCTTCATATTTATAAAATTTATTTCTTCTCTATAAAATATGTAAATATGATTGCTGATTTGATTTGATTTTCTTTTTCCTTTTTCTGTGCTTGTTTTTCTATTAAGTTAATTGAACAGCTGTCGTTCAATCTATTGAACAACAGTTGTTCAATCCAATTGAAAAACACTTTCTTTTCTACGTGATTTTGTTGTTCAGTTAATTAAACAACTGTTGTTCAATCTATTGAATAGCTACTATTCAATCCAATTGAACATCACTTTATTTTTTGCGTGATTTTTTTGTTCAGTTAATGGAATAGTTGTTGTTCAATCTATTGAACAACCGCTGTTCAATCCAATTGAACATCACTTTCTTATCTGTGTGATATTGATGTTCATTTAATTGCATAACTGCTGTTCAATCTATTGAACAACCGCTGTTCAATCCAATTGAACAACACTTTATTTTCTACATGATTTTGCTGTTCAGTTAATTGAACAACGATTGTTCAATCTATTGAACAACTGTTGTTCAATCCAATTGAACAACACTTTCTTTTCTGCATGCTTTTTTTGTTCAGTTAATTGAACAACTGTTGTTCAATCTATTGAACAACCGCTGTTCAATCCAATTGAACAACACTTTCTTTTCTGCATGATTTTGTTCTTCAGTTAATTGAACAACTGCTGTTCAATCTATTGAACAACTGCTGTTCAATCTATTGAACAACCACTGTTCAATCCAATTGAACAACACTTTCTTTTTTGCATGATTTTTCTATTCAATTAATTGAACAACTATTTTTCAATCTATTGAACAACCGTTGTTTAATCCAATTGAACATCACTTCTTTTTTTGCGTGATTTTGCTGTTCAATCTATTGAATATCTGCTATTCAATCCAATTGAACAACACTTTCTTTTTTTGGCATTGTTTTTCTATTCACTTAATTGAACAACTGCCGTTCAATCTATTAAACATCCGCTGTTCAATCTATTGAACAGCCGTTATTCAATCCAATTGAACATCACTTTCTTTTTGGCGTAATTTTTCTGTTCAATTAATTTTTTTTTTCTGAATTAAGACTAATTCTATTAAGCAAAAAATATTGTACAAGAGGATACATTCCAGAGAGACACGAAACCGGCAATCGGAAATGATAGGACTATCAACCTCGGTTCCGGAGAAGGAGTAAAGCAAGCAAGGAGCTACAACAAGTCGCTAGGAGCCTAAAGAAGCATTGATTCCTACCCTGAAAGGGTAGAGGCTTCAACATGAAGCTTTTTCCCTTTCCTTTTTTTGACTTCAACCCAACCATTTTGGGGTGGATGAGCGATAACAACTTGAAGATTGGGGTCCTCCATAGGGGAGCCCTCCTTTTCTGAATTAGAGGAGGAGGACAAATGGACATGTTTCTGAGCAGTGGCTGAGTCAGAGGAAGGCGCCAGACCATCGGTGGAAGGGAACATGAAATGAGGGGCTTGATTCAATTCTTCATCGCTATCTTCATCTTCAGAGCTGGAGGAATTAGAATCCACGACTGGAGGAGGAGAGCAAGGAGCCCATCGTTTGGACTTGGGCTTGGAGTCGTTGGCCTTGTTCTTTTTTGCCTGGCGAGATGGGCATGTATTCTGCAAATGTCCAGATTGGTGGCAATGGCGGCACCGAAAATCAGTATTCTCGTAATCCAGTGTCTGGGTCCAGACAAAGTCGTTTATCTTGAGATTGATTTGTTCTGGAAGTCCTTTGCTTAGGTCTAACTCCACACATACTCTTGCATATGAGTAGAGACCTTTGGATTCCCACCATAAATCTCCACTAATGAAGCCGCCCAAGGTGTCGCCTATAGCTCTAAAGACACGAGTACTCCATAGGTGGGCAGGTAAGTTTGGAAGCCGTATCCATACAGGTGTCTTAGTAATGACTGTAGTAGCTGGATCAAAATCTGGGAACCAAGGAGTCAAGAAGAGCCCTACAGTTCCCATGAACCAAGGGCCCTCTGCTAAGGCCTTTTCATAATGCTTACTGTTATCAAATAGAACAATGAAGTAGCCTTTCGAACAAAACAATATCTTACAATGATGTGTCCAGTTTGCATGGATCCATGCATAGAGATCCTGAGATCGCGGCCATAATCCATTAAATCTGCAAATGATGGCTCTTTCTGCAAATTCTTGAAGATGGGATGCCAGATCTTCATGGATGAGTTCAACAGAGGGAACTTCTTCAATCTTGTCAACCAAGAAGGCCTTAGATTTAAGGGCTTCCGGGGGTTTGGGGTTCTCAGAGTGAACTGCGTCTTTGTATGAGAAGGGCCGAGTAGAGGATGACTGTCTCGCTGCACCTCCTCTCAAACGAAGGGTTACCACCACAGAGCTGTTCCTGGAAATGCTGTAAGCAGAGAGGGGAAGAGGGTCTTCAAGTTGTTTACCTTGAAAGAGAAGTCGCTGAAGGCTTGATGGAATCCCCATTCTGCGTTCTAGATTCAGTTTGAGTTCCTGCACCAGATCTAAAGGACTAACCCATTGCATGATGGTTTTGCTTGTAGGCTGAGAAATTTGGATCTAAAAGGAGCCAGATAAGGGCCTTGACCCCATGCCAAGGCTTCTTGAGCTTCCTAGAGGAGATCTGCCGTGGCTATTTCCCATCCGGGGGAGCAGACCTGCAAGATCTTGGCCGATCTGTTTGATGAGAGCCCGATCTGATTGATCAGCGGCAGATCTGGGGATTTTATATCTTCTTATGCTTGAAGTGAACGTCCCGTCTCCTTGCCTCGTTCTCCCAAGGGCTGAGGTAGCAGATTCGTGAAGTGGGTTGCGAGTCCTTCGCTGACGGCAATGCGAACCCCAATTCTCTGAGACTGTTTGAACTTCATCTGGTAGGGGCGGCAAAATAATTTGGGATTTCTAGGCTCCAGGCAGCCCTATCCAGATTTTCCATGCAGATCCCTCTCTGCGATTTGAGACTGCGGTTCGGAATAGGACCGAGCCAAGATTTGTACAGATCTCTGGATCTGGCCAGAGCGTGGGCTTTTCTACCTTCTGGGTGACCGGTTCTGTCAGATCTTTGTCAGATTTGAAGATAAGACTGCGTTACGGAGAGCGAGTGTTTGCCCCAGATCCAAACAAAGACCATGCGCATGTTGAGATCTCATGCTCTGGTTCATGGCAAAAGCGCACAGATAACTGTTCGGCCGAGACCAGAATGGCGAATGCAGGTCTGCTATGAAGGCAAAAGGATCTCGAGCTGTGCTTGCTGCGGCTGCCCTGAATGCTGGACTGGAACATTTTGTGAAGGACAACTGCAGAAACCTTCTCCATTTCGATGTGTTTGTAGAGATTATTACGAACAAACACAGAGGCCTCCTGTCCGCCATGGCCGTCGTAAACACCGATAGAAGTGCCAAAGGGAGAAACCATAACCTGAGCGGCCGAAGGCGAAGATCGAAGCACCTGCGCAGCAACTGCGTCCATCATGTCTTTTTCCTAGCAGGAACTCCCCAACTTTCTCATCGTCTACTGTTCAATTAATTGAACAGCTACTGTTCAATTGATTAAACAACTGTTGTTCAATTAATTGAACAACTACTGTTCAATCCAATTGAACAACACTTTATTTTTTGACATGTTTTGCTGTTCATTTAATTGAACAGTTGTTGTTAAAACAACTGAACAACACTTTTACATCCCAGTGCATGTTTTGTTGTTCCTTTGATTGAACAGTTGCCGTTCATTCAAATGAATAGCTACTGTTCAATCCCAATTGAAAATCACTTTTTCTCTTTGTGGTTATTGATGTTCAAACAATTGAACAACACTTTTTGTGAATCTCTGTTGTTTAATTCCAATTGAACAACAAAATTTTTCTTTTATGTGATTTATGTTCACTTATTTGAACGATTGATGTTCGCTCAAACGCTCAACCCCATTTTTCTTTTGTTTTCGATTTTGTTTTCTTTCCATGGCATCAAGTACACTAATTTTATGAGGACAATAATTTATGGATTCTATTGAAGAGAGTTAATACCATTAATGTTATGATCTTTAACATGACAACTTCTTGATGATAGATTCTTTTCAAGAAAGGGACACAAATATTTATATATTGCTTTGCTACATAGCTTTCTGTTGTACTTGATACTGATTGATCATCTTAATACCATGTTGGTTCCACCCTTCCTGGTTATAATCTTCTTTGACTTTAATAAATAATACTATGGGTATGTTTTTTTATTGACATGTTAAACTTCTTCCACCATCCCTGCTATTAAGCAGTATCGAGCCTCCCTCTATTTATCATAAAAATGTGTAATAACAGTAAAATTTTGTTTTCAAATGGAGGATAGGGGGTCTCATTATGAGCCAACCTACCATGTTCATCAGGCTGTAGCAAAGTGATATTCCCACTATGGCCACCACACCAGGGTTATGATCTATTGGATACCTAGAATATCCTTGGAACAGGCAGTCTCATCACGAGCTGACCTACTCACTTTTGCTACATCCTAGTGAATGGCAGTGTGGTCATCTGGTTACCATGCCAGCACATTGATCTTTTCTATAGAACATCACTATAACTCTCCATTTATAAATTGAGGATCTTGGCTCATATGGGTTAAAAAGAAACCTTGTCGAGGCTATGGATGCCTGTTGGAAACAGAGGCTCTGCTTATTGTATTGAAGTTATATATTATCGTCAATTATTGCTATAATACCCTCCTCTTATTCTTTATTTTTATCGGAGAATTTATTTCCTTAATTTTTCCCTGTTTTGAACCTTTACACATGAGAAATTTTTTTCTGATCAATCACATCATTCTCGGCTAGAATACCGTCAACAAAGCATCTTTTTTGCACATTGTTGTCCTTTTCTTTCTCGCATAGTTTATCATCTATCCAAGCGCCCTATCTTTTATTCATAACTATATTTACACACTCCAATCTCATTATAACCATACCTCTTTCTGTCCTATCATTTATATGTGTACTCTGTTTCATTTAATGTTGTATTTTTCTTCCCCTTGCCTTGCTTTTAGAACAACCCTTTCCTTGTCTACTCGGTCATAGGCGACCTCTCTTTTTAAGGAGGGGGAGGATTCCCAGTGCACCTTTGCATGTGTTGTATTTATTTCGCTTACTGGACTTGATATGTTGCTATGATATCCCATGGTCAAATGGCATGTGGCAGTATGATAGTCCTAGAGTTAATATCATTAATTATCATGGAAATTCCGCTTGACATTATGGAATTTAGTTGTTACGTCTACTTTCTGTTCTATTTTACCAAAGAAATTTATGTTCTCTGCTGTTTTTTTTTGTTGTGTTAATCTTTGAAAATTGTAGAAAAAATATTGGAAGGATTCGAGCATTATGGGTGGAAAATCGGTTCGCCATGAACCCTTGGTGTTGGAAATTTCTGACAGAACAAGGGAAATTCTGGTGCGCGCGGGATGGATTTCATATTTCACCAGGCTTTAGGCCCCTAGCAGTGAAATCATTCTTGAATTTTTACAACACTTACAAAATGGGAAGTCCACAGTAAAAGGTGTAAGGATAACAGTATCTAAAGTTGTGATAGCTGAGGTTTCTGGGTTGTCGGTAGAAGGGTAGCATGGCCGGAAAAGCATGTAATGTTGCACGACGCAATAGAGATTTTCAAAGACACATGTGAAGAGATAACCCGAAAAGGAAAGCACATTCAACCATCCTCTCTGGGAGAACCATGGTGCAAATTGGCGAGTGTCGTCCAACAGTTCATTACCTGTGATGGTCGACGGGATGTGGTAAAACCATGACAACTTAAACTTTTAGCTATTTTAAATAAAAAGCTTACTGTCAATTTGCCATTGTTCTTAAATTCATTGTTGCATGATATAGTTGATAGAGTAAGACGGGTAAACATCCTGATACTGTAGTCAATCATCATGGGTTGATCAGACTGATTGTTAGTCACAATCTTACTTAGCAAGATTTAACTTGGGATAATTTTATAGCTCCACCAGAGATTAGGCCAAACCCTGTAGTCCAAAATTCTACAACCTTGGGAATTGAACAACAAAACCTTGTTTCGAAGAGGAAAAGAACTGCTCGTATAGTAACAAGACCTACTAAGCGTAGGCATTATGCGAAGTTGAATCCATTTTAGAGGACTTTTGTAGATCCTCAGGGTAGCACCGAGCGCTTGGCAAAGCCATCTAGTCCAAACACTATACATGACTGCGAACTTGAACAGGAGGAAGAATGCAATTATGAACATGAATATGAGGAAGAACTCAATTCTGAACCAGAACAGGAGGAAGAACATGATTCTGACCCAGAATAAGGGGAAGCATAATACTTTTCTCAAGATGATGGTGAGCCAGAAAATGAAGCAGGGCCTTCTCAAACACCACCTATGAGCCCCCGAGATGATTTCTTGTGGGAATTTGAGGAAGGGATGGCCAAGATTCTTGCAAATTTGAACACATACTTACAACCTAAAGGATTACTCGACTAGAGCCTGAAAAAGTATCAATCCACAGAGGATTCTGGTCACACAGAAAATTTTCCTTCCCCAGAAGCTGTAGACCGGGCCGAGGAAGTGGACACAGAAATAATTCATGAATCTAATAACTAGTTTGGTGACACGGTTATAGTGGAACATAGCCAAGACGAGCACCAAGATCCCTCAAACACAAAGGTTGTTGATAAACCTGTTCCTACAGAAGATGCTTCTTAGAAGAAGCAAGTGGCTAAAATAAAGTTAAGAAAGTTGAAGAAGAAATATCAGAAGCTTCAGAAGATGGTTAAGCGGTTGCATTGGAAATTAAAATAAGCCGCAAATGGGGAAGCTCCGAGAATTATTCCTGAGTTAATCACTATGGCCGCATAGAGAGAAGTTTGTGAAGGTAAAGCAATAGGAACCTAGACTGAATCTATTTCTACTCAGATGATAGCCACACAAACAAGCTCTCATATAGATTTGATAGATATGGCTATTCAGACGGAGGGTTTATCCTCTTATAACAAAAGCACCTAGACAAAAGAAATATTCAATGACACTCCATCAAGCAGTGATCCTTTTCTTCTAGAGTTACAGGAAGAGCTGGTACATGCCTAGCTTACTTTAGCGCAATGTAAGAAGGAGATGGTTCCTTTACAAAAGTACCAGGAGCTGCAAAATCAATTCAATGATTTGACCATAACTAAGGATGAAACTTTTGTTAAGTCAAGGCAGGAGGAAGAAAAGCTGAGGAAAGTAAAAGACAAGCTAGATAAGGTCATGGGTCAGATTGATGCTATTCACTCTTTATATTCTGATGTCTTATCTTGCAGATCTCCTGCTACAAACTATGCTCTGTTTTTTGTTTGAAAGATATTTACTGTTGAAGATTAAAGCTGTTAAGGCCGAAAAGTCAGTTGAATTGAAGACAACCGAAGAATTCATAAAATGTTGTAAGGATCATGGGATAAAAGTCTGACGTCTTCTCTGTGAACTTTATTTACATAATTTTTTATTAGACGGGGAGGTGGATAACAATCCTAGCCTTTTTGTTGGCGACATTCAGTTCTAGACCTTCATTTCCTTCACAGTGAACCAACTGAAGTGGTCCAGGGCCTATAAAACCTTTCAAAGGAAAGAACATGGACTGGATTTATGGGTAAGGGGTGAGCCTACTCAATCCTTGCATCTTTTTGTTAGACATAAGAGGTTCATGAAACAGGAGGGAGTAATTAAGAATTTGGGGCCTATACATAAAGAAATTGTGCAAGCAGGAAGGGCGTATTTCTTATCCATACAGGAAAGGTCCTTACTTGCATCAAAATAGATATGGATGGTCTCCACCAATAGTGTCAAGAACAAAGAACTATTTGGATACAAGAATTTTAAAGCTTCCGCAAGCCGTTTTGTCACATATAGTAATATTATCTTGAGAGAAGTATGACATTAGCTAGGATGTCGATTTAGGAGCCCTGTTATTTGGTACCATCCTGAAGGATATTGTTCTAATTACGAGCTACCTGACGATCATGAAGGGATAGCCTTTGAAAAATTAATACAAAAGCACGGATTTAGGTTGTATAAGGAAAAAGTGTTTCCTGCTTACTCATTAACTGCATTACATAATAACTACTTATTTTCATGAGGACATGAAACAAGGTAAGTAGGGGAGTATGTTGGGTCGTGCAACAGGTATAAATTTACCCTTGATTACATTATCTTTTTCCTCCTTTTTACGCATTTGTGCCATGATGTAATAAGGTTTTGATAGAATTTCGATAGAAAGTGAACGAAACCACCTTTGATATGATTTGGCTGTCAAAACTAACTTTTGTTGCTTTTTATGTAGAGATTAGCGAATGGGACAATTGTTGTTCAATCTATTGAACAACAAAGGCTAAACAAGGAGAAAAGAGCGCGTCTTGTGCGGTCAAGTTGAGAAGTGAATTAGAAGGATCAGTGCAGGATAGAAGATTGTTATGATAATAGTATTTGGTTGCGAATTCCTCAGGATCTCCTGATCCTGAGGAATCACAGTTATCTCTTTTCCTCTTTGACTATAAGAGGGGAAAAATGAATAGAACAGAACAA